>OY728166.1:985137522-987537522 GCA_963277665.1 Viscum album | reverse complement strand
GTTGGAATGATTCCAACCAATCGGAAATCGAGGGTAAGTTTTCATTTCACAGTCTCATTCTCATTCAAGATTATTTATGTTTAAGTTTATATTAGGAAGATTATATGATATTTATTTATTAAACTCATTATATTGTCTTATACTCTTTTTATTTTTATATTTTTCAAATAATATTTACATTTTACCTCTTTTCGGTACTCAAAATCACCAAACAATGTTTTAAGCCATTTTGACCTTATTTCTTTTTTTGGGGAATCTTTCTCTTCTATATCAATATTATTTATTTTAATTAAGTTTATTATTTTCATAATTAAATTATTTATTAAGGTAAATTTTAGTTAACTATTAATTTATATTCAATTTCTTAAAAGGAATCATTTTATCATTTTATGTACAAGCCATTTTTTACTTTTTTACGAACGTGGGACAAATATTTTTTTAAATTTTACAGCATGAAAAACTTTTTCACACCATCATATCCATTATTCATTATCAATATTCCTATGAAAGTTTCCATATTTGTTAAAATAAAATCATATTCCCATTATTATGGGTATTTTTTTAGTTGTTCTTTTTAAGTATACTTTTTTATTTTTGATGTGACTTTATAATGTCTTTATAAAGGTGTTTTTTTACTATGTCAATATATTTTAATTATTTTTATACTTTAATAGGGATATAATATAATGATACCACTATATTTATTTATTTGGATATATTATGATCATGTTGTTATATTTTTTTGTCTAGGAAAAAATATTAACATTCTGTATGGTAGTTTTCAAATATGGATATTTATGTTGATTATGTATTATATTGTTTATTAAATATTTTAATTTTATAAATACATTTTAATTATTAATTTATCGATGGGTATTTATATTAGATAGATCCTAGATGCATTGGTATGTCTCTTGAGACAAACTGGCTTGGGTTTTTAGCATATGCCTTTTCTATTTATGTGTGATGTATTGAAATCAGTCCTTGGTGGTAAGATTATAATGCCTAAAATTATGTATTATATCATTATGAACCCATTTATTTGTGGTCCATGTGATTATTCATATTTTTATATATTCTATGGATATGTTCCCCTTTCATGATATCAATTTTATTATATATTTTATTATTGTTTATCTACTCTATGTTTTTTCTATTTTATTTATTCTTAGATAACCTATGATATATTTTTTCTCTTATTAAGAATATAATATCATCCTTTATGGTTTCTTATTTTTCTAAAGTCACTAAGAAGTTAAATTTTTATCATCTCATGGATATAATAGAATAAATAATAATGTTCTCATTGGAAGTTTAAGTTTTATTTCATTTTTTTAATTTAATGTGAGAATCATGTTTGTATATATTATCCAAAGACTACTAAACTATTTTATACCATTTATTGTATTGTATTGTATTTTATATCAATGTAGTAAGGTAAAAATGGCTCTATATTATTAGAGTTGGTATGTTATAATTGGTATCAGAGAAAGTTTAGCAGGAACTTTTAGAACTAGATCTAAAAGAACATATTAGAACATAATGAGAAAATTATGGTAAACCCTTAATACATAAAATAAACTCTTCTAAAATATTTTACTTATATAGGAATCATAGGTTGTGATTTAATCTAGTATATTTCATTTTTTAGAAATGGTTTCTAATTGAAGGAACAAAAACCATATCAACACCCATAACCTATGAAGGGATTTACCTCATGATCAAGCTAATGAAGTCAATGAAATTAGTGTTATATATGAATGTGTTATAACTATATTGGTAAACTTTAATCAGTTCGTGACCAATAGTATCACTCATATGGATCAACCTTCTAATCCCAAAATTGGTTTGGAAATTTTGGACCACTTCATTTGAAAATAACCTCCATCATTGAAAGGGTTTACTAAACCATTAATAGATGATCAATGGATCGAGTCCCTAGAGATAATATTTCTCACTTTGGGAAATAGTGTAATGGAAAAAGTTATCATGGGAGTCTATCATCTAAAGGGAGATACTTATTAATTGTAGTAATTTATCCAGAATACTAAATACATAGGAAAGATATAGAGTATGGAATGAAATATTTTTAAGGAGATATTATTTGAAAAAATATTTCCTTGAGAGATACAAGATGACCTGGAAAAAAATATCTCAATATAAGGAAAAGGGAAGAGGGAAAGTTTGTTAAATATGGATCTAACTTTACAATGTTAGAAAATAATGCTACTGATTATGTACATAATCCAATATGTAATATAAATCAATTATTTGAAAGGATAAAACCTATATTTCAAAGGGAATTAGCCTATCAAAATGTTTCATTATATGAGGATATAGTGTGAATTTCTATCAAGATAGAGAAATAATTCTCTAAGTCTTATGTTCTCTAGTGAAATCAAGAAATGTATTATGTGGATGATCCCTCATTAAAAAGAAATATAGAAAAATAGAATAATTAAGGGGTATAATTTATAATGTGTAATAGTTTTATAAATAAATATTGTGGAACATTTTTTAAGGGAATGAGAGTCTGGTTCAAGTGTGGAGAGAAAGGGCATCGAGATCATGATTGAAAAGGAAATAAAGAAGATGAAATTTTCCGATGTTTCAACTATAAGTAGATTTGATAATATTTTAATGAATTCTTCACACATCAAGGTAATTTACCTTAGAAAAGTTCAAGGGAGAAAATAAAATATTATGAGAACACTACAGCTAATTTTGAAGTTCCAAATGACATGATAATAGGTACATTGATCATAAACTCAAAGTTTGTTAATGATTTATTTTATTTTGGATCTATAAACTCTTTTATATCTCAATTTTTTTTGATAACATTAAACCATCCCCTAAAACATTGAGTAAATGTTTTTTAATCAAGAAAACAGATGGGAATCCCATTATAATAAGGATATATTTATAAGTCTCTATTCAGATGAATAGATATTCCATATTTGTAGACTCGATTGTCATTTATAGGATTGAATATGACGTAATACCTAGTTTGGATTGGATTTCAATATATAATTCAATAATTTATTATTGATGGAAGGAGATTACAAGGGGGCATAGAATCCCTTGTTTTTAAGGGAGATACTTCATTATTTGAATCTTTTATAGATCCACCTCCAATAGCTCACCGTAATGAAATTATGAAGGAATGGGAAGAGAAAACACTATTTATAGATGGGTAATACATCCTAGGAATATAGTATTTTCATATTATAAAGTATTAAATTTATGCATATCTAGAAAAAATATCAGGATATCCACCTGAGCATGATATTGGGTTTTCTATTGAACTCGTCCCTAATGAAAAACCAATATCCAGGACTCCCTACAAAATGACATCATGGGAATTTTTTGATTTAAATAAATTACTATATGAGTTTTTTGATAAGTTATTTATACACTTTAGTGTTTCACCTAAATATCACATATCTTGTATGTGAAAAAGAAGGATGGGTCTATGAGGTTCTTCATTGATTATAGGGAGATTAGTACCGTTACTATAAAGAACAAGTATCCTTTTCCAAACATTGATGAAATATTTGACAAACTTTAAGGAGATCAATATTTTTTAAATATCAATATCCATTATTGATGTCATCAATTTTGATTATGGAGAGAAGATATTTAAAAGATGGTTTTTCACATGAGGTATATACATTATGATTTTCAGTAATTCCCTTTCAATTGACCAATGCAACTTTTGTTTTTGTGTATATTATGAATAGAGTATTAAATCATTGTATTTATAAATTCATAGTGGTATTACTTTATGATGTATTGATATTATATAAAATCATGAAGAGCATAAAATTAATTTTCGAATAATTCTTAAGAATCTCAGAGAAAATGAATTATATTTTAAATTCAGTAAGGATAAATTTTGTCTCTAAGAAGATTCTTTTCTTATCCATATTGTCTCCAAGTATGGAATATTTTTTTATCTTTAAAATAAAAAAATTGTCAAAGAATGTCCTATACTAATGAATGTAACTATGACACATAGTTTCCTTAGTTTAGTAGGTTACAATCATCATTTTTTTCAAAAAAAACTGAATTGGATGACCCATTAACCAAGATGACATGTAATTGATTTAAATTCACATGGATAAGGGAATTTAAGGAAATTTTAAAAAATATAAATGGGATATTGGTTAATTCACCAACATTGACTTTACCGTCAAGGAATAAGGGGTTTGTAATATATAGAAATTCATTGATGATAGGATTGGGTTATGTCCTTATAAAAAAATATATTTATTGCTTATTCATCAAGGGAATTGAAGATCCATGAATAAAATAATCCAACTCATGATTTTTAGCTGGCAGCTATACTATTTCCATGAAGATTTAGAGTAACTACATCTATGGACAAAGATACGGTATATATGCATACCATAAAGGTTTGATGTACATATTCTCTCAAAAGGATCTCAGCATGAGGCAAATAAAATTTTTAGAACTATTGAAAGACTTTGATTGCTTGATACACTACAACTATGGTAAGGAAAAAAATGTGGCCAATGTAATGAGTATGAAGAACCATAGAGTTTTGACTATGATGATAATTAATAAGGATCTTATATTCAAGGATTTAGTAAAGTTTAATATGGTAATTTCTAGGTAAGGATAAATATTATTCATTTTCTAAAGAAATTTATAAACCATCTTTATTGGAAAAGATAGAAAAATCTTATAAGGATGATAAAGATTTACATTATAATATTAAAGTAGTTAATAATGGGAAAATTTCAAACTTCATTTAAAAATATATAGTTTTGAATCTTAGAAAGAGGTCATGTGTTCCATTTATACTAGATATGAATAGGGAGGTATTAGATAAACCACATTACTCAAATTTCTCTATAAACCTTGGTAGAAGAATGATATATGTGGATTTAAATGAAAATTTCTAGTGGGATTGTACAGAGCATAAAATTGTGGACTATGTGTCCAAATACTTGATGTTATAGTAGGTAAAGGATGAAATAGAACATCCCAAGGGATTCATGAAACATATACCTATACTAATATATTGATGGAATATTGTAACAATCATATTTTTTAATGGAATTATAAAGACTCATAAAAATAGTGATTCTATACGGGTCATTGTGGATCACTTTACCAAGTATTCACAATTCCTAGTTGTAAGGGAAGATATAACCCTTATGTTCCTTTCCATACTCTAAATTAATGATGGTTTGATGATTCATAGTACCTATCAATTTTATCTGATTGTGACCCTTATTTCAAATTGATATTATATAATATAATTCAATTAGATCTCAATGTAGAGATACATTTGAGTACCGTATATCATCCCCAAACTGACAGGTAGTTAGAAAAGACTATTCAGACACTAGATGACATGATGAGGTCTTCCTCACTTGACTTTTAAGTAACATTGGATCATTATGTAACTCTAGTGTAATTTTCAAACAATAATATATTTCATTAATTAATTCAAATAGAACCATATAAATCATTATATGGGAAGAAATTCCATACTTCAAATTATTGGTAAGAAGTTTTAAAAAGATAAGTAATAGTCCCAAAAAATTTTGAGGAGACAACTCTAAAAGGGCGGGCTATTCCAAATCATATGAATATAGTTCAAAGTAGGAAAAAGATTTATGTCGATAACTGACGTAAGGATATGAAATTTCAAGTGAGGATTCATGTTTTATTAATGTTATATCTATTTAAAGGAGTTATATGATTCTGAAAAAATGGGAAGTTAATACCTTGGTATATTGGGCCTTATGAAATTTTAAATGGGGTTAGTGTTCTCAATTGTTGATTGGATATGCCACACAAACTCTCTAAAGTACATGATGGATTCTATGTTTATTTTTTAGGAAATATATGCTTTATCAAAATCATGTACTCACCTATAAAGTAATATAATTGGAACCTGAATTATCTTATAATGAAGAGACCTTTTAGATTCTTGACACTAGAGAAAGCATGGAAGAATCAAATAACTCTACTAGTAAAATATTATTTAGGAAATCACAAACTAGAGAAGGAAAACTAAGATCATGAAGAAGATATGAGGAAATATTACCCACATTTTTTTAATAAATTAAATATATCACAATTTAATGGATGAAATTATTTAAGGTAGTAGGTAATACCAGAGATCAACATATATTAGTAGAACACTACTTCCCTATAAAATTTCCCCATCCACATCCTATTATTTTATCATTATAATAGAAATATTTCATGATTATATTTAAATGTAAATTTTCTAAATTTTATAATTTCAATTTGATAAAATGTATATCATTTTTGATCTCATATAGTCAAATTTATCTTAGGTTGAATTTTTTGGATTTTCACACTCTGGTCTCACATTTATGTACTTATGATCATTATATTTGATAGATTTTTTCTCCAAGATTTTATCAGGTCATTATAGGTAGTTTTTGGTGTTTTTTGGAGTGTTTTTTAAATTTAATGGTTGGAACACAATTGGTATAAACTATGAGGATTTCCCAATAAATTGTTTTATAGGTTGAGGTTTCAAGGAGGGGGTGTATGAGTAACACACAATTTGGGATCATTATGCAACTCTCTCTAGAAAAGTTTATATATTGGGATAGTGGTATATTGAATAGTTGGAACATGATTTTTATAACCATTCCACAAAACCACGTGGGTATCTTGGGAGACATTAATCCTTACATTTTAGATTCACATTTTTTTAACTATGTGGATAAACCTTATTGACAAGATTTAATAATCCAAAAAATATATTTTTTATCTGATTGACCACCTGAATACCTTATTCTTTCTCCTATTTCATGTGTTTATGAATCTAAGGATAAACCATGATTCTTTTTGGGTTTTATTCTTATTCGTAAAGTTACACCATTGATTCTAAGGGTGGTGGATCTTTGAAATTAAAGATACGTGTTCATTCTTCACCTGTTCTTACTCACATTTTTAAATATCATCTTATTTAATTGAAAGAAATGATATATCTAGAATACTATAACAAGATCTATAGTTATAGGTGTGATATAATGGAAATTATTTTATATCGGTCGAAGTACAAAGAGATACAATCTGGGTTTTCTTAGATCGGGTGTGTTTTATTTGGGAACATGACCATTGAGGTTGGTTATTTCATAAGTTACATTTTCTATATAAACTTATGAAGTGTGTAAATGTTTTAATATTATTTCATAAATTTATTTGAAATCACATTGTGGTTTCATTAGATTGGGTTTCAATGATAAATATATTTCAAGAACATTTCCTTAAAATGGTTTTGAATTGAAATAGAAAGGCATGTGAAAATGGTTTTGGGGTCATTATATTATGATTGATGAACTTATTATGTCTGTTGAAAATATATAAATGAAATGTTTGAATATGTGATGATAATAGAATATTGCAACCTATGTATTTAGGTGTTAATGATATGAAAATTACACTAGGATTCTTTTTTCTACACAATAATGGATTTATGCTACAAATTGACTAAATATTTGTTAGACTTGATGGGGAACCACTATCTCATGTGTTATCCTACCCTATAACTTGATTTTTTTCTCCATATTGGGTTTATAAGCACACATTATTTTTCAACAATCATCGAGGTGTGAGGATCCAAGTTGACTAATACCTAACATAATAAGGGGATTTAATAATGGTGCTAACTTGATGAAATTCTTGACTATATATGCCTTTCAAAACTCTTTATGGGTTTTTTCATTGAAATGTAAAACTTGCATATATTATTAAAATTATTTATTGAATCATGGTTTTATAAATTCTTATTTTATTCATTTTTATCTTAATTATATAAAAATGGTTATTTCTTAATTCCTTGCATAAAATTATGAAAAGAATGATTTCCTGGTATTTATTTTCTTAAAATGAAAAAAGTTGGTTTATTGATTAAATTATACTTATGGAATACATAATGGGACCCTACTAGGCTTGTTTCATGCACTCTACATGTCTGTTTGGGTATATACATAGATTTTTTTGTCAGTTATAGGTAAATTCAAATCACCTCTTGGTGATGATAGTTATATGGGACATAGGGTGTTAGATTTTGGTGGTGGCATGGTGGGATGTAGACCCTCATGTCACATGGTGTTGAGATTTTGGTTCATCATATTAGGTTTTTAATTGGGTTATATTTTAGTTTATCTCTTTTTATAGTCTTTATATTTTATTGTTGAATACCTTTATGTCATTTTTGGATGGTTGATATCTATTATCTTCTGTGGAAAAAATCATTCTCAAAGGTGTTTGTCAATGCCCAGGTACCATTTTTCCAGCCTGTATAGATTTGGAACACCCATCAAGACAGATATAAATCTATTTTGGGTGCCTAGTTTTATGGTTAATCCATGTTTTTTTGTGACATGAATTTTTAAAAAATAGATGATTTTTGGGTTAATGGTGAAAAAAACAAATTTTATAAATATTGTCACATTTATGACATTGTCAGGATATAATAAAGAATTGAAAGTTTATGAAACATGTTTTAAACCAAATATATATTTAATAATTATTATAATTAATATAAAAATATTATGTTAAACTTATAAATCTATGTTTTACATTTTGAAAATCTAAGTATTGTTTTTATTCAAAGAAACAAAATTGGTTCTTTAAGCTTAATTATGTATTTTCAAGATAAAATTTAGGTTTGGTTAGTTTTAAATAAAAAAAATTACCATTTAATTTAATATAATTCAATTTATTCTATAGTAATAAACATTATAATTTATTTTTTAGTAGAAACATTTTTAAGCTTTATAACCAACTATTTTCTAAAAATGGTTTTTCATTGCATTTTTCAAGATTATATTAGAATTAATTTTTTACCACTTATAGAAATTTAATATTAGAAAATTAATTCCATATTTTGAGTCATCATGTTCTAATTTATTAATTTATTTCAATTTCAATTTTTTTTATAATGAATAGTTGTCATGGTAAAAATCCATCATCACGTTCAAGGTAAAAAGTGATTAATGAGGAGGGTTAAGCAAATAGATAAGGTTTAAATTATCACAAAACACTTTATTAAATTTTATTTTATTATTTTATTTTGAAAATAAACTTATAATATGCGAAACCTTGAAATTTGGATCCACTTTACATGAGTAATACATATATTATAAAATTAAGTTTCATGTATTTACAAGTTCTCCACCCACCTCACTTATAATAGAGAACCCACTCTCCTCTATTATTCACACTTGTTGATCATATTATGATGAAAAAAATATGATAAAATTCCTCCGAAAACCTATTTTATTCTACATCTAAGTTTTATTCTCACAAAAATTCCAATCCTAGAGGGATTAAGGATTAATCTAAAAGTAGTTTTCTAATTCTTACCAAGATTTTTCAAGTTTTATTCATTTTAAACCATCTAAAAATAGTCTATATCCATATTAAAATAACTAAATATATTTATTTACTATTATTATAGGTTTCTATATTAATTTTATATCCATTTTTATATCTCCTTTCATTCTTATGTAAAATGAAAACATCGCTCGTGCGTATGTGTGGACTACCATCTCTATGTAGAGATGCATTTCGATTTTCCTCACTGTATCATATGGATGGTTATAAATATAGAATTAATTAAGATATATGATATTTTTAACAGAATTATAATTCTATAAATATAATATATAATCTACCTACTTACCCTTCCATTCATTGGAAAATGATAACATCACTCGTTCGTACTTTTGGACTACCACCTCTACGAAGTGATGTGATTCATTTTTCATCTCAACCCTACATGGATCACACTAAATATGGATTTAATGAATTGATAGGATATTTATATTATAATTATTATTATTTAAAATTAAAACTGTATATACTTTATTTCCTTTCCATCCATTAGAAAGATGAAATTATCATTCAAGCATACATACGGACTACCGTCTCTATAAAAATATGTCTTCATTTTTCATGGCCTCCATACATAGGTGGTTATAAAAGTATATTTAATGTATTAAAATGATAATTATAATATATTTAATATTTTCTAGATGATTAAACTAGACTAAGTTTCATGTATCGAAACAACTAAATCAAAACATGCATGGGAAACATTACAATTTACAGCTAGGTAATTGATTTTAATAAAGGATTATGAGTAAATAGGTAAAAGTAAGCTATTAATAAATTATATCAAGTAAGTTAGATATAAATATGGATCTTATATATATAAATAATAAAAATAAATTTATTATATATGATGTTTTAATGCATTCAAATAAGAATAAATCCATGGTAAGAGTTTATTTAACAATCACATTCTTATTCAAGATTGTTTAGGTTTAAGTTTCCATTGGGGGAATTATATGATATTTATTTATTAAAACTATTCTACTTTATTATACTTGGGTTTTCTATATATTTTTCTAGTATAATTTTCATTTTACATATTTTTTTGTACTCAAAATAAATAAAATAAAGTATTTAATTAAAATCGGACTTAAATCACCTTGTTGGTCCGGAATATTTCTTTTCCATATCCATATTCTTTATTTTACTCAAAGTATGTTATTTTATATACTTAAATTATTTATTAATTTCAATTTTAGTTAACTAATAATTTTTATTAATATTTTTAAAAATATTATTTTAACATTTTCTATTTAAGTCTTTTTTAAATTTTTTTATAAAAGTAGGAAAAGAATGTTTTTTAATGTTTACAGCATGAAAAAAATTCCATCCTCATAGCCATTATAATTTATCAATATTCTTCTAAAATTATCTATATCCTTTCATGGAAAAATCAATTCCATTTATTCTAGTATTTTTTAGTTTTAAAAACTTTTTTAGTGAAAAGGATATTTATTCTTATTTCAAAAAGGCATTCTAATGTCTTTATAAATGAGTTTTTCATTTATTTACATATCCTATAAATATTATTATGCTTGTAGACCCCATAAAATGCGTCCCAAAAATTTTCCAAATGCTTCCATACACAATCCAAGATCGTAGACCTTTTTTCAAGCTTCGATTTGGTAGGTCACAGGGCCCGAACGGAGTTACAGATTAGGAGTTATGGACATTTGAAGTTTGGATGAAAAACTAGTTTGCAAAGCCCATCCGTGAAGCCCCCTCCGCGATCGTGGAGCACCGCCGTGAAGCAATGAGGTGGGAAGATCCGCGAACCTGTTTGACATTCATGACATGCCACGAAGACCCGCCACGAAGCACAGAAGGAAAGATGCTCTGCAAACGAATTTGTCGTTCGTGAACCCGCTGCGAAGCAAAGGAGGTGGGATGCTCCGCGAACCCCTTTGATGTTCGCGATCCGCTACGGAGCAAGCTCTGTCTTCACGCCAAGCGAGATTTGCTTCACGGCGCCCCTTGCCTATAAATACCCAGCTCACCCCCCCCCCCTTCTCTCGAACGACCCAGCCACTTCGCCCCTTGGGCTGCCGATCTACCAGTCCGCGGACCTCCGCTTTGCAGATCTGCGAGGCCATGCTCCGCGAGCAGCTCCCTTCGTGTTGCTGCTCCGCGAGTCCCTGCTCCCCAAGAAGCTTCCTTCGCATTGCTGCTCCACGAGACTTTTCTCCGCGAGCTTCCCTTGCTCCGCAAGAGGCCCATGATCCGCGAGCTCCCTCAGCTCCGCGAGACCTTTGCTCCGCGAAGCTACTTCACGAAGACCTATCCTTCGCGAGGCCCCTACCTTCGTACCCACCGGTCCATACCGCGGGGGATACGCCCCCGCACAGGCCGAGACCGCAGCCCAACGCTGACCCCCATGAAAAATGGAGAGTCACACCGTGATCTTTTTAGGCCAGGACACTGGGATTTTCCATTGCGCACCCACCTTCCACCTATAGAATACCGCGATTTGAGATACTCCTCAACACACCTTGAGTCGACATATTCCTCTTAGTTTGATTCCCATGTCGTGAGTTGAGATTCACATCATCAATTCCCCGAGCACCTTGAGTCGAACCATTCCTCAGGAAACTCCTCCAAACCCTATCACTTGGCTCCTATGTCAGGTTGAACCAGAAAGGGCTACCCTTGTATAAGTCCCAACACCAGCCATTTCTTGGCACCTTATGGAAATAGTCCTTTCTATATGACTATAAACTGTAGTTCTCCATATGTTCCAATCATAGGATGACTCTTGCTCCGAATAAGAGATGCCTTATGCTTCAAGCATGAGATGCCAACAGTCCTATCTATATGAGTATAAACTTTAGTACACCCTATCTAACAAATGATAGGATGCCTCTTTCCCTATATGAGTGATGCCTTATGCTCCAAGCATGAGATTCCAATAGTCCTATCTACATGAATTTAAACTGTAGTATTCCCTATATGATTAACATAGGATGCCCCTTGCCCTATCTAAGAGATTCCTTATGCTCCAAGCGTAAGATGCCAATAGTCCTATCTACATGACTATAAACTGTAGTGATCTCCCTATGTTCCAATCATAGGATGCCTCTTGAACTAAAAAAGAGATGCCTTATTCTCCAAGAATAACATGCCTAATGCCATGATTACAGTGGCATAATTCCAACACCCCTTGGTATTATCCCTCTTGTGCACCATTTCATAGGTGAGGGCCTCAATTAACCAGTGGGTTGGGATGCCCTCGTCGCCAGACATGAGGAAGAAATCACGGGAAGATTCCTAGCGTAAGCCCCATTCACCAGTTCTGCTCCATAGCGGCACCCGAGGAATTTCCTAGCTTAATCCCCATCCACTATTTCCACTCCATAGCAGCACCCGGGCAGCATCCTTGCATAAGCCCCATCCATGATCGCCGCTCCATAGAGGCACCCGGTAAGCTTCCTAGTGAAAGCCCCATCCACCATTGCCGCTCCATAGCGGCACCCGGGCAGATTCCTAGTGTAAGCCCCATCCACCATTGTCGCTCCTTAGCGGCACCCAGGCAGCTTCCTAGCGTAAGCCCCATTCACCTTTACCGCTCCATAGCGGCACCCAGGAAGATTCCTTGCGTAAGCCCCATGCACTATTTCCGCTTCATAGCGGCACCTGGGAAGCTTCCTTGCGTAAGCCCCATCCACTATTGTCGATCCATAGCGGCGCCCGGGAAGCATCCTTGCATAAGCCCCATCCACAATCGCCGCTCCACAGCACCACCCGTGCAGCTTCCTAGCGTAAGCCCCATCCACCAGTGTCGCTCCATAGCGGCACCCGGGCAGCTTCATTGTGTAAGAACCATTCACCATTGCCGCTCCTTAGCGGCACCAGGGCAGCTTTCTAGCTTAAGCCCCATTCACCATTGCTGCTCCATAGCGGAACCCGGGGAGCTTCCTAGCTTAAGCCTCGTTCACCATTTCTTCTCCATAGGGGAACCCGGGCAGCTTCCTAGCTTAAGCCTCGTTCACCATTGCCGCTCTATAGCAGCACCCGGGCAGCTTCCTCGCATAAGCCCTATCCGCTGTTGTGATCCTATCCAGCGGTAAGCTGTTGTGATCCTATCCAGTGGTAAGCCGTTGTGACCCAATCCAGCGGTAAGACATTGTGACCCAATCTAGTGGTAAGCCGTTGTGACCCCATTCAGTGGAAATCCGTTGACATCCTCATCCAGCGGTAAGCCGTTGCGACCCCATTCAGGGGTAAGCTGTTCACATCCTTATCTAGCGGTAAGCCGTTATGACCCAATCCAGTGGTAAGCCATTGAAACCCCCAATCAGTGGTAAGATGTCATCAGAAGAACTACTTGGACTTTGATGCCCTGCCCGGGGATACGTAGGAATCCTCTTCAAGGTTCAAGCACGAAACTATTGTTATCCTTTTCCTCAGGCCTCCATCCTGGAGTAAGTCCCGACACCATGGGCCGCCTAACGCATAAGCCCCTCTTCACTTCCCATGGACGCACCCTTCTCAAGGTGATCGTCAGGTCTTTCCTGCCTCTTGTTTCTCACACCGAGCACGACTCACATGGGCTTAGAGTAAGCATCGACTATGACACCCGCCCCTGTCCAACATGACGTTAAACTGTATGCCACCATCCAACATGATGTTAAACTGTATAATTTCCCACATGAAATTAAACTGTACATCCATTTGAACTAAGAGGTCTTTGATCCATGTCAAGGCATGGTATTTATGAAGCCTCCATGAGGTTCAAGTCCACCTCCCATCGTTTATTCATGTCAGGTTACACCCTCATCCCGCGTGATGTTAAACTGCATTCCAGTCCAGCGGCAAGCCGTTGTGACTATCCTGAACTACATGGACTTTGATCCATGCCAAGGCATGGTACGTAGGAAGCCTCATGAGGTTCAATCCCACCACCAGTGGACCCCCGGGTTCACCTTCATGTCGGTTCGCTGACTAAGCCCAACCCGAACTACGTGGACTTTGATCCATGTCAAGGCATGGTACATAGAAATCCTCCCTGAGGTTCAAGACCACCATCACCTTGACCAAGGTCCTTATTCACGCTAGTTCTCCGGCACCCCATTCTAAACTACGTGTCCTTTGATCCATTTCAAGGCATGGTACGTAGGAAGCCTCACGAGGTTCAAGCCCACCACCCGGTCGTTCTGACCTCATTCACGTCGGTTCACCCCCATCCTGCATGACGTTAAATTGTATAACTGAACTATGAGGATTTTGATCCATGCTAAGGAATGGTACATAGGAAACCTCATGATGTTTAAGCCCAACACCCATCGAACCAAGGTCCACCTTCACGTCGGTCCTCTGGCGCACCATCCCAAACTACGCGGACTTTGATTCCCTACCACGGGGATATGTAGGAGGCCTCTTAGAGGCTCAAGCCAAACATCACAATTTCCCTTGAGATGGTCCCATTTCATTCCCCCTCCACTTCATTAAACTCTCCATCATCCATCCTGATTCTCACCCGGGCCGCCACATCCCAGTGGGATCATGCCATCCACCTCCTCACTTCTCCTAGCAGTACATGGGCTGTTATCTAAGCGTAATCCCCAGAATGTCTCTAGGTCGTTGTTCCTTGTGTACAACCTGATTCATCACCCCTTCGAACCACATGGGTTTTGATCCCTGTTGTTTATATAGTGTATGTAGGAAACCTCCCTGAGGTTCAATCCCAGCCAATGGAAAACCTTGGTGTTTCCCCATTCTGGGGTGCACACTCCCTAATCCACCCATAGTGGTGTTCAGATCAGCTTTCACAGTGTGAAATATCCCCTCTATGGGGCACACCACCTCTAATCCGTCTCTGTGTTACATTCTGTTCACCCTTATTCCGTCTCCGTAAGACGTTAAACTCACGACCTACCTCTTTATAAACACGGGAATCTCAGTAAAACCTTATATACATGCCTATGGCATATGATTCCCTGAATTTGACATGGGATGCCTCAGGTTTTTCACCCTTGAGATGACCTCATATGAGGAAGAATACATGTTCCCTAATGTCCACGTACCCAAAGATGCACCGACATGCCTGATGTTGTCATCTACTCCGACCGAAGGTCACTACCATGTCAATATCCCATGGAATGTCTTGACAGATGTAGTTTAATTAACCAGTGTCCATGAAGATATGGCACTGGAAATGAGATTCACGAACATCGTATTAAATCTATGAGGGAGACCCAGACTAGGTGACAATTTCCGAGGAGGAATCCACGGAAGGAAGAACCGACATCCCATCATCCTGTTTCGATCAAGGAGAAGACATCCTTGAAGAAGGAGTGAATATCTCTTGCCTTTGGAAAGCAAGAATGCGGGGTGAAAGTTGCGCATCCTCACAGACAGATGTGTGCGCCCCGGTGAAAGCGTCGGAAACAATGCTTTTATGAGGATATAATATAATTATACCTTTTACCTTTTTTCTATAGATGTCTTATGATCATTTTTTTACACTTATGTTCTTTGAAGAAGATATTAACATTATATATGTTATTTTACAAATAAATATATTTATGTTGATTGTGTATTGTTTTGTTTGTTCACTCTTTTAATATGATAAATTAATTGAACTTAGTAAGTGATGGGTGGGGCCTAATATTAGATATCCACTTGATGAATTTATATGTATTATGAGAGAAACTACCTTGTGTATTTGGATTATACCTTACATGTTTACCTATGATTTCTAGGAACAAGGCCTTGATGGAAAGATTATGATGCTCAAAATTATTCATTTTATTATTATAAAACTATTTATTTTTTAAAAAATTGATTATTTATGTTTCTATTTTAGTCATGGATACATTACTCTTTCATGATATTAGTTATATTCAATATTTGATTATTTTTTATCTTATGAAAATTATGCATACTTTATTTATTCTATGATAGATTCTGCATTATTCCTTCCCTTATTGAGTATCAGATCTCACCCTTTATTATGTATTCCATTAATTTTGGAAATAATAAGTGATCATTAAATTATTTCAAGGATATACTCTAAGAAATGATAAATTTATCACCAAAATTTTAATTTTCATTTCATGTTTTTGAATACAATGTGAGAATCATGTATGTATCTAGTCTCCCAATACTACTAAACTATCCAATATCATGGGATTTGATCTCTTGTATTTTATAAAAATTTATTAAGATGAACATTGGGAATATATTACAAGAGTCATAATGTTATAATGGGTTCCTAATGGATCTTAATCAAGTTTAATTATACCTAAACTAGTTTACATGACTATGTAAGAATGTTTCATATAGACAACATTCATATCCTATATAGTTTTCACAATTTATTATGTTGGAATGATATTTATTTTTTATGTCTATATTATAGTATGTAATTTAATGTGTATTTTTAATAGTGATTTGGTTCTGGTCTTGAATCATCCGTGTGTGTTGGGTCCTAGTAGAGGTGTTGGTATAGGCCATGGAAAGAGCCTTGGGAGTTGGCCCAGGCTTAAGGATTTAATTTTTATAAATTTTTTATGGTTGTTTTAGAATGAATTTTTAGTTATATATGCTTTTGGAGATGTTTGAATGGACTAAAAATGAATTTTTATATTTTTATGTTTTTTGGGGAATTACAGTGGATTTTCAAAAAATAGTCCAAGTTAGGGTTTATCCCTATATTTTGGTTTAGGATAATTTTATCCTTCTATTTTGGGTAAGTATCATTTTATCCTTATGTTTGTAGTAAGGATAATTTTATCCTTGTATTTTGAGTAAGTATAATTTAATCCTTCTATTTTGAGTACTGATCATTTTATCCTTATTTTTTATCCTTCTATTTTATCATTTTGTTTTATCTAAATGATGAACAATGTTTCTAGAATCATCATAAATATTAAATACATGATTTAAAACCCATTTTAATGGAATTTAGGGAATATTAATTCCTATAACTCATCACAGAAAATATTTTATCACCCCTCACCCCACCCCCACACTTTTATCTTATTCTATATGAGAGATAACCTCTTTCCTTGTTAGAATCACATTCTATTTAAATCCAGAGGTACTTATAGGTAAGTTTAATAGTTCATATGAGTTCAATCTTTATATTTTTCACTATTTATTTTCCAATATCTATAATAATCTAATTTCAAATATTTTTTTATATTTTTCTAATTCTTTCAATTAAATCCTAACCAAATAGAGATATTTAATAAATGGAGACCTTATAAGTCCATTTTTTTGGTTCCTATATTATTAAAAAATTACACATGTGTTATATGATGTGTGGTAAATAGGCATGTATGGGGTGGTCCGAGTGATATATTTTATGAACTTTAGAGAGTTTTAATTATCTATATGAGATACTTGAGGGTAGTCTCATATGTGGAATTATGTGGTTGAGCCTAGTATTCTCCGAGATGTGTGATTTTGGGTTTCTTGGTTGGTTGATCATGAGTACATTGATTATGTAAAAAAATTCCATGTTATAATGGTTTAGATCATTTTTTGGGAATTTGTTTGGAATGGAGAGTGTGATTGTGGATGTTTTTGACTATTGGAAGTGAGTCTATCTGTCTCTACATTTTGAAGTAGATGATTTTGAATATTTTCACTATTGATTTATAGGGTTCACATGTTGTGATATAGGTTTTGTAAAGTTGTTTCATAATTTGTTAGTGATGTCACTCATAGTGGGTGATTGATGGGGTATTTGGGGTCATGTGCACATAATATAGGACCCATGAGGTGGTTTCGGCCACTCGTTGTCACTGGAGGCCACCATAGATTAAGTATATTAGGGTATGTTGTTAACTATTGATATGGTGTAGGTTCTCATCATACAAGTCCATAGATAGAGGTAGTTAAGACCAATATATAGGGGATAATCCCTTTTTTTTATATGTTGGATCGAGACTTGGATGGGAAATTACCATTGTGCCTTAGGTTTTTCAACCTATTGATTTGGTAGTGGTAAGGCATGTGTATTCTCTTAATAAATTTGATATGGACTTTGGGATTACCTTTGGGCTGTCAGGATAACTCTAAATAGTTATGTGGTTATGTTTGGCATGTTACATCATGTGATAAATGATTGATTGGAAGACTGAGGTCACCTCCATTATAGTAGATCGTGGATTTATCATTCCACTTAGTCCCTAAATGAGGTAGCTAAAGGATCACTTATAGCTATTGAGTAAAATGGGAGTGGGTTGTTTTATAAGTGGTTTAATATTTTTTATTTACTTTTTCTATACACTATTATATTTATGGATATGATCTAGGGACACTTTTGGTGGTGGCCTACTAAGATCATACTCACACCCTGCATGGTCCCTCCAAGACATGTGTAGATGTTATTATCATGGTATAGGAATGGGAAAAGGCTCAATTTTTTGACCCTAATGGAAACTTTCATATAGATGGTGCACGAGCAAGATGAAATGGTTTTTGGAAGATGGTTTAGGTGGATCCTCTATGCCAGGATGGCAGCCCATGAGTGATCTTGGTTGTTTTTTTACTCTCATGTCATGGTGAATGTTTGTTAAAGTGGTCATATGTTTTATTTGGATTATTGTTGAGGGTTATTAAATTTTATTCCATTTGATAAGTTATTATTATTAAAAATAATTATATTTGGATGGTATAGTCTCCCCAAAACCACTAAATATACCCTCACTACTAGTCTTAAAATTTTGGTATATGGGGAGGTGTGACTAAAATCATGTGGTACACCACTGGTTCGGGCACCATTCAAGTGATCTATAGACGAGGGCCATTATAAAAAGGTATCATAGATTGGGTATTACAAGTTAGCACTTGAGAATATTTTTTATTACATTTTAATAGTGTTTAATTGTTACCAAGTGGTGTTAAAGCTGGGTTATTATGATTAGTAGTTATTTAGGTATGTGGTTGACTAAGAGTGTAGGAGTATGTTGGAACTTGGGATGAATGTCCTGTAATGTATATGGTCAGAACCTGCATGAGATAAAGTCCAAGTTACCCAAGGAACTAGGATTTTTTTTCATAGTTACATATGAGTTATATGATTTGATTAAATTTATATATATAATGTTATAGATTTTTTTTGGAATCTTGGCCTCGAGGAGGTAATAGGGAGTGATCATGCATTATATTAGTCATGTAGGGTTCACATGAAATATGTATGTTTCTTGTGATTGTTTTTGGAACTTCGAATAAAAGGAAAGATTTAGCTATTTAGTTTGTTAACAATAAGATAAATAGTGTTCTTGTATAGTCTTTTTGTGGAATTATACTTAATAACCTAAAAAGGGTAGTGGTTTTGGATATTAAAATGGGTTTGGATATTTAATGTGTCAGAAAAGCCTATATAATAATTACCCAAATAAATTATTGGTGGTATTATACTTAGAAAACCTAGGTATGTGATCCTATATGAGTATAATGGGTGGTGCCTGACCCTGATATGGGTTGGAAAGGGGAGAAAGGCCAGGTGAAACGAGACTTGGGATCATAAGAAGGTGTAAGGGTCATGATTTGTGCTTAATATCATTGTTTTACCTATTTGAAATATCTATAATGTTGTATCTATATTGATAAGAGTACTTAATTCCTCAGATAGATTCCTCCTAGACATCCATTATGGATAATGAGGAGTTTGGGGATGTTTTACCACCCAGGAATTCACCAGATGAGGTTCTTCAAGATAAAGGAGAGCATTATCCGCTAGTATAGGCTTCTAAAATTGTGGTAAAACCACATGGGTTGGAAGATCTAGATAAGTTATTTAATGTATATCTTAGGGTGAGCCTAGTGTGAGTATTCCATATCATTGATTGGGGAGTAGAGGTAGTAGAGCCATATATGGAATACCTGGCACAAGATTTCTAGTCACAACATCTTGATTTGTTCCAAAAAGAGGGTGGACCACAAGTGGAAGAGTACTAGATAGTTAGTGTATAAGGTATTAAACTAGATTGAGATACCCCCATGGACGAAGGTAAGTTTGAACACATATTTTCTAAAAGTTATATAAATAAACTAGTGGGACATAGAAGTACAAACATGCATACATAAAGGGCTTTCATGAAGGGATAGTGTGGATTTTTTCTTCAATATCATCATCCTTGAAACATTTAGGGAAGACCAATCCTTTGAGATTATACATAGGGAGAGACCTCAATTGTAGATTATTCAAGGAGATTTATAGATTTGTTTCAATTTTCACTGATTATGTAATGATATGATATCATCATGGTGTGAATATTTGAGGATTTTTTATGATATGTTATAAATGTACATGTAAATATATTCTGATTACCTTCATTATTAGAAGTGGTAAACTAGATTCTAATAAAGGATTAGAAACTGGAGGAGGAGATCACACCTTGTTGGGCATTGGTTCCAGGCGATATAGGTAGTAGAGCTTTGGGTATCTAAAGGAGGGGTCATGAGGACATGCATAAGGGCAGTTATACTATAGGTGTGATTATTCCATCATAGAGGTGGTCATTAATTCTATTATTCCAGTGTGGTAAGACCATAAAAGTGTGAGATCAGTGTAATTAAACATTGAAATAGCATTAACCATACAGCCATATGGGACACATGGAGATATTTTATTGGAGGACCTTATATGAAGTTAAGAGTTATGGACTAGGTATGACTTAGAGATCTGAGGTAGGAAAAATGGAAGGTAGATTTTTTTCATCTGCATGTATAGGAAAGGGAAATGGACAAGGTAACCAACACTTGGGTAAGGGGATAACAGTAAGTGTGACTCTAAAAGGTGGAAAAGTATCAGTCATTCAAGAATCCACTCAGCATCATATGATTTATCATGCATGCATAAATCAAGTTAGGGATCTATATATAGTTATAGGTATGTTATGATCATGATGATAATGGTTTTTTTATGACATTTAGAGTATCATGATGTGTGTATGTGGTATGTATGGGATGAATTATCATCGGGTATCAAGTTGGAATTAGGTATGATGCGGGACAAAACTGGGAATCATAATTATGTGAAATAATGATGGATGATAATTTGTGAATATGTGCATATATTCAATGTGTGTAGAATAGATAGTTATAATGTCATCATGGTGTTATCTAAATTGTGTGTGCTGAGGCCCGATAGTTAATTCCTATGGTGGGGAGTACCCACTGAATAAATTGATATGTTGGGTTAGGTAATTGGGGTAGTCTTTGTCTTTGGGGATTAGATAGATTTATTTGGTATCATCTTGGTATTTTTGGAATGGGATAATGGGAGGATCAAATTTTATATATGAAAAATCTATTAAGTGTTTGGGATAGCTCAAGGATGAGCTATCATATAGTGGGGAGGTTGTAAGGTCCTAGGTATTTGGTGTAGTGATTTGGGTTGGGTCTTGGATCTTGCAAGTGTGTTGGGAACTAAAGGAGTGTAATGTCCTTCCCTAGATGCCAGTTAATAGTTCCCTAAGACAATGGTCCGTAAGACCTCAATAGAATCTCCCCAAAATCTAGAGGATACCGACTAGCAGCGAGGTCCTTGTGAGTTCTCATGGGAAGATTATTCCCTCATAGATCAGAGTGGAGCATAACAATATAGGAATATAAAACAAGTGGGAAACAACAGAAGTAGATGCTATATGAATAGACCAGTAACACATCATAGTATAAGTAGTATCAATAGAAAAATAGAATTAAATACAAAATAAATAATCGTGCAAGAAAAATAATTAACTGGAAGAAGCTAAATAACAAGTAGATACAATATGATGATGATCATTCTGATATAGCTATACAAAATAATGCTTGGGGTTCATGGGATACAAGTATATACTACAAGATAATTTTTTTTACAAAAAGGCCAAAAATATCTACTATTGGAATCACAAGCATAGGATTGGTCCTCTTCTCCCAAAATTCATTCTAGATCTATCAATCAAGCATCAGAAGTTAGTTTCTTACCTTTATCTATACCTGCATTCATGAAGTCTAGTCAGGTACCAAAGGTGGTATGAGTAGTTTGTGAGATCAAATCCCAGTAAGCCACCACCAATGGTGTCTATCTCAATCTATCTCATCCAATATAAAATGAACAATGTTCCATAATCAATAAATGCATGAGGGAAATAAATAACTAAGTACATTGGATTGGGTTCCATTTAAGACACCCATATAATTCTACCTACTTTGGTATAAGCTGATGAGTCTGAACCAATAGATCCTAAATAAGTAAATTGAGTGAGATAATTTATAGAAAGATGGACTATCCCCAAGCTTTTTTTTGGATTGGTAGACATATCCATATGTTTTTTATTCCAAATATCCATTTATCATTTTAAATCATTCTCTTCCCTTTAATTCACTTAACCTCTTTTAAATTTATAGAGTCACCCCGAGCCCATCCATTTAAATTCTAACAGAATTCTAATAATCTATCTATGGGATCATTATAAGTCCAATTCCAAGGGATTCTATCCATGGTGACATAATAATGAGATCCCAAGTGTCACTCTAGGTATGGTTTGATGATAGCATGAGCTAACCTCCAAGTTCATACCTAGTATTTCATGTAGGGGCCCAATTATCTCTCATGGAATAGTACAACCATCGCACCACCAATCCCATCCATGGGGTCTCCACTAGGGAACCAGTGTAACTCTTCTGGAGGTAAAATATAAAATGCATGGCAAGACCATCCCAGGCATATCTAGTGTCTCTCCTAATGTGTACACAAGTCATTAACCAATTTTTACTAAGGCACAATGAGCTTGTCCAAGGGTCCTTAATTCGGAACCCATTGTATCACCTTTACACTAAGGTGAAAACATTTAATCAAGCATGTACATAAAAAATATGTAGTTTGGTTAAGGAATTCAATTAAACAATCCATTTATAGATTAAGGCATAAGGCATATGTCCTAACCTCTTGACCAATCCATTTGATTCAATAATTTCATTCATGGAATGAAGGGAAAGTACCCAAAACATAGTGCACCCTTCTAAAACATTCAATTTATTAATTCAAGGAATTTATGATAGGTAATAATACCCCTCAATGGGTGTTAGGAAATTTTAAACAAATGGGAAATTAGCCCTCTGAGGTGGATCACACCCATTATGGTGGAATAAGTCAAGGTGATCAACCCAAGGGGACAATTCACCACTAGATTAGGTTATATTTGGAAAGGTAAATATTTACATTTAATTTAATTATAAATTATGAGGTTCTACCAGAAAGGTTCGACATGTGGAATGATGGATCATGACATAAGATGCAAAAAAACAAGGGGAAAGAACCTAGACCACCTACCTTAGCCCTGTAGTTCATCCCTTGTATAGTGTAGACATTTGATTAAAACTAGAATGAAAGATATTAGAGAAAACATAAAATTCCCTGAAAATGGTGCAAATTATCATACACCAAAATAGAACAATAATAGAGAATAGAAAATAGAAATACAATAAAGCAGATTGTAGTGATTACCTCAATCTTTCTGATGCTTCCTACAGTGAGAGATTTGGTTACCAGATAGAGGAGATCTCTTGATCCCTAGGTAGAGAGAGATAGGATCATATGATAGGAGGAAGAGGGTTCCTAGAACTGGAAAAGATAGGGATAAGGGAGGGGTAATTTAAAACATTTATTAAGAAAAAAACTGTAATTTTACCCATATAGGAAGGGGACTATAGTTTGTCCATATGGTTGGCCAAATCATGTTTCAATCATGTGGAAGAAAACTATCAAGGTTTTTTAAAACTCCACATAGGCATGCACCTAGGTTTTCATGGTTTATAGACAAACTATACGGCTTGAAGTACCCCAATGCCTCAAGAAGCAGATTTAGATAAACCATGCGGGCTGAGTGGAACGGTTTCTACTAATAGTATGGCCCAGTCTTGTTCTTCAGAATATGGGGCTCCAAGCTCTGATCAAGCCTCGAACACCCCTTAGACCTTCATGACTCCTTTAGGAATCATTATTAAGGATGAACAAAATAATTTTAAAAAAAACTAATGGTATATACATTTAATAAAATCTAGGACATTACAAACTTTCCTCATTAAGACAACTCATCCTTGATTTACCCTTATAAGGGTGAGAAGAAGTCATCAATGAAAAGTTTTGGACACTATGAATATACATTAGATTCCTACTCCTAGGTATCTTCATAAATGCATTTGTGTTTACATAGCACCTAGACTAAAGGAACTAACCTTCCAAATATATCCTTCATGCTCTGGTCAATGATATGTATCGGATGCTCCTCAAAGGACGCATCTACCTACAACTCAATATCCTCGAGGTCAAATGAATGATATGGTTCATCATGACCCCATCAAAGTTATAATACATGAATGATATTATACATGACATGGTGCCTCTAAGGTAATAGTAATTGATAGGCTACCGACCCAACTCTCTTCACTGTCTCAAAAGGACCGACATATGACTCACCTACCTCTAACCAACATATAGATGAACAGAATGACCTATCATAAGGGATATCATATGGATCCATCTTAATTATTTCTTGAAGGATTTTTTGTATAAAAACTCAATAAAAAGTATATTATTTTCCCATAAACCTCTGAAATCAAGGATACATGCCTGAAGCATATCCTCTAACACATGTATCATCCACTTGGACTACCAATTGATCTGATGGTGATATGTTGTACTCAAAAGAACTTGAGAACCCAGTGCCTTCTGTAACCCTTTCCAGAACCGTGAAGTAAATTGGCAATCTCTATTCAATGTGATAGAATAGGTAACACCATGATGTCACATTATCTCTTAGATATATAGCCTTCCTAACTCATCAATAGATAAGGTTTCCTAAATCAATAGTAAGTGTGAAACCTTAGTTAACCTTTTTACTAATTTCACTTAATGCATAACTACCCTGAGGTGATCTCAAAAATCCTATCATGAGATTCATGTTGACATCATTCCATTTTCACTCAGGAATGGGGAGTGTCTATAGAAGTCTATCAGGTCATTGGTTCTCTGCCTTTACCTAATGATAGGTGGATCACCGATTGATAAAACCAATAATCTATCTCTACATAAATAGTAACCAATACTAATAGTGGATGTTTCGGTACATCATGGTGAGACCAGGGTGAACTCCCCATACTTAGGAATGATATTACCTCATAAAATCTTCTCATATATCATAAGTAACCCAAATATTCCTAGAAAAGATTAAGCTCTCATTTCTATCAACAACCCAACCAGGTGTCATGTTCTCTCTTGTGACACACTCCCTCAAAATGAGTCCCTCAGAATTAGATAACTACCACATATAGAACCTCTCCAGAAGGGAGGATGTCACTACTAGAGCTTCTAGAACTGGATACCATTGATATTTTAGAACATCCTGTTGAAACTCATAAAACATTTCCATCATATACCACTTAATGTTTTCATCCTTGATGTATTGTGTTTGAGTATTCTAGATCATGGTGTCAGCTACATAATTACACTTTCCAAGTGTGTAAGCAATATCAAAGTCAAAGTATTACAGGCAATCCACCCACATGTGATACCTCAGATTCAAGTCTTGCTATGTGGATATGTATTTGAGACTTTTATAATCTATGTAAAAAATAACCACTCACCCAATAAGTAATGCATCCAACAGCCTATAGAATGAACTACAATTTCTAGATTGAGGTATTATGTAGTGTAATTTTTCTCATGAGGTCTCATCTAGTAGGTTCCATACTCTACATCCTGATCTCCCATATCAGCACTACCCCCATCCTGATTCCTAAATAATTTTAGTAAATAATATAGCATCTTACCTACTCATAAAGAATCAGAATTGATGTTGAAGTCAATCTTCCCTATGACTGTTGAAAGTCTACCTCACAATATTCAGTCCTATTGAATTTCATACCCTTCTTGGTCAATCCCATAAGTTGAATAGCCAGGTATGAGAATTCCTAGAAGAATTTCCTATAATAGCCATTTATCCTTAAGAAGATACATATATCAAATACATTCTTGGTCTTCTCTAAGGAAACCATGATGCTCACCTTCTCTATGTCAAATGATATGCCTGCTTTAGATTTGATATAGCCCAAGAAGTGATCCTTTCTAATCTAAAAGTGGAATTTTCTAATCTTCACATATAGTTGGTTCTATCTTAGTGTACTCAGTATGATATCATGAAGATTTTCATGGATGTGTCTAGTGGAATAATACAATAAGATATCATCTATGAAGACTACCACAAAGGAATCAAGATATAAGTAGAAAACCTAATTCATTAGATCCATGAAGAATTTAGGTGCATTATTATAACCAAATAGCATGAACATGTACTTATAAAAGTAGGAATTTCATTGAAATGTTGTATTTGGTATTTCTAATGGCCTCACATGCACTTGATGGTAGCCCGAACTCAAATCGATCTTGGAGAAAACCATTTCCCCTCAGAGAAAGTTAAAGAGGTTGTCTATATGAGAAATTGCATACTGATTCTTTACTATAATTTGGTTTGATTAGAGGTATTCTATGAACAATATAATGGTACCATATACTTCATTAGAGAAAAGGATATGTGAACCCCCTGGGGATGTGATGGGTAGGATAAAACTCACCACCTCTAAATCTTCAATATTCTTCTTGAGTTCTTGGAGATTTTTTGGTGTCATCCTATTTGGAGGAATGGACACAGGTTCCATAACTATCACAAGCTTGATGGTGAACTAATCCTCTCTCCCAGGAGGTAATCCAGAGAAATCTTTATGGAAGACATCCCTGAAATGTTCCAAAATATGAGAGAATTTCACGAGCTACATTCCCTAATTGCCCATGAAGAGTCTATCCATATGGGCTATCACTCCTCCTAGAATGGTATGCTTAGTTTCATATTGACTCACCTAGATATCACATAATCCTTTATGAATGTGTGTTATTACCTTGGGTGATTTGAAAGACACCCTATGATGATATAAATCCACCTAGGCTCAATAAGGTACAAGCCAGTCCATACTGAGAATTCCATCGATGTCTGTCATATCAAGGAAAAAGAAACTCCACAGAAAATGGTACCCACCTATCTCAAGGTAAAAATACTTTCACTGGCATAAAAACTCTTCTAAAACTCCTAATGGAATGTAAATATTCATCACACTATTTGAATTCTCAACCATCAGACCCAATATTCCTATAGTTTAAGTAGATAAAAAAGAGTGTGATGTTGATTAATCAAAAAGGGATGAAACTAGAGTGGAGGCTACCAAAATAGTACCTCTAACTATATATAGACCTGTAATACGCTCTTATGGTGTAGACTACACTACATAGATGTGTCCTGAATCCTGGACAAAAGATGATTCCTGAGTATCGTGAGCAAGTCCACTCTACTAATGCTGAAACTTTGAGGCCTGACTGCCTCGGCCATGATCATATTCTTGGATTGTTCAGCTGGTAAAAGACTAAATTTCAACTTAACAAGGAATTGATGACCCTACACCTGAATGAGGTGCGATAATAGAACCCCATTCAATGGGTACTATAATAAAGGATTGGAAGAAATGTTTCAGGTGACCCATCCTGCCACAAGCTCAACACTCCATCATGTTCCTTGTACACTAGGGATTTTTATGGTATGTCTTGCAAAACTGGTGGCATGATCCATATATGTAGGTTCATTCCACATGACTGGTAAAGCCCCTAAATGTACCCTTGAAACATCGATTCCTTTATCTATATAAACCACAAATCTTCTTGGAAGCTTAACTACCCTGAATTACATTGTTAAATTCCCTTAAGGGATACTCAGTGATTAGGGTCTGGTTCACTATATATAAAAAGGTTTTCATCCAAAATATTTTCACCTAGAATCGAATGACATATGCAATAACATCTTCAAATTTCCTAATAGTTCTCAGTTCATCACCGAACAAGGTCGGTGCGAAATTGTATAACTTGATGAAGCGAGAAGAATATTCCATCACTAAAATGTCACCTTTTTGAAGCTACATGAATTCTCAAGCATGAACTATTCTCAATGTATGTCGAAAGAAGTTGTCAAAGAAGGTTGTATGAAAGTATGCCCAGTACATACCCTGATGTCAACCATCCTGGTTGAGGACATCCCACTAACTTTTGGTAGAGTCATATAGTATTTAGGTTGTGATGTTGACCCTACGCTCTAGAGGTGTCTCGATATGCTCGAATATAGACAGCATGGTCTCTAGCCCTGACTTAGCAGCCCGAGGTCTTCTATCTCCTGAGAAGGAGGTATGATGATACTGCTAGAACTCTCTATTCAACTCTACCATAGTAGGGGCTAGTTGGTAGAACCCTGAATAGTATACATGAATTTAAATAATCTTTCATAGAACTAGGCATCGTTACCCAGTGGAAGATCTGGGAGAGGTTCCTCAGGTGGCATTATATGTGGTACCACATGTGGATCGGGCCCCACCGCCTATAAATTATTCCCATTTCCACTTTCTTGGAATATATCATGAGGTTTTTGTGGTGTCGTAGCTCTATAATTACCAAGCACACTCCAAAGATATGATTTATAACAAATAGGGAAAGTGATAAATAAAGGATAGGTACAAGTCTTTCCTATAACATGACATAACCCTTAGCCTACTCCTAGAGTCAGTTATGGGTGATAAAGAAACATAGATGGATCATATAAGACATATCTAACTACCTATTATGAATTCCAGGATAAGATCAAGGTATCCTTCAAACATATAAGGTGTCAATTTCATTTTAAGGATCATGTTCATTTTGATTCATCTATATTCAGTTATGTAATTGAATTTTCTTTATATTTTCAAATTAGATAGATCACTATTTCTAATTTATAAGGTCCCATACACCTTATAAATTGGATGGTGGTGTCCATTTAATCCTAACTGAAACACATTATAGCCCATGTGGCTGATGGTCAATGGATCAACATGCCATAACCGACTACTTAAGGTATCTACTTTAACCTATACAGGAAAACACTATTAGGTTAAGGAAGACACTTTAAGTGTTAGTTATGTTTTTTAGTCCTATAAGTAAAGTTGGTACATTTCTATATATAATAAAAAATAATTTCAAGTCATAACAAATAATGCACCACAAAAATAACATGTAATACATGAAATGCGTGCAGAAAGTAAG
Organism: Viscum album; assembly: GCA_963277665.1. Taxonomy (NCBI): domain Eukaryota; kingdom Viridiplantae; phylum Streptophyta; class Magnoliopsida; order Santalales; family Viscaceae; genus Viscum; species Viscum album. The sequence continues at coordinate 987,507,998 of OY728166.1, read as the reverse complement.
CATGGCATGTCATAATGCATGATATGTAATTATTATGGTGCCTAGTATGATGAATTATTCTATGTTCCAACATATCATTGATACAAGGTAGAAGATATCCCATAAATATAATAATAATGAAAAGAAAGTGTGTCACTCTATGGTGAAATCCATGAAACTATAAAAGTGAAAAAATGATAGCATTTACCCATCCTAGGTAATTTGGGTTTCCCCTATACATGGGTCAAATACTCCCAGGAACATGATAATTACCAAATTCAAATATCCTAGTCTTCTATCTAAACCCAAATTTAAGTAAAAAAGGAAAAATATAGACTTTAATATCACTTTGTAGTGTCCCACCCCAGATGCCACTTAATGGTGCCTTGAGGTGGTGTGCCACAAGACCTCAAGTGTATCTCCCCGAACACTAGAGGTTGATGACTAGAAGTAAGGGCTTTGGGAGTGTCTATAGGTGGTATTATTCCCTCATTGATCATAGTAGGGTGCAGTAATATAGGCATATACAACAAGTGAAAAATTGTAGAAGTAGACACTATATGACCGGACCAGAAACCCTTCATAACAGAAGTAGTATCAATAGAAGGATATTAGTAGAGAAAAAATAAACAATCACCCAAGATAAATAATTAAATAGTGGAAGATAAATAATAAGTAGATATAGTGATATTATGATCTTGGTGATGTACCTATACAAAATCATGCATGAGAGTTAGGGGATACTAGGATATACCAAAATCTAAATAAATTTACAAAAATTCCCAAAAGTAGATACTACTAAAATCCCAAGAATAGGCTCAGTCATTTGATCCCAAACTCCATCCTAGATCTATCAATCAAGCATTGTAAGATGGTCACTTCCCTTTATCTATACCTATATTCATGAAGTCTACTCAGGTACCAATGGTTTCCTGAGTAGGTTTTGAGGTAAAATCCCAATAGTCCACCAAAAACGGTTTCAAGATCAATCCATATCATGAAATATAAAATGAATAATGTACCATAATCAATAAATGTAATAAAAAATAAATCACTAAGTACATTAGGTTGGGTTCCATTTAGGTAACCCATCTAATTCTACCTGCTTTAGCCTAAGCCTGTGAGTATGAATCAATAGATCCTATACAAGTAAAGTGAGTGTGATAATGTATAAGAATATAGACTATCCTTGAGATTATGATTATTCTTGGTAGCCATTTCTCTAAGTTTTCAATTCTAATTATTCATTTCTCATTTTAAATCATTAGATTCCATTTAATTCACTTAACATTGTTTAAATTTATAGATATTAACAATAATCCCATCCATGTAAAATCTAAAAGAATTCCAAGTATCACTCAATGGGTTCAGTATAAGTCTAATGTCAAGGGAGTCTATCCAAGGTAACCCAAGAATGAGATCCCGATTGTAACTATAGGTATGGTTTGATGAAAACATGAGTTAACCTATGAGTTCTTACCTAGCATCGTACATAGGGGCCCGAGTGTCTCTCGTGTAATGGTACAGCCATTACTCCACTAATATCATCCATGGGGTCACCCCTAGGGAATCAGTGTCACTCATCTGGATGTAAAATAGAAAATCCACGGAGATCCAATCCCTGACATAGCTAGTGTCACCCCCATCATGTAAACAAGTCATTAACCAATTCTAACTCATACATGACGAGACTGTCCAATGTTTACTTAAGTTGTAACCACTTATATCACCCTCAAAACTAATTTAAAAACATTTAGTCAAGCATGTACATCATAATAAGTAGTTTAGTCAAGGAAATCAATCAATCAATCTATTTATGGCTTAAGGAATAAGGAATATGGCCTAACCTTTTGACCAATCCATTTTATTTAACAATTTAATTTATGGAATAAAGGGTAGGGGACCTACACATGGCACACCCTTATAAAACATTCAATTTATTAATTCAATGAATTTATGATCGGAAAAAATACCCCTAAGGGATGTTAGAAAATTTAGAACAAATGGGCAATTGGGCCTATAAGGTAGAGCACACCCATTCGGGTAGAATAAGTCAATGAAATTAACCCAAGGGGTTGATTATCCAGTAGTTTAGGCCTAATTTGGAAAGGTAAGGAATTACATTTAATTTAAGTAGAAATTATGATGTGTCACCAAAAATTTCTATCTCACAGCAAGACAACTCATGATATAGGATGTAACTAAATAAGTGGAAATAACCTAGACCACCTACCTTATCCCCATAGTGCTTCCCTCATCCAGCATTGACCTTTAATTAAATATATAATAGAATATATTAGAAATCATGTCAAATGAACTAAAAATGGATCAAATGAGCTTGCACCGAAATAGTTCAACAACAAAGAAGAGTAACTAGAAATAGAAGCAAGTGGATTTTAGATCTTACATCAAGCGTTCAAATTCTTTTGATAGTGAGAGATTTGGAGATAGGATAGAGGAGATATATTGATCCCTAGGTGGAGGGAGATGATCCCTTACAAGAGGAGGAACAGGGTCACTAATGTTGGAAAATATAGGTATAATAGAGGTGTGAGTTAAATCATTCATTAAGGGAAAAAACATAATTTTACTCATACAAGAAGGGGTGCACAGTTTAGCCGCATGGTTAACCAAACCATGCACCAACCATGCAGAAGGCCACTATTAAGGTGGTCTAAAATTCCTCACAACCATTCACTTGGGATCACATGATTGCAGAAAAATAATCCAACCCCCAATTCCCCACTACCTCAAGCTACATAGTTAGAGAAACCATAGAGGTTGGGCTTCCCAGTTTCTACTAATAGTGCTTCTCAATCTAATTCTTTAAAATTTTGGGATATGGGCTCCAAAAAAGCCTCAAGAACCCCCGAGACCTCCATGAATCATTTTGGAATCATTATTATGGTCAAAAATATAATTTAAAAAAAAACTAAAGGACTATTCCTTTGATAAAATTTGGGACATTACATAGGGGTGTTTGATGTGTCAATATAGGCCAATGAATAATCCTTTTATGTTGTATTAGGCTTGGGGGTTTAATGTTTATAAATATGGTTGCAAGTTTTATGGTATTAATTTTTAGTTATTTGCGGGTTTAGGTGTTTTTTAAGTATTGAAAATGAATTATTTGGATTTTTATGTGTTTTTTGTACTTGAAGCGCATTTTTCGAAATCTAGCTATGTCTGGGATTATCCTTCTGTTTTGAGAAAGGATCATTATATCCTTATATTTTGAGCGAGGATTATTTTATCCTTATATTTAGATTAAGGATAATTTTATTCTTTTCTTTTTAACAAGGTTCATTTTATCCTTTTTTTAGTAAGGATCATCTAATAATTTTATTTTTAGTGAGGAACTTATTATCCTTTTATTTTGAGTAAGGATCATTTTATTCTTTTTTATTGAGTAAAAATCATTTTATCCTTATTTTTTATCCTTGTATTTTATCCTTATTTTTTAACCTTTAGATAAATAACGCTCCCAAAATATTTATAAATACAAAATAAGTGATTAAAACATTATTTTAATGGTATTTAGGGGATCGTCTTTCCCAAAACTTATCACCCAAAATCATCAAACACCACCCTCTCATTTTTATCTTTTTATATAAGGGATGTATCCTATATTTCTTTTCATTATAATGTGTCTTCTAAATCATGACGTATCTACATGTAAGGCTAATATTCAATACACATCTTCTTTCAAAATTTCCCTATATTTCTTCTACCCTCACCAAAAAACCCAAATTTAGGTAATTTTTCTGATTTTTATAAATCTTCTAATTAATCTTGAACTAGGTGAATATTATTAATGAGTGTAGTACTAATAAATCTAGCTAGGTGTTTCCTATATTATTCCTAAATTTTTTCTATGTTATGTGATGTGTGGTAAATAAGTGTATATGAGGTGGTTCAGGTGAGACTAGTTATAAAATTCCTAGAGTTTTTATTGTCCCTAGGAAATACCAAAGGGTAGTCTCATGTGTGAAATAGTGTAGTTAAATCCTAGTAGGACATGGATTGTGTTATATGGGGTTCCATGGTTACTTTGGCATGGTGACATCAGTTATAAAAATTAATATCATGATATAATAGCTGAGATTGTTCCATGGGAACATATTGGTTGTGTCTCTTATGATTGTGGGTGATGCTAATTACCAAAAGGGGGTGACGGAGCTCATCATATTGGAGCTGATGGTGTCAACCATTTTTTTCATTGAGTGATAGGGTTTTCAGGTGGTGAAAGAGTACTTTCATAGGTGTGGTCAAGGTTATTAGTTATATAACTCACTATTGGTGGCCTATGGGTTCATTGGTGTAATGTGCACATAGGATAGGACCCTTGAGATGGTATTGAACATTTTTAGTGGGTGGAGGAATATATATATTAATAGATATATGGGATGGCGTTTACCATCATTATGGAGTAAATAATAATCATATAATCCCATGTCTTGTGGTATTTGATACCACTTGATGGGTTTTGAGGCTCGCCATTTATATTAGGGTTGTTGGAATGAGACTTGGAATGATGAGTATCGCTATGCCTTGGGATTTTTAGGTTGTTGATCATGTGGTGGTAAATCATGTAGAAGTATGTCTTTTACACATACCTTTTCAGCATCAGGATTATTTTTAATGGTTATGTGTTTATTGTTGGCAATTGAAATCATGTGATAAATTATTGGTTGGGATCATTATGAAAAATTTTGGACGTATCATTCTACTTTGGCACCAACCGAGGTAGGTAAAGTCTTACTTAAGGTTTTTGAGAATAATTGGAGTGATCTTTATGATAAGTGACTGAATGATTCTTATTTAAATTTTTGTATACACTAGTATATGTATGGATATAAGTTAGGTATATCCTTAGTAAATACATACTTAGTTCATAATCACACCCTACATAGGACCTTCAAGACATGTGCAAAATTTATGGTTCATAGTATGTGAAATTTAAAAGGCTCAGTATTAAGAGTTTAGTGGATAAGGGAGTGAAGATAGTGTATGGTCCAGATGGAATGGTTTTTGGAAGATGGTATAGGTGAATGTCTATGTTGGGTTAGTGGTTATCTTTGGTCTTTTTCAAGTGATCATATGTGATTGGACCATTAAATATCATTGGTTTTTTTTATGACTCTCATGCAATGGTAATTAATTGTTAAAGTGGTAATATGTTTTCTTCGACTTATTTTTTAATATTATTTCATTTTCTTCCATTGTGTTGAGTTGTTACTATAATTATTAAATTTATTTTGAGCGTATAATATCTCCACTTTCACCCATTAGACCATCATTTATAGTCAGCATCCTTTGGTGTATGAATAGATGTACCTAATGTTTGGTATCACACCACCAGTTTTGGTACCAATCAAGTGGTTCGTGACATTAGGCATTACATGGCCAATGAGAATGTATTTTATTTTTTCTATTCAGTTTACTATCTTGTGTTTATATTTTTTTATTAATTTAATTCATTGTATATATTTTATAATAAATTGAGTATCATTAACTACTTATGTGGATCTATGTAGTATTTTTTATTGTAGAGGATAGGTGTATATGATGTACATTCACCATTATATCATTTCAATAAAATAAATATTTTATTAGAGGGTATATATTATTATTTTTAATATTTTCCTATTTCATTAACAATTTATATATGTTTTTATTATGAATTATTTTAGGGGGAATTGTTCCTTAAATATGTTAATATTTATTACTACATAAGCTGGATTTTTAACCTCTCATTTCGTTATCATTTATCATGCTTAATTATTTAAATATAGAGGGTGACTCATATTCATAATAGTTCAAGCCCTGTTTCTTTAAGATTTTTTATCTAATTTTTTTTTAATTTTTACCTGAAAATATTTATATTTTCCTTACTTTATAATCCTACAAAATGAAGGAGATAAGTATGATATGTTTGGGTTTTCAAATTATCCAGAAGTGGGAAATGTTGAAAGTATACTTGACACTATTTATTTTTTTGATAATTTCATAACTCCATCATTTAATGTTTATTGTGTTTAATATTTTTATATTATTCATTATTATTATCTATTATTATTCAGTAAATATTATTATGGAACTTTTTTTATTTTGGTTTCTCACATTTTATGTTAAAGAATTTTCAAAAAATAAATGATATTATGCTTGAAGGAAAATTTATTACATATTTATAATATATTATTTATCAAGAATCATGTATATTAAATGACCCTTAAATAAGATATTGAAGCCTTTAATTTTTAAATATATAAAATCTTACACGTTAGAATGGTGTTGGGAAAATATATTATATACTATATTTTTCATGAAGTAAATTATCTTATATATTGAATAAATATCTTTAATATGATTTTATATAAAAGTAAAATATCTTACGTTTGAATAAGTTCATATATATGATGTTCAATATCTTCCATATTTAAATTTTTTTAAAATGAACTATCTTATGAATTGTTTTTCCAAGGAAAACAGTATCTCACATATTGAGAATTTGGAAGAGGAAATATAGTCTATATTAAATGAAATATATTACGTATTGAGGATTCAAAAGTAAATTCATAAAGGTTTTAGGAGTAATGTTTGAATAAAAATACTATTAAAAATTATAAAAATAAGGAGAAGAATAAAGGTATTTCATTAAAAAGTATAGTTACTTTATCTAGTTACTTTGATGTTTGTAACACCCCGAGATTTTATGAAAAATATTCTTTTCATTAATGTCTTGTGTTGTACGCTACACCAAAAGGAGCTTCACAACATGCATCCTTGACTTGCCTTGCATTACACGCAATCACGACCTTCCTCTATAGCTTGCGTCGTACGCAATACCGAGTTTCACTAAACAACGATATGCTATTAAAATATTATTAAAACTAGCAGTTATGAATAGTAATAACCACCTTTTAAAATTTTAAAAATTTTAGCTCTCAAAATGGACTTCATTTTTGGATTTGGAGTATCGAATTTAGCCTAAGGTGAAATTTTGGTACTTTTCGGAAAACTTTCATATTCTGATGAATAGTGAAAATTACTAAATTATAATTAAAAACAACTTTTTTAATCGAAATAATTAATAGTGATAAATTATTAATTTGAGTGGTTTTAAAGTATATTTAGAATATATTTTTACAATTTAATACAATCTTGTTCATTGGATGTAATTTCACATTTAAACCAGACATAAACAAGTGTCAATCTTTTGATAGTTATTATCTCTTAAGAACACGCTATTTGTTTTGACGACGGGAATTAATTTTTAAATTAATTAATGCAACTGATATGTTTTGAATTTGTTAAAATAGAAATCATTTTTGATTTCATAATATCAAATATAGCTTAGGCCTAATTTTTGGTATTTTTCTGGAAACTTTCATTTTTTGATGAATAGTGAAACTACTAAGTGGTAGTTAAGAAAAATGAATTTTTCATAAAACTTAATTTTACCGCTTCTGTGAGTTTAATTTCAAAAAATATAAGAGACACGGTTGATGTCAGTAAGTAAAATGTGGTTCAATGAGATGAAAATAATTTTTCGTGAATAGTAACTTTTTACTTTTTTTACAATGGTTAAAAGTAAATAGGGTAATTAAGGGTAAAAATGATATTATTATTACCCTAACACATGTCCTAATTATATTTTATAAGTGTAATTCGACCAAAAACAACCTTAGGAATAATATATGACCATTTAGGCCCACTTGGATTAGATTAGGACATTTATTATTAATTTATTTAAAGAAGGGTTAAAATAGTTAAAATCAAAGTTTAATAAGTAAATCATTTTTAATATAGGGTTATACATAAGATAAATTCGACTATAAATAGTAATTATAAATATGAAAAGAGTTACTACATAATTATATTTTATTTGTAATTTTTAGACATTAAATAATTTAATTTATTTATGACACAAAGATGATGCCGTAATTATCTTATTAATAAAATATTGACATAATTGATGTTATAAATACCCAAATAAATGTAATTTCAAACTTTTTATGAAATAAATTAATTTTATAGGTTAATATGACATTTTATTGTTGATATAAGTAAGTTGTTTTGAACTTATCATTCTGTTATGAATTTCATAAAAATCATGTACCAAATAGTGTCAAAATTGACATAAATTAGTTTTTAAAAAAAATATTATATTATTAATTGTTATTTAATTGATAAAAATGTAAGGTTCGGACAAATGACTTAGATAAGGATATATATATTAATAATAAACAACTTGGGGTTAGTTTGTCTTGTTATGGTAAGTTTATTAACCATATAGTGTAAAAAACAAAAAGACACGGTAAAAGTTAAATTATTTAACTTAGAGTTAAATCTAATTGATAAAGTTAAAATAATAACCTAAACTTATCTAAATCCTATTGGATGAGAGGATTTAGACCCATCCCCACTTTATCTTCGAAATAAGACCCTTTGTAACCATTATAAACCGAATTTGACCTTAATATAAAATAATATTTTGAGATTTTCCTAAGGTGGCCCTCTCCTCCCTTATAAAAGGGCACCTCCTTCCTCTCCTCATCACACCAATTTGAGCATTCAAGCTCGGCAAAACCCTGCCAAAATCTATTCTACAATTCCCTAGTATCATCCTAGAGGTCCTGGTCTTCTTCAAAGACCATCCTTAGTTCTTTAAGTTGAGGTTAAGTGAAGGCGCGTCAAAAAGAGGTAATATCCATTACCGATCTTTTTCAATTTCATTCTTCTTAAACTTCTTCATATTTAGTTGTTTCATGATAAAGTAATAACATCAGTATTTCTTATATACTGATATGTTATTATAAATATGAAACAACTCTAATTAACCTTTTATCCATCCTACAGAAAAGGGAAATCACCGCGCGTGCGTACGTACGGAATACCGTCTCCACGTCGTGGTGTAATCTATTTTCCACCACCACCTTAATTGGATGGGTATAATGGTGTAATGAGTAACTATATATGATTATTATAAATTTATATTGATACTTAAATAGTATACATTCACTTCAACACAATTCCACGACCATGGGAATGATATCATCGCTCGTGCGTACGTACGGACTACAGTCTCCACGACGCGATGAGATTCATTATCCATGTTAACCATTCCAGAATGATTATAAAGTATATATAATGAATAATAATGAAATATATGACATGGTAAATCTACTGGATTTATGTATATATATATATCATCTACTTACTTCCATTCAAGACAATAAGTAAAGGAAAACAGCGTTCATGCCTACGTACGGACTACCGTCTCCATGAATGGTGTGTTTCATTTCATTTATCTATCTATTATATATATATATATATATACTGAATATATATGATATATAAATCATATTTTATATTCTGGAAGTAAGTAAATCATGATATAAGTAATAATAATGTCAAGAACAACAAGTCCAAACAACTACGATAAATGAAACGATTTTACCCAAAACGCTTCTTTAACATGGAATTTACAAAAGAACGGGTAATATAAAGTCATAAGTGAACCATATATGATATCATAACAATGAATATGATTCTGTAATAAGTTAATGACATTATTTAAATCATTATACAGGAGGTTCGGATACGTACAAATCATATCGGACATAGGGTAAGGGAAATATCACAATCTCATTTTTATCCGAGATTGTTTATACTTTGGCATTTACTGGGGTGTATTTTATCATCCACATCCATGTTTCCTCAATATGTAATATTATTTCCATCCACCTACAATTTTTCAAATCCAATTTTAACCTTCGGTGAGTTTTTAGTAAAATATATGAAAGGAATCTTTTGTCGTTTTTCGTACGAGGTACTTTTTGACTTTTCCGACAAAAGTATGAAGAATGTTTTTTTTAACTTATACGGAATGAATGGATTTTTAAAACATTATTTTCAAGAATCTTCCTTTACAAGTTTTCAAGTTTATTTTTAATCAACTTATTTTAGTTTAGAATTGTACGACATGTTAAGAAAGGAAAAGTGTTTTTGAAGCAGAAAGGATATTTTCCTCAAGAATGGAGTTCAAGTGTTTTATAAAAATTATTTTCCATCTAAGATAATATAGGAATATGTGTCTATCCCTATTATTACATTGATTTGATTATGTTGTGATTGAAATATTTTTATGAAATCCTTTATCTTATATGAATTGTTTTATGATGTCATGATGTTTAAGATTCCCATTTTTATTACATGGGTTATGCTATGATGTATGGTTTCTGATTTTGTGGCACACATAAGAATGGTATCATTATGAGATGGGTGGGACCTATATCTCCCTCCAATGCATTGGGTAAAGATTTTATATCTCATGAGATAGACATGGCTGGAACGGTAGGTTATACCGGTTCAGTGAAACAGGACTGAAACGAGGGTGACTCGGTTCAGAAATGGACTTTGTCCACTAAGATAGTCTTGGAAATGAGTCTTGACTAATAAGATATGATTCTCTATGATTATGTGTGTATGCCACAAAGTTTCATGTTTTAATTTATGATTATTGGGATTTCATTTCACTACTATGATTTATCCTATGTTATGAAATTATGCTCTCTTTTGCAGGTTAAGATTTCCAAAATGTTATTATGAAAATGATGTGATTGATATTTATTTTGTTTACCATTACTGAGCATTTGAGCTCACCCATTTATGTTTTCTTTTCCCCAGGATATAAAGAAAGGTTTTAGGTAAAAAAAAGGAAGATCTTTATGGGAGATTTTGAAGATCTTTCACCACGATTTGAAGATTATATTTCGAGTTTCCAAAGACACTAAACTATTACGATCCTTGTGTGTGTGTTTTTGTTATGTACTAAGTATTCCGCAAAAGTAATGTAATTTCCATGTACGTCAAGCTTCGGGTCTCTACAGTTGGTATCAGAGGAATGGTTTAGTCAACCTTTAAAAACTAGGATGTGAAAACATTAGTGAGATCCCTAGAGATATTTCTAAGGTATGTCTAGGGATGTCCCTAAGGATAAGTATACGTATAGGATACAGTCCTAGAACTATGGTAACGATCATAGAATTTAACCTAAGATGTTAGATATTGAAGGTACTGCCCCTTTATTATGTTTTTTTCCCTATCATGATTTTTTCCTCTCACACTATTATTTTTGGGTTTTAGACGATGGCTGGAACCCGAAGGAACCGTGTTGATAAATGCAATGGACAATGTAATGATTGTCCTCCTGAACAACCAAATGTTATGGGAGACGGAGTGCAAAATCTTATTGCTATACTTACACAAGCTTTGAATCATTCTGGACTTCCAAATTAGTAGAGAAGGGAACAATAATCTATTGAGTCCTTCATGAGGCAACGTCCACCTTCTTTCAGTGGGTCTTCTGATCCACTTGTTGCTGAACAATGGATCAGTACCACTGAAAAGATATTTTCAGTTCTTCAATGTTTTGAACATGATAAAGTCATCGTAGCAGTATATCGTTTGGAAGGTGAAGCTGATCAATGGTGGAATCTGATTAAGAATACGAGGCCAAGAGATGAAATTGAGTCCATGGAATGGGACGAGTTCAAGAACTTGTTTTTCAGTAAGTACTTCCCTCGTATTCTTCGAACAAAGATGGAAAAGGAGTTTCTTGAGCTGAAGTAGAAGGATGATGAATCTATTGGTATATACAAAGCGAATTTTACAAGACTTGCAAGGTATGCATCTGGCATTATCATCCAACCTGAAAGTAAAGTTGATCGATTTTTCAGTGGATTAAAACCAAGTCTTCGAAGGGAATTAGCTATAAGAGACTTCAGTAGCTATGAAGAAATTGTGCATTGTGCTATCAAGGTAGAAATGGAAGTTGGTGTTACATATCCATCTCATGGTTTTGACAAGAAACGAAAGATGGAGTTCAAGGAGAAATCTCAAAATAATGGTGAAAAGAATATGAATGTTTCCTTATGCACAAAGTGTGGAAAGAATCATGGTGGAGATTGTCTTAAAGGGACTAGAAAATGTTTTAAGTGTAGAAAAGAAGGTCATCAAGAAGCTGAGTGTCGAAGTAATGGAAAAGGGTTTCTAATGATGTGAATAAAGCAAACACTACAGAGAATGCACCACCAACACTTCAATGCTTCAAGTGCAAGGAAATGGGGCATTATGCTAATAAATGCCCTAATCCAAGGGTTAGTGATGATCGACATGAGAAACCGCTTAAGGCAAAGGACAAAGGGAAGTCACATGCGATCACTATTGGCGATGTTGAATATGACAACGATGTGGTGGAATGATTAAGTGTTTATGTAATGGGATTCCAAAATAATGTTATATCATGGAGTATTGGAATATTTATGTATTGGTCTAATGTGATATTCAAAGTGATTGAGATATTTTTGGAAATAAGATGATATGCACACAATGAAGGGAAAATGAGAAAACGAAATGTTTAATAGTATTCATGAGCTCATGATTAATATAAGGACTAAGTGATATCATGGTTTGAGTATATAGAATTTTGAGGATTTTGGTATGTGGAAAGTGTTAACTTTTAACTGCATTAAAGTGTTCACTATGGTTCAATGGGTATTCAAGAGAATACATGATTAAGGCCTTTGAATGTTTGGAATGTGACCAACAAGACATATCTTATGATATATGGGGATCAATGATGGTATTAAATCTCTGGTAATCATTTTCACTATATTATGAGAATGGACTACAGTATTATGGATAAGCCTAAAGACTAGAATGGATTATGTTGGACATAAGTTAGTATTGTTTAAGGATAGAAGATTTTCGATATTATTGATGGGATGTTATAGTAATATAGTTTTAGAAAAAGGACAACCTGTAGGACGGGCGACAGCCCAACGCGTCGGACAAGGTCGTAGGAATCAAACCCACAACCGAAGTGCGACTGGCCTTTATCGCCTACCACTGGCCTACAGGAAGTACCTGGTTAGTGGAAACTAGTTTTATTTTATTAAGCGGTATGATATATGAAGTATAAGTTCATTTTAGGAACTATATAGGATTAATCTCACTATAGATGGACTTATGTATTTTTTGATAACTTTTCTAACCTTTTGTTTGAGACAGATGGAATGACCCATCATTCTGTCACATGATCTACTAACACATCACGAATGACAAATTCAACTTCATTTCTTTAAGAGATGAAGTGGAAATTGTCCAAAGAACAACAAATGGTGAGACTATACCAAAATCACGAAAGTATTTCTTCTAATTCCAATTTCATCAACTTTAGGGAAATGATCTTGAAAACCAAAAATGTTGTCCTAGTGCTCTTATATCTGATGAATCAGATGGTACTTTAGATCGTCACAAATTTATGGCTTTGTGATTGCTGGCTTTTCCATAGCCATGTTCTCTACCACTCTCCATCAGAACATGATGGTTAGATTTCTCTTCCATATCCATATTTTCACCTATGTGGAAATCCAGTGATTAGTTTATTTGGGTAATCGTTACATTTCATAATTTAGTTTTTAAAGCCACATTTTGGTATTCCTTTTTACTATGTGGGTTTCTATTAAAGAAACTTCTGAGTAGTAAACCATTTATAACCCCGACGAATTTTGAGGGCGAAATTCATTTTAAGGGGGGTAGAATGTAACACCCCGAGATTTTATGAAAAATATTCTTTTCATTAATGTCTTGTGTTGTACGCTACACCAAAAGGAGCTTTCACAACACGCATCCTTGACTTTCCTTGCAACATGCAATCACGACCTTCCTCGATAGCTTGCGTCGTACGCAATACCGAGTTTCACTAAACAACGATATGCTATTAAAATAATATTAAAACTAGCCGTTATGAATAGTAATAACCACCTTTTAAAATTTTAGAAATTTTAGCTCTCAAAATGGACTTCATTTTTTGATTCGAAGTATCAAATTTAGCCTAAGGTGAAATTTTGGTACTTTTCGTATAACTTTCATATTCTAATGAATAGTGAAAATTACTAAATTATAATTAAAAACAACTTTTTTAATCGAAATAATTAATAGTGATAAATTATTAATTTGAGTGGTTTTAAAGTATATTTAGAATATATTTTTACAATTTAATACAATTTTGTTCATTGGATGTAATTTCACATTTAAACCAGACATAAACAAGTGTCAATCTTTTGATAGTTATTATCTCTTAAGAACACGCTATTTGTTTTGACGACGGGAATTAATTTTTAAATTAATTAATTCAACTGATATGTTTTGAATTTGGTAAAATAGAAATCATTTTTGATTTCATAATATCAAATATAGCTTAGGCCTAATTTTTGGTATTTTTCTGGAAACTTTCATTTTTTGATGAATAGTGAAACTACTAAGTGGTAGTTAAGAAAAATGAATTTTTCATAAAACTTAATTTTACCGCTTCTGTGAGTGGAATTTCAAAAAATCCGAGAGACACAGTTGATGTCAGTAAGTAAAATGCGGTTCAATGAGATGAAAATAATTTTTGGTGAATAGTAACTTTTTACTTTTTTTACCATGGTTAAAAGTAAATAGGGTAATTAAGGGTAAAAATGATATTATTATTACCCTAACATGTGTCCTAATTCTATTAGATAAGTGTAATTCGACCAAAAACAACCTTAGGAATAAAATATGACTATTTAGGCCCACATGGATTAGATTAGGACATTTATTATTAATTTATTTAAAGAAGGGTTAAAATAGTTAAAATCAAAGTTTAATAAGTAAATCATTTTTAATATAGGGTTATACATAAGATAAATTCGACTATAAATAATAATTAGAAATATAAAAAGATTTCCTACATAATTATATTTTATTTGTAATTTTTAGACATTAAATAATTTAATTTATTTATGACACAAAGATGATACAGTAATTATCTTATTAATCAAATATTGACATAATTGATGTTATAAATACCCAAATAAATGTAATTTCAAACTTTTTATGAAATAAATTAATTTTCTAGGTTAATATGACATGTTATTGTTGATATAAGTAACTTGGTGCGAACTTATCATTCTGTTATGAATTTCATAAAAATCATGTACCAAATAGTGTCAAAATTGACATAAATTAGTTTTTAAAACAAATATTATATTATTAATTGTTATTTAATTCCTAAAAATCTAAGGTTCAGAAAAATTACTTAGATAAGGATATATATATATTAATAATAAACAACTTGGGGTTTGTTTGGCTTGTTATGGTAAGTTTATTAACCATATAGTGTAAGAAAACAAAAAGACACGGTAAAATTTAAATTATTTAACTTAGAGTTAAATCTAATTGATAAGGTGAAAATAATAACCTAAACTTGTCTAAATCCTATTGTATGAGAGGATTTTGACCCATCCCCACTTTATCTTCGAAATAAGACCCTTTGGAACCATTATAAACCGAATTTGACCTTAATATAAAATAATATTTTGAGATTTTCCTAAGGTGCCCCTCTCCTCCCTTATAAAAGGGCACCTCCTCCCTCTCCTCCTCACACCAATTTGAGCATTCAAGCTCGGCCAAACCCTGACAAAATCTCTTCTCCACTTCCCTAGTATCATCCTAGAGTTCTTGGTCTTCTTCAAAGACCATCCTTAGTTCTTTAAGTTGAGGTTAAGTGAAGGCGCGTCAAAAAGAGGTAATATCCATTACCGATCTTTTTCAATTTCTTTCTTCTTCAACTTCTTCTTATTTAGTTGTTTAATGATAAAGTAATAACATAAGTATTTCTTATATACTGATATGTTATTATAAATATGAAAAAACTCTAATTAACCTTCTATCAATCCTACAGAAAAAGGAAATCACCGCGCGTGCGTACGTACGGAATACCGTCTCCACGCCGTGGTGTAATCTATTTTCCGCCACCACCTTAATTGGATGGTTATAATGGTGTAATGAGTAAATATATATGATTATTATAAATTGATATTGATACTGAAATAGTATACATACACTTCAACACAATTCCACGACCATGGGAACGATATCATCGCTCGTGCGTACGTACGGACTACCGTCTCCACGATGCGACGAGATTCATTATCCATGTTAACCATTCCAAAATGATTATAAAGTATATATAATGAATAATAATGAAATATATTATATGTTAAATCTACTGGATTTATGTATATATATATTTCATCTACTTACTTCCATTCAAGACAATAAGGAAAGGAAAACAGCGTTCATGCGTACATATGGACTACCGTCTCCATGAACGGTGTGTTTCATTTCATTTATCTATCTATTATATATATATATATATAATGAATATATATGATATATAAATCATATTTTATATTCTGGAAGTAATTAAATCATGATATAAGTAATAATAATGTCAAGAACAACAAGTCCAAATAACTACGATAAATGAAACGATTTTACACAAAAAGCTTCTTTAACATGGAATTTACAAAAGAACGGGTAATATAAAGTCATAATTGAACCATATATGATATCATAACAATGAATATGATTCTGTAATAAGTTAATGACATTATTTAAATCATTATACAGGAGGTTCGGATACGTACAAAGCATATCGGACATAAGGTAAGGGAAATATCACAATCTCATTTTTATCCGAGATTGTTTATACTTTGGCATTTACTGGGGTGTATTTTATCATCCACATCCATGTTTCCTCAATATATAATATTATTTCCATCCACCTACAATTTTTAAAATCCAATTTTACCCTTCAGTGAGTTTTTAGTAAAATATATGAAAGGAATCTTTTGTTGTTTTTCATACGAGGTACTTTTTGACTTTTCCGAAAAAAGTACGAAGAATGTTTTTTTAAACTTATACGACATGAATGGATTTTTAAAACATTATTTCCAAGAATATTCCTTTACAAGTTTTCAAGTTTATTTTTAATCAACTTATTTTATTTTAGAATTGTACGACATCTTAAGAAAGGAAAAGTGTTTTTGAAGCAGAAAGGATATTTTCCTCAAGAATGGAGTTCAAGTGTTTTATAAAAATTATTTTACATCTAAGATAATATAGGAATATGTGTCTATCCCTATTATTACATTTATTTGATTATGTTGTGATTGAAATATTTTTATGAAATCCTTTATCTTATATGAATTGTTTTATGATGTCATGATGTTTAAGATTCCCATTTTTATTATATGGGTTATGCTATGATGTATGGTTTCTGCTTTTGTGGCACATATAAGAATGGTATCATTATGAGATGGGTGGGACCTATATCTCCCTCCAATTCATTGGGTAAAGATTTTATATCTCATGAGATAGACATGGATGGAATGGTAGGTTATACCGGTTCAGTGAAACAGGACTGAAACGAGGATGACTCGGTTCAGAAATGGACTTTGTCCACTAAGATAGTCTTGGCAATGAGTCTTGACTAATAAGATATGATTCTCTATGATTATTTGTGTATGCCACAAAGTTTCATGTTTTAAGTTATGATTATTGGGATTTCATTTCACTACTATGATTTATCCCATGTTATGAAATTATGCTCTCTTTTGCAGGTTAAGATTTCCAAAATGTTATTATGAAAATGATGTGATTGATATTTCTTTTGTTTACCCTTACTGAGCATTTAATCTCACCCTATTATGTTTTCTTTTCCCCAGGATATAAAGAATGGTTTTAGGTAAAAAAAGGAAGATCTTTATGAGAGATGTTGAAGATCTTTCACCACGATTAGAAGATTATATTCCGAGTTTCCAAAGACACTAAACTATTATGATCCTTGTGTGTGTGTTTTTGTTATGTACTAAGTATTCCGAAAAAGTAATGTAATGTCCATGTACATCAAGCTTCGGGTCTCTACAATGTTGACTCGGGATCTTCAACTGATGAAAAACAAAGGATAATTTTGTTCATGAATGTAGTATACAAATTGATTAAAAAGAAATAGTCTAAAATATATAGGAATAATTCTATGAAGGATGATAGAATAGAAAACAAGAATGTTAATTCAAATATAAATTTGATTAGTTCATATCTTAATTTTTATGAGTGCAGGAAGATAGAACACATAAAACCTTATTGACTGAAGATAAAGAATTAAAGAAAATATAAGATGTTCATGAAGAAATAGAAGAGTTATTTGGATAAATAGAGTAATAGTGAGGATTGAAATTCAAGTGATGAATCTTAAAGTGAGAAAAAAACTAGTAATTTTTATTTTTGGGATAAATATAGTGAAATATCAATTTCACTTTCCCACTCATGTTCTTTTAGTATTCTAGTGTATTCAGCAAATGAGGATGATAATAAATGTTTGATGGATTTCATGGATAAGTCTAGTAATTCAGTATATGATTATGAATATGATTCTAACCTTTATTTTAGATATAATAATCCTAGAGTAAAAAAGATAGAATAAAATTTTCTTAAGTTATAGGATAGTGTAGTCATTACTGAAAAATATTAAATTAAACTAAATAAGGATCACAAATATTTGGTCAGTGAGAAAAAAAGAAAATTGATTATAATGTTTTGGGGGATCTAAAGAAAGATAATGGTAAACTAAAGGATAAATTATAAAGTTCAAAATAATCTATCTAAATTTACAATACAGTTAGGGGATTACCTAAGTGATAAAGGCTTCCCATAATCCTGTATCAAACTCGAGTTCAAATATTGGTGGGAGAAAATTTTCATAGGCAAGCGGTGACGTAGTCAGGCGGTGATGTAGGCAGTAACACCGACAAATTGTGATGCAAACATGATACAAGAATGACACTACACTGGGACTTAGGGCCAGTTTGTGGGAATTTGGGTCATGTAATGGGCTTCATTCCCACTGGGTCTTCGGGCCATGTACTATATAAATAAGACTTGATGGGTGGTATATCCCTTAGGGGGTTATGGACTACCTTTCCAGCATGTGTGTGTGGTGTGTGTGTTTAATAATAAGAAAGTTTGGATGAATTTATGGGAATGAAAAGTATATCAAGAATGAATAAGGAAAAATATGGTCTTAATTATAATGGGATATTACCCATGATGTACCGGAACCACTTTGTTAAAAGTGAAATTGAAGGTATTTCTTATGTTAATTATCTTATGTGTGGTGTTTTTTATCATTATTTATATTGTTTTCCTTTATGATTTGGTTAATATCTTGGTCATATGAATCATTTTATCTCTAAATCTTCTTTAAATATTAATTTTTCTAACCCTTCTATAGCATAAGTTCATAAAATATATTATTAAAATTAATTATACCTAAGATGATTTACATTCCTAGGTAATAATGTTTCATATGGATAGTATGTATACCATTGATAGTTTTTATTATCCGGTATGCAGGCATGAATATTACTTTTAAATTTACTACTATGGATATTGAGTATGTATTTATAATTTTCTATTTGGTTTATAGGAATGTAAATAATTGTTGTTTATTGTTTTAATTCATTATATATCTTTTATAATTCATGTAATATCATGAATTAGTTTTGTGGATCCTTGTAGTATTTTTTTATTCTATAAGAGGAGTTCACAAGAAGTACATTCACTATCACATAATTTCAAGAAGTGAAATCTTATATTAGTGGGTATCTCTTACTATTTCTAATATTTTCTTATTTCATTAACATTTGATATATCTTTTATTATTTTTGAGCTTAGGGGGATTCATTATATAAATCTATTGATATTTAATACTATTTATCCATTATTTTTTACTCCAAATATTATAATTATTTACTATGGTTTATTTTTTAATTATAAGGGGAGATGCTTACTAGTCATATTTCATGCCCTCTTTTCTTTATTATTTCTTACCTACAGTTTTCTTTTGAATTTTTACCATGAACTTCTTTATATTGTCCTTAGTTTTTGATATTATAAAAATGGGAAGAGTTGTTTGAGATGTTCAGGTTTTATAATTATCAAAAGGGTGATTGTTGAATGACTATTTTCCACTTTATTTATTATGATTTGATAATTACAAAGCTATCTCATTTATTATTTATTATGTCTGGTATTTTTTATATTTTATTTTATATTTTTATTATTCATTTTTATTATTTATTATTATTATTTAATTATTATTCTATTTTTTCATTTTTTTTATTGAATAATTTTCACAAAGGAAAGGATATTATTCATGATGAAATATTTCTTATGTATTCTAAATATATTACATATCAATAATCATACATATTGAAGTACCCTAACATAATATGACCAAGTCTTGATTTTTAAAAGTATAAAATCTTATGCATTATAGGGGATATGGTAAAATTATCTTATGCATTAGATTATTTACAAAGGATATCATCTTATGTATTGACAAAATATCTTATATAATATTTTCTAAGGAAAATATATTTTGTAGGAATATATTCTTACATATGATGTTCAAAATCTTATGTATTAAAATTTTGGTAAATGGATGTATCTAACGTATATTTTCCAAGTAAACTACATCTTAGATATTGAGAATTAAATATAAGAAATATATTACGTATTGGATGAAATATATTATATAATGAGTATTTATAAGTTATGTGAAGAAGGATTTTAATAAAAAGTTCAAAGGTGATTATTTTTACATAAATATAGTGAATTTTTTTGATACTCTTACATATCAACAATTTCACTAAGGAAAAAATATAACGTATTAAGATACTCTAACATATGAATATACTGATAAATAATTATTTATCACTATTTTTTGTTTGGATTATCAGTCATATGATATTATTGATCATATTTGTAATGATGCATTCATTTAAATTCAAATGGTTTTCATTTTTAAGATTCTATTTTGTGTGATTACAAGGATTATTAAAAGTTTTCTAGAATATTATTAATGATTATTTAATGATAATTTTAATTGTTCTAATGGTTATTTTTTATAGGATGTTGAGAGATTTTAGGAAACACTCATGTGATGTAAATATTGATCATTAAAGATCATGGAGATTGTTTATATAATAATTAATTAATATTTTATCATTTATATAATGGCCCAAGTTATAGGGAAATCTTATACATATGAAATACACAACTAATTACTTAAACCGGAGTTCTTCGATGTTTAAAATCCACTTAATTTACATTGCAACTCTAGATTGGCCAAACTTCATTATTATACATTCTTAAATGGACAAATATCAATTTTTATACACTAGTAACATATTCTACATCATTTAATCAATTTAATTGTTTTATTAATTCATTGTGATGTATCATTTTTATTATAAAGTTAATCGAGTTTTAACACAACTCACACACTCATTATGTATTTATTAAAAGGTATATGTTAGGTTATGCTTACTATACCAAAATGAAAGAAACGGGTTCTGAAATCTCCAATAAAAGGAAAGACTAGTTGTTCCTATATATAAAAATTAAAAGTTTTTGGTTATGTATAAACCTAGAAAATCTATGTTAGTTCTAATCTAATAATGTGTTGGGATCTATCTGTACCCATAAAAATAAAGGGTTTGGGTTTGTGCCTCTAGGAGTGAAAAACGCATGTTGTAAAGTGTTGTCACCCTCATTTAAAAGTGATATCTATTTAGTGGATATTTATAGTCTTGGGTTAAGATTTTTAAGAGTAGATATAGGATAATTTGTATCCAAAATAATATAAAACCCTTATTCTCTCATATTCTTATTGTTCTACTTACACTCTTCACATATTTTTATACTTATAACTTATGTTTAAATTGTTATATCTTATTATCCACTATCTTCTGCATTATTTTTTAAATTACACTGATTTTTCTAAGATATAAAATGCATCCCCCTCTTAATCTATTTCCATCTATGTTGTGGCACCTTATAATTGGAATCATAGGTCTCCCTTTTAATGATAATTTTGGTATTCTTATTTTCTTGATAACTAAAAAATGGTATCAAATTATTGGATCTTTTAGATATATCTCTATTTATAACCTTATTATAGAATTAATATTCTAAGATAAATATCGCTCTATATGTAAGATTAACTATCTAATGATTGATGGATTTTACTAACCCCACAATGGGACTGAATATGGTTACGGGTAAGCTATAATGGAAGCCTACCTAAAGAAATTAATAATTGAACATTTAACCTTAAAAGTAAAACCTTATAAATTTACTAAGAGTGTCCCTGATTATCTCACATGTAATGATGAAAATAAGTATGTTTTTAATTATAAAATCATGAAAAATTATATTGTCTTATTAGAAAAAAATTAGTTATATTTTTTATTGTAAGGTTACAAATAATATTTTGAGAATTTTTAAAGTTACTCATAATTAGATAGAAAATTTGAAAAGAGCTAAGTTTTTCATGTTATAAGAAATGTACAAAGATTTCAAAATTGTATAAAATGAAACTGTTAATCTAATGTTCCATTGGTTCACAAACATATTTCATAGAATGAGTACACTTAGTGGAACTTTGGACAATGATAATTTGGTTCATAGAGTTCTCATATTACTTCCCAAGAAGTGTTATGAAAAAAATGTATCAATTTATGAAAGAAATTATTCCAAGGAATACACTTTTTATGATCTTATTAGTTCTATATTACAATATGATCTTAGGTTCAAGAAAATTGATCATGAAACTAATGAGAAGATTAAATTTTTTCCTTTAAAAACCTTTTTTACTTATTTGAGTTATTTTTTATGATGATTTGTGTTCTTCTACTGAATAAAAATAGAGGATAACTAAGTTCATTAAAAATGTATATAAATATATTGGAAAGAAATTATTAAGAAGTGAAAGAAATAAGTCTAAAAAGGGTGACATAAGGATAAAAAATAGGATAATTAAAATATGATTTTGAGTAATATATATCTTAGTTGTTATAATTGTAATAAGAAAGAACACATAAAAACCAACTGTCTGAGGTTTATGAAAAAATGAAAATACAAAAAGTACAAAAAGAAAGAGAAAGGAGATTTGGCTGCATGAAGTAGTAGTCCAGATTCACATTCAAGTGATAAAACCATAACTGAGAAGGAAAATAGTAATATAGTTTTTTAACTAAATATGATGAAGTATCATTTTTCACCTTCATGTTCATATTTTTTAGTTATTCTACCTGAATTAATAAAGTGGATAGGAAATATATGTTTGATGGCTATCATAGATGAACATAATAATTTCTTATATGATTCTAAATATGATTATGACCTTGATTCTAGATGTAATAAGTCTAGTGTAAAATAGTTAGAAGAGATGGTTGATGAGTTATATGATAGTGTAGTCACTATTTTAGATTCTTATAATAAAATGAGTAAGGATAAAAAAGGTTTTTTTAATGTGAAAATGGATATTTATTCTAACGTTTTAGAGGTTGTACATAAAGATAATGGTATGTTGAAGGTTGAAGCAGAATGTTTGAAGGAATATTTATCTAAATTTACCATTGGAAGAGAAACTTTGGATAAATTTATGATAATTTAGAGTGTTAAGAAATGAATAAGGAAAAATATAAACTTGTTTATAATGGGTTATTACCCATGATGTATATGAACCAATTTTATAAAGGTAAAATTAAAATTATTTCTTCAGTTAACTATTTTAGGTGTGATGATTTTGTTCATTAAGTATCATATTGTTCTTAATGATTTGTTGAATATCTATGTCACAATTATTCATTTAATTCTATATCTATTTTTAATATCAAACTTTTTAACACTTCTAGAGAATGAGTTCCTAAAATATATTATTTTAATCCATTAGGACTTATGATGGTCTACATACCCAAGTAAGAATGTTTTTATGGCCAACATGCATAACTTTTACAGTTTTTTTTGGTATATTGGAATGATAATTATTTTTATATTTATATTATGTCTAGTGAGCATATATTTTCTATTATTTATTTATTTTACTTGTTTTTTATTAACTTTTTTTTTATTCTTTAATTCATTATATATCATTTATAATTTATTGGATATCATAAAATAGTTTCATGTATCCTTGTAGTATTTTTTTTTGTACTGAAATAGAGTCCCACGTGATATATATTCACTATCATATCATTTCAAGAAGAAAAATATTGGATTAAGTGGGGGATCTTTCTTTTTTTATATTTTTTTTATTTCATTAACAGTTGAAAAATCTTTTTATTATTCATGAGTACTAGACCTTGGGATTTCCTAAGTGGGAAGGGGTGAATCAGAGTGTCAAATTATCATATAGATTAAAGGATATTTCCCCATGTTGTTTGGAACTTTTTAAACATGTTATATTTTATCACATATACACCAATCATAGTACATAAGTGAAAAATAAAACACCAAAAAAATTACTTGGTTCACCACTGAGGGATAGTCCAAGGAGCATACGCTGATGATGTGTTGGTCATACATGAATTCTATATGCTTCACTATATTTTTTTAATTATAATTGTTTGTATATGGTGAATCTGTTCTAGGATCGCTACCTTTACAATGTGTTCCAGAAAAGTGTGATATCTCTCACAATTCACTACCATCGAATCCCCCTTTCCCACTACTATAGTAGAATTCTCTTCCAATTTAATAACTCAAATATTTCTCCCTTGTCAACCGAAAATTACTAAAAATGTTACATCATGAATTCCATAAAATTATACTCTAATGATCTCCTTAAGATTCATAAAAAACACTAAATATAGTTGTATAAAATGTTAGATCCAAAATCCCATCATTAAAGATGTGTTACATTGTTTACTGTTCATCATATACTATGTTTTGTGGACAATCCTTTAAGATATTTCTATGCCTTAGTTCTCTATGGAACCTTTCTTTGTAAAATAATTCCCATGACCTTCTTTTTTAGATGGACTTGCTATGCGGTTAAGCCTTATTATGCGGTATCCCTTAGTATGAGAAATACATGTGCTATGTAGTTAACCTGAATTATCAATTTTCCAATGAAACATATAATCTTATTAAAATTCTATTTTATAATAAATTATGGGATTAACTAGGAATTTATAGGAATAAATATGTACAAAACTCACTAATCACTAAAATTACACTTGATCCTTTTCACAAACACACATAAATACCAAGTGGTCGATCCTTCAAAGTCCTCCCAGAAACACTGCCTCCCACAAAAAAAATTAAATTCATAGTATACAAGATTTTTGAATTTATGAAACAATAAAAATCACCACCATTCCATCACAAATAGCTCTAATTCCATCATAAACTACATTCTATACTCTGTGATCCCACATTATTACTATATGTACATATTGACTTTTTAAATTCCCTATATTTAAAATTTTCCATGTGGTGTTGTATATATGTTATATGGTGACACACTTCCACTTTGAACTGATTTGGTTGATATGAAAAAATAACTCATTCACCCAAAATGATACAATGTTTTTCATAAATTCTATGTAGAAAATATCCCTTTGGTGATACTCCATTAAACTTCAATGAAAACTCTATATTTTTATGGAAAAAAAATTAGTAAAAACTCTAAAATGTCTCCATTCTCAAATAGTTTACAGGATTCCATTTTAATATATATAATATTTTCCTCAAACACCTTGACTAACCCAAAATTTATTAATAATAAACACAAGACACCATCGATCTCTAGCCCGGGTCACCTTGGTTCTAACATTCTCCACCTTTGGGCTTATTGGAAATACAAAGTGAAATTCATGTTTGTACACATTAACCAGATATTCTAAAAATAAAAACAACAATTCATCCATCACTCTAATTCTATAATAGAAATTATCAATATAGAAGTATTCCACATCTCATGAAATTCCATATTCCCAAAATAACCTTGTATCCATGCTCGATCAACTTACATTCCATACACAAACTACAACTCCTTGTATATCTTATCTCCGCTAAATTTCACACCATAAAACTTCCTCTTGATATCACACAAATTTTTCCCTATTTGTAAACTAACCCAAAGAGATGGATAACCTTAAAAACATGAAAAAACATGTAAAATAATATATAAAATGGTGAGAGGGGAATTTATGAACATCTATAAGTAAAGGGAGGTGGTTGAACACTGAGGGTAAACCGATGTTTAACAAAATTTGGTTTTTATAGAAGCTTAGTCATGATGTCCAACACTTTTTCATTTTATCATGAATGCTCTATTTTGATAATTCCTTATTCCAATATCTCTTTAATAAAGTGATACTTTATCTTTTTATGTTTTTTATGAGAGTTTTTAACTAGATATTTCATGAGCTCGATCACACTCTTGTTATCATGGAATATTATCACCAGTTGTCTCACCTCATCACCAATATTTACCAGTAGTTTCTTCATCTATAACATATGAGTGAAATTTTTTGATATAGAGATATAATTTGCTTCATCCATACTAAGAGAAGTGTTTTCTAACTTCTTACACAACTAGGTCACACATTTATTGTCATTAAATAATGCTACACCACTGGTTTATTTTCAATCCACAATATTTCCAGCACAATTAGTATATAAAAAAACTAATAATTCAGGATCCTTTCATGTATCAAAGATAAATACAAAATTGAGAGTACCTTGGATATACCACGTGATTTATTTAACTATGTCCAGATACTCTTCCTTCAGGTTACTCTAGAAATGATCTGTTAAACATATCGAAAATAATATATTTAGTCATGTTGTAATGAAGTATAGAAAGCTTCCAATTATCCTCATGTACAATGTGGTATCCATATATTTCTCATCCTGATATTTTCCGATATTTTTTCCAACCACAATCGGAGTTGACATTGGTTTTAAATCATGCACGTTGAACATATTCAGAATCACTCTTCCATAATTTTCTTGAAATATGAGAGAGTTTTCCTTCTTTTGAATCACCCAAAACCCCAAAAATTATGTGAGTTCATTTATAATAGACATTTCAAATTCATATTTCATGTTATTGGTAAATGATTCTATAAATTTCTCCTTTATTTCTCTAAATATGATGTTATAGACACATACATATTGTAAAAACCTAGGATTTCATAGCACGTTACCTCTTTAAAGTAATTCAATAGCTTGCGCTACACCCAACACCGAGTTCGAGCGCACCATGACTTACCAAACTAGCCGTTCAAAAAGTTGTTAAGAAAAGTATTAACAGAATTTTGAATTTTATATACTCCATATAAGTTTAACATCCATATTTGGTGTCTTATAGACATAATATAAGAACAAATTCAATTTTTTTGATAAAGGAAGTATTTTTCAAAAAATACAATTTTACCGCCTTTTAATGGCGAACAATTTTTGAATCCAATATTCAATAATTTTATATATTCAAATTGAAAAAATAAACTTCTTATTTAGAATTTGGACCTAAAAATTTAGTTTTGATAAATTTTTAGTGTTTTTCTGATAACTTTCATATTTTGATAAATAGTGAAAAATACTAAATTTTAATTGAAAACTATTTTTTAATCAAAATAATTTATAGTCTTAAATTACACATTTGTATGGTTTTGAAGTATAATTAGATTATATTTTTATAATTAAATCTAATTTTGGTGATTGGAAGTAATTTAACATTTAAATTAGACATAAACACATATCAATCTTTTGATAGTTTTTACTTCTCAAAAACCAGCTTTCTAATTTTGACAATGGGAATTAATTTTAAATTAATTAATTAAACTTTTTTGTTTTTAATTTGGAAAAATAAAAATAATTTTTTAATTTGGAATATAAAAATTAGATTAGGGTTAATTTTGGGTATTTTTCAAAAAAACATTCAATTTTTGATGAATAGTGAAAAACATTGCGTTATTGTTTAAAACCTGCTTTTTATTTAAATAATTATTTATTTTACGTAAATTTATTTTAGATCAAAATAGTTACATAATACCTATATAAGTTCATTTTAATTCATTGGAGTCATTTTATAATAAAATTAGATGTATAAAATTTTATTAAACATTTTAACGACTTTTACCCACCTTCTATGCATATTTGAAAATTTTCATAAAACGTAATTTTACTGCTTTTGTGAATTGAATTTCAAAATTTTGAGAGACACATTTGAAATCAGTAAGTAAAATTTGGTTCAGTAGGATGAAAACAATTTTTGGTGAATAGTAACTTTTGAATTTTATTTACCATGGTTAAAAGTAAATAGGGTAATTAAAGGTAAAATGATATTATAATTACCCTAACACATGTCCTAATTCTATTGGATAAGTTTATTTCGACCAAAATCAACCTTATGAATAAAATATTAACCGCTTTGATCCACTTTTATTAGATTAGGACATTTATTATATTTCATTTAAAGAATATTTAAAAGTGTTAAATTAACATTTTAATAACTAAAATATTTTTAACATGGGGTAATTAAAAAGATAAATTTGACTATAAATATTCATTAAAAATATAAAAATATTTCCTACATAATGGTATTTTATTTATAATTTGTATACATTAAATAATTAAATTTTTTTATGACACGATGATGATGTAGTAATTACCTTATTAATGAATGATTAATATAATTGATATTATAAATATCCAAATAAATGTAAATTGAGACTTTTGATGAATTCAACTAATTTTATAGGTTAATATGACATTTTAGGATTGATTTAAGGTATTGTGTTCTAAGTAATCAAGTTTTTTTGACTTTCAGAAAAACGAAATACTAAATAGTGTCAAAATTGACATAAATGAGTTTTTAAAACAAATAATATATTATTAAATGATATAATATTCATAAAAATCTAATGATTGGCCAAAGTAATTATATAATGATATATAATTCATTAGTGAACCAGTTGGGGTTCTCTTGGCATTTTATAGTAAGTTTATTAACCATGTAATATAAAAATACAAGTGGACATTGTAAAACACTACTAGAAATATGATCAATACCAACAGTTTTTGGGAAAACCGTTGGTATAGTTCTCTAATTTGGACTCATACCAATGGTTTGGCCAAAATAGTTGGTATAGGTCCATTATAGAGACCATATACCAATGGTTTTTTCAAACCGTTGGTATAGGTCTCCCCCAATACCAACGGTTTGTCCAAAACCGTTGATATAGGTCCCAAAATCAAAGAGCCTTTACCAAAGGTTCTCAAAACCATTGGTATAGGTCGATACCAACGGTTTTGAGAAACATTGCTATAGGTACATGTATTTTTAATGGAATCTTCTTACAGAGGACATTAAATAAATCAAAATTTAAAATACTTATGATAATACATATATATATTTATGAAATTATATTCACAAAAGTATGTTAGGTTAGTGGTTAGGTCGTTCAATCACAAGCAGGAGGTGTTGGGATCAAAACCAACTAAATGATTATTTTTTGAATTATATATATCAACAGTTTTATGGAACTATTGTTATGGATTTTCATATTACTTATACCAACAGTTTTGAAAACCCTTAGTATAGGTCTATACCAACGTTTTTTCCAAAACTATTGGTATAGACCTATCCCCATGTCTTACTTGGAAACGGTTCTCAAAACCGTTGGTATAGGATATACCAACGGTTTGGAGGCCTATACCAATGGTTCCAAGCCATTTTTATAGGGTATTTTTCCAGTAGTGAAAGTTAAACTATTTAACTAAGAGTTAAATCTAAAAGATAAAGTTAATACATTGACCTAAACCTATCTAAAACCTATTGGTTGATAGGTTTCTGACCCATCCCCACCTTATCCTCTAAATAAATCCTTTTGGAGCCATTATAAACCGAATATGATTGTATAATAAATTAATATTTCAAGCTTTTCTAAAGTGACCCTCACCTCTCTTATAAAAGGGTACTTCTCCCTATCTCAAAGTCACACCTCCAAAGCCCTTTGTCTCGACCAAACCATGATCAAATATCTTCTTGATTACCCTCAATTAAACCTAGATTTCTTACTTTGATCATAAATCTGACCTAAGAATCCCTTTTGATCCAATCAAAAGGAAGCACCCGAAGAAGAAGTAATAATTTCATCACCTCTTTCAAAGTTTTTTTCTTCTTCCACTTCCTCTTTCTTTGTTTTTTACCTAAAATAATAATAACTCTAGTACCTTCTACATAATTTGATGTTATTATAAATATTTTACAACTATATTATTTATTCTTTCCATCATATGAATGACAAAGTCACTATACGTGCATACGTACGGCTTACCGTCTCCAAGTTGTGGTGTAGTTTGTTATTCAACACTTCATTATTTGGATGGGTATAATAATGAGTATGTTTGATGTAAATAATAAATATAACATGTTAATGATTATTTATATATGATATACCATCCAATTACATACGATTTCACAATCAATAGAATGATATTGTCACTCATGCGTAAGTACGGATTACCGCCTCCACTAATGTGATGAGATTCATTCCCCATCGTAACCATTCAAGAATAATTTTCATTTTATGATTAAAAATAATGTTTAGAAACATAATATAATTCTGGATATGAATCAAATACATCCTATATATAAAAAACATGTCTTATGTAATAAAACATATAAAGGAAAATGAATTAGTTAACACCCAAAATAATGATACTATTGAAATATTATTAAAAAACAATATTATAAGATCATATATAATACCATATTTATGTATATGGTTCATTTATAATTTAATAACAATGATTTACCTATTATACAAGAGGTTAATGTACCCTATACCATGTAAAAGTACAAGGTAAGGGTTAATTTTATACTCTCTTTACTTATTTGTGGTTGTTTATACATGTGTATCTACTGTGACTTCTTTATCATCCACATATGTGTTCCTTAAAAATGTATTTCAAAACATTTTTACTATTTCCTAGAATATGGGTTAAATTAATTTATACCCTTGTTTGAATTTATATACATTTTTTGAAATAATCATTATGTTGTTTTCCAATCAAGATACTTTATGACCTTTTAGACAAATTAAGGTAAGAATGTTTTTTTAACTTATATGACAGGTGCCACTATTTTTTGCCATTATAACACCTTTGAAGCTTCCCTTACAATCTTATAAGAACATTTTCAAAATAAATGTTTTCTTTTATAATTACCTAACATTCAAATGATTTCAAAAATTTCTCTCAAATAGTTTTGATTTCATCTATGTCAACATCCATTGATGGATTTTACACTTGTTTGAAGTTGATTTATTATGATACAATCTTCCATATTGTATTGAAGGTTTTGTGATATGTTTGACTGTGGATGTGTTATTTTTATACCACTCATGATTTATGGTTAAAGTATTAATATTTCATATGCTAGTTTTAATAGGAATGTTTATGTTATGTTTCAATCTTTTTATATGAGGAATGCATTAGACTTGGAAAGTGACAGATGGAGCCTGCTATAGCTTCTCAATGCATCGGTAGGTCTCATGAGACAAAATAATGTCTTTAAACAAGGCTTTGACAAAATTTTATTTGTAGTCTTGGCATGAGGCCTTGACTATGTGGTTATGATGTACGGAATTATACATTCAATCATTATGAAATTAGCTATTTATATTACATGTGATTATTCGACTAGTAGAATATCCATGTGAATAAGTAAATGGATTTATTTCATTTATCTTTTACATATTATACTGAATTTTATGTTTAAAAATCTTTTGTTTTATTCTTTTATATTGCCTTAAATGTTTGTGCTTATTTATGGTAGTTTCCACTATATTGTAATCCTTACTGAGCATCTAATCTCACCCCCTTATTATGTTTTATTTTTTCCAATATGTGAATAATTATATTAAGATTAACCTATAAGAATAGGATATGGGATATGAGTTTGTTAAAATGGGACACAATGTTTTTGTTTTTCCATTTCATAATGTAATGTAAAACTTGTGTATGCATATAGTAATTACAATACTACTAAACTAATTGGTCTTTTGAGATTTGATCCCCTGTGATCATTCTAATGTTATATAATAATGCACTGACTCTGGGTAACTAGGGTCGGGGCATTACAGTTGTTATCAAATGAAGTTTAGTAGAAACCTTGGAAACTAGATTTATAAAAACTTTGATTAGAGAACATTACCCTAAGATAAACATTGAGGATTAGTATAGAAGAACATTCAAAAAAATTGGTAGAGTAAATATTATGTGGGTTTTCCAAGAAAATACATCCCTTTCTGGATACAAACAGGTAGATGTGGATTTGGCATAGATGTACCTAAGAGTGAAAACTCTAACAAGGAGTTTGGGGCTTGACCCGGGGTATCCTGGTACATGACAATAGGCCTTGCTGCATGATTGGTATTGACACTCCTGGGGGATATGATTAGGATAATTCACATTTTCTTTATAAACCATTATGAAGGATTTATGAGTAAATACTTCCTCAAAGAAAACATTTTTTTATTATGGATTATATGCATATACTTTTCAATTTATGTTAGGTATTTTACAAGTTTGGGATTATGCATTGTGATTCATAAACTAACCCAGTGTATTCCATTGTTTAGAAATGGTGCTCAGTAGAAGGAATGAGAACTCCAACAATACGCATGATCTGAAGGGTAAGAAGGATCATATCATTCATGGTCTCAAGAAAACATTTAGAAGGTAAATAGCCTCCCACGTATTCTAATCATATGAAGAAGTAGTATCATGTGTTAATAAGATAAGTAAATAATTCTCTGAGTCATATTTCTTTGAAGATAATCTAGAGAAGAAGAGGATAGTAGAGACAAAGATATATAAATGGAAGAAGGGCAAGAAGGATTTTTCATATGTTATAACTGTGGAAAGAATCACCCTGGGAAGTGATTGAAAGGAATGTGAGTATGTTATATGTGTGGAGAAAAAGGCCACCCAGATCGTGATTGGAAGGGTAAGAAAAAGGTTTCAAATATAAAATGCTTCATCTAAAAGGAGTTGGGACACTATGTGAATCAATGTCCCAATCATCAGAGTATATCCCAAATAATGCTATTGGATAATAATGATGTTATGATACTACCACATATGAAGTGGAATGATTAGTGATCTTATGTTGTTATTAAAGAATTGTTCCATTTGAGTATTGTATTAATGATATAAAAGTAATAAGAATTATTGAGAATATAAGAATTGTTTTGCAGTACAGCTTCATTAAGGATTTGAGATTTTATGGTACCAAGTAAAGTGACACAGTTTCAAGTTAAACATTTTTGAAAAGATATGGTTGGGAGAAATAAAACCCTTAATATGTTTCAAGAACTTAGATAATGATTTTGAAATAAGATATGATTGATTTGGATAAATTATATTCAATATTCTTGACTACCTTGAAACTAATTAATTGTTTGTTTATTCCATCATTGTTTTAGTTTACAACATTTCTGGATATAAGGAGTATATCCAGTATTATATAAGGAATAAGGGAGAATTAATGTAATCAATAAGATTTTATAGTAATTTATGGTGTTACCATGTTTTAAGAAAATAAATTATGAATTTATTCACATGTTATTACATGGAAAAAGAGATCTTCATTATGTTTACCTTCCTTATAAATTTTGGAATGTGAGTTTGGACGGAATTATTTTGGATAAGTCTAAAGGTTGGAATGAATTAAGTTGGACATTGGATACTACTATTTAAGGTTAAAAAATTTCTTAAGATTATTTTTGGATTTTTATAAAAAACACAACCCATAGGTCAGGCGACAACCTATCGCGTCTGGCAAGGCCATGAGGCTTGAACCCACAAACGAAGGGTGATAAGTTTGTATCACCTACCACTGACATACAGGATGTCCTAGTTTGTATAATGTAATTTTTTTATATTCTGGCAGATGAATTATAAATTCATTATTTTTGGAACCCTATACTATTAGGATAGATATAATATTTTTGAATTCTATTATCTTTTTGACTAAAAGATGAGTTTGTGGTAGAAGTTAGTTGAAGGATGGAAATTTACTTGTCAAGTAATTTTTTTCTCTTATTCTATGAAGAAACTAATTCTTAAACTTTAGGGAAGGGATCTTAAAACCAAAAATGGTTTATCCTAATATCTTATGTTTTTTTGAACCGATGCTATTTAAATCATCATATATTTATGGCTTTTAGGCCCTTAATATCCCATTTATTGTTCCCTTGTTTGTGATTGATAACCTCAATTACTTCCTATAAATATTTACATTTTTCCTCCAATTATGTGTCTCTAATTTCCACCAATGTTCTCCTATTCGAGATCATGATTTGGTGGTGAATTTTTTATTTCCCTTTCCCTATTATTAAGACTAAATTTTATTAACCTTATTTTCAATGTGGGTTTTCCACAAAGGTATTTTATATTTTTACCCTTTTATTTTTGAAAAAAAAATTCAAATTGCGATGACGTAATTTATTGAACGAGGGGAGAATGTAACACCACAGGATTTCATAGCATGTAATCTCTTTAAAGTAATTAAATAGCTTTCACTACACCCAACACCCAGTTCGAGCGCACCATGACTTACCAAACTAGCCATTCAAAAAGAGTTTATGAATTGTATTAACTGTATTTTGAATTTTATATAATCCATATAATTTTAACATTCATATTTTTTTCCTAGAGTAAAACTCAAGAGGGGGGTGAATTGAGTTCCTATTTAAATTTTTGATTTAAAACTTTATATAAAAATCCCCCAAATTAAATAACAAGTTAAACTATAGTGAATTTGTAATATAGTAAAGGTTTAGTTAGGTTCTCAAGAGATTGATTAGTTCTCATTTAATTTAATCAGAAGATTAAATTAGATTTTGAAACTAACTTACTGATTTACAATAGTTACAAACACTTGATAGTTTAACTATCAGAGAAACTTTAAAATAGATTTATATTTAAAGTACTTAGTAGAAAAATATTCAAAATAGTTTTAACAAAGGAAAAATGCACAGCAGTTTTAAAATAAGAGGTTCAATCTCAAGCTGATACTTAGTCCTCTCAAACAGTTTATATAAACTATGATCCACACCCTGGATCGGGGTTTTACAATAGTACTTAGACTGTTTAGCTCCTCATACCTTTACCACAATTCTATGTGGGTAAACAACAACAACAGAAATCAGGTTGTCTAGGTCACACTTGACCTCTTCTACAATTCACAGTGGGATACAATAAGGTGTGAGGATTTAGTATCCTCCAGTTAGGCCAAGGAGTCAGTGTGTGTCTAAATAGATAGATTCACACACACTGCTCAAAATGTTAAAAAAAGGTATACTACAGAGGAAATAAATGTATAATGAGTTTAGAATGCTCTGAGTGATTTCAGATGAGCTCTGGACTCATTGGGATGTTGCAGATGTTATTCGAGTCCTTTCTGGTGAAGATGACACAAAATAGAGTGTCGTTGTTCTCCCCAGCTACAATTATTCAGCCTTGTGCAGATGATGTTTAGTAAGGTATAGCAACTCAACTTCAGTGTTTGTTCCAAGTGAATGATCTTCTTGAAGCTCTCTAGTTTTCATAGGTGTTCTTCAAGTTCTTCTTTTTTTCGTGGACCTTCACACACACACGTACACTCTTCTTCTTCTTGTGTATCTCTATCTGTGTATATTTGTATATCTTTCACCGCAGATCGATCTTCCTTTTTATTCCTTGAGATCCCGTAAATGGAATGATTATTTTTTGATAGGTATGAGGTACGGTTCCTTGACATCCAACAACCAACATTAATTAATAGCAGGTGTATTAAATTAAGAAAATATGACTGTTGGAATTAAATAATATTTAATAAAAATTCAAATAGTTTTAATGACTATCGGTGAGTCATGAGATCGGTAGGTCATTTGAACGGAATCGGCTTCGGTAGGTCATTTGACCAGCATTAGTTTTATTAGTTCATTTGATCAGCATTGAATTCGGTAGGTCATTTTATCAGTATCGGGTTTGGTAGGTCATTTGATCAACATCGGGTTAAGTAGGTCATTTGATCAGAATCGGCTTCGGTAGGTCATATGATCAGCATCGACTTTGGTAGTTCATTTGATCAGCATCGGTTTCGGTAGGTCATTTCATCAACATTGGTTTTCATAGGTCATGTGATCAGCATCGGCTTCAGTAGGTCATGTGATCAACATCAGCTTCGGTAGGTCATTTGATCAGCATCGGTTTCGATAGGTCATTTGATCATCATCGTCTTCGGTAGGTCATGTGATCATCATCGTCTTTGTTAGATCATTTGATCAGCATCAGTTTCAGTAGGTCATTTGATCATCATCGGTTTCGGTAGTTCATTTGATCAGCATCGGCTTCGGTAGGTCATTTGATCAGCATCGGCTTCGGTAGGTCATGTGATCAGCATCGGTATGACCATTGTCATCAGTGAGACCATTGTCATCGGTTTGTCACATCAGTGACTCTTCCATCAGTTTTTCATATCGGTGTCTCATTCCTTTAACTATCGGTGACTCAAGAATATAACTAATGGTGAGTCAAAAACATAAAATTCTCACAAAGTGTCTATTTAATCTAGAATACTTCCAGGTCAATAGTAAACCATAAATAATCATTGATAAACATATGTAGACATGATTAAACATATATAAACACATTTAGAACAGATTTAATAATGGACTAAATTGACTTATATAAAAAACAACAATGATTTGTGATTATTAAAATAATTATCTCGCAGAGGGTTCAACAATCTCCCCCTTTTTGATAATCACAAATCTATGGCATAAATTAAGAGGTAAGATGATATTACACTAAGTATTCTCCCCCTATGTAAAAATAATATATGTCTAAAGGTAAATAATTCATCAGAGCATTTCATCAGATCATAAACAAAGTTATAGTATATCAACATAGCATTAGACCTAGCAAACATGACATCAGAGCAAATAATAAATCATGGCTATATACCTATTGGAGCTTATATAATCGATATCATGGAATTAGAGCTTAAATATTATTTAGAGATTATATATTATTCTCCCCTTGATTATACTTATATATATTGTTCTCCCCCTTAGATATATATTTATATTGTTCTCCCCCTTTGGGATTATCAAAAAGAAAAAGAGAAAGCAGAGAGAGAAAAATAAGAAAGTTTCATTGAAATAACATCTAAAAAGATACAAGGAAAATACACCCTATCAAAAATGACAGACACAACTATTTCTAGGGGTGTAGAGGTGATTTACCTTTAGCAGAGGGAGGAATGGATGGGCCGGAAGGTGGTTTGGCGGACGGTTGATCTGGCCGGAGGGAGAGAGGAGGTAAGACAACTCTGGCTGGAAGCAGACTGGGTGCTAAGGTTACTTACTGGTGAACAAGTGATTCTCTTGGAGGTGGCTGCTGAATCATTGGATGAATATTGGATAAAGCTTGAGAAATTGATATCTGACCAGGAGCAACACTGGATGGACTGAGAGGCTTAGCAGTAGGAAGAACAATTTCCTTCACTTGCACATGAAGATATGGTTTGAGCATATTGATAAAATCTTGAATTACTTCACCACCATATCGCATGGCCTCACTACAACAGATAACGCCTCTACCGGCAGTTTTGTAGCGGCGGTTTACAAAACCGCCACGAAACCTTTCGTTAAAAATATTTAGCGGCGGTTTATTAAAAACCTCCGCGAAACCTATTTAGGTTTTTACATCAGCGACACTCCCCCGCCCCCCACCCGATCCAACCCCGACCCCATGAGATTCTCACCCCAACGATTGCGAACCCTATCGTCGGTCCCCTCCGCTGCCCTCCCATGCTGCCGGTGACCTCGCCTCCAGTCTCTACTAACCCCACTTCTCCCCCCGACACCCGCGATTCCGGTTTCTCCCTTGACCCCATCGAGTTCGTACTACAGGTATGCTCCCCTCCCCTGTCATTGGTGGGATCATCCTGTTACGGTGGATTTTTTGTGTGTAATGGTTAGAGGAATCTTGTGGAGGAAAATTCATAAGGTTTTATGTAGTTTCATTATTGTTGAGTCAATTCCATAATTTATTTTGGTTTATCATCAAATTTTGACGAATTCATTTAATGGATTGACTTCATATATTTGGGTTTTGTTTAGAAATGAGCTTAGAGTTGTTCCAAGAGTGATCCATACCCCATTTAATGAAGTTACAATGAGGATACATAATTGATGAGATGTCCCTAAAGTATGACTAATTGGATTAATATGGATTAATTGTCTTAATTAATTATTATTTATTTATAATACATATTTTAATTTTATGAGTTAGGGGATTGATATGGTGTTGGTTCTTAGAGATGGATTTGATAAGGATGGAATGATATTTTTTAAGGGGATAACTCTATGGTCAAGGTATTTTATGACTAATTTTACCATAGGATATGGTTATGCATTTATTGTGTGGATTGAAATTTCATGTAGGTGGGTATGTAAAATTAATGGGATCCATGAGTTATTTAACTTATGATACATGAGGATATAGATTCATGTTGGGTTCATAGAATTCCCTTTAGTATGATGCATTGATTATACAACCATTGATGGCTATGTTATATATGTGAGATGCTTAACTATAGGGAAATTAAAACCCCAATAGGGTGTCCATCATGTATTTATGGGTCAAGTTATCTATAAAGGTCTTGTTTTAGGTAATTGATTCTCTCCTAAAGAAATGTCTATGGGTGAGGCTATGGGATGGTGTGGTAATGGTCATCTATGGTATGATAATCTATGAGAACATATGAATGACCCAGTATGGAACCAAGTTAGGTTCCTTTGCTCGATGAGCAATCAATATGAACTATATGGATAATGATAGGTTCTCAAACCTTATGAGTTGGGAATGTGTCCCTTGACAGACATTTATCCCTTAGGTAGGAAAGGGCTAATTACTTGTGTATTAGGTTCTTGAGAACTCCACCTTCTTAAATATAGTTATTTTCATTGAAGGTGACAAGGATTAATCTATTTTCTAGGTAGGTTTGTCTTTTTAATATCATTTTATATAGATAACCTTTGATTCCTTTATAACCTTTGTATTTTTTATTAAATATACATTCAATTGATTTATGGTTGGTGTTTAATCCTTGTTTTTGATGATTCATGATTTTTTATTGAAAATTTGATGTGTGAAGTGGGGTTTGCAAAGGGGGTTGGTTTTAATTTACCCTATGTATTTGATAAAATAGATCAAAGATGTTTTATTGTTTAAAATTGGGTTTTAAAGAGGGTTTAGAAATGGTTTTACAATGAGGAAGGTTTTTTATTTAAATGAACATGTTTTTTTATAAAATTATCTTTTTAAATGTTTTTATATATGGAACTTATGATTTTTATTTGTATGGAATTGAGTAAAAAATGGGATGCCAATGGTGAAAGGTTTTTCTTTTTCCAAGGGATATGGAGACTCTGGGGAGGAATATTGAGAGAGTCTCCAATTTTTCACTAAGATAATGAGAGAGATATTGGGAGTTGGTCTTGGGGAAGATCATGTGAGATTCTAAACTTGTTTTATTTTTTTAGCCAACTAAAATACTATGATTAGACTATCGCACATTTGAACCCTATAATTATATCCAATGATGCACATTACTTATGATTAGTTTATTTGTATTCTTTCATGCATTCTGTTAGTGAACCATTTGATTGTAATAACTGGTGTAATTCCCATTTCTTCTTATTTTATTATATGATAATGTTTATGATTAAACCAATGTTATGAATTATTTTGGTAGGTTGTGTATGTTTGTGTTGAGTGGATTTGATTTCATTACGTGAACCATATTGATAATGTTTTGGAAACATGTTTTATTTAAATAAAAATAAAGGGATTTAAAAGGAATGATTTCAAGTTAAATGTTTTAAATGTGAATTAGTTTTGGAGAAATGAGTTTTTGAACTAGTTAATTGGTTTCCATGATTTAAAATCCTTAAATAAATTCATGGTGGTATCCTACTATAAATTTTTCCTCACATAAAATATATTCCTTTAGGAATATAGGGAAATTATTTTGTAGTACATGGGTATAAAAATGGGAAACATGTACTTAGGTGTCTCTTTCTGCTTACATTCATCTGAGGCCTTTGATATATGACACATGGTATCATAGGGTTAGATCATGAGGATCTGTTTTTGAGTTTTTGAATCACTGAGATATATGTATTTTCATCCACATTAATGATAGTAATGGAATAACTACTTACTCTAAATTTTTCTCCTTATTAGTGGACAAATTTTACTAAATTCAGTGCTTGATATCCCTTGTTATAAATCAGATTCAATATGACATCATTGATTCTCTAAGTTAAGACTTGGAACCCTCTTTTTATTCTAGAATAATCCCTTTATTATGTATTTCTAGATTCAATAAGTGACTTTACTTCAGCATGAAACTTCTAGATCAAGTTTTGAATAAAAAAGTGGTTTCTTAACACCACTTTCTGATTCATGATCATCCATAACACGTTTTCATCATATTTTATATCAAATGAGAATTGAAATAATTATTACATCACTTATTTCATGCATTTTTTGGATTTAATCAGTTCGTCCTTTAGTTGAATAACATGTACTTTATCACATCCACCCCATAGATCATATCTACCCATAAATATTGGGACACTTCAAGGAATAACAAAAATGTTCAATGCCCACACCGAAGTCTGAATATAACTCTTAGTTCAACTCCATGGTCGGATCCTTGATCGTCCCATTTAACCATAATTCTCCACTCATGAGCACTAACATATATATGATCCAAATCACCCTAAAGTCACACCACCACTCTTTTCTATGTGAATACACCAAAGAGAGGTCTAGGAATTCAATCCACACAAGGTTCTTAGAACCTCAAAACCTAATCTCCCAAGTTATTTCATCATGCATTTCCATGAACACCACCACTTATCATGCCTCAAGACTACCATCCCTCACGTGGTTCTTTCCACTCCAAATTAACAATGTGTTGAGTTTTGTAAGCATCATAATGTTTTCCCTAAACATTATTTATAATAGATTAATTCAATATTAGAGTTTTATATAAAGACTCTATAGAGAACTTACGTTGGGGTTATTCCAAATTAACAATGTGCTTTGGTTTTCATGGTAAAGTAGCTACCACGTTGTTAGCACACTGTTTCTCCTTACCAAAGAATATTCCCCTATCCCAAACACTAGAGGGATCATATCTATCTCAGGGGATCATCTTTATTATATTGTGTTTTTGTAATCTTATACTATCATATATATGGATCTCTTTCTCTATTTAATAGTAACTATGAGTTTTAATTTTTTTTATTATTGTGTAGGCACATTGTGATATACATGTATAAAAGCTGGATCACATTACTGAGGAACACACCTCAGTATGTTAAGGGATTGAATGTGTTTTTAGATTTTGAAATTTCTAATTGATCCGTTGACGGGAGAATAAAATGTCCATGTACTAAATGTAATTTTAGAACATGGATAAAGAGAGATGAAGTTTATGAACATTTAATACTGAAGAAATTCCCTGGTCAATATTTTTGTTGGATTTGGCATGGAAAATAGAATGTTATATAAAGGTTGAGCACTGATGTTAATCCACAGAATGAGGTCCCAAGTTCATCGACAATGGAAAATGAAATGCAAAACCTCATAAATTATGCATTCGGCACTACAAGACACCACTATCAGCATCAAAACATATCAGAACAACCAGAAGAGGGTGCTAAAAATTGCAACGTGACAAGTGATGTTTTTGAGATTGTAACACAGGCATATCAAGATTTTAACATATCATTGGATCCTCTTCTTGATTCTGTGGATCCAAATTTAAGAGAAAACCTTACTAAGGAAAATTCATTTCATGATTTAGTTGATGATGGAAATCAAGAGTTTTATAGTGGGTGTTTGAAATATTCAAAGCTTTCATTTCTACTGAAGTTGTACCATATCAAATGTCTATGTGGAATTACAAATAAGGCAATGTCCATGATATTGGAGTTGATTTGTGATGAATTTTATGAAGAAAAAATACCAGAATCTTTTTATGATATGAAAAAAGTTGTTAACAATCTTGGTCTGAATTATACAAAAATACATGTGTGTCCCAATGATTGTATGATTTATTGGGGAGAGGATTCAAGTAGACAGAATTGCAAGAAATGTTCTTATTCTAGATGGAAGGAAAAGGGTGATGTTGGGAGTCTGAATAAAAATAATTTCATGGAGAAGAAGAAAAGGAACATTCCTAAAAAGGTTTTGTGTTACTTTTATTTGAAGCCTCGATTGCCAAGATTATTCATGTCATCGAAAACTGCTGAACACATGAAGTGGCATTCTGTAGATAATAACAATGATGGGTTAATGATACATCCAAGAGATTCTCAATCGTGGAAGACATTTGATTCATTACATATATATTTCTCATCTGATCCTAGGAATGTTCGATTGGGATTGGTTGTCGATGGATTCAACCCATTTGGGACTTTGAGTACCAGTTATAGCATTTGGCCAGTTTTTTTTATCCCTTATAATATGCCTCCGTGGATGTGTATGCAACAAACATCTCTTATCCTTTCGATGATTATTCCTAGAAAACAAATGCCTGTAAATGATATTGATGTATACTTGCAGCCTTTGATTAATTGCAGGAGTTATGGAGCAACGGTGTTGAGACATTTGATGCTTCTTCTAAAACAATGTTCAAAATGCATGCTACTTTAATGTGGACCATTAGTGACTTCCCTGGGCTTGTGAATTTATCTGGTTGGAACACTTACACGAGTTTGAATTGTCCCGTTTGTAACTTTAATTTTGAGCCCAAACAGCTACCTCATAGTAGAAAATGGTGCCTCTTGTGTCATCGAAGATTTATTGATGAATCTCATAGATTTCAGATCAAAATTTAATGGTTCCATTGATTATAGACCACCTCCAAAGTTGTTAACTGGTTCTGAAATATTGAAACAGCTTGAAAATTTTGAAACAGAATTTGGGAAGGTTCATCATTTGAATGATAGTGGAAAACAGGTCTGAAGTGCATTGTCAAGCGAAATTGGAACGCAACAATGGAAGAAAAAAAGTATTTTCTTCAAACTTCGTTATTAGGAATTTAATTTATTGTGGCATAATCTTGATGTGATGCATATTGAGAAGAATGTCTATGAAAATTTGATTTCCACATTGTTTAATGAGCATGGAAAGTCTAAGGATCATCTCAGTGCTCATAAAGACTTACAAGCATTGAACATAAAACGCGATCTCTGGCCAGATGAGAATGAAAAGTATCCTCCGGTCATTTTTGCAATGAAAAATAGGGATAAAGATACATTCCTTAAAATTTTAAAGAATGTTAAAGTGTCTGATGGGTATTCAAGTAACATATCGAGGTGTGTTGACTTGAAGAATCGTAAGTTACATGGATTGAAAAGTCACAATTTACATATTTTGTTACAACAGTTACTAGAATTGTCATTGCGTACATTATTACTTGAAAAAATTACTGTTGTTGTACTCCAATTCTGCACATTTTTTAGAAAACTATGGAAGAAATATCTACATCCATTTCAGCTTGAAAACCTCTAGGAGAGGTTTTTATTGACCCTTTTTGTAATGGAGATGATCTTTCCTCTGTCATTTTTTACTGTAATGATGCATTTAACTATGCATTTGGTTGAGGAAGCTAAATTAGGAGGCCTCGTTCATTATCGATAGATGTATCCAATTGAGAGGTACTTTATTTATATGTTTTTCAGTTAAGTAAACAATTTTTGGTACTTAATTAAATGAATAATTATGTTTATTTTATTTCACAGATATCTTGGGCATTTGAAATCATACGTTAGAAATAAAGCTCAACTAGAAGGCTCTATTACTGAAGGCTATTTGGCTGAGGAGTTTCTTACCTTTTGTTCTCGATACTTGGATGATATTGATATAAGATTTAATCGAGTTGGATGGGTTGAAGACACATCGAATCAATCTCAAATACATCAGAAATCCAAAATATTTTCTGCTATTGGCCGATTAGTTGGGAGGACCTCAAATGTGACACTTACTGAATTGGAATTATTACAGGCACATAGATATGTGATGCTGAATAGTGAAATTTCATATCCATTTATTGAATATTTGAGGATAAAAACAAAGAGATGAATGAGAGGCTGAACACGAAATGATAAATATATAACGAAAGTTGTTAATAAAGAGCTTGTAGAATGGTTTGCACGACGTGTAAGTTCATAAATATTGCATTAAGTACGAATATTAGTTTGACACATACATTTTGTAAATCTAATAAAGTATATTTCTTTTTTCAGATCATGAATACTGATACTCGATCAGAGGTATCATAAGATTTGAAGTTTCTTGCTAGAGGTCCTCTAAAACAAGTTAGAAAGTTTGACGCTTATAATGTGAATGGCTTTAGATTTCATACAGTCAATCGAGAAGTGGGTTTGAAAACACAGAATAGTGGTATATTTACATTTAATGAAGTGGAATACTATGGAAAGATGCATGATATTATTGAATTAAACTATCACGGACATTTTTCTGTTGTTTTATTCAAATTAAAATGGGTTGATATTATCAGAGGTGTTAGAAGAGATTCCTTGCAATTTACTTCTGTGAACTTCTCTCACTTGATGGATGTTGGGGATCGTGAACTGCATGATTCATATATCTTAGCATCATAAGAAAAAAGGGTATATTATGTGAATGATGTTGTCGATGAAGGGTGGAGTGTAGTTTCTCACGTAATACAAAGAGATTTGTATGATATGGGTGATGAAGTGGATAATTTGACCTTTGAAATTGAATTTAATCAACAACAGGAAACAGAATTATTTGTCCATCATGATATTGAAAATATTAGTCTAGAAAGGATGAATGAAGTGGATGAAGCAATGGAGGAGGAAACCGACATGATATAAGGGGAAAATTATTGTATGTACAATTATTTATTTATTCAGCAACCACTTGTTTC
Source organism: Viscum album (assembly GCA_963277665.1). Lineage (NCBI taxonomy): Eukaryota > Viridiplantae > Streptophyta > Magnoliopsida > Santalales > Viscaceae > Viscum > Viscum album. The sequence goes on along the minus strand of OY728166.1, from coordinate 987,463,228 downwards.
ATTTCTGTAGTCATTCATTATCATTGTTATATATATTTTGTCTGTTAGTACTGGGCATCTATTATCATTTTTAATTTTTTTTGGCATAATATTTTTTAAATATATATTCTGAACTTAATTTTATTTGATTAATTGACAGGAATTTCAAGGAGGAAGAGGTATACTATTTTATCTAGTTCGGCTACAGATGACGATCCATCTGGCTCCCTCCCTATGACATCTGAGGCACCAGATGCCTACACACCTACACCATCTCCCCCTGCACCATCTCTCACACCATCTTTAGATGTCCCATTAGAGGGTGAGTCGTCGACTCCCCCTTCAGAAGCCTCAGATGTGGGGCAACGACATGCCCCTTCCAGTTCTTCACGGGCATATTGTGCTGTCACTGTCATAGGTACAAATTTTAATTAAATAAATTTATTACATTTTGTTTATACTAATTTTTTGATCATTGAAGATGAAAAAAATGAAACCGTGGAAAAAAACATAAAAAGTGCAGATGTTTGGAATATGACTGGTGAAAAGATATTTGTTCCATTTGATTCTTATGGGGTCCCGACGGATGACGTTGCGGGGTTACCTGGCCAGATTCTAGGCCAGCTAGCAGCGGAGCCCATTTCCCTTCCTATTTCATATGATGATTGGAGAAATATTCTTCCAAGCTAGAAAAATTAAGTTTTTGATTCTCAAATAAAGGTAAATTTATTACATTATGGTTTAATTGAATGTCATGTTACTAATTTGTTCAAAATGAATTTTTATATACAGATGTTCTTCCACTTTATTGTTGTTTATGTGATAGAATGGAAGTGGACGTTGAAAAATCTAGGTAAGAAATGGAAATATTTCAAATGGAGATTGTGGTTTGATGTCAACGATACCTCGTTGAATGTGAAACAAATGTATGAGAAGCTACCCAGTGGGGTACCGAAAGAACAGTGGAAAGTTTTTGTTGATGTACATCATGATGAGAAGCGGATGGTATTGAAATATATATTATTATATTATCCTAATTTTACATTTATACATGTATATGAAGAGGAAATGACATTGAATACATTACTATTAAATTTCATTTTATTTATTTCAGGATCTCTCAAGAAAGAATGCATCAAACCGGGCTAAGCAAGTCATCCATCACACTGCGGGCTCAAAAAGCTTTTCTAGAAGCCGAACAACATTGGTAATCTTTTAATTAGTTTAAATATTTATAAGACAATATTATCTATTTAATATATTGAATTGTTGATTTATCTTTACTTAATGCAGTCACATAGTTTAGGGCACGAAGCATCCCGAACTGAACTATGGTTGGATGTTCACAAGAAATCATATGGAAGTTTTGTTAATGAGCCTGCTAAAGAAGTTGGGGTATGAAGTCAAATTTTTATTATAATAACTTTTTATCAGTTTTTAATGTCTTAATATATATTTATATTTGATTTATAAGTTAAAATTAAAGAACTATGGGATGCCAATCCTACGCAGTCCTACTCAGTCTCCCAGGATGACCCAGTTGCTAAAGTCCTTGGGAAGGAGCATCCTGGTAGAGTGCGCGGGATGGGTTTGGGACCTGTACCATCTGAGGTATTTGGCAGGCCACCAGGGATTCCAGCTGCATCTACTCCTGGTTATAGTCAGCCCATACCTGATGATGCTCAGAGAGAGATTTCTTCTCTATGAGCCACAGTTCAAGACTAGGGGGCTCAGATATCCGCTATGCAGAAAGTGTTGACTGATTTATATCAGCAGATGAGCAGATATGCCCCCTATGGTAGTGCATTGAGTGGTGGTGAGTAGGTAAATCACAAAAAATCAAAATCATTTAGTTTGATAGCTTTTATTGGTTTTAAGTTTTAATATAAATATTCAACCGTATTTAATTTTCAATATAATTTTCTTACAGGTGACAGCAGAAAGTGGTGATGAAGGTGGTGAGGGTAAAAATGCATCATCGGACCATGAGTAGTTGTATTGTTCATGTGTTGAACAAATATGTGAACATTTGGTTTGTATATGTAATATTTGTGGCACATAGTTTCCACCAAACATTTTCATGTCCTAAAATTTCCTTGATTTCTCATGTTTCCTTTTATGCGTTTTATTGATTTCTAATGTTTCTTTTTGTGTCTTGATTTCTCGAGTGTGGTATACATCATTCCATTTAGGCCTGTGTTTGAATTGGTAGTCGAGATTTTGGATGACTAGGAGTTAAACCCATTTTTGATGTGTTAAACAAATTGGGTCATTTCACATGTTATACTATTTTGAATTTGAACTAAGTAATATTCACTTATGTTGAGGTGGTTTTACTATTTTTTTAGTGGTGAGGGGGTATTGGATTCATCCACACCTGTTTCATACTCAATATAATCATGTTTCCCAACATCAATTGGGTTAACATTGAAGAAATATACTAATGTGTTACCACCAATAGGAAACACATATTTACATTGTAAGAGGGATATCTTTAATTTGGGTGTGATCCCATAGGATGAATGATACTGGAGATGACCATGAAGAAAAAATGATAAAAACAATTCCCCCACGCATGTGGGTTATGTTTTCCATTGTAATTTTATAGTCACAAATTCCACTTAGGATAGATTATGATGCTCATAGATATTAGAGCATTGTAACCATCCCTAGTATATTATCTAGATATTCTAATGGGCCTCAAGGGTGTTTAAACTAGTAGGGGTATAAATATACTCTTGAGTGTCAGTGGTTGGATATCCCCAGTGGGATCAACTTTTAGATGCTTGAGTATTGACAATAGGGAAAAACACCCTATATATCTTCTTGAGTACTCAAGGTCACATATTAATAAAAATGACTATAGTGAACATGATACTCATAATGAAGTTCTAAGGTGATTTCTACTTCATGGTGGACATATTTATCCAAATCAATATGATAAGAGAAGAACATGTTCTCATTATATATTGAAAGGATACAAAAAGGTTGGATGTGAAATTATGGACCAATGGTTTTGCCATAGAATATTTTTAGTTGGAAAACCTGTGGGGCATTATTCCCTATTTATTACCATGAGTGTCATATAATGTCAGGATAGATCCATTTAGATGGCATTCCTGAAATAAGGTGTGAACCATCATGCACTCATTTTACAAGGGTATGAGACAATGTATGTCAGGGTATGGGGAACATATATTCATAGAAATTGAGTCCTATGTATGACATAACAATTGTTTTCTTGCCTCACCATTGTATTCCTTATGGGTATTATCAGCTTGTTTTTGGTCTTGAACATAATTGGTGAATTTGGTGATTCAATTTTAATTGAAGGATGTGATGAAGGTATTGAAAAGGAAACACAATGAAGAAACCCATCAATACATTATAAAATGTAAGAGTTCATACTTTATCAATCTAATTCCATGTTAATGGATCCACATTAGGCTATCTATTTTTTTATGAGAACCTCCAATGGGATTTCATGTATATGAATATTTGTTGTGGATGTCCTTTTATAACTAAATTACAATGAAAGGTGTTCACTAGTGATTCATATACTATAGATTCTTCAAAATAGGTATTGGTAAAAGGTGTGAGATTTTGGGATCATCAAATATTCTTTGGGTGGAATCATTTGAATTATTGAATTCCCTTATAGATTTATTATTTTTTAATGAATAATATCAAAATACTAGTGTTTAATGAGTTACCCTTATTCCTATGATCTCTCTGAATCTGTGTAGATATGAAAATATATGATTTTTAGTTTAATAATACATATAATACATGTTTATGACTCATTTGTTTAAGGCCACATAGTTAAGAAATTATTCATTTTTTCGCCATACAAAGAGGTCGTAGGTGTTTACATTGTTGGGATCAGGCCCATGAGATGAGCATTATATGAATCTCTATAAATATAATCATAACACACATAGTTTATTAATGATTAGTGGGATACATCATACCATTTATGTTCAATTTAAATAGAAATATTTCAAGAATCTTAAATTTTTGTGAAGGGGAACACTTTGTGAAAGGTACCTAGAAATAGATAGTGTTTGAATTTATCATGAGTTTCCATTTCAGTTTCATCTTGGTCTTTAATGACTAATTTGGAGAAGGTGTGGTTGTCGATTACACCTATTAGAGGGCCCATATATTGTTTTCAATATCATATATGTTGGTATGATGATAATGGATGAATTCTTAAAAGGTTGGGGCATACAAATTGAAGGTGGATATGATATTGTGATACTAGGAGGTGTATCTAAAATTAAGGAGTATATAAAGAATTTAATATTAGAGTCTTTAACTATGGTATTTTGTAAAAGTGATTCATATTATTCTTATCGCCTAAGAATAATAGCATATTTCTTGATGTTGGGATTGAACCTCATAGGGGAATATATTGTATCCTAGTTAAGAGGAATAAAATACAATATAATTGAAGGCATGCATTTTAAGGTAATGTGACATGATTCATCGTAGATTAAAATTCTGTTGAAATGACATGTGTAATGAATTTTAGAGTCATCCTACTAGGTTTAGAAGGTGGTTACTATAATGTATCTCAATAATTATTTTAAATTATGATCAAATGGAACATAATGTTTTTGTGTATCGTTATTTTTTTAAGAAATAAGTTAATAGAAGATTAGTTGTGTTACATAAAAGTGCACAATAAAGTATTGAGTGAGACTAACATACGAGCTTCTCTAAGACACCTGGTATAGTAGATGTGTGTGGTGATGGTATATTTGGGGTATTAAACCAAGTAGGAGGCCCACACATGGTAAATATAACTTTGTTTTACGCTCACTCCCTATATGGGAACACCGACACACATGTAGATCTAATGTTTCATTTTCAAGTGATATATATTATGGGGGATCAAGAAGGATCGACTAGATGTATGTTTGGAGAGTAGTAAAATAATGGACCTATGTTTTATAGTTGATTCTATCATATATTTTTTTTCAATTTATTCTATACTGATTTCCTAGGTTGATGTTTCTTGTTGTATGTTGGTATTTACAATATGGTTCATTCTTATATATCATGTCAATGTTTACTTAAATTAGTTTTCAATTTATTCTATACTGATTTCCTAGGTTGATGTTTCTTGTTTTTCTGTTGGTATGTACAATACGGTATTTCTGGTTTGATTTGTCTTTCAGGGAAGTGGTGCAGCGGAAGCAGAAATTTTTTTTTTCTGGTCTAAATTACGCGGTGGTTTAAACCACCGCTAAACGGTAAAAACTTCCGCGAAACGTAAAAAAAATACCTTTAGCGGTGGTTTAAATAGCCTCTAAATGGTAAAAAACACCAAGAAACGTAAAAAAATTATGTTTCACGGAGGTTAAAACCACCGCTACATAGTCGCATCGTAGGTTCTCATTCCGCGGAGGTTCTAGTGACTTCAGTGGCGGTATTATAGCTACTGGATCTAAGTTTATTCGCGGTGGTTATAACTGCCACGAATAAACTGATGTCAAGGGGTCGTAAAAAAACCGCCGCTAAAATCAGTAAAACCACCATGAAATGAGGCAGCTACGATGCTTTCCTAAAACCACTGTGAAACGGAAATAACCACCGCTAAACAGCGATTCTCTTGTAGTGCCTTCTCAAAATCATCTTTGTTCTGCATGAAACTCTCTAGAGCAGGTGTAAAATCCTTCAACTGTTGGACCTAAGCCTTAAAGTCTTGAGTGAATGGAGGTAGCTTCAAATTCTCAGCCAGGAATTTAAACAGATGGTTCAACTCATGCTTCGTATAAATTTTAGAAAAATAGTGATCCACTTTATCTTTTATATCTTTATGAGCTTTAGTAGCATCAGCTGAATATAGCTTTACCATCTTGTGAATATGATCACTATTTTCTTTCATCTTTTTCAAAGAATCCAAGTCCAGAATCTTTCCAATGGCCGCTAACTCTTCTTTTACAACAACTCTTAAGGAATTAATCTCATGTACAGTCATCTTGGTCACTTTGGAGGTGATATACTGAGCAACAATATGAGTTATCCCAGCATTCAATCTTCTAAAATCAGATTTATTCAGGTGATCTATCAATTTTTTCAAAACTTCCATCATATCGGTGATGGTTGATCTAAATTCTCCTGATAGAAATACTAAGTCACTGCTCAAATACTTGAGCTCTTGATTCAGAGAGGAAATGTGCCTGCCAATTATCTCACCAGTATTGCACAGGTCTAGCTTAATAATATTTACCACTCTTTGAGTTATATCATCCATAGAAGCCTTAGATAGATTCATAGGAGAAGGAGCAGGAGCATTAGATAATCCCTATTTCATTGTTTCTTTGACTGCATGGAGAAACTCATCTTTAAACTTGTCAAAATCAGATCGAGAAACAGAAGAAACATGTCTTTCTACAGTCACTTTAATTTCCTCGGCAACTGGTCTAGACTTAACTAGATTGCTTACTCTTTTGATAGTCACTTCTTCTTCCTCTTCATCTGAATAATCCAAACCTAGAACTGCAAAACCTGGTTGTTATTCCCATTTAACTGTAAAAGAGGTATACCTAGGCTTTACAAAATCAACTTTACTAGAATTTGAAAGAGATTCTTCCCCATCTACATCAATCATAGTCTGTACTGTCCTTTTAGCCTTAGGAATAGTTTCTTTCTCAATTGATTGTGGTTGTGGATCAGCTTGAATCATATCGTGACCATCCACTGGTCGAGTACTTGCATCATCATCATCATTATCACCATTACTATTTCTATTATTGTTTACCGAAGTCTCATTGGTATTGTCTTTGTTACTGGATTCATACTATTCAGAATTGGATACTTCAGTGTCAACTTCTTCTTTATCACCTAGAAGTGGTTCTGACTCGGGTAACTTAAGCGGTGGACTTGTTGGTCCAAATTCTATTATTTTCTTAGGACATATTGTATCAGGGTAACTCCTGTCATCAGGAGGTGACTCAGGTTTCTTTTCAGCATCGACATCATCATCAGCTTCAGCTTCCCCTATTCCCTTCCTACTGGACACTCCAGTGTCTTTAGGAACTTCAGTCTCTTCTTCCTCATCAGAATAAAAAATTTCCTCATCAGGTTTTAAATTGGGATCTCTCATCCCCTTTGGTCTCTTAGAGTGGTCAAAAGGATTATAGGATTCATATAACCTATCTTCATCAGAAACCCATGTCTTCTTCCATGGATTCTAGTTAATTTTGATTCTTTTGCAGATATCTTTCTAATACAAAAATCACTACTAGATGAGATACACTCATCTCCATCTTCAACACATCCCAAAAACTTTAGCATGGAAGAGACTTGATTAGAATAGAATAAGGTTGTATCCTTCTTGGATGGCTTTACCATCTCAGCAATATGAACAATAATGTATCTAAAAAATTTGATCTTCTCATCAATTAGCAATAAAAACAACAAGAAAACATCTTAATACTTCACAGAAGAAAAATCACCTTTTCTGGGATAGATTTAGTACTGAATAAACTTAAACAAGATTCTACTTTCTCCATATAACTCGGTAGTTGTTATTCTTATGGATTCATATTTTCCAGTCAACATCTCCAAAGCATACTCATATGAAAATTATTCAGTGGTAGGAGGAATATTACCAGTGTAATCCTCATATCTACCTTTATGTGGTACCCCCAAACACTCATCCCATCGCTTCGATGAAAAAGTTATTTTTTTCACCCTTGATCACTGAAGATAATATGGAAGCTTCTACTCCATCCAATGAAAAACTCAAATTCAAATAAAAATCATGCACTAGCTTTGGGTAGTAGACTCAGTTATTATTACAGAACCAGTCTTTCCATCCTTGCATCTCAAAAACTTTTAAAAGAATGGACCTACTGGATAACACCCATTCGGAACATACTTCATTTTCTGCGGTGACCACCCGAGTCTCCAATCTCGGGTTCACAGACTTTTGAGTTGTGCTGCACGATTCTCCTCGAGTGTGTTTCAAATGTGAGGAGATTTCAGATTCCTTTCCTTTTCGCTTTTGCTTTTCCATTTTGAGGTTCGAGGGGTTTGAGAGGTTTGAAAGTTCGGGATTCAAAAGATATAGAGTTCGGCGGGAGATGGAAGTTCAACAGTTCTTAGGAATATAAATAGTCACGGGTTATTAATTTTATCATTTAAGGTTACAATATTAAATATAATATCGATTATGTAAAACAACGTCATTTTGATAAACACTAACTGTTTCATATATACTGTATAACTCAATTGGTAGCATAGATCGGTTTCAATGATCGGTTTCACTGATCAGTTACACTGATCGATCATACCTAACTCTTGTTTAATAAAATCTAACCTTTCAGAGATTAAAGTCTTGGTGAAAATATCATCCAACTGATGTTTAGAGTCAATAAATTCTAGAGAAATATCACCCTTTTGATAATGTTCTCTCAAAAAGTGATGTTTGACATCAATGTGCTTAGTCCTAGAGTGATACATGAGATTCTTAGAGATGTTAATTGCACTAGTGTTATCACAATTTATAGATACATGTCTAAATTGATATCCATATTCCAATAAAGTGTGTTTCATCCACAGAATCTATTCACAACAAATACCAGTAGTAATGTATTCTGCTTTAGCAGTAGACAATGCAACAGAGTTCTATTTCTTACTACACCAAGATACCAGGGACTTTCACAATAGATGATATGTTCCAGATGTGCTCTTCCTATCTAACTTGCAACCAGAAAAGTCAGCATCTGAATAACTTATTAAGTCAAAAGTTTTTCCTTTTGGATAAAATAATCCTAAATTGATAGTATGTTTAAGATATTTGAAAATATGTTTAACAGTAAGAAAATGAGATTCTTTAGGATTAGCTTGAAATCTTGCACACATGCATACACTAAACATGATATCTAGTCGACTAGAAGTAAGGTAAAGTAAGCTTCCAATCATACCTCTATAATTGGTTTGACCAGCTGGTTTCCCAGTTTCATCATCATCCAACTTTCAGGTGGTACTCATATGTGTATCACTTCCCTTAGTACTATCCAAACCAAAACGTTTTAAAAGATCCTTTTTATATTTAATTTGATTTAAAATAATACCATCTTTATTTTAAAAAATTTGAAATCCAAGAAAATACTTGAGTTCTCCCATTAAACTCATTTCAAACTCATTTTTCATAATCTTTGAAAAATCAGTACATAAAGAATTTTTAAAAGATCCAAAGATAATATCATCAACATAGATTTGTACAATCAAAATATCTTTCAAAATTATTTTAATAAAAAGAGTGGAATCAGCAATTCCTTTAGTAAAACCTTTAGAAATAATAAAATTTGTAAGTCTATCATACCAAGCTCTTGGATCCTGTTTTAAACCATATAAATCTTTGAAAAGTTTAAAAACATGATTTTGAAAATAGGGGTTTGTAAATCCAGGTGGTTGTTCAACAAAAATATCTTCAATTATAAAACCATTTAGAAATGCACTTCTGACATCCATTTTATATAACTAGAAATTCAGATGAGATGCATAAACAAGTAAGATCCTAATGGCTTCTCATCTAACTACAGGTGAAAAGGTTTCTTTATATTATATTCCTTCTTCTTGATTGTAACCATGTGAAACTAATCTAGCTTTGTTTCTAATGATGTTTCCAGATTCATCAATTTTATTCCTAAACACCCATTTAGTACCTATGGTCAAAGTGTCAATAGGAATTTTTACTAATTCTCAAACTTTATTTCTTTCAAATTGATTTAACTCTTCTTGCATAGTCATTACCCAAAATTCATCATTGATTTCATCATTGATATTTTTAGGTTCTAGCTATGAAATAAAGGATTGATGTTCAACTTGATTTCTCAGAGAAGCTCTAGTTTTTGTTCCTCTATCCAGGTTACCTACAACTGCATCTAAAGCATGGTTCTTTATAATCCTAGTTGATCTAGTAAAGGTAGGACTAGAAATTTCAGGTTCTTCCCTAGGTTCGGGTTTAGTAGAAGCAGGTTCTAGTGTATTTCCAGAGCTGTTTGTCTTTACAATAGGTCCACTATCTTTATCATTAAGATTTAGAATAGACAAGTCTTCTTAAGGATTTTCAATAGCAGATTTAGGTTCATGTGTATAAGTTTCATCAAATTTGATGTGAACAGATTCTTCCACACATTTGGTTCTATTATTAAAAACTCTATAGGATTTTCTAGTAATTGAATATCCTAGAAACATTCCTTCATCACTCTTGGATGCAAACTTGTCAAGATTATCTTTAGTATTATGAATAAAGACTTTTCAACCAAAAACTTAGAATTAACTAAGTTTAGGTTTCCTATTATTTCAAAGCTCGTAAGGGGTTTTCTTAATAATAGATCTAATCAAGACTCTATTTATAATATAACAAGCTGTATTGACAGCTTCATCCCAAAAAATAAACAGGTAAATCATATTCATTTAGCATAGTTCTTTCAATTTCCTGAAGGGTTCTATTTCTTCTTTCTACTACACCATTCTGTTGAGGTGTCCTAGGGGCAGAAAGGTTGTGATTATAGCCATTATGTGAGCAGTAAGATTCAAACTCATGATTTTCAAACTCACGACCATGATAACTTCTCAAGGTTTTAATCTTAAGTCCACTAAGGTTTTCTACATAATTGGATTATTTAATAAAGTTAGAGAAAGCTTCATTTTTGTGAGCTAAAAAGTATACCCAAGTATATTTAGAAAATTCATCTACTAGAACATAAACATAGTGATTCCCATTTAAACTAGAAACTCTAGAAGGTCCAAACAAGTCCATGTGAACCAACTCGAGAGGTTGAGAATTTGAAACTTCTTTCTTTGATTTAAAATAAACTTTATGTTGTTTTCCCTTTTGATAGGGATTACAAACTTTATCAGCTGGGAATTCAAGTTTAGGTAGGTCTTTAACTAAGTTCTTCCTAGTCATTTTTTTAAGTGAATGTGTATTTCAGTGTCCTAATCTTCTATTCCAAATCCAATATTCTTTATGAAAAGCATTTAAACAGGTAATATTCTACTTAGCTAAAGAATTCAAATCTACAGCATATACATTTTCATTTCTTAAGGTAGAAAATACTAAAACATTTTTAGAATTAAAAACATTGCAAGAATAATTTTCAAATTTAACATTAAAACCATCATCACATAACTGAGAAATACTTAAAAAGTTATATTTTAATCCATCTACAAATAAAACTTTAGAAATTAAAATTGAATCAGTGTTACCAATTTTTCATAGGCTGATGATTTTCCCTTTAGAGTTATCAAAAAAGGTGACATATCCTCTATCAACCTTGATTAAGCTTTTGAAGCATGAAAAGTATTCTTTCATGTGCCTTGAACATCCAATGTCCAAATACCATGTCTTCCTACATGAACTTTTCAAGAAAGTTTCCTACAATACAATTTTAGATAGAAAATAATTTTGGAACCCATATTTTCTTAGGTCCAGACAGGTTAGAAAGAAAAACTTCCAGTACCCATATTTTTCTAATGGGTCTCATATACTTAATAGAATTAAGATATTTTGATAGATAAACCTTGTTTGATCTATAACCATGTGAATGGCTAGTTGAGGCATAGGAATTTTCAGAACTATAACTAGAAGCATACTGTCCAGATTTAGGAATAAATTTATTATTTGTAATATGTCTTTGTCTAGGATAATAACCGAAACATGGAGTATACTTTGGTGCCACTTGCATTCCTAGAATTTTTGTAAGTGTGTCCTTTCCATTAGTAAATTTTTACAAATCTTTCCTGAGTTTCTCATTAGAAAATTTCAGTTCAGTATTCTTTTTAAGTAGTTGAGCATTATTTTCTCTTTCTACTTCAAGTGCACATTTAATAGTGCTATCTAATGCATGCTGCTTCTTTAAGGTTTTATACTTGTCCTTAGTATCATTGCAAGTATCTTATAACATGTTACAGTATTCAAATAATTCTTCACTAGACATGTTTCTAGAATCAGAATCATCTCTAGAGTAATAAGAATTTAAAGCAGGAGTATCTGATACTACCTCAGAAGTGTTTGTTATGAAAGACGTGCTAGATTTTTTAGATTTTTCATCCTGAGTAGAATCAGAATCACTTGAACTTTCTTCCGAAGCACTCCAAGTTTCTTTCATAGATTTCTTGTATTTTCTATCCTTATAGTCATATTTTTTCTTGAACTTTAATTTTGGACAGTCAGATTTGACATTCCCTTTCCTTTTACATTCGTAACAGACTATGTCATCACTCTTATCAGTCCTTTTCCAATATTTCTTCCAATGACCTTTGTTTTCATACTTTCACCTATAGTTTGATTTTTTGAAGAAAAAAAATCTTCCTGTAAAATTTCTTAAATCATCTGGATATCTGATCCATCTCAGCATCGTTGCCTGATGCACTTTCTTTATAGATTAAGCTATCACTTTCACTTTGAATTTTCCCTTTGTCCTTATTTTTTGAAGCAGAAATCTTGAAAGCTATAGACTTATTCATCGGTTCATCATATTCTTTTTTGTTTACTTTCAGTTCTTCCTCATACATCAATAAATTACCAATGAGTTCCTTTATAGGAAAAGCACTAATGTCATAAGATTCTCTAATTGAAACTAATGTGCCTCTCCATCTTTCTGGCTGGCATCTGAGTATTCTCATAATCTGCTCCTTAGCTGGAACATCCTTTCCAAGTGAGCTCATTATATTTACAATTTCGTTGAACCTGCGATACATGTCAGAAATAGGTTCATCAGGATTCATTTTAAAATTATCATACTTAATAGTGTAGGTATTCAATATCATTTCCTTAACATTAGTTGTTCCCTCATGGGAAATAGCTTAAGTATCCCAAATTTCAAAAGCAGTTTTACAAGCAGATATCCTATTGAATTCCTCATCTCCTAAAGAGAAATATAAGGCATTCATATCTTTACAAATATTATTATAAGCAGTCTTGGTGGATTCATCCCAAGTAGTTCTAACAGAAGTAGGAATTTTATATTGAGATTTTATAGCAGTCCACATATCAAAACCCTTGCTCTCTAAATGAATTTTCATTTTAATCTTCCACTAAGCATAATTGACACCATTGAAAAAATATGGTCTATTGGTAGAAACCCCTTCAAGTCTATTATCCATGATGACTAATTTGAAGTAGAAACTTTAAAGAGATAAAAATTTAGAAATAACAGAAATTTTAATATCTTTAAGATACAACTAAAATCCCATTTGAAAACAGAGTAGTTTTGAAAATTTTATTGGCTCTGAAACTAAATGTTGTCCTAGAGGAAAACTCAATAGGGGGGTGAATTGATTTCCTATTAAAATTTCTGATTTAAAACTTTATATAAAAATCCTCCAAATTAAATAACAATTTAAACTGTATTGAATTTGTAATACAGTAAAGGTTCAATTAGGTTCTCAAAAGATTGATTAGTTCTCAGTTAATTTAATCAGAATATTAAATTATCTTTTGAAATTAACTTACGGATTTACAACAGTTACAAACACTTTCTAGTTTAACTATCAGAGAAACTTTAAAATAGATTTATATTTAAAGTACTTAGCAGCAGAATATTCAAAATCGTTTTAACAAAGGAAAAATGCACAAAAGTTTTAAAATAAGAGGTTCAGTCTCAAGATGAGACTTAGTCCTCTCAAACAGTTTATATAAACTATGATCCACACCCAGGATTGAGGTTTTTAAATAGTACTAATATTGTTCAGGTCCTCATACCTTTACCACAATTCTACGTGGGTAAACAACAACAATAGAACTCAGGTTATCCAGGTCACACTTGACCTATTCCACAATTCACAATGGGATACAATAACGTGTAAAAAGTTTGGTGTGAGGATTTAGTATCCTCCAATTTAGACCAGGAGTTAGTGTGTGTCTAAATAGACAGACACACACACACTGCTCAAAATATTAAACCAAGGTATACTACAGAGGAAATAAATAGATAATGAGTTTAGAATGCTCTGAGAGATTGCAGATGAGCTCTGGACTCATTTGGATGTTACAAATGTTATTTGAGGCCTTTCTGGTGAAGATGACACAAAACAGAGTGTCGTTGTTCTTCCCAGCTACAGTTATTCAGCCTTGTGGAGATGATGTTCCGTAAGGCATGACAAATCAGCTTCATTTTTTGTTCCAAGTGAATGATCTTCTTGAAGCTCTCTGGTTCTCATAGGTTTTCTTCATGTTCTTATTTTGTTTTTTGGACCTTTACACACACGTACTCTCTGCTTCTTCTTGTGTGTCTCTGTCTATATATATTTGTATATCTTTCACTGTAGATCGATCTTCATTTTTATTCCTTGAGATCCGATAAAGGGAATGATTACTTTTTGACAGGTACGAGGTACAATTCCCTGAAATCCAAAAACCAACATTAATTAATAGTAGGTGCATTAAATTAAGATAATATGATCGTTGGAATTAAATAAGAATTAATAAAAATTCAAACAGTTTTCATGACTATCGGTGAGTCATGAGATCGGTAGGTCATTTGAACAGCATCAGATTCAGTAGGTCATTTGATCAGCATCAGTTTCAGTAGGTCATTTGATCAGCATCGACTTCGGTAGGTCATTTGATCAACATCAGTTTCGGTAGGTCATTTGATCAGCATCGGTTTTAGTAGGCCATTTGATCAACATCGGCTTCGGTAGGTCATGTGATCAGCATCGGCTTCGGTAGGTCATTTGATCAGCATCAGTTTCAGTAGGTCATTTGATCAGCATCGGTTTCAGTAGGTCATGTGATCAGCATCAGCTTCAGTAGGTCATGTGATCAACATCGGCTTTGGTAGGTCATTTGATCAGCATCGGTTTTGGTAGGTCATTTGATCAGCATTGGATTAGGTAGGTCATGTGATCAGCATTGGCTTCTGTAGGTCATTTGATCAGTATCAGTTTCAGTAGGTCATTTAATAAGCATCGGTTTCGGTAGGTCATTTGATTAGCATCGGCTTTGGTAGGTCAGTTGATCAGTATTGGCTTCGGTAGTTCATGTGATCAGTATTGGTGTGATCGTTGTCATCAGTGCGACTGTTGTCATTGGTTTGTCACATCGATGTCTCATCCATCAGTTTTTCACATCGATGTCTCATTCCTTTAACTATCGGTGACTCAAGAATATAAATAATGGTGATTCAAAAACATAAAATTCTCAAAAAGTTTCTTTTTAATCTAGAATACTTCCAGGTCAATAGTAAACCACAAATAATCATAGATAAACATATGTAGACATGATTAAACATATAAAAACACATTTAGAACAGATTGAATAATGGACTAAATTGACTTATATAAAAAAAAATTGTGATTATTAAAAAAACTATCTCATAGAGGTTTCAACACATATTTTGTGTTTCTTAGACATAATATAAGAACACATTCAATTTTTCAGATAAAGGAAGAATTTTTCAAAAAACACAATTTTACCACCTTTTAATGGAGAAACCTTTTTAAATCCAATATTTGACACTTTTATATATTCAAATTGACAAAATAAACTTCTTCTTTAGAATATGGACATAAAAAATTTAGTTTTCATAAATTTTTGGTGTTTTTCTGATACCTTTCATATTTTGATGAATAATGAAAAATACTAAATTTTAATTGGAAACAACTTTTTTAATCAAAATAATTTATAGTGCTAAATTATACATTTGAGTGGTTTTGAAGTATAATTAGATTATATTTTTTACATTTAATCTAATTTTGGTCATTGGAAGTAATTTTACATTTAAATTAGACATAAACACATATTAATCTTTTGATAGTTTTGACTTCTCAAAAACCCGCTTTCTGGTTTTGACAACGGGAATTAATTTTAAATTAATTAATGTGACTTCAATGTTTTGATTTTGGTAAAATAGACATCATTTTTTAATTTGTAATATCAAAATTAGCTTAGGTTGAATTTTTGGTATTTTTCAGAAAACTTTCAATTTTTGATGAATAGTGAAAAACACTGCATTATCGTTTAAAACCTACTTTTTATTTAAATAATTACTTATTTTATTTAAATTTATTTTAGGTCAAAATAGATACATAATACCTATATAAGTTTTATGTAATTAATTTGATTCATTTTATAATAAAATTTGATGTATAAAAGTTTATTGAACATTTTAACGTCTATTACCCACCTTCTAGGCACATTTGCAAATTTTCATAAAATGTAATTTTACCTCTTCTGTGAATTGAATTTCAAAAATCTGAGAGACATGGTTGACATTAGTAAGGAAAATTTGGTTCAATAGAATGAAAATAATTTTTGGTGAATAGTAACTTTTGAATTTTATTTACCATGATTAAAAGTAAATAGGGTAATTAAAGGTAAAAATGATATTATAATTACCCTAACACATATCCTAATTCTATTGGATAAGTTTATTTAGACTAAAATCAACCTTATTAATAAAATATGAACCTCTTTGATCCATTTGGATTACATTATGACATTTATTATATTTTATTTAAAGAAGAGTTAAAAGTGTTAAATTCAAAGATTAATAACTAAAACATTTTTAATATGGGGTTATACATAAGATAAATTAGACTATAAATATTAATTATTAATATAAAAATTTTTCCTACATAATACTATTTTATTTATAATTTTTATACATTAAATAAGTAAATTTATTTATGAAACAATGATGATGCGGTAATTACCTTATTTATGAAATATTAAAATAATTGATATTATAAATATCCAAATAAATGTAAATTGAAACTTTTGATTAATTACACTAATTTTATAGGTTAATATGACTTGTTATTATTTATTTAAGGTATTTTTTTGGAATTAACCATGTTTTTTTGATTTTCACAAAAACCAAATACTAAATAGTGTCAAAATTGACATAAATGAGTTTTTCAAAAAAACATACTACATTATTAAATGATATAACATTCCTAAATATATAAGGTTTGGAAAAAGGACTTATATAATGATATATATTCTATTAATTAACTACTTGGGTTTCTTTTGGCATTTTATAGTAAGTTTATTAACCGTGTAATATAGAAATACAAGAAGACATTGTAAAAGTTAAACTATTTAACTAAGAATAAAATCTAAATGATAAGGTTAATATGGTGACCTAAACCTATATAAAACCTATTATTTGATAGGTTTTAAATACATACCCACCTTAGACTCAAAATAAATCCTTTTGGATCCATTATAAACCAAATATTATTATATAATAAATTAATATTTCAAGCTTTTACTAAAGTGACTGTCACCTATCTTATAAAAGGGTACTTCCCCTTCTCTCAAAATGACACCTCCAAAGCCATTTGGCTCGGCCAAACTCTACTCAAATATCTTCCCAACTACCCTCACTTCAACATAGTGGCCTTACTTTGATCATAAATCTGACCTAAAGAGACCTTTTGATCAAATCAAATGGAAGCACCCAAAGAAGAGGTAATAATTTCATCACCTCTTTCAAAGTTCTTTTCTTCTTCAACTTCTTATTTCTTTGTTGTTTCCATAAAAAGATTATAAATCCATTACCTTCTAAATAATATGTTTTTATTATAAATATGGTACAATAATATTCATTATTCTATCCATCCTAATAATGAAAAGGTCACCACATGTGCGTACGTACGGCTTACCGTCTCCATGTTGTGGTGCAGTTTGTTATTCAACACTTCATTATTTGGATGGATATAATAATGTGTATAATTGATGTAAATAATAAATATAACATTTTAATGATTCTATATATATTATATACCATCCAATTACATATGATTTCACCATTAATAGAATGGTATTGTCGTTCGTGTGTACGTACAGATTACCGTTTCCACGAACGTGATGAGATTCATTCCCCATCGTAACCATTCAAGAATAATTTTAATTTTATGATTAAAAATAATGTTTAATAACATAATATCATTCTATATATGAATAAAATACATCCTATCCATAACAAACATGACTTACATAACAAAATATATAAATTAAAATGAATCAGTTAACACCCAAAACAATGATACTACTGCAATATTATTAACAAAACAATATTATAAGATCATATATAATATCATATTTATGTATATGGTTCTTTTATAATTTAATAAAAATTATTTAACTATTATAAAATAGGTTAATGTACCCTCGACCAAGTAAAATTACAAGGTAAGGGTTAATTTCAAAATCTCTTTACTTATCCGAGGTTGTTTATACATAGGTATATACTGGGACTTCTTTATCATCCACATATGTGTTTCTTAAAAATGTATTTCAAAACATTTTTAATATTTCCTAGAATATGGGTTAAAGTAATTTATACCCTTTTTAGACTTTATATAAATTTTTTGGAAGAATCTTTCTATCTTTTTCTAAATAAGATACTTTTTGACCTTTTAGACAAATTAAGGTAAAAATATTTTTTTTAACTTATACGGCGGGTGTAGCTATTTTTCACCATTATAACAACTTTGAAGAATACCTTACAATATGATAAGAATATTTTCAAAATAAATTTTTTCTTTTATAATTATGTGACTTTCAAATGATTTCAAAAAAAATCTCTCAAATATTTTTGATGTCATCTATGTCAACATTCTTTGATGGATTTTACACTTATTTGAAGTTGATTTTTTATGATAAAATCTTCCATATTTTATTGAAGGTTTTGTGGTATGTTTCACTATGGATGTGTTATTTTTATACCATTCATGGTTTACGGTTAAAGTATTAACATTTTGTATGCTAGTATTAATATGAATGTTTATGTTATGTTTCAATATTTTCATATGAGGAATGAATTAGACTTAGTATGTGACGGGTGGATCCCGCTATATCTCCTCAATGCATCAGTAAGTCTCATGAGACAAACTAGTGTCTTGGCACAAGGCCTTAAAAAAATCTTATTTGTAGTCTTGTCATGCGACCTTGACTATGGGGTTATGATGTCTGGCATTATGAATTCTATCATTATGAAATTATCTATTGATATTACATGTGATTATTCGACTAGTAGAATATCCATGTGAATAATTAAATGGAATTATTTGATTTATATTTTCCATATTATGGTAAAGTTTAAGTTTAAAAGGATTTTTTTAGTCTTATACATTTCATTAAATGTTTATACTTGTCTATGATAGTTTCTGATATATTGTTATCCTTACTGAGCGTCTAAGCTCACCCCTTTCTTATATTTTCTTTTTCCCAGGATCTGAAAAATATATTATGATTAACCTACAGAAATAGGCTGAGGGATATGAGTGTGTTCAAAGGGGACAAAATGTTATTGTTTTTCCATTTCATAAGGTAATTTAAAACTTATTTATGTATCTAGTACTTCCATGGCTACTACGTTGATTGGTCTTTCGAAATTTTATCCCTTGTGATCATGCTAATGTTATGTAATATTGCACTGACTTAGGGTAACTAGGGTCAGGGCATTACAGAGATTGTTGTTGACACCGCCCCTTTTTAATTGAATATTCTTCAAGTATAAATCTAGTCTAGTATACTATTCTTGTGGTGAAAAATTTTGACCATATATGGTCGTATTCATCCTTTATACTTTTGTTTCATCATTTCCAATTGGAAATATCATTATATATTAAATATAAACTTGTTATTAAATTAATACATTGAAGAATGTTGTTTTTACATCCAACTGATAAAATTTATACCCTATTTGAATTAAAATAGACAAAAATATCTATATTGACTTTAGTCGAGCTACTAAAGAAAAAATTTCTACAATATCAACACCTTCAATCTAAGAATAGCCTTTGTAAACCAAGTATTCTTTTTTTCTAGTCATATTTCTATTCTTATAGAACTTTTTCTTGAATCTAAATTTTATTCTGATCACATTGTGAGTTTATAGCCATTTAAAAAACTCTAAATTCTAGTTTTTATCAATATTATGTAATTA
This sequence comes from Viscum album, assembly GCA_963277665.1. Lineage (NCBI taxonomy): Eukaryota > Viridiplantae > Streptophyta > Magnoliopsida > Santalales > Viscaceae > Viscum > Viscum album. The sequence goes on along the minus strand of OY728166.1, from coordinate 987,443,324 downwards.
TCCATTTATGGATTTAACCCATGATTTTTCCATTATTACATCTTCAAATTATATTGACTCTATTTTTGATAGTATATTCATATGATCTAAATTTCCCATTATCCTTGTTTTTGTTGGTTTTAACATGTATCCAATATTATTATATAGATCAACTAATGCTATACGGTTTCTCTTATGAGGTTTCAGTTGAGTTTATTCAATGATGATTTACTCCTCTGATTCCACCTTTGAATCATCATCATTTAAAGATCCATGAATGTTAGGTGTACCTTCAGTGGCTTATATATTTAAACCAATTTATTTTTCACCTTCTTCATCATCATCATACACAACAAAATTTGATATCTTAGAGTTATTAATAGTTTAATCTTAAATAATCTTTATATCATAGCTCTCCAAAACATTTAGTGCCTTCATTTTAGCATTTTTAGTCCTAAAAATTTATTAAGTATCCAAGAAATACTCTTTCAACTGTAGAATCTACATAATTTCCTTGATTTTAATTTTTTTTAGATATATAATTTACTTATAAAGAATCAAAATGATTGAGTTAATACTTCCTTCCATGTCACATTTCATAGAGTGTCCTTTATTTTTATATAAATATCTCTTTCTAGTTCTGTGTCTTCATCATAACTTATACTAGATTTTTCCAGTACTATTGATAAACACCACTTTCAATCCATATATATTTGGCCATATTGTTAACCTTTTAATTTTTTTCATTCAATAACTTCATTTTTGAGGTGTTCTCACTGATAAAACCTCATGATTGATCCTATGTTTTTCGAAGTAATTTTTAAATTCAATGGATGTGTATTCAGTTACATTGTTAGACCATAAAATTTTGATTTTCTAGCTAGTTTTATTTTCAACACTTTTGAGGAATCTCTTAATTTATTCAATCACTTCTCATTTTATCTACATAAACATGAAACATTACATTCTTTTATAATAATCAATTAAAATAATGAAGTACCTATCTCTATATGTGATAGCTATATTAATTAGTCCACACACATTAGTATAGGATATATAAAGTATATTTTACTACCTCTTATTCCATCGTTGATAAGTATTTTAAACAATTCTATCTTGCATGAAATAATCACATGTCTCTTCAAGATCATGATTAATATTGGGAATTCCTGCAAAAACCATTAGATTAGATAATTTTTCTATTCTTTATTGATTAATATGACCTAACCTTTTGGGCCATGACATGTATTATTCTCATTAATTTTTATGACTTTTCATCTATTAAATATTACCATTAAGCACATTCCACTCAAAAATAAGTTTTTAGATTTTCCTTTCATCAAAAACCCATTTTTGTTAAATGTTGTTGGGCAGAAATCCATCAAGGTATCATTGAAGCTTTTTTGAGGTGATTGTGTTTGTTGACAAAGTGGACAACTGTGCTGTGATTGTTGACAAAGCAAACCATGATATACAAATTTGTTGACAAAGAGAATTTCATGGTGTAATGTCGAGTTCAAGAGCTTTGGTCAACGATCCATGTTTGATTCAAGAACGTCGACAAAGGAGTGGATGATCTGGAGGCAGTACAAAAAGAACAGATACAAGGTGGCGTTGTTTTCCAGTGTTTGCCAAATTTTTGGGCCTGAAAATTGACAAATGAAAAAAAGTGTTTTTGTAAAAGGGAGTTGGGAGCCGAGGTCCTAGAGGATAGGAAACTTGTGCGCCATATTTTTTTGAAGATCAGATCATCAAAATATGGAAAAGGGATAAGGGTCGCGCAAGTATTGGTGTGGTCGCGCAGGTGACTTGTGCGCCGTGAAGAGAATTGCGCGCCGATGCCTAGGAGGCTTGGGAACTTGCACGCCTTTTATTTTTCAAGATCAGAAGATCAAAATATGGCAAAGGAAAGAGGGTCGCATAGGTATTTTTTTTGGTAGTGCAAGTGTCTAGGAGGACATAGGACTTGCGCGCCAAAACTTGCGCGCCGAGAGGTGACTTGCACGCCGTCGCGCATGGTATTCAAAATGCCTATAAATACTGGACCAACCCTCCTCATTTCTCAACGGAGTTCAACACTTTGAAGAATCAGAGCTCCCGTCACGCAGGTGTGGTGGTCGCGCAAGTGGTGGTGTGTCGCGGAAGTGGGACTTGCGCGCCAGATTTGAAGAAGGGTGGTTGTTGTTAGTTGCATGCCAATACTGGTTTGGGTGTAAAGAGAAGTGAGTCGCACAAGTTTAGAGTTGCAAAAGCTTGTGTCGCGCAAGTGTCTAATATAAGGCCCCAGCCTTAAACCGTACTTAATATTGAATTAAATTATTAATTCACATTGAGTATCTTTTCAGGTTTAGAGTTTTAGATAATTAGGACATAACTATTACATCTCAAAAGATTACAAATTAGTCACTTCTACTAAATTTCCATAAAATAAAAACTCTTAAAAAGAAACATGTCTAGTTCCATGTTTTAGGTAGCATGACTTTCCCTTCATCCCATCCTTGACCCTATTCCACGCTAAGTCCTGTGAAAAACATTTCAAAAACTTGGGATGAGCATAAAAAGCTCAGTAAGGGATACACAAAGAATGAAAACTGTTAGTTTTTCAAAACAGCAAGTAAACCATGTATACTTTATCAAAGTAATACTTTTAACCTTTTCGAAGTAGTAAAAACTCCTCGCTGAATAAAAGTTCATTACTTACCCTTATGTAACCAAAAGATTACCATAAAACCCATATAAATATCACATAACATATAAAGGTAACTTGGGACATAAACATACTTAAGTGTAATAACCATAAAGTCTACTCCCACACATATCACTTAATGGAATAGTCATTCGGACAACTTCCATACATACTTAATGGAATAGCCATACGACCGACTTCCATACCCAATGCATTGGAGGTTATAACGTAACCACTCGTCCTGGTATTCACGGCACCACCCATCATATGGTTTATCACATAACCACCCGTTAAATGTCCAAGTACCATTATAAAATCATAAGACATAAAACAAACATAATGGAAAGAAAACATTTCCACACTTTGATCACAATATATCACTCAAATATATTGACATAAAAAATACATTATAAAAACCACTTTAAATACCAAAATACATAAAATAGTATGTGGTATTTATTTCATTTTAAAAACATCACGTCTTGTTGAGGAAGCCAAATACAAAATAATACTCGCGGCGGCGGAAAAGGTTGATGTCACCGCGTACGTTAAAGAAACATTCCTTTTTGTCATTTTGTAAAAAACTTCATAGAAAAAGATTCCTATTTTATAAAAGTAAAACTCAAAGGGGTTTATACACCGTATGAAATAATGTTGTGTATAAAACGACATATTCCTCAATGAAAGGAGATTGAGACGAAGTCCCTCACAAAGACGATATCCTTGGATTAATGATAAATCAATTACATAATTATGTGTGACAAAGTAATACACAAAATATAAGTGGATATTAAGTGTAAAACAATCAGAGTTTACTCACACATATTCATATAATGACATATTCAAGGAGTACAAGCTTATCCCAAAGAATCAAAATTGGGTTAAGAAGTTCCCTTGCAAAAATTTGACAGCCTAACGGCATCACTTCAAAATTCAGAAAATGAGTTGATGAGAGATAAAAATGGAATCTCATCACTTGGACATAAAATTTACATCAATAAGGATATAAAAGAACATATCCCAAAATAATAGTATGTGAATTAAAATACATAACAAAATAAGTCTTTTAAAAAGAGGAGGGTGAAAGGTCCCCTTACCGAGTTGGGTAACTTTCGAAACATACACCCCATGGAAGAAGGGTCATACAATGAAGATGTGAATACCCATAAATGAAATTATACTACACAAAGTGTATAATAATGGGTAGTACATACACCAATCAAAGGAAATTGTGGCAAATGTAGCATAAATCTCACTGTAATAAAAGTGAGATGAACAATCCCTTACGAAAACTTGACAGCCTAACGGTGCCACTTAAAACTTTCAAAATGGATTGATTAGATAAAATAGAGTATCTCATCATATTAAAATAAAATGTACAGAAATAGTAATATAAAATAACACCCCCCATTATAACAAAGAGGAGCTTAAAAGAAGTGACAAAAAGGAGAGTACTTAAAAATAAAGAGAGAGGTTGGATCTCTTACGAAAATTCGGCAGCCTAACGGCGCCACCCAAAACTTCCAAAATGGATTGATGAGAAAGAATAGGTTCTCTCATCATATGAACAATAAAAATTACAGTAATATTAATATAAAATAACATCCCAATAACAAGAAAGATGAGCTTTAAATGGAATGACATAAAAGAGTGTACTTAAAAAGAAAGAGAGGAGTAAGATCCCTTACCTCGGGTCCGACTTGACTCGATCATTCTTTAACATCCTGAATAATAAACATGAGTTAATTTATATTTTCTTAAGAACCTTTTAAAGTTCATTATTCCTTTTATATCACTTATTTACATTTTATAAACATTATGTAATCATTTAAGTAAATAATGTTTGTTTTGTCGATATTTGGTTCTTAAGTCGAAAGTGAACTTCTTACAATTACATGTTGTTCGTGTGGTCAATGGTTCATTATATCCAGAATGATATTCATTATTTGGATATCATATATATCATATATATCCAGCATATACATGTATTTATAATATTACATAATCATTTAGAGGTAAGAAATGAAATGCATCGTTCATGGAGACGGTAAGCCGTACGTACGCATGAACGCTACTTTCATTTCTTTGTCATATTAATGGAATTAAAAATAAATGAGAGGTATGTATATTTTAATTACAGAATTATATTATATATATATATATATCCATTAAAAATATGTACTTATAATAGTACATTACATTTTGGGATAAGAAATGAAATGCACTGTTCATGGAGACGGTAAGCCGTGCGTACGCATGAACGCTACTTTCATTTCTGTCTCATATATTAATGGAAAGAAATAATAATGATAGAGAGGTATATTATAATTCCAGTATAACATCATATATAATAACTTTAAATCCATCCTTTATACGTCCCACATATGGCATTAACGAATCACATCACTTTGAGGGGGCGGTAGTCCGCACTTCCTAAAATGAAATTATCGTGTTTACCCACAATGGAGACCATAAAGGTATGCCACAAAAGAAAAATACAGAATCTTAGGTAAAACATAAATATATTATATATCATATATAAATATAGTGACATCTTAATGGACACCTTTTAAGGTGTTATATGAGTGTTGAACAATCATCGTTTCGTGAGGCAGAAATTCGCCATCCACAGAAACAGTATGTTCTTTAACCATTAGATGTAGGTGTGTGTAAGTGTAGCTCGAATCCTTCTTATAACAACATCCTAGTATATTGAAGATACTTTAGTTGTTACAAAATAAATGAATAAAAAGATTTTAGGGGGTTGGAGAGGAAAAATAAAACAAAAGGACTCAAGTGAAGACATTACCTTAAAATCGGGTAACGCCCTTTGGTTTGAGCTCAAAGGCTTCCTTGAGAAAGACTTCTAACCAAAGTGAGGCTTCAAGGAGTAAGAGAGGGAAGTTGAGAGACAAAATTGGAAGAGGTTGGACGATCCAAAGGCTTTGGGAGTGTGGGTAAGGAGGTAGAGGTGGGGGCCTTTTATAAGAGGAGAGGAGGGGCACTCTTGGAAGGTAAAGAAAAGTCACTTTATTTTAAAATGGTATTCGGATTTAAGAGGTCCCACATTGATGTGTTTCTAGTATAAGGTGATAAGGGTTCTAAATCCACTCATACAATAGGTTTTGGACATGTGTAGGTCTTAGATATTACATTATCTTTCCATTTTATTTAAATCTTTAAATAATGAGGTCATCGCTGCATCATCATGATGTCATAAATAATTTAATTTATTTAATGTCTAACAATTATATAAAAAAAATACTATGATATAGGAAATCGTTTTAGCTTTCCAATGAGTATTTATAGTAAAAAATCGGACTTTTATAACCCCATGTTAAAATTGTTTTAGTAAAACATTTCATGTTTGTGTCATTTTTACTTTAACATTAAATAAAAAGGTATTTATGTCATTTTCCAACCAAAGTGGCTCCATGGGGTCCCCAAGTTGACCCCTGGGTTTTCTTGGTCGGCCATGACACATCCAATGAGGTTAGGACATGTGTCAAGCTCATCTCATATTATAAAAACATTATTTTTACCTTAAACTACACTAATTACCTCTAATCGTGATTAAAAACTTAATAAGTTACTATTCACCAAAAAATTATTTTAATCTCATTGAACCACATTTTACTTCTTAATGAAAACCATGTATATCGGATTTTTGAAATTCAAAACACAGATATGGCAAAATTTCATTTAAGCGGAAAAATCAGTTTTTATAAGTACCACTTAGTGGTTTCACTATTCATCAAAAATTGAAGTTTTTCATAAAAATCCTAAAAATTCACCCTAAGCTATATTTGATATTACAAATTCAAAAATGAAGTCTATTTTACAAAATTCAAAACATATAAGTCACATTAATTAATTTAAGAATTAATTCCCGCTGTCAGAGCAAATAGCGTGTTTTTGTGAAACAATAAGTATCAAAAGATTGACTCCAGTTTAAGTCTGATTTCAAAGTGAAAATAATTCCAACGACCACTATTGGATTTAATGGTAAAAATATATTCTAATTTCACTTTAAAACCAATTCAAAAGATAATCTAATCATATAAATAAATTAGATTAAAAAGTGGTTTCGAATTAAAATACAACATTTTACACTATTCATTTAAAAATGAACTTTATCAGAAAGATACCAAAAATTTACATAATGTAAATTTTGATGTCCCGATTCTTAAGAAGAGTTTTATTTGGTCCAATAGAATGTTTAAGAGTGAACAAAACTATATTTAATGACGGTTCGCCATCAAAAGGTGATAAGTGAGCCTTTAGTGAAAACTAGGGCATATACGCCTAAAATTGAATTCTTTCCGTATTTTAAGCCTTTATCGTTTATTGGATAAATGTAAAAACATTTAAAAACATATATAATAATATTTTAGTTATTTATATCCATTCCCGCCAATACAGCGACTACATGTTAACTACCATTTAAAATAATATTATTTTATTATTAGAGTGCAACGTAAGATTCCCAAGAAACTCATTGTTGCGTGTTGGGTACGCCATCGAGCATAGCTTCCCCTTTAAAGTCATATTAATATTTTATTCAAAAATATGGATAAAAATAAAAATGTCATATTCTTTATTCACCTGGGGTGTTACATCCTTCCCCCCTTTTGGGAATTGCGTCCTCGCAATTTTAAAATTGGGCTCGAAAACTTCATTGAAAATCCCACATCAAAACAAGAGTCAGTAAAACAATCACTTTAAAATAAAGAAAGATAAGTATAGAGGTCACCCGATTTAACCCATACTAGGATTCCATGTAGGAAAACATGGACATGGAGGAGAAAACATAGGTTCATGTTCTGATGGAGAGTGATAGAAAACATGTTTAGGAGAAAGTTAATAATAAAAAAATCACAAGCTTGTGATGGGTTAAACGGTGTTGGGTTCTCCAGTAGGAAAAGTTAATAAACAATATTTTTGTTTTAAGTTACTTTTTATTGAGGATTTTATTTTTGAGCTTAAATAAAACATAAGGAAACATAATTACTTTTCATGTTGACTTTCAACTTTTAGTAGATTTCTCACATAGACTCATACTTTCTCCAAAAGACGAGTATTTAGGAAGACTTGTTCGCATTAAGAGTACTATAAACAACTTCTAGAGGAGCACCTAATCCACACAAAAAAGAACTATACATTTCCCATGTCTTAAAACCTTAACAAAAACTAAAACCAAAAAGGTTACTACAAGATCAGATAATCCAGAAAAGGATAACCCTTTATAAAATGAAAATCTATTCTTAATCTCAAAATTTGTCCAACAAAATCCAAAGTTCAACGAGGACCATTCGATAACCAATTTTTCCATAAAATTATTCAAAGTAAAACAATATAAGATTGAAACCCAAATATTTGAATGATTTTTTCACATAGTCTTCCAAGTTAAATCATAAAATTTATCTCCAAACAATATCAGTTGCTCCTAAAGTCTCGTATTGAAAAGTAATTAACCTAATAACATATCCTCCATGATAGGTTAATCATTTTCATAAATAACCCAAAATCAAATTACTCTTAATTCATAAAATCATATAACTAAAAAGAATCAGTCAAACTAACCAAGGACTTCACATAGTCCAGTGGTAGGTGATAAATACCAGTCACACTTTGGTTGTGGGTTCGATTCCCGCAGCTTTGTCCGACGCGACAGGTTGTCACACGGTCTGCGTGTTGTCCTTTTTCCAGAACTATATAATTCTTAAATCATTCCCCAAAAAGAGATAAATCATCAAAAATTATCATTAAATATTTTAACCTCAAGTTTATCTCATGCCTTTCATTTTCCAGCATATCATATAATAACCCATAATTACCTCAAAAGTAAGGATCATATAAACTCTAATGGTTACCTTTATAATTATTACCTAAACTTCCACATCGATTTGGTCATCTCATACATGATGTATTATAGAACATACCAAGGTTACAGTGGTTGATCATGACTCCTTGATAGTTGGTTTAGAATAACCAGGAGATTCCTCATTGAATCCCCCATTTCATCCAGTCTCTTAATCAGAGAACCACCACCGTTTCCTTAAAACCTGTTGTCTCTTTGGTTCCTGCTAGATCCATCATTTCACTAAAAATAGAAATGTCAGTGTGAGTATATCAAAAAGACCATCATGTAATAATGAGGGAGATAACCACTAAGATATACTTACTCATTCACTTTATCTAAAACTAGGAATCTTTCTGAAATCCTATCCATTATGGTATTGTCACTTATGCTTAGAGAATACCCTAACCTCTAAAGTTATCTAAACTGACCTCTGATACCAACTATAAGGCCCCAGCCTTAAAACTTACTTAATATTGAATTAAATGAGTAATTCACATTGAGGATCTTTTCAGGTTTAGAGTTTTAGAGAATTAGGACATAACTATTACATCTCAAAAGATTACAAAGTATTCGCTTATACTAAATTTCCATAAAATAAAAACTCTTAAAAAGAAACATGTCTAGTTCCATGTTTTAGGTAGCATGACTTTCCCTTGATCCCATAATTGACCCTATTCCACGCTAAGTCCTGTGAAAAACATTTCAAAAACTTGGGATGAGCATAAAAATCTCAGTAAGGGATACACAAAGAATGAAAACTGTTAGTTTTTCAAAACAGCAAATAAACCATGTATACTTTATCAAAGTAATACTTTTCACCTTTTCGAAGTAGTAAAAACTCCTCGTTGAATAAAAGTTCATTACTTACCCTTATGTAACCAAAATATTACCATAAAACCCATATAAATATCACATAACATATAAAGGTAACTTGGGACATAAACATACTTAAGTGGAATAACCATAAGTTCTACTCCCACACATATCACTTAATGGAATAGCCATTCGGCCAACTTCCATACATACTTAATGGAATAGCCATACGGCCGACTTCCATACCCAATGCATTGGAGGTTATAACGTAACCACCTGTCCTGGTATTCACGGAACCACCCGTCATATGGTTTATCACGTAACCACCCCTTAAATGTCCAAGTACCATTATAAAATCATAAGACATAAAACAAACATAATGGAAAGAAAACATTTCCACACTTTGATCACAATATATCACTAAAATATATTGACATAACAAATAAATTATAAAAAACACTTTCAATACCAAAATACATAAAATAGTATGTGGTATTTATTTCATTTTAAAAACATCACGGGTTGTTGAGGAAGCCAAAGACAAAATAAGACTCGTGGCGGCGGAAAAGGTCATTGTCACCGCGTACGTTAAAGAAACATTCCTTTTTGTCATTTTGTAAAACACTTCATAGAAAAAGATTCCTATTATATAAAAGTAAAATTCAAAGGGGTTTATACACCGTATGAAAGAATGTTGTGTATAAAACGACATATGCCTCAATGAAAGGAGATTGAGACGAAGTCCCTCACAAAGACGATATCCTTGGATTAAGGATAAATCAATTACATAATTATGTGTGACAAAGTAATAAAAAAAATATAAGTGGATATTAAGTGTAAAACAATCAGAGGTTACTCACACATATTAATAGAATGACATATTCAAGGAGTACAAGCTTATCCCAAAGAATCAAAATTGGGTTAAGAAGTTCCCTTGCAAAAATTTGACAGCCTAACGGCATCACTTCAAAATTCAGAAAATGAGTTGATGGGAGATAAAAAGGGAATCTAATCACTTGGAAATAAAAATTACATCAATAATGATATAAAAGAACATATCCCAACATAATAGTATGTGAATTAAAAGATATAACAAAAGAAGTCTTTTAAAAAGAGGAGGGTGAAAGGTCCCCTTACCGAGTTGGGTAACTTTCGAAACGTACAGCCCATGGAAGAAGGGTCATATAATGAAGATGTGAATACCCATAAATGAAATTATAATACACAAAGTGTATAATAATGTGCAGTACATACACCACTTAAAGGAAATTGTGGCAAATGTAGCATAAATATCATGGGAATAAAAGTGAGATGAACAATCCCTTACGAAAACTTGGAAGCCTAACGGCGCCACTTAAAACTTTCAAAATGGATTGATGAGATCAAATAGAGTATCTCATAATATTAAAATAAAATGTACAAAAATAGGAATATAAAATAACACCCCCCATCATAACAAAGAGGATCTTAAAAGAAGTGGCAAAAAGGAGAGTACTTAAAAAAAAAAGAGAGGTTAGATCTCTTACGAAAATTCGGCAGCCTAACGGCACCACCCAAAACATCCAAAATGGATTGATGAGAGAGAATAAGTTCTCTAATCATATGAAAAATAAAAATTACATTAATATTAATATAAAAAAACATCCCAATAACAAGAAATATGAGCTTTAAAAGGAATGACATAAAAGAGTGTACTTAAAAAGAAAGAGAGGAGTAAGATCCCTTACCTCAGGTCCGACTTGACTCGATCATTCTTTAACGTCCTAAATAATAAACTTGAGTTAATTTATATTTTCTTAAGAACCTTTTCAAGTTAATTATTCCTTTTATATTACTTATTTACATTTTATAAACATTATGTAATCATTTAAGTAAATAATGTTTGTTTTGTCGATATTTGGTTCTTAAGTCGAAAGTGAACTTCTTACAATTACAGGTTGTTTGTGTGGTCAATGGTTCATTATATCCAGAATGATATTCATGATTTGGATATCATATATATCATATACATCCAGCATATACATGTATTTATAATATTACATAATCATTTAGAGGTAAGAAATGAAATGCACCGTTCATGGAGATGGTAAGCCGTACGTACGCATGAACGCTACTTTCATTTCTTTGTCATATTAATGGAATTAAAACTAAATGATAGGTATGTATATTTTAATTCCAGAATTATATTATATATATATCCATTATAAATATGTACTTATAATAGTACATTACATTTGGGGATAAGAAATGAAATGCACCGTTCATGGAGACGATAAGTCGTGCGTACGCATGAACGCTACTTTCATTTCTGTCTCATATATTAATGGAAAGAAATAATAATGATATAGAGGTATATTATAATTCCAGTATAACATCATATATAATAAATTTAAATCCATCCTTTATACATCCCACATATGGCATTAACGAATCACATCACTTTGAGGGGGCGGTAGTCCGCACTTCCTAAAATGAAATTATCGTGTTTACCCACAATGGAGACCATAATGGTATGCCACAAAAGAAAAATACAGAATCTTAGGTAAAACATAAACATATTATATATCATATATAAATATAGTTACATCTTAATGGCCACCTTTGAAGGTGTTATATGAGTGTTGAACAATCACTGTTTCGTGAGGCAGAAATTCGCCATCCACGGAAACAGTATGTTCTTTAACCATTAGATGTAGGTGTGTGTAAGTGTAGCTCTAATAATTCTTATAAAAACATTCTAGTATATTGAAGATACTGTATTTGTTACAAAAGAAATTATTAAAAAGAGTTTAGGGGATTGGAGAGGCAAAATAAAACAAAAGGACTCAAGTGAAGACATTACCTTAAAATCGGGTAACTCCCTTTGGTTTGAGCTCAAAGGCTTCCTTGGGAAGACTTCTAACCAAAGTGAGGCTTCAAGGAGTAATAGAAAGAAGTGGAGAGACAAAATGGGTAGAGTTTGGCCGAGCCAAAGGCTTTGGGATTGTGGGTAAGGAGGTAGAGTTGGGGGCCTTTTATAAGAGTAGAGGAGGGGCACTCTTGGAAGGTAAAGAAAAGTCACTTTATTTTAAAATGGTATTCGGATTTAAGAGGTCCCACATTGATGTTTTTCAAGGATAAGGTGATAAGGGTTCGAAATCCACTCATACAATAGGTTTTGGACATGTGTAGGTATTAGATATTACATTATCTTTCCATTTTATTTAAATCGTTAAATAATGAGGTCATCACTACATCATCATGATGTCATAAATAATTTAATTTATTTAATGTCTAAAAATTATAAAAAAATTCTATGATGTAGTAAATCTTATTATCTTTCCAATGAGTATTTATAGTCAAAAATCGGACTTGTATAACCCCATTTTAAAATTGTTTTAGTAAAACATTTCATGTTTGTGTCATTTTTTACTTTAACATTAAATAAAAAGGTATTTATGTCATTTTCCAACCAAAGTGGCTCCATGGGGTCCCCAAGTTGACCCATGGGTTTTCTTGGTCGGCCATGACACATACAATGAGGTTAGGACATGTGTCAAGCTCATCTCATATTATAAAAATATTATTTTTACCTTAAACTACACTAATTACCTCTAATCGCGATTAAAAACTTAATAAGTTACTATTCACCAAAAAATTATTTTAATCTCATTGAACCACATTTTACTTCTTAATGACAACCATGTATGTCGGATTTTAGAAATTAAAAACACAAAGATGGAAAATTTTCATTTAAGCGGAAAAATCAGTTTTTATAAGTACCACTTAGTGGTTTCACTATTCATCGAAAATTGAAGTTTTTCAGAAAAATCCCAAAAATTCACCCTAAGCTATATTTGATATTAAGAATTGAAAAATGAAGTCTATTTTACAAAATTCAAAACATATAAGTCACATTAATTAATTTAATAATTAATTCCTACTGTCAGAGCAAATAGCGTGTTTTTATGAAACAATAAGTATCAAAAGATTGACTCCAATTTAAGTCTGATTTCAAAGTGAAAATAATTCCAACAACCACTATTGAATTTAATGGTAAAAATATATTCTAATTTCACTTTAAAACCAATTCAAAATATAATCTAATCATATAAATAAATTATAATAAAAAGTGTTTTTGAATTAAAATACAACATTTTACACTATTCATTAAAAAAATGAACTTTATCGGAAAGATACCAAAAATTTACACAAAGTAAATTTTGATGTCCCTATTCTTAAGAAGAGTTTTATTTGGTCCAATAGAATTTTTAAGAGTGAACAAAACTATATTTAATGACGTTTCGCCATCAAATGGCGATAAGTGAGCCTTTAGTGAAAACTAGGGCATATACGCCTAAAATTGAATTCTTTCCGTATTTTAAGCCTTTATCATTTATTGGATAAATGTAAAAACATTTAAAAACATATATAATCATATTTTAGTTATTTCTATCCATTCCCTCTAATACAACGTCTACATGTTAACTACCATTTAAAATAATATTATTTTATTATTAGAGTGCAATGTAAGATTCCCAAGAAACTCGTTGTTGCGTGTTGGGTACGCCATCGAGCATAGCGTCCCCTTTAAAGTCATATTAATATTTTATTCACAACTATGGATAAAAATAAAAATGTCATATTCTTTATTCACCTGGGGTGTTACATCTAAGGTAGACTTGCACGCCAGTTGGGACTTGCGCACCGATACTTGCACATCGTATTAGACTTGCGCGCCAAGTAAGGTTGTTTTTTCAGTAGTGTTTTCAGGCTGCGTGGAAGCTGGAAGTTTTCCCGATACCTTTGGTGCAAAGTGATATTCATCTATGGGTAAATGTTTGACTTCAACAGAGAATCTACATACAGAGGAAGATGCATTCCTTCATGAAAATGAAGAGACCTACAGGTCTATAAACTGAGAGTGGATCCATTCTAGAGCAGTGAGTGAAGGAAGAGGAAGAAGGTGATCCTATCCACTGGCAGTGAGCCAGAGAGAGAGAAACAGGGAGTGACCCTTGGGAAAATAGTGAGCTAACCCTAAAATTTGTAAAGGCAGTGAGCCTGGGACAGAGTGACTGTGCCCAAACCTTGTAATCCACAGCTAGTGAAGTTTAGTGGAATTTGGTTCGACCGAAAACCTATTGGCGTATGCTCCTTGGACGTAGCCCTTAGCGGTGAACCAAGTAAAATTGTTGTGTCCTGTACTTGATTTACTTTCTGTTTATATCGTGAAAAATGAGAGAGAGATAAGAGATTGTTTTTCTTAATAGCGAAACAAGATTAGAACGAGATTTAATTTCAAATTAATCATACCCTGATTCACCCCCCCCCCCCTCCCTCTCAGGGTATTCAGACTTGTGGACCTAACAAATGTAACCTTAATAATAGTGTCATAATGTTATATCACACTTAAAAGAATGGTTTTAAACCATCCATGTGATTAAATTTGGTATTATTTACCTCATCACCTATAAAATGGTTATTTACACTCCCCTTGATCTTAAAATCTTCATCATTTCAAAAACTAACAGTTCCATCCATTCTACCATTCAAAAAATTTAAAATATTTAAATTTCCTGATAGATTATCCTTCTCAATATTCTTCATTTCCTTTCATAAGATACTTGGTTTGGTAGAATCATATGATGGCCTTTATAATTTCTCCTATAAAATATGGGTGAAATCAAACTCTTATTATTATTTCAATGGAGAGTACTTATTTTTCAGAGTGATCTTGCTTGATTTTTCAATAATTATTTGTCCCATTTTCCTACAATCAAAGGATTTATGAACAAATTTTGGACAATGAAAAAAATATCCTTATAAATTATTTCTTCTAAATGATTAAGGATATGTAATAATTTTTTGTTGATAACTTCCAGGTAATTCCTCATGAAGATATCTCCTTGACTCTTCCTATAGGGCATTGTATAGCTAATAATACCATATAATTGACATTTCATAAGAGGAAATATCTTTTCTCCTTAACTCCTCCAAATGTCCCCAATCTTCATAAAACATTATGAACCATGTTGGTTAAACCTCAAGGATTGGGTATTATTTTATTCCATATGATTTTTTCTAATAAGATCTTCCTTTTTCTAAATTGTTGGTGTCTCAGTTTCAACACTACTAGTTCCAACCTTCCACTTTCATTTGTTATAATTTATTGTCACTTTAAATGTTTCCTCATTACATTGATTCCATTGATACCTAAAAATATGGATCATTATTCTTATTGAATGTTATTAACACCTTAAAAACTTCTCTTTAATAATTATATCAACTCTATATATGTGAACATCCAAAAATGTAGCTTCTTAAGTGGATCACTTGATTCAATTTTTGTTTCTAATTTGGTTCACAGAGCTAAATCCCCTTACTCTAGAGATTATACCTTTTTAGTTTTCTATTTTATATAATAATTTTAGTTATCCATCTCCTTAGTCTATTATTCAGTATTCAGCATGACTTTTACAACTTCTTAAAAATTTACTTATCTGAATAGTTGATTATATAAGTCTTATTAAAGCTAATAAATCTATTCTTCAAGTTGATCCACATAACTATAAGATTTTATAAATATCCCATTAACATTTTTCTTTTTCTTTCTTTGGATATTTAGTTCTATGAGATCTCCCCCAAGTTCTACCTTGATAAAAAATACACCTTTTAGTTGATTTTTTCCATATTTTTAGGTTCTTTATTCTAAAAAAATTCCATCATGACTTATTCATTATCAAAATTAAACACTATTTTTTCCTATTCTATAAAGACTTCATCATCTCATACCTATTATATAATGAATATCTTCCTCTAAAATTCCTTTCCTAATTTGAATTTTCCTTTTTGAAAGAGCATCATATGAGGCCTCTACCTAATTTCCACTTCACTCTCTAAATAATCAAATTTTCATGAGCACCTTAAATAAATATTCCCAATATTACCACATTAAAAATAATATAAGGGTATCTAACCCTCAAATATCCCTTTTTATATCTTAAATTTTCTTTCCATAAAAGAAAGAAATTCATTATACACATTTTCTTAATTGTATATTTTTTTAGAAATTTCATGTTCCTCAATAGATTTTATAGCCATATCTTTACTTTTATGAATTTCTATCTATTATGGTTAAACTTTAATTTAATATCCCATCAAACTAATTAGTATATCATTAAGAGAAATCTTGGAAATATCCCTTTACTTAAGAGATGAAATTATTGGGTTATATAGGGGTGATAACCATCTCAAGACCTTTTTCACAATGTCAATGTCCTTGATTTTTTCACTAAGACCATGAATACCCCCAAGAACTTCAATAATTCAATTAAAGAAACTATTTTAATTTTAATCAGGATGCATTTTAATATCATCAAACTTATTTTGAAAAATTATAGTTTTTCCATATTCACTTTAATTTCTCCCTCATATATATGTTCTTGTTTTTACACATGGACTTAGTTGTGGTGTATTTGATCACATTCAAATTGATTTTATATAATAGTGATACAGTGAGTGAATTTTGACCTTTAGAATTAGAATATATCTTTTTCCTATTTGATTCAGTCATAGAATAACACATCATGGACTAGAACCCCTTGATTTTGGTAAAGAGAACATCCATTCAAAAATATTTTAGAAAATATCTCATACATTTATTCCAAATCTAGTATTACATTCCACCAAATAGAAGGAATCCCCTATTATTTTCTAAATTCTATATCTCAGAGAATCCTTGATGGAAGATTTATCCCCTAAAAGATGAAATCTTTGATACCAATTGTCAAATCCCAAGACATCCTAAGAGGAGAGGAATAAAGCAGGGTGTCCAATATTTCTTGTGAATTAAATGATCACATCCCAAAATTATTAGAAACTCATTAAACATTCCATATTTCATCACATATATACTAATCATATAAGAGAAAATTTGAAAAATATAACCCAATTTTTTTACTTGGTTTACCACTAATGAATAGTATAAGGAGAATATATAAACTATGTGTCAATAAAATTATAATCCATTATGAATCACTAGATTTTGTGGATTAAAATTTTTCAGCCACATTATATCTATACCAGTATCACTGCCATTATAATGTGTTCAGGGATAGTGTACTACCTCTTTGAGTTCACTACCATCAAATTCCCCTTTCTCAATGATCTGATAGAATAATTTCATAATTTAATAACATTAAGTTCAATCTCATTACATTAAAAAATTAGTGAAAATTTTTCATCATGAATTCCCTAAAATGATGCTCCAATGAGATTCTACATCTTCAAAAAAACATCATATATAAATGCATAAAATATAAGATAAAAATATCATGAAAGAAGGGGTAAGTTGTTTATTCTTACTACATATTGTGCTCAATAAACTATCCTATGTGCTATATGATTTTCTTAGCGCTTTTCGAAACCCTTATTCTCAAAAATATTTATAGGACATCCTTTTTTATATGAACTTTCTATGTGAGAATAAATTTATATGTGGTTTCCCTTACTACATGAAATACTAATGCAATACAGTTGACCATAATTATCAATTTTCTAATTTTTTTTGGATATTATTAAACTTCTATTTAGTGTTAAATGGTGATATTAAAAATGCATTTATAATAAAAAAATCCTAAAAACTCATTAATCACTAGAATTTCACTTAATCCCTTTCATGTACTGACATAAATTCTGCATGCATGATCCTTCATGGTCCTCCCAAAAACATTGCCTCCTACCAAAAATGAAATCCATGATATGTTGATTTTTTTTACTATAAGAAACACCAAAAATCACTATATTTCCATCTCAAAAGAATTATATTCCATCACAAACTTCCTTCTTAACTATATAGTCACCAATTATTTCTATATTAATATATTGAATTCATTAAATTTCCTTTGCTGTAAACTTTCCATGAATATTCATATACGTTTTATGTCGCGACACATTTTCATCATGAACTTCTTTATACGTTATGTTTAAATCCTTACTTTTCCAAAAATTATATGTAGTTTTTTTATAAATTCTATGTTGAAAATCTCCCTTTTCCTCTACTCCTTCACAATACTTCACCAAAAACTAAATCTTTTCATGCCCAAAAATTTGGAAAACACTAGTAAACAATTTAATTAATAAGTAAATTCCAAGATTCCATTTTCCTATTAAAAATAATTCCTTAAAACACCATGACCAATCCATAATGGATTTTATAAAAATCAAAACACGCCATCAATCCCCACCATGGATCACCTTGTTTCCAATATTCCCCCCCTTCGAGTTTGTTAGAAATCCAAAGTGAAATTAAATTCCATACACATTATCCAAATATTCTAGATAAAAAATGAAAAATTCATCCATAACTCTAAGTTTACAAGAGAATTTCTCAATATAGAAAATAATAGATCAAGTTATAATTTCATGTCTTCTGACATTACATATACTAGAACCCCTCATGTCTCAATGATCAATCAAACACTATTATGTGAAAAAACTAAAATACCATAGGGATCATATCCCCCCTGACTATCATTCCATAAAAATACCCCTAAATTTCAAAAAAAACTTCTCATTTGTAAATTAAATAAAAGAGATAGAGAACCTTTAAAAAAATAATAAACTATAAAAAAATATATACAATGCGGAGAGGGGAATTTTCATACCATCTCAAGTAGAGGGTTGTGGTTGAACATTGGGGTTCAACTGATTTTTCTAAAATATTGGTTTTTCTAGTGGATTACTCATGATGTCTTTCACTTGGTCATTTTTTTCTAGCATGATTCATTTTAATCATTCCTTGTTCTTATTACTATTTAATGAAGTTATATGTGATCTCAATATTTTTTTCATGAAAGTTTTGAACTATATTTTTCATGAGATAAATCACACTCTTCTTATCAAATAATATTATCATAAATTGTCTCACCTTGTCACCAATATCTTCTAGTTGTGGATTCATCTATAAAAGATAAGTTCAAGCCCTTGTTACTGATGTATACTCTGATTTGGTCATACTAAGATAATTGATTTCCTATATATTAATCAATAATCTCACATATTTATTTCCAATAATTAAATCTCCATAACAAGTATATTTTTGATCCTCTACATCTCTAGCCCAGCTAGCTTCAAAAAATACTAAAAATTTATGATACTTTCCTACATCAAAGTGATAAAAAAATTTAGAGTACCTTGGTTATACCTCATGATTAATTTAATAGTGTAAATATATGATTACTTTAGATTACTTTTGAAATGATATGATAAACCTTTTGAAAAGACAATATCTGGTCTTGTTATAGTAAAGTATATAAATCTTCCAATTTACCACTTGTATAAGGTGGGTTCAATATATTTATCATCATTGTGCTTCTCAATATTTATTAAAACTATAATAAAAGTTGAAATGGGTTTCAAATCATGCATGTTAAACTTATTTAAAATACATATTGCATATGTTTCATGAGAGATGAAAGTGTTTTCCTACTTTTGAATTACTAGAATCCCTAAAAAATTTATGAATTCATAAATCATGGAAATTTCAAATTCAAATTTCATGTGATCAGAAAATTATTCCATGGATTTTATTTTCTTTCTCCAAGATGATGTCTTCCACATAAATAATCACTATAAACTAGTCATCCATGTACATTTTGACATAGATATTATAGTCATCACTGCCCCTTTTGAATTAAATATTCTTCAAAAATAAATCCATCCAAGTATACCATGTTCATGATGTCTTCTTTAGACCATATAAGGCCTTCTTAAACCTGAATATTTCATTTCAAAATTTCTAATTAGAAATATCTCTTGATATTAAATTTAAACTTAACCTAAAGGAATCCATTTAGGAATACTATTTTGACTTCCATCTAATAAAATCTGTACTCTTTTTGAATTTCCATAGCCAAAAAGAGTCTGGTTGACTCTAGTCATTCTACTGAAGAAAACATATCTTCCATATCAATGTCTAAAATCTATTTAAATCCTTTAAAAACTATGATCGCCTTTTTTATCACATTTCTATACTTAAAAAAATCTTGAAAATCCACTTTATTCTGATCACTTTTTGATTTTAAGGCCATTTATTAACTCTCAAATCTAATTTTTTTTAAATCTAATAAAATTATTTATTCATGGATTTAGAATATGATTTATCCTTTGATACTTATTCAAATGAGGTTGGATATAATATTGGTTTTAGAGCTACATGATCCACATTTCCAATTCTTCATATCAGTACAGGTGTTGAACTATCTCAAATAATAATGGATAGATCAACTTATTATCTTTTATTTCACCTTTTAGATTATAGTTGAGTTTTCTTAGTGATGGTTTCATCCTCTAATTATAGTTTTAAATCATCATCATTTGAATATCCTTGAATTTTAGGAAACCCTTTCATAACTTCTTTATTTTAACTAGTTTCTTTTTCACCTTCTTCATCATGATCATACACAAAAACAATTGAAATCCTAGAGATCTTCATTGTTTTATCATCAATACTCTTGAAATTTTCTCTCTCCATAATTTTTCTAAGCCTATTATTATATCATTTATAGACATAAATATTAATTATGTGTCAAAGTAATACTCCTTCAATTATAGCATCTACATACTTTCCTTGATTTTCTTATTTGGTTCAAATATGTAATTTACATCTAAAGACATGAGCATGCTTTGGTGGATGATTCCTTTCAGGGAACATTTCATAGGGATCCATTTATTATCCAAAAATACCCATATCTATTTTTGGGTGTACATTTCAACTTGAACAACCTCTTTCCATTTGTGTCAAGAAACACCACTCTCAACCAGCATATTTTTGTTCATATTGTTCACCTATCAATTTATTTATTCAAGAACCCCATTTTGTTGAATTTTTATCACTTATAAAACCTTATTATTAATACCATGTTTTTAAAGGTAATTTTCTAATTCAATGGATTTATATTATGTTTCATATTTAAACCATAAATTTTTTTTTCCAACCAGTTTCATTCACATCACTTTGTAGAAATCTATTTATACAGTAAATAAATTTTCATTTTCACTACATAAACATCACACATTCCATTCTAATATAATCCTTAATAAAAAATAATGGAGTACCTTTATCCATGTGTGTCAATTGTATTCATTGGACCACACACATTAGTATGAAACTGATTAAGTAGATTTTATGCCCTCTTATTCCTTGACTAAAAAGGATTTCAGATTATTTTTCCACACATAAAAGCATCACATGTCTTTTATCATTCCCACTTTAGATTGGGAATTTCCACAATAGCCCTAAAATTATATAATTTTTCCATTATATATTGATTAATATTACCTAACCATCAACTCTATAAGATATTTTAATCTACTACTATAAGGTGACATGAATTTTCATGATTGTTCTCTTAGTAAAGATTATAGATAGTTATCCTTCCTCATGTAAGGGTGTTTCAATACCTACATTTGGTCAGAAAACCATTTTTCTTAAATTTAAACTCAATACTAGATTTGAATATTTGGATCACACTTAGATGGTTTTGTTGTAAACCATCCATGATAAGAACATTAGTCTTATTTATCTCATTTCTTGCTAAATGGGTATTGTGACTTACCTTGATCATCAAAGGTATATCATTAAAAAAACAAAATTTTCCATCCACTCTACCTTTAACATTTTTCAAAAGATTTACATTTCCTATTATATGTTATGAATAAATACTATTGAGAATAAAGGTTCAACTATTCTATATTTCTTTGAGATAAATTTTCTCCAGATTATCATTCTTAGTCTTCTTATTTTTTATCCATGAGATGCTTGGTCTAATAGAGGAATATAATGAACTCTCTAAAATCTTCTCTGTAAATAGGGTAAAATCATACTATTCTTATTATTCTAATATATATTACCTATTTTTATAGTGATATTTATTGGTTGACCTATATTCATTTGTCCCCTTTTCCTATAGTCAAATTATTTATTCCCAAAGTTATAACAATGAAAAATGTGTCCATAGAAACTATTTATTTAAAATATGAAGGGCAGAATATCATTCTCCTTTATTGACTTGTTGGTGCTTTCCTATTCAAATATCTATTTACTTCTTAATAGTAGGACATTTTATGGCCAAGAAAACCACAAAATTGAAATGTCATATAACGAAATATCTTTTCTCATTTTCTCCTCCAAATTTCCCCTACCTTGGTAAAACATTGTAACTACAATTGGTTAACCCTCAAGGGTTGAGGATTATTTTGCTTCCCAATTATTTAATCTTATAGAAACTTATTTTTTCAAAAGAGATGGTGTCTCAGTTTCAATACAACTATTTCTGACATTATACCTCCCTTTTTTATGATCTATTACTTATTTTATTGGGTTTTCATCATAGTCAATTCCCACTTTACCTAGAAATCTTGGTTTTTTTCATCTTGAATGTTGTTAACTCCTTTTTAACCTCACATGACTCTTTTTATCAGTTATCTATCTATGAACCACCAAAAATGTAGCATATTTTATGGATAACATGATTTAATTTCTATTTCTAATTTGATTATCAGAGTAAATTCTTCTAGTGAGTCTATATTTTTTGTTTTCTCTTTTATAAAATCATCAAGTTCATTTATCACCTTAGTATATTATTCAGTATTTATATTGAAATTCATAACTTCTTATAAATTTTCTTAACTAAGAAAATGATTATCTAAATCTCCTTATAGATTATAAATCTCTTCTTTCAGATGATCCACATATAAAGAATATTCTTCCAAAAATCCATTAACCTTTTTTTATTTATTTTTTGAATAGTTTCTTTAAGATATCCCTTAAGTTAAACTTTGAGATCAATTAAACCTTACAGTTGAATGGATTACTCCTTTTTAGTTTATTTATTATCAATTATTTCTATCACGCCATCTTTAATACCATATATAAACTCTATTTCCACTTCCTATATACAATTTCTATTACCACCTTACTATTTTCTAATAAATCTCTTACTCTATATTTTATTTTCTAAATTAAAGCCACATTTTTTTCAAGAACCTTATTTATGGACTCATTATGATTTCTTATTCACTTTATTCATATTCAATCTTTAATGATCTCATTGAAGCAATATTCCCAACTTTACCACATTAAAAAAAATCCAAGGGTATTTTCCTTCCAATCTTCCTTGTACTCTCTTGAATTTCCTGACCATAAGAATAAGAAATTGATCATCCAAATATTTTTCATTGATACATTCTCTATAAATATCAAGTTTCTCCATGAATTTTAAGTTGATATTCTCACTTTAATGAATTGGTGTCTCTTCTAGTTTAACTTTCATTTTATAGGCCACTAAAACAATTATTTGACTATTAAGATAAATCTTGGATAAATTCCTTTCCCCATGAGTTGAAACTTTTGAATTATAAAAGGCTTGAAACCTTTTCAAGAAATTCTTCACAATTTCAATATACTTAATTTCTTCACTAATACCTCTAATTTCTCCAACCAATTTAGTAATTTGGTTGATGAAAATATCTTTGTTTTCATCAAGATGCATTTTCATATCATTGATCATTTTTTAAGAGCACGTAGTTTTTTCATTATTCACTTTATTGTGTCCATAATATATATTTTCTAGTTTTACCAGAAGAATTAGCTATATTTTGGGCCATAAACATCAAATATATTTGATTTGATAGAGCTCTGGTGAGTTCATTTTGATATTTAGAATTAACATCTAGCATTTCCATGTCTCATTCAGTCACAGACAGTACTATCACATCATTGACCTGAACCGATAGAACTAATAAAATGATAACTTAAATCCCAAATTCCCAAAAAATTATCTCATTAAATTCTAAATATAGTAGTTTAATTAATAAAATAGAGGGAATCCTATATAATTTGTTAAATTATTCATCTCATAAAACTCATGATGAAAGATTTAAAGTATGCAACATGAATATTATAATACCACTTGTTAGACCCTGGGACACCTTGAGAATGGAGGGGTGAATCAGGTTGTCAAATATTTATTTTGAATTAAATTATCTTATCCCCACATTGGTTAGAAACTAATTAAACTAATCATATTATATCGCATATAAACCAATCATAGAAGTGTAAAAGTGAATAACATAATATGAAAAAAATGAATTGGTTCACCACTAAGGGTTGGTCCAAGGAGCATATGTTGGAGATGTGTTAGTCATATTAGAATCCAATATGTTTCCCTTTATTTTTTCATTATAAATTTTCAGCCACAATCACTCTATTTCAATATCTCCTCCTTTACAAAGTTTTTATAGATAGCGTATTGCCTCCCTCGATTCACTACCATTGACTCCCTCTTACTCACTAATTCAATAGAAGTAATTATCTATTTAATGACTAGAAGGATACTCATTTTTCATCAGAAAATTTTAAAAAATGTTTCATCGTAAATTCTAGAAATTTATTCTCCAATTCATTCCTTTATCTTCATAAATACAATCGAAAGTTTCTATATAAAATAAATTTTTCAAAAACCATTATGAAAGAAGTGAAACATGGTTTACTATTAACCACATTCCATTATTCACATACAAAAGTATACACTATTTGATAATGTTAGTGTCTCAAAAAACCTTGATTTGAATTTTTTTTCCCGTGACCTCCTTTGTGCAATTAACTCTCTATGTGGTCAAGCCTTTCTATGAGGTATTCATTTTTATGTGAAATACCCACATTGTGTGGTTGATTGGACTTATCTATTTTTTGATGAAACTCAATATATTATTAAACATTTATTAAATTCTAAATGATGATATTAGAGTGGTATTTATAGCCAACCATATCTAAAAAACTATTTAATTACTAAAATTCCACTTAATCTATTTCTTAAACCAGCATTAATGTTACGCAGTCGATCCTTCGTGGTCCACTCAAAACAATTACCTCCCATCACAAATTAGATTTTTGAAATGTGGGATTTATCACTCTATAAAATCCAAAAAACATATCCTTTCTATCACAAAGGACTCTAATTAAATTAAAAACTAATTTTTGGGCTATACGATAACACATTCTTTCTATGAGAACATGTTGACTTTGTCAAATTTACTCTACCAAAAACTGCCCATGCAACATCAAATATATGCTCTCTTGTGAAACACATCCACCATGAACAAATTTAAATTATATATGTAAATACTTACTTTTTCAAAAAATGAAACATGGTTTTTAATAAATTCTATTTATAAAATCCACCTTTGGATATAATCCTTCACACAAATTCACTAAAAACTCCATATTTTCACGTCCAAAAATTTGGAAGACATTAGGAAATGATGACATTTAAAAATTTCTTTTGGAATTCCATATTCCTATAAAAAATAATTCCCTTATACACATTAACCAACCTATAATGGATTATAAATAAATATAACACACCATCAATCTCCAGCATGGGTCACCTTGGTTCTAATAACGAGTATAAGGGTAGCTTTTCATTAAATATATTAATATTTATTAAAACTTAAGAATTATTGACTACTACTCATATTATTAATATTTTCTATCATTTTTGTTTAAATATATAATGATATTATTATTTTCATATTTTAGGCCCTTGTTTCCTTATGATTTGTTATCTACTTATTTTATTTTTTACATGAATTGTTTCATATTGTCCTTACTTTTTTATCTTACAAAAAGAGGGAGTGATGTTTAGGTTTTTGTAATTATCAAAAAGGGATATAATTTTGAATCTATTCTTTCAACTATATTTATTATGTTTTGATAATTGAAAAACTATATCATTTATTTTTTATTGTGTTTAAAATTATATTATATTATATTATTCATTATTGTTATTTATTATTAGTATTTAGTTATTATTCTGCAATTTTTTATTCTTGTTTATCATATTTTTTGTTGAATAATTTTCATAATGGAAAGGATCTTACATAGAAAGGGATATTTCAAACATGTTAAGAATATATTACTTGTTAAGAATATTTTATATTAAAGTATCCTTATGTTATATGTTGAAGTCTAGAATTTAGTAAAGTAAAAAATATTATGCATTATAGTGGATCTTAGAAAAATATCTTACATGCTAGATTTTACATAAAGTTAATTATCTTACATATTGAGAAAATAATCTAAATATAATTTATAAAAAAAATATGTTATGTGTAAATATTTTCTTACATATGATGTTTAGAATCTTTCATATAAAAATTTTAGTAAAAGGGATTATTATACATATTATTTTTCCAAGGAAAACAACATATTTTGTATTGAGAATTAATTTGTGTAAATATATTACATTTTAGATGAATTATATTATGTGTCAAGTATTTAAAGGTTAAGTGAAAAGGGATTCGAAAGTATAGTTCAATGGATATTTCTCATATATAATTACAATGAATGTTTCATATACTCTAATGTATTGAGAATTTCACAAGGGAAAAAATTATCTATGAAAATACTCTTACATATAAAGCCACTGATGGAGATTTATTTATTTATTTGTTATAATAGTATTATAATTAATATACCATTGTTGATAATCTAGATGATAATGATTTCATTCAAATTGAGATGGTTGGAATTTTAAAATTATTTTTTTATGATTATAGGGACCATTAAAAGTGTTTAATGTTGATTATTATGGAGGATTTAATGATAATTTGAATTATTCTAAACTTTGTTTCTTATAGGATGTTAATATATTTAAGGAAACTCCCACATGAAGTAATCATTGAGTATTAAAGATCTTAGAGTCTATATATAAAATAATTAGTCATTACTTTGTCTTCTATATAAATGTTGATGTTATAGGAAGTATTAACACATATGAGGTACAAAAATTATTAATAACATTGAAGTGATGAAAATTTCAAAAGATACATTATTTAAACTACTATTGTGGATTTCCTGAGCTTTATTTTATACATCTATGAGGGGAAAACTCATTATTTCTAAATAAAAAACATATTCTACATCATTTCATTGGTTTCATTATTTTATTAATTTATTGTTTTGTATTATTTGTATTATAAATTTTCTCAATTTGTAACATAACTCCATCTTTGTTCATACATTCATTAAAAGTTATATGTATAGTTATTATTACATGACCAAAAAGAAAGACATAGTTTTGAATACTCCTATAAAAGGCAAGGTTGATTTTTCATATACTTTAAAAGGAAAGGGTTTAGTATAAGAATATATTTGGAAAGTGAATGTTGGGTTTTATTCTATAACAAGTTGTATTCTATTAGTACATGTATATGGAAGGGTTTTGGGTGACTCCTCCAAATGTGAAAATATAGTACTATAAAGATTTGTTACTTTCTTTCAAAATTTATTTCCATTTAGTAGATATCAATAATTTGTGTTAAGGGTTTGAATATTGGACATAGGATTATTTATATATGAACTACTATGAAATCCTTATGCTCTATTATTTATATTATTCTTCTTACACTCTTCACACATCTCTACACTTATCATTTATGTTTAAATTTATTGATATTATTATATACTATATTTTGAATTATTATTTAAATCAGTCTCGTTTTTTTAAGATAGAAAATCTATCCCACCATTTCCTACTTATATCTTTATTATTGGACCTCACAAATGGTTATTACTAGACTTTTAAGCTCACAAAGGGGTAAGAACCACCACATTTATGATGGTTTTAGACCTCTCATAATGGAAATAAGTAAATATCACTATTATAGCCTTAAGGAGACTCTACTAGATACTAGGTCAAGTTTAATGGTGTGAAGGTTCCCATAAGACCTATATTATAATTCAATTGTTTCATGGTAAGATATTGATTAATCATGGAAGCTATATTCTTATATCATTATGTTGGTTCCCTAATTTTCATAAAGATCCACATTATTAGACAATGTAGGTGTGTGTCCGATAACCATGGATTCCCAAGTCTTGGAAAACATTGTACTGGAATAATCAAAAATTATATTCACCCCTTATTAAACCCCCATTATAATGGTGATAAATAATGGAGATGTAAAAATATATGTCCACTCATACATAATCTTGATCCGCTATGGAGTGCTTATGGTTTAGGTTGAAAGAGTTTCTATTAGTGATCCATATGTGTCATACCAATTTGGATGTCAATTATGATGTATACAGAATGTCATTGAATCTTCCTATTGTGGGTTGTATGATAATAAATATCCTATTTTCCTATGGAAATTTAGGTTATCATTGATGTTAAAGGACATCAGAGCTCTAATTAGCATACCACCAACTGAGGATTCAATTGGTCATTCCTTATAATATTCTCTATTATGGATTGAACATTGTCTTTGACCAACACTGAGAGGATCTATCCCATGAACACACATACCACCCATCAAAATCAAGTATTAAATTCATGATAAATTATAGTAGGTATTTTATTTCATCTAGTTGGATTTTATAATTAGATAGGGTGATGTTCTTGTTTCTATGACTATCCAACATTTCAAATAAGCAATATCACATATAAGAATGAATTATTTTATTTCTAAATTAGTTTATAGGATTAAAATTCCCTCATTCATTTGTGGTAGTATAGGATATGAATATAAAAAATAAGACTACCACACAACACCACCAAGGGAATCTGCCATACAAGATTTTCATGACACTCATGTTGATCAAACTTCTTTAACTAAGGCCCCTCCAAATACCAGGGTTCTATATTCATATCCAATCACATCTTCCCACATAAATGAGCATTGTCATCCCAAAGTATATTCTAGTACTATAGGATGATGTCGGATCTAGTGTTGAATTCATTGTAGTGAATAAAACAATACATGAAAGGGAATGAAAAGAGGTCCCTACCTTAATCACATGGACTCCTATAGCTAAAATGGGGTCAAGTTGGATCATCTTAATCATCTCTCTATGGGTCTAGGAGTGGGTGGATTCAAATATTAAGGATTATATTATATTATCTATAAAAATATATCAATATAATAATAAGTAACATCTCAAGAAAGAGATATTCATGTATCAAAACACTTATACCATCTTCCTAAAATAGTAGAGTGCACCATTAAAGATCCAAATCAATGAAAATATAATAAATCATATACTTTTGATTGAATGGTTACTCATAAAATAGAAAAATAGAAACATGGAACTAAAATAGTGGCTAGAAAGAATGATTTTTAGAAGTGGCAACCAAAATAAAACCATTCGGAGGAAATTTCAAGAACTAATTTTGAAAATTGAGTAGTTATTCTTTTTTGTTAAGCCATAGGCTACCGATAAAGTGGATATCCAATGATTAATAAATTATTCATATTAAACATTGTCTATTCTAGATCATTTATCCTACACAATCTTATCATTATTTTCTTTTCATGTTTGAATAATGATTTTCTAGTCTATCATAGAAAGGCTCAATTTTATGGATATCCTCCCTTATTTTGTTTGATGATTAAAAAATTAGTTTATCTCAAAAAATTTATGATTTCATCAAATTAAATTGAAATTTATATAAAACTGAATATTGACTTCTATTAACTTCTCAAAACTCATGAGGAAAATTTACTTAAGAAATTAAACCCTTTCTAGCACAGAATGTAAATTTATTCCTATAAATCATAATTTCATAAATACATGATTTTATGAAGAAAATAAATAATCAATTCATTAACTAAAATTTATTTCCTATTAGATGTGTATTAATGGGTTGGATACGTAGTGTAAGTTTCATCACCATAATACAGGGTTAACAATTTGAATAAAATATACAAAGGGTTTGATTTTCTCATGGTCTTACATTCTTGGATGGATATAGATGATCTTGATACAAAATGCATGTACCATTAATGTAAGTAATTTTTATTCTATTTGTACATTAGAGAATCAGTGGATAAGTAAAATTGAGTACATATAGATTATCTTTATGGCTCAGTTAATGCCCATAAAGGGTTAAAATACCCTTATATCACATCCTTTCATATTTTGAACTAATAATATAAACTTATATTGATAGGGATACAAATATTCTATATCATTTTCCAAGATCCATAGACCCACCAAGCATAACCTAAAATTTTCTAGGTTAAGGTTTTGTTCCCAACTCGCATTATATCTTTTCCTTTTCAATGATCCAATTTTTTTATAAATAATAAAAGGGGGTCTTAGTAATAAGAAACATGGATTGTTCTAAAAAAAAATATCATTGTGGGTTTTCAACCATAAAATATTTTTTCAAAATTGATTTTTTACACCCTAAATTTTTACTAATCCATGGGGGAAGTCCCGATGAGAGTAGAATTAGCATTTTCCTAGGATTCTCTTTGTAGGTTTTCAACCTAGAAAGAATCATGTCTATTTTAATTGATTGTTTATGGTATTTGAAGTTAGTATTGAAAGGTATTATATTTAATATTATAAATCATTTACCAAAGGATGAGGTGGTTTATATATTGACATGGGAAATGAAAAATCTTCATGGATAGAGAGATCAATGCTAGTATAGATAACCTTGGAAGGAAGGTTCACATAGTTTAATGTTTTTTTTACTTTGAACAATGTGAGTCTTCTTTTAGGTCATATAGTTATGACCGGAGAAAATATATATTTTAAGTTTATAAAAATTTTAACAAAAGTGAGGTATCCTTTGTAGAGGTTGGGGGAATTTTTGTTACATGAATAAGGACCCAAATCTATGATAGAAAACCTCACAGGAATGGGTCATATAGTTTAAGGTCATAATGATTCATTCAATGTGGAAAATATAACACTCCAAATGATATTTTGGAAGCTAGAGGAATTTAAATATATTTGAAAATATGATAAGAGGGATTTAAATTATAAATTTAGGTTTTTGAATTGAGGAATGGTGAAATTAAAATGAATAGGCTAGAAAATCCATTGAAGAAATTCAAATGTTGGGATTATTGACATATTTTTAAATAATCATACTGAGTATGATCATTGACCTTATTCTAAATATGGGTTCCAATGAAATTTTATTGAAGGAAAATAATATTATAGGACCATATCCCTAGGATAAATTCATGCATTATTTTTGGTTATAGGTGGGACAGATATGTGGAATATATTTTGTCAGCAAAGAAAGGGGGTCCTTCAGGATTAGATGTTCTTGTTACCTACAATATTTAAAGGTTTGCATTGATTCATGTACTCAAGTAACAAAGTACAGAATATGATAATAGAATTTTAGAAAGTTAATTAGAATACCTTTATTAGTAACTGGATATAATTGGGTTTTCAAAGAGTATTTGAGGGTAATAAAAGTGGATACATACTTAAAAATGGGTCTATGATAAGTTGTATGAATATCAACACATATCCTAAAATAATAGAAACTAAACCACATTCAATTATAGTTTGAAATTTCTTCATCACAACTGAGAATCCAATTGTAACATAATATGAATAAGGGGATAAAAAATTAGGATAGGGTTAGATGTTGATGAAATTAGTTCCTTGACCTAGGATGGGAAATTTTGATATAAATACAAATCTAAAAATAATATTATTCAAGGAACATAAAATTTTTAGATATAAATTTATTATTCCATCATAATTGAAAGATAATAAGAATTGATGATAATTGACACTAAATATTGGGATGATGTCAAGGATGGGAGATGGAATTTTTTGGTTGGATCCAATATTGGGGACCTGAAAGTCACTAAATATCTAGTTAAAACTAGGAATATATCCATACATAGTTCTAGGAAAACTTCTTTCCATATATTCATATCATATATAGAAGATAGGGGGTGAAATAAATTATTTCCCTGGTGAGAGAAGGAATAATAAAAAAATGATGTAAATTTATAAAGGTCTTAACACCTGGGTAAAATGGGGAATTAAAGAGGATATAATTTTTAATTGGGTTGAGGATTGGAAACCAGAGCATCACTAGAATACCCTGATATAATAAAAATCAATCCACACATAGTTCTTGGAAAATGTTCTTTGTACAAATATATATCATATATGGGAGAAAATGAAAAGTATTCATCACAGTGTTGGGCTACTAGATAAGAACAAAATTGAATTGGTGAGGGTCCAAACACTAAGATGGAGTGGGGAATCTGGATGAAATTTATAACTAGGACCAATATGAGAGATCCAAGAATTAATATATAATTTAAATCCATGAAATGGATGTGCCCGTAAGGGGCATAGCGCGGTAGG
Source organism: Viscum album (assembly GCA_963277665.1). Classification (NCBI taxonomy): domain Eukaryota; kingdom Viridiplantae; phylum Streptophyta; class Magnoliopsida; order Santalales; family Viscaceae; genus Viscum; species Viscum album. The sequence goes on along the minus strand of OY728166.1, from coordinate 987,410,804 downwards.
GTTTACCCCTCGTCGCCGCCTTCTCCTCCCTGGGTTGACACAGCGACTCTCCCTACGCTCGGCGAGTTCTGACGGTTTCTTATTGCGGTGGATCTTCATGGGATCAGTGGTCTCGACCCTATGTGTCCTTGTTGGCCTCCTCTCGCCCAATTCCGTCTTGCTGGATAGGGTCTCCTTTGGCGGCGCAGTGCTGGTCCAGGACCTGTTTCTAGATCCACTACCTGAGGACTCTGCTTTAGCATTGGGGTGTGCTATGGGTGTTCGTCGTCGTCTTCACATGGGTACTGGTCGGTGGTGATGGGATCTGACTGGTCGGACCTCCATTCGGAATTTTGGTGATTTATTCTGCTTCCATATTCTTTGCAGTCATCTTGGTATAGGATTTACAATTTTGTATGTGCATTGGTTGGTTTCTATCTTTACTACATTGGTGATTTGTGATTTTTAGATCCTCGGTTTCTACTAGTCGTGCTATCTCCCTTGAAGGATTTGAAATTGGAACTTCCTGGTGGCAGTTAGATTCTTAGTTTGCAAGACTCCTTCACTGTTAGGTTTTCTGATTTTGCTCGGGCTTTAATGGAAGTTTTGGTCTCGATGGTCCGTAGCTCCAAGGATTCTGCATCATTCTATTTCAATAAGATTCTCCAGAGGAGGTTTAGGGCAAATAGGTTTCATTGTTTCATGGCTTTTCAGAATCGAATGTTTGAGAGGGTATGACTTTAGCCATCGCTACCAGGCCTGTGCTCTTTTGAATGGGACATCTTGTCATGATGCGATGAGACAATGTAATCTTGTCTTAATGGTTCTTTTTGCTGGGAGGAGCTTCTATATTGTAGTGAGTGCTGCTTTTTATCATGAGGTTTAGTAGGTTGGAGACTCGTATATTTTGTTTAAGTCTTCATGTCTTTATGGTTTTCCCCTCATCCCTTAAAAGGGGGTTTATTTCAATAAAAAATAATTTTCAGTCAATAGGAATAAATCGACACTTATTTCTAAAAAAATGAAAATTTTGGTTATAAATTAGGTTTATTGATGAATCCTCAATATGGATAGGGTATAAAATATAATTAGATATCTTAAAAATATCTATATCTCATGTAAAGAGATTAGGCTATATGGAAAATTCACTCTAAGAAATTTAAAGGTCATGTAGGGTGATCCATGTGTCGTGAAGTTTAACATCTTGTAAATAAGGCTTGTGTCTTTTATTTCAAATTCATACTACTTGGACTGGGTTCCATATAGTTTCATATATTAAGAAAATTAATATATTATATATATTTTAATGTAATATAATGAGTTATTTCAAACACAACATGGAGTTTTGAAAATTATTTATTGAGAAACCTTCCATTGGCGGTAGGCATGATATGATCCCCATCCATTATGATAAAGGAGTGTTCTTTATTGGAGTAAACCTTGCTTATGACATAAGTTAACTTCCATTTTGGTTTCATCTCAAGGTGATTCTTCCTAGGTATCATTAAAATTAAAAGGGATAACACCAATTGTCCTTTAATGAAATATAAGAGGGAAACCTTCTTGTTAAATTCTCATGCAACCTCATTTTGATTGACTTTAATGTAATTAAATGTGTGTAACCCATTCTCATTGGGTCATTACAACTCACAAAGTATGATTTTAGACTGTTTATATTTAATCATATGATCATAGATTGATATATATATATAGTAAGGGAAACTAAACATTAATATGTATGAATTCTATTATCTCATACAAAGATAAATATGGGGTCAATTATGTTAATGTATATGTTATGATGTATTAATCCCAGAAATCATGAAGAAGTTTTTTAGGCCAAGACTTTTATTCATTCTCTACCATCTTATGGAGTATATTGTATAGTCTTTTTTAATACCCTGTGTTCCCATTCACTAAAAAATGATGGTGGTATTATTCATTAGATTGTATATTATACTCCTAATACAATTTCTTCAGCTTAGAAGCATTAGAATTGGTACCATTATCCATTAAAACCACATGTGGAAATCTAAATCTGGTAATGATTTTATAACTTTCAAAATTGATAAAATCTTTTTTTAATACCTCCTTTAGGGGTATAACTCCATTCTATTTGGAAAATTAGTTAATAGAAATATGGATGAACTAGAACTCGTAACATTAGTTGGGGGGAATATACCCATAAATTTGATCCCCCAAAGAGTGTATGGTTAGGATTATTAAGTAATATATGATATATGTGATAGCTTATGGATTAATTTATCATGTATCAGCTATGGGTGACAACTTTTGGTGAATTTTACATAATTATGCATCATTGATGATGAGAAAATATCAAAGTCTCCTAATTTGGTGGAAGAGCTTGATCCCAATTTGATGACCACTGCAGGCATGAACATGGACCTCTTGAAATGCAATGAGTGTATATTATCCTTAAAATAATATAATTAAGACCCCTTTAAAGTCTTATTTATAGAGGATGTTTTAGTAATTTAGACTATCGTAGAGGAAAAAAATTATCCAATGATAGATCTTCTCCTTGTTATTTTTATCTTATATAAGACACCCATTTTCAATACACTCCACTATGGGATATATATAATATATTATTTCATCATATAACAAAGATAAGGACTCTCCTTGAGATGATATGGTGTCAACATGGTTAACTTCTTCCACATATTTAATGATAAATGGAAAGAACACTCTCCGGAAGGAAATGAGAATGAAAGTTTAATTTTGATTGGGTTTCATGAGAGTTCCAGTTACATTATCCAGTGAATTGACATGATCATTACATGAACCTAATATATTATATAAAATTGACACTGAAGGAAATGGTGCATCAACTCTTAGGCATAATCAAGAAGGGGTATCAACTCCTCCTTCGTAATGGAATCGTCACCATTTATTTTCTTAATATCCATTTTTTGAATCACCTATAATGTAAAATTAGTAAAACAATATTTAAAAGGCTAAATAAAAACCTATTAAGAGGGATTGATATTCATTTTCATTGGTGGTGTACCCCTCTAAGAGGAGTAAAGAGTGTGGTAGTGGTTTCTTCATCAAATAAATGAAAATAATCCCTAAACTAACCTATTTGAGCTTCAAGGATTCCACCCTTATCCCTATGAGACATTGAGAAACACTATCAAAGTAAATTTACCAAGTTTGGGATGCATGATGGATAGAGAATAGTTCTTTATTAGTGAGTTTCAAGTCTAATGGTGATTCCATTGAGGTCATGTGTGTTTTTATAAAATCTGTTAGAACTTTTCCTTTGATTGAATTTTGAGAGACCAAGTGGATTTTTTTTTCAAAATGATATCACATCATGATAACATTCATATTAACATAGGGTGTTTGATGATTTGTTTTAATAGATTCACAGGAGAGATCAAGTGGGCCTTATGATTCTACACATAATAGAAAAAAAGTTCACTATAAATATTAGCATGAGGCAATTCTTCTTTATTTTTGTGTATCGACTATCAGCCTCAAACATATTTCTAATGAGATATTATAAACTATTATATATTGATTCATCTTTATTCAAGGATAAGAGAGTGTTGGGAATAAATATTCCTCCCACTGAAAATTCGATATAAAAACCCATTTGATTGAACCATGAGTTCATTGAATGTTCATATCTATCCGTAGTTCATCACAATAGAAAAACAATCTTAGAGAACTAGAATTAAGAATTCAAGAAACACCCAAATGAATACTCAAAATAAAAATAACACATATATAATAAAATAATAAAATTAAAAAATAAAGAACACTGGTTTTATGTGGTTTATACTTTCATCTAACTTCCATAGGTGAATAATACAAATTTTTGTATTATTGAAATTACAAGTTAAAAAACATTTTATCTAAGAAATATAGTATTAAAATTTTATGATTCAGTACAATAAAATATTTCTAATTGAATACATCAGTAGTTTCTCCACATCCATTATATATAGGTTCATTTTTATTCAAACAAGAAACACCAACCTTCGACATTTTCAGTCAGCCATCCATTTGCTTCTTTATTTTGTTGAGACTATTATAAACTCAAATTTCCCAGTCGGTGCACAGTTAACCAAACCCAAATACCAATATATACTACATCCGTAAAAAAATTTAAAACTTTTAGTGGTTTCACCTATATTATAAAGGTACATGTTTCCATTTTTCTAATAAAGATGAAGTGCACAACTAGTGACTGAACTTCAAATAAATTTGCTTCTGATGTTTCAACTTCTGATGAGTAAAATTTTAGATACTTGAAGAAACTTTATAGTCCCAACAATATTAGACTTTAATATTTATTTAGGGAACCTCATAGCTATACTATAATATATTGGTGAAATCAAATCCTTTTTCTGTGTATATATTGTAATGCTCTCTGATATCCTCTTGTTCAGCTGAGTCACACTAAGTCATAATGCTACCTATGGTTTTCTTGGACTAAGACCTTTGTGAAAATTTCAACAGGATATTGATTCCCTATGATCATCCAAATCTCAAACACCTTTTCCACTAGAATATTCCAAATGAAATGGAATTTTAGGTTAATGTGTTTCATTCTTACATGAAATACTAGATTCTTGGAAAGGCGGATATCACTCTGACTATCAAATAATAATGCTTCTCATTTTAATGATTTTTTGAGTTACTTTAAGTAGAACATTAACTAGATAAACTCTTTCCCAACTTCTATTATAGTGACATACTCTGCATCAGTTTTATACAAAGTAACCACTGGTTATAGCTATGATATCCAGTTAATCGTTATTCTTCCAAAAGTACACAAAAACCCCATTGCAGATTTCTAAGTTTCAAAATCACCAGTATTATCCACATAAATAAAGCCTTATAGAGGATCATATTTCCTAAAGTGAAATTTTGTATATACCATTCCCTTTAATTATAAAATGATCCACTTCCCAGCTTCCCAATTCTCCTTCCCAGAGTTATGTAAGAAACAACTTACCACTCCCACTGAAAAGGAAATTTCAGGTCATGTACATATCATTTCATAAATCAAGCTTCAAAAAACATAAGTATACAGTACTTTTTCCATGTACCGGACCTCATCTTCCATTAATTGTGCATGTTCCTGGGATAACATGAGGTGCACGATGTGTAGAGTTATGATATATTTATATCTATTCATTTGAAACCTTTAAATAATCTTTGGGATGTAATATTTTTAGGATAACACTAGAGTACCATATTTTTAATCCCTTTCAATCTATATCCTCAATATTTTCTTAGCTTGGCCAAGATCCCTCATTTCAAATCTTCTAGATAACTTAGTTTTTATCTCCTTAATCCACTTAATTCATGATCCTTCAAGTATCATTTTATCTATATAGAGTACGATAAATATGTAAGTTCCATCATTCTTGGACTTATGATATAAACATTGATCGATTTCATTCACCGTGAAACCACCCTCATTCATGAAAACATAGAAATTTTTGTTCCACTATTCAGGTTCATATTTTAATCCAGACAGACATCACTTCAGTTTTCAAACAAGTCCCTCCTTCTGATGATCTTCACACCCCTTGGGTTGAATCATGTAGATCTCATCCTCTAAATCAGCATGGAGAAAAATAGTATTCACATAAATCTTCTCTAATTATACACAATCTAATAAAACAATGCTTAGCATTGTTCAAATTTTAGTGTGCTTTACTATTGGTGAAAATATTTATGATAAATTGATACCTTATTTCTATTGGAATTTTTTCACTAATAAATATTCCTTATATATTCTAATTCAATTAGATTATTCCTTGAAATAGTAAACCCATTTTTTCTATAGTGCTTGTTTCCCCTTCAGTAGTTCAGTAAGCTCCCATTTTTTATTAAACATTAAGGAGTTCATCTCTTACTCTATAGTTGACTCCCACTTCTCTAGGTCACTATGTGTTTCTTCATCTTTTGGATATTCAAGTTCCATAGTATCCATTAGAAATAATAATTTTTTATCAACCCTGTACCACTGGACTGGTCATCTAACTCTAGAAGATATTCTCAGAGAAGTTACATCATTCATCCGAACTTTAGTTATTGGTACTTGAACCTCTTATGCTTCTTTTTTTGATCATTCTACTACTAGATCTTTTTCTCAGACTTCTACAATTCTCAATAATTCTATCCCATATTCTATTAGTCAAACTTATTATGAATTGGTTCTGATGTCTAGTGTTGTATGTATTTTTTAAGTATTAGTGTCTTTATGCTGACTAACTTACATATCAGTATTTTTCCTCTTTTCCTTAACTTCTATTTCAACTAAGTTTAGATCCTTCTATAGGGTCTTTTAATTGATGAATAAATCTTGACTTTTGATGATTTTAATTGATCACCACTTCATAGTTTGTAGAAAAATTCTTTATTTCTATATCCTATGACAAAATAAATGTAGGTATTTTCCTCCATCTTCTCATTTTCCTTGGCATAGATAAGAGAAAAATAGATGCAACCAAATATTTTGAGGTGTAAAATTGATGATATATTATCTAACTATAGTTCTTCAAGTAGAATTTTTCCTATTATGGAAAATGTAATTCTATTGACCATGTATGTTATAATGTTATTTTCTTCTACCTATATGTCCCTTCATATACCATAATGCACAAATATGTATCTATCCTTCTCTATTGGAGTCTGGTTCATCCTCTTTAAAGATCCATCTTGTTGTGGAGTTTTGGGTACAGTTCTCTCAATTCTGTTCTCTTCTTCCAATAGAAGTTTTTAAATTTCTACTATTCTGTTCATCACAATTATCAGATATTAGGAACCTCAATTTCCAACAACTTTCTAATTCCACCATGGATTTCCTCTATATAAAGTCATCAAACGCATAAAATTTATTTTTATAAAAATAAACTCATACCTTCCCTATAGAATAATAAATGAATGTGACAATGTATTGTGATCCTCTATGATATTAAATTGAATTAATCCCCTAAAAATCCTTGTGTATTATATCTAGTTTTCAAGATTTGGGATTCCAACCATTCTGATTGAATAAATCCCTATTTTTTTTCTAAGAATACAGATCTCAAAACATCAAATAGTTATATGATTAAGATTCAGTCTTCCCCTACCTAATAGAACCTTTATGTTACTCTCACTATGGTGACCTGATCTGTAGTGCAAGACCTCTATATATTTAGAGGCTAAAATGAAAGCTATTTTATTCTTATTTTAATTTCCAATCAAATATAGGGTTCTATCCTTTACTCCTCTCACCACAACCATAGATCCTTGGGTCACATTCCATATTCCATTTTTTAAAGTAGTATTGAAACCTTCATCATATAACTTCCCCAATAAAATGATATTCCCCATGAGATATGGAATGTGTCTAACTTATTTTAACTAAATAATACTCACATTTTTTATCCATAGATTTACATCTCCTTTTCCAACCACTTCTAATACTTCATCGTCTTCCAGAAGAAATTTCCCAAAGATTCCATTTATATAGATTATCATGAATCCACAATAAACCAATGAATGAAAGGATGAAATAGAGTTAATTACCCATAACTCTATTGAACTATGAACAATGATAAGTTTATTTATACCATCTTTTATTATGCTAAAAAATTTTAATATCCCAGTAGCTGATCCTCTAGTATTTCCCCTGAGATTTTTATAGTTCCTCTAAATATGTCATCTCTTACCACAATTCAATTAGTTGATCCATGGACTAGTCAACTTTCCATGACTCTTCTCTCTAATATTTTCTTTATATTTTTATGATTCTTCTGATGAGGTGACTGTCCCCTTACATTAATATTCAACATAATTCCAAAATATTTTTAGACCTTTCTTCTCCTGATATCCTCATTGAGAATGACGTTATAGAAATATTCAAACAAAATATCATATTTTAAATAGGAATTGATTACCATAGTAAATATTCCATCCGGATATTCTGATAAACATGAGAGTGGTATTATAACCCCCACATCATCAATAAAAGTCACTTTTACTAACTTGAGATGGCTTCTGATCATGTTGAAATCATTCCCATGATCTTTTGCGAACCATATTTTTTATAGAATCAAGATAAAAATATTCCTATTTAGGGAAACTTTGTTTAAAGTTATCATTGCTTCATGCAACTCTTCTAGAGCCGCCATAATTTTCACTATAGTCTTCTTCTCCTGGATATGGAAGCAACATATCATGAAAATAGCATCCTCACTAAGCCTAATACTTTTATATATAAAATTTCACATTCACCTTTCTCCAAATTTTCTTGTTTCTCACCCAATGGAAATTCAAGATACTTTGGTATTATATATTTCTCTATATTTATCTTTTAGAAACAAAAATCATTTACATTGAACTAAATGATCAAATCCTTGCCTTCTTCGATTACCATATATTTCAATAATAGTAATTAACTTAAAATTTAGTAAGACTGAGGAAAATGAAGAGTTTAATTATTATAAAATGTGTCTAAACTAAAGTATCCATTTCATAGCACTTATTAGGGTTGAAATATTCCTCCTCTTTAAACTCCAATATGAAAACCCATTTTATTAAACCTTCACTTGAAGTTTTTATCAACTAGTAGTTCATAAAAATGAAAAAAATAAACTATTGGATCTCCCACCTCTATCATAGAGAACTATAATTAAGAATTCAAGAAACACCCTAATCACCACTCAAAAGATGAATCACATACATACAAGTAAACATTAAAAATTAAAAATAAATAACATTATCTTTACATGGTTTGAACTTTCATCCTACGTCCATGGGAGAACACTGAAAATTTATTATATTACCAAAATAAAAGTTTGACAAAAATTATAGGTAATAAATCCAGTATTAAATTTTTTTAATTTATTATAATAATTTACTTTTAATCACATGCATCAGAAACTGCTCCCACCTCCTTTATATAGAGGTTTATTTCTAATCAAATATGTAGCACTAACCTCTAACATTTGTGGTCAGCCATCCATTGAAATATTTGTATAGTTGAGGATTTCACCAAATAAACCATCTCAACCAGTACATGTTTTAATATAACTAAATACCAATATTCACAAAAAAATTTGAACTATATGATGAAGGTTTCTACAGCCACAATTCTGACAAGGCCGAAGTACACAACTAGAGGATAAAGTTCTGATGAGGGAACAACTGATTTCCAAACTTCTGATGAGTGAACTTTTAGAGACTTGAAGAAAATTCATGATCCAAATAGAGATAACCAAGATATCACTCAATTTTTATGACATAAAGGATGAAGGAATTTACTTCCTTAAAAAAATAACACCAAAGGGTATAGAAGGTATTTCTTTAGGCCATCAAAGCTCTCTAAAAATATTCACCCCGCTGATATATTAATCATTTTTTCACCAATTTCATATAGGTAAAACATTTTATAGTGAGTTTTTAAATAAACTTATTGATATGAGTGAGGTGTCCTTGGATTCATCTTAACCTAAAATGGTTTTAAAGAGGGAAAATATTCATTATTTCCAATTTCTTCTCTATGTCAAATTCTATGCCACGATGGAGGTCCAAATAACTGATAAATTTCCTAGACATAACCCTGAATGTGAATTTTGGTGGGTTGATAATTAAACTATGCTATTATAATTTGGTGGACATAAACTTAAATACAAAAAGTTTATCATGATATAGGTGGTGTTTTACTACCATATCATCCACAAATTTTTTAAATATCTTCTCCAAGAAGATATGAAAATGTATTTCATCAAACATTGGTAGATAACCCCAAAATTATTCAAACCAAAGGGTAACATCTAGTGGAAATATACCCATTTGGGTGCATTAAATGAAGTAACGTTCACATCATTATATTACATTCAAATATTATAATTGCTAGAATATCCTTTCAAAAATGAGGTTTTGTGAAACTACTTACAGCCTCAATTAGTATTTCTATAATTCAGACCTGGAATGCGTTATTTGGGTAGTGTTTATTTGAATCCCTAAATTCATTTTATACCCCAAATTTATAATTATTTTTATTAAATAGGATAATTTTAGGAAGATAATTGGGATATTGGACCTCCTGAATGAGGTTCTCCATGATCTATTTGTTAACATTATCTTTCAACTTGGTGACATGATTCATATGCATTCTCCTCACTATTTTTTATGATTGTGGTAGTTATCTAGTAGAACCAAGTAGTGAATATATAGACTCAAACTTATCATACCTAGATATTACATCGTTTTTTTATGAATATTAAATACATTATACAAACACATGCCTAAAACCTATAATAGTTTAGTGCCTTTGGAGACTAGGTATACAATCTTCTTATCTAGTGAAAGATATTCAATGTTTCCCTCAAAGATCTTACCATTTAGTAAAATTTATAGATATACACTAAATAAAAACTTTATTTATAACATGAGGAAAATAAACACAAGAAAGGGTGAGATCAAATTCTCGGTAATGGTAAATAAGGGAAATATATAAACATAACTTGAGTATAAGGGTATGAGAGCATGAGAATAACATATGGAAACCAGACCCTAAAAATAAAATATCAAAACCCTGGGTCATGACATAAATATTGGAAGTTCATAAGACATGAATCATGAGGAAATAAAATAATATCAGTCATGAGGGAATAACATTGGCATAAGACATAGAATTGCAGAATGCACAAAAAGAATAGAAATTCATTTTCTTAGTAGTCTAGGCTCATTTCAAAAACATATCATGGAACTTTATGGGCATATACAAATCCTAGTCGGGATAGACCACCATCTCCAATAGTAGCCCTTTCCTCATAGTGAAATGGGTTAAATCCCCAAACCATCACAGTAGTTAAGGTTCACTCCCAAGACCATTATAGCATATAAAGTCTCTTACTAAACTAGGTTCACTCCCTATTCTAGTCCTATCTATCACATGAGATAAAAATATTTACCCAATGAATTGGAGGGAGATATAGGTCCCACCCATCATATAATTAAAACCATATTATGTGTTCCACAAAATCATAAATATTAATCATATAATAACCCATGAAATGAAATGTGTATCATAAACATTTCATCATATCATAACTTATGGAAAAGATACATGTTTTATAATCATTTCATAATAGAACAACCCTTAAAAGGAAGCAGGTTTTATGAGAATTTTATCATGTTATAACCCATGGAATTGAAACATATTTCATAAAAATCATGTCATCGTAAAAATAAACCATTAAGAGAAAGAATAATAATGGTATCCTTTTATCATATACCTAGTAAGGCATAAGTAACATCAAAGGATGTCATCTTATATTAAAAATGATTTTGATAGATAAATCACTTGGAACATTAATTGAGGAAAATAACCTTACTATAAAAATTGATTTTTAAAACTAAAATTTATAAATTATTTCCAAAATAATTGTATTTAATAATAACTTAAACACTTATAAATGAATCTTTAGAAACCATTTAAAATATTTCTTGAGAAAAATATCATTTCTGCTTAGAAAAGCATTTTTTTTAAATGGAAATAATTTTATTTTAAAATAAACTTGAATACTTATAAAAGAAGCTTCAAAAAATAATGCTCATGATGATAGGAAGTTTCATTTATGTTTTACGTGTTAAAACAAATATTCCTTTCACATTTTCAGTAAAATCCAAGTGGGAATTGTTTGGAAAATGACATGAAGATTCCCTTCGAAAAAATTCATAAAAACTAAAACAAGGGTAAAAATGTATTTTAAAAATCATAGGATAATAATAAAATATTTTTGAAAACAATTTAGGAACATATGGTTTTGGAAGAACATGGATTTCTAACCGAAGAGAGAAATAAATTCGGATTTTCTTAAAAACATTTTTACAATTTTTTGAAGTACCAAAGAGTAGAAAATGGTGTTATTACTTGAATATATCATGAATAACAAGATAATAATAAAAATAATGATATTATTTAAAAATGGGTCATATTTTATCATCATCAATATAATCATAAACAATCCTGATAAATGATGTGACTATAACATAGTATCATTTCCACATTGGTAACATTTAATTGTAAGCCCCTTGATGGAGTAACATAAAATGGAACTTAAAATATCGTGAGGATAAATAAATTCATGACATTAAATCTCAAAGGGTATTTATATACACCTCATGAAATAATATATTTTCATAACATAACATACATATCAAAAAAGGAAAATTGAGGCAAAATCCCTTACTAATTTGGTAGCTTTTGAACTGTAAACCCCATGAAATAATAATCCTAAAATGGATGTGAAAATATAAATAATTTTATTTATAATCATAAAAAATACATCAATGGGATTTATATACACCACATAAAATAAACATTTGGTGAATATGGAATTTGTCTCACATAAAATAAAAGTGAGACGGAAATACCTTTCCTTAAGTCTTGAATTCCTCAGTACTCATTTGAACATAATGTATAATAAATATAATTTTATTATACATATATTAAAAAATAATACTTATATATATCATACCATACATTATTTACTTATTTCCTTTTGTTACCCATTTATTAACAATTCCATGTCAAAGTCACATTTCAGGTAATAACCGCTTTGTTTTTCATATATGATTTTATTAGTTACATTTGGTACTATTACTTTGATCATGGTTATATCATCTAAAGAATGTGAAACATGATATATATATCATATATATTATTTATATATTTATTTATAAACTTTATTTATGGGAAATAAAATACATCATTCATGGAGATGGTAGGTCATACGTACACATGAAAGTTATAACCATTTTCTTGTCGAATTGATATAAATAATGGTAAATGATATATTATAATTAAAAAATCATTTTTATTTCAAGTATATCAATTTTTTTCATTAAATACATACTTAATACCTTCCATTTAAATCATTAATGAATCACGTCACTTCATGAGGTGGTAGTCTGCTGAACACATGAGCGACGTTATCATATTCCCTAAAATAAAGAGTATGAAGGTATCTATGATATAATAATTCCAGAATCATAATAACATATTAAATATAATATATAAACAATAAATTTATCATTATGTACAACCTATATAGGTTTTAATGGAGAAATTAATTACATTTTTTCGCAAGGTGGTAGTCCCTCATACACATGAATGATGATTTAATAGCCCATTTGATAAAAGTGGAGATGTATAATATTTATAAAATCAACTTAATAAAATCTAATTATATGATATATACTTTTGAAGTTATATTTTAATTTTTAATACATAATTTAATGTGGAAAAATAATAGAGAAAATGAAATAGCTTGTTAAGGTAATTACCTTCTCTAAGAGAAATCACCTTTGGATCTCCTCTTAAGGACACTCAGGATGGACTTTTGGTATGAATAACAGTTATCAAATGTGAATAAGGATATTGTAGAGTGAATTGGTTAGGTTTTTTTCAAGCCAAATGTCTTGGGAGGTATGAATAATTGAATATTAGTGGTGGCCTTTTATAGGTGTGGGAATGGAACCGACTTGGAAACTACTTGGAAATTTCCCAAAAGACCCTAAAATAATAGTCATTACCAAGAAAAAAGCATCAAAATGACTCTTGGTTAGAAATTTGTAAGAATAGTGTGAAAATATTTCCATCCAATAAGTTTTTTAAAAAAATTTAATCCATTTTAATCCTTATCTTCTTTTTTTAACCCCACGGTAAACTCTTTTTTACCTTAATTGCGGTAATTAATTTTTATTGCATTTAATATTAATTTTACTAAAAAATTAATTTGAACTTATTATATAATAAAACTTATTATAATTATAAATGTTTAATATATTTTTATAAATTCCATTCATATAATGGCAAAATTTAAATTTAAAATTAATCCCACAGATGCGATACAAAAATGTGTTTTTAAAGAGAAAATGCTCAAAAGATTACAATGTTTTTATATCAAAAATAAATATTAAATTAATTCCAATGACCTAAAAAGGATTAATGGGTGTATAATTTAACTAATTTAACTTTAAAATTAATTCATAATATACTTTAAATTTATAATTAAATTAAAGAAAAAGGCGATTTTCAATTAAACATTCTGTATTTTTCACAATTCTTTAAAAAATTGAACTTTTTAGAAAAATACCAAACATTGACCTAAGATAATTTTGATATTATCATTTTAAAAATTAATATTATTGATTAAAATAATTTTTCTACAATTTGTAAAATTTAATTTTTAAATAAGTAGGCTAAAGGTGACAAAACTACTTTTTAGAAAATACAATTTTAAGCTTAAAATTTTATTTATTCTTATATATAGAATAGAAAGTACAAAATATGAATTAAAAACATTTGATTGAATATATGATATATATATTTAATTAAATTAATTCACCAAAAGTGACTCATATAATTTATTTAGGTAAAACTCATTTGTTCGTATAAAACTAGTTTTTTCAGAAAAATATTTCATTTATATTCAAAAGGTTTCTATTTTCATTTCTAATTAATTGGTCACAAAATAATTAATTATATATATATGTGTTTTTTTGTGTTTTTAAACCATATTTTCATAATTTAGTTAATCATATCCATACCCTCCATTCCAATGGCTAGGTGATGACTATTAAATTAAATAATAAAATTTAAAAAGTATGACATTTTTTGTTTAAACTCAGTGTTGTGTGTAATGCAATATAAACTCGTTATTGTGTATAACATAAGCCAAACTATGTTTTTTTTGTAACTCAATCTGAAATTAGTGTTATATATAACTCAATTAAAACTTAGTGTTTTATATAATCCAAAATATCAAAAAGATTAAATTCATTTAAAAAAATATATATTTGAAAAATCTCTGGGTGTTACATTTTTTCCCCTTTAAAATGATTTTCACCCTCAAAATTCATCTCAATCATAAAAGATTTCAAATTTTAAAATTCATTAATATAAACCCACATCATAAAATGGGTTACTAAAATATACTCTTGAAAAGTAGAAAGGGGTGTGTGAAAGTCATCTAGAATAATACATACTAGGTTTCCAAATAGAAGAACATAAGTGGGAAGTGAAAACATGGATATATAAGATAGAACTAACACCAAAATTCTGATAGTGAGAGATAAATAACATTTATAAAAATAAAGTGAGTGATCTAGATAAGTTTAAAGACCAAAAATCCATAAATCTGTGATGATTTAAGAGACCATTTTATTCATTGGATATGAATGTACTAGGATAACATTTTTTGTTTCAACATCCTTTTCCTAATTTTTATGAATTACTTTTCCATATATACTGAGAACATATTTCAATTTAATTAATTGACATATTTTTTTATAAGAACAATTTTATCCTTTGGTTATTACATGATCAATTTCCACTTCATCTCTTACTATAAGATATGAAATTTTCATGTTTGAATCACTAAATAATATCCATAATAGAATGATAAGTCATTCCTTATATCTAAAAAGTTACCATTGGTTATCCAATACTGATAAAACTTAATATTGTGAAGTAATATGTAAATATATAAAACCTCATCTGAGGTTCAAATTAAACCATTTCATAAATTTTCATCCTTGTAACCTTACAAAGGACCAAAATCCAAAATCTTAGGAATAAGGTCACTAGTTTACCAATATGATCTTTTTATTAGTCCCTCAAACAACATGAAGTAGATCTTAATTGTAACTTAACAACCATGTGAATAAATTTATCATGTATTCTCTTAAAACATTGAAATAACCTGTATTACAGTAAAACCTTATTGAAAACATATGTGATTCATTATTCCATAGATAAAACAATTTTTTTGGAGATATTTCTTAAATAAAAAAATGTTTTAAACTTCATTAATGATAACATAAACCACTTTATCAATAAATAATTTATCATTTATAAGGTCATCTATACTATCCAATTTACTTTACCCATGTCAATTCTATCTTTATCCAAATTAAACAGCATTTTCTCAACATCGGGAACATATTAAGGATTATCTTCCCTTAATCAAAATATTAAATTACTATTAAATTACTTTTTTAGTCTATAAGTTCCATTTAACATATTTTTATAAATCCTTATCCAAAATTTATAATAAACAATACTAATATATTTAATGATTTATATAACATAATCCTTTTATTCAAATACATAAATACTTCAATCATCCCACTTACTTCTCAAACCATTAACTATGCTTTGTCATTTTATTCCTTAACACATCTCTCATTTCATGTGTCATTTTTAGTCTCTTCATCATCAAAAATATAACCATTACTCATACCACCTTGATGATTCTCTTCATAAGATTTTACCCTAGGACATTGATTTTCATAATTCCCATATGTTACACATTTAAAGAATTTATCCATTTATAATAACTTAGGGAGACCAATATTATCATCCATTACATTAACTAGACTCTTGATTTTTCCTTTTTAGTTGCTTGATTTGTGTCTATATTTTCCATACCCAAAACATATAATCATCCCTATGATACATTCCCTGGAGTTATTATTTCCACATTATTGACATATATGAAACTAAATCTTCTTTCCTCTCTGGTCTCCATAACCTGATCTCTCAGAAAACTCTATCTTTATCTTCTTTGGTGAGCCTGAGAGTTGGTTAAGGTGCACATTGTGAGTCATTTTCTATGATAGCTGATTGGGAATGATCAAAATATCCTTCACACCATTAATCATCCCATTTTACTTCTCATTATAAAATTTTCTATCACATTCTATGTTAAGCCAGTTTCTTCAGGTTTCTACCATTTACTAAAACCAAAATCATAGTGTGAGAAACACTAATCATAGTGGAAAACCAAATAATCATGAAAATTACTTAGAGGATGTCTAAATCATGACACCTTTTTTTAATATATGGAACCTTAGGGTTATCCTATGTCCTTCATAGTCATAATATATTTAAATCATTCATGATGGTTCATAAAGAGTTTGTGAATTTCCAAAGAATATCCCTTAGGAGTGTCAAGCCAACTGTGAAGAAAAACCCATTGTCATGCACCAGGTGATGATCGATTCTATCTCAATGTGCTATTTTCAGAGTTATTACCCCTATATACCTCTATTATATAGCCACATCCACTTGTAGTATATAGAAAGATATGAAATTTCTTAGAAATAACTTTCTCTATCCTTAAACAAAATTCCTATTCATTTTACTATAGTTTGACTTATCTTTAAACTTATCCTTAAAGATATCCCTAAATATATCCTTATAAATATCCCAAGGGATCTCACTAAAGTTTTCTCATCCTTATTTCAAAAGGTTAACTAAAACTTATGTATGACACCAAGTATAGCAACCAATGTTTATCATACATAGATATTGCATCTTTTTTATGAATATACAATACATTACACAAACAGACACCCAAGGACTGTAATAGTTTATATTATTTAAATACTCGGTAAACAATATTCTTATATTGTGGAAGATATTAAATTCTTCCCACAAAATATTCCCATTTATTAATCTTCATAGACATACCATACATGAAACCTTTATTCATAACCTGGGGAAAGGAAGCATAAGAAACAGTGAACTCAGATGCTCAGTAAGGGTAAACAAGGGAAATACCTAAACATAATATGAGTATAAGGGAATGAGAATGTGAGAATAACATATGAAAATCATACCCTAAAAATAAAAAATCAAAACCTTGATTCATGACATAAATATTGGAATTTCATAGGACATGAGTCATAAATAAATCAAATAACATGAGTCATGAGAGAATAACATTGGAATAAGACATATAATTGTGGCATACACATAATCATAAAAAAATCATTTCCTTAGTAGGCAAGGATCATTTCCAAAACTTATTATGGAACTCCATGGTTGGATAAAACTCTTGGATAGGACACACCACTATCCCCAATGGAATATATTTCCTCATAGTGGAATGGTTTTACTCTCTAAACCATTATAGTAGTAAAGGTTCACTCCCAAGATCATCATAGAGAACAAAGTCCCTTAATAAACCGGTTTCACTCCTCATTTTATTCTTTTCAATCTCATGAGATATAAATCTTTACCCAATGCATAGGAGAAAGAAATAGGTACCACCCATCAAATAATGAAAACCATATTTATTTTTTTCGCAAGATTATAAAAATTCATTATATCATAACCCATTAAATGAAATAGGTATCATAAACATTTCATTATATCATAACCTATGGAAAAAATACAGGTTTCATAACGATTTAATCATAAAATAAACTTTGAAAAGAAGAGGGTTTCTATAACTTTTATCATTGTATAACCCATGGAAGAGAAATAGGTTTTATAAACATAATTCCATCATAAAAATAAAAAATTCATAAAAATAAAAAGAACAGTATCCTTAGATCATATCCCCAGTAAGGCATAAGTAACATAAATGATGTCATCTTAGATAGAAAATTATTTCGAAAGATAAATCACTTGGAACGTTCCTTGATGAAAATAACCTTTCTTTGAAAATAACTTTTAAAAACTAAACTTTATAAAATATTTTTTATATCATTTTCTTTTAAAAATAACTTGAAAACTTTCAAAGTAATCTTTATAAAACATTTAAAACATTTCTTAATGAAACTATCAATTCCTCTTTGAAAAACTCGTTTTAAACATTTTGAAAATAATTTTATTCGAAAATAACCATGAATACTTATAAATTAATATTTAAATAAAATAATGGTCATGATTATAGGAAGTTCAGTTCATGTTGTACAAGATAAAACAAATATTCCTTTCATATTTTTAGAAAAATCCAAATGGGCATTATTTGGAAGGTGAAATGAAGATTCCTTTAAAAAATAAATTTGTAAAAAGTAAAACATGGATAAAAATTTCATTTATAAATAATAGGAGAATAATAAGAAATTTTTGAAAATATTTTTCGAAAATGTGGTTTTAGAAGAAAATGGATTCCCGACCGAAGGGAGAAATAAAGTCGTATTTTCTTAAAAGTAGTTTTGCAATTATTTTCAATACCAAAGACTATAGAAAAGGTAATATTACATGAATATATCATGAATAGACATATGGAAATAAAATCCATGAGTTTATTTTGAGATGTATCATAATATTTTATCATTGAAAATGTAATCATAAACAATATCGATAAACAATGAGATTGTAACATTAAATCATTACCACTTTGGTAACTTTGAATTGTACGCCCCATGAAGGAATTACATAAAATGGAACATAAAATATCATGAGTATAAATAAATTAATTATATAAAATTTAAAATGGTATGTATATACACCTCATGAAAAAATATAGGTGTATAACATAACAAATGTCTCAAAGAAGGAAAATTGAGACAAAAATCATTTACTGATTTGGTAACTTGTTAACCGTAGACCCCATGAAATAGAGATCCTAAAATTGATATGTAAATACCAATAATTTTATTTATAATAATAATAAAATAAATTAATGGGTAGTATATACACCACATAAAATAAAAATGTGGTGAATATGGAATTTGTCTCACATAAAATAAAATTGAGATGTAAATCTCTTACCGTAAGTCTTGAATTCCTTCATACCCATTTGAACCTCCTATAAAATGAATATAATTTTATTATAAATATATTATTAAACTATAATTATATATTTAATACCATATATTATTTACTTATGTCCTTTTATTATCCATTTATTAATAATTCCATGTTAAATTCACGTTTTGGGTAATAACCGCTTTATTTTTCGTATATGATTTGATTAGTTAATTTCAGTACTATTAATTTGATCCTGTTTCTATCATATTAATATTGTTAAACATGATCTAAATATCATATATATTCATTATATATGTTTATATAGTAATCTATAAAATTTAGTGATGGGAAATTAAATACATTGTTTGTAGAGACGGTAGGTCGTACATACACATGAACGCAATTTCCATTTACTTTTCAGATTGATAGAAAGAAATGTAAATGATATATTATTATAAAAAAATAATTTTTATGTAAAATATATCACATATTTTTATTTAAAAATTCCTTAATACCTTCCATGTAAAGTGTGAACAAATCACATCGCTTCGTGGGGTGGTAGTCTGTTGTATACACGAGCGACGTTATCGTATTCCCAAAAAATAAAAAGTATGAAGGTATGTGTGATATAATAATTCCAAAATCATAATAAAATTATATATATAATAAATAAAAAATAAATCCATTATTCTTTATATCCTCTAAAGGTGGTAATGGAGAAATTAATGACTTCGGTTCATGGGGTTGTAGTCCATCATACACATGAATGATGATTTTGTAACCCATTTGATTGAAGTGGTGGTGGATAATTATTATTCAATAAAAATAATAACATATAAATATATGTTATATAATTTATTTATTATATTTTACATTTTAATACATAATTTAAGGTGGATAAAGAATAAAGAAAATCAAAATATCAAGTTAAGGTAATTACCTTTTCTAAGAGAAACCTCCTTTGAATCTCCTCTTAAGTACCCTAGTGATGGTATTTTGGGAGGAAAAGAAGATCTAGAATGCTACTAAGGATTTTGGGGATAGAATTTGTCAGGTTTTTTTCTAAATAAATTTCTTTAGATATGTGAATAAGTGAAGGTTGTTGGTGGCCTTTTATAGGTTGGGGAAAGGAACCCACTTGGAAACTACTTGAAAATTTCCCAAAAGACTCTGAAATAGTAAATTCATTACCAATATAGAAGCTTCCAAATGACCCTAGGTTGGAAATTGGGGATTATTATGTGTAAATATTACCAAATAAATAATATTTTTAAAAGTTGTTTTTTTCATTTTAACCCTTATATTCTTATTTTAACCCCATGGTAAACCCTTTTTTACATTAACCGTGATAATTAATTTTTACTGCATTCATTGTTCATCCTAGAAAAACATAATTTTTCATTATTATATAATATAAATTATGATGGTTAAAAATATGGAATACATTTTTCCAAATTAAATTTTCATAAGTGTCAAATTTTAATTTAAAATTAATCATGCATAAATAATGAGAAAGCGGGTTTTTAAAAAGAAAATGTTCAAAAGTTCACAAAGTTTTTATATAAAAATTCAACGTAAAATTGATTAAAATGACCTAAATTGGATTAATGGATTTATAATTGAAATAATTTAACCTTAAAATAAATTTAAAATATAATTTAACTTTATATATAAATAAAAAAAGGAAGTTTTTAATTAAAAACTTAGTATTTTTCATTATTTATCAAAAAATGAAACTTTTAAGAAAGATCCCAAAAATTTACCATAAGATAATTATAATATATATATTTAAAAAATAAAGTTTATTTTTTAAAATAAATTTTATAAAATTGGTTAAAAGTAATTTTAAAATAAGTTCACCTTAGGTGACAAAATTGGTTTTTAGAAAATGCTTTTTTAAATGTAAAATTTGATTTATTCTTATCTCTTATCTAAAAAAACTAAGATGAATATAAAAAATTTTCTTGAATATATAATATATACATTTAACTAAAATAATTCAAAAAAATTGATTCATTTAATTTATTGAGGTAAGATTAATTTGTTCGTATAAAATTATTTTTTCATAAAAAGTTTTCCTTTATATTTAAAAGGTTTTTATTTTCATTTATAATAAATTTCTCATTAATGAATTAATTGTGTTTACATGTTTAAACAATATTTTCATAATTTTTTTCTCTTATTCATTCCCTCCAATCCAATTTCTATTTTATAACTATTACATTAAATAATAATATTTTAATAGTGTGCCATGTTTTGTTTAAACACGGTGTTGTGTGTAATGAAAAATAAACTCAGAATCAAATGTATCACAAGTCAAACATAGTGTTTCAAGTAATATAAAATAAACTTAGTGTTACATATAGCACAATCCAAACTCAGTGTTTTGTTTAATGAAAAATATTGAAAAATATTAAATTCATTTTAAAAACAAATATTTCACAAAATCTCTAGGTGTTACATTGAACATATACTTAGAGAGCTAAATTGGGGATTTTTATGTAATTATAGGCTAATAAATCCTAAATTTTTGTGATAAATACAATTTATTACTTTTTCACTTTGAGATTCATATATATATTATTCTGTATGGACCATGGTTTTTCCTCAGTGATTAGATTGACGTACCTTATCTCATCAATGGTGGTGGGAACAACCACCTTGAAGGATGATGGATCATCCTTGATGACTTCATTTTCATCATTTCTAGGCGTTAAATATAGACTCACTCATTTAGATTTGGGAGATAGTATAGAATTTACATCATCCCTATTGAGGTAACATTAATTTGAATGGTGTGAGGGTTTAGCAGGCCTAATCGATACCATATGAATAGAGGATATGAAATATAATCCTCATGTTCCTCTATAATAATTAATTTAAAAATGATCAAAAATACTTAAATACATTAAAAAAATATCATTCAACCACATATCAATGTACAAATACTTTGAGTCTAGATTAATTCTCATATATTTCATGGGGATCTCTTATTGAATATATAGAGTCTTCTCAATAAAAGAATATATTTTATAACATAATAGAGAAAGGTAATCATAAGGTCCATTTTAGTAGATAATATGACCCTATAACTTCCCAAAAATATAGTCGTCTCTTTAATACCGTTTAAAAGGACCAAAAATATATATTAAGTTCACTCCATATATTTATAATAGAAAATTACTAGCCATTAATGGTAATTATTTATTGTGTTTCATTCATCAATGGTTGCTTCCTCTCCCTCTTTTAGTATACTGAATCGATGTATTGTGATTCAATGAATTCAAAAGGTAAATTATCACTATAGAGTGCCCTTAATTGTCCACTAACTAAATATTTAAGGCATTAGCAGTAAGAATATAGATCTACAATATGAATGTGAATCTATGGACTTTCTAGAAATTCATTGAAGGATATGTTTTGGAAGACTATAATGAAATCATAGTTAGATATAAGGTATCTGAACTAGGTTGTCAATATGATATTTCTAATAGTATTTGAATTTATATTTTTTTACCCCTATATTTTCATATTTGAATTATCCAAATCATCCTTTTAATATCATAAATTATAAATATTATAAACCTTAAATAGATTGATTATAGAATAGTAATCTAATAGGTATTGGTGAATATCCACATCATCAATCATACCAAAAATATACAATGGTCTAATATTCCCTTATATTGATCCATCCCAATCATGATCCATAAATTATATGACTGTATAGTATTCATTATAAACCATTTATTATTGATATGTCTATGAAGAAACCAATTCAGTCTCAAAATCTTGAAGAATTGAGAGAGCATCGATAAGAGATTCCTTGAGTTCTTTGGTGAAGGGGATCCATAATTGAAACACTAGTAGAAACAATAGAGAGATGTTTCAAAATGTTATATTTTTTTGGAATAGACCTATATTTTCTACCATGTGTTTGTTTTATAACTCAGGTCTTGGGGGTTGGAGTTTACTATGCTAATGAATCGCTTATTTTTTTCAGAATTGGGGGTGTTTTTTCATCCTTAGGTTAAGATGAGCTGACATTCCTGTATCCTAAGGTAAACCTGGTGATTTCCATTTTAATTGTAAATCCAACAAAATTATTAGGTTTGAGTGATCCCTAGAATATATAGTATTATCCTAAAATTCCTATTAATCTCATTAAAGTGTTAGTCTTTTGGTTTTGGCTAAATATATGACTTCATTGGGAATGAAATTTAAATTTTGGAATCCACTTCAACCCCACCTTCTATGATAATTTGTGACTTAATCCATGAATTTTGGTAGAGAACCCTAATTTATAGGAGTTATATTTGTCATTTAAGGGGCTTATCGGGTGGATGATGTTGATAAAACCATATTAGGCTCTTTTTATATGAAAGTCTTATATTGTAGATTTTTTCATCCTCCCTATAATGAGAAAAAAATATAAAGGAATATAGACTGGTTTGGTGGCCTGTGGGGCCTCCTATTCTTGCACCTTATTTTATCACTGATGATTGCATTGAATTTTGTGATGATATTAATATAAAGATGTTATTTAAGTATTTGTATTGGGAATTTGGGTCATGAATCAATAATTTTTTTTCTTCCCTAATGCGTTTATATGAATGGTTCACTAATTTTATAGTCATCAACTCCTAATTTTTTTCACATTCATGTTTGGGATTTCTTTCCACCCTGCCTCTTCTTTTAGTGAAGTAATAGAGAAACAAATCACCTGAGTTAGATGTTTTCCTAATTTTATTCACCCACTATCTATTATATTTTAGAGAAAATCATTAAATAATATCTTTAAGGGTTTTATAGGGATGTTTTAAATTTAAAATATAGTATAAGAATAACTCTAAAACAACATTAATACTAAAATATATCTATATATTTGAATTGAATAATTAAATAAAGAAAAAATATGTATGTTTCACCTTGATGATCTATCATATCTATCATTTAAATAAAAAATTTTAAGAAAGGTAACAAATTATGAAGGTTATCATTATAAGTGTCATTCTAACCTTGGGTATTATAAATCAATATAAAACATAAACCCCTATAATAAAAAAATACATAGTGTATGAAAGTCCATATTCTATACATGGTGGGTTATCTAGCGCACAAGATTTATTTTATACCTTATGAGCATATTTCATATCTCTCTGAAAAATCTTAACCACTCTAACTTTACCAATTCATCATAGACTATATTAGTCCATGAAAAACATCATATAGATATAATACTTTGAGAGGTAAATTATAATTTCACTTCCTACAATATACACATCCAATATGGAAGAATGATAATGTATAGAATTCATTTTTTATAACAATAAACATTTTATATTATTAAACTTCTTTAAGAATATATAACAAAACCATACATAATCACCCATCTAATCATATACCATATGATATACTACCAATGTTTCCATATGTTTGATACACATTTAGGGTTTTGTTAAACTCATTATATATCCATGTAATTACTTTAACATCTCTATGTGATCATCTAATAAAAAACTTCCCACTAAAATATTTTAGTCTGTAATATCTATGAATAAAGTTCTTTTTGAATAATAATGTGACTTAGGAGTCATATTACTAATTTTAAATAATTTCAACATAGTATTCAAACTATTTTACTTTAGAACATCCAATGTTCTAATGTTAATAACTTACAATTTCTACTTATAACTCTTTCTACGTTTATCATCATTATCATGGAAAAATTTTATTTCTATGATATTTTTTGTTATATAATGTAACATTTTACATTGATTTATCTTTACCAACACATCTTAAACTCTTTTGGGCATAAACATAATTTTGATAAATAAATGCAACTCTTTAAAATTTTCATTACTAACATACCCTAAACCCTTTTAGAATATAATGTTATATTCACTTTAAATTTAACTGATTTATTATTTTATTAGGTATATTTTAATCATTTATAAGTCCAATATACAACCAATTCCCTATTAGAAACTGTATAATCTCTATAATATCATTATAATATATAAAAACTAATTTATATTTATAAAATAATATTTATTTACTATTAGTGGTAATATTTAATAAATAAACTATCATATCAATAAAATATATTGATTTCTATGTGTTTGGAGAATTATTCTAAAATTAAGACATTATTATTTAAAATATTTCATTGATGGGTTGTGGGAACTCTTTATCTCATATTTTAACAAATATCTTGGGTAAACTCTTTTACCTAGATAAAATTCATTTTGAATTGAACTTCCTTTCAAACATGTTATATGATCTACTAAATCATAAACTTTAAATATTAGAACCATTATGTCATATTATTCATGAAAAATATTTATTAACAAACTGATTCTCTTATCATATAAGGGAAATAAGATGAAAATACATATCATTTATTTAGATCTATTTTAGATTAAAACATTACTTTTCATTTAGATCCATGAATTAATAACCCTTTTCGTTATCACTTGAATGAAACATATAAAATTTACCAATCCTTACTTTGATTTTTAATTCTTATATATTAAAAGCATTTGTAAAATATACATTTGGTATCATATACCATTCAAAATCAAAGAATTGATTGTTATAAAACTAATACCTAGTGTGGAAATTCCATGAATTTTCCAAAACCCCTTTAATTATTTTCAAAAATTCCATAACCTATGGAACCATAATATATTCTTCCTAAAACCTTCTTAAAATTAAAAAACATTGAATATCTATTTAAAAAATTATTGTGCTTTCTAACAAACATTTATTATTTTGATTTAAACCTTTACCCATTTTTACTATCAATGGAGTATTAAAACTTAAACACATCATGCATAGTTCATTTATCCTCAATAATTTTAGAAAATAGGATAAATTTTTAAAGAATATATTTACATTTTTAGAAAATTTCCAATGATGATTATAGGATTGATTCCAAATCCAAAACAATCTTTAAAGAAAACCTAAAATCTCCCCAGGTCATTTACATATCTAACCATATTTAATATATAATCAAGGAAAAATATACGTTTGTTTATCTTTAATATAATTACTTTTAATCCTAAATTGAATTAATTTATAGTTCATATAACCATCTAGATACACTCATAAAATAACTTCAACATTTGGTTACTCGGGATACTATTATTCTAACACATAAAAATTTCATTTCTATTTTCATAAGAACAATTATTAATTTTGGATACCAATCTAGGAAATTAATTTCATTAATTTTTTCCTTATCTATGATAGATATCAATGTTAATCTTGAATATAATGATAGTTCCATTATGTCTTTAAAAAATCTTCTATCAATTGAGAATCATGTTTTACATTCATTTAATAATAAATTTTATGAAATGTACTCCCACTAAAATGATGATCCCTTTTATGAATCCATCATAATAACTTATGTTCCATTATCCATATGTCACTAATATTTGGGCTACATTATCATTTCCCTAATAACTTATCTATTTAGGTATGCCATTATTTCAATCATGTCATATATTATTCTTAGATAGTTGAGTGGAAAACTCTTTTCCTAATCCATTGTATAGTTAAACTCAACTCTATTACTCAATTATCCTAACCCCCTTAGGGTTTCTCAGCTATGTGTATTCCAAATAAAATTCCAAATAATGGGAAATGTAACCTATCAAGGTTGCCCGCTACTTGTTTTCCTTATAAAATATAATCTAGGGGCACTTGGATTTAGCATGGCCTACCATGCTGAATGATCTTGTTTTTGAAAAAAAATACTTGGAATGAAATTAACACTTAGTGTTTTTAAATGGTATTTATTGTCTCACTATCTTATCTCATGTATTAACTTTACATATATACATGATTCAAATGATTTAGTTTGGAATTTGAATCCTTCCAAAAAAATCAATTTGTTCATACCATATTAACATGTAAAACTTTATCAAACCTATGAACAAGCTAAATTCATGGTAGAATAAAAACTAATTTAGTTATAATATATAACATGTAACTCCTTAAATGAATGTATGATACCTTAAAATTAGTTTAACCTTTTAAACTAAAGAATACATCATAATTCATAATAAAAAATTTAAATTCATGAGTAAAAAATTAGGGAATAAAGTAAATAAATGAATAATTAAAAAATTTAAATATGGGATAAACATTAAAGAAAAATTCATAAATAAATTATAAACACTATAATTTTAGAATATATACACATGATACATTAATTTTTATCCAATATAGAATTTCCATATTATCCTTTACATGGCTTAAATATTAACTTCTTCATATTTTAGAAATGTGTGACATTTATGAATACTTTATTATTAAATAATAATAATTTCAAATATTATACAACTATTTACATAAATCAAACATTTTTATAAATAAGGTTATGAATATAAATATTTTATATTTACATTTAATCATAAATCAATATAAAAATGTTTATTTTTCAATTTATTTTAACTATATAAGTTTACATTAAACCATAACCACATCAACCAAAATGGTTTTGGTATAGTCCCCCCCCCCTATGATTCGTTGTAGGCTATTTGGTCCTTCACTGGAAAAGGGTTTTAATAATTTAAAAAATATATATTATTTTATTTAAAATTCCATTAAAAATATAATTAACCATTGCTTAGCCTCCCTTATGGTGAAGAAACATTCTAAAGGAGGACTAAAACCATTTTTAAAGGTGTTTTAAGCTGTTCATTCAAATTTTCATATACTATTTTAGGGTATCTATCCATTTTGAGTGAATCTAGTTCGAGTAAAACTTCTAAAGCTCAAAAAAACATGGTAACCTTCACCACGACATGTTCTGTCACCATGGAACCCCAAAACACTATAAATAAACCCAATTACCATATCTTGTTGAAGT
Source organism: Viscum album (assembly GCA_963277665.1). Classification (NCBI taxonomy): domain Eukaryota; kingdom Viridiplantae; phylum Streptophyta; class Magnoliopsida; order Santalales; family Viscaceae; genus Viscum; species Viscum album. The sequence goes on along the minus strand of OY728166.1, from coordinate 987,382,410 downwards.
AATTTATGACACTATAATTTTCAAAAATATATTACACCACCCATAATGAAAATTTTAGATGTTCTAAGGTATAATGTTATCACTTAATCACTATGATAGTTTTTCACTATATTAAATGGTGGTATTAAAAAATAAAGAACTAAAAAACCCATTTTGAATGGGTTATGATGTGGTTCCTAGAAAACATCATTCCTTGTTCATTTAAAAATGAAACCAAACATTAATATATTTTTTATAATATCATGGAATGGTTTTAGGGGGATGGATCAAATTCAAAATATAATGAAAGAACAACTCCAAAACAAAATTAATCCAAAAATCTATCTATATATTTGGAATGAATAATTAAACAAAGAAAAATAGGCACCTTTCACTTAAACATACATTTTTTAATTTAATAAATCCCACTTTAAGGTTGACATAGAACTTCATGGACCAAGGGAAACAACATTAACCAAAGGACATAAAAAGTAAAAAAAATTTAAATGATCAAACCAAGGGAAAAACCAACCCAAGAACAATAAAAAATAGGAAAAACAAAAAAACATAAAAACTTTTATCAAAGCTCGTCATCCCCCATTCCAAGAGCCTTAGACTGATATTTCCTTAGTAGGAATGTAATGATGAACTTTGGTTTGAAAGGGAGGTTTGATTCAATTCTTGAGGTTATAAATTCTATATCTTGAATAAAATCATTAGAGAATAAATATATATTAATTTTCATATAAATAAAATCTCCTTGTGATATTAACCACTTAATTATTACTATATAAATACTAGAAGGTAGTCTTTATCATTTTCTAACATCATCATCTGGAGATAAATCAATGAACTTGTTTTTTCCCTTGACACAAAATTCCCTTCAATAATTTTTATACATGTGAAAAATATCTCTCATTACCATATAAAAGTTATGATAGAATATGATTTATCCTTCAATTTAAATCTATGAGGAATATTGGGAAAAAATCCCTCAAGGTAACATTGAACCATTTTTTAGGTGTTTGTGTTTGTTGACAAAGTTGGTTTGTTTGTTGAAAAATAACGATGATAAAGGAATGGAGTATTTGGAGGTAGTGCAAAAATAATAGATCTAAGGTGGCACCATTTTCCAATGTTTTCCAAATTTTTGGGCCTCAAAATCAGAGAATGGGGAAACATGTTTTTGGAAAAGCAAGTTTCATGCAAGATCTAAGGTGGTTTGGAAACATACGTGCAAGTAATGTTTCATGATCAGAACATCAAAAAATGTAAAAGGCATGAAGTGCATGAAATATTTGGAAGTGTGCACGAAGGATGAGGTTGCATGAAAGAAACTTGCATGCCCAATGCAACATCAAACGGGGTTTTGTGCGGTTGAAGTGAATCTTGCATAACATGGTAAATATTCTACACAGGGGTCGGTGAAGCCTATAAATAAGAGGTGACCCCCCTCATTCGAGGAGGCTCAATACTTAGAGAGAATTTGAGATCTGGATCGCAAAAAAATAAATAAAAGGGTTTGCACAAAATATTTTGTGTTGTGCGTAGGCTAAGAAAGTTGCGCGTAAGATTTGAGTTACACGTAAGATTGAAGTTGTGCGCAAGGGGTGTTTTTCTACAAAAGTGAAATCTTGTGTGCAAGAAATAGTAAGGGTTGTGCGAAATATTTGGAGTTACCCAGTAGTACTGGGGTAAAGTGGTTTTCATCAGTGGAAGAAAATTGGTCTTCAAAAAATCATATACATATAGTGTAGGACTCATTCTTTAGTGAGAATGAAGGGACCTACAAGTCTTTAAAATGTGAGTGGATCTTCTGAAGAAGTAGTGACACAATTCAATTGAGAGAGCAGTGAGCTTTCATATTATGATTGGTAGTAATCCAAAAGGGAAAGTGAGTTTTCTTCGAACTTTTTAAACAGTAGTGCACTTTTAGTGGATTTGGTACATTGGAACATTGCCAATGTATTATCCTTGGATGTATCCCAGTGTGGGTGAACCAAGTAAAACATGTTGTGTCCTATGCATGATTTAATTTCTATTTAGACTTTGCTATAGGAAATATAGAGAAGAGAGTTTGTATTAACAGTGAAACAAGATCAATAGGGGCAGTTGTTTTAATCTGTTATACCTTGATTAACCCCTCCCCCCTCTCAGGGTATCTAACCTAGTGGACCTAATAAGGAATAACCCTCATCATTTTATATGGGAACATAAGTATTAAAGAGTCATGATAGTTCTTTTAGCTACATACTGACTTTGGGAACTGAATCCCTTATCTTAGTGGGTATACTAGAATTGTCAATATGATCGTAAGTTTCCCAATTAACTAGAATATCATGTTCCCTCATATCAACTAATTTTATTACTGAACTAGTATTAATAGGTTCAATAAAATTATAAATAGCCCTTTAAATATGTATCTTTATTCCGTAAATACAATTAGAGGGCCCCTACTTTGATATGGTCGATTTATCTTTATTCATGAATGAGTAGAAATAATTATCTTCCATGAATGTTTCCTCATATTATAAGGAATTATGGGAGGTTTCCTTATCCTATTCCATATCCTCCCATAGTTATTTCTTATTCTTTTTATACCCTATTTATTTCAACCCCTCATAGTCCCAATTTTCCTCTTTTAATAACTCAAATCGATACCTAATCTCAATAATGGATGGGTATTTCTTCTTATAAGTATCATATAAGTCATTCCATTAAAAATATTGAAGATATGACCTACTACTGACAAATGAGACCCAAATAATAAGAAAAACTAAGAAATCTAGTATGGTTTTTGGGGAAGGAGAAGAGGAGAATCATGTATCCACAAATACAAATATATCCTCTAATGATGGATCGAATATTGCTAAATTTGTATGTAAGGAAGAAAAGTATTTCAAACCTAAAGGATTAACATTGTATTTAGGTGATACTCTACTTTGAAATTGAAATTTAGCTATATTCCCTTAACCTAAATTCACTATGTCAGCAAATTAATGGAATCCAGTGTTTGATTTAATTCCAAGGATTAATGGGAATTTATATATAATCATCTCCCAAATAGAAAGATCTTGCTTCATAACCTAAGTTTAATGGCTAATAGACCCATCTGGAAAATATGATTCATCGTGAAGCACTGGGATATTTTCCATCTTCTTAGGAGAATATTAAGATGAAAACCCCATTATATAAATCATTTCATCACTATCCTCACACTGTGTTTATTTTATCTCTATGGTTTACTAAGTCTCTAACCTAACCTCACATAAGGAATTCAACTAATCCTATTGATATTTATAAATTTGGTGGATAAGTCTGTAATATTTGGAGTATTAATATCGTTAATATTCTTTAAGAAAAACCTATTTATATCTATTTATAACCTAAATTTTAATATATATGATCCTTTAAGGATACTTGAGAAATATTATTTACCACATAATCAAGATTTGATAATATGATTCAAACAAGTCATCTTATGATCAGCATAGAAAAACTGTCCAAGGAAGTTTCCAAAGAGTTTGAAGATAGCTAGGTTCTGAAAGGGTGAGGGAAGAACTGGGAGTCAGAACCAGACTATCGAGTAGATAAGGTCCCACTTTATATATAGATAATCTAACCTATAAATGATATGAACCAAAATAAACCAATTAACCTAGAATTTTTAAACCAATTAGTCACTAATTATTCTTTATAAGAGAAGATAATGAGAACCTACCATAGATCCAAGGGATATACTAAAATATTCTATTTAAATCCCAACCCCTCATTCAGGTGACTATCAAAGAGATTTTTAGGAAGCATACACCCGAAAAAAATACACCAGTAGAGACACAACCCATAGATAATTCTAAACTAAAGATGGAGATGATAGGTCATCCTTGAAATAAAAGAATAATCTTTTTAAAACCTGGATTCTAGGAGCATATAGGATCTAATTGATATTTGAGAAAGGAAATAGTTGATACCTTAGATCTATAAGTCTTGAAGGTAGAAGTTAAGGGGATAAATATGAAAGAAGATCCTCCCCCATAGATGGGGGTGGAGCTGCCCGAATCATCACTGAATCCTAGATAATCCTTTATAGTGGTGATTTGATTGAGATCACTGAGGATAAAACAAAGGGTTCCTCTATCCTAGGGTATCCATGGGATTTTGGAATCACCCAATGCTCAGGTAGGATCTCTCTCTATTCACAGTCTGTTAGAATCATGTGTTTAAATAACAAATAGAAACAAGAGCTTAGTAATCATCTTATTTTGAGGAGTTCTATCTGGAGTCTCAACATAATAGAATGAAACCTTTTTTATAAGGAATAAAATAATTTATATAGGCCTTATAGATCCTCAAATAGTCATATAATATTGATTGAAAATTTCTCAAATTTTCTAAAAATTTAAATTATTAAAACATTCAGTTTAATCTCAGTAATTATCAGTAAATGTTTAAAAAAATTAATATGACATTCAAAATACTCATATTTTTTATATAATTATAAATAGAATATTATTATAGTATTTTAGGAATGATTTTATTGATTCCCACAAGTTATCATGTTATATGATAATACCACGCATGATCCACAATGGTTAAATATTATACACTACCCTACGGTGCATATAAGGATAGATTATGGTGTTTCATTTAGTGTATAAATCCAAAAAAATATCTTGAATGTATGCATTAACATATTATGGTAAGGGATACTATCAAGGTGATCATTCAACCCCATATAATTATAATTTTTAATTTCTTGCAATTTGGACATGTTTTCCACCAAAGTGGAAATGAAATACCGTAACTCTTTCTCCTTTTAGAAGCAATAGGCTATTATTCTTTATTATCAATGTTCTATAAGTTGTTTTCTTTATTTTGATCCTAATGGGGGATTTTTTTTATTCCCAAGGAAGAGGTTCCACATTATATTTGGTCAGATGATGAGTTAGTGCCGATACCGATATTTGTTTAATAGTGATCATCATATTTTCTGATTTTATAGATTTTATTCTCTATATTGATGATGTTGGTCGATATTTGTCTTCAAAGTGTTAAAGGGTGTATTCCACTTGTTGTTCCACTATAATGAAATTTAAAAATCAAACATGATATTTATAGGTAATGATAATTACTTTCAAATAATCTCTGAGATTCTCAATGAAAATATCTAACATCTATTCATGTGGATGGTGCATGTTTAGGTAATAGGTTAAACCTTTCTATCTAGAAATAAAATCCATGAAAATTTCATTTTTTTGAAATTTTAAATTTGATAGGTTACGAGTTTTAATTTTCCTACATGTAAAACTAAAATAATAAAAGAAATAATTTCAAAGACCTTCTCAATTGATAATACATCAAGTTATTATATTATTTTACCAGAAAAATACAGGTCCTTCCAAAGTTTATATGAGATAACTAAACTTCACTACCTTCTACTGATCTAGTGTTCCAAGTATAGGGACACATCAAGAAGTGAAATTCATATGATATTTTTGAAAATATCATGTTCCATTTAACATAGGGAAGATAAGATTTGCAATGTTGGGTGGAGGTGGATTTCAGTAAATCTATATAGGATATAACATCCTATCTGGATACATTAGTGCGCATTGTGCTTTTATAACCTCCATCTAAGAAAAAATGTAATATAGAAACTCTTAAAATGCCACCACTTGAGAAGTAATTTGAATTGAAGCATTTAGAATAGAATAATTTGGTTGGTCTACCTATACCAATGGTAGGTGTCTATCCTATATAACTCCCTAAACCAAATCACCATTCTAAGATAGAGGAATACATGGCCTCAAGTATGCATCCCCATATGGCAGAGACTAACAACTAGAAGTGAGGGTCTAAATCATAAATTAGAGAGACTATTCCCTTAAATCGAAGTAAAAAAACAATGGAAATAACCAAAAATCATCTATAATAAACATCAGAGAACAAAAAATCAATAAAACAACAAATTTATAACAAATTTAACTTGAAAAATTCATACAAACATAAAAAATAATTGATATCCTATTGGTCCAATCATATATATAAATAAAAAATAAAAACAAATACATAATAGGCTCTACTTCCATTTCCAAGCCTCACCAAACTAGTCTGTAAATCCTTGTTGATCTATTCTAGCCTGATCCACTATACAACTTCTTCTCAACCAAAAATAATAAATAAGATATGTATGTGCACTAGAGTTCCCATACAGGGTGTGAGAAATACATATCAATAGGGTCTCAACATGTGCCTCTAATATACACCATCATATACTTATATACCTAAGGAATAAAAATAACTAAAATAAAATATACACACAAGAACATCATAATTTCATGTACAAATCAGGCCACCATGACTCTATATGCATCAATTCATTGTGTGCTAACAAGGATCCATGACACCTAGCCATACAGGCTTTGACCTAAGATGAAATCCACTAACCTCATACCATATTCCATTACCTATATCCAAAGTCTCAGGGTTGGTTGTCACTAAGTCTCAACCTCTATCTCAATATGTACAGTACGTTTCTACATCCAAGTTTTAGACCATACCTTATCACTAAAAGGGGGTTGTACATCAAGTTCTCATATCTACCATATCACTTAAATTAGGGCCTTATACCAAATCTTTACCACTAACTGATAACTCAATATAGGGTCTATCATCAACCCCTAGACCAACCTTCTCACTCAAAGAGGTCCATGTCAACATCTTGTCACTCAAGATATGGGTGTTACCCTAACCACTAACTTATCACTCAATGTAGGGTCTAATTTCACACAACCTAATCCAATATTCTCATTAAAGATATCCCATTATAGTTCCTTCTTACTCAAAGTTAGTTCATTATCTATATCACTACCTTATCACTCAAAGTAGGTATGATATCACATCACAACATCCACCTTCTCTCTCATGGTAGTATTTTTCCAACACTTTATCACTCTAGGTGAAGAGAAGACTAGGGATCTATCATCAGCTACACCAAGATCCTTTACTTATCACAATAACATGTTTAGTACACACATGAAACAATAAAAAGTCATGTATCATGTCTCATAATCTCACTTTCTCATCACTATGGTGTTAATCACTCAATTACAAGATTCTAACCTTGATATAACTCATCATAAATCTAGACTTAGAACAACATTCATATCCTCTTATAATTCTCATTTCTCCCATCAAGGTTTCTACTAGGGTCCTTTAGATTCATCCTGGTCTTATCTCATCAGCACCATGACCTATCTGAAAGTGTATTCAACACCACAGGGAGTTTTCATCAGAAAAAGTATCTTCATAACCTTTGCCTTAATTCCCAACCTAAACATCATCAAAGTTTCACTCATAGTTTAATATTTCTATCTAAGTATTATCTCAAGATATCTCTCTCTAAACCCACTAACAACCCATTTCCAATTCAACAGTAATTCCCATGACCCGCACCTAGGTCTCATCTCACAGCTCCCTTAAGAGAGTTCTCAAACTATAAATTGGAGGGAATCACTATTTATTGCACCATATCCACACCTGGTGGTCTTATCACACTAATAGTACACAATAATTATAAATCCACCATCAGGAGGGTGTTCCTTATTAATAAGGAGGAATACGACCATCTCACCCATCATCACTTGTCCTAAACCCCACATTCCTACAAAAATATCTATAAGAAACCTAACCTAGGATACCCAAGTCTCATGTAACATCCCAATACATACATGTGGTCTCTAACCAACTTAGTTATAACCTTACCCCTTAAAAACATGGTCAATGAGTGATTACTCTTTTACCCAAAGTGATAAAGGTAACTTACTCCATCTCTACGATCCTCAATGATATATTATTTCTTTCTATAGGTTTTTATGGATCCCTGACCATCATACCACTACCATGAAAACATAAATTCATTAATTCTCATATATTAACAAGTATTTGAATCTATATTATAGGTACCACCTACCTTAAATACAGAGTTACCATCCTCATGATGCTTGACTCTTCCATACCTCATCCAGTCTTTCATCAAAGATTGAACTCCTATATCATGCCAAAATTCCAAAATTATTAATTATACCAATTTATAATTAATTATTTAAATTAATACATCATGTAATAATCACTAAAAATACTTGATAGTCATCACCGTATATATGGAACCACACAAAACCTCATACGTTTATCCTTCTGAGACCTCCTCTAGTCATCCTAAGAAAAATCCCCATAATTTATACACAATTCCACCATGAACTAGTGGAATAAACACTAAAACCCTAGCCCAAATTATTCCAAAATGAGAGGCTAGAGGAAAGTAACCAAAATAGAGGAAGTAAGAAAATAACACATCTGGAATCTCTATGAAACTGCCTCCAAAACCAACCCACATTAATGGGTAAATTGGAAAAGAAGGGGGGTGAAAGAAATATCCCTCTCTCATTTCCATGTTAAAATAAATCTTGAGGTGTTTGGTTGGTAAATTACCAATTCAAAAATACTAAAAAATATCCCAGACACTACATCATGGAATGAACATGAGGGTCACAGTGCATCACCTCCATGTCTGTCCCCATCATGGTATAACCATTCAGGGTCATAGCGTGACCACCCTAGGAAGAGGGCCTAACCTCTAACCTACCTTCATTATGGTGAAACTCCTCCTAGATCATGTTATGATCGCCCTAGGTAGAGGGTTCACCCCTTATTCAACTTCCTTTATAATGTGTCCCTTATGTATTGTAATGAGATGCACATCACCCAAGTGAAGCACAGACCCCCAAGGTTAGCCTCCTCTCTCCCAGTATGGCTCCCCGCACTACACATTATAGTAACCCATCATTATACTCTATCATGGTATGACTAAAGGTCCATGACACAACCATATACTTGTAATAAAAACTAGAAATGGTAAGGGTTACACTGACCCCACTCAAATACTCACCCAAGCACCCAAAACATCACTTTGGATTCGATTCATGTCTAAAAACATATTCTAGAGATGTTTCAACCCTTAGATTTCCAATTTGAGTCCCAGTTCATAGATAAAACCTTTTTCTATGACCAAAAAATTAAATTTACACCAAATTTAATAGGCCATAATAATGTGAGTAATTATAAAATCCATATCATAAGACTTCACATCATCGAGAATACATAGTAGTCATCTAACCTTCATACCCTACCTACCTCAGTCGTGAATTCACCACCAAATCATTACATTCTATCCTCAAATATTGAATAAGATTCATCTATACAACTCCAGATTTAAAGGTTCATAATGAACCCAAATACTAGTTACCCACTCATCACCATCATTGAGTATCTAGGTGGTAATCAATCACACCTATCTATCTCGAGACATTGAAGATTCAACAACCAATTCGTCTCTAGGCTTATGGTTATCCCCACCATAACAATTTGCAAATAGTGTTTGATTCTAAGACACGGTTCTCCTAACCATAGGATTCTCCTACCAAAAACACACATCTAGTGTTCCATCATCATGCTCTAAGAAGTTTCTACCTCACCTCGTTCAATTTCTCATAAAACCCCAATCAGTCCTCCTTTGGATAACATCAATAAAAAACACTTAGCCTCACCTTTAGATGTGTTGTCCCATCACCCAATCATGATTCCTTAACTCTTAAAGGAATTATAATATTTTCTAAATTACTACATTGGTGTCTTAACTCAAAACTCATTGTGATTTCATAGTTGTAACACCCACCACATAAACCAACTATCATACTCTCTCCAAGAGAATTGACACACCTTCGATATGGCACACTCTCAGTTCACACCCAAATCAATACTAAGCCTAATTAAAATAATAAAATTACAAAAAAACACCATTTTTTAATCTCTAATTCAGTTTTTATTGAGGAACATACCACATTATATCTCCACACACATGAATATCTCGGTACCATATCGATCGTACTCTAACTAGTCTCATCATATCAACAACTTGTCCAACAAGAGGGTCATTCCTCACAGACTAATAAGATGCTTCCCTATACGAGGGTATTCTTATTATCTTCATACTAAACCAAAACACGTAGTCTCTATAACCCATATGTCATTCATCACCAAATTCAGTGACAAGATGTGATCATCCCACTCCTACCCAAGCACCAAAAATGAAACACCAATGACCACCTATTCCTAGCTCATCAACATTTTAAAAATCCATCCACAATTAGGGTCACACCCTCTAATATCCAATGTTGTTATCCCCTCTATGTCACTTCCATTAAACCAATCCTTTAGTACAACGTTCTCCAAATCCCAATATCAAATGTGATCTTTTTGAGCAACACTCATTCATCCAATAGACCAATTAAACCTACAATTCTCACTAAGAACTCAAGTTTCCAAGACCACAAGTGTCTTATCATATACATTGGTCCCTAAACAACATAAGTCCACTCACCAATCCACAAATCAATGACACCATACATAAATAGTGAACTCCCTACCTCACACACTGATACTTTCCCCCTAAAAAGATTAACTATCTCTCACTCTCCTTTTCAAAAGGTAGATTGGACCTTAAAAACACCCTCTTATAGGTTCTTACCCACTATCCAACTTGGTATCAACTAAACCCAATGATTTCCTCCAATGATACCATATCTCACAACCTAACTCATACTCCCGACATGCCTAAACCACAGACCATGATCCTCTATCATGCCACCCTCATCAAACCAGAAGTACCTTAATGATTTCTCTAAAAAAATATTGAGGAATATTACTCATTTCATAGACTTCTAGATGATCAACCACCACCTAATAATCATTCCAAAATCATTCAGGGTAAATTCATGCTCCCACTACTCCACTTGAAAGCACATGAATAATCTACATGGCTAGAGATCATATAGTTTCTTCCATTTAAAACCATATTTAATTCCCAAAACACCCTAAGTGATTCCAAACTCAAAATCCCAATGCATTTTACATGCCTTTAATCAACCCTCTCATGGGTATTAACATCCATAAGGAAACTCAATCCCATCTATGGATCACATCTCTCAAACATACCCAACCTTCATCAATTCATCACCCGACATTCAATGCTTATACTAACCAACAAAGGTCCAATATACATCCCCTTCATAAAGGGATAATACATATGTTATTAGATAATTTATCATTATAATTTCCACATTAACTTTCATCATAAAAAATTGTGAGTGAGAATCATGGTCTAACTAAGTAGAATTCGACAAACAAGTTATATGGGAAAACACCATATAAGTTATTGTTTACACTTTGAGTAGTTGAACCTTGGTCTTTAGAAAAACCTAATCAAACACAAAAATATATACATTATATGAATATTATATGTCAAATATGTAGTATTTACACATGCCTCTTGAAAATAGGCCAAGATAAAAACCATAAATAATAACCTCCAATAAACACATTATATTTTAATAATCACTCGACTATAGAGGTGAAAACCAAAACAACAATCACCTATCCCTAGTGACCCAAAATTACCATTGGAAAATATTTTCATGATACACTTTTTTGAGTTAAGTCACAAGTTTGGGAATATTTATATTACCTATCCATAATACACAAAAAAGTACAAAGAAAAAAAGCATTGATTCTAATTGTAACACCCCAACCCAAATCACTAGTCTAAGCTAGAGGGATACATGGGCTCAACCACACCTCCCCATACGCTAGAATATTCTAACTATTATTGAGGTAATAAATCATTAATTTGGAAGCATATTCACTCAAATAATAGAAAACAATAGTTTAAATAACCAAATATTATCTATAATAATCACCAGAGTAAACAAAATCAATGAAAAAACAATGTTATAAAAAATGCACCATGCATAAGTCATAAAATCGTATAATAGAACTAATTTCACACTAGGATGATTATATATATAAAAAAAATACATAATAAACCCTACTTATATACATAATCATCACCAAATAATTCTCCAAATCCCTATTGAGATACTCCAACTTGATCCACTATACAACCTTTGATCATAATTAAATCATATATAAGGTTTGAACACACATCAGAGTTCTCATATAGGGTGTGATAAATTCATCTTAGTAGGTTCTCACCAAGTTCCCCTAATATATACCATAATATACTTGTATGCATGAGGAAAAAATAACTGGAATACTATGCACACACAAGCATTTCAAAACATCATGTGCTAACTAGGACACCATAACTCCATGTGTGTCAGGACACAATGTTCTAACCTAGCTACTATGATACCCAACCATTCCTACTTTGACATATGTTGGTATTTAGTCACCTCATGATACACACCAATACCTATACCCAAATACTCATGGTTGGATGTCTTTAAGACTTGACCACTGCCAAAATATGTAGGGTAGGGTCCTATGTCTAAGTTCTTGAAAATGCCTTATCACCTAAGGGAGATTTTTCGTCATGTTAGGGACTATACCTTATCTGTCAAGGTGGGGTCTTATACCGTATCCTGACCATTACATTATCACTCAAAGAATGTTTTTTCATCAACCCTTAGACCAACATTTTCACTCAAGGAGGCATATGTCAATATATTCTCACTCAAGATGAAGTCATTACCCTAACCACTACCTTATAAATTAAGATAGGATACGATGTCATGCTTCCTAATCTAGTATCCTCAGTCAAGATTTCTAATTCCAATACCTTATTTCTCAAGTTCAATATATTATTTATAACACTAATTTTTTACACAAGGTTGGTCTAATATCACATCATAACCTCTAACTTCTTACTCAAGGTAGTGTTTTAACAATGCCTTGTCACCCATGGTGAGGAAATTCCTCAATATCCATCAACATCTATTCCAATATCCATCAACTATTATAATCACACAGTCATTACTTGTTAGTAAAATCAATCAAGTAACACAACTCATCTCACAAGCACACCAACTCATCACTAGGGTGTTAGACACTCGGGACCTATACCTATAACTCAAACTACCTCTTCATATATCCTTCCTAATAAAAATATTATTTTCCTCATTAAATTATCACCTCAATTTTCATGACATCTACTAGGGTCCTTTAGATCCCTCATGGTCTCATATCATTAGTACTAAGTCATATTTGTTATTGTATCTAACGTCGTAGGGTGATTTCAAATCTTAAAGGATCCTCCTAACCCTAGCCTAAATTCTAGGTTTGAGCCTCATAAAAATCCCACTAACTTATTGGTATTAATAACCAAGGGCCACCCCAAGATATCACACTCTAAAATTCTTTACAACCCAGTTCCACCCAATGTTAAGTCACCAAAAATTCTCATGACCCACACTTAGGTGTTGTCTCATAGATCCCTTAGGAGAGATCCCAACCCATCACATAGAAAAAAATATATCATTATCACACTAAATTTATCCTATAAAATCTTATACCTTTTATGGATCACACAAATTCCCAATCCACTATCATAAGGGTGTTCCTTACTAAGAGTGAGGTGTACAACCATATTACACATTATCACTAGGCCTAAGCCCATTATGTCTACCCAACCATCCTTAGAAAACCTAACCTTGTCTACCTAATTCTAATATCACACAGCACAATTCCATCCTATATCTTTATCTAAGGAACTCTTATTCCCCAACCATCTACTTGGTCCCAAGAAAACATGCATGAATGTTCTCTTAGGAATAATCAAGCATACGAATTTATATTATTGTACCTCCCACCTTAAATATGGAGTTACCATCTTCATGATAATCCAATCATCCTTAGACAAGCTTGTTCATGCCTTTTCCAATCTCAGATAAACACCTTTGCTCTTATCTCATGCTAAAATTCAAAAATAATTAATTATTATGATTTATAATTAATTATTAAAATTAATCTATTAAGGCGTAGTCATTGAAAAATTAATTTGGTATTTTTTTCATCAATAACACTACTGTATACCTTATATGTTTATCCTTTAGGGACCTCCTCTATACATGAAAAGAAAAATACCTATCATCCCCACTCAATTCCACCATACTCTAGTGGAATTGGCACTATAAGCATTTCTTGAATTGCACTAAAATTAAAGTCTAATGAAGCACATGCAATAAAAAAATATTGAATCGAGTAAAACGCCTCAAATAACTATATAATTTCCTTCAAAACCATCTCACTTAATAGGGGTAAATAGGGGAAGAGATGGGGAAGTGATAACTAAAATGACCCTCCCTCATCGCTTGGTCAGCCTAAATCATGAGGGGGAAAGATAGTAAATTATCAATCCCCCCCCACTAAGAAAATAGACCAGTCATTGTATCATGGAATAACCATGAGGGTCGCAATGTAATGCATCTGTGATTGGACTCATTGTATCATGACCTTATGGGGTCACTACATGATAATTCTATGAAGACAGAATGTCCCTCGACTTGTCTTCATTATATCATGGCCCCTCTTGGGTCATGGTGTGATAACCCTGGGTAGAGAGGCCATCCCATACACAACCTTTGTCAAAGAATGACCCTTATAGGTCATGTCATGATGAACCTCACCCATGTGATGCCAAAAAACCCATAGTATACCCTCCCCTATCATGAAATAACACCCCCACACTACATGCCATGAAACCCCTCGTTGTAGTCCATCATGACATAGATGCCTACCTTTAATGAAAACCAACAAAGGGGAGGGTCACCCCGACTTTCCTCTAATTCTCAAATAAGAATTAAAAACACCTCCTAGGTCTTGATCCATGTCCAAAAAACATATCCTAGATGCATTCCAACCCTCAAATTCCTAATCTGATTCATAATTCATGGAACTACCCTTTCTCTGAAGAAAAAAAAATTTAAATTTTCTATGAATTTCTCAACCTATAATGATGTATTTCATTATATCCTAAGTTATCTTAGATTTAATTTCCCTAATTGAAAAATATTTTTCCCTAAAAATATGTAATTTATAATTATTAACTTGCATTTTAGTTGTGTAGATGGGTTGATTTTATCTCAAGTTGACTAGACAACTTGATTCTACCCTTATAATTAAAATAATATCTTCTTACTAGATAACAGTCATAATAGGAGGCATTGCTTCTTCTCCCTGGTAATTACACTTAGTAGGTTTGTCCCCATTTAGTAACTCAACATTAAGATATTTTAACCATTCTATCTTTAATTCATATAAGGAAATTTTTTCTTTGGTTTAAAGAGACTTAACTTCTTTGTGTGATGGGTGGGTTATATACCAAGCAACACCCTTCCCCTTTTCTTGTATGGTGGATCAATGAGTGGGAGGCAGTTAAAAGTTTAGTGGACCTCCTAAATCATGAATATTCCTATAAGTTTGGGTGAATATATCCTCTTCTCGATGAAAAGTTACTAAATTTTAATCAAGGTTTCTTTAAACTAAAAATAAATTAAATTAAATAATAAAATGTTATAAAAAATATTTTGATGGGAAGGTTGAATCATCACAAGCTTCTATATTTGTAAGAAAAAAGAAAAAAGTAAAATTTTCTATAAAAATATAAAATCTATTTTATTTAATACTATAATTTTTATAATCATCCACTTCTTTTACACCTAGATAACATTAATTTAATAATAGATAGAATTTGTATCTATATGAAAGATAAAAAAATATGTTAATTACAAGTGTTATGGAGATTATGGGAATAAAATTATATTTTCTACCATAACATGTCATTCTACTAGAAGTAAAGAATGAATGATTTGAGGTTGAGACAGTCAAGGAATATGAGCAATAATGTTGAGTACAAGAAATATGTGAAAATAAGAAATTCATATAAAAATATTAAAAAAATAAATACTTAGAAGAAGTTTGAAAAATATACGATATTTTGAGTCATTATATTAAGTAATATTTAACAATTATCCCAAAAAAATTACAACTAGTTTTTGGGTTTTATAATTCATAAAGAAGAATAAATTCATCAAAGATATTTATGGTTAAAAAATCTTTAAAATATAACAAGAATAAAAATTCATGGATTATTAGTAGTGCTAGTTCACCTTATATTACTAAAGATACATTGATTATTAATAATTTTTAATGTAATGATATGGGATAAATAACTTTTGGAAATTATAGTTTACTAAAATTAAAGGGAGTATGGACTGTTATGATTAAAAAATAATAATTGAGGACCAAATGATTTATTTTCATTAATGAGATCAAACATAATATTTAGAGTGTTATTCAAATGTGTGATGATGTCAATGAATTTAGACATTTTCATTATCAATAACATCAAATACAGATGAATTATCAATAATAAATAAATATCTAGTGGTAATTTATTTTAGATTATAAATACATATGATCCATGTTATTTTTTTTACAAAATATTAGAATAGGATCTAGCATAAAAGGATTAGTCATATTAGCCAAATAAGTATAAAATATTTTTTTTAAAGATAATTTTTTAGAGATTTTCTGAAATAGATAATAAAAGTCTTAGTCATATTAGCTAAATACATAGGATCCATGTTATTTCCATGGAAAATACTTCTATTCACAAAGTCCATGTATGTTTGAAAATTGATTTTAATTCATAAAAATGCATTATATTAATAAAATAACTATGTTTTTGAGTATTTACTAATATTAATTGTTATATAATTTTTAAATCAAAATAAATTCTTAATATATACTGTATATGTGTACTGTATTTTTACTATTCACTTAAAAATCATTTGTTTTGGAAAATTATTAAAAATTAAACAGTAGTTAATATCAATGTGAGGATTTAAAATTTAATGCCCTTTTTTGAAAATAATTTTTATACATGATAATTATTTTATTAAGAAAACACTATGTATTTCATATTCATGCATTTGGCACCAAAAATTTAAAAACTGTTTTTTAATAAATCTTATTTTTATTTTAAGACATATGTGTACAATTAAATTCTATTTATTAATCGATATACATTATTAATAATTATTATTTATATTATTACTGAATGATTTTTTGTAATTTATTAGGAACTTTTATGTATAGTGGTTACATTACTATTACAACTGTCATATTGGGAAGTTATTACTCAACAGTCTAATTCTTGATAGTCTGATTCCATTGTTCATACTTCCTCTAATATACACCCTTTATTCGAACATCTAAAATCATTCATATATTTCTATTATTTCCTATATCATGTATATTACATTGATTGTTTTCTTTTCATAATAACGATGTATTTTATATATTTTTCATTATTTTTATAGTATGATCCCCCAGAGTTCAAAATTATGCCATTTCCATATATTTTTATGTGTTCTATAGCACTAGTTGTGACCATTATTGTGAATGTAATTTTCTAGAATCTATTATGATATAATTATGCAATCAAATGGTTTGTGATTATAATAATATTCTCATATATTACAGTAATTTTTTGGGGTTTAAATTCTCCCCCTTAAATATTTTTATTCTTTAAATTCAAGATATATATCAATCCATGAATATATGTGGGTATTTCTTCCTCGTTGCTTCCTTTGGTTCCCATGTCGCTTCCTCTATATTTTGATTCCTCTAATGTAATTTCATCAACTTTTTTGTTTTAATTCACAACACTTTCACTCTAGTTTAAAGAATCTGGAAAGGCTCCCCATTGTAATAAAAGTTAAGCTATGGCTCTATTTCTTTGGTGGTGAGTATGTGCATTAGGTCTGACATGTACTTACTAAACATCGAGACATGGAACACATCATGAACTTTAGAGAGTTTTAGTGGTATAACCAAATAATAATACATATCTCCAATACCCTCCATAATCCCAAAAGTCCCAATATACATAATACTTAGCTTCCCCTTCTTACCAAACCATATAACTCATTCTATGGTGACATGTTAAAGAATATTAGATCCCCTTCTTATAATTCAATGTCTTTCTTCTGAATATCAACATCTCTTTTCTATCTATATTGAGTCATATTGATATGGTTATATATTTCTCTCACTATCTCAATTGTATCCTCAATGAGTTCTGAATCGATTAGCCTCATTTCCTCAACTTCATCCCAATATGTTGGAGTACAAAATATTTTACCATACAAGGATTGATATAGTTACATTTGTATGTTGGAGTTAAATTGTTTATTATATGATAATTATACCAAAGGTAGATACTGGTCCCAAGTTCCTTTTAAGTTGAGTAATATTTACCTCAGCATGACCTTTAATGTTTGGTTAGTCATTTTAGACTACCCATATGTTTAAAGACAGTAAGTGGTGGTAAAATATATGTTAGTGTTTCATCATTCTAAATAATACTAAAAAAATTAATGTGAAACATGGGTTATGTAAAACCCCATGACTTTGTAGGCTATGAAATTTAAGGGGAGTTTTAATTATGACTTTTGAGTAGGATTTGTTTTGAGAATATGGATTCATATCATATTTTTGAGAGTTAGATCGTCATGTGAAGATATTTTTATTTATGGATTGAGGATCAGGAGGAGCCTCAATTTCTTAGGTGAGCATAAATAGATTTAGATTGAAATTTTTAATTTTGAAAAGGGTTTTACCCTATCACAAGGTTACTACATGATTATTCGAAACTATGTGGGTTAACTGTGAGAGGTGGTTTTTCTTAGAGGTATGTCACACACATGGAACATGGTTTTAGATTAACCATGAGAAACCTTCAATTTGGGTTTTATAGTGTGTTTAATGGTTGTAACTTGGTTTGGAAAATCATGCGGCCAAATTGTGTGAGATGTCTAGCTTCAGTTAGTAGAGGTTGCAAGTTTTTGACACGATTTGGTAAAACATGCAACCATACTATTCAATAGAGTGTGTATTAAGATAGTGTGAGTCATATGGTTGGTATGAGGTTTAGAAAATCACGTTTACAAACCATTTTTTTCTTATAAATCATTAAAAAGGGGTGAAATATCATTTTCCCCTTAGAATTTTAGGCCTCTTTACACACCACCTTCTCCCTCATGCATGATCAATCTATGTGATCTATCCCCCACTATCTCTATTGATCCCCATTTTGATGGAGTGATTCCTTATAATTTTTTGAATTGATTCAATTTAATATCCTTATCTCTCTTAATTAGTTTATATCCTCCCTTTTTTCTAATTTTGGTTGTCTCCACCTTGGTTTTAGTTGATGATTTCACTAGAGCATTAAGGAATCATCTCGATATAATGGTGTTTTTTTATGTGTGGTTAGATAATGTCTCATGATTATGAAAACATGCTATTTAATTTCATTTTTATGAAGATATACCACAATAAAAAAACATAGGGTTTTAAATTTAATTTTTAAAAATTTTCTATTGATCAGATGTCAAATGGTAAGGCTTTCATCCAGGATGATGTCAAAAGTATTGCATGAACCTTATGGGAACATTTGGTCATTATTTTGATATTTAGAGATCATTTGGTAAGTTTTTAGGTGTTTATAACTATATTTATTAAATTATAATATTTTATAATTAATTAATTTGATTATTTAGTCTAAGATAGGTACTTGTTTGGATATGTGATTTTTGGTTAGACTTAGATGATGCTTGGATGTGTTTGGAGGAGAGTGGTTGACCTTTTATCAATGGATGATAACTCTATATAAGTTAGGTGGACCCTTGAATATCTCCCCATGGTTTATTAATTTGATATGTATTGTGATATATGGTCTCGACAATATCGGTGATCAACATTTTTAAATAAATAAAGTGTTTCTTTAATGTAGAATACCTATTGATATATGAAGTGCCAAGGTCCATGGTGAAACCTTGTGAATTGGATTAATGCCATGACCACCAATTAATGAGGTCTAGATTTTAAAAACATGGTAAGTGGCGCATGGTCCCTAAGGGGTATGATTTTAATGGTATTAAATCACATAGTGGGGTTACATTAGGATGGATATGAGACTCCTCGGTTTGGAGTGAGTACTCCGATGATAATTATGGGAAATAGAATCAACCAATAACCATGTTGCTAATGGGAGAGGTTACTAATAGGTTTATGAGTGTCCCAAGGTATAACTCAAATTTGTTATGATATGTTAATGTCCTATATGGGGTATTAGGGATATTTGAGTTGTTGTGAGTGGATTATGCATTATTATGATAGACAAGACGATCATACATATCTTGTATGATCAGAAACACCATCTTAAGGGTGGATTAGACTCTTAGTGAGTTCCATGAGAAAGATGGGACCTATTTGGATGAATATGAAGTTGCATAGGTGATTTACTATAGTTTTTTTTGTACTTATATGTATCTAACGGTGATGCAAGATGATACCCAGAGGTGGGTTGTTGTCAATGGGCTTAGAGATCACTGAAGGGTGCATAACATGACTTAGTGCCAGTGAATAGAGACTATAATGTTTAAATATAACCCGAGTAGACACACTTTATTGGTGATATTAGGATGATTATGGGTTCAACATGATGTTATTGTGTGATCGGTATAGTATTGAGAGTTATACCCAAGTGGCTAGGAGGATGAAAAGGTGTTCCTTTAGATGTGAGGCTGGTTCCGAGTAACAGTCACTCGGGTGAAAAGTTGGTGAGATCATGGATGTGTTTTGATGATTGAGATGTGTATTTCATGTGATGGTCCCATTTATATAATATTCCTCTATTGTGTGATCTATATGTGTTTCCCAATAGAGAGGGTCCTCCCCTAAGTTTTAGATGACTTGTTTATAGGAAGGGTGTGTGCACACCCCTGAGTTTCTAGATGAGGTTGCTTATTTTTTGGAAGGATTTGGTTATAACCCCAAGTTTCTAAATAAGGTAACTTTTTTCCTAGTAGGGTTTAGTAATGAAAATTATTTTTTATATGAGTCTACTTTTTTCCTAATTGGGTGAAGGCGCACCCTTGAGTATCTGGATGGTCAGTTTCCTAGTAAGGGGGAGTCACACCCCCTGAGTTTCTAAATGATATGTTATATATTTCCTGGAAAGGAGAGTATGCCCCTAAATTATTGGATAACTCTCTAATTTTTTCTTGGATAAGATCTTGTATGAACCTAGGTTATAGATGATGGAATTATACCTAAAGACTTTTGAACTGGATGAAGCAGGCATAGTTGAACCATGGTGTCTACTTCGAACCTAAGGTTCAATGAAGATTATTTTATTATTATTTCATGGTTATTTATTTATTCTATATGTATATCACCTATGAATAAACTATATTTATTGGTTATGATATGTAATATATTGGTGTTTTCCAACTAATTTTTACTCACAACCTACCCGAGTAGTCAGAGCACTTGGGCACCGGAGAGACCTCATTATTCATATGTTCATGTAGGGAAGAGGCCTGAGATTAGATCATTAATATAGATAGATTAGAAACTCTAGGGAGAAATATGAGGTGAGGATATGGGATGGAAGTAAAGCCTATTTTGTATTTTATTTTATTTTATTTTATTTTATTTCATATATTTGGTTGGCCTAATGGGAGACCACTTGTTGTGTGTAACTATATACTTCCACATTATATTTTTATAGCACTTTTGTTTTATTGATTATGCATACTTTGATTATTTTAATGGATGGTAATTGGTTTTTTCACTATTTTATTAACTCTGATATGAGGGTATATTATCCCCATGATTTCACCATATACCCTTATTTCTAGTCAACAACATTTTCCATCTATGGAAGTTTGCTTAAGTTCACTTATAGAATCCAGTCAGGACATCAATTAGTGGTATTTAGAAAGAGGATATTACAAATTGGTATCAGAGAATCTTGTTATTTGACTTAATATTTGGTAATATGGAAGATATAGAATAAGGGAATGTTAGATATTGTGATAGACCTCATCCTAGTACATTTTGATCACATTTTTAAATCTGAGGTACATGTTACTAGGGATATGGAATTGTTATTATTTCTTCTTTTTCATAAAATTGAGATAAATATTCAATACTTTCATGTTCATTTGAGATTGTTATTGTGTTTTTGGATCCTGGACCATTGGTAAGAGGAATTTGTACATGTATCATGTTTAGAACATAGGAATCACATGACATTAATGTGATTTTCTCTTATTGATATCACAAGCGATAGAGGGGTCTATTGTTTAAAGTGTCAATAAAAATATATTTTTAATTTTACCATATAACTTGTTGGAGAAATTATTATAAGTTTAACCATTATATTTTATTCTAACTGTAGGCCATGTGGATCTTACAGAGGGATGATCCTTGATGATGGCTATATAGTCCCTATATGAAAGATATGTATAGGGGCCCTTAGTAGGTCTATACTAGAAATTTATTCCTATGGAATATACCCATGTTGGGTGATTGAGATTCATTTTTTGTTACTTAAAGTGTAAAAAATCCTATATAGTGTTTTCCCATAATGATTCTCAGTGTAATTATATTTAATTGAACAATTTGACTATAATTTCCATGGTAAAAATCTTATTATAGTGATATTGTTATTTTATAGTGGTTGGGATCATGATCCTTGAGGTGGTAGTTGGGTATATAGATGCTTGATGAGGACTAGTTCCCTATAGGGTGGTGAATCAGCATGTGATGACTGGTTTTTATATGTGATAATATAATATTTTGTATTTTGTATGTGAGTTTTTGGGTGACATTTGAGATAGTAACATGGATTATTATCTAAGATATGGTTTATGGTTTGGTTGGGAGAGCCTATTTCATTTGAGATGCAGTTCAAGATATTAGCGATTCGGGTGCTATGACTAAGTAGCAAAGATTCTTTCCAACTATTGTTGAGGTGAATTCCTATAAATTATGTTAACTTGAGAGAGGTGTTATCCTAGACTTTTGAGTGACTTAGAGATGAGAATCATGGGTAGACTCTTTGAGTTATAAAATTGGTTCATGGTAATTGCTACTGAGTATGTGGTTTTTTTATGGAGATTCCTTGATCTTCTGCGGTATAAAACACTTGAGGTGATTTGGTACCAAGGATAGTTTTAGTGGGAATGATTATTAGGATAACTATAACTATTGATTTTAAGTTTTCATCTGGATTATGTGTCGTATTATGATCCTATAATTTTATATCTAGGATGAGTAGATCGTGGGTAAATGATTTTTATAGTGATGATGCTCAAGTGGCAGGTAGTTGTGTGGTGTGCCTTAGTGTGAGTGAGATGTTGGTATTATTGGAACATAAGAACTAAAGTGATTCTAGCTTTATGATATTTACATACGGTGTTTTATGGTCAGTGTTTTAGGAACATGAGCCTAGGTTTGATGACATGCGAATCATTAGAGCATGGGTCAAGTTGCATGATTAGGTTTGGACAATATTGTACACCATTAGGTATAGTTGAGATAGATAATTGGATAATAATTGAATCATATAGATTATGGGTTATTTAATGGAGAAGTATGATCCAAGGAACAATGTATTTGATAAGATACCTGCAGGAATGATTTCCTTAGGTTTTTTTGATATTGATAAATATTAACCCTTCCATCGATGGGGATAACTTAGACCAATCAGGGTATCGTGGTATATTTGACTTGAGGTTGTTCCTTGATAGGGGTTGATATGATAGGAAAGCATCTCTTAGGAGGTGTGAAATGTGTGCACTGATGGAACCTATTTATTTTGTTCTTTAGGAGTGGTATAAGAAAATTAATATTGTAGGGAGCACACCATTGACCATTATAGGGTGTGACCCTTGTTATGGATAGAAATTTTTGCAGATGGATAGGATGATGTTCTTGGTGAGATGAGGATTGGTGGTGGTTGACGTTTAATGTTGGAACTCAATTATGAGTGGTATAGTAAAAACTAGTCATTATATGGGGTCAGGTTTAGATCATGGTCCATGTAGATTATAATTTTAGTTTAATACAGTTATGATGAGGATAATACTAGGTGGGTAGCATCGAGTTGATTTTGGATGTATGACCCTTATGTTATATGGGCCATGGGTGTGATGAGACTGGTCATTGAATGGTCAATATGATACTAGGGTTCCAATGTGTAAGTAAATATTATTTTATTTGTTTCTTTAGAACACACCAAATTTAAGATTTGATTCGAAGATAGATAAGATTCCATTTATTATTATTGAGTTCAGGATGGTTTTGGATTTAATTTTAGGGTGAGTCGGATCAAAGTCATACTAGTTATTGTGAGTGGATTATGATGGTAGATTTGGTTGTTAGAGGATACAACAATTTAATTACACCTCATGTTAGGTTTATACATTTGTATGGGTATTTATATGATCTAGGTATGCATTTAGTATTTGAGGCATCATGATTGAGTGATGAGATAGCACATTATCTAGTGTGGACAAGAATTTTCAAGAATTGTTGACCCGAGGTGGAATAGCCAATGTTTTCATGTGAAATTAGATATGGTGATATTAAATCTACATGATAATTTCAATAAAATTATAATAATTTATTTTTAGTAGGCGATTCTGATGGTGGGGAACACCATGGATTGTAATCGTCTTTTATAAACATCAAATTATGGTGGGGAGAACCATGATCCTGAGAATTAAAAAATCGATGATGCCTTGGTGTATAGAGACCCAACCTTTTCTTACATTACTATTACATCATTTCAAAGATAAACAACATAATAGTATTACACATAGAGGATCCAAAGGTTTAGTGTCTTGGGAAAACTAGGACCACACATAACAAATACAACATCAAGCATAAACATTTATTTAATTTCTCGTTCTCTAGCTTCTTATTGGCACTTGTCCTCTCCTTAGTACATGTAGCCACATAAGGATATACATCAAAAGGGGTGAGATAGAAGCCCAGTAAGAGGATAGATAAAAACAATATATCATGGGGTCAGCATAATCATAACATAGGCAAAAGATCATGAACACGAGAGGAGCATAAATAAAAGACTTGAAATGTGGCAATGCATAAAAATGAAACATCATGTATTAGTGGTTAACTACCACACGTACTTGTGAACCAAGCTATCATCTTTTTCACACATCATTTCACATTTACTCATGAGATTAATCACTTTACCAAATGCATTGGAGTGCTGTATAATTCCGGGCGCACCCGTCACTTTGAAACATTCATATTGCGCTATATAATTCCGAGAGCACTCGTCATATCATAACATTATCATTATCATGATTGCCACATAGAACACATATCAAAAGTGAACATAACTAAACCATGTAAAGGAATGAGTTTCATCTCATAATAATACATTCATAAGCTTTGGGTTCCCAAAAGAAAGAGGGAATAACATACTTGATACAAGAACCATCAACCATGAATGAGAGATAAAAGTTGAGTTCTTAAAAAAAGAGTTCTTTTGGAAAACATTAATATTTAAATAAACTTAATTAGAAAACATTGATATCCCAGAAAAGGAAATATAATGATGAACAAATTATCTTTAATAAGTGACCATATCGAAAATGGAGTGAAAGAGGCAAAACCTGAAGAATGAAAGTTGGGTTCGAGAATTTCTCCTTACCTTGTACCCGAATGATTCCTTCCCTTTAAGGTCCTGTATAATGACATTATATTCATTAATTAGAAATAAATAACCATGTGTAAATTAATATAGTTCATTATGGTTTCATTGTGTCATATTATGTTCCTTTGGATGACTTATAGAGTTTAAAAACATTGTTCGTGGATGTTCGTTTTTATGGTTTTTCTTGGGTGGTTCACTTGTATTCATAAATTGAAGTTTGGGTAGAACATGAGTAAACATCCAGAAATGATATTACATGTAATTAATGATATTACAGGAGTTTTAATGATCTTATAATGAATTATATTAGATCCATGTGGATGAATCATTAGATAAGAATTAAGTGATGGTTATTTGGGTCAATTTGGGCGGTTTTTGGATCACAACGAACTTGTTTTAACTTATCACTTAGTAATATGTCCATAGGTTATTTAATGAACTTTAAATAGAACATAATACATATAAAATATTCTGGTTAAACCATAAAAATGGTTTCATGACCATATCTGAAGGTAGAAATGGAAGAAGAAGGCATGTTGTTCTTGAAGGTGATAAATTAACACCTCACGAACAACGTTCTCTTTAATAAAATAAAAGGAAGAGGGAAAGGGGGTTGGATGATATAATATCCAATTAGAATCATAAAATTATAGTATATTTATAATACTGGAGTTACAACACAATTTGGATGAATATAGGTTGGGAGAGATCAATAAATGAACTTGAACTTGAAAGGGAATTAAAGGAGAAGAGCGGGGAAATTACCTCTTAAATCCTTCTCTTGAGAACCTCCTTAAGGGCCTAAGCTTGGTATTTTGATGAGACCAGAAGCTCTTGGACGTGGGTGAGGGTCTAGGTGAGATGATTGGGCATATCTTAGACAATTCTTGAAGCTTGAGAGGTGTGGTTTGGCAAGAGGAGGGGGAGGGCTTATTTATACATGAGGAGGGAGGTGTTTTTAATATAAAATATTAAATAAAATAATATATCAAAAGTTAGACTTGTAATAGTAGTTTTTTGACATCCTAAATCATATATTAATATAATATAATTCGTTTTAGGATTTAATTCTTCTTTATAATTCTAATTCATTAATTTATTAAAAGGAAAGTGAAAGAAATAGAAAAAGACACTTTAAGAAATCACCTTTTGACTTTAGGCTTTGAAAAGTTCTTTTTAGGTTTGAGAATTGGATTTATTGTATTTTAAGGAACCATTTATGAAATTTAATATAATTTTCTGAAAATAAATTTCTATAATGTTTATTTCATCATTACATCATTAATGATGCAATTTAGTATACACCGATTATGCGAAAAAACTGTATTTGTTTTACTATTCACCCGAAATTGAAGTATTTCAGAAAAAACCCAAAAATTCACCCCTACCATTTTTTGACGTGTAGAATCCAAAAATGAATTCCATTTTTTTAAAATAATTTTTTAAATATTATTAATTTAATATTTAATTAAAATCATAATTTACTTAAAAAACAGTTTTTAAGATTAAAACTGATTTTATAGTGCTTCCAAAAATTACGTAGGGTCTTATAAAAATATCTAAAAACTATGAGACATTGATTAAATAATTTATGAATACATTTTAGGGAAATAAATATTCTTTTAAATTAATTAATTAATTATAATTAATTATTTATGACATACAAAATACCAAAATGTTTACTAAGGTCAAATTGTCACTTTCAAAGATGTCTAAATTTTATTTAATTATTCATAGGTAATGTTACTCTTATGTTGGATGATTTACTATTCATAAGGGTCGTATTACTATTCATAAGGGTATGTTACTATTCATAAGGGTATGTTACTATTCATAAGGGTACGTTACTATTCACCAAAAATTATTTTTGTTTCATTAGCCTCCAAAAATCATCTTGAAGACAACCTTGTATGTCGGATTTCCCAAATTCCAAACATAGGAGTGAAAAACTTATGTTTAAAGGTAAATTATCACTTAGGAGTTCATTATTTTGTGTTTTTATGACATAAATATAAGAAGGGAATTTTCCATTGAAAAACATTGGGTCATTACATTCTTCCCCCCTTAAGAAATTTTGCCCCCGAAATTTCACTTTACACAAACAGGTGAGGGTACTTATCCTTCATTGCCTCTTCTGGTTCCCAAGTTGCTTCCTCAAACTTATGGTTCCTCCACAACACTTTTACAAGATGGGTTGTCTTGTTGCGTAGAACCTTATCTCTCTGATCCAGAATCTTTACTGGCTGCTCCTCATAGGAGAGATCATCTTCCAGCTGCACCACCTCTGAGTTTAGTACATGTGAGGGGTCTTGTATGTACTTCCTCAGTAGTGATACATGAAACACATCATGAACTTGAGCCATATTCAATGGAAGCGCAACCCGATAGACCACAGCTCCTATGCGGTCAAGGATCTCAAAGGGGCCAATATACCTTGGGCTTAGCTTCCCTTTCTTCCCAAATCGCATGACTCTCTTCCATGGAGATATTTGAAGGAAGACTTTATCTCCAACGTCGAACTCCAAGTCCCATTGACGGTTTTCAGCATAGCTCTTTTGCTGAATTTGAGCATCTTTGATGTATTTCTGGATGAATTGAACCTTCTCTGTCATATCTTGAACAAGATCAGGTCCAAGTAGCTTCCTTTCTCCAACTTCATCCCAACAGGTTGGAGTTCTACATCGCTTCCCATAAAGAGCTTCATACATATCCATATGAATACTCAAGTGGAAGCTATTTTTGTATGAGAACTCAACAAATGGGAGATACTGATCCCAACCACCTTTGAATTCAAGAGAGCAAGCTCTTAGCATATCTTCAAGCGTCTGGACAGTCCTTTCAGACCGGCCATCAGTTTGGGGGTGATAGGCCGTGATGAAATTTAATTCAGTACTCAAAGCATGTTGAAGGCTTCTCCAGAACTTATATGTGAAACTTGGATCACGGTCAGAGACAATTGAGATTGGAACATCGTGCAGTCTCACCACTTCCTTCACATATATCTTTGCCAGTTGTTCAAGCGATAGGTCTTCCCGAATAGCGATAAAATGGGAAGTCTTGGTGAGTCGGTCAACCACAACCCATATCACATTATTTCCCTCTGACGTCTTCAGGAGGCCTCTGAAAAAGTCCATAGTAACATTTTCCCATTTCCGCAGAGGTATAGGAAATGGTTGTATCATACCCTTGAACTTTTGTCACTCATCCTTAACTTGCTGACCTACAAAGCACCTTGATATATATTCCGCAATCTCGTTATTCATGTTATCCCACCAAAAGTTTTCTCAAAGATCATGGTACATCTTGGTACTCCTAGGATGGATAGAGAAAGTTGAGCTATGTGCATTATCCAATAGCTCTTTCTTTATCCTGGGTGATGAAAGCACACAAAGCCGCATTCCAAACCGAATCACACCATCATCGTCGATATGGAACTCTTGCATCTTCCCTTCCTTTACTACATTCACCCTCTTTGGTATCTCCACATCATCCCTTTGTGCTTCCTTAATCTTCTCTTGGATGGATGGTTGCGCAATAATTTGGGAAAGGTAGGATGTATCCCCTTCCCTTATGATTTCCAAATCCATTATTTTCATATCCAAGAACATAGGGTCTTTCTCAATCCGCAACATGGATAGAGTAGCAGGTTCCTTTCTGCTTAGAGCATCAGCTACCTTGTTCTCCTTTCTAGGATGATAGTGAATAGAGCAATTGTAATCCTTGATTATCTCTAACCACCTCCTTTGATGCATATTGAGCTTATTTTGTGTAAATATATACTTCAGGCTCTTGTGGTCGGTGTATATGTCACACTTCTCGCCATAAAGGTAGTGCCACCATATTTTCAAGGCAAAAATCATGGCTTCCAGCTCTAGATCATGCGTCGGGTAGTTATACTCATGGATCTTCAACTGTCATGAGGCATAGGCTATTATCATTTTTCATGAGTAAAAAACCCAAGCCTTTCTTTGAAGAATCATTGTATATCACAAAACTTTCTCCACTTTTCGGTAGTGTGAGTATAGGTGTAGTGATTATCCTTATCTTTAGCTCCTTGAAGGTTCCCTCACATTCTTCCGTCCAGACATACTTTACCCCTTTCCTTTTTAACTTAGTTAGCGGGATTGACAATCGTGAGAAGTTTCTCACAAAACATTGGTAGTACACAGCTAATCCAAGAAAACTACGAATTTATGTGACACTAGAGGGCCTGGTCCATTCCTCAATTGCCTTTGTCTTTGAAGGAACCACAGAAATTCCCTCACTTGTGATCACATGTCCCAAGAACGTGACTTGATTCATCTAAAAGTCACACTTTTTGAACTTGGCGTACAAATTCTCCTTTCTTAATGTCTCCAACACAAGTCTTAGATTTTCTTCATGTTCCTCATTTCTCTTGGAGTAGATGAGAATATCATCGATAAACACTACCACAAATTTGTCGAGGTAATGTCTAAAGACTCTATTCATCAAATCCATGAAGATTGCAGGGGAATTAGTAAGTCCAAAGGGAATCACCAAAAACTCATAGTGCCCATACCTTGTACGGAAGGCAGTATTCTGAATATCTTCCTTCTTCACCTTTACCTGATGATATCCAGAACGAAGATCCACCTTTGAGTAGTATTTAGATCCTCTTAACTGGTCGAACAAGTCATCAATCCTTGGGAGAGAATACTTGTTCTTTATGGTGATCTTGTTGAGTTCCCAATAATCGATACACAGCCACATTGTTCCATCCTTCTTCTTCACAAAGAGCACTGGTGCACCCCAAGGTGATGCACTAGGGCGTATGAACCCTTTGTCCAGATGCTCTTGCAATTGCTTCATTAACTCCTCTAGTTCGATAGGATCCATCCTATAAGGGCACTTTGATATAGGAGTAGCTTTGGGTATGAGTTCAATTGAGAAATCTACCTCACGATCCAAGGGAATTCCGGGTAACTCTTCAGGAAATAAATCATTGTATTCCCTCATGATGGGAATTTCATCAAGGTTGGAACTTTCCTTCGACTCAACCATTTGGGTGAGGTATGATTCTTCATAGGGAATTAACTCTCATACCATTGAAGGATTTTTCAAAGGAGATTCATGACCTTCCTTGAATTTTTAGAGAAGCATGGGATGGTTCGGAATATTAAAAGATATTTCCTTTTCCCGACAGTTGATATGCGCTCTATATAACGAAAGCCAGTCCATTCCCATTATAGCATCGAATTCCACCAAGGGAAGTATTACAAGATTTTCAAGAAGAATATTCCCACATAAGTCAATAGGAGAAGAGTCAAACACTTGGGTTGCAATTATTGCACCACTTGGTGTTTTTACAGATATCTCTACTTCAAGATTTCGGGGCTTCGATTCTATAGTTCTATAAAACTTGAAAGATATAAAGGAATGCGTAGAACCAGAATCAAATAAGACTTTTCCAATTCTTGATTGAATAGGAAGTGTACCGTGTATGACTTAATTGTCATGCTCCACCTCTACAGTAGTGATGTCATAATCCTTCCCTTGTTCCTTTGGCTTTGGTGGCTGCTGACGCTGATTACCCTTGACAGCTCGAGGTTTAGTGCACTAGTTTGCATAGTGCCCTAGCTCCCTACAGTTGTAGTATTGAACCATGAGTGGGTTTATCCTTTCATCAGCTACATTATCCTTCCTTTTCATGTCTTTTCGACACTCTTGAGCATGATTTCCTTCTTTCCCACACTTGAATCATTTCCTCGTCCCTTTTAGGCAGTTCTGATGGTGCAACTTCCCACATTTTTGGCATGTGGGTCGTTGATTTTTCTTCCCACCTTTTTCACTAGATCCACCAGCTTGAAACTCCATCTTTCATTTTTTATCCCCATAGCCATGGGACCATTCTCCAAACTCCATCTACACTTTGAGAGCACACCAAACAACTTCTTCATAACTCCCAAAGTCTCGAATTACAAGAACCTTTCGAAGGTGTGGTTTTAATCCACTAAAGAATCTATCAATTTTGCTATCATTGTTGATAACAAAACCCGAATCATACCTTGAGAGCCTTGTAAAATTCGCTTCATAGGTTGTGATAGATTCTAATTCTTTTTGCTTGAGCTCTATGAATTCTCTCTCCATCTTCGTGTGAATAGTTCGTGGGAAATACTTATTAAGAAACATTATCTTAAAATCTTCCCATTCCATCTCTTCAATTTCCTCCATTGGGTTGGTGTTCTTAATCAAAGCCCACCATTGATCAGATTCTCCATCAAGATGATAAACGGATAGAGTAACCTTCTCCATATCAGAATAGTGAAGCACATAAAATATCTTCTCCATGGAGTTGACCCACTGTTCCGCAACTAGTGGATCGGAAGATCCACAAAACGTCGGTGGTCGTTGCCGCATAAAACATTCGATAGCTAGTTGATCCCACTTTGTTGAAGGTGGATGTTACCCATTATTATGGTTATTATTCATAATCTAATATAATTGGGTAAGAATCACCATGAAGTTTTGAACTCCACCTCCCAAATCATTGGGGATTTTATTCGGGCAATCGTTGCATTGGCCCTCACATGAGTTGTTGGCCTGATTTCTCCTAGTTCCCACCATTTTCTAAAATAGAAAAGGTTAGAACAAAACATAACTAAACAAGTCATGAATAACTTATTCATATAAAAAATTTATACCAAAAACATAAAATATGGGATCCCTAGGTAAATACTCTTGTGTGCATATTTGTACTTAATCTCATACTAGAGGTTTTCTCTAGGGTTCACTAATCCTAATTCTCAAATTAACTAAACCTTGCCTCTGATACCAACTATAGCGACCCGGCCTTTTCTTACATTACTATTACATCATTTCAAAGATAAATAACATAATAGTATTACACATAGAAGATCCAAAGGTTTAGTGTCTTGGGAAAACTAGGACCACACATAACAAATACAACATCAATCATAAACATTTATTTAATTTCTTCTTCTCTAGCTTCTTATTGGCACTTGTCCTCTCCTTAGTACATGTAGCCACCTGAGGATATACATCAAAAAGGGTGAGCTAGAAGCCCAGTAAGAGGATAGATAAAAAATATATATCATGGGGTGAGAATAATCATAACATAGGCAAAAGATCATGAACATGAGGGGAGCATAAATAAAAGACTTGAAATGTGGCAATGCATAAAAATGAAACTTCATGTCTTAGTGGTTAACTAACACACGTACTTGTGAACCAAGCTAGAATATTGTTCACACATCATTTCACATTACTCATGAGATTCGTCACTTTACCCAATGCATTGGAGCGTTGTATAATTCCAGGCGCACCAGTCACTTTGAAACATTCATATTGCGCTATATAATTTCAGGCACACCTATCACATCATAACATTATCATTATCATGATTGCCACATAAAACACATATAAAAAGTGAACATAACTAACCCACGTAAAGGAATGGGTTTCATCTCATAAGAATACATTCATAAGATTTGGGTTCCCAAAAGAAATAGGGAACAACATACTTGATACAAGAACCATCAACCATGAATGAAAGGTAAAATTTGAGTTCTTAAAAGAATAGTTCTTTTAGAAAACATTCAAATTGACATAAAATTAATTAGAAAACATTTATATCCCAAAAAATGAAATACAATGATGAAAAAATGATCTTTAAAGAGTGACCATATCAAAAATGGAGTGAAAGAGGAAAAACCCAAAGAATGAAAGTTGGGTTCGAGAATTTCCCCTTACCTTGTACCTGAATGCTTCCTTCCCTTTAATGTCTTGTATAATGACATTATATTCATTAATTAAAAATCCAGAACCATGTGTACATTAATAGGGTTAATTCTGGTTTCATTGTGTCATATTATGTTCCTTTGGATGACTTATAGATTTTAAAAACATTGATCGGGGATGTTCATTTTTATGGTTTTTCTTGGGTGGTTCACTTATATTCTTAAATTGAAGTTTGGGTAGAACATGAGTAAACATCCAGAAATGATATTACATGTCATTAATGATATTACAGGAGTTTTAATGATCTTATAATGAATTATATTAGATCCATGTGGATGAATCATTAGATAAGAATTAAGTGATGGTTATTTGGGTCAATTTGGGCGGTTTTTGGATCACAACGAACTTGTTTTAACTTATCACTTAGTAATATGGCCATAGGTTATTTACTGAACTTTAAATAGAACATAATACATATAACATATTCTGGTTCAACCATAAAAATGGTTTCATGACCAGATCTGAATGTAGAAATGGAAGAAGAAGGCATGTTGTTCTTGAAGGTGATAAATTAACACCTCACGAACAATGTTCTCTTTAATAAAATAAAAGGAAGAGGGGAAGGGGGTTGGATGATATAATATCCAATTAGAATCATAAAATTACAGTATATTTAAAATAATGGAGTTACAACACAATTTTAATTAATATAGGTGGGGATAGATCAAGAAATTAACTTGAACTTGAAAGGGAATTAAAGGAGAAGAGGGAAGGAAATTACCTCTTAAATCCTTCTCTTGAGAACCTCCTTAAGGGCCTAATCTTGGTCTTTTGATGAGACCAGAAGCTCTTGGACGTGGGAGAGGGGCTAGGGGATATGATTGGGCAGATCTTAGACAATTCTTGAAGCTTGAGAGGTGTGGTTTGGCAAGAGGAGGGGGAGGGCTTATTTATACATGAGGAGGGAGGTGTTTTAAGTATAAAATATTAAATAAAATAATATATCAAAATTTAGACTTGTAATAGTAGTTTTTTGACATCCTAAATCATATATTAATATAATATAATTCTTTTTAGTCTTTAATTCTTCTTTATAATTCGAATTCATTAATTTATTAAAAGGAAAGTGAAAGAAAGAGAAAGACACTTTAAGAAATCACCTTTTGACTTTAGGATTTGGAAAGTTCTTTTTAGGTTTGAGAATTGAATTTATTGTATTTTAAGGAACCATTTATAAAATTTAATATAATTTGGCCGAAACTAAAGTTCTGGAATGTTTATGTCATCATTACATCATTAATGATGCAATTTAGTATAAACCGATTATGCGAAAAACTGTATTTTTTTTACTACTCACCCGAAAATTAAAGTATTTCAGAAAAAACCCAAAAAATTACCCCTTCCATTTTTCAATGTGTAGAATCCAAAAATGAAGTCCATTTTTCAAAAAATAGTTTTCTAAATATTATTAATTTAATATTTAATTAAAATCATAATTTACTTAAAAAAATAGTTTTTAAGATCAAAATTGATTTTATAGTGCTTCCAAAAATTATGTAGGGTCTTATAAAATTATCTAAAAACTATGAGAAATTGATTAAATAATTTATGAATACATTTTAGAAAAATAAATATTCTTTTAAATTAATTAATTAATTATAATTAATTATTTATGACTTACAAAATACCAAAATGTTTACTAAGGTCAAATTGTCACTTTCAAAGATGTCTAAATTTTATTTAATTATTCATAATTAATGTAACTCTTATGTTGGATGATTTACTATTCATAAGGTTCATATTACTATTCATAAGGGTATGTTACTATTCATAAGGGTATGTTACTATTCATAAGGGTACGTTACTATTCACCAAAAATTATTTTTGTTTCGTTAGCCTCCAAAAATCATCTTGAACATAGCCGTGTATGTCGGATTTTCAAAATTCCAAACATAGGAGTGACAAACTTATGTTTAAAGGTCACTTATCACTTAGTAGTTCATTATTTTGTGTTTTTATGACATAAATATAAGAAGGAAATTTTCCATTGAAATAAATTGGGTCATTACATGGTGTATTTGGATAGATGGGTATTTTTGAGGATCATCTAGATATTGGAGATGGTAATAAGCGCTAAACTCAACTTTTGATTAATATTGTGCCTTATGTTTGGAGTTTTGTAAAAAAAATGTCCAATGTTTGGGGATATAACATGGTGAGTTGATCATGAATTAATTACTAAGATAGGTTGGGGTTGATAGTTAAAATTTCACTGAAGCTTCTCAAGAATGATAACTGTTATGGTGGGGAGTTATAAAACCTCATTTATTTTTGAATTTTGACTCCAAAGCGTTCTATTTTTTAGAATCGTGATTAAAATAAAATTTATGAGATCCAAATAATCTTGAGAAGTTTTTTTTGTATATTTATTGAGGCCCATAATATGTCTTGACTTCTTAGGAGGGTGTTAGGAGATTCGGAATGAAATTTGGAATTTTGAAAAGGGTTCACCCATTTGCATATTTATCGAAAAACTAATGGAGATAATGCAAGAGAACTATGTGATGTAGTTTTTTTAAGGGGTGTGGTTCACATTTGGTATACATTTTCAAAGTAACCATGAAAAAAGTGAAATTTTGGTTTTATAGGTTGTTTCAAAGTTTTTGCAAGGTTTGGAAAACCATGAAACCAAATTATACAATATGAGTATCTTGGGTCAGCTGAGGTTGCATATTTGGTGCACGGTTTTGTAAATAATAAGGCCAAACCATATGAAGGTGTATGACACGAGACAATGCGTATTTTATAGTCGATGGAATGTTGGGAAAATAGTGTGGAAAAAATTGTGAATTCCTAGAAATTATTAAATAGTTGTAAAATGATATTTTCCCCTCATTATTTTAGACCTATCCATCCTCATTATTCCTCACACACAACTAATCCATGGGATCCCTCACCATTGGTACCATTTGATCCTCTATTGAGAGGAGAGATTCCTTGGAATTTTTTATGATAATTAATGGTGAGATCCTCTCCTCTCTTAATATTTTATTCTATTATAATAATTTTAGTTGTCTATATCTTACATTTCATTGATGATTCCACAAAATCATGGTGGAATCATCCTAATATTTTGGTGTGTGTTTTTCAAGGTGGCTAGATTATGTCCTAAGATGATGAATTCATATCGTTGCACACCATTTCAATAAAGGTACGTCACACTATAGATTTTTTATAGTATTTTTAATTTAATTATATGAAATTTTATATTTATAAGGTGCTGAATCATATGAATTTTTTCTAGGATGGCATTGTGAGTATTCCAGAGACCTTCCTGGTGTATTAGGTTAAGGTTTTGGAAAGTGTAGATCACTCTGTGAGTTTTTAAGAGTTTATTATTCTTTGTTTTAAATTAATTAATTAATTTTAAAATGTTATAATTAATTAATTTAATGATTTTTTGTGATATAGGTCATTGTGTGGATGAAAAATGTCCAGTTAGACTTGGGAAAGGATTGTACAAGCTTGGAAAAGAGTGTTCGATCTTTATTCAAATAATTATAACACCATATGAGGTAGGTAGTCCCTTAAACATATTCATATGGTTTATTAATTTAATATGACATGTGATATGTGGTATCTATACTATGGTTGATCAACCTTTTCAATTAAATAAATTTTTTCATTAACATAAAACTCTTTTTGATTGATGAAGTGTTAAGGGCCATGATATAAACTTATGCATTGACTTAATGACTTAACTATCGATAAATGATGACTTGATTAGAAAAACATCTTAATTGAATCATGGGGACTAATGGGGAATAGTTTAATGTTGTGAATAGGAATAGGGGGATTATATTTGGATTTATTTTAGCCTCATTGGTTTGGAGTGGGTGATATTATGATAATTATGGGAAACATAATCTCTTAGTGAGTATGTCGCCAATGGGGGAGGGTTTCTATTGGTTTGGGAGAAGCCTGAGGTATTCCACAAAGTAGGGATGATTTGTGAGAGCCCAATATGGGGTTATATGGTGGGTTAGGGTGGGTGACTTAGGCATTTTAGTGATAAAAAAGATAATGGTGCATCTCTATATGATGGGAAACAATCTATTAATGTTGGATTGGATCCTTAGTGAGTTCCATGAGTGAGATGAGCCCTTCAGAACTAGAGAATTTGTTGAAAAGTGGATTTAATCCTGGTGGTTATATTGAGATCTATTTATAAAAGATACGAGATGATACCAAAGTGTGGGCTATAACCTATGGGATAAGATAACACCAAAGGGAGTTATACATGACTTGGATCCAATTAGTGGTGACTATAGATAGGTCAAGAGAAAACTAGTGGATGTCCTTTTGGGTGAGATGAGGATGTTGATGGGTTTGAAATGAGGTGATGCCTGACTAGGATGGTATTAAGAGTTAGGATCGAGTGTCTAGGAGGATATAGATGTATTTTTTGATATGTGAGGCTAGGACCTTGTGGTTAGTTCTCTGGTGATAGTTGGCGATCTCATTTAAGGGTTTTAATGTCATAATTCAATGTGTTGTGTGATGGTACTAGGTAAAGTGGATACCCCAAACGTGTGGTTTATATGTTTTTCTAATAGAGAGAGTCTTCCCCTGAGTTCTAGATGAATTATTTCCCATCACGGTGTAGGAACTCCCCTGAGTTCCAAGATGAGATTAATTATTTCATGGAAGGGTGTGGGAATCCACCTAGGTTTCTAGATGTGGTTACTTATTTTCTTAAAAGGGTTCAAAAACACCCTCAATTTTATGATGAGTTTACTTGTTTCTTGATAGGGTTCTAGCATTACCTTGAGTTTCCAAATGATTTATTTTCTAGTAGGGTGAATCACACCCTCCAAGTTTCTATATGATATGTTATGTGTTTCCCTACAAGTAGAGTCTTCCCTTGAGTTAATATATGACCCGTTACTTGTTTCCTAGAAAGGATAATGTAAACCTCTAGGTCCAAGATGATGTAATTATGTTCATATACTTATGATACTGGATGATGAAGGTATGGTCTATCTTGGGTGTCACCTTATAACACAAGGATCAATGGTGATTATTTTATTACGATTCTGTTATTAATTTATTTTCTAGGAATATCACCTATAAATACACAATATGTACTAGTTATGTTGGGGGCCCTATTTTTTATTCCTTAATGAGTTATACTCACACCCTACTCAGGCGGCTAGAGTACTTGTTTTCCCAATTAGACCTCATTATTCACAAGTTTAGGTGGGGTAGAGGCCCAAAATTGGATCATTCAGCTAGATATCTTGGATTGTGTTAGAAGATAGATATGTTGAGTCTTGGGGATGGTAGTAAATAATATTAAATATTTTATTTATTTTATTATTTTATATATAGTTGGACTTATGGGAAAATAGTTGTTATGTATGATTTTATGCTTCCATATTATATATATTATAGCATTATTTTTTTATTAATCATAGGTACTTTGATTAATGTTATGGATTATGATTGATTATTTTCCACTATTTTATTAACTATGATGTGAGGTTATAGTCTCCCCACAATAACACCTTATACCCTCAAAAATTGTTAGTAGGATTTGGAATATGGGGTGGAATTCCTTAGGTTATGTGACATCACTAGTCTGAACACTCATGGGTAGTCATGGGATAAAGATATTATAGGTCATGATCAGATATAATTGATAGAGGTGTATGATGAAGTCCCATAACTTTATTAATATAAATCAAAGTAATATGATCAATAGGTAAAACCAACCTTACTATAAGAAATGTGTGTAATTTTAAGGAAACCCATAATGACCCATATTATATCATTCATATTAGATGTATTAGAAATCACAGTAACAAAATCCATTATGATATTATCCCACTTCCACATTGGTATAAGGAGAGGTCACATGGAACCTTTGAAAATTCTCTCTAAAATTTTACTTATTTCCATACTAATAATCTAGACACATAGTTAATAATTTAATACTTAAATATTTCATATTATAAATAATATCTTCAATCCATATACATCTTGCTGATACCATGATATATTGTGAAATTTTATCATTGTGCATCATCTAGAAATTCCCTTATTATCCCAAGAACTGATGGTAAACATAGTCTCTTTCCAAACTTTAAAACCCCATATTACTAGATAAAGTCCTTATGTATTCCATTATCCAGTGATTTAATCTTCTTTTATCGATACTTTTAATTTTTTGAAACTTATTTATCTTATCTAGTGAAGTTTTTTGTGGAATTACATAAAAAAAATGATGTTTCACCTTCCTTAATAATTTGTGTCCAAATTTATTAAATCCATAAGTATTAGATCCTTTTCCATCCCCATCATGGGTATAATTCCATGATCCTTCCCACTCAATTCATATACCTCATTTTTTCTTTCCTATGGTGGTAGTGTATTATGTATTCATAGTCCTTGATTAGTTTTAGCCATCTCTTTTGTATCATGTTGAGATCTTTTAATGTGAATATAAACTTAAAACTCTTATGATTTGTATGCATGTCGCATATATAACCATAAAGAGAATGTATCAATATCTTCAAGGGAAATATTATAGATTCCAACTCTTGGTCATTAGTAGGATTTTTTTTATCATGGGTATTTCATTTCATTAATGTATAAGCAATGAATTTTTCATTTTTTATAAGTAAACAACCTCATACTTTATTTTATGAATCACTAAATATGAAAAATGATTCCATTACAAACAGTAATGTTAGTACTGGGGAATTGATTAATATCTTATTTAGTTACTCAAAAAAATATTTACATTCCTTTGACCATATGAATTTGAATCAATTACTTATTAACTTAGTAAATAGGTTAGATAATTAAAAAGAATTCAACAAATCGCTTCTAATAACCAGCTAAGCCAAGGAAACTTTGTATCTTAGTTATATTTCTTTGTGTAGGCCATTATTTGATCACATTTTTCTTGAAATAGTAAATAAATATTATATCCTTGGATACAATATGGTCAAGAAAAGAAACTTTTTGAAGACAAAATTTATCATTATTGAATTTCCCATATAACTTTTTTTGTCTGAGAGTTTCCAATACAATTCATAAATTGTTCTCATATTATTCATAGAGATTATTGTATATCAAGATATCATAAACAAATATCACAACAAATATATCAATATAATCCATGAATACACTATTTATTATATCCATAAACATAGAGGGTTTATTTATTATTATAAAAGGAATTACTAAGAACTTATAATTCTTATACCTCATATGAAATGATATATTTGTTATATCATCTATCTTAATTTTTAATTTATTATAACCAAAACTATAATCAATATTAATTAATTATTAATCCCCATGAATGTGATCAAATAAATAATCAATGTGAGGTAAAGGATAGTTATTCTTAATATTAATGATAATAATTCCCCTATAATTTACGTACAACCTTTAAGACTCGTCCTTTTTCTTCACAAATATGATACATGATCCCTAAGGTGAGACACTAGTGTATATGAATCACTTATCAAAAAAATCTTGTAGAATCTTATTTAATTCAACCAATTCCATCTGATATATTCTATAGTGAGGCTTATATAATTGTTTTTCATTAGGTATAAGTTCAATGGGGAATTTTACTTCATGTTCAAGTGCATATCTTGGTAATTCCTTGGGAAATAAATCAATATAATATTTCATAATAGATACATTATTTATTATTATGATATCCTTATCATCCATTTTTTTCATTTTTTCCTTCTTCTTTCCCAATAAATTCATTAAGATGAGCCACTAGAGGTGGTTCTAGATAAGACTCTAGTAATGAAGTCGCGCCTCTAAAAACATTAGATTCTATTATAGTATCCAAAATTATAATATCCTAATATAATTAATAAAATATTACATTATTCATTGATATCCAATCCATCTCAAGTATTCTATCAATGTATACCATTGGTTTTACATCCAGGTTAGCAACTAGAAAGCCTCTATGCATTTTAACATAAACATCCCAATATATCATCATTACAATTACATTTCAACTATAAGTTATTACTAATTACTCTATCATTTTTTTATCAAGGTATTATATAAGGTTATTAGAAAACATAAAAGGTATAAAATAGTATTTAGATCTATAATTAAATAATTTATTATTTAACTTTTAGTTTATAATTGATGTATCTACTATCACATCATTTAGAACTTTCTGCCATAATAATTTCACTATCCAAACATTTCTATCATGGCCTATTCTGAGTTATATTCACTTGTTTCTTATGAAATTAATTATAACAGTGTCTTATACCCTTATGACTGAATCATTATAAATTAGACACTTCTCTATTGCCTTTATACTTATGATCTTGATATCCTTTATCTTCTAACTTGAGGAAAAGGCCAAGCCCTTGAATAATCCTATATGTTTCTTTCTATAAATATTTCATGGGGTAATTATAACATTACTTTATTTTATTTTTCTACATTTATCTCTTCATAGTGATTAACTTTCCTCATATTCTCTTTATTTCCTTTGAAAATATATTATTTTGATAAATCCTTCTTAGTTTTGATGGATTTTTTCACTATCTCCTCATAAGATGAGAATTTTTAAGAGATTGATTCCCTTATAAGATATGGATTTAATCCATTAATGAAGTGATTGATCTTCCTTTCAATATTTCATACATAATCTATTGCATTTCTTACTAACCATGAAAAGATAGCATAAAACTCTATAAAATTGTCCTCCTCATTTTTCCTTATGTTTAAGAATTTCCTTTCCATGTAAGCTATTTCCTCTCTAGGAAAATAATTTTCAAGGAACATTTCCTTAAAGTCATTCTACTCTATATTTCTTATTAATTCCTCAATTTTAGTGTTTTTATTAAATACCTCCATTAATTAATGTCTCCCCTTAGTTAATACAATTCCATAATAGACTTATCTATTTTATTACATTCTAGTGTAAGTAATATATTCTTTAAAGACTTGATTATCTATACCAATAATGGATTAATGTTTCTATTGATAGTAGGAGCTTGCTTCCATGTGAATTAATCTAGTGTTTCCATAAATTTTGAGGTGATAAAGTTTGTTCCATACGAGAAAGGTTATTTTTCATAACATGTGTTAACTACCCTAATATATTCATAATCTCCTCAACTCCAACATGAGACGCATTATTTTTATTGGGTGTGTGTTCCCTATATGGATTACGTGTGTTAACATAGTTTTTCTCTTCTCATTAAAAACCATTTTGAAATAATAAAATATAATTAATTAATTCATGAATAACACTATGAATTAGGGATTATGGTATATAATTATTATGTTTTTATTAAAAATAATATAAAGTATTCTATATATTGTGGATAAATTTATATAATTTCCAATGTTTTTATAATAAGGTTATATTTTTTAACAATGTTCTTATAAATCTAGTTCCCAAGAATTACACTAAAATTGCTTTGATACCAACTATAAAAACCTCAACTATATTAACCCAAAGCCTATGGTTATTTTATTATAGTGGTATAGAATATATATAAAATAATATACATGATACAATAATTTCATAGTCTCAATATGCAAGATATAAAAATGATTAATATATTACATTTTAAATACAAATTATATAATGGGAATACATAAAACATTATTAATTATCACTACATATCCTTAATTAACATGTATTAATCTTTATATTACTCTAGGGAAAGGGTAAATAATGTAAAATGGGTAAGATCAGATGCTCAATAAGGGGTATTTTACAACAAAAGCTAACATGGAATAAAAATGAATTTCATGATTTGATGAGAATAAATAATAAATAATAAATTCCATAACAAATTAATGTTTAATCATCCTCCAATGGCCTGAAGGCCTTCATTTTTTATTGATTTTTTATAATCCACCTTTAAAGGGGTCAGTTGGAACCCTTACAAGGCCCATAAGCATCAGTATTACATGACCTGTAGGCCTTAGATGAATTCAATGCTTGTAGGCTTCAAACATTACATACAGCCCGGACTAACTACTTAGAACTACTCCTCCCCATTATCTTCATCATGAAATCATCTCTCCACCTTTACATGGCTGTTCTTCTAGGCTTTCACATGCATGCACAAGCTTGTCCCGATGGTAGGTCCCATACCCTCTCATTCTTGCAATCCATTTAGCTTCTGCTATGGTAAAAGCTCCTTGCTCATAATATACCCATGGATAACATAACAATGGAAATAAATAGTCACAAGGATAATAATAGATAACCTCATAGTGATAGAATTCATAATGAATTACATCATAACCATACCATAAAGGTCTTACCAAAGACATCATTCAATAATAGGAAGGCATACACAAAATATCCAAGATATTTTTTCTCATGAGACCTATTGATGCATTTAGGTTCTTTATAATTCTAGGCCCCAACCATTACATAAAAAATAAAATATATCCATAATATGGAAATAATGGATAATAATACATGTTTTAATGTTCTATAAGTAAGTTTATACATAATCATTTTTGAGTAATAATTAGTTATCCATATATTAATAATGGATATATGGATTCTTAATATTTACCAATTCAATGGAATAATATGGTTATCTTGAAGAATAAA
Organism: Viscum album; assembly: GCA_963277665.1. Classification (NCBI taxonomy): domain Eukaryota; kingdom Viridiplantae; phylum Streptophyta; class Magnoliopsida; order Santalales; family Viscaceae; genus Viscum; species Viscum album. Next base: position 987,338,614 of record OY728166.1, on the reverse strand, counting down.
CATCAATAAATTAAGAATCTGTAAGATATTCACAATGAAATATAATTTATCCTTATCAAATTGATTATAATAGAGTAGTGGTGTGTTAGATCTCAACCCTTTTATGAGGTACATTTCTATTTTAATTTTGTTGAAACTACTTTTAAATGGATTTTGAAATGCTTCCCGGGTGTATAGAAGGTATCAGGAGTGTCTTGGGGGTTTGGGGCTTGAAAAATATGAAAAATGGATCTTACAATGAATGTTTCATTTTTAGAACATGGTTAGTGCTAAAAATGCATCATAAACTTTCATCGTAGCTCAAGGGGAAGAATGGTTGTGAAAATAGAGCAATGTGGCCTAGAAATTATGTGTGTTTAATCCAGATCTATTCACATGGATTTTGAATGGTTATTCAAAACATAAAGGTGTCCTAAGAGACCGTTCTTCTTTATTTCTCTATGGATCAATGAGATCACATGGTTGGAACATGTTTAGACAGATTATACATCCAAACCACACACCTCATTAAAAGATGTAATTTTATGATTTTTACCTCTTGGGATTATATCTATCTCTCCAAACTTTTCACCTCATTTCACTCCTAGTATCCTAAGGTGAAAGAAAAATCCTCCATTTTCTATCAAGGGTAAATATCCATTGATTATAGGGCATTTGAAGTGTTGTTTCTTTCAATTAAAATCCCCTGGTAAGTCTACAAGTTCATTCCTTTCTTTTTCTAGAGGATTTACATCTTGGTTTTTCCTCTTATTATAAGTCTCATGATCCTTATTTCTAGGGAGTTCTTTACTTTCATGGTTGTAGTAATTTTAGTTTGAATAAGATTCCATGGTTATATGAGTGTTTTTATATGAGAATAAGGTAGGTTTTATACAAGATATTTCACATAGTGTTGATTTTATTCATGAATATTTGGTATGTTCCATTATGCTTCCATGTTGCGCATTTGATTAATTGTTTATAAAAAATATATTGGGCCTCTGATTAATGTTTAGACAATTCAAGGATCTCATCAGATCTATTGTTGACTATGTGATCGAGTATGTAGCCTCCCATGGGGCGTTTTAATCCCTTGAAAATGGTAAAATGGGCTATAAAGGGTGAAATAGGGGTGTGGGTTATGAGATTAAACACTTTTTGTGGGTTGTTGGCATGTTAGCATGACATAAAGGGTTGGTTAGATTAACTTCTAAAATCCAATGTGTTATGATATGATAAAGGGGGTAGTGGTTATGGTTAAAGGGTAATTTTTACATTGTTAAATGTTTCTATAAAACCTTAATGGTTGGGGCCGAAGCCTCATTTATTTTTAAAGTAAAGCAAAGACCTCTTTAACTGGGTAGAGGGAGACCCATTACATAGCCCGAAGGCATAGTGGTCATTTAGCCCATTACATGACCCGTATGCCCAATTTTTTAGCCCAAAGACCATTCTGTGAATAGTACTGCTACAGTACCTGTGCTGCTACAATACTGCATAGTACCCACCCCTGCTACAGTACTCTACCACCGCTACAATGACCTGCCACTGCTACAGTACTCGTTGTTGCTACAGTGCCTCTGCTGTTACAGTACGCTACAATACTACTATAGTACCATATGCCCAATGGGTTTTGAACCCCCATTTTTCATGTCGATTTAAGGGGTGCTTACCACTAATCCAAACCCCAACTATAATTGTGAAATTGGGTTAAAGGTGTTGAATTTAATAAACCAAAAAGAAAATGAAATGATGGAAAAAGGTGAAACTTTATTGTTTAAATATATTAAAATGTTAAATATGTTAGACCTTGGATTTTTTTGTTGATGGAATGGTAAAAGATGTTGGACATGACACTCCACAAAATTTATTGGTATTGTTGGACATGAAACTATATGCCCCTTGGTTTAGGATATTGGACATGGTTCTTCACATCATTGAATATAATTTATGTACATGGGGATTTGTATCACTAGTTTGAAACATGTGATCCCTATAGTATATTGTTCAAACTATCAACATGGGATGACACTAGTTTGATTATATCAGGTTCCACTTGGAACCCCCAAGGTCTAAGGATGTTGATTAGTTACTGCTTGTTTGGGATAACTAATTTCATTATTTCATTATTGATTATTTCCTTATACATAAGCATATATAGTTATTAGACTAAATATTTATTTACACACCATTAGTGGTGGAATATTGAGTTTTACTCATGCCCGTCTGGGGCATTCGTTGGTACCTGAGTAGATTTTATGGTTTCAAGTCTAGATAAGGGCAAAGGCCCTATGCTGGATGGCTAGTTTTGGGACTTCGGATGCAGCATGGATGAGGGGAATGAGTATAATGTCAGGAACTATTTTGGGGATTTTTTGAGTGTCTTTATTTTTGGGTTTCCTTTAACATGTGACACTATTATAACATGTCATGTTTACTGTATTGGTTTATGGGAATTTACCTAGTTTTGGGATTTGGTTATGTGGTGTATGACTATTATGTGATATCATTTTTTATTTATATTATTATTTATTATAATTTATATTATTTAATTACTCTGATAAAGAGGGTATAGTCTCCCTATGTTCATATTATACCCTCATTGCTAGTCAAAATCCTTTGGTATATAGGGAGGCATGTCTGAGGTTATGTGGAAAACCAGTTTGGCTACTAATTAGAGTGATTCAAGTCATGACATTATAAAGTGGTATCAAAGGAGTTTCTTTTATGTTTTTTTACTATTTGGAAAAGGTAAAAAGGATACTATAATGTTCCATATCTTATTAACAAGGTCATGTATGGTTGTATCTAACCCATGTGTGAGGGGAAACCCATGTTCTAGGGGTGGGATGTAGTTCTTGATGTATGATTGTTATAGTGAAATGTTATTTCAACTAGGTTGAAACACTTATTGTGTAAGGTTACTAATATAAGATATCCTACTCATGGGCCTCTATAGCATGATATTTTTGTATTCATACATCATCTCAGTCACTTGGGCATTTATGTGACATGCATCATATTAGGCACACATGAAAAAGAATTTCATGGTCGGTTTCTTTGAAAAGGAGAAATTTGGTTGTGGGAAATGAAATTATTTTCAGTTTCTTTTTTGGTCTTAAATATATAATACTTAATAAAGATGATGTTACTATTTTTAATTGAAATATATTCAATTTAAATGGTTAAAATGGTGTTGAAGGAAAAACTTGTAATTTGGAATTTTGTTTTACTCAAAGTTATATAGTGTCCTTAGGTAGGGATTGTTAGGTGTAGTGACCTTGGTGAAGTTATGCTCATTAGGATAGTGTATGCATAGCGGATTGATATGGATGGTTATGACCAATTTTTGTGTAACTATGAAAACCATATATTATATTCCCTAAAACATGTGTTTTTTCATTGTAGATGGATACCTCCATAATGATGTTTACTGGTAGGGATATAGGAGGGAATTGTTGATAATTCATCACCTATAGTGGAATGAGGGCCCCCTTTGGTTCCAAGTGATAGGGAGGAAGAGTATTTTCATGATAATTTCATCCAATTCATGTATTTTAGGGAGATATATCTAGTACAGGTTGTGCAAATTATGTTTAACCTGACTAGGGAGTTCCAGTTGTAAGATCCCCTGATGTTCACTAGATAGGGTGGATCTGAGGAAACTATGTTTTGGATTGTGTCAATACAGATGATTCTAGATCACTTATATACTCCTCTAATTAAGAGAGTTAATTTAGTAGCTTATATGTGGCATGGACTAGAGAATAACTCATAGGATATTCAGTTTCAGAATGAGTTTCTATAGGGAATGGCTTGGAAGGAATTCCATGAGAAGTTATTTGGGAATTTCTACCTAGAAACTCCAAGACAAAAAAAAATGTAGAATTTATACATTTCACTGAGGTGAATTTGTTAGCTCTAAATTAGATAGAATGCTTTATTAACCTTTAGAATTTTTCCCCGGTGTTGATAGGAGATGAGGCAGCTGTAGTGAAACATTTTCAATATAGACTTATATGTGAGATCAAGTCATTGGTAAATATCTTTTGTTTTAAGAAGTTCAATGATCCGGTAAATTAGGCTCTCATTTTTTAGGGGAACCTAAAATATGATTATAGTGGAGTACATATGGTTTTAGCTTGGAAATTTGGTGGTACATCCTCTAATATTAGTAAGCATCATTATGAGAACTTTCATTAAGGTGGTGGTGGGAAGAGTATCTTGGGGAGAGAATCATACTCTTAGGGAAGTGATTATGTGATTTATTATCAGTGTATCTAGCCTGATCACATGCATGGTCATTGTCTTTGACCACCAGTGGAGCATCGAGTGTTTAGAAGGATGAGACGCATGCAGAATATCTATAGGAACCCTCAGTAGATGGGTAATGATGGCGGACCTAGGCCGGTACAGAGCATTGAAAAGGGATCTTTTAACCTCTATCACTATGGAAGTTTTAGTTCAATTGGGAATACTGATTGGAGTATTGGATGAGGAATTCTAGTATAGGAATTACCATATCATCATAGTAATAAAGTGAATGGAACTTACAAAGGTTCTCAAGTTAGAGGAATCGGTCAACTGCATGCATTTTAGAATACACCTGTTGGTAGCTAGGTTGTGTCATCGACTATCCAAGGTATGATCCTTGTAGATTCTACACTTTTTAGTGCTTTATTTCAAATGGGAGATTCATATTATTTTATATCTTCTAGGCTAGTGAATTTTTTGGGTATGGTAGTGGAGTTCTTGTTTGGGGTGATGTCGATCGACACGCTATTGGGGGTGCGATCAGAGGGAATATTTCATTGTAAGGGGTGTACCCTCGAGGTTGTTGAGTATTATTTTCTTTAGGATTTATTCATGCTTGATATTCTAGGTTTTTACTTGATACTGGATATGTACTAGTTATTTTTTTATCAAGATCAAATTTATTTTTACTATAGGAGAGTGACTTTCACATCTCTTGAGGGTGAAATCTATGTTCATTATGGGGAGTGGGATATCCATAAAGGTCATGCATGACCAATTCATCAGTAGTTGGGTGATCTCATAGCCCAAGTTGTGAGTATTCGATTAGATTATCAGGGAGTCAAGAAACATTTCTTCCCTCCTATAATGGATCAATTTGAGGATGTGATTCTTGATGAGTTTAGGGTTACCGCTTGAGAGAGAAATTGATATTATTATTGATCTAATTCCTAGAGTTTATTCAGTTTCCATTAAACTATATTAAATAGTACCATTAGAGCTTCAAGATATTAAGACTCAACTAGAATATTTGGAGGTTAGAGGGTTTATTCATCCAAGTAAGTCGCCTTAGGTATCTCCTGTTCTATTTTCAAAGAAGTCAGACGGAACATTGTGCTTATGTTTTGATTATCAGATGTTGAACCAAATAAAGATCAAGAACTATTATCATATTCCATATATCCATGATATTTTTGAAAAACTGAGGGGATCTTTCATGTTATTTGAGATTTATTTGAGATTAGGGTATCATCAACTAATGATGGGACCTTCTAATATACCATAGACTACTTTTGAAGTAGGTATGGGTTTTATGAGTTTATTGTGATGTTATTTGGGGTAATGAATGATCTTGATGTGTTTATTTCATTAATAAATTAAATATTTTACCCATACTTAGATTAGTTTATTGTTGTCTTTGTTGATGGAATATTAGTGAAATCTCATACTTGAGATGATAATTCCAATCATTTTGACATCATGTTGATTACACTAATAGAGAATTGGATAAATACCAATATATCTAAGTGTAATTTCTAGATCAACAAGGTATATTTCTTGGGTCACATCACCTTGGAAAAATGTGTGTCAGTAGAACTTAAAAAGGACCTAGTGGTTGTTTCTTGGGATAATCCCAAGAATTTTTTCAATATTCAATGTTTTTTGGGTTTAGTATATTACTTATGATGATTTATCTGGGAATTTTATTTATTGATGGTGCCTCTCTCATACCTGACCAAGAAGGGAAAAAAGTTTGATTGGTTATAATCATGTTAGAATTATTTCCTGTAACTGAAAAGGATGTTGACCATAGCATCTATTCTAATATTATCTGAGTTGAGTAAGGGCAATAATTTTTATGGATCACAAAAGTTGAGGTCACATGAGTGGAACTAATCTATGCACAATCTTAAGTTAGTAATAGTATATCATGCCTTAAAATTATGGGTGTATTATCTACTAGGTGGGAGGTTTACTATTTATAATGACCATAAGAACCATAAGTATATATTTTCTTAGTGTGATATGAATCTTAAGTGGTAGATATGGGTTGAGTATATACAATATTTAGACTTTGTGGTAGATTATATGCTAGGAAAAGGAAATGGTTTTGTCGATGCATTGATTCAAATGATATAGACTCAGGAAGTTTAGAATTCATGTTTTGAGTGGAAGATGATGGCCTTCTTCATAGAGATGTATATAGGTGTTTAGGAGGAGCAAGAATAGATAACCCTAATGTATCTATATATTGTACCCTCTCTTCTAAACTTTTTCAAGAGTATGTAGTATGAGTTTGCAGAGTGCTTGGCATTGAGTAATAGATTTGATGGTAGGGAGATACCTCCCGACTGGACCATCAATGATGATGGTATTATTCATGTTCATGGTCATGACTGTGTTTCTACTTGTATGTGGGAAGACCTGATACATGAGTTTCATTCTTTAAAGTGGATGGTGCACCCTAGTTTGAACAAAATTTACTACGATCTTTATAGACCGTATTAGTGACCAAGAATGAAGGAGATTACAAGTTTTGTGACATGATGGTACACCTTTCAACATGTGAAGGCTATGATCAGCAACCTAGTGGTCTTTTACAGCCATTTCCTATTCTGAAATGGAACTGGGATGATGTTACTATGGATTTAATGGTGGTTATACCAAGGGATCATCAAAAGAGTGATGTGATACAGGTGATTTTGGATTGGTTAACAAAATTATCCTATTTATTACTGATTTGAGAGATTTTCACCATTGGCCAATTGAGTGACTTGATTTTTTAGAAGACGGTTCATTTTCATAGGGTTACTTAGATCATTTTTTTCAAATCATGATCTATGTTTTACTCCATGATTTTGGAAAGAGTTTTAGATAGAACTGGGTACTTAGGTGTTTTTTAGTACAATATACCACCTATAGATAGATGGGTAATTGGAATGTACTATCCAAGTGTTATAAGGTATTCTGAGAGAATGTTTCCTAGACTTTGGTGGAACTTTGGAGAAGAAATTAACACTTTTTAATTTCTCCTATAATAATAGCTATCAGGAAACTATTCGAACATTACTATATGAGTCAATCTATGGTAGTCCATATAGATTAATTTTGTATTGGATGGAAGTGGTAGAGTCATAGTTTTTGTGTAATGATCTAGTGTTTATTATTAATATTTTTTCCTAAATAAATGTGTGTTTTATTGTAAAAAATAATATTATATACATACAAAATATAGAGAAACAAAAAAACATTATCTCATTAATAAATATCATTAAATTAGTTAAATATGAAGACAATTAAAATTAAAAACATTACAATTTAAAATATATATATATAATAGAAAATCTAAAATATAAAAATATGGATCACCCCAATCTACTAGGATCATCGCCCCCATGGCCAATACTATAGAAATAAATAAAAAGATTAGTAAACCAATCAATATTTTAGAAAATTAAAATATATAATATTGTGTGTAATTGTAGTGAATATTGAGTGAAATGATGAAGTGGTATATATAGGCGGTCATGTGACTGTTGGAATAGTAATGTGGCCATTGGAATTGTAACCTGACTGTTGGGAATTGTAACATAGTCGTTGAGAGTAGTAACATGACTATTAAAATAGTAATTTTACCTATAAATAATAAATTGTTTTATAAATTATATTTAGTATGATTAATTTATTTAAATATAAATATTATAATTCCAAAAAAAATTAATATCATGATTAACAAACTCAATGAAAATATAAGCACATTTTTAATAAACTATATTTCAAATTATTTCCTAAAAATCATAATATTTATATTAAAAAATAAAATTAAATATTATAGAAATTTATTTTGATAAAATGAATATCATTTTTTAAATCATTATATCAAAATTTTCCAGGGGTAATTTTTTGGTAATTTTTTGAAATACTTTGATTTTCAGGTGAATAGTAAAAATATAGTTTGTAACATAACCATTAAATTGAATCCTTCCTGATGTAATAATGAACTAATACTTTCTAGAACAGAAGTTTCATACATGATATATTTAATTTCATAAATGAGTCATTAAAATTAAATAAACTTAAATTTAAAACCTAAAAAGAATTTTCCAAAACCTAAATTCGAAAGTGATCCCTTAAAATAACATTTTTTATTTATTTCCACTTTCCTTTTTAATAAAATAATGAATTCAAAATATAAAGAAATTTAAAGACTTAAAAACCATTATATTATATTTATATATCATTTATAATGTCAAACAATTACTATAACATGTTTTACCTTTGATATATTATTTTATTTAATATTTTATTCTAAAAATACCCCTCTTCTCAAGTATAAATAACCCCACTCCCTCCCCTTGGAAAACCACTCATGTACCACATTAAAAATCCTAAACTCTACCAGAAACATTATTTTAAATCCCCTTATAATCCTTAGTGATGTTCTAGAATAATCCAACTCCAAGCATGAAGGGATTTTTAGTGTCATACAAGAGAAGTTGCATCGAGGATTAAGTAAGTTTTAATTAACTCCTCTATTTTTTTCTTCTCTTTCTTTTTTGCCATCCATTTCAAAAAAAACCTTATAAGATTAAATAGGTAGTAATTTAACATTATTTTAATTATTTTAACCTACTTTAAGTATCATATTTACTATATATATAAATTTCAAAATTCTTTTTCTTGCTCTTTTGACAATGTCCTGTCAAAGGTCGGTTAACCACCTACAGAAACATTTTGAAGTCAATAATTATAACCATATTCATGGATGGATAGTATGAATTATAATATATATATATATATATATATATATATATTTAATTTCATGTATTATCATCTTATTTAGTTAATTATATATATGTATAAATGACTTTGAATGGAAATAGTGAAATCAAAACAAAAAGTGAAAATTTAATGAAAACATGATATCAAAATAATTCATGTTTAATAAAGGCTGTTATAAAATAGAATCAAAAAATTATAATGGATAAAAAGTGGAACAACTAAAAATAATTAAATTCTGGAACTATGTTTTAGTAATCCTGTGTTTATTATTTAAGAGGTGGAAAAGTGAAAAAATAAAGCGGGATTTAATGTAAGGGGATTCCTGAACCCAATTATTTTCTTTGGGTTATCCTCTATTCCATAGTATTAATGGTCATGTTATATACTTAAAATTTCCTTTCCATTTTATTTCAAGGATATACATGTTCCTATCATTTGAAAATGTTTTCTAAAAAAATATATTTTTCAAATTAACTTCAATTTATGAAACATCATATTTTACTCCTCTGGAAATGGTTCTTTTCCACTCAAGAATAATAATGTTTTATGTACAAGTATGATTTACCTTATTCATTTGGGAACCATAAGGTTTATTTATAAAATTATGTTTTATGAAATCCTTATTAATCCCATTCTCTTCCTTGGGTTTATTTCAAAATTTCCATTGTTATACATTCTATGTGGGATGCATGATTATCAGCATTTATGATGTGATGGGTGGGCTCATAATTATATAACCTTCCAATGATTTGGGTAATGTAATGTATATCATGATATTATGTAAAATATTCATGAACATGATGTTATCTTTTTTTTAAATGACGGTGTTATGATTTATGAACATATGTTATGCATGAACTTGATGTTAGCTTTGTTCACAACTATGTGTGATATTTGACCACTAAGAGATGATGTTTTATTTTTATGAACATGCCACATTACAAGCCTTTATAAAAATTTTCCCTTATTATTATTATGACGATCATATGAATATGATTTTATTATTCTCATCCATGTGCTTTTGATTCATTTCCTTTATTCGCCCCATGTTATACCTCCTCTTGCTAGGCTTTTAGCTTACCCCTTTATTTAATGTATATCTTTAGGTGATTAATTGTACTAAGAAAATGTGAGGGACACTAAGAGGATAGAGAAAAATGAATTAAATAATTTTTTAGTTGTATTAAGTAAAATTAATGTTTGGGCCTAATTTACCCAATATACTAAACCTTTTGATCCAAGATTGTATTGTTATTATGTTTTTTATCATAAAAATGATGTAATAGTTATGTAATGAAAAAGTTAGGTCACTATAGTTGGTATAAAAGTGTGGTTTTGTTAATTTGGTAATTATGATTATAAAATTTTGGTGTAAATCCTAAGGATATGTATAAGTATACCTAAATATCCTATGTGTTGGTAAATTATAAGAGTGCATGGTTTTCAAGAAATGAAATCCTTGTTAGTATACTATAGGTGGATGTGGCTCTGACATAGATGTACTGAGAGTTAGAAACCTTGAAAACACCATATTTAGCTAAAATCAATCAAGAACTGGTGGAGGATAAAGGGTTTTGTTGCACACCTGGTTTGATACTCCTGTGGGATATGCTTCGGTTAATCACAAACTCTATTACAAACCATTATGAAGGATATATAGCTAAAGTGATTATTCATTTTAAATCTATAAAAATATTAAATTAAATGATCCTAGAAGTATCATTTATGGAAAAGTATAATATTATGAATCCCATAAGATATTACTTTATAATTACTTTCATAAAAGAATAAATTATTTATTCATTAATTGTTGATTTATGTTCAAAACTTTTCTATTTTAAAAAACTGTGTAAACTAGTAGAAACCAGAATAATAAACCATGTGAGGGACAGTGAAATGATTGATTGAACAACAATCCCAATGCAATGGGAGGTGGAGTTTAAAAAATTATAGATATTCTTACCCAGCTGTCTTAGGATATGAAAAACAACCTAAACAATGTGGAATGTTCACCTTCACCTAAGAAGGAGCAATATGCTATCGAATCCTTTATATGGAAATGACCACTGATGTTAGTGGATCTTCTGATCCACTTATTATAGAATAGTGGTTTAACTAAATATAGAAGATCTTTTTTTCTCTATTGTTCTTATAAGTATAAGGTTACTTTGTCTATATATCATTTAAATAGAGAGTCCAATCATTGGTGGGTGCTGATAAAGAATACTAATTCAAAGTATTAAATAGAAGAAATTGAGTGGGATGACTTTAATAAGTTATTTCTTAACAAGTACTTCTCTATAAATATTCGAAAAAAATATAGAGAGAGTTCCTGTAGATTAAGTAAAAGGATGGAGAATCTATAACTTCTTATGAGTAATATTTTACAAGTATTTCAAGATACACCTTAGGTTTTGTTATCAACAACGATAAAAAATCAATAGATTCTTTAGTGAATTAAAACCACACCACTAAAAGGATCTATCTATCTAAGACTCTGGTAATTATGAAGAGGTTTTTAGATGTTCTATCAAAGTAGAGATGGAGTTTGGAGAATAGTCCCATTGATATAGTGGAAATAAAGTAAATATAGAGTTTCAATATAGAGGATATATATACAATGGTGGAAAGAAGGATCAACCAACCAAATGTCAAAAATTTGGGAAGAATCGCCATGGGGACTATCTCAACGTGATAGGGAAACGATAAAAGTGTAGTAGAGATGGACAAAAAGATCATGCATGTTGAAGAGATGTGAAGAAGATGTCCAATGTGATGGAGGAAAGGAAATAAACACCCATGGTTCAATGCTTCAACTATAGGGAGCATGGGCACTATGCAAGCCAGTGCACTGCACCACGGGTCCATAAGGGTAATCAGCATCAGTAACCACCAAAGCCTAAACAGTAGGGGAAATCTTATTTCATCACCACTGCTGAGGTGGAGCATGAAAATGAAGACATACACAGTACACTTCCTATTTACTAAATAAGAATTTTATTTGATTCTGCTTCTATGCATTCCTTTATATCAATAAAGTTTTCTATAACTATTAGATCACACCCCCGTTAAATTAAAGTAGAGATATCCATAAAAACACTTAGTGGTGTGGTCAATTCAACCCAAGTGTTGAGATCTTCTATTTTTAGCATCTGTGGAAATATTCTTCCAAATAATCTCTTAATCCTCCCCTTGGTGTAATTTGATGCTATATTGGGCATGGATTGGATTTCATTATATAGATCTCACATAAACTATCAGAATAAAAAATAAATAAATATTTTTCTATATTCTGAACCATCCCATGCTCCTATAAAAATTCAAGGAATATCATGAATCTACTTTGGAACATCCCTCTATGGTATGGATGATGATACACTATGAATAATAATACCTTTCCCGAATGGTTGAGTTAAATCAAATTACCAACCTTGATGAAATTCCTATTATGTGGGATTACAGTGATGTATTTCCCAAAAAGGTACCTGGAATTCCCTAATATTGTGAGGTAGATATCTCAATATAACTTATACCAGGGGCCCTCTTATCTTCAAATGACTCTATAGGATAGCCCCAATCAAACCAGAGGAGTTAAAGAAGAAGCTATAAGATAATTTGGACAAAGGGTTTATATACCCTAGTGCATCACCTTGGGGTGTGCTAGTGCTCTTTGTTAAGAATAAGGATTGATCAATGCGACTTTGTATCAATTATCAGGAGCTCAAAAAGATCACTATAAAGAACAATTATCTTCAACCAAGGATTAATGACTTGTTTGATCAACTTCTAGGAGCTCAGTTTTTCTAAAAGGTGGATCTTTCTTCTGGATATCATCAACTAAAGGTGAAGAAATAATATATTCATAAGATAGCCTTCTATACAAAGTTTGGACACTATGATTTCATAGTGATTCCCTTTAGAATTTATTTTCCCCTGTAATATTCATAGATTTGGTGAATATAATCTTTAGAGACTATCTCAAGAAAATTGTGATAGTCTTTATCAACAATATTCTCATCTACTTTAAGAGTAAGTAGGAACATGAAGATCATTTAAGTACTGTGCTAGTGATATTAAGTAAGGAGAAAATGTATGCTAATTTAAGTGTGACTTTTGGATATAGCGGGTCACTTTCTTGGGGCACGTGATCATAAGTGAGATAATTTATATGGTCCCTTAAAAAAATGCAATTGAGGAATGGCCTATACCCACTAGTGTTATGGAAATCCATAGTTTTCTTGGCTTAGTTGGGTACTACTGACATTTTGTAAGAAATTTCTCATGATTCTCTAGACTACTAACTAAGTTAACATGGAAAGGGGTAAATCATGTATGGATGAAAGAATGTGAGGAATGCTTTAAGTATATAAAGAAGTGTCTAATCATTGTGCATGTACTCACACTACCAAAAAGTGGAGACAGTTTTGTGATATATAGTAATGATTAAAAAAATTATAGGGTTGAGTACTCATGCAGAATGATAAAGTAATACCTTATTCCTAATGATATTTGAATATCCATGAGAAGAAATACCAAATGTATAATCTAGAGTTAACATCCATGATCTTCACTTTGGAGATTTGGAGGCAATACCTCTATGGTGGAAAGTTTTATATAGAGTCTAAAGTATATATTCACATAGAATGAGTTCAACATGCATCAATGAATATGGTTAGAGCTAATCAAATACTATGATTGATCTATTCACTATGATCCTTGAAATTCAAATAAGGTAGTTGATGCTCTTAGTGGAAAATAAACTTCTACTATATCCATTATGTGGATTGATAATGGAACTATCTTATTGGATATGAAAAAGATGGATTTGGAAATAATAATGTCAAGGAATACATCCTAGCTTGTCCAAATGATTGCACAATCGTCTATCCAATAGAAGATCAGGGAATCATAAAAAGGATATTTGGAGCTTCAAAATAAGGAAAAACCAGCAAAGGAAGGAAATCTTCATGAGTTCCACATCGATGAGGATGGTGTCATTCAATCTGGAACTATAATTTTTATGCCTGCATCACTGTAGATAAAGGAAGAGATATTGGAAAATGCACCTAGATCATATTTCTTCATCCATCCTGGAAGCACAAAGATACACCGTGATATTAGAGAGAAATTTTAGTGGGACAATATGAAGAAGGAGTCACTGAGTACACCTCAAAGTGATTGGTATGTTAGAAAGTTAAACGAGAGAAATGGAAGTCAAAGAGGGTGATACAGTCGTTGCCTATACCAACATTTAAATGAGCGAATGTCTCCGTGGAATTTTTCACGGTCCTCTAAAATAAATCCAAATGAAACAATTCTATATGGGTTTTGGAGGATTAAATCACCAATACTTTCCACTTTATCATCATTCGGGAAGATTTCTCACTAAAAAAACTTGATAAGATATATGTAATGGATGTGATAAGGCTTCATGGGGTTCCACTTTCAATTTTTTCTAGTCATGATCTAATGTTTACATCTAAATTCTGGATAAGTATTCAACATGATTTGAATACTGAATTGATTAATAGTATGGCCTATCACCCCCAAATTGATGGCCAGTCTGAAAAGACTATTTACTTGTTTGAGGAAATGTTAATATCCTACTCAATTAAAGTTAAAGGAGGATGGGATCAAAATCTCTAATTAGTTGAGTTATCATAGAATAACTTCTTCCACTCAAGTATTCAAATGGATATATATAAATATATATATGGGAAGTGATGTAGAACTTCTACTTGTTGGGTTGAAGTTGGGGAACAAAATATTCTTGGACCCAATCTTGTGAAAGAGATGATAGAGAAGGTTCAATCCATAAAAAGGCATATAAAATCTACTCAGATTCAGAAAAAAGATCTATAATGACAACCATCAAAGGGAATTGGAGTTCAATGTGGAAGAAAAAAATTTCCTTCGAATATCACCATGGAAGAGAGTTATTCAGTTTGGAAAGAAGAGAAATCTCAACCCAATGTACATTGGACCCTTTGAGATCCTTGATTACATATGATCCATGTCCTATTAGATAGAAATTCCACAAAAAATGGCTCAAGTTCATGATGTGTTCCACATATCTCTCCTAAGGAAGTACATACCCAATCCCTCGCATGTACTAAATCCGTAGGTGGTACAATACAAGAATGAACTATCTTATGAGGAGTATCCAATAAAGATCTTGAACTGTAGAGACAAAGTTCTATGCAATAATATAAATCACCATGTCAAAGTGTTATAGCATAAACATAAGAATTAAGAGCTGACATGGGAACCAGATAAAATAATGAAATATAAGTAACCTCATCTATTCTCAACTGATAATATGAGTGTAAATTTCATGGGAAAAGTTTCTAAAAGTGATTACAATGTAATGACCCAGTGTTTATTAGTAATATTTTTTTCCTGAATAAATTTCTGTTATATTGTGTTATATAATATTATACACATATAAAATATAGAGAAACCAACAAAGACTTTATCTCATTAATAAAAATGATTACATTAGTCAGCTAAGAGAAAAATTAAAATTCTAAACATTACAATTGGACAAAAAATATAAAATATAAAATTTAAAATGGGAAATATGGGTCACCCCAATCTCCTAATATCATCATCCTTATAATCAACACTATAGAAATGAAGTGAAATATTATTAAACCAATCAACATATTAGAAAAATAAAATATATAACCTTGGGAATAATTTTAGTGAATATTGATTGAAAGAATAAAGTGGTATATATAAGAGGTAATTTGACCATTGGAATAATAATGTGACTGTTTTAATAGTAACTTAACCATTGGGAATAGTAACATAACTGTTGGGAATAGTAACCTAACTGTTGGAATAATAATTTTACCTTAAAATAATAAATTATATTTATCATGATTAATTTATATAAATATAAATATTATAATTCCAAAAAATTAAATATCCTGATTAAATTATATTTATCATGATGCAGGTGTGTCCACGATCTCGACTATTGTTGATGGGCCACTTGTGTTGTGAATGGTGAGGCTAGATTTGTGGTGATGGCATGATAATCGGTGGTCCTTTGTGTAGGTAGAGTTAGTGATGATTTTTCTTCTGATCTATATGGTGTGGATCTGGGTTTCTGGTAGAGGATCCAGGACCTTCGCAGATGGCAGTGCGACTGTTTGCAGACGGAAGTGGGTGATGGCTAGAGCAAGTGGTGTTCGGGCATGGACGTGTGTTGATACAGCTATTGACCATGTATATCATGAGGATGACCTCGATTGTAGCATCAAGACAGGATGGAATTTCCAATTTTCTTCCTTGGAATATGTGTTGGGTATTTATGGATACTAGATTTGGACTGCCTTTGGAGTTTGTACCCAATCTTGTATGGTTTTGGGCCATTTTGGGCCTTTGGACTATTGGAGCGGGGTGCAAATTAATATCGGGGATGATTGTTGCTGGTGGTTTTCGGATGACTATCAACATTATGGGATGATAATGGTGCAATGTTCTTTGGCACCATGAGCTATCAGTGGTATGGGACACCGACGGTGAGTAATTCTCACTGATGATGTGCAGACTGGTATCTCCAATGATGGGCATTAGGTTTGAGTGCGATCATAAGAGTGATAATTTTTAAGGGCATGGTGACATCCTTGGGTGATTGTGCTCATAATGATGTCCATGGGTGGTGTTTTGTCGGTTTGTTGCATCATTACAGTCGGGTGCACAGGGTCTTTATGGTTGACAGTCATCGCTCAACATCTTGGCTTATGGATTTGATGCTTCTGAGAATTTAGACCTTTTTTGGATTTTGGGTCTTTTATGAATGTGAGTCTATGAGCCATTTTGTGTGTGTTTGTATTCTTTTACATTTTTAATAAATTTTTGAGGTCATGTATTTGGGTTACCAAATTCATGATCATATCTACCTTTATATATATCAAAGTATTTCATAAAAATAATAATTTTTACAATAAAATTTAAAATTACCTATGTTAGAAATTTATGTTGATAAAATTAATAGAATTTTTGAAATTATCATGTCGAAATTTTCCAAGGCATATTTTTTGGTAATTTCCTAAAATGCTTCAATTTTCAAGTGAATAGAAAAAATACAGTTTTTACATAACTGGTGCATCTCAAATTACATCATTCATGATGTAATAATGACATAATAATTTTTATAATGATATATTTAATTTAATAAATGATTCATTAAAATAAAATAAACTTAAATTCCAAACCAAAAAAGCATTTTCCTAAACCAAAAGTCAAAAGTTATCCCTTAAAATAACAAATTTTATTTCTTTCCACTTTCCATTTTAATAAACTAATGAATTCTAATTATATAGAATTTTAAAGTCTTAAAAACCATTATATTATATGGATATATTATTTATAATGTCAAAAATTCACTATTATATGTTTATTCATTGATATATTATTTTATTTAATATTTTATTCAGAAAATACTCCTCTCTAGTATAATAACCCCACTCCCTCCCCTTGGAAGACCACTCATCCCCCACATGAAAATCCTAACCTCCACCAAAATCCTTCCTATCAATCCCCTTATAATCCTTATTGATATCTGGTGTAATACAACTCTAAACATAAAGGGAGTTTTAATTTCGTACAAGAGAAGCTACACTAAGGATAAAGTAAATTTCGATCAACTCTTCTCTTTATTTATTCTTCTCTTTCTTTTCTCACCACCCCTTTCAAAAAAACTTATAATATTAAATATTAAGTAAGTTAAAATTATATTAATGATTTTAACCTGCTTTAATCATCATATATACTATATATATAAATTTCAAAATTCGTTTCCCACTCTTTCGACAATGTCCCATCAAAGGTCGGTTAACCACCTATAGAGAAATTGCCAAGTAAGTTATTATAACCACCTTCATGGATAGAAAATATTAATTATATATAATATATAAATATTTAATTACAATTATTCAAAGCTTCTATATTTAATTATACTTATATATAAATGACATTGAATGAAAATAGTTAAATCAAAACAAAACAAGGAAATTTAATGAAAACATGATATCAAAATAATTCACATTTAATAAAGAGTGTTGTAACATATAATCAAATAAATATAATTTATAAATATTGGATAAAATTAATATAATTAACTTCTAGAACTATGCTTTAATAATCCCAATTTTATTATAAATGAGGTGGAAAAAAGACAAAATAAAGCGGGGTTTAAGGTAAGGGGATTCTCAAACCCAATTCATTTATTTGTGTTATACTCTCTTCCACAGTATGAACGTTCATGATATGTCCTTAAAATATCATTTACATTTTTTCAGGGATATACATGTTCCTACCATGTCAAAATATTTTTTAAGAATAGCCTTTTTCAAAATGACTTCAGTTTCAAAAACATTGTATTTAACTCCTCTTGAAATGCTTCTTGTCCACTCAAGAATAATGATTTTTTATGTCCAAGTATGATATCCCTTATTCATTTGGAAACCAAAATGATTATTCATGAAATTATTCTCTATGAAATCCTTATTAAATCCTTTCTCTTCCTTGGGTTTATTTCATAATTATGATTGTTATTCATTCTATATGGAATGTATGATTATGGGAATTTATGATGTTAAGGGTGGTCCTGGAATTATATAAACCTTTAATTCATTGGTTAATGTGATATATCACATGATATTATGTTCAATATGCATGATCATGTTGCTAGCTTTGTTTATAATAATTATGTTTTGATTTATGCCCATATGTTATGCATGAACATGATGGTCTATCTATTCAAAACTGTGAATGGTATTTGACCACTAAGACGTAACAATTAATTTTATGCATATTCAAAATTTCATGCCATTTTCAAATGTTTTCCTTATTAATATAATGATGATCCTATTCTTATGATATGATTATTATCACCCATGTACTTTCGATTCATGTCCTTTATTCACCCTATGTTATAACTCCCCTTATTGAGATTTTAGCTCACCCCTTTCAATAATGTATATCCTTAGGTGATTACTTTTACTAAGAATAAAGTGAGGTACACTAAGAGGATAAATAATAATAAATTAAATAATGTTTTAGTTTTATTATGTAAAAGTGATGCTTGGGCATAATTTAGCGAATATACTAAACCTTTGGATCCTGGATTGTATTGGAAATATGTTGTTTATCTTAGCAATGGTGCAATAGTTATGTAATGAAAAATTCAGGTCACTATATGCTGGGTCCGAGTCTTGTGAAGGAGACGTTAGAGAAAGTCTTGTTGATGTGGAAGTGTATGGATATGGTCCAAAGTATATAGAATTCATATGTTGATTAATGTCATCAACCACTTTAGTTTACATTGGGTGATCATGTGTTCCTTCATGTATCACAAATATTAGGTCACCATCATATTCAAAAATAGGGTAAGTCGGAACTTATGTATGTCTGGTCATTCGAGTTTGTGGAGAGGATCAATATGGTTGCATATCAATAGGATATTCCACAGCAGTATGGTGTTATGCATGATGTTTGTTATGTGACACATCTTTAGAAGTTTCACCCTAACCCTTATCATGTGAATGGTGTTGATGATATTGAGATTGAGGATAATTATTGTTTTAAGGATAATCTAATTCATATTGTATATCACATTGAGAAAATTCTTCAAGGTAAGACCATGTCATTGGTCTGAGTGTTGTGGAACCATGGCCATGTTTAGGAGGAAACTTGAGATAGGGAAGATGATATATGGTCCTAGTGGGCCGACCTTTTTACCATGTAGGATTAGTGATTTTGGGGTGTGTAGCTCGTGGATGAGCTATCATATGGTGGGGAGATTGTAATATCCTGACCCTTTTACGAGGTAAGTTTCTATTTTAATTTTTTCTAAACTCCATTTAAAGGGATTTTGAAATGCTTCCATGGTGTAGAAAATCTATCAAGAGTGTCTCAAGGGTTTAGTACTTGAAAATTATGGAAAATGGATATTATAATTCATGATGCATGGTTAGCGCATGTTTAGTGCTAATCAAGAACCATAACCATGCAACACAGATTAGGGGGAATCATGGTTGTGCAAATCATGAGAGGTGGCCTGAAAATCATGTGGGGTTAGACTAGATCCATTCACAGGATTTTCCAAATCGTACAGATGGACTGGGAGACTGTGCATCTTCAGTTCTTTATGGATAGAGTAGCTTGTATGTTTGGTTCATGGTTAGACAAACTGTGTCACCAAACCCCATTCCTCGTTAAAAGAGGAAATTTTAGGATTTTCTCTCCTAGGATGATATTAATATACCCTGATATTTCCCCCCATTTCACTCCCAGTATCCTAAGGTGTGAATAAAATCCTCCCTTCTCTTTTAAGGGTTGATCACCATTGATTCGAGGACGTTTGAAGTGTCATTTATTATGATTTGAAGCCCTAGGTAAGTAAACATGACCATTTCTTTTTATTTTTTTAGAGGATTCACAATTTTTTTCCTCTTATTCTAAGTTTCATGAACTCTATTTCCATGGAGTTTTTCACTTTCTTGGTTGCAACCATTTTAGTTTGAATCAAAGGTTGGGGGTTGGAAGAGTGTTTTTCTATGATCATAAGGTAGGTGGACTCTATGATATTTCCCATAATTATAATGTTGTTAATTTTTATGTTGTATGTTTCATTCTGCTTCCATGTGGCACATTTGATTACTTCTTTATTAAAAATAGATCGGTGCCCTAATTGATGGTTTATACCCTTTACAGATTTTGGAAATTTTGTTGTCAACTATGATACTAGACCTATGACCACCCATGACGTGTTTCAATCCCTTTAAAATGGTAAAATGGGATTTAAAGGGTGAAATATGGGGGTATATGAGATTAAACCTATTGTATGGGTTATTTGGAATGTTATCTTGACATACGCGGGTAGTTGGATTAACCTGAAAAAATATAATGTGTTGTGATATAGTAAAGGGAGGAGGTAGTATTTGTTAAAGGGTCATGTTCACATTGTTAAATGGTTTTAAAGAACTTTAATGTATGTGTTATATGAATAAATGTCAAAAAAATATTAATTATGACATTGGGTTAAAGGTTTTGAATGTAATATACCATAAAAATGAAAGGATGAAAAAAAGGTTATTACTTGTTGTTTAAATATGTTAAAAGTTCAAGCATGTTAGACCTTGGAAATTGGTTTTTGATGGAATGGTAAAAGATGTTAGACATGATGCTTCAAGTCATTGATTGGGATTTTTGGACATGACACTACATGCCCCATGGTTTAGTATTTTAGACATGGAACTCTACATCATTGAATGAAACTATTGAAAATAGTGATCTATATCCCAAATTTGAAATGTGTGACCCCTATAGTATATTGTTAAAACTATTGGCATGGGATGAAGTGGGTTTTATTGGATTGGATTTCACTTGGAACCCGAGGACCTATGATGTTGGTTGATTATTGCTTATTTTTGAAACATGTTTTCATTATTTTATTATCAATTATTTCATTGTACATATACATAAATTGTTATTATATAATATATTTATTTAAACATCATTGGTGGTAACATACTATGTTTTTCTCAAACCCTGGTCATTCCATCACTGGTGGCCGAGAAAATTACATAGTTGCAGGTCTAGATAAGGGGAAAGGCTCGGTGTTAGATGGATGATTTGGGACTTGGGGTGAAGCATGAATAAGGGTATAGAGCATGAATTTAGCACCCACTTTGGGTATTTTCAATGTGTATTTACTTTTGGGTTTCCATTAAAACATGACACTATTATGACATGGTATGTTTATAGTATTGGTTTGTGGGTATTTACCTAGTTTTAGGATTGGTTAATACGATATATGAACATTTATGTATATTGTTTTATATATCTCATTATTTATTATAATTTTTGTTATTTAATTAATCTAATAAAGAGGGTATAGACTCCCCGCATTCCTCATTATACCCTCACTACAAGTCGGTAGACTCTAGCATACAAGAAGGCATGCTTGAGGTCATGTTGTGAACTAATTTGGATACTAGTAATATTGATTTGGGTCGAGACGTTACATAGTGTGGGATACCTTTACTATATAAGGATATCAATAGGATACAATAATTTCAAATGGTATTTGACCAACTAAAAGATATAAAAATCCCTTATATCTAAAATGATTATGTGACAAACATATTTGATATACATTAGGGATACACAATTTTCTTAAGTAGAAACTTCTAGGTCGGTATGATTTAATGATAAATGTTAACTTGTTCCAAAATCAAGTTTAATACACTTAGGAATTGATAGAGGATTTATTAGATAAATCTATGTTATTCTTTCTTATAAAATGATTCCTTTTTAAAAATAATCTATCCCTAATACCATAAATACATGGCATACATGGGGATTTGGATAATGTTGTTTATGTTATGGAAACAATTTGGCATTTTAACAATTTATAAAGGTAATATAATGAGAGGGAAAATTGATATATTCATGATATTACAACAATAATTTGATAAAAATGAAGTATAAAAACTTGTTATATTTAAAGGAAAATGAATTTTAATGGATTACATAAAAATAAAGGAAAAGAAGTGATTATGAATCCTTACCTTGTAAAGTAGCTTCTTAAATATATAGAGAAAATGCCATAGAACCTTAAGAACTCCACGTAGGGTCTCTTGATAGATAATATGATAGGATAACCTTGATCAATGATTTTAAAGTGATGAGGAATGGGAGGGGGTGAATTATTAATTAATTTTTGGACTTGGGGCTTATAAATCTTAGTAGTGAAAAATATAATACCATTGGATTACCCATGGTTTTAATCTGTGGTATATATTATTTATAACATGGTTCTTTATAATTATTCATTTTAGAATTAAATCCATATTTATTATTACTTTTTCAAAGGAAAATAATTTTATTCATGAAGAATTGGTATTAAAGACTTAATTTCAATTTTTGAATTTAAAAATCCCATTATACATTTGGAAATTGATTTTAATTCATTAAAATAAATTATAAAAATAAAAAAACTTATTATTGGTCATAGATTTACATATATTAGTTATTACATAAATTTTACATCAAAATGAATTCATAATATATACCATATATGTATATTTTATTTTTACTATTCATGAGAAAATAAATTGTTTTAATAAATTATAAAAAAATAGCATTGGATAATTTTGACATGTTGATTCCAAATTTAAAGTCCTTTTTTAAATAATTGTATATATATATGAAAAAAAATATTAAATAAAACTCTTGGTTAATTTCAAAATCATGTGTTTGGAACCAAAAATATTCAAACTCTTTTTTACTAAATATTAATTTAATTCTATGAAATATGTGTGTAATCAGATTACTATTAATTAATCAATATGCATTGTTAATAATTAATAATTATATTATTTCCAAATGATTTTATTAATTTTATTATACACATGTATTTATAATGATTATATTACTATTACAACTATAATATTGAGAGGTTAATATTCCAATAGTCTGATTCATAATGGTCAGATTTCAATGATGACCTTACCCTTCCAATGGTCATATTACCCCTTATATATGCACTTCATTTAAACATAAAAAATCATTCATATCCTTCTCTTATTTATTATATAATTTTTTTTTCATTGCTTATTTTTTCTTCATAAAAACATTGTATCTTATATATTTTTCATTCTTTTTAAAGTATGATCCTCCAGAATTTAAGATTATGGTGCTACTCTATATTTTTATGTGTTTTATAACACTTGTCTCAGTCGTTATTGTGAAGTAATTTATTAGTGTTTATTGTACTATGATGATTTAATCAAAGTTATTATGATTGCAATAAGATGTTTATTTATTATATCCATGTCTCAGGACTTGCAAAAACTCACCCAAAAAACACCATAAACCTCACCGAAATTATACTTTCACTATAAAATAATTTATATGTTATCATACCTAGTATTGATGAGTTTCTATGGAAGATTAGATATCCATTTAGATTCTCATTTGGATCAATTTTTGTGAAAAAATCATAAAAATAATCAAAGCCTCTTAAAATTAATATTAATTATGACATTCTTATTTAAGAACTCAATATGGAATAATCATATTTAAAAACCAAGAACCATAAAATAGCAACCAAATATACCAATTTAGTCATATCATATATGGTTCAATCTTTAATTGCAATTTTTCAATCTATATGAAAATAAAACTGACCTATCCCCATAAATGTCTTGAAAACAATTCAAAATAAACACTTTCAAGTAATACTCCTTCAATCTAAACACATAATAACTTCAATTATTCATCATAAATAATAGAATCCATTATCATAATTCTATCACCTTTCTAAAGATTTTAATCTCTAACAAACCATTTTCCATAAAATTAATGATTTTACAAATGAATATACAAGTTCAAAATATTGACATTGTTTTCATAAAAAAATCAATGCACTTCTCTATGGAATCCATGATATTGTCATAGTTTCCACATGATAGGTATAGTTTTAAAAGAAAAGTATATCCACACATCAACAAGATGAAAATAAGATCTTCATGAACTGCATGATTCTGCACACACCAAGGGATAGATATTCCTCAAAAATGTCTCCATGTTTGGTGACGTGGTAGTGAAAACCTTCCACTAGTATTTAGACATGCATTTCACTTATTTCTAATGAAAATGGGTGTTGAGACCATAAAACCCATAATTTATTGTCTTATACCCACTTTTGGGCCATGAAAAACATCTAGTAAGGGGGAATTTCATATGGAGGGTTATATTTTGTTTTGTAGGCTATAATTTTACATCTCTTGGATTCAAAACGAATACAATGATTAATGTTAAGGTCTTTTGAAATTGAGAAAAAATATAGGTAGTATAGATCTGGGAGAACTCTGAACACACACTCTAGTTCATGTGTGCATGAATCTCGGAACATGCCTAGGTCAGTTCTCCCTAGTCACTAAGTATGCACTTAGGCCTCTTTCACCTAGATTTGATATTTTCCCAGCCCATGCACATGTTTGGGTACTATTTCACCTCATCCAATGCATGTTCCATGGTTATTTCACTTAGATCGACTTGTATGAACCACACCGTGTGCCCATCTCCCATTGACACATGTCCTTATGATTTCCTATAAATAGACCCATTAGGTTCTCACTCTGACACCTTTCAGAAAGATGAAGATACACCCAAATATCCCTTTTCTTATGTCTCTTTTTCCCTCTCCAGGTAGGTTATATAACTTATAACCTAAGAGAATTGACTAAAGTGAGGGGAAGTTGATTTATTTAAAGATACAAACTTCATGGATGACCACTTCACCCCTAGTTCTCATAGACTCAGGTGATGGATCCCCAATGTCACCAATACTATATTTTCATGCACCCAACCCCTTCTAAGAGAAGCACAATAATGAAAAATGTACACTAGTGAAAAATAAGGTTTTCTATGTTGGTTTTTTTTTAGATTTTTAACATCGATTACCTAGTGATATTCCTGAAAGAGAAATTGTAAATATGTTTTTCACATTAATTATTGTTAATTGGTATATAAAAATATATTTCACATCGATTTTTAGAACACCATCATCAAAATCTATCAAAAAATCCATAATGGAATGGGATTTTCATGTTTGTTATTGTATAAATGACGTGAAAAACCCTTCATCATGTCGGTTAATTAAAATAACCAATGTTGTAAACTATACTTCATGTTTTTTATATAATAACCTACATGATAACCCCTTTTTCAATAATTAATTTTATTATTGATTACTTTCTTAAATTAAAATACAAGATACCCAAGGTGAAAAATGATAGAAACAAAATGAAATCAAGAAATAAAAACACAAATCTTCAACTTCAACTCCATGGTCATTGTAGTGTCCATGGATTCAATATATTGTTTTTTGATGTTTGTTTAATTTTTTAGAAATATCCCATAAGGAAACCATAGATATGAATGGTGAGGTATTTTAAACTCCGGTTGATGAATCTGATGTGGAATCTTCATATTTTTAACTTGAACAGAAGACGAATTCATCATCATAAGAAAATAAATAGTCAAAAAACAAAATTTATTAAGAGAAATTATTGTAAATAATTAAATAATGACTAAATAAATATAAATTCCATGAAGAAATACTTGATATGAGAATCGGTGGAAGGAATATATGGATCAACAGATAAGGTGAACAAAAAATAATAAAAAAGAAAGCATAAAAACTCATATAGGGTTCTTGATAAAGTGTCCCACATTGTCATATATTTCAGGTGGGATTTTAAAATGTGGAAGGTTCACTAATGAAATTTTTTCAAAATCACTGTACAGGGAGAGACATTTTAGTTTTTACGTTAGTTATTTAAATGAATGACCTAAAAAATCTATCTGGGGTGGTTTTAAGGCACGTTATCTACTAACTGATGTTAAAACATTATTTTTAAGATTGGTTTCTTCATAACTGAATTTAAAATAAACTAGGTATTTAACACTGGTTATCTAAATAAATGATTTCAAAATGCTGATGTGAAAGCCTATTTGTTTACTAGTGGTACAAGAATCCCTTAGGATAATTTTATACTAGGGTGAAACCCTTCACCCTACTCCCAAATCAGGATGACCACTTCACCCTTCCTCAACCATGGGAACCACTTCACCCTGTCCTAAACTTGGGAGAACTAATACACCCAACTATAGACCTGGGAGTCCACTTTTCCCAGCCCTATACCTGGGTGACCACTTCACCTAGCCCTATACCTGGGTCACCACTTTTCCTAACCCTATACCTAGGTGTGCACTTCGCTCAACCCTATAGCTGGGAGACCACTTTGCCCAGCCCTATAACTGGGTGACCACTTTACCAAACCATATATCTAGGTGACCACTTCATCTAACCTTATACCTGAGTGTCAAATTAACCCCGCCATATACCCAGGTAGCCACTTCTCTCAGCCTTATACTTTGGTTCCCACTTCACCCAGCTTTATACATGGGTGATTACTTCACCCAACCCTATAGCTGGGTGACCACTTCACCCAACCCTGAACTTGTGTGACCACTTCCCCCAACTCTATAGATGGGAAAAAATTTACCCAGGCCTGTACTTGGGTGCCCAAACCTACCATGTTGATCCATACCATAGGGGCTCCCCCACCCATAGCCCTGATTGAGATAATTGATGGGATGCAATCTCAGGCCTTTGTCTTGATCCCTCCATTTTTGTCAGTGAACACCATGAAAAATAATGAGTCACAATATGCACTTTTTAGATTGGGTTTAATAGGATTTGGGTTGCGATACCTATGACCCCCACCTTAAGTCGTGATACTCCTCCTGGTTTTCTTATATACCTTGAGTTGAGATACTCCTATTGGGTTTCTTAGAATACCCTAAATCAAGATACTCCTCTTGGTTTCCCAAAATATCATGAGTTGGGATACTCTTATTGACAATCAAAAATATCTCTATCTATCTCACCTACTAGAGTAAACCCAGAATAAAATCCCAATGCATAATCCCTACTCAATCTTCCCTTGTCACCCCTTTTATAGAACATGAATCCTATATGGTCCTCCTACTTAGTATTAACCTCTCTATTCTCCCATTCGTGTATAGTTACCAATAGAAAAGAGGTCAACTGCCATATTTGGGTATCCTACTAGGTTTAATCCCCAACCATATCGGTTTCCTTACTTATCAAGTTACCAAAAGAAATAGGGGTATACATCCACATTTGGTCCTCATACTAGTTATAAGCCCCAACCATATCATCTTCCTTTCTTATCTAGTTACCAATAGATGAGGGGGGGATTAGACATCCACATTTGGACCTCCAACTAAGCATAAGCTCTAACCATATCACCTTATTTACTCATCTAGTAACCAATATATGGGTGGTAGACATCCATATATAGGACTCTTATTGGTGTGATCCTCAACCATATATTCTTCCTTCCTCATTTATCTGCCAACAAAAAAGTGTGGAAACATCCATATATTGACCTCCTACTCAATGTATGCTCTAATCATACTTTTCATCCTTCCCTGTTACAAATAATCAGGACGAAGTACCATAGGCCTCTTACTATTTTTAAGAACCAATTATATCCTATATTTTCTAGTTACCAATAGATAGGATGATCCATAATGTCTACCCAATGCATAAGCCTCGCTAATTCTCCGGTTTTATACCCTTTTAGGACATGGTTATTCAAGAAATCAATTTGGAAAAATCATAATTCACAACAAAAAAACCATAAAACCTTGACCCAATATGACTATTTAGTCATAATACATATGGTTCAAGATTTAATTACAAGTTTTCTATCCATATAAGACTCAAATCAACCTATCCCCCACAAAATTCATGAAAATAATTCAAAACAGGCACCTCCAAGTAGTACTCTTTAAATCCAAACATAATCTCACTTCAATGGTACATCATAGATAATGAAAAACATTATCACAATTCAATCACTTTTCTAAAGATTGAAATCACCACAAAAATTTTTTCTATAAAACAAAATAATTTACAATTGAATATAAAAATTCAAAATATTAGCATTTCAAAACAACTGAATAGTGAAAACATCTTCTCTCCAAAAGAAAACTCACCCAAATAATGTAATACACCTCACAAACATCATAATTTTGTTATAAAAGAATTTGTCAACTATGATACCAATGAGTGATGTGTTTCTATTAAGGATTAGATAACCAATTTTTTATTTTTTTTCTTTAATTTTTGGGAAAAAATTGTATAAAATAATCAAAACCTTTGATAATTGATAATAATTATGGTCTGGATCCTTAAGAATTTGATATGAAATAATCATAATTTACATCCAAAAAATCATCAAACCACTACCCAATATTCCTATTTAGTCATATTAAAAATGGTTTAATCTTTAATTGCATGTTTTCAATCCATATGATATTCAAAATAATCTTTCACTGCAAATTTTATGAAAATAATTTGAAAACAAAAAGGTTAATGTAATGGTCCTACAATGCAAACACATACTTACATTAACGATTTATCATAAACAATGGAAACCATTATGAAACCATATTCTTTGGAAATGAAAACTCGCTAAAACAATGACATACACCACAAAAAATCATGCTTGTATTATAAAATAAATTTTCAGCTATCTGAACATTGAGTGATGGGTTGCTATTGGGGATCTGGTATCCATTTGGAT
This sequence comes from Viscum album, assembly GCA_963277665.1. Taxonomy (NCBI): domain Eukaryota; kingdom Viridiplantae; phylum Streptophyta; class Magnoliopsida; order Santalales; family Viscaceae; genus Viscum; species Viscum album. The sequence goes on along the minus strand of OY728166.1, from coordinate 987,309,395 downwards.
TCATCATTAGATCAAACTTTTAGGAAAAACAGGGTAAAATTTATCCAAACCTCATATAAAAAATAGTGATAATGACATGGCTACCTAATAGAAGATGATGTTTTCTCGAGTTCGTTATCTATCATGTTCTCCAATTGAAAAAAAATTAAAACAGTTAATGTATAAATTGAATTGTAAATTCATTCTAAAAAATGAATTCTTGAAATTTAATTTTATTTTAAAGACATTTTTCTTACAACATAAATACTACATACCATATTTTTGTAAGTTGTATGCTTCAATTGGTTCTTAAGGCATATTCTTTTAATGTCACTGGAATTATAAAATAAATCAAACAAGTCAATCTTACATTTAATTGAAAACAAATATTATATTCAAATTTAAGAGATATGCTTTTTCATCAATAATACACTTCTCCACCATTCATATACTCATTGATCAGTATCTGCAACTTGATTATTAGAAAACACTATACATATTAATTAACAACATATAATTATTCTAAAATAACATGTAATCAATATATATAATACATAACTAGCAGTAGAAGGTGTTAGTTGCAAATCTAACTCATAATTTAGTTATTACATGGCAAATTTAGTTTATAACCCCTTTACATTTACTATGGCCCCTAGAAAACTGATTTGAAAATAAAATATCAAATGAAAGAGAACCTAATAGTAAAAAAAATCTATATAATTTGTAATTTAAATTTATACTTTAATGAAAAAATATTTTAAAAATGTTACTCACCAATGCATATTAGTAAATGCTTAGAAATTTAGAGCATGGTCATCTCCACCACCTCTAAAACTATCGTCATTGACATCATCATCTTTTTCATTTTTTACTACACCAATATCAAAATTTGTAGAAGCACAACCACCACCACCCCCACCATCAATATTATCATCATCGCTAGGAGATGGGTCCATGGAAGCATTTGAACCACAAGGAGAAAATGATTCCTACATAAAGACCATTCGGGCATTGAACTGTGATGACATATCTCTCGATGTCACGAATTGTGTAAACTTGAATTGGGTGTTCATCTACTAATGGATAAGATCTATTCGTTTCTCTATTTCAACCATGTGCTGCTCAGCAGTACATGGATTTGAAGAACTGCTAGTGATTGTCGATGTTTAATACTTCATATGTGTAATATTCTTTCCAAACCTACATCAAACCCTTCCTAGTTGCTCGTGATTGAAAACATAACTAAAATAATCCTCAGGTCCAAAATAGTTATCCCGCTCTCCATCAAGTGTCTCCAACACGACCTATGAAATTAATTAGAAAAAAAAATCATTTTTAATTAGTAATGTTGATGTAAAATCTAAATATTCTTAGAATTTCATGATAGGATTGATTGAATTTTCATCCCTTCTCTTGAGAAAAATAGTTGGACACATGGTACCCAATCCTTAATATTCAATACATTTGTTTACAAATTATATTTCAATAATTTGGGGTGGTTAGTTGATGAGGTCTGATTTCAAATCCCCACGTCGCAATTTCTTTCCTTTGTATCCCTACCTCTGAACTTACTATAACATATTTCAATAATATGATATCAAACACATGAAATGGATCGCCGTAGAGAAACTTTTTGCCACGACCGTGGTCCCTTGAAAGAACTCCTCACAATCAGGATGCTTGGGATCTTCGTTTTCATTCGACAAGGCATCATGCTGCTTTCTCCCTAAAAAATGGATCAGTGGGAGCTCCCTCTCAGAGATTCCCGAAGTCGACTTCTTCCTTGTTTCCTCAGTATATCCCCTTTTGTTTCTTGGGTGATCCTGCTATCGCTTTCACAAAAGAAGAAATCTCAGCCTTGTCCGCCAATTTTTTCCTCTCCCGTCGGCTCTTTCAAGGGGTTCCGACCGAATCTTACCACTATTCATAAAACGATGGAAGTCATTGCTTTCATAGGATTAAAATTCGCCTTTTGGAAGATTTTCGTGCTATTCTTCATTTCGATGATGCCGACGAATTCTACATATGTTTGAATCATGATTCATGGGAGATCGCTGGTTGCAAAATGGTTGTTTCTAAATGATCTCCATTCACTCTCGAGGGATGTGAATCCTCAGTATGGCCTATTTGGGTCAGCTTTGTCGGCATCCTGCTTCATCTGTTTAAACTGAACGCTCTATCGTCCATTGCCAAGCTGATGGGTACTCTTATCAGGTTTGAATCCTCTACTCTCAATCTTTCTGGGGATTCTATTTCTTTAGTGTGTATTGAACTTGACTTGTCATTGGAGATGCCTTCTAGAGTTTGGATTATGAATGGTTCCAAGCGATTCTACCAACCGGGTCATTATGAAGAGATTCCTTGCTACCGTGTATTATGTGGTCGATGAGGCCATTTTGAATATGCTTACTGAAAATCCCATTTGGCGTGTGATCCAATGAATGGCTCTCACATGAGACCATTGAAGAAGGTGCATCCTTCAGCTCTGAACCAGGAATATCTGTTTCTGTCTAAAAATAAAAGATGATGCTAGTGGGAAATAAAAGTGACTCAACTTCAGTTCATATCGATTCAACCTTGGTTGTAGGGGTTAATTCTACTAATGGAATTCTTTCATTTGGTTCTATTTGCGAAGCTGGGCAGGGGAAGAATGACGCAATCAAGGACCATGCCAATCCATCCCTAGGTTTTGTTCCTTCTACAAACCCTACAGTTGATGTGGGTTTTCTTGATACTAAATTTGTTAAAGATGATTGAGAGTCAGTTTCTCCTACATGTGCCTCTTCTCCTAATGTCATTGTTGGACCTTTGGCTTATGGTGTGGAATAGAAGGACTCTGGTAAGAAATGTGCAGGAGAACTTCTGACAGCTATTGGGCTGTAGCAGAATTTTCGAAGGCCGAAGCTGTTTCTGGTTTGAGGACTTTAAGATTTTTCCAAGGGTGGTTCTAGCTGATGTTGGACACCCAATTGTAGACTTTTCCCCTTTTCCCATATTCACTCTGACAGCTTGGTGAGAGTTTTTTTTGTTGGCAAGGAAGGTGAGGCAGATGCAGTACCTGTGTTTTATTCTTCTGCTCATTCAGGAACATTAGCTTTCGTGAATGATTTTAAACAGCTGGATTCCTCGAGGAAGAATATGGGTTTCCTTTATCACCCACAGAAGCTCTGGTGGAAAATTTCTACCGTTACAGCAATCGCAAGGGGAAGAATCCTTTAATTGACTCTAAGGGTTGCGCTTTATACCAATTGAAAAACTCAAGGCCTCAGGAAAATTATTCAGGGATGCAACTCTCCATGGTTACAAGATACATCAGCAAGGATTTATCTTCAAATTCCTTCAAAGATGAAACTTCGCTCCAACCGGTCTACTTAGTGCTACTAGACTCGGAAGGAAATACTCAAGGGTTAGTTGTTCTGAAAGGTAATGAAGAGGAGAAGACTTCATGAGTGAGTTCTAAAAAGTTCACCAGACAATATTCAAACAAACTTTTATCCTGGCTTTACAAGCAAAGAGTTATTTTCACTAATGGCACAAAAGGTCAGATGGATCAGCTTGGAACATGATTTATGGTGGGGGGGGGGGGGGGGGCGATTCTAGAATATTTTGAGGACCCCCTTTCAACAAACCCGGATTTGAATTCTGAGGACCTCTTTTGGGAATTGCTGTTTGACTGTAAAACTAATCATTTTTCATTTGCTGGTAAAATTAAGGTGTAAAGTCTCTTGCTCAGTTTGAGGGTGTAATTTTAGGGCTCTCATGTTTCTATCCCTCTCTAACTTCTTTCTTTTGGAACCAATTATACTCAGGTATTCCTCTTTCATAAGTGATGATTTTATGAAATTTCCTTTATATATATATGAAACAAATTAAATAAGTACTTCCCTAATTATGCTTATTGTCGACCATACTCATTCACCCTTGAGTGAAAATATTGCATTGAATTTTTTTTAACCTTCTATGATGATTCCTGAATTGACAAATTTATTAAATAATTACATTTTAAGAAACCAAATTAATTAGATCGTGTTGTACTTGTGAAATAATATACGTTTATACTTGAAATGCAACACTAGACCAATACACAATAATCGTAGAATATTGACTGACATGATAGTCATTGTAACAAGAAACATGCCCTTAGGGGCAAGGAAGACACATGACCAAGCTATTGCCGACCCCTCAAAATTTATTATAAAAAAGACAAAGAAAACAAGAGAGGAGAAAAGTCAAACAACCAACACCCAAAGACACTGAACACCCCCCTAGAAAACCAAAAAACCCCCAAAAAACCCAAAAATAACACACGAGAGGGCAGAGTAAAATAAGCCAAGCTCCAAAGGAGCAACATCATGGGGTCACCATCAGCACCAAAACCAAACTCAGCAGTAACGAAAAAACATTGTCTCCAGCACCTCCTAGCCAAGCAGCAACCAACATCCAACATCACAGTTTCCCGCATCTAGCATCCTCGCCAATCAGAATCCAGTGTCCATCGACTCAACAGCCAGCAACACAGAACCACCAGCACCCACTCCCAGCACCATTCCACCACCAGCAGCACAGCTCAACAACCTTCCCAACCACACCATGTTGTACCAACATCCTTCTAGCACCTGAACCGGACCAGCCCCAGTGAAAACACCAGCCCCATCACACCAAACAGCAGCACATCCAACCCTCCAAGTTGAGCAACAAGCACTCCAAGCCGACAACATCACATCCAGCCCCCCAAGAATCACAACTCCACGACCGCCCCTACACCAGACCCACATATCACCACCCAACATCCCTTCACAGACCTCAAGCCATCACCATAAGACAAAACAGAACCCCCCTCCAAGCTGCTCCGCAGCCGATGTCGAGCCACTCCAGGAAGGTCCCCTGAGCCATCCAGCCCTCTAAGCCGCTCCGCAGTCAATGCCCAAGGGGGTTTCTTTTACAAGTCATATTTATAAGACCTCCAATGCTCTCCTACCTCCATTATGAGAGGTGTCCACACATTCTAATTGTTAGGAAAATTGTAACATTGGTGCAAAAATTAGAAAATTGAATTTACATTCCAATATATAATAATTTCAAAATTAAAGAAATATTGTACCCCTATCTCAATCCGCATTTACAAGTGTACCCACTTTACAATATGGAATTGACTACATGGGTAAGATATTGTTGTATTTAACAAGAGTGTCCATGAAACTTTTACATTATTTCCCATGTTTCCCAATCATTTTCCGATCTTCATTATACTCAATAATGATTAATGTCTGTCTATTCTAGACAGCCCACGTTCGTGTATGACCACGATATTTGGTAGCCGAACTAGTATCAGAACCACCTACAAATAAGAATTGGTTAGTAACTAAATAATGTAAGGAAACAAATTTCTAATATTAATAGAAGAAATTACTATTCACCCAGGGTATGAGGGAGATCTGTATTTGTATCACCATCATGACCGGTATCGCCTACAACCTCTGCACCAACGAGAGTCAGAGTGCCCTTATGGGTGATGGGATGAGGAAGCATGGTAGGAGGGGTAGAAGTATTAGGGGATAATAATGTTTGGATCTCCCTCAACATTTCAGTGGCATACACAATCTGTTCCACGTATAACAACTTTGGTGATACTATCCCGATCCATCTCACATGATCAACATCGACATCATTTATCTCTAGGCTGATGCGTCTTTTGAGGAGCATTTGGTTTGGATATTTGATCAGAGTGAGAAGAAACAACGTGAAAAATAGGTTCCTCTAGTGTAGGTGAAGTGGCAACACAGTTGTATCTAGGATGATATGTGGAAGAGGCTGTCTGATATGTGAGTCCAGTGGCCTAAGTTATTTGCTGATGAAGCTCATTGATGTCCAGGAATGAGCCTAGTGGACAAACTGTTATATGGCGAAGAGGTTGTAAAAGCATGGACTTTCTTGAGGTATGATCTTGTTTATTTTTTCCAAATATTTTACTTCTCCTCGATTGATATGTGATGGAAGTAGTTACAGGGGAGTTGGAGTGGTTTCATGAGCATTTTGGGAGTTAGAGGCTCGAAAATATGGAAACATAGATTCCAAGTTGGGTGCATGGTTAGCACATTATTAGTGTTAATTGTGCACCCAACCATGTGGAAGGGAAAGATCTTGGTGCATGATTTCTTGAACCATGCAGAGTGATAGCGTAAACCATGAAAACCCCGCAATAAACCGCAGATATAGCTACATGGTTAGCGCACAATTTACCAAATCGTGTAGCTCAACAATGTGAGGTACTAGTTCCCTTAGACACTGAGAACTGCACAATTGACATACAGTTTGAAAAATCATGCAACCAAATCGTATGACCTACCCAATCAGATAAAAATTAGAAATTTACAAAAATTTCACTAGATTTTATAAGCCTAAAACCCATGTTTTCCTCCCCTCATCTACCAACACCTTCCCAACATACCTCTCCTTCATTCTCCATTTTTTTGGTGATTTACCCCTTCAATCTTGTTAGAATCAAGCATCATCTTCCCCTTTGGTGAGTTTGAGGCAAGGATATCCTTTCACCTCATACATTCTTTCGATTTCTTTCACTGTCTTGCAGTATCATGCAAGTTTCGACTATTTGTGCCTTATTTTAGGGTTTTTATCCACTTCTTCAATTTCTACATTTTGGGCTCGACCTAATGGTCAATATTCAATGAGTAGCCTACTACGAGCATAAAGTAGGTAGTCCATGAACTATCAATTAAGGTCTAGTTATTTTATAGTGTGTGTGGTGATCACGTTGTCCTGACACGTCAAATTGATTATGTTTGTAAAGTTGATTTATAGTCTATGATAGACCTTAAGTCATCTCTCAAGGAGTGTTGGGGGTTTAATGTGTGTATTTTTAATAAAATGGACTAAAATAGGGGGGGTTTGAAATTAGTTTAAAAAAAATAAAATGACTTAATTAAAGAGTTTAATAGTTGGAAAAGGAAGGTGATGTTTTTAGAATTATGAGAGAAGGATGTCATTTCAAGTTCACTGCACATCTTGGATAGTTCATTGTTCTGAAAATTTCACATGATTTAATGAAATCCTTTGGTTGAGTGTTGTCAGTATCTCGACTCCCCTCTTGCCTCTTAAACCAATGCACAAAAACCACCCCTTGACACAACAATCATGTTGTCAAGGTTTGGACCTGAAGCATAGGGTGAGGGCTACCAAAGCATACTGATATCTCATGTGCGTTTGAGAGAAAGATGATTCTTGTGTTTTCCAATTGGAACAACCCAAGATTCCTACTTGAAATCTCAACTCAATCGGTGTTGAGATAAAAAGTGTTTCACTTAATTAAACCAAAGCAATTCATTCAGTGGAGAAACATGTTAAGATAAAACATAAGTAAAATAATTCAAAAACAAATTACACAAAACCAGTAGAATAACAAGTGTCAGAACTCCCTCCCAAGTATGTGTAGCTCCCTCGAAATGATCGTCCACCATTTATCTCACCATCGAGAGGCAGATGGGGCTCAGGTGGAACTTCGCCTTCATCTTTGACCCCCCTATGTGGATTGGGGCCTCCAGAACTTCTTGGATGAGGAGGGGAATCTTTTGGGTCTCCAAAATGGAAGAGCATTGATCTTGTTTCAAACTTACTAATGGGGTTCCCAATGTTCCATTTTATAGGAAAAGTGGTAGGTAGTTTTGATCCCCCTAGATATTGAGAAACCACTTGGAACATGGTTTTGAGTGTCTAGACAGTCTTATCTCACTTTGGAGAAAACTACAAAGTTGTTGCCCCACCTCTTGAATATCTTCACCTGAAAATTTGGCTCTATTTTCACAACTACAACTCAAGATATGGATGAAATACAAAACATATATTTTGACTTTAAGCAGATTTGGTTCTCTGGATAGATCAGTTCGGTTGGGCCCCTTAATAGACGAATTGTGTCACATTCATGATTTTATTTTGAGGTAATATTTTTTCTATTTTTGGTCTGGTGTTTATTCCATAGTTTCCCCTTATGTTTTTGGTGAAAAATGGATATTATGGGCTTGACAGTTGGATTGGAACGCAGTTAGGGGAAACCGTACGTCCTCACCCAGGTAAGCGTGCGGCCAAGGGCCATTTTGGACAGTAGAGACCGCACAACTTACACACAATTTTTTATACCGTGTGGATTGTTCCTCTTGGACAGTGAGGGACACACGGTTGCCGCACAGTTTGGAAAACTGTGTGGGCAAACCATGCGACCTGTCCAAGTCATTAAAAAGTGGAAAATTACTTTTTTCCCTCTTCAATTTTAACATTAAAATACCTCTTATTTTCCCCATTCAGGATTTTTAGCCATGGGAGCCTCCTCCAAGCTTTCTTGAAGCCTTTGAACCTCAATCCTTGGGTGGGTTTGACTCCAGTTCTTCAAGGAAACATCAAGTAAGTCCCTTTTTCTCATGATTTCTCCCTCTTTCTAGGGTTTCTCCTCCATCCTTCTTGAGTTCATATTTTCTAGAAGGGTTTTTGACCTAAAGAGGGGTTGATCTTGTGTTGTTGGGTGAAATATTGAGGGTTATTGTTTAATCTTGCCTTTATAGGGTCTTTTGGTGATGAGGTTGTGGTTTCGTACTGATTTCCGGAAGTTTTCAAGTGTGAGGTAGGTGGTTATATGCTTTTACATTATTAAATGATTTTGATATGCTTGATTGGTTGCTTAAATGTATTCTATGGATTATTTGTGTGGTGTGAAACATGTTTTGGAAATGGTTTGGCAAGCATATGTGATGAAAGTTAGTTTTTCAAAAGAAATTGTTTTTATTTCATGTGTTCTTCATTATGGTGTTTCTTAAATATATCTCATGCCTTGTGTGAAAGGTAAGAAATGTGTTTTCAAAGATATTTAAAGGTGAAAATGTGATGAAAGTGGGTTTTCAAAATGAAATGGGTTTTGTTGCATGTTGGATTCTTTGTTGTGCACCTTAAATGTGTCTTTGAATCATAAAGAAAGTTATAAAAATGGTTTTGATGTGAATACAATTTTGAAAGGGGCTTTTCCCATAGGAAATGGTTGGGTCCCATATGTGTTATTCCTGTGGTTCTTCCAAATGGATTTCATAAAATTTGAATGCGGTGTGAAATGTATTTCCAAATAGTTTTGGTGTGCATGTGAAATGTAAAGTGGTTTTGTTTATGGAAAGTGATGGTTTAGATTTTGATCGTTGAATCAATATGAAAATGTTGAATTGTGAAAATGTGAAAGTGGTGACTTCCTTGTGTGATTGTGATGATTGGAATGTGTATGTGAAAGTGTTGATTTATGTTATATGTGAAATGTAAATCGATCACAAAGGGAATCCCATGTATCTAGGTGTGCAAGATAGAACTAGTATGCTACTTGATTCGGAAGTGGTCGTGGCCTAGACTCATCTAACAGGATTAATGATTGCAACACTAAATAAAACATGTGATATGATCGGAGACCACCAGTACTTTTGATGAGATCCTCTCTAGTGGCATGTGCATGAGGACGATGTTGGACCACTAGAACTTTGGATGAGATCCTCTCTAGTGGATCATGCATGAGAACACTATTGGTAGTAGATTTGGGAGATTTTGATCACTGAGATATGATGTTCACAGGGTCCCACTTTTGCTATCTACCTATAAGGATTTTCCCATGGTGCTCTCTTGTGACATGATGCTTATGTGATTTAGTTATAGCCATCGCTAAACGATATAACTTGCATACGTTTTTTATTTCAAGAAAGATTATTTGTAAAAAGGGATTTCTTTTAAAAGTATTTATTAAGAAAGTTTTCCTTAGAATGATTCCCTATAACATTTTGAAATATTCTTACAGAAATATGCATATTGATTTGTTTTCTAATATTACATCATGGAATCTTTCTTTTGGATGGCATCCTACAGGGATTTGGATCACACCCTACATTCACATTTGGGTGTATGTAGACTTTGTTATGTATGGCCCAGATAAAGGAAAGATGTGTTGTGGTGGTGATGGTGGATCCGGTTGCTAGTGTTACACTTCTTGCGGGTGTTGATGGTGGTGGGTTGAGGGTGATGCCAATTTTGTTGCATGGAGGTTTTTGAGATAGTCTTGGTGTTCCCATTTTTTTAGTACCTTTTTGGTTTTAGTTAAAGTGGAAAACAATGAATTTGAAAATTGTTGCACCTTTTTTGGTTTTGGTTATCACTTATTGTGATTTTTATTCTTATTAGTTGTTTATGATTATATAAATGGGTGAAATCGTTACCAAATTATATTTTTGATACCAGGGGCGAGTTTCCAGCCTGTGGGGATCGGGAATGCCCTTCATGTCATTCCATGAATTGAGCCAAGTGTAGGGTTGGATGGAAACCCAGCTTGTTTCATGATGAATTGGGTTTGGGTGTCTTCAGAATACATGTAGCCTAATTAATTTTAGATCATCTCACAAAATTTTATCCCAATTGGATGTACAGATCAGCTGTAGTGTCAGTTTGAGTCCACTGGTGGTCTTGAAATCTTGAATAGTTTGGCCTATTCTTCTTCAACTTCATCACAGGCCTCCAAATCACCTCCACCTACAATGAAATCATCCAAACAAGTGAAATTACCATTTTTAATAGTTATTAACACAAAATAATTGAATCAAACATGAAGTGAAATTTGTTATTAAAATTTCAATTTATGATACAAAAGCAGTTTAACATAGTGGTATAAGGGTGGAAATAAATAGTGAATCACAATGCGGTCAAACCCCCACACCTAAATATTTTCACTCCTGGGAAAAGTCACATTTCCAAAAATGATTCATGTAGATATTCCCAACTTCATAAAGATTTAACATTAAATGAAAATTTAATCCGTGATAGCAATGTGATCAAATCAAAAATGACACCAAGGAGTTATTCTTAGTGATCATGGAAAAAGATGTCTCATAAATTGTATCAGAACAAAATTTAAGGAGTTGAATGATAAAAATTTGATAAAATAATTTAAAAGTCAACAATGTCACTAATTCTCCACGTGTGTGTGTGTGGAAACCATTTTATGCTATACTTTCCACTTTCTATCTAGTAAATATAGGCTATTTTAAAAAAATACCACTTAAATGTTTCTATCCACCAAACCTACCCTATATCCTTTGCAATAAAATTTCAAGACCCACTCACTGAGGCATTCTTGGAAGTCAAACCTTAATCTCCTGACCTAGATATCCCCATATGTTATACATTTCATAACTCCCCTCATTTATTATTATTGTGTTTTTTTTTCAAAAGTTGAACTTGGAACAAATATCACAATCATAACTCAACCCTTGTTTAATCTCCTCACGACACTAATTGTAATAGTTATAACAATATCAAAGGTCTAGGAAGAGTGGTTTTTGACCCACCCTAGTTACAACCCATATTTTTGTGTTTTTGTTTTTTTATTGATTTTCAGTTTTTTAGGGCATACAACAGTTGGATAATAGGTACACATGCATAGGTAAATATGATATAGTAATGAATAAGATCATATAAAGAATGAATGTATGTAAAAATAATTTTGGTAAGATGATAAATATTAACCTAACTTATATGTACCTTTTATTGAATAAATAAATTCACATTTCATGGTTGGGTGAAAAAATGTGTAGAGAAATTAAGTGGCACAATTTTCCCATAAAATACTCACAAAAAGGGTACCATTATTCTCAAGGGTTTCAAAGTGATACAACCATTTATATCATCAAAAAACAACCATTTTTCTATAAATATTCACACTTTAATTTTAAATTCATGCTAAAACACACATTTCATCAGTGAAAAGAAAAAAATGTTAATACAACTTGAAATAGGGAAATTCCTTATGAATTTTCAATAATTTCTATGATTAAGTGGGCATCATTTTCCATGATTAAGTGGACTTAATTTTCCATGATCAATTAGACATCATTTTATATGATTAAGTGGGAATTAAAATGAATATTCCAGCACAAAAGTGAGGGGGGGGGGGATAGGGGGATAAGAATATTATTAAACTAGAAAAAAAGAGAAAAAGAAGATAGATAATGAAATTTTCTAACTAACCTAAGAATATACCCATCCCCCCACACCTAGAGTATGCAGTTTCCTCACTGTAATAAAAGATAATGTGAAAATAAAGGATAAAACTTGGTGGGTGTCATTGGTATGATGCTTCTTGAACTTAGAGTTCCTCCATCGAGGACTCCGTAATGGGTTTGTGAAAGTGCTTGAACCGCTACCCATTGTCAATAAATATTTGTCATGTTTCTTTATTTTGAACCTAGAAAACACCAAATGGATAAACATTAGAAATAGTGTATGGTCTAAACTAGTGGGAACAAATCTTAACTAGATGAAACTCCAGCCTTCCATTGAAAAGAAGGACCTTCCGCCCAATGTGGAATTAATGACGAAGGATAAGACGGTCATGGGTAGCCTTGGTTTTCTCCTTATAGATTTGAGAGTTCTCATATTAATCTCTATTCATTTCCTCAAACTCCAGAATATGTGGCTTCCTTTGATCACCTACACCAAAAAGATTATAATTTCATTATTTAATGGCCTAGTAGGCTTGGTGCTCTATCTCAACAAGGAGGTGACAAATAATTCCAAAAAAATCCAATAGGGTGATATTCCAATGAGAGTTTTAAAGGTAGTATGGTAAGACCATAATGAATCATCGAGTCTAAGACTCCAATCACTTATATTGGGTTAATCCATTTTTTTTCAAGAACTTGTTTTACCCCTCTATTTGAAACCTCAAATTAACCGTTGGTTAGTGGGTGATATGTAGTAGACACTCGATGCCCGACCCTATCCCGATGCAAAAGTGAGTTCACTATCTAGTTGCAGAAATGAGAACCCTAGTCACTGATGGTGAATCTTGGTAATCCAAACCTACCAAAAATTGGGATTCTCAAAAATTCCACAACTATCTTGGAATCATATTTCCACGTGGTTCGTGCCTCTACCCATTTTGGAACATAATAAAATTCCATAAGAATATAAATGTTGCCAAAGGAATTGGGAAATAGTCACATAAATTCAATGCCCCAAACATAAAAAATATCATGAAAGAGAAAGGGTTGTTGTGGAATTTCATTTCTTTTAGAGACATTCCCCATTATTTGAAAGTGGGGACAACATTTACAAAAATCATGTGAATCCTGAAATAATGTTTTCCAAAAGAGACCAGAATCGAGGACCTTGCAAGTAGTCCATTGGGGACCAAAGTGCCCCCACAAGAAATAGTGTGAAAAAACCTAAGGACTGATTGAATATCACTATTAGGAATACAATTCTTGAGGAATTGATCACTGCATGAAAGAAAAAGTAGGGTTCATCCCAAATGTACCAACAAGACTCATGTTTTAGATGATCAGATTGATTTTTGGTGAAATTAGCAGAAATGCAAGATGCTACCAAATAATTTACAATTTTATCATACCAAGGAATAAAATCTTGCACATGGTAAAATTAAGCATCAAGAAACATGTAATTTATAGGAATATAGTGGGATGAATCAATGTCTGAGGATGAGAGGATCCTACTAATATGGTCTACCACCACATTCTCTGCTCTTTTTTTATCCCGAATTTTTAGATTACATTCCTGAAGTAGGATCATCCAACAAGTGAGACATGGTTTTTCTTCTGGTTTCTTATGTATATATCAGAGGGCTATGTGGCCTGGGAAAAAAATTACTTTGGAACCTAAGAGGTATGAACAAAATTTATCCACGACAAACACAATAGTAAGGAATTCTTTTTTAGTTTTGGTGTAGTTTTCTTAGGCAGGGTCCGGTGTACATGAGGCATAGGCTGTGACATGCGGAGCTCAATTGACCTATTTTGATAAAACTACCCCAACTACATAGTTATAGGCATCACACATGAGCTCAAATGGTAAATCCCACCAAGGTGGTTGGATTACTGGGGGTGATTTGAGACTCCATTTTAATTTTTCAAAAGATTAATCACATTATTTATAAAAAAAATCTTTTATTTTGGAGTAATCTAGATAGGGGGAGTGAAATCTTACTGAAGTCACAAATGAAACGAAGATAAAATCCTGCATGACCTAACCAATACCATACATCCCACACATTTTTGGGGAATGGTAGAGAATAAATGACACCCACTTTTGATTTATCTACTTAGATACCATCCCCAGAAATGAAACACCCAAGTATTATACCTTATCTCACTATAAAATGGAATTTATCGTAATTTAATAAAATATTATTTTAAATATAGTGATGTAGGATAGATCCAAGACTACTCAAACATTCATCAAAAGAGGATCCATAAATTGTGAAATCATTCATGAATACTTCCATGTAATTCTCTAGGTAATCTAAAAAAACCACTATCCATGCATTACTGGAAAGTACCCGAATCATTTCACAAACCAAATGGAATCCTCCTATATGAAAATGTGACAAAGGGGGAAGTGAATATTTCCATTTTTTATCCTTAGGGTTAATATGGATATGAAAGTATCCAGAATACTCATAAAGAAAATAGTAATGGGACTTCCCTGCCAGCCTCTCTAGCATCTGGTCAAAGAACAATAATGGGAAATGGTGCTTCTTAGTGTGTTGGTTTATTCAGTGATAATCTATACAGACACGCTAACTATTATGCACACGGGTTAGAACCAATTCATTGTTTTCATTTTTAATTACTGTTAGACCAGCTTTTTTAGGAACTACCTATACTAGAATGACCCATTGGTTGTTAGAGATGGAGTAAATGATTCCAATAGCTAGTAATTTTGTTACTACATTTTTTAAAAACATCTAGGAGGTTTGGGTTCAATTTATATTGTTCTAGACTCAATGGTTTAGCCTCATCATTTAACAATATATGATGAATTCAAATTGATGAGCTAATACCAAGAAGTCAGGAAGTTTCCATCACAAAGCTTGTTTATACTCCCTAAAAGGTCAAGAAGTTTCAATTCATGCTCTAGAAAGAGTGAACTAGAAATAATGACGGGAATCTTGTTTCCATTATCAAGATACGAATATTTCATTTTTTGAGGTAGAAGTTTATGTTCTAATTCAGGGGGATTTTGGATTAATGGGAGTGAATGTGGAAGTGAGAGGTCAATGATCTCATCTAAATTATCAATGGAAACATACTTATATGAGGAATGATCTTTTACAATCTTAGTAGTATCATCGATGGTTATGGAATCCTTAGTTCTCAAGAAATCATCAATTAACAAACATATATGACTTTTTTCTAGAACACTACACTATTTTATGCATGATTCATTACCTATAATTTCTATCAAGGATGAAAAATAAGAAAGGGGATCAGGGGAAAGAAAATAATTTTTTTAGGGGACGGGAGTACATCAATAGAATTAAATGAAAGTGAGGAATTATCTTCTGAGGGGTGCTTCATGGAATCAAGGATGTTGGAGTGGACAATGTCACCACCAAACTCCATAGATAATGTACCATTGTGGATGTTAATTATGGTTTTTAAAATTTTTAATAACGGTCTCCCAAATATAATTAGGGAATGTACATTTATCCTATCATATTCCATTTTAAGAACATAACAGTTGATAAGTAAAATTAAAATTTTCACCCACACTAGAACATCCTCTAACACACCAGAAATGTGTGATGTACTCTAGTTTTCTAGTTGAACAACAATTCATGTGGGTTTCAATTCCTCAACATGAAATGAGGAGAAAATAGAGTGAGGCATCACATTTATAGAGCCCCCCCCCAAATCAAGCATAACATTGGAATAGAAATACTCCCTAATGGTGCATGGAATTGAGAATGTTCCAAGATCATTTCATTTGGTCAGAAGTGATACCTCAATCAATACTGAGATGTTCCTCCCTAATATCAACTTTTTATCACCTCAAAGTTTCCTTCGGCGTATACACATCTCCTTGAGAAACTTTTCGTATCACGAAATTTGCTTCACAAAATCGATTAAGGGAATGTTAACCTATACTATTTTAAAAGTTTCCAATATTTATTATTCAAGTTCATATTCTTTTAGTTTCCTTAGTTGGGTGGTCCTTTGTGGAAATAGAAGAGGAATGGTTTGGCTTTATGGTTCATCAAATGAAACTCTCTTCCCTTTGTCAGGGCTTCTCTCAAAATAATTTTTTTCCTTATTTGGACCATTTTTAGTGGTTGGGATGGTGGTTTCCTTAGGATGGGAATACTCTAATAGAGGGTTCATTTATATTTTAAGTTGTGTTCCACTCCTAAGGGTGATATCACTAAAATTTCCCGTATCCCTATGGTTTATTAGTGGTTGAGAGGGTAGTTTACCCGACCAATAAATTTGGATTTCGCCTACTGAGTTGGAAATTTGGCCTCATTAGGGTTTTAGGTCTTGTATGGATGCTTGGGTGGTTTATTGAAATTGGATATTGTTTGCATTCTTTTGTTTCATCATGTCTTATTGGCTAGGCTCTGGTTTTAGAGGGGGTTTTGAAAAGGCCTTTGTTGTGGTTGGGGATTTCTGGGTGGTAGTGGATGACTACTCTTCCTAATTTGTTCCATGGTTATTGAGGATAGTTTGAATACCCCCTTACCTATAGGCTTGGTTTTATTTCTACCCTGGGCTAGATTGATAGAATGTTTCTTTCCTAATGGGTTGGTTATAGGGGCAACCTAGAAATATTTCCTCATAACTCTCAGATGTTTCTATCAGTTCAGGGAATTATTCAGAATAGTGGGTGTTTAAAGAAAAGATATCATAATGGATGGGAGGAGAATATTGGTATTTACCTTGGGAAAGAACAAGTTGTCAGATAATGGTTCTTACCTCTTCAAACTTTGTGTCCACCTTCTTATCAAATTCAGTACTTTTCACCTCATAGACACCTCAAATAGGTACACTGGACCTTGAACCTAATTATTGATTGTTCTACACCATGTTATCAATCATGGTCCTTACATAAATTGGGGTTTTATCAAATAGTGCACCACTTACGACATCATTAATCATGTTTTGATCAATAGGAATTAAACCTTCATAAAAATACTGTATTAAAAGTTGATCACTTATTTGGTGGTGTGGGGAACTTGAACAAAGCCTTTTAAATATTTACCAGTATTCATGAAGTGTTTAACCATGTTATTTTATTATCCAAAAAACTTCTTTACTTATTGTTTTAGTTCCATATGCTGGGAAATAATTCTGTACAAAAAGGCGTTTCATGTCTGCCCAGCCTCTAATTGGCGTATTAACATAATGTAGTCAATCTTTTGTAGTATCTTCTAATGAAAAAGGGAATAACCTAATCTTTAATTGTTATTCATCCACATTAGTAGGTTTTAATTTTGAACACACAGTGTAAAATTATTTTTAGTGCTTAAGTGGATCTTCTCCCACGAGTCTATGAAGTCTTAGTAATAAGTCAATTAAACCTGACTTTAGTTCAAAATTAGATGCTTCTCCTTATATTTTAATGTATGTGGGATGGATCTCTACATCATAAAATGTTAGTTCTTTTAATTTCATGTTATTTTCATCCATATTATATAAGTTTATTTTATTTTTAATGTGGGTTCCAGAAGAAGAAGAAGGATCGATAATAGTTTCAATGTTTTGGGTGCCCTCCTTTAAAGGGTTCTCCTATCTTTCTCAGTGTTGCTGGTGTAGGATCCTCTCTAGTTCAGGTTCGAAAAGTGGTAAATCCCCATGAGTAGAATGTGTAATGCATAGAACCTACACAAAAAATAAACCAAAACACAAAAATATATGTAAATGTAGAAGATAAAACAAATAAATATCAACAAAATTTACAAAAAATCTTATAAAAAATACACACTAAAAACCAAAGAGCTCCCTATAAACTGTGCCAAAATATGCCCGTGTTATCATGATACGTTGAATATATTTTGTTTTAAGGTTGATTTATAGTCTAGGGAAGACCATAGTTCATCAATCAAGGTTATTTTGAGGTCTAAAGTGTGTATTTTTAATAAAACAGACTAAAATAGGGGGTGGTTTTGAAACCATTTTTAAAAAATAAAATTAATTATTTAAAGAGTTTAATATTGGTCAAAGGAAGGTGGTTTTTTTAGAATTATGAGAGAACAGTGTAATTTAATGTTCACTATTTTATAGTTCATTATTTTGAAAATGTCACATGGTTTAATGTAATCCTTTGGTTGAGTATTGTCAAGATCTCAACTCCCCTCTTGCCTCTTAAATCGATGCACAATAACCACCCCTAGACACAAAAATCATGTTGTTAAGGTTTGGATCTCAAGCATAGAGTGTGGGATACCAAAGCATACTGATATATCATGTATGTTTGAGATAAAGAGGATTATTATGCTGTCCAATCAGAAAAACCCAAGATTCCCATTTAAAATCTTAACCCAATCAATATTGAAATGAAAAGTGTTTCACTTAATTAATCCAAATAAATGCATTCAGAGGAGATGAATGTTAAGATAAAACATAAATAAAATAAAAAACACACAAATTACACAAAAACATTAGAATAACAAGTTCCAAAACTCTCTCCCAAGTATGTGTGGCTCCCTCTAAATGACCATCCACTATTTAGCTCTCCATCGAGAAGAGGTGGAGGCTTGGGTGGAACTTCACCTTCATCATTGACCCCTATATGTGGATAGAGTACTCTAGAAATTATTATATATGGATAGGAATAATTTGTATATAAAAAAGTTATATCTTTTATCCGGGTTTGAACTTACAAATGGGGCACCCAAGGTTCCATTTTATAGGCAAAATGGAAGGTGGTTTTGAGCCCCCGGATTTCAAGAAACCACTTGGACCATAGTTTTGAGTGCCCAAACAATATTATATAGATTTATAGAAAACTAAAAATATGTTAAAACAACTATTTAATATCTCTACAGAAAATTTGGATCTATTTAGACAAATACATCTCAAGATATGGATGAAATAAAGAACACATCTTTTGACTTTGATCAGATTCGGTTCCCCAGTCAGATCGGTTCGGTTGGGACCCTTAATGAAGAAATTAGGATTGGGAGTCTGTATAAGACATGTATCCTAATGAATTTTGGATCATATCTCAAAATTTATTCCCAATTGGATGTATAGATCAGCTGAAGTGTCCGTTTGAGTCCACTAGTGCTCTTGGAATCTTGCACAGTTTGACCCATTTTTCTTCAACTTCATCAGGGGCCTCCAAATCACCTCCACCTAAAATGAAATATTCTAAACAAGTAAAATTACCCTTTTTAATAGCGATTAAAATGAAATAATTGAATAAAAAATTAAGTTCAATTTTTTATTAATTTTTTAATTTATTATACAAAATCAGTTTGATACAATGTTATAAGGGTGGAAATGAATAGTGAATCATGGTGTGATCATGTGGTGTGTGGTCACATAGACCTACCATGAACTTGACCTTAAAAAAAATTCAATAAGTTTCATAACTAAAATAGATTTATGATATGGTTTGTGATGACCCATATTAGAATGATAGAATTGTTAAACATGAAAGGTTGATTAATGAACATGAACATTATAAAAATATAAAATGTTTAAAGTGTGGTAAGTGTTAAACCAAAGTAAATGGTAATGATTAAAAGTGAATGATTTTTTCCTAGTGAGGAGTGTTTTCCCTTGAGTTTCCAAATGATACTCCTTATTTCCCAATAAAGAGTATATACCCCCCCCGAGTTACCAGATAATGTCTCTTATTTCCTGATAGGGAGTGTCTTCCCTCGAGTTTCTGGTTGATTATTCTTATTTCATAGTGGGGAGTGTTTTCACCTGAGTTTCTAGATGGCTAATATTTTTTCCTAGTGGGGAGTGTCTACCTATAAGGTATAGTTGATATACCTGTTCTTGTTTCCTAGTGGGGAGTGTATGTCCCTGAGTTCTAGATGAATGGTTCTATTTCCTTGTGGGGTGCATATATACCCTTAAGTTACAGATGAGGATACCATATCAGAGACATTTGACACTAGATGAAGAATGTATGATCGATCCTTTATGTCACTTTGGAACCTATGTATTGGTGGTTGTTTATTTTTTAGGTTTTCCAATATTTATTATGCACATCATCATGCACATTTTCTTAGATTGGATATGGTTATTAATTTTTGTTGGTGGTGGCCTATTGAGTCATACTCACACCCTTCTTGGTCTATTGTTGGTACCTGGTAAGACTTCAAGGTTACAGGTAAGGATAAGGATAAAGGCCTCATGATCGATGGTTGATATGTTAAATGGTGAATGAAATGTGATATTGGATCAGGTTAGGACTCATGAACGATTTTACAACCCCTCCCAATTTTGTATGTTTTTATTCTTTTAGACCTAGTTATATAAGATCTAATGATGGAGGATCCTAATGTTTTTTATATGCATTATATGAATTATATAACACTCACTTTTTTAAATGGGATGAATATGTTGTTATTGTAACATTCCATGATTCATGTTCTCTTTATATATCTTTATATATGCAACTTTTATTATTTACATTGTTATTGCATTATTATATGAGGGTATGGTCTTACCATTGTAACACTATAGTCCCTCACTATTAGTTGGAATCCTATTTTCTTTGGGGAGGAATTCCTCTGGTTCAGCAACACTCCGATCCAATTACACTATAGTGAACCGTGATAAATAATTACATTCATAATTTCTAGAATAAATAGATTTAGAGTAACATTTGAAATTTCTACTTTTAGAATATCTACTTCGAGAATAACTTCCAGAATTACACTTTACATTTGAAACAATAGGACTTCTAGAAAAACTTTTGGAACATCAAGATTTTCTTTATGAAATAAAAATCCACCAATATTGACAACAAATCCAACACCAACACTAATACTTAATTGGTTGAAAAAAATCTCTCACATTGGATTTCTTGGAAACACTATCATGAATTTAAATATCCTCATTTCATCATGGTACTTCCTTCTCCCCTTGTTTCAGAAATGTCGGGAGTTACAATGATAAGGGTTTGTAGATAAAGAAAATACAGAAACAAAAGAAGAAGAAGATAATCACAGACACATCGATTTACTTGGTTTGAGAATAATCACCACATCCATGGAGAGGTAGAATCACTTCTCTATAATTCTAGAGCACAATTATTGGGAGATTAGAGTTTCACACGCACACAAAACCTAACTCGAATGAGATAATAAAAAAGATGAATCATTATGCCACCAGCTGCAAAATAAGTCCATTGTACTATAGTGAACAGTGGATGGAAGTCTTCACTACTACAATTCTATGGTCACCCAAGTCCAAGCTGATATAGTGGCTGGTGGTTAGAAGTCCATATATCTATAGTTCATTATCTCTAAAGTATGAGATGCTGTAGTAATTGTGCAAAAGTTTTAACTACTATATTGGCCCTGTCGGTGTCTCCTAGTCAGCTCTGATACAGTCAGTCATAGTTTCTATAGTTTCCCAACATTTGGGCTGGGGTCCTTTGGACCCCATAACCCAGGAGTAGGGTCATTTTTCCTCTAAAACCTTCAACGATCTCACCATGGAGCTCTACTTGTGAGAGTTCCGGTTTGGTGTGTAGTACGGGATGCTAGAATTCAACCCCACATAATATAAATGAATTGGGGATACACTAATGTAACACCTCCCTTTTAGGGATGAGTATATTCATGGATTCATGGTGCTTCCTCCCCCTAACATAAAACCCAAAGAAAAAACCTCCTAAATAAGTAACAAATGTAGAATCTTCAAATGATTGTTTACCTTGGGAGGCAAGGGTGTTACATTTAGCACCCATATTATTCTCCCCATATCTTCTTGACATTAAATATTATACAATCGAAACTTTGATACCTCTTCCATGGTTTTTGGAGGAATAATTGATACTAATTATTACCAATCATGTTTATTATTTTCCACTTATTAGATTTATATAAACAATAACTAATGCTAATGAATATCACTATTTTCATAGAAGAATTATCCTTTATCTCTAATGATCATTGGGGGATCATAAATAGATATTATCCTCCTTTATAAATATATCCCTTGCATTAAATTAGAGATACCTGGATCCCCCTCTTGCAATAATCTTTATGAATCGTATAATTTTCATCTCTTTCTTCACTTGTTCATCATAATTTCATATATGAATTTCATATATGAATTGAAATATTGAGAAAATATGGATGATTTAGTGAGTGATCATTACATTTATAAATGAGCCATAAATTAAATATATAATCTTATTGAGTCAAAACTTGGTGTTTGTAACAAAATATTAATCTAGTAATGCCACTACTGTGCATTTCACTTACCTACTTCTATAAGTTATAACCTATCACAAAATTAATCTTCTACCAATGAACTCCACCAGTGATCATAACCAAACATTCAATAAACAACTAGTTACTAAACCATGAATTATAAAGTGTGTTAGTCATATCATATCTCTTCTATAAAGATCATCTTTAGACACAAATCTGATACCAAATGTTTGAAAAGACTTCTTCTTTCATCCACCAGGTGTCTTTCCTTGGCTGAAAGGGGGCTCACTTTTGGATCTACATATCCAAACTCCCTTTGATCATATAAGATTTATCACTAAATATAACATTGGTACTCAACATAAGGGTCATCCATATATAGAATACTTTGATAACCTGAAAAAAATCAGATGATATGACATGTTAGATCAAAATATCTAAATAATGAAAACTCTCTTTTATTGATTCTTCTCCATAAAGATGTATTCTTACATATTCAATGTTTTATTCCAATATGTTATCTAGAAATTAAATCTTCAAAAGGACCTTGATCACAATTTTCATACTAATTTTCATTTCTTTGGTTCTTCGTATTTCACTTATGTACTTTCAATTCATGATTAAGTAGAATATCACTTATACTGCTCCAATTATAAATTGGAACTTAAGATAATGTCATAATATCATTTACATATTTTGATATAACCTCCCCATGGATTTTAACTCCCTTAATACCCAAAAAAATTTAACAATAACTATAGAATTTGAATACACAAGGACCGGCGAACTTCAAATTTATTCAAGTCGAGGAATTATGTTGACCATGTTGAACTAACCCTTTACATCCAACTTTCTTCCAAGCCTCAATAATGGTTTTCCTTTTATTGAAACCTCATAAACAAACTTCATTTCAAATTTTTTCTCTGTAATTTTCCTTTCTTAGCTTGGAATCCACCTACTTTCAAAAACTAATCTCACTAGTACACATATCTTCCTTTAATACTTTAACACTGCATCCTTTATCACACTTCCTCCACAATAGGATGCCTCTACCATTAGTCTTCATATCTTTCCTTATAGTGGGTTTTTATACTAATTAGGAATGATTAATGTCTATCCTTCTTAAAAGCCGTGATATCCACCTCATCCTTTTATATATAGTTGATCTTTATTTACAGAGTTGTCCATTTTTATCACAACAGGAAAAATCACTTCTTTTTCCTCTAAATTTGTTTTCATTCTTTCCAAGAGGGATACTATGAATAAAATCTTATTGGTTCTTGGTGCATCCATTATTGATCTCTATCATCACATTACTCCAATTACATAAATCTATTTTCTATAATAATATATTTTATTTCATTCAAAACTTTATTCCCATTTGTTATAGGAATGTAGGATTTCCTTATGACACCTTTAACTCCTTTATTATTCTAATATTTATCCATATGTACCTGGTTAGAACATATACAACATCTCTAGTTAGAAAAAAACCCCATATTATCTTATATCAATTAATATGTTGTTTCCATATATTTTTATCCATCATTGATCCATTGGGATTATAGGCACCCATTCATAGTGTGTCCCAATCTTTGAAAGATGTAAAACTTTGTAGATATCTTCTCTAGAGATATTTTACTTCTAGATTCATTAAGAATATTCCTATTAGTCATTGACTTTATATTTACACCATTATAGACCCCACTTGTATATGATTCTTTATAATGGATCTTCTTATTTTTATTTTAGGTTTTCAACCACTCATCGAGGTCCTTGATTTTCTCATCCTTCCCCTTCAATTGGGAAATTACCGCCTTCAATATTTATCCAAATTACTTTCCATACTTTATCCTCTCTTTAAGTTTTGTTTTGAGAGGGATAATTCTTTCTTTCAACTCTTTCTCCATTGAAAATTTTTACGCACTTCATCTATAATTTAGTTAAGCAGATCACTTTGGACCTTCATTTTTGCACCCATCCTCACGATTTCTACATTCAAGGTCACATTTACCCTCCTTAGTCTTATAATCTTTATATATAGATCTTATATGAAAGTGTAGTCTACTTGATTAATGATTTCCAGTTGATCCACTGTATCATAAAATGATTGGATCATATCTAGATCAATATATGAATATTCTATGGATTGATGAATACAAATCATTTCCACTTCCACCATGAAATATTTTCACACTTAAAACTTGATTAGAGACTTCATCATTCTATGGATATTTTTCATATTCTTCTTCTTCTTTACTTTTTCCATAAGGTAGTATTTACTATATTTTTTAACTAGTTTCTCATCATAACCAAATTTTTAGTCATCTCTCTAGTATATACCTACAATCTTCATTGATTCCACTATTTTCCCACATATATTTTCTATCCTAACTCCACTATACAAATAACTATCATAGTGAATAATATTCATGAATACATCATTAGAGATACCTTTATTTAGAATTTTATATGTCTCTGCACCATAAAACCACTCATTGAGCTTTCTTAGATTAGAATCTCATTGGAAATATTCTATAATCTATTCACAAAAAGACTCTAAAAACTAATAAATAATCTTTTTCCATCCATAAAACATAGTACCAATAACACCCTTCACATTAAAAAACCCATAATTACATGATTTATAATAAGGGTTTCACTTTCTTACATTTCTAAGATATTTTATATTTAGAGTTTTAGAGAATCAGGTTAAACATTACATGAAAAATTGGATATTTCCACACAGTATCCATTTTTCCACCAAAAAAGTTCTTTATAAAGACACACTTGCTTCGTTCAAGGTAACTTATATATCCAGAACTTTGACTTTATCAAATTTTCTACCTATTCTTATGTCCTCTAAACAATTATTTGAAAACATGGTATGAGAAAAAAAATCTCAGTAAGGGAAATAAAATAAAATAAAACCACTAGTCCATTTATAAATCTGGAAAATCTATAATAATGTTTTCCTTTTTCATAATGAACATATGACTTCAAATATTTATTTTTCTTTTCATGAAAAAAACATAATTACTTAATAGATTTCATAAAAAAATCATATGAAATCATAAATCTAAAATCATAATCATAGGATTTTCATGGGAAAAAAAATAAAACTTGTGAATACCTTTCAATAACAACAATCGTTTCACCATTAATTAAAAAAAGTTCATAAAATCTCCTTAAAAATATAATATCATTTTCTTACCTTTTGAAATCAAAATATTTAATTTGTAAACCATTCCAAGCATATCATATTGGTATCTTGGGATATTATCCTTACATTCAAACTTACAAGGACCCTTATAATCGAATCACCTTACCAGATAATTCATATATCTCTTAGGAATAACCTATAACCGCTAAACTCCATCATTTTAGCTAATGCATTAGAGAACTATATTGGGATCACTCATCATTAGAGTAATATCGGGCTCACCCATCATTCATATAAAGTATACCGGAAAAATATAATGGATAGAGAATATATAGATTTCACTTTAATTATAAAACCCATTTGAATTGGAATTCAATCCCATAAGAATTAACACTTTCTGTTATCTTATAAAATTGAGAAAAAGTGTCAATTTCCTTAGAAAAACTTTTTAAAAATAAAAAATACTAGAATATTGAGAGATAATTTATTTGAAAAAAACCAAGTAAAATTATATAGAAATATTGATAAAAATAATGTCTATGAAGGTGGTAAATAATGGTTAAATTATATATGTTAAAAATATATATTCTTTTTTCACTTTGGAATATATAAACATCAAAATGATCTATATAATAAACATTTAAAATATTATTTTTTTAAAATTTAAAAAGAAAGTAAAAATTAGTTGAAAAAAACTTTTAAAAATATTTGAAACATAAATAAGAACATTCATAAAATGTTTGATAGACATAGACATGAAAGAAATGAGTTTAAAACATTTTAAATAATGTTTTAAAGGAAAACCCCTTACCATAAGTCTCGTCTAGCTTCGTATATTCTTTAAACCCGGAATAATAAAATTATATTAGTTTTCTAATTGATTAAGAAAATTTTTCATGTTCATTCATTTTTATTATTCCTTTTATTTCATTTATTACCATGTTTTATTTAGTTTCTAAAATTTTTAGGTTGACGTTGGATGTTTTGGGGTTGTTCGGTTTGTAACCTTTAAAAAAATTAGTGGGTTGACTGTGGTCAAAGGGGTTATGGTCCCATTTTCTACATAAAATTAATCATGTTATATTTATAAATTTTATACATTAAATTCACATTTAAAACCAACAACGTTAGATGATAATGAAAAATAAATAACGTCATTTCATGGAGATGGTACTTCGTACGTATGCATGAACGATATTTTAATTTTTCTAACGAGTGGAAGAAAAATAATGTAGATAATATTTTAATTTATAGAATCGTATATATGTTAGAAATTAAATATTTATTCATTATTTACATCCTTATGACCATCCTTATAAGTTTTAAATGAAAAATGAATCACATCGCTTTGTGGAGGTGGTATTCCACATGTATGCACAAGTGACGTTATCAATTTACGACGGATAGAAATAATAAAAAGGTAAGTAATATATTATCTTTCTAAAATCATAATTATTTCATAAATATTATATATATTCATGTGTTCAATCATTTTAACCATTCATAATATCTGATGATGAAAAATTAAATACATCACTTTGTGGGGGTGGTAGTCCACATGTATGCCCAAGCGATGTTTTCATTTACCATAAGATGAAAGATAAAATTAAAAATGGTTGTATAATAATTATAGTAAAATTTAAGTATATGTAAAATAATTATGTTATTAAATTATTAAGTTTGAAGAATATTTGAAGGAGGTATAATAAGAAACAAACTTGAAATAGGGTAGTCAGGACTTATACCTTCTTCTTAGATATCTTCCATTGGCTTACACCTTATGCCTTATCAGATTATTCTTTTGAGAAACCAGGACTTCTAGGACGTGGGGAGGGATGTTTGGGGAGAGTATAAGGAATATATTGGATGAACCAGGGCATAAAAAAGGGGTTAGTAAGGGAGTAAATAAGGCTCTCTTTTATAAGTGAGGGGAGTTACACACTTGTAAATTTTCTAAACATTAAAATATTATAAAGTCTTAATCTTGGGAAAGTGGCTCTAAAACTATCCAGTTTTGATTATATGGAGATAAGGGTAGAAATAACATTATCCAATAAGAATTAATATAAGTTTTTTGGCCTTATTACTTAGTTTTTACCTTAATTAACTTCATTTACCCTTTACTATGGTAACATATTTTTATCATGGTTACTATTCATAATAACCAAAAATGAAATTTAAATCATTAATAAATTTTAAAATACTAATTTAAAATATGAAATCCATTTTATAAGTTTAAATTTATATAATTAGAAGAAATTAATTTTAATATAAGTAAAAAAAATTAACAAAAAACAGTTTTTAGAAAATTATGTTTTAAGCATAAAAATAAACTTATACGAAAATAAAATATAATATTGATTCCTATGGTATTATATAGATTATTTTTAACCAAATGGATCATATGTTACTTCTGAAAAAAATTCAAAACCGAACTAGACTTTTAAATTACTTTATTTAATAAAAAGAAATTACAATTTTCTAAAAATCATCATTTTTAACTATTCACTCAAAAATTAATATTTTTAGAAAAATCACAAAATTTCATCCTAAGTTATATTAGATATTTTGATTCCAAAAATGAATTATTTTTTTATCAAATTAAATTTCTAAAATAATGAACTTATCTTCTAAATAAAACTATGTAATTCATGGAAAAACAATTTAGTTAAATAAAACTATTCCTTTTTTTTGACTGAAAACGTTTTATAAAATTATTTATAATATTTTATGAATATTAATTCATAAAATGAATAGTTATAAATCATAATATTGATTTATTTACAGGATTACTTGGTTTTTCACATTCTCCCCTTAGGAAATTGTTTCCTCATAATTTTATTAATTATTTAAACAAGTGAGGGTATTCTTTAATCATAGAATTTTATGATTCCCATGTTTCTTACTCAATAATGTGATTATTCCATAAAACCATTACCTGGTGAATCACTTTATTTCATAATAATTTATCAAAACATGAGATGCATCAAGTACATACTTTCTTAGAAAAGAAACTTGAAACACATCATATACCTCAGATAAACTCGATGGTAAAGATACTTTATAAGAAACTAATCCTACATTTTCTATAATTTCATATGGACCAATAAACCAAAGACTTAACTTTACCTTTCTTCCAAAATACATAAAACATTTTTATTGAGACACTTAAGAAAAGCATAATCACTTACCTTAAATGAGACAACTTTCCTCTTATAACCTGTATAAATGTTCTATATGCTCTGAGCTACCCTCATGTGTTTCTAAATAATATTTACTTTCTTTACCATTTATTCTAATAGTTTTGGTCCTAATAATTTCCTCTCACTTACATAATACCAACATGTTTGAGTCCAACACTAATTTCCATATAATTTTACAAAAGGTTCCATGAGTATACTTAAATAAAAACAATTATTATAAGAAAATTAAACTAAACACAAATGTTGATTCAAAATTTCTTGATAATATAATGAAAAATAAAATAATATCTTACAAAGTAAGAATTTTTCATTCTGAATTTCCATGATATTGTTGATGAAAGTCCATGTTGAAATTCAATTTAGCACCCAAAGTATTTTGAATCCCTTTTCAAATATTGGAGGTAAATCTGGGGTCATAATTAGATACAATGGTGAGAGGAACTCTGTGTAACCTAAATATATCCTTAATATAATATCTTTAAATATGATCTAAATACATAATATATCATATAGGTATAAAATTAAAATATTTAGTCAAACAATCAACAATAACCCAAATCACATTATTACCTTGAGATGTATTTTCTAATACTACCATAAAATCCATGGATATATTTTCTCATTTCTATTTTGGCACTAAAAAGGGAATATTAATCCTCTTTAATTAATTTTAATAAGCTTTAACTTTCTAACAAATCAAGCATATCATGGTAAAATTAGTTATATCTTTCTTCATACATTCCCACTAAAAATCTTCCTGAAGGTCTCTATACATCTTGGTGCTACCAAGATGAACAGAAAATGGAGAGCTATGATCTTCAATTAATAATTCATTATTTAACTGGGAATCACTTCTCACACATAACCTATTTCCAAATATGATAAAACCTTCTTTATCAATATCAAACTCATAAAAAATAACCTTCTTGACCAATTCGACTCTTTCTTAGAAACCAAGACCTTCCTTACAAGCCTCCTTAATTATTTTTGACAAATATAACTACACTAATACCTAATCTAAAATAGAAGAAGTTTCCACATACACAATTTCTAGGTCAACATTCATTAAATCATTAACTAAAGTACCATGTTCTAGTCATAACATAGATAACGACTCATTATCTTTTTGACTCAAGGCATCAACTACCTTGTTTGATTTACCCAAATGATAGTGAACTGTGCAATAATAATCCTTAATCAGTTCTAGCCATTTTCTCTAGATGTTTTTAAAATATTATTTAGTTAATATATACTTTAAAATTTTATGATTAATATATATTTTTTATTTCTACCTATATAAATGATGCCTCTTTTTTTAAATAAAAAACTACTACATCCATCTCAAGGTCACGTGTACGATAATTCTAATCACGTGGTTTCAATTGATGAGATGCATACACGATAAGCTGAACATTTTTCATCAAGACACAACCAAATACCTTCAAAGAAGCAAAACTAAAATATAAAAGTTCACCATTTCTTATTGGGAAGGCTAAAAGTGGAGTATCAACCAATATTCTTTTCAAATCTTAAAAACATTCATTAAATTCCTTTTTCGATATGAATTTAAATCCTTTTTGAGATAACATAGTCATTGGGTTAGATAGTTAATATTTTTTTTATAAAATAGTCAATAGTAACACGCTTCCAAGAAAACTTTGGATCTTAGTTAAATTTGTGGGTCGTGGACATTATTACACCACTTTGGTTTTAAAAGGTTCAATAATTATGTCTTATTTAGAAATAATAAGACCATGAACATAAATATACTACAACCAAAATTAACAATTATTGAATTTTCCATAAAAATTAATTTATTTTAAAGTCTATAAAAAATCATTTGGGTTTTCTAAATATCTTCATAGCTTTTAGATTATACCGAAATATCATCAATAAATACAACTATAGATGTATCTAAATACTCATGGAATACTCTATTAAATAGATCAATAAATATAAAAAGTGTGTTTGTTAACCTTAAAGTGATAACCACAAACTCGTAATGACTATACCTTGTATAGAACACTATCCTTATATTGTCTTCCTCCCCCACCTTTAATTGGAGATACATGGACCTGAGATCAATCTAAAAAAACTATGAACCCTGGAGCTGATCAAACAATTCATCAATATGAGGCGACCAATACATATTCTTAATAGTGATGTTATCGAGGGCTCTATAATCAATTAAAAGTATCATGGAACTATCCTTATTTTTAATAAATAGAGTAGGATCACCCCAAATAGTAGTTCTTTGGTGGATGAATCCCTTATCAAGAAAATCATGTAATTTCCTTTTCAATTATAATAACTCAACTGAAACCATTCTATAGGGGGTTTTGAAATTTTCTTAGCATTAGGAACTAAGTTAAAATTAAATTTAACCTCTTGATCAAAAATTTCACTAGGAAAATAATCAGGAAACACATCCATATATTCTTTTACAACTAGCACATCACCAATTTTAATAGTTATCTTATTCTCAAAAACATGTACAAGATAACATTTAATTTCATATTTTATTAGTTTCTCAGATTCTTGATATGTTATTGAAGGTATAAATTCATTCTTATATACAAATGGAAACTCATTTTAAAAAATAAATTCTTTAGCTCTGCAATATATCATAACATTGTAAACTAAAATCCAATCCATACCCAGAATAACATCAAACTCTACAATGGGTAAGAAAACAAGTTTTTTTAGGAAAAAACATTCCACAGATGATAAGAGACATATTTTAATAAATTATATTGCCTTTATACTACCCATAGAAGTATCTTTCCAAATTTTATGACCTAAATTCTTGAGATGATATTTTCATTTTGATTTAAAATTTCAAAAATATAAAATAATGCATAGATCTTTAATCAAAATATATATTGTTATGGTCTGAATAAACATGTAGTGTACTTTTCCCTACTTTATTTGAGGGTCCCATATTTTTAGTAGTTGTATCTAAATACATTTCCACACCTTTCTATTTATTATCATGATGATTCCCACATTAAGTAACAAAATTTGCAAAATGTATTATCATAATGACCTAACTAATTTCAATTAAAACATTTCACTACCTACTTTTCATAACTGGTCTAACCATTCACATTTCTCTTTTCTTTGCAATCATGATACCATGTGTCCATGTTTTTCACATCAGCAAAAATTCCCAAATATCATAAGATATTCTCTATAATTCTTATTTCCACACTTATCATAATAGGGTAATTGAATTTTCTGACCTTTAGGTTTCTTAGATGAATATTTCACCATTTCCTGCCACCTGGATTTCTTTTTTATCATTATTGTTGTAAAATTCCACAAACTCCATCTCAAATTTCTTAGAACACCAAAAAATTTACTCATAACTTCTGTAATCATGACTGATTAGAGCCTCTTATAAATTTGGATTCAATCCTAAGTTCAATCATTAAAATTTACTATCATGTTCCAAAATGAAATTCCATGCATACTTGGTAAATCTAGTAAAATGTTCCTCATAAGCGGCCACCGAGTGTTACTCCCTTTTCTTCAAGTCCATAAATTGAATTTAAATTCTAAGATAAATAATTTTAGGAAAATACCTTCCAAGGGTGATATATTTAAATACCATCCATTTTATGGCATCAATTTCTTCATTTTTCTTTATAGCGACCCATACTTTTCATACATAAATATCATATCTAATTAGGTGAATATTCAATACATATCATTACGATCCATGCTGAAATTGTATAGGTCTAGTGTCTTTGGAAACTTGGATACATAAACAACTTGTTTATAAGATATATACATAATATCCCACTATGTTCATTATAACTAGTACCCTTCTTAGACATATCATACTTAAAACATGTCTTCATGACCCGAGGAAATAAAACATAATAAAGGTTAGCCTGTGATGCTCGGTAAGGGTAAAAAATGGAGATATCAATGATCAATTAAACATAACATGAGGATAAGGTTATGATAACATGAGTATAACATTTGAAAAATACACCCTTCATATCATAGATCATAATCTTGAGTCATGGCATAAATCTTGATAGTTCATAAGACATGAATCATAATGAAATCAAGAAACATGAACCATGAAATCATAACATTGGAATAAGACATAAGTTTGTGGCATACACATAAGCATGGAAAATTATTTCCTTAGTAAAAGACCACTTACAAGACTATTATAGTGGATTGGGTTCACTACTAATTCTATTATATCCTTAGTCAAGGTTCACTCCCATGAATATCATAGTGGACAAAGTCTAATACTGAACTAGGTTCACTCCACATTCTAGTCCTTATTATATCATGAGATATTCATATTTACCCAATTCATTAGCGTGATATATAATTCCAATCCCACTCATCACATAATAAACATCATATATATTTATGACACAAGATCATAAATCATTCATCATATCATAAACCATGTAAAAGAAATGGGTTTTATAAACATTTCAACATTTCATCATAGCATGACTTGTGGAAAATAAACAGGTTGCATAATAATATTGTCATCATAATCATAAACCATCTAGATAAATAATAAGGATGGTATCATTATATCACATCCCATAAAATCTTAAGTAACATCAAAATATGTCAACTTAGATGAAAATTTCCTTTAATAGATCACTAAAATATTTCTTGTGGAAAATACTCTTTTTATTTTTAAATCAAATATTAAAATCTAAAAATTTACCATATATAAAGGAAAAATATTTCCTTGAAAATAACCTTGTAAAATTTTAAAGTAATCTCCAAAACATTGAGTGTTCATGATGGTAGGAAATTCTATTCATGTTGTGTACATTAAAAAAAATATTTCTTTCACATTTTTGATAAAAAAATAAAAAGTAACTCATTAAGAAAATGAAAATAAGATTCCTTTTAAACCATTTTATGAAAATTCATCCATGGAAAAAAATTAATTTAAAAAAATAATTGGATAATAATAAAAACATTATTTAGATAAACACCCCTTTTAAAAAAGAATCAAGACCCATATAATGGATTTGATTTCTATGTGATGTTAATATTTATTATCACACTGATAAATGATCATAGGTTAGTCCAGAATACCCAAAATGGATTCCCTTGCTCATAAATTGATGTGGGATTTATGTAAGGAAATACAATCCATGCGCAAGATAACACTAAATTCAAACATAGGGAGAATAAAAATATTTGAAAGAAGCATATTCCCCTAAACTTAAATTTAATAAGAATAATAGAATTGAGATTCAATCATCATATCATTAAAGGTTTTCACTACCAATTAAACATCTAATCATGGAGGTAGTATTGTGATACCTATATAAAAATTCTTAAGAATTTAAATATTGGGTAGATCTAGAATCAAATAATACATTAGTAGTTCAAGATTGGATGGTAAATGTACCTTTCAGCATGTCATTATCACACACCTCATCCATCACGGTGATTTCATGAGATTTTCCCTTTTATCTGGTATTAATAGGTTGATGATGTTGATCATCATCATTAACCTTCAAATTTGAGAATTAGTTATTATAATATCCATAATCCTTGGATTTTAAACAATGGAGTATGGGTGGGGTATTATGTGTAACTTTTTCCCCATGATTATATAACTTATTCTTCCCATCACTTCAACATTCAATTTCTTGATGACCTTTCTTTCTAAACTTAAAATATTTACTAGTCTCCTTAAGAAAACATTTTCCATGTTTCCTTCAACACTTTGAGCATAATAAAAATATCTTCTTCTTCTCTCCATGGTTTTTATAATTCCATTCAATTCTATATTTCTTTTCTTATTAAAACCATGATTTTGATGGGTAAATCTAATCTCCATATCCAGATTGATAGGACATCAAATGATTTCTTCAAATTTATTGAATTTCCTTATGGATAACACCCTTTGTAGACTTGGTTTTAATCTACTGAAGAATCGATCAAACTTAATTTCAGGTTGGATGATAATACCTGATGCGTACCTCATAATTCTTATAAAATTTTCCTTATAGGTATTGATTTATTCATCATCACTTTGTTTTAGATCAAGTATTTTTCTTCTTCATTTTCATATAAAGAATATGATGAAATTACTTATTGAAAATTAATCTCCTAAACTCATCCCACTCAATGGAGTCAATTTATTATCATTTCACCATGTTCTTGATAAGATTCCACAATTGATCTGATTTTCCTTCCAAATGATAAATATATAACACAACTTTTTCATGTTCTAAAAAATGGATAAAGAAAAATATTTTTTAGTGGTAGTGATCCATTACTTAGAAACTAGTGGATTAACAGACCCACTAAAAGAATATAGATATTTCTTCATGAAGGACTCAACAAAATGTTTCTCCCTACTTTTCTAATTTGGAAGCTTAGCGTGATTTATTACTTTATAAAGTTATATAAGAATAAAAAAAATATTTTTTATTCCATCTCCCATACCATTTGGTTGATCAAGAGGAAAATAATTTAATTTTCCTTCACATTCAACATTAACAGAATTCCATCAGGTTATAACCATTAAATAAAATAAAAAAGCACAGTGTGAGAAAAAACAATCATAGAAGGAAACCAAATAATCATGAAAAATAATTTATAGCATGTATAAATCATGACACCTATTTTTAAATAAATGACACCTTATATTCAACCTATGTCATTAATGGTTATCATATATTCAAATACTTTTTTATAGTTCATAAATTAAATGTGTGTTATAGAAGAATATCCCCTGGGAGAATAAAACTAGGTGAATAGTAAGGAAAAACTCACCATTAACTAGAATTATGTCCAAAATATAATCAAACAAATATTTTTGGGTTCATTAACCTGAGATGAATCTATACCAAAAACCATGATTGTTGTATCCATACAGGGATGTTTTTCTAGGAAAACCATAGTACTTTACTATAAATTAGGATTATATACTATACATAGGATTATACTAAGGGTTATCAATAAAGTTATCTCATACTATTGTCCCAAGGTAACTAAACCTTGCTCTAATACTATCTATAATGACCTATACCTTTCATACATAAATATCACATCTTAGTAGATTAATATTCAATAAAAAACATTATGATCCATGGAAGAATAATTTAAGTCTAGTGTATTTAGAATCATGGATACCTAAAAAACTTGTTCATAATAGATATAAATTATCTCCCACTAAGTTCTTTATAACCATCACCCTTCTTGTACATATCATACTTAACACATTTATTCATAACCCAGGGAATGAAAACATAAGAAAGGGTGAGATCTGATGCCCAATAAGGGTAGAAAAGAGATATGTCAATGATCACTTAAACATAACATGAGAATAAGGGTATGAGAACATGAGAATAACATTTTAAAACCATAACCTTTATATCATAGATCATAATCTTGATTGATGTCTTGAATCTTTACAGTTCACAAGACATGAATCGTAAAGGAATCAAAGAACATGATCCATAAAAACACGACATTAGAATAAGATTGTGGTATACACATAAGAATGTAAAATAATATACTTAGTCAAGTATCATTGAAAATACTATCATATTCTATTGGTTTTACTCCCCATTCTATCACATCCTTAGTTAAGGTTCACTCCCAATACTATTATAGTAGATAGATTCCCTTATTGAACTAGGTTCACTCCCCATTCTAATCTTTATTATCTAATGAAATATCCATATTTAAACAATGCATTGGAGGGATATATAATTATAGTCTCACCTATCACATAATGAAAATAATATATATTTGTGACACAAGATCATAAAACATTCATCATATTATAACCTGTGGAAAAGAAATGGGTTTCATAAATATTTCATCATAACATAACCCATGGAAAATAAATGAGATTTATAAACATATAATAATAATAATAATGAACCATATAGATAAATAATAGGGATGGTACCATTGGATTATATCTTATTAAATCTTAAGGGACCTAAAAATATGTTATCTTATATGAAAAATGCCATTAAAATATCACTGGAATATTTCTTGAGGAAAATAACCTTTTCATTTTTAAATCACATATTAGAATATAAAAATTTACCAAGTATTAAGGAAATCATTTTCTTTTAAAATAACCATATAAAATTTTAAAGGAATATTAAAATAATTAAGTGGTCATGATGGTGGGAAATTACATTTACGTTGTGTATGTTAAAACAAATATTCCTTTCACATTTTCGGTAAAAAAGTCCAAAGTACCTCATTCAGAAAATGACAAGAATATTAATTTTAATCCATTTTATAAAAAATAATACATTTTTAAAAATTTCTTTAAAAAATAATAGGATAATAATTAAAAAACCTTAAAAACATTTTTTTTAAAACATAGATATGAAAGAAAAAAGGGGTTTTGATTGAAAAGAGAAATAAAGTTGGTTTTCCTTAAAAACATTTTTAGTCTCTTGGGTTCTTAAATAGGGTAAAATAAAATGAAAACATATAATATCAATAAATAAACATTGTAGAAGGAACTTCATGGGATTATTGTGTGATAGTTCATAAATTTTCATCATCATAAACTTGATTATAAACAATCCGGATAAACAATGAGATTGTATCATAAATCCTTTACTTCGAGGCTGATTTTCTATGAAAGTGATTTGAAATCCCATATAATAAATTTACATTTATTATAATTCTATAAAATAATCATTTTCATACTTATAATATCATATATTATCTAATTATATCATTTAACACCCATTTACTAATAACTCATTAAAATCATCATTTTTAGGTGTAAACTGTTTCGTTTTTCATGATATTTTTATTTTAGTTGTTCTAATCCTTGAAATTTGATCGTGGTTAAATAATATCCAGAATTTTAATCATGATATAAATATAATATATATTCATTATATATATATATATAATTATTCATAAAGTATAGAGATAAAAAAATGAATTACATCATTCATGGATACGGTAGGTCGTACGTATGCATGAACATTATTTTCATTTTTTAAAAGATGGAATGAAGAAAGGTAAATTATAATCCTCATTTAAATAATAATTATTTTATATTATATATCATATATATTCATTAAAACTCTCCTTATTACCATCCATGTAAATCCGAAATGAAAAATGAATCGCATTGCTTCATAGAGGTGGTAGTCCACACATACGCTCATGCGATGTTATCATTTTACAAAGGATTGGAAGGTAAGAAGGTAGATATGATATTATAATTATAAAAGTATAATTATTTCATAAATATTATATATAAATAATAAATCTATCAAAATAACCATCCATGAAATATGGTGATGGAAAACGAATTGTGTCACTACGTGGAGGTGGTAATCCACATGTACACACATGCAATACTTTCACTTATCATTTGGTGGAATAGTGGGAAGATATTAGTGGTTTCATAATCATAATAAAATTTAAATATATTTAGT
Source organism: Viscum album (assembly GCA_963277665.1). Classification (NCBI taxonomy): domain Eukaryota; kingdom Viridiplantae; phylum Streptophyta; class Magnoliopsida; order Santalales; family Viscaceae; genus Viscum; species Viscum album. Next base: position 987,271,388 of record OY728166.1, on the reverse strand, counting down.
ATAATTAAATTTTTATTATTTTATGAATTCCATATATTTAGATGAGATAGAAGAAGAAATAATTTCAAAGAGGTCGGTTAAGAAGCTTACCTATCCTTCGGGTGGCCTCCTTTAGATCCTTTCATAAAGACCCTTTGAATGATATTTTAAGAATAAAAAACTGTACATCCTGGATAGGGAAGTTTATAAGTGATTTTGAAATGTTTTGGTCAAGATAGAATGTGTAATGTGGTGTAAAAACGATAAATAAGGGGTGTCCTTTTATGAGTGGGAGAGAGGACACACTTGAAATTTATTAAAAGATTAAAATATAATAAATTAATTATTAATAAAAATGATTCCAAATGGATCTATATTTAAAGTTGGTATAGTATTAGGTCAAAACATGGCCATAAAATAGGATTTAGACAAGTTTAATTGGATTTTTTAACCTTATATTTTGGTTCAACCCCCAGTAAACCCATTTTAACCTTAACAATGGTGACAAATTTTTATTAATTTTGACTATTCATTATGATAAAATGAAAGTGACCTTAGTATAAAGATTTTAAATTTTTATTCCAAATAACGAATCCATTTTATCAAATTTAATATCTAAAAGTGACATAAATAAGTTTTAAAATAATGTTGTAAAATATGATGAAAAATGATTTTCAAGAAAATATGTTCTCTTAATTATAAGTTTTTTTATACCAAATAAATATAAAATTATTTCTAATTAAAATAATTAGATTATTAAAAATGTAAATGAACTAATTTTAGTTTTGAAACAATTTTAAAATAAAATGAAATTTTTTAAATACTTTAAAAAAAAATTCATTTAAAATTAGTATTTTCTCTATTCATCGACAAATTAATATTTTCAAAGAATTCATGAAAACTCACTCTAAGATAATTTTGATATGTTGATTTAAAATTCAAGTTCATTTTTTAAAATAAATTTTATAAAATAAGTAAAAAATAATTTTATTATTTTCTCACAAAAAGGAATAATAACCATTTTGAGGAAAAAATTCTTATTTTGAAGCATATAAAGACTTTAATAAGAGTATATTTTCTTTATCTAAAACCTTTATACATATTTTTAAAATGTTTTTAATCCTATTTATACTACCAATTTAATATCTAGGCCATAATAATATACTATATTATAATTTTTTTTAGAATTAGGAATGCGTGTATTAAAATTTATTAAAGAAATTAATTTTATTTTTAAAAAATATATCATAAAATATCAGAGTGTTACATCCTTATTATTCTTAATTAAAGACCATAATTGATATAATTCACCTTAAAAATGATAAATATAAATGGATAACTTCTGATTTTTTAATCATCCTAGAATTTCAAATATATTCTTTAGAGCATGAATCCATCCTACTACTTTCACCGAATCTGAGGATACACTAAAAACCACAGGGTGCTAATTCATGAAATTCAATACTATTATCATGTTCTTAATGGAGAATTGATCACCCTTTAACATTGGTTCCTCCGTTGATATACCATGTCAAAAAAATCAACATTATAACATTCATTACTTTTCAATGTATGAGATGTTAAAGCTAATTAAATTATACTTTCCTTTGATGTACTGTATCTAATATGGGTCTTGAAGAGGAACTTTTATAGTAGAATGGGTTTGGGTTTGAAAGTGGAGGGATTGAGGAAGGAATTCTTGTTGGGGTGGCTATAAAATATCCATAAACTAGCCATTGGAAAGGTATAATTCCAAGCATTCTTCCAAGAACACCAACCGGCCAGTAGTGCCACCAACTTTCTAATGAGGCCCACCAGGTATCTGATGAACCCAATACAAGGGTACATTAAATTAAATCCATAATATTTTAATCCAACATGAATTTTACCCTATTTAATATCCAAATAATAATCCATTGGTCATATTCTAAATTTGAGACCTCCCCTATTGCCCCTAAATCTCTCCCATTCATCTCTCATTGCTCCTTCAATATAGGATCAATCCAAAGATGCTATAATGATAAGATATTGTTATATATACTTTATTTTATTCATCATTTTTATGTTTTTAGCATATATCTATGTTTAATATGTGTTTTTAGGAAGATAAAATGATGTTTCTCTCTTTCTTCAGAGATCAGTGGAAAATATAGAAATTTGACATCATTTCCTGATCGAATAGAGATATACCATCAATAAAAAATGTTCTATGTGTAAGTGTTCATGATTTAACCTCGTAAACCTATTCTTGATAGTGGATAGATGATGTAACCTTAATCTATTAACTATTACATGGTATATTGGTTGAGGATTTGACGTTCCAATTACAACCCCTTTGATTAGAGTTAGAATTCTCAAGAATGTGGACATTTCTGGGTAAATTCCTCAAGAATTATCATTATAAGGCCTTTTTATTCCTGAATATCATCTAGAATATTTTTTTACATTGATATATTGATGATCGTTGGTTATACATGAGGCCCACTTCTAGAATTTGTGATGAATTCATGATCTGTTCTTCGAATGATAATATATCCAGTGAATTGGCGTCCCTTCCTTCAATACACCTCAAAATTGGTTTTGTTTGCAGATTCCTTAAGGTATGTGATTATATAATGAATTTACTGACATGGAATCCTCTTGATATTTCATTCTAAGCCTCTTTCATGATAAACTGAAACTAAAATATACATCCTTGACATGTGAGATTATTTTAACATGGGTGTGTAATGTGTTTGGTCTTTGATCCTTTGATGAAACTTGGAGTTCTTCATCAACATCCTTGAGGCAGGAAGTTCCTTATCATTTGAGGTTATTTTATTACTTGTTTCATTATTTCATCTTATGTTGGAATAAATTTTCATTCTTTATTGATGGTGCTTGTTTGTGGATGTGTGTGTTTTCATGATACCCATATATAATCCTTATTTCTATGAGTATGGTTAGAGTAGTTTTTACCAAGCTTGATGATCATTACATGTTGTTATATGATGATACTATATTCTCATGATTCCATACTATGTTTTTATTGTTATGATCTTCCTTATTATGTGCATTACTATGAAATTAAAGGTTTTTCTCAGTATATAGTGGCTGGTAACTCTCATGGCCTGATTACCCCTTAGAGATGGATTTCACATGACATGTGATGATGATGATGGTTGACTCCTATATAGGGTAGGATCTTGATATCCTTGGGGCCTAGATGGAACTAGATCCCTTGAGGATACCTGGTAATGTTCTATAACATGATTCCTTGTAGATACTGAGTAACATACCAACTTAATGCCTAGAGGATTCCAAGTGACATGTCTCTAGAATTGTGGCTAGTTCTTGATCATTTATAACCACTTGAAAAACCTTCTAACATAAAGCTGAATTAGGTATGACTAGAGATCATGGTGGATTGGTTAGAACATAAGTGATCAATATATGATTGTTTATGATTTCATGCACATTCATTTTTCTCATGGAATACACCTGTTATACTGGTGCACTCTTGGTTAAGGATATATTAGTGGTGTCTTACTCAGTTTATTACTCACACCCTATACAGGCATCTCAATACACGTGAAACATTCATGTAAAGATATTCAAGAAAGGGAAAGGGGATCGTGCCTGATGGATGAGTTGTGGAACATGGAGATGGTGGCAGTCCATGATAAACTACACATGATTACCGTAGTTTATATATTATTATCTTTCTACAGTTTACTCTGGTTTGGATTTCCACTTATGGATCCCATCTGTTTATAATTTTTACTACTTGGGTATCATTTATTTTTATGTTATGATTATTTATTTTTTTCGTTATAATTTGATTATTATATTTTATTATGTATGGGATGAAATGATACCAAGGATAGTCTCCCCACTGATGGTGTTTGGACCCTCATTTCTAGTTTAAAACCTCTTTTATATGGGGAGTCATGCATGAGGTCATGTGAATCTCTTGCTCTGATCTAGTGGTTTGGGTCGGGGAATTACAAAATGGTATCAAAGAATACTTTTTCTTCATTCAATTTTTACTAACCCAAAACATGGTAGAAAGGAGATAGCTATGTGGGACTTAGGTAGGAGAGTTTCAATGGTCCTGGCTAGCACATGTGTAATAGACCTCCTAGTTACCATTGACGAGATTGTTTATAGAGACCCTCACTTAACATACATTGACATTGCATCATTTTTTCATAATTTGTAATACATTACAAAAGAAGATGCTCAAATACCATATTAGTTTAGTACCTTTGGAAACAAAAAATCATAAAAATGGTATATAATTCAACTACATTATCTCCCACTAGATTCTTCATGACTAGAACCCTTCCTAGACACATCATACATAATACATATCTTCATAACTTGGGGAAAATAAACATAAGAAAGGGTGAGGTCATATGATCAATAAGGGTAAACAAAGGAAATATGTAAGAATAATCATGATCATAAGGGTATGAGAACCTAATCATGAAAATAAAAGATCATAATCTACATATCAATGATCATAAACAATATTCATGTCATAAATATTGGCAGTTCATAAGACATGAATCATAAGGGAATCAAGAGCATAATCCATAAAATCATAACATAGGAATAAGACATAGAATTATAGCATACACATAATCATATAAAATTATTTCCATTATAGTCAAGGAATTTATTCCAAGTCCAACTTAGTGGAGGATTAGTCTGCAAAACATCTTGGTAGTCATGGTTCACTTCCATGACCATCTTAATAGTCAAAGTTCACTCCCAATACCATCTTAGCAGACATAGTCTTTTACTGAACCGAGTTCACTCCCCATTCTAGCCATGTCTATCTCATGAGATATAAATCTTTACCCAATTCATTATAGGGATATATAGGTTCCACCCATCTCATAATTAAATCATACATATGTGTGCCACTAGATCATAAACATTCACCATATCATAACACATGAAATGAAATGTGTACCATAAAAATGTAATCATATCATAACCTATGGAAAATAAAAAAGTTTCGTAATCATTTCTCAAATCATAACCCATTAAAATAAGTGAGTTACATAAGCATATAAACCATGAAAGAGAAACGGGTTACATAAACATCAGTCCATCAAAACATAAACCATTTAGAAAAAGAATATGAATGAAAACATTGATCATTTCCATATAAATGAATGAATAACACCAATGGATTTTATCTTATATGGAAAATAATTTTTAAATATCCTTTTAAAAACATTTCTTCAGAAAAAACATCATTTCTTCTTTGAAAAAATCTTTTTAACAAACATAAAACATTTTTGAATTTTTTTATTTGAAAATAGATTTGAAAACTTATAAAGGATGATTTGAAAACCATAAAACATTTTAAAATAATTTTTCCTTGAAAACGATCTTAAAATATCATTTTAAAAACATTTATTGAAAACATTTTTGAAAACATGGTTTTTTAAATAAAACAGATTTCCAACCAAAGAGAGAAATGAGGTAAGATTTTATTAAAAACATTATCTTAATTATATTATGTACCAAAGGGTGGAAAATGGTACTAATACATGAATATATCATGAATAAATATAGTATAATAAAATTTATGAGTATTATTGAAATATATATCATGATAATTTCATTAATGGAAGCATAATCATAAACAATCCCAATAATCGATGAGATTATTACAATAAAATCTTACCACTTGGTAACTTTGAATAATACTCCCCATGTAAGAAAATGAAATTAAATATAGATTAAAATATCATTAAAATAATAATATTCATTATATAAAAATTCAATGGTCAGTGCATACACCTTGTAGAAGAATATAAGTGCATAACAAGGCATGTGTCTCAAAGAAGGCAAATTGAGACAAACTTACTTTACTGATTTGGTACCTTTTGAAACATAAAACCCATGAAAGAGAGATCATAAAATATATATGTAAATAACCATAAATTTAAGTATAATAATCATAATAAGAAGTATATACACCACACAAAGGAAACGAGTGGTGAATAAGGCATAAGTCTCGCAGAAATAAAAGTGAGACTAGAAATCCCCTTACCTTATGTCTTGACTCTCATTGTACTCATTAAAACATCCTCTATAATAAATGTAAATTTATTATAAATATTAAAAATTACAATATTATTATATCCAATACCTTATATTATTTTATTATGACTTTATATTACCCATTTATTAACAATTCCATGTTAATGTTACGTTTCGAGTAATATTCACTTTGTTTTTTGCATATATTTTGACTTATTATTCGTGATCCTATTACTTAGATCATGATTTACTTATTTATATAATGTATAAAAGGATATAAATATCATATATATTCAGTATATAAATATCTATAAAAATATAAAAAATGTATAAATATAAAATGAAATACACTGTTCATGGAGACGGTAGGCCGTACGTACGTATGAACATTGTTTCCATTTTATTATTGTTTCGAAAGAAAGAAAGTGAATGAAATATATGTGTATATATATAATATAATTATATTAGCATTATTATTTCAAATATATCAAATAATTTTACAAAACCCATCCTTAATACATTACATGTAAAGTGTGAATGAATCACAACACTTTGAGGAGGTGGTAGTCATCATGTCCACAAACGAAGTTATCATATTTACAAAAAATGGAAATCATGAAGATATGTGTTATAAAATAATTTTAAAAGAAAAAAAATTATAAATATCATATATAACATCTAAAAATCATATTTACATTATAATGATCAACCATGAAAGGTGGTAAAGTAAAAAAAAACGACATCATTTCGTGAGGCGGTAATTCACCGTACACACAAAAAGTAAGTTTATTACCCATTTGATGGAAGTGTCTGTAAGTTTAGGTAAAAAAATTAGAATAAAAACTTCTCATAATATTTAGGATAATGAGTTTATTATATAATAATGTAATAAGAATATTTTAGGAGGTGGATTATGAAAACAAAACAAAAGAGCTTGTGGAAGGATGTTACCTCTTCTTTGGGTAACTCCTCTTGGTTGCACCAAAGGAATTCCTTGGTTGGATTTTTTACAGAAGGTAGGCTTATAGGATGAAGTTTGGAAATATGGGAGGATATTTAGGTTGGTTTTGTCTAAGCCAAAGAGATTTATATGTGTGAAAAATTGAGGGGGGTGAGTTCCCTTTTATAGCGAAGGAGGAGTGAAATTCTTGTAAATATAAAAAGGAAAACACTATTGAGAGGTCTCCCTTACATAATATACTTAAAATGAATGTAAATTTTTAGTAAAATAGGTTAATTAGTTGAAATGTGGAAATAAAATTGATTTTGGACATGTTTCTAGGTTATTTTACTACTTAAGATAAAGTTTAACCACTAAGTAATCTTGTTTTTACCATAATCATTGTAATTGATTTTAATTAATTTCACTAATACTTTTGGTAAAAAAATAAGTTGAAGTTATTAGAAATTATAAATTCTGATGATTCCAAATATTGAATCCCTTTTTTGAAATTATAAACAAATAATTGGAATAAATTAATTTAAAATTAATCCCGTAGACGTGTCGTGACAGAGTATTTTTTTAAGTGAAAATATTTAAAAGTTTGAAATGTTTTTATATCAAATTTCTTTGTGAAATTGGTTCTAATGACCTATATTGGATTAATTTATGTACAATTGATATAATTAAATGTTAAAACCAAATTAAAATATAATTTAACAATATAAATAAATTATATGAAAAAATAATTTTGAATTCAAATTCAGTATTTTTCACTATTCATCAAAAAATGAAGTTTTTTTAGAAAAACACCTAAAATTCACCCTAATATAATTTTTAAATTTTGAGATAAAAATGAATATTATTTTAAAATATAAAATTTATAAAATTTTATAAAATTAATTTTATCATCATTCATAGAAGAACATAAAAAGAAGTTCATTCGAGAAAATAGTATTTTCAAACATATAAAGACTTTACCGAAAACTATTTGTTTTATTATCAATATGTTTTATTTATATAAAAGTGTTATAAATAATATTTAAAAATTAGTTATTAATATTCATATTACTAAGTTTAATGGCTATGTTATAAATATCTTTTTAAAATAATTATAATAATAAAATTCAGTTTCATAGAAATATAATGTTACGTGTAACTCAAGCCAAGTCAGTGTTGCGTGTATAGAAATATTAACTTATTGTATAATATACGAAAATATTAACTTGGTGTAGAATTCAATGAAATACATCAACTAAAATTAATTTTTTCAAAAAAAAGTATTGTAAAAACTCAGGGTGTTACATTCTACCCCCCTTAAAATGAATTCCACCCGTAAAATTCATCATTTTGATACAAAAAAGTGACGATAATTCTACCTCATCATATCCTCAAGTTCCCACACATCTTCATATAACTAGATATTTCTATATAAAATTTTAACCAGGAGAGTGTCCTTATTTCGTGTAACTTTCTTTGTACGATCTAGAATTTCAACTGGTTGTTCCTCATAAGAAAGATCATGCTCTAGTGGTGTGACCTCTGAGTTTAGTACATGTGAAGGGTTAGTTATATACTTCCTTAGGAGAGATACATGGAACACATCATGTACTTGAGATAGATTTGAAGGAAGTTACAGGTGATAGGATACTGTCCCGATATGATCATTAATTTCAAAGGGACTGATATACATCAAGATTAGTTTCCCTCTGTTCCAAAATCTCATAACATTATTCTTGGGAGAGATTTGGAGAAACACCTTCTTTACAAATTCAAATTATTGATCACACTAAAGGTTATCAGCATAAATTTTTTTCCTACTTTGAGTTTCCTTGATATGTTTCTGAAGGTGCTGACCTTCTCGACCATTTCTTCAGTGATCTCAGGTCCCAATAGATTTATTTCTAGAACTTTATACCATCACATTGAAGCTCTAAATTTATTCCCATAGAGGGATTATTAAGCATACATCTGAATTCTTGAGTGAAAGATATTTTTTAATAAAACTCGACTAGAGGAATGTGTTGATCCCAACCACCTTTGAAATCTAGAGAACAAGATCTCAACATATCCTCTAGGGTCGGAATTATTCTTTCAGACTGACCATCCATCTGATGATGATAAGTAGTGATAAAACTCAATTCCATATCAAGTTCTTGCTAAATATTTATTCAGAACATTGAGATAAATCTTGGATCCTGATCAGATATAATGGAATGCGGTACTTCATTTAACTTTAAGACTTCCTTAATGAATATCATGGTAATATGGTTAGATAGAAGACTTCTTTGATAGTAATGAAGTGTGATGACTTAGTAAGGTGATCGACTGCCACCAATATAGCATTAAACCCTTTATAGGTTTTGGGGATTCCAATTAAAAAATCTATATTGATGTTCTCCCATTTATATTTTGGTATGGGTAATGGATGAAAAATCCCCTTATAATTTTTTCTTTCATTCTTATCTTGCTGGCATACCAAGAATCTAGATACAAAATCTATGATATACCTCTTATTTCTATCCCACTATAAGTATTATTTCAAGTATCTATACATATTTATACTTCCATGATGAATAGATAATGATGAACTATGAGATTCTTCTAATAGGCCCTTCTTCAAATATATTATGGACAAAATAACACACAAAAAGTAAAGATTTTAATAAAAGAAGAGAACAATACTAGGGAATCAAGGGGGTCTCTAGAAATGGAAGCCCAAAGAATCAAAAATGGAAATGTTCTCACCCCCAGGGAAAGGGAACCAAAATTATCAAACACCATGAGGGGGACCTCCTAGGAAGCCTTTGAAGCCAAAAAGTAGCAACTCGATTTATTTCTCGCCACGTATGTGCAAGCTTGATGTCATGGGAGAGATAATATTTACATTTCTAGATCAAATAGGTGATATACCAAGGATTGGGAGTGAGGCCTTTGAGAGAGATTCATATAATCATTGAATCTGTCTCAATCAACGATAAAGAAATCTTCTTGGAGAAGAAGAAAACTAGGCCACTAAGTAAGGCCTTCGCTTCAGCCCGCATAGAGTTGCCCACTCCATAAAAAGAGCTAAAAATAAGAACCACCAATCCCATTCAGTCATAAAACACACCACCACCCATAATGATCCATTATATGTATTATCCATCAGTATTTAACTTAAGTCCAATGGTGGGGGAGTCTATTTCACCCAATAGACCACTAACTGGGGACTGGGAGTATGGACTTTTCTTTTGGTCATGAAGTGCCTGAGAGAAGGGGCGCCCTTCCGTTGATCCTTTATACTGGCTAGGTCCACCACTAAACATTTTGTTCTCACCATCAGTCCAATTTTGAAGGAAGGGGATTTGTGGAGAGAGTGGTTCCTCGCCTCCCAGATACACTAAAAGCCTATGGTGAGCCGAAGAGAATGTGATTGCACCTCTTGGTTATTAACATTCGAGCCGTTGAACCACTGCAGCAAAAAATACTCAGTAGAATCCACAACCAAGTTATAACCAAAGTACTTTCCCAACATTCTCCACACCTTCCCATCCCACTCACTTTTTAAGAAGAGGTGGGTTGTAGTTTACTCTTTCTGATATGAGCAACAGGAGCTCCGGGAGGCCAACCAGATACCTTTACGTTTGATCACCACTTCTATGGGAAGATCATAATTCCAAATCCTCCAAATAAGAATGTTGAATTTCACAGGAATTGTTTTTCACCATAGAATTTCACCCCATAAGTCACTGACCTGATGTGAAGATGTTTCCTTCCTATAGGCTTTAGTAGAGAAAGCACCCGACGTAGCACCAGTGAAAATGAAAGCATCAGGTGTGTCATCCATTCTAATGTTGTAAAAGACCTTCCTTTGGGTGGGATATAGAATATATTTAATAAAATAAGGTATGGAGTAGTCCTTATTGAAAGTGAGGTCTGGGATGTGGCAACCTGGATATCCTAATACCTCGCCAACCCTGTTGCTATCCCAAAAGCTGAAGTCTTCAAGGCCATCAATCTAATGAGAGTATCGAAGCATAATCAGAAAATGGACCTGAATGGACTTCCATAAGGAGGAGGGGTGAATCCTGGCCGTTCTCAGATCACTTCCATATTTTCCCTTAGTAAACCGGCTCCACAGGGATCAACCCTTGATGACCTCCCAAGAAAGTTTACCTTGAAGGTGATACATAGTCTCCATCACATACCAAACATTGATACCTCCATTGTCCACCAGGCTCACAAGTTTTTTCCAAGAAGCCCAATGACACCTCCCCTCACCTTGTGCATCCAAAATGAAAGCTCTTAGGTGGTTTTTGATAACTTTTAGGACTGATGTTGGCACTTTGAGCACAGAGAGAATCTGAATTGGAATAGAAGTCAGCACACAATTCATGAGGGTGATCCTGCCTCCGAAAGATAGGAACTGATTATTCTATTTAGTAATACTATTGGTGATCGTATTAACCATACCATCAAAGTAATTTATTAGGATCTGTACTGGGGCTATTGGAGGACTGAGGTATTCCATAGGGAATTCCTTCTTCTGAATTCCCTGTATGAAAACAATCATATCCCTACGCCTGTGAGAGCAAGAAGGGGGAAGGAACACATGAATTTTTATTTTTTTTAATGACATGGACACTCCATATAATATACTATTCCATGATATTATTAAAACATATAATAGAAGATATTAATAAATTAATAAAAAATATCATGTCTTCGATGAAGAAAATATGAGAAGCCCCAAGGTGAGCCCCACAGTGGAAGGGTTTGATGATGCTACAATGGAGGGAGGATCCAACCAATCTGCTAAGGGAATCTTGGGCGAAGATAAATATGGTGGGAGAAAGGGGGTACCCTTGTCTTATCCCCATACTTAATTTTAATAAACCACATTGACTCCCCATGAAGATAATATTGAACCAAGATGAGCTGTAACATTGAAAAAATAGGTCGTCGATCCATTCTAAGAACCCAAAGCTTCACATAACCTTAATAATGAAGCTCCATTCAAGGCAATCATATGCCTTGTCCATATCCATCTTGATGACAACTTTGGACCCCACCAAATTCTTATTATTGTATCTAACCATATTTTTCAACTCTAAACCTTCCTTCTTGACCTCTTTAATATTCACCCAGATAAAGGGTTGAACATTCAATTGAGAAATATAAAATTTCCCCCCTTCCTTCAAGATTTCCGGATCCATCCTTTTCAAATCTAGAAATATTGTATCTTTCTTTATCCTCATCATGGATAAGCTAGCACGATCCTTTTGACTTAAAGCATTGTCCACCTTGTTCTCTTTACAAGGGTGGTAATGTATTGATCAGTCATAATCCTTTATTAGCTCTAACTATATTCTCTGGAACATGTTCGACTTCTGTGTGAATATATATTTCAAACTTTTATGTCCAGTATATATATCAAACTTTTATCCATAAAGTTGATGCTTCCATACCTTTAATGAAAAAATTACCTCAACTAACTCTAAATCACGAGTTGAGTAATTTTTCTCATGAATCCTCATCCCTTTTTGGATGCATCAATATATATTACAAACCCTTCTTTTCTATAAGGTAATGTAAGTAGATGTTTTCTAACCAACCATCTCTTTATTTCCTTGAAAATTTCCCCAAATTCATATTTCTAGAGGAACATGGCACCCTTTCGAGTTAACTCAGTCATATGATTAGATATTCATGAGAAATTATCTACAAACCATTGATAATATCTAGCTAAACCATGAAAACTATAGATCTTAGTCACTATGGATAGTCTTCAATAGCCTCTGTCTTTGATGGATCTACTATTATACCCTCCATTGAGATTATATAACCAAAAAATGAAACCCTTTGCAACCAAAATTCACACTTTTTAAAATTTTTATACATTTTATACTTCCTTAGGTTATTTAGTACAATTCTCAAGTAGTCTTCATGCTCTTAAATGATTTTTTAATTGATAATAATATCATCTATAAATAATACCACAAACTGATTGAGGTAATCTATAAAAATTTATTCATAAAATCAATGAATATAGAAGGGGAATTAGCAAGACCAAAATGCATCACTATATATTCATAGTGTCCATACCATGTACGAAATTCCTTCTTGGGCATATCCTCCCTCTTGAACCTCAATTGATATTATCTAGAATGAAGGTCAATCTTGGAAAAGTATTGAGCTCCATGAATTTGATCAAACAAGTCATAAATACAGGGAAAATGATACTTGTTCTTGATCGTGATCTTTTTCAACTCTTGATAATCAATGTAGAGTCACATTGATCCATATTTCTTTTTCACAAAAATGATAGGTTCACCCCAAGGTGACACACTTGGCCTAATTAATCCATTATAAATTTTTTCACAGAGTTTGTTATTAAATTCATACAAATCAATTTGGTCTATTCTATAGGGAGTCTTTGAAATTGGTGTGGAACTAGGTATGAGTTCTATTGAGAACCCAATTTCAAGTTTTGGTGGAGGGCTAGGAAACTCTTCTGGAAAGACATCCACAAATTCCAGAACAATATTCATATCATCGATGTCAATTTTCTCCCCAACCATTTGAGATAAACAACCCTTCTGAATGGGAATTAAAAACCCATACACTAGATTTAATCTCCATATGATGTTTATACTTATCATCAAATTGATATATTATTATAGGTTGGTTTGAAATATCAAAAGTAACTTACATTCCTCAATAATTGATGTGTGATTTATGAAAAGAAATCCAATAATTTCCTAAGATGACATAAAATTCAACCATTGGAAGTATAGAAAGATTTGCAGGAATCACATTCCCACAAATGTCAATTGGAGAGGAATCATACACTTGAGATGAACTCATCGTACCATTAGGGGTTTTCACTACTAATTACACATCTAATAATTTTTATGGAATCTTAATACCCTTATAAAATTATTTAGATATGAAAGAGTGGGTAGATATAGAATTAAATAAGACATCAGCAGTTTTAGAGTGGATAGTAAGTGTACCTTTCACCACATAACTATCACACCCCTTGTCAAAAAAAAAACAATCACATGAGATTTCCCCTTATCCATCAAATTAAGAGGTTACTAAATTTTTTCATCATAATTAACCTTCTAGTTTTGGAATTAGATATCATAATTCCCATTTTCCATACACTTGTATCACTGAAGCATTGGAGGTGCATTTTGTGCAGCTTTCTCTCCATTCATATTGTTAGCTAACTTCTTCCCATCACTTCAAAAATAAAATTCCTGATGACCTTCTCTTCCATACTTAAAACATTTATTATACCCCTCAATAAAATTTCCACCATGATTATTCCTAAAATTAGTTCATCAAGGAATGCTCATCTTTTTTTCTCTATGGTTTTTATATTTTCATTTGAACTCCATAATACTTTTCTTATCAAAACCTTGAGATTGATACGTAACTCCAACCTCCATTTCAAACTTGATTTACCAAAAAAAAATATCTTTATATCTAGTAAATTCTCTTATGTACAACACCCTTATGAGACTTGGCTTTAATCCACTGAATAACCTATCAACTTTACTTTAGGGTTGGATGATAATACCATAAGCATACCTCAAAAGTATTGTGAAATTATTCTCATATGTACCAAATAATTCATTATCCATTTGATTTAAATAAAGGAACTATTTATCCATATTCTTATAAAGAATATTAGGAAACTAATTATTAAAAAATAATTTCTTATACACATCCCAATCCATGGATTCAATTTCATCTTACTGCCTCATATAATTGATTAGATTCCACCACTAGTCTGCTTCACATTCTAATCAATAAACAGCTTGAATGAATTTCTCAAGTTTTGGACACTGGATAATGGAGAATATATTTTCATTGGTAATAACACATTGTTCAGTAATAAGTGGATCAGAAACCCACTGAAAGAAGGAAGACATTTCCTCATGAAGGACTCAATAGAATTATGTTCCCTCCTTTTCTCATTTGGAAGTCCAGCATGATTCATAGCTTGAGAAATTTGGGAGATCATAGCAATGATATTTTTCATTCCATATACTATATCATTTTTCTATTTAAGAGAATAATTATTGCATTTCCCTTCACACTCATCATTAACATGGTTCCTTTGGGTTCTGACCATTGACTAAAACCAAAAAGCATAGTGTAAGAAAAAATATCATAGTGGGGAATCACATAATCATGAAAACCCACTTTTAGGATGTCTAAATTATGAGACCTTATTTAATATATGACACCTCATGTTTATACTAGGTTATTAATAGCCAAATTCTATTTAAATCCTTCATGATGTGTCATGAAAAGTTTATGAATTTCTAAAGAATATCCCTTGGGAGTATCAAACTAGGTGTGCAGTAATGCATGTTTTCATACACCAGTTCATGATTGAGTCTAGATAAATACTATGTTTTTGGGGTTTTTACCCCTATGTACATCTGTTCCATAGCAAAATTCTCTTGTAGTATCTATACATACATGTATTTCTAGGAAACCACTCACTTTATCCTTTACCAAAATTCTAGGACATTTTCCTATACTTTTCTTCATCCTTAAACTTATCCTTAGAGATGTCATTATGGTTCTCACTAAGGTTTTCTCATCCTAGTTTCCAAATTTTAAATAAAATTTTGATCTAATACCAACTATAGAGACCCTCGTTTAACATACATTGACTTTACATCATTTTTTAGGAATACTTAATACATTACACAAATAGACACCCAAAGACCACATCAGTTTAGTGTCTTTATAAATATGGAAACATAAAAACTGGTACACAAGTGAACTATAATATCTCCCACTAGGTTTTTCATGACTAGAACCCTTCTTATACACATCATACATAATACATATCTTCATAACCTGGTGAAATGAAACATAAGAAAGGGTGAGCTCATATATTCAATAAGGGTAAAAAAAGGAAGATATGTAAGCATAATCATAATCATAATGGTATGAGAACATGATCATGAAAATATAATATCATACCCCGCATCTCAAAGATCATAAACAAGAGTCATGACATAAATATTAGTAGTTCATAAGACATGAATCATATGGGAATCAAAGAATAATCTATGAAAGTGCAACATGGGAATAAGACATGAAATTATGGTAGACACATAAGTATATAAAATTATTTCCATAGTAGTTAATCCATCATTACCAAATCTATATTAGTGTAATGGGTTCACTCCTCAAACCATCTTGGTAGTCATGGTTTACTCCCCTGACCATCTTACTAGTCAAAGTTCACTCCCAAGACCATATTAGAAGACATAGTCCATTATTGAACTGTATTCAATCCCCATTCCAGACATGTCAATCTCATGATATATAAATATTTACCCAATGAATTGGAGGTAGATATATGTCCCACCCATCTCATAATGAAATCATACATTTACGTGTCACTAGATCATAAACATTCATCATATCATAACGCATAAAATTAAATGGGTATCATAAACATGTATTCATATCATAACTTATGTAAAAGAGATATGTTTAATAATAATTTCATCAATTCATAACCTATGAAAATAAGTGTGTTTCATAAGCATATAACCCGTGAAAGAGAAATAAGATTCATAAACATCATGCTATCAAAACATAAAACATCAGATAAAGAATATGAATGGAACCTTTAGAACATTTCCCATGAAATTCATGAGTAACACCAATGGATTTCATATTAGATGTAAAATAATTTAGAAATATCCTTTTAAATACATTTTTTTAGGAAAATATCATTTATTATTTGAAAAATTCATTTTAAAAAACATAAAACATTTTTGAAAACCTTTTTCTTTGAAAATAACTTTGAAAACTTATAAAGGAAGCTTTGAAAACCATAAAACACTTTTAAAATCCTTTTTACTTGAAAATTATCTTAAAATATCATTTTAAAAACATTTATTGAAATAAATTTTGAAAACCTTATTTTTTGAATAAAACATATTTCTGACTGAAGAGTGAAATGAGGTCATATTTTCTTAAAAATATTATCTTAATTATCTCAAGTACCAAAGATTAGAAAAATGGTACTAATACATAAAGATATAATGAATAAACATATGAGAATAAATCTCGTTAGTGTTCTTGAAATATTGATCATAAGATTTCATCAATGAAATACTAATTATAAACAATCTCGATAATCAATGAAATTGTTGAAATAAACACTTACCACTTGGTAACTTTGAATCATACTTCTCATGTAAGAAAATGAAATTAAATGAATCTTAAAATATCATGGAAATAATTATATTCATTATATAATATGTCAAAGGTTAGTGTATACACCTCGTATAAGAATATAGGTTCATAACATGACATGTGTCTCAAAGAAGTAAAATTGAGACAATATTAATTTACCAATTTGGTAACTTTTGAAACATAAACCCCATGAAAGAGAAATCATAAAAATTATATATAAATAACCATAAATTTAAGTATAATAATCATATAATACATTAATGGGTAGTATATATATCACACAAAGGAAACAAGTGGTGAATAAGGCATAAGTCTAGTAGAAATAAAAGTGAGACTATAAATCCCCTTTATGTATCGACTCTCACCGTACTCGATCAAAACTACTGTATAATAAATATAAGTTTATTATAAATATAAAATATAATCATATTATTATATATAATACCATATATTATTTTATTATGACTTTATATCACCCATTTATTAACAATTCCATGTTAATGTTATGTTTTGTGTAATATCCACTTTGTTTTTCATATATTTTTTGACTTATTATTCTTGATCCTCATAATTAGATCATGATTTACTTGTTTAAAGAGTGTAAAACATGATATAAATATCATATATATTAATAATATAAATATTTATAATAAAATATAAAAGTTATAAATATAAAATGAAATACACCGTTTGTCGATACAGTAGGTCGTACATATTCATGAACACTGTTTCCATTTTATTATCATTTTGAAGGAAAGAAATTAAATAAAATATATGTTTATATATATATAATATACTGAAAGGATAATTATTATATAATATTTATCATATAATTTTACTAAACCCATCCTTAATATATTCTATATAAAGTGCGAACGAATCACATCGCTTTGAGTAGGCGGTCGTCCACACGTCCACAAACAATGTTATTGTATTTACAAAAAATTGGAAATCATGAAGGTATATGTTATATAATAATTAAAAAATAATAAAAAAATCATAAATATCATATATAACATCTAAAAATAGTATTTACATCATAATTTTCATCCAAGAGAGGTGGTAAAAGAAAAACAAATGACATCGTTTTGCGAGTTGGTAGTCCGCTGTACACACGAACGGTAAGTTCATTACCCATTTGATGGAAGTGTGTGTAGGTGTAGGTATAAACCTTATAATAAAAAAATATCAGAATATTTATGATATTGAGGTTATTATATAATCATGGAATAATAATATTTTATTGTGTGTAGAATGAAAATAAAACAAAATAGCATGTGGAAGGATGTTACAACTTCTTTGGTTAACACCTCTTGGTTTGCACCTAAGGGATTCCTTGATTGGATTTATGCTCAAAGGTATGATTATAGGATTAAGGGAACAAATTTGGGAGGATATTTGGGTTGGTTTTGTTCGAGGAAAAGTTATTTATAGTAGCAAATAAGTAAGGGGGTTTGTCCCCTTTTATAGTGGAGGAGGAGTGACATTCTTGTAAATATAAAAAGGAAAAATCTTTTGAGAGTTCTCAATTTCATAATGTACCTAAAATAATTGTCTATTTTAGATAAAATAATATAATTTGTTGATATATATACATAAAATAGATTTTTTACATTTTTATAGGTTATTTGGACACTTAAGTTAAAGTTTAACCACTAAGTAATCTTGTTTTACCTTAATAATTGTAATAAATTTTAATTACTTTCACTAATATTTTTGGTCAAAAACTAAGTTGTAATTATTATAAATTATAAATTATGATGATTCTGAACATGTAATTCATCTTCCAAATTCTAATCACATAAGTTTTATAAATTAATTTAAAATTAATCCAACAAATGTGTCATGACAACGATTTTTTTTAAGAGACAATGTTTAAAAGTTTGAAATGTTTTTATATTCAATTTCATTGTCAAATTGGTTCCAATATCCTAAATTGGATTAATTAATTTAAAATATATCTAATTAAACTTTAAAACAAAATTAAAATATAAATAAATTAGATTAAAAAGTAGTTTTGAATTAAAATTCAGTATTTTTCACTATTCATCCAAAAATGAAGTTTTTTAGGAAAAACCCAAAGATTCACCCTAAGATTATTTTGAAATTATAAATTCAAAATTTAATTTAATTTTATAAAATAAAATTTCTAAAAGTTTCAAAAATTAATTTTATTATTGTTCACATAAGGACATGAAAAACAGTTCATTTGAGAAAATAGTATTTTCAAACATATAAAGACTTTAATGAAAATTATTTTTTTATTATCAATATATTTTATTTATATAAAAATATTATATATAATATTTTAAAAGTATTTATTAATATTCATATTACTAAGTTTAAATTCTATGTTATAACTATCTCTTTTAAATAATTATAATAATAAAATGCAGTTTCGTAGAAACTTAATGTTACATGTAATGCAATCCAAGCGAGTGTTGCATGTAGCACAAGATTAACTTATTGTAGAGTATAATTAAAACATAACTTGTTATATCATGAAATGAAATACGTCAAATAAAATCAATTTATTTGAAAAAAAATTTCCATAAAAACTCAGGTTTCTATATTCTACTCCCCTTAAAATGAATTTTGACCTCGAAATTCACCATTTGGATACAAAAAAATGAGGATACTTATGCTTCATCATATCCTAAAATTACAAAATAGATTTCTATAACTACTGATTTATCCACAAAACATTGACCATGTGAGTGGTCTTTTTTCATATAACTTTCTTTGTATGATCCTAAATTTTAATTGGTTGTTCCTTGTAAGAAAGATCCAGCTCCAGTGGCACAACCTATGAGTTCAGTAAATGTGAAGGGTTGAGTATGTAATCATTTAGGAGATATACATGTAACACATCATGGAATTGAGAGATATTTATATGAAGTTCCAATTTATATGACCAAGAATTTCAAAGGGACAAATATACCTAGATTTTAGTTTCCCTTTCTTCCTGAATCTCATAAACTTCTTCCAGGGAGAGATTTATAGAAACAACTTCTTGAAAAATTCAAATTCTAAATCATACCGATTATTATTAGCATAACTTTTCTTATAACTTTTAGTTTAATTGATATTATACTAAATGGTTCTAACCTTATTATCCATTTCTTTAGTGATCTCAGGCCCCAATAAATTTTTTTCTCCAACTTTATCCCAAAACACTAGATCTCTACATTTCTTCCCATAGAGGGTTTCATAAGGATCCCTATGAATTCTTGAGTGAAATATATTGTTGTAAGAAAACTAAACTAGAGGAAGGTTTTGATCCCAACCATCCTTGAAATATAGAGGAAAATATATCAACACATCCTCTATGGTTTGAATTCTTCTTCTAGATTGACCATGTGTCTTAGGGTGATAAGTAGTTCTAAAAATCAATTCCATATCATGTTATTGCTAAAAACATCACCATAACTTTGAGGTTAACCTCAAATCCCAATTAGATACAATAGAATTTGGTACTCCAAGAAACCTTACCACTTTATTAATGTATATCATGGAAATATGATCTAGAGATAAGTATTATCTAATATCAATGAAGTGTGCTCACTTAGTAAGGTGGTTGAATACCACCCATATAGCATTAAACCCTTTAGATGTTTTGGGGAGTTCAGTGAAAAAATATATAGTGGTGTTCTCCAATTTCTATTCTGGTATGAGTAATGGATGTAACATCCCCTTATACTTTTATATTTTAGCCTTAACTTACTGGCATACCAAGAACTAAGATACAAAATATACGATATCCCTCTTCATGCCATCCCACTAGAAGTATTCTTTCAAGTCTCTATACATATTCATACTTACAGGACGAATAGAGAACGATGAACTATGAACTTATTATAATAGATCCTTCTTCAAATAAGGTATATATGAAACACATACATAGTTCATGAACCTCATCCTTCCATCCCAATCAATGTTAAACTACAAAACATTTATAACCTTATTTTTTAGCTCTATATCTTCCTTAACACCTTTTTAATCTTTTCTTGGATAGAGGGTTGAAAATTAAATTGCAAAATATAAGATTTTCCAATTCCTTCAAGATTTACAGATCCATTCTTTGTAAATCCAGATATATTGGAACTTTTATGACCCTCTTCATTAATAAGATAGCATGATCTTTTAGACTCAAATCATCAACCACCTTGTTCGCTTTCCCAGGGTGGTAATATATTGAGAAGTCATAATCTATTATTATCACTTACCGTCTTCTATGGCGCATGTCCATCTTCTTATATGTGAATATATATTTCAGACTTTAATTATTGGTATATATATCACAATTTTCTATATAAAGATAATTCCTCAATATATTTAATTAAAAAATTACCGCAACTCACTCCAAATCATGATTTGGGTAATTTTTCTCATTAATCTTCAACTATTGTGATTCATAGGCTATAATCATGTTATTATTCATAAGAACACATCATAATCTCTTATTTAATGAATCACTATAGATTAAAAACCCATATCCACTACAGGGTAATGTAATATTTGGTGAATTGACCAAAATTATCTTTAGTTTCTTGAAATTTTTCTCACATTAATCTATCTATAGTAACTTGGAACCCTTATGAGTTAACTAGTCATAGAATTAGATAGTCGTGATAAATTCTCGACAAAATATCAATAATATATATATATAAATAAAGAAAACTGTTAATCTTAATCACTATGGTTTTCTAGGAAAACATTCAATAGCCTCTGTATTTGATGGATCTACATTTATACCCTCTCTTGAGATTATATTCCCCAAAGATGAAACACTTGCAACCAAAATTAACACTTTTTAAATTTTGCATAAAATTTCTCATTCCTTAGGGTATTTAGTAAAATTATCAAGTGTTATTAATGACCATATTTTATATTTTAAGAAATAAGAATATCATCTATAAATACTACCAAAACATGACTGAGCTAATCTCTAAAGACTCTATTCATGAAATCCATGAAGATAGTAGGGGAATTCATAATACCAAAAGGCATCACTATATATTCATAGTGTCCATGCCATGTATGGAATGATGTCTTGGGTATATCCTCATTCTTGACTATCAATTTATGATATCCAGAACAAATTTCAATATCGAAAAAGTATTGAGCTCTATGTAGTTGATCAAACAAGTCATGAATACGAGAAAGAAGATGCTTGTTCTTGACTGTGATCTTGTTTAACTCCTGATAATCATTGTGAAATTGGTTCTAATGACATAAATTGAATTAATTTATGTAAAATTCATCTAATTAAACTTTTAAAAAAAATTAAAATATAATTTTAAAATATAAATAAATTATATGAAAAATAAGTTTTGAATTAAAAATTAGTATTTTTCACTATTCATCCAAAATGAAGTTGTTTAGAAAAATCTATAAAATTTACCCTAATACAATTTTGAAATTATGAATTCAAAAATAAATTTTATTTTATAAAATTAAATTTCTAAAAGTTGCTAAATTAATTAATTTATTTTTCACAAAAGGACATAAAAAGCAGTTCATTTGAGAAAATTGTATTTTCAAATATATAAATACTTTACCAAAAATTATTTGTTTTATTATGAATATATTTCATTTATTTAAGAACATTATAAATAATATTTAAAAATAAGTTATTACTATTCATATTACTATGTTTAAAGGCTATTTCATGACAATATCTTTTAAATAATTATAATAATAAAATTTTGTTTCATAGAAACTCAAAGTTGTGTGTAACTTGGTTTGTGCTATCTATTCGAGATAGATTTATACATTGTTTTGTGATATATATCTTTTTACATACTATTTTTATATATATGTCAAATTTAACTGGTGGAACTTGAGAATGATGTTATATTGTGATTATATATGACTATGATGTGTAGTGAAGGAGATTGTAACACTCCAAGCTTCCAAGGTACACTTCTTTTTAAATAATTCAATAGCTTGCGCAATATGCAACACCAAGTTCAAGCACACCATGACTAGTCGTTTAAAAAAGCAGTTATGAATAGTATTAACCAAAATTTGAATTTTTTATATTCCATATAATTTTTATATTCATCTCATATGTTTCTTAGACATGATTTAAGAACAAATTCAATTTTTCTAATAATAGAATCATTTTTCAAAAAAGGAGTTTTGTCGCTATTAAATGGTGAACTATTTTTAAATATAATTTTTGACACTTTTATATATTAAATTTTACAAAATAAACTTCTTTCTTAGAATCCAGACATAAAAATTTATTTTGTACAAATTTTTGGTGTTTTTCTAATAACTTTCATATTTTAATGAATAGTGAAAAATATTGCATTTTAATTCAAAACTATTTTTTCATATAATTTATTTATATTGTTAGATTATCCTTTTAATTGGTTTTAATGAATAATTTCATTAAATTTTTATCATCTAATATAATTTAGGTCATTGGAATTATTTTCATATTAAAATTAGATATAAACACAAGCCAATCTTTTAATGGTTTTAACTTCTGAAAAACCCATTTTATCATTTTGTAGAAAGGGATTAATTCTCAATTAATTACTGAAACTTATCTATTTTAAATTTTAAAAAATGGATTCCATATTTGAAATTATTGGGTCCATATTAATTTAATAGTTTAATTTTATTTCTTGGATATTATGAATAGTAACTTTAGTAATTTTTTTATTACTGCAGTTAAGGATAAATTAGGCAATTAACGGTAAACATAATGCTATAAAATTACTTTAACACCCATAAAAATCCTATTGGATGATTAATTAAACTCTTATAACCTATGGTTCAAAATTGAATCATTTAATAGACCCTTTTTTATGAATATGATGTGAATATTATTAAAATTATTGAATGTGACAAAATGTCACACTCTCATTTCTTATAAGTATAATAATTTTAATATAGAGATTTTTGGGAGATAAAATTGATTATAAATAGAATATAGAAATATATATTAATTACCTAAATCATATAAACTTCATTATAATTTTTATAGATTAAATAATTACCATTAATGATGACACAATAATGATGAAAGATTTATTTTATTAATAGAAATATCAAATAAATGATATTAAAAACATTAAAATTAATATAATTTGACTTAATTAATGACATAAAATAATTTTATAAATATAATAGACATGTTAGTGACTTATTTTAAGTATTTTTTCGAAGTTATCATGATTTTTGATATTTCTTAAAATAAAAATATTGAATAGTATCAAAATTGACATAAATGATTCTTTAAAATAAATAACACTTTATTAAATGTTATCAGATTCATAAAAATATCATGTTTATAAAAATAATTATGATAATGTTAAATATGTTATAAATTATCCAATTTATGTTCTTTTGGCATTTTATAGTTTCTGTATTAGCCCTATAGTATAAAAACACTAGTAGACATGGTAAGAGTTAAACTGTTTAACTAAGGGATAAACCCAAAAGATAAGGATACATTCATAACCTAAACTTGTCTAAAAAACATTGTTTTAGAGGATTTAGATCCATCCTAATATTATAATCTAAATAACTCACTTTTTAGCTATTTTAATTAGAAAATAAATTTATAATAAATTAATAGTTTTGGAGTTTCCAAAAGTGCCCCTCCCCTCTATTATAAAAAGAAATCTCTCCTCTTTTTTTCACACCTCTAAAGACATTTGGATAATCCATAACCTACCCAATTATCCTAATATATTTCATAAATTCATCCTATATTCCATAATTTGGGCAGAAATACATTCTAAGGAGTCATTTTGTGTAAATCAAAAGGAGACGCTCAAAGTGGAGGTAATTGTTTTACCAATTCCATTTATTTTTTTCTTCCTATACTTCCACTTTCTATGTTATTTCTATTAAAAAGTAATAAATACAGTATCATAGACATTATGAGATGTTATTATAATTTTGGAGTAACCATATTCCTCCATTTATCTATCCTACAAATAACAATATCACCATGTGTGCGTACGTACGACTTACCGTCTCCACGCGGTGGTGTAATTTGTTATTAAAAAAATACTTTATTTGGATGGGTATAATGATGAGTATAATGTATATAAATAATTAATATTACATGAAAATTATTGTTTATAATTAATATACCATCCAATTTCATACCATTTAACTATTAAGGGAATGATAATGTATCTCGTGCGTACATACAGCCTACCGTCTCCACGACACGGTGAGATTCATTCTCCAAGTTAACCATTCAAGAATGATTATAAAATTTATATGATAAAAAAATTATTATTATGAGCTTAATATAATTCTTTATATGAATAAAATAAATCCTATTTATAACAAATATTACTTACAGGGAAAAACATGAATGGGAAAATGAAGTAGTTAACACCCGAATAATGGTAATACTGAAATACAGTTAAAAAATGACATAATAGGATCATATATGATATCATAAATAGAGATATGGTCCTGGTATAATTTAATAATGTGATTTAACCATTATATATAAGGCTAACACACCCTCAACTAAAGTAAAGTACAAGGTAAGGGTTAATTTCACAATCTCTTTATTATTCGAGATTGTTTATATGTAAGTATCTACTGGGACATCTTTATCTTCCGTTTCCATGTTTCTTAAAACATGTTTCAAAATATCATCGAAAATTTTTTAAAGTCATTTTTACCCATTTTTTACTTTTTATAAAACCTTTTTGAAAGGAATATTTCCTTCATTTTACAAATGAGGTACTTTATGATATTTTTAAAAAATTAAGGTAAGAATTTTTTTTAACTTATATGGAGAAAGCGTCTATTTTCTGCCATTATGACGCCTTAACATTTTTAAGATTTACTTACAATCTTGCAAGGTTATTTTCAAAATATTTTTTTCTTTTATAATTGTATGGATTTTAAATAATTTCAAAGAAAAAAAGGGATATTTTTATCAAATATTTTTAATGAATTAATTAGATTATTTTCATCAATATCAACATCCTTTGTTATAATTTATACTTAATTGAGGTTGATTTATTATGATAAAATATTCCATATTTTATTGATGTTTTTATGATATTTTTGACTATAGATGTTCTATTTTTATACCATTTATTATTAATGGTTAAAGTATTAACATTTTGTATGCTAGTTTTAATAAAAATGTTTATTATATTTTACCCCTTTCATAAGAAGAATGAATTAGACTTAGCAAGTGATGGGTGGGGCCCTATATATCCCCTAGATTCATCAGTATGTTTTATGATACAAACTAGTATCTTAGAACGAATCCTTGGTGGTATGGTTATTTATGGTCTTGGCATGAGGCCTTGATGATATGGTTATGATGTCTGACATTTTTCATTTCCTCGTTATGTGATTAATATTACATGTGATTATTCAACTAGTAGAATATCGATGTGAATGTTTAAATAGACTTATTTGATATATTATTTCAATATTATTATAAAGATTATGTTTAAAAGTCTTGTGTTTCTATTTTATACCTTGCCTTAAAAGTTTACGCTTATTTACGATAGCTTCCGCTATATTGTTTATCCTTACTGAGCATCTGAGGTCACCCCTTTATTATGTTTTATTTTCCCTTAGGATGCAAATAAGTATATTATGATTGACCTGCAGGGATATTCTAATGGATATAAAGGTTTTAAAATGGGATAAAATGTTATTTTTCATTTCAAGACGTATTGTAAAACTTATGTTTGTATCCAGTATTTCCAAGGCTACTAAACTGATCGGTCCTTCAGGATTTGATTTCTTGTGATCATTCCAATATAATAAAATAATACACCAACTCTAGGAAACTAGGTTTAGGGAATCATAGTTGGTTTCAAAGGAATTTTTAGTACAGAATTTGGAAACTAGATTTAGAAAAGACTTTAATTATGGGACACTACCCTAAGATAGACTTTGAGGATAATTATATAAGAACATCCTAAAATTTCGGTAATGTAGAGATTATGTGAGTATTCCTAGAAAATACATCCCTATATGGATACTAAAAGTAGATGTGGTTCTAGAACAAATGTACCTAGGAGTAACAAATCTACTAAGGTGTTATGAGATTGACTTAGGGTAACCTAGTACATGATAATGGGCCTTACTGCGCACCTAGTTTGACACTCTCAGGGGATATTATTAAGATAATTAAAATTTTATTTACAAAACATTCTTAAGTATTTATGAGTAAATATGTCCCCAAAGAACCATTTTTATGATTATGTATTAGATATGCCTACAATTTTCAATTTTTGTTAAGTATTTTACTAGTTTGGAATTATGCATTATGATTCATAACCTAATCTAGTGTATGCCATTATTTAGAAATGTCACATTGTGGAAGGAATGGAAATCGTATCAACACACATAATCCATGTAGGGATTTCCCTCCTATATAAGATAATGATAGTAGAGATGGTGACACAACTGGAACTGAACAACTTATAACCATACTGGGACAACTGACTCAGGTTATGAATAATAACCTTACCCGTATGGAGTAACCTGATACAAAACATGGAGGATCAATGTTAGACTTATTCATGAGACAAAAACCTCTAATATCTAATGAGACAACAAATCCATTTGTATCTGAGCAATGGATAAATTCCTTAGAGAAAATATTTCTTTATTTGGGGAGTAATGAAAGAGAAAAATTTGTTATGAAAATCTATCGTCTATTAGGAGATGTAGATCAATGGTGGTTATTAATTCAAAACATTAAGGATGATGAAGAGTAGAAAATATGTAATAGAGGAAATTTAAAGAACTATTACTAGAAAAAAACATTCCTCGTGATCTACGAGCAGATATGGAGAGGAAATTTCTGAGTCTGAGGCAGAAGGAGGATGATAATGTTTCATAGTATGAAGCTAACTTCAAAAGGTTAACAAGGAATGTTGCAGATTACATATGTATCCCAATAAGAAATATTTATAGATTCTTTGATGGGTTAAACATTTCCTCTGACAGTCACTGGTCTCACAATATTTCTCATCGTACAAAGATATAGTCTCATGTGCTATCAAGACCGAAAAGGAATTCTCTAAGTCTTATGAATTTAAAAAAATAACAGAAGATGAGAGATGCTGAATACTCTAGAAAATGAAATAATGGGAAGAATGGAAAAACAGACATTCCACCCTGTAGTAATGGTGGGAAGAAACAACCTAGTACTTTATTAAAGTGAATGAGAGTTTGTTACTAGTGTGAAGAAAAAGGCCACCAAGCTCATGATTGAAAGGGGAAGAAAGAAGATGTCAATGTTTAGTTCTAAAATTGTAAATATATGGGACATTATACAAATTATTTTCCTAAGTCTTAAGGAAAATGTACCAAAAAAAGTCCAAGGGAGTAAGGCCATGCTTTTGTGATCACAACTGCAAAGTTTGAAGTTCTTAATGATGTAGTGGAAGGTACTTTAATTATTTCCTCAAATTTATCCAAATATTTATTTGATTTTGGATCCTTGCATTCCTTTATATCTTCCCAAATTTCATTTAAAATTATATATTTCCAATTCAAATTAACAAGGGAGTTGTCAGTCAATACCCCTAAGCTAAGTCTCATTGCAACAAAGATGTATTAGGAAGTTCCCATTATAGCATATAAACATGATTTATCTGATGAATTTATCATCATACATATGGTCTACTTTGATATAATACTTGGTATGGAATGGATATAAAAATATTATGTGAAAATTTATTGCAGGAAGAAGGAAGTTTTGATTTTGAGGATAATATAGAATCTACTATCTTTAGAGAAGAAACTTCATCACCAGATTCTTATCAAAACCCACCCCCAGTAGCTTTACTGAATGAGATTCTTGGGGAAGAAGAGGAAATAACATCTAGGGGTAAAAAAATAAATACTCAAATTGAGGATGTAAATATTGTATTAGAATATATTGATGTATTTATATAGGATTTACCTAGACATCCTCTATAATGGGAAGTTGAGTTTACTATTGATTTAATCCCTGATGCAAGACCAATATCAAAAAATCCCTATCGAATAGCCACTGTGGAATTAGTAGAGATGAACAAACATCTAGAGGATTTGATTAATAAAGTATTTATTCACTCTAGTGTTTCTCCATGGGGAGCCCTATTTTTTTGTTAAGAAGAAAGATAAATCAATGAGGCTGTTCATTGACTATAGAGAAATCAATGATATTAAAATAAAGAACAAGTATCCTATGCCTCACATTGATTATTTATTTGATCAAATTCACGGAGATAAATATTTTTTGAAGATTGAGCTATATTCAGGATATCATCAATTTTTTGCAAAGAAGGAAGATATTATAAAGACAGCATTCCGAACCAAGTACGATCATTTTACAGTAATGCCTTTCAGACTGACTAATGCATCCTCTATTTTCATGGATCTAATGAACAAATTGTTCAAGGAATATCTTGATGATTTTTTCGTAGTATTTATTGATGATATCTTGGTATAATAAAAAATATATAAATACCATGATAACCACTTTTATATTGTTATGAATACTCTTAGATGAAATGAACTATATGGGAAGTGTAACAAGTGTGAATTTTGGCTTCAGGAAATATCTTTTCTTGGCCATATTGTCTCTAAGGATGGAATCTCTATTGATCTTGCAAAGACAAAGGAAATCCAAAAGGGAAAACACCGACAAGTATAACTGAGGTATACTGTTCTATTGGTTTAGTAGGTTACTATCAGCATTTCATCTAGAATTTTTCCCAATTAGAAAAACCATTAATCAAGATCACATGTAAATGGGTTAATTTTTCTAGAAAAAATAGTGTGAAGAATGTTTTGAAGAATTTAAGAGAAGATTACCCAATGCTCCTATCATGACTTTACCACCAGGGAATGATGGGTTTTTGATTTATAGTGATGTATCAAGGAAAGGAATTGGTGTTGTTCTTATAAAAAATCATAGTGTTATTGCATATATATCAAGGAAGTTAAAATTCATGAACAATTTTATCCAACTCATTATGTTGAGTTAGAAATGGTAATATTTTCTCTAAATATATAGAGACAATATCTCTATGATGAAATATGTGAGATATATACTGATCACAAGAGTTTTAAATATATTTTCTCACATAAAGAACTCAACATGAGATAAAATATATGGATTGATCTACTTAAGGATTATTATTTCACAATACACTACCACCCAAGGAATGAAAATAAGGTGGAAGATGCTTTAATCAGAAAGGACCATGGAGTTCCAAACAAAATGAGAGTTGAAAAGGATGATATGTTTATAGATCTAATAAAGATGGACATGAGAATTATCATGGAAGGTGAAACATCACTAATTTTTCAAATGGTTTTCAAACCATCTTTACTAGAAACAATAATAATTTCTTAGTCTGATTATGAGGATTTAAAAAAAATAAAGTTGTGATTGATGAGAGATTGATCGAATTCATTTATGAAGATTTGATTTTGAAATTTGGGAAGAGGCTTTGTGTTCCTTCTATACCTAATCTAAAAAGGGAATTATTGGATGATGCTCATTGCTCTAATTTCTTTATTCACCATGGTGGACCTAAGATGTATAGAGATTTCAAGAGACATTTTTTGTGGGACAATATAAGGAAGAATATTGCTGATTATGTGTCGAGATATTTGGTTTTTCAACAGGTGAAAGCTGGAAGACAACATCCTATAGGATTTATGGAACCTCTTCCTATATCTATGTGGAAATGATATGATATAATGATGGAATTTTTCATGGGGATGCCAAAGACTCCTACAAGAAATGATGTGATATGGGTTATTGTCGATCATATTACCAAATAAGCACATTTTATTACTATAAGAGAAGATTTAACACTTTAATGTTTAGTAATACTATATATTAATGATTTTTTAAGACTTTATGGTGTATCCCCATTTATTTTTTTCTGATCATGACCCTTGTTTTACATCACAATTATGGAAAATTTTTCAGAAGGCCCTAGATAGTGAGCTTCATTTGAGCACTTCCCACCACCCTCAAACTGATGGACAATATAAATGGATAATTCAAAATTTAGAATACATTTTGAGATATTTATCACTTGTATTTCAAGGTTTTTGGTATCAATATTTATGTCTATTATAATTTTCCTATAACAATAGCTTTCATTCAAGTATTCAAATGGTACCATATGAAGCATTATATGGAAATAGATGTTGTACACTGACTTGTTGGGATTATTTTGGTGAAAGAAAACTCATAGGTCCAAAACTTATTGAATAAATGATGAAAAAGGTAAAGAATATTCAGACCCATATCAAAACATCTCAAAGTAGTAAAAATAGATATGCTGGTAACTGAAGGAATGATTTGGAATTTCAAATGGGCGGTAATGTTTTCCAAAAGGTATCTCCATGGAAGGGTGTTATACGATTCAGTAATAAGGGTAAATTAAGTCCTAGGTTCATTATACCTTTTGAAATTATGGAACAAATTGGAGTTTTAGCTTACTGTTTGACAATGCCGCCAAGTCTCTCCAAAGTTCATGATGTGCTCTACATATCACTGTTAAGGAAATACATTCCAGAACCAATGCATGTACTCACCTATGAATAAATAGAACTGGAACTCGATCTTTCTTATTGTAAAGGTCCTATAAATATTATTGGTACCATAGAACAATTATTGATAAATCAGAAAACTATTATAGTTAAAGTTATTTGGAGAAACTATAAAATGGAAGAGGTGGTGTGGGAACCTAAGGAAATTATGGTGAAGAACCACACAAATATTTTTATGAAGTGATATTCAAGAAATTTTGAGTATGAAATTATTTGGAGGGAAGAATTTAATACTTCAAGCTTCCAAGGTATGCTTCTTTTTAAATATATCAATAGCTTGTGTTGCACGCAACACCGAGTTCGAGCGCACCATGACTAGCCGTTTAAAAAGTGGTTATGAATAATATTAACCAAATTTTTAATTTTATATATTTAATATAATTTTAATATTCATCTCATGTGTTTCTTAGACATGATATAAGAACAAATTCAATTTTTCGAATAAAAGAAGTATTTTTCAAAAAATGAAGTTTTACCGCCTTTTAATGGAAAACCAATTTTAGATTAAATATTTGACAATTTTATATATTAATTTTTATAAAATAAACTTATTATTTAAAATTGGTACATAAAAATTTATTTTGGACATTTTTTTGTTTTTTTGATAACTTTCATATTTTAATGAATAGTGAAAAAATAATACATTTTCATTCAAAAATGCTTTTTCATCTAATTTATTTATATTGTTAGATTATATTTTTAATTTGATTTAAAGTATAATTAGATTAAGTTTTTATCATTTAAAATAATTTAGTTCATTGTAATTATTTTCTCTTTAAAATTAGATATAAACACATGTCAATCTTTTGATGGTTTTTACTTTTGAAAAACTCGTTTTCTCATTTTGTAAACAGGGATTGATTTTCAATTAATTACTGAAACTTATATGTTTTAAATTTTGGAAAATGAATTCTATATTTGGAATCAGTGGGTCCAAATTATGTTAATAGTTTACTTTTAGTTTTTAGATATTATGAATAGTAACTTTAGTAATTTTTATTACCGCGGTTAAGGGTAAATCAGGTAATTAAAGGCAAACATTATATTAAAAAATTATCCAAACACCTGTAAAAAACCTATTGTATGACTAAATTAGAACCTTATAACCTATATTTCAAAATGTAATCATTTAACGGACCCTTGTCCAAGAATATGAGATGAATGTTATTAAAATTAATGAATGTGACAAAATGTCACACTCTCATTTCTTATAAGTATAATAATTTTAATATTGAGATATCAAAGAGATAACATCAATTATAAATAGTATATGAAAATATAAAATAATTAAGTAAATCATATAAATTTATTTATAATTTTTAGATATTAAATAATTACCATTAACAATGACACAATAATGATGCAAAAAATATTTTATTAATAGAAATATCAAATAAATGATATTAAAAATATTAAAATAAATATTATTTGAATTAATTAATGAAATAAAATAATTATATAGATAACATAGACATGTTATTGACATATTTTAAGTACTTTTATAAATTTATCATGATGTTTTAATATTTTAAAAAAGAAAAATATTGAATAATATCAAAATTGGCATAAATGATACTTTAAAATAAATAATATTTTATTAAATCTTATAAAATTCATAAAAATATAAGTTTTTTAAAAATAACTAGGATAATGTTTAATATGTAATAAAAGATCCAATTGAGGTTTATTTGGAATTTTATAGTAACTATATTAACCATATAGTATAAAAAGACAAGTATACAAGGCAAGAGTTAAACTATTTAACTAAGGGTTAAACCCAAAAGATAAGGATACTTTTGTAAAATGAAGTTGTCTAAAAATCATTGGGTTAGAGTATTTATAACCATAATTATATTAAAATATAAATAACTCACTTTGGATATTTTTTAATATGAAACTCAATTTATAATAAATTAATATTTTTAGAGTTTCCAAAAGTCTCCCTCACCTCTATTATAAAAGGGAACCTCTCCTCTTTTATTCACACATATAAAGCCATTTGTCTCAGCCAAAACCTGCCCAATTATCCTACTAACTCCCATCACTTAATCCTAGAGGCCATAATTTTGGCATAAATACATCGTTAGGATTCCTTTTGGGAAAATCAAAAGGAGACACTCAAAGAAGAGGTAATTATTTTACCAATTCCATTCAATTCAATTTTTCTTCTTCTTCTACTACTTTTTCCTATATTGTTTCCATAACAAAGTAATAAATAATATATAATATGAATGATTATTTTTTATTACAATTATTTACCAACCATATTCCTCCATTTATCCATCCTATGAATTACAATATCACCATGCGTGCGTACGTAGACTTACCGTCTCCACGCTGTGGTGTAATTTTTTATTCCACACTACTTTATTTAGATGAGTATTATGATGATTATAATGGTTATAAATAATGAATATAACTTGATAATGACTCTATATAATTAATATAACATCCAATTATATACCATTTAACCATTAAAGGAATGATACCATTGCTCGTGTGTACATACGGTCTACCATCTCCACAACGCGGTGAGATTAATTCCCCATGTTAACCATTCAAGAATGATTATAAAATTTATATGATAATTAAAAATAATTATTATTAACTTTATATAATTTTTTATATGAATAAAACAAATTATATTCATAACAAACATTACTTACATGGAAAAATAGGAATAAGAAAACGAAGCAGTTAACACCCGAAATAATGGTAATACTGAAATACTATTAACAAAATAACATAAGAGGATCATATATGATATCATAAATAGGGATATGTTCCTTGTATAATTTAATAACTTTATTTAACCATTATACAGGAGGTTAACTCACCCTCAACTAAAGTAAATTACATGGTAAGGGTTAATTTCAAAATCTCTTTTTTATCCGAGATTGTTTATACGTAAGTATCTATTGAAAAATATTTATCATCAATGTACATGTTTCTTAAAATTTA
Source organism: Viscum album (assembly GCA_963277665.1). Lineage (NCBI taxonomy): Eukaryota > Viridiplantae > Streptophyta > Magnoliopsida > Santalales > Viscaceae > Viscum > Viscum album. Next base: position 987,236,659 of record OY728166.1, on the reverse strand, counting down.
TTTCAAAATATTATAAACAATTTTTTAAAGTCATTTTTACCAATTTTTGACTTATTATAAAATATTTTGAAAGGAATCTTTCCGTCTTTTTTCAAACGAGGTACTTTATGATCTTTTCGATAAATTAAGGAAAGAATGTTTTTTTAACTTATATGGAGTGAGTGTCTATTTTCAGCCATTATGACGCCTTAACATATTGAATCTCTCCTTACAATCTTACAATGTTATTTTCAAAATAATTTTTTTTCTTTTATAATTTAATGTATTTTAAATAATTTTAAAAAAGAGATATTTCTCTCAAAGAGTTTTAATGATTTTATTAGATTATTTTCATCTATATAAACACCCTTTGTTAGATTTTATGATTGATTGAGGTTTATTTACTATGATACAATATTCCATATTGTATTGAAGGTTTTATGATTTGTTTGAATTTGGATGTGCTATTTTTTTTACCATTCATGGTTTATGGTTAAAGTATTAAAATTTCATATGCTGGTTTTAATATTAATGTTTATTACCTTTTACCCATTTCATAAGAGGAATGCATTGGACTTAGTAAGTGACAGGAAGGGCCCACTATAGCCCCTCGATGCATCGGTATGTCTCATGATACAAACTAGTGTCTTGGCACAAGGACTTGTTGGTATGGTAATTTATGGTCTTGGAAAAAGGCCTTGACGGTATGGTTATGATGTCCGACATTATGCATTTCCTCATTATGTGATTAATATTACATGTGATTATTAGACTAGTAGAATATTCATGTGAATGTTTAAATGGAATTATTTGATTTATTATTTCCATAATATGATGAAGATTATGTTTAAAAGTCTTGTGTTTCTATTTTATACATTTCATTAAAAGTTTATTCTCATTTAAGATAGCTTCCGCTATATTGTTTATCCTTACTAAGTATCTGATCTCACCACTTTCTTATGTTTCATTTTTCCCTAGGATGTGAAGAAGTATATTATTATTGACCTATAGGGATAATATATGGGATATTAGAGTTTTAAAAGGGGATAATATTTTGTTTTTCATTTCAAGATGTAATGTAAATATAATGTTTGTATCTAGTATTTACAAGGATACTAAAATGATTGGTCCATCGGGATTTGATTTCTTGTGATCATGCCAATGTAATAAAACAATGCATTGACTATGGGAAACTGAGGTCAGGGTGTTACAAAGACTATGATTTTTACTAGGAGGGATATACCTTGGGTTATAGGTATAATCCCAGGGAAACCATTGTGTGATCCAATAGACTATTTAAGATATATCTTAAAAGTTCTAAATGTTTCCCTTCTTGTTATAGAAGATGCCACCTTAAAAAATATTAATGGGATTACCAGGTATTGTGGATCGAGGTACTCCCTCTATATAGGATTCCATTTTCCACTATATTTTGTGAAAGAGGGTGAACTAGAGCATTCTCCCGCACCTACTCCAGTGGTGTATGTAGTAGGCCCACCTTAGTTGGGAGCCCTTCTATTTATTCCTATCTAGGGTAGAGGGGTGTCGAGGTCCATGGTCATCCACTCCAGAGATTTACATCTCTAATGTCCACCATCCTTTCATCAAAAAAAAATATCGTTGGATGATGGAGACTAGATAAACATCATTAATTGTGTATTTAACCTCATTTAGACACATGTGGTATGGAAGGTGAAGTTGGAAGCATTCATACTGTAGGGACCTACTAGGCAATGTTGGGCATCATGGGATAGGTTGGAAGACATGTGGGTATAACCAGGGATGCCTTCAAGAACCTTTTATATGGGGAATTATTTATTGATATGATGAATCTAGATAGAGCATATGTGTTTATGGAGCTACAACATGAGTCAATGATAATATCTGTATACTCTGCTCATTTCACTAAAACTCTTCACTTTTATCCTCTCTTGGATAAAAATGGGGCACATAAATACAAGAAGTTAGAGATCTAAATTCATCTTAACATTATAAATTAGGTCTGAATATTTGACCTAGCTATATACTGAGGGGTTCTATATAAGGCCTTGACTATTGAGATGGTTCTGGTGGAGGATTGAGTAGTTAGTTTTCTTCCACCCTTCAGTACATGGACATATGTACTTCCTATTTCTAGGGTGAAAATATCCTCCGGTAGTAGGAAGAGGAAGACTAGGGATGTGTAGCAGAGTAGTAGTATGTAGGTAGAGTGGAGTATAACTTTTTTATACCCCTTAGGAGGAGGTTCACATAAGTTCAACTATATAAAGGTTAGGTATTATTGCAATTTTTGTACAGCACCTCATACCATGTGTCATTAGTGTAAAAAATAGGGCATATCTAGAAGTTTTTCATTAGGGAGTTGAGACTGAGGTTCCACATGGGTGGATGATAAATGCGATCTATGACCTCAGGATCTATCTAGGTTCCTTAGAAAAAGGATCTAGCGATGATGAATCAGACTAGTCATGCATCTCAAGTACATGATCACAAAGCAGATGGAGTCCATGTATATACATTATATCAGACTCCACCTAACGATGATGATGGACTATCTACTGTTAGAGGTACATTTTTGATCATCTCTATGTTATCCACTACCTTGTTTGATACGGATGCTTCCTGTTACTTGAAATATTCATAGGTTATTACTGGTCTGGACTTACCATTCAAGTTGTCTTCTAAGTTACTTTCCTCTAATACATGGTTGATCATGAATGTGGACTGTCTGATTTGATGCTCAAAGTTACCTATATTCATTTCTGGTTATGAAAATATATGGGATTTTATGATACTTGAGATGATGAGCATCGATGTGATTCTTCATATAGACTTACTGAACAACTTCTAAGAACACATTGATTTCTATCGTAGATGGGTATAATTTAATTTCTCAAAGGGAGATAAGTGCATGATGACCAGAGAATGAGAACTGGGAGCTGGTAGAGTTATCTTAGACTTGAGTTATCTAGGTACGATCGCGACATATACTATAGGTTTTTTATCTTTCAAAAGGAACAATGATAGTCCCCTTGTATTTTCTTCTAGTTATGGATTTTTATTAGGATGTATTTCTTGACAACTTCATTAGACTTACTCCTGATAGAGGAGTTAATTTTGAGATAATTATTGTGATGAGTGCACAACATATTTTGATACCCACTTATTGTATGGAATCAGACAATTTGAAGGCACTCAAGTACTTAGAATAGAAGTGCTCTATCAGGTTGGGTACTTCACCATGGGGTGCACTTGTCATGTTTTCCAAGATGGTGAATGGTAGTATTCGACTATGTGTAGATTACCATAAGTTGAACCAGGTGATGGTAAAGAACATATATCCTTTTCACTAGATCAATGCTATTTTTGATCAGTTATAAGAAGTCTAGTGGCTCTCCAAGTTTGATCTTTTATCGAGTTATCATCAGTTTTGGGATGGAGATGAGGATACATTTAAGTAGGCATTTTGGAGTAGGTATGGACCATATGAGTACTTACTGATTCCATTTGGATTGAATAATTTTTTGGAAGTTTTCATGGATCTCATGAACCTGATATTCCAACCATATTTTGACTCGTTCGTCATGGTGTTCATTGACGACATCATCATATACTCACCAAACCTAGAGGAGCATGCCAAACATCTTGAGATATACTTAAGTACACTTTGAGTACATCATTTTTATACCAATATATCAATGTATAATATTTGTATTCAAGATGTGAAATTATTGGGACATATGGTGCCTGAGATTGGTATATCCATGGATCCAGAAGAAGTGGAGGTATAGATTCCTTAGACACATCCTCAGATTGTGTTTGAGACCAATATATTTCTAGGATTAACAAGATTCTACAGATGTTTTATTCAGGAATTATATTGTTTATCAGCACACAAGAATGCAATGATAAAGAAGGGAGTAATGTTTCAATGGTCGGATTGAATTTTTTTGACTGATAGTGACTATTTGTGGTTGTGTGCATTACCATGATACCCATATATTATCTTTTTTTCCATGAGTATTTTTAGAATAATTGTTACTATGATTGATAATGATCACATGTTTTTATATGATTCTACTATATTCTCATGACGCCATGATATTCTTGTCTTATTATTATCTACCTTGTTATGTATATTACCATGCTGTTGGAGGTTGTTCATAGTATATCATGATAGGTGACCATCATGGGATGATTAACCATTAAAGGGGGTGTGCACATGACATGCAATGATGATGACGATGAAACCTTATATAGGGTAAAAATATTATAACCTTGTGGCCTAGATAGAACTCGATTCCTTTGGAATATTTGGTAATGTACTCGAATGTGATGCCTTGTGGATTCCAAGTAGTATGGCCAATCGATGCCTTAGGGATGTCGAGTGAAATGTATCTAGCCTTATGTATAGTTATTGATCATTTCTGACTTCCTGATCAAACTTCCAACATAGACCTGAAGTAGGTATGACCAGGGATTGGGGCGGATTGGTTAGCATATGGTGATCGGTAGATTATTGTTTATGATTTCTTAAAAATTTACTATTATAATATAATACACATGTTATACATGTGTACTTTTGATTAAGGATGCATTGGTGGCATCCTACTGGGTTTTATTACTCACAACCCACACAAGCAACTTGATATGCATGTAGAAATTAGGTATCAGGATCCAATCAAGGAAAGGTCCCATGGAAGATGGATGAGTTTTGGAACATATATATGGTGGTGGTTCAAGATAGATTCTAGAGGATTACTATATTTTATTAATTATTATCTACCTATACTTTACTCATCTTTGACTTTCCACTTAGGGAGCCTATTTGTAAATTATTTTTATGAATTTTCCTCAATGTGTTATTACATTATGATTATATATTTTTCTTCATGATGCTATGGTGATTATATTTTATTATTTTATATTATGTTTTTTATTTATGGTGATGACCTGATACTAAGGATGCAGTCTCCCCACTGATGGTGTTTGAACCCTTGCTGTTAGTCGATGGACTATTGCATATGGGGAGGCACACATGAGTTCATGTGACTTTAAGACTGAGAATCAGTGGTTTTGTTTAGGGAAATTCAATCATAGTTACAAACAAATTACTTCCAAACCAAACCATTATAGTTTACAGTTTTGAAAGGATATTTTCCTCTTGATTCCTTTCTACCTCATCAACCTTATTTCCTCTATGGAAAACCATTTTGAACAGATATGGTTTAGATAAAGAAACATGGAAATATTCCAAAGTTGTCTCAGGATAATATAATAATAAATTAGAATCTATTTATAGTTTCTTCTAATAACACCTTAACCTATAATGTTATTTAAACCTTTTCTCTAATACCAACTATAACACCATATACCTTAAATGAACCATAATTATATGATTTATAATAAGGGTTTCACTTTCATGCATTTTTAATATTTTTTGGTTTATATTTTTTGATAATTAGGTAAAACATTACATAATAAAGTGGGAATTTCAATATAGTTTCCATTTTACACTAAAAAATTTATTTAAAAAGATACACTTTCTTTACTTAAAGTAACTCCTATATTTATAAATCTAACATTTTTGAATTTTCAACCCATCATTAAGTCTTGTAAAAAATAATTTAAAAACACGAGATGAGAAAAAAAAAATACCAGTAAGTGACACAAAATAAAATAAACCTATTAGTCCATTTGTAATCCTAAAAAATCCATAAGAGTTTTTCCATTTTCACATTGAATATTTGACCTCAAATATTTTTTTACTTTTTCATGAAAACAACTTAATTGATTAATAGATTTTATAAAACATTTTATATAAAATCATAATGGAAAAATCATAATCCTAAGGGTTTCTTATAAAACTTGAAAACTTATGAATACCTTTCCATGAAAAAAATCCTTTCATATTTATTTTAAAAAAGTTCATAAACTTTCATTTTAAACATAATATCATTTTATTAGCTTTTAAAATTAAAATACAACCATTATAAACCATTTCAAGAATATCATATAGGCACTTTGAGAAATTATCCTTACATTCACCCTAACAACAAACCTTATAATTTAATCACATAACTGGATAATTCTTATATCTCTTAGGATTAACCTATAACTGGTAAACTCCATCACTTTACCCACTGCATTGGAGAGCTATATCTGGATCATCTTTCAACAAAGCTACATCGAGCTCAATTTTATTTTATATGAAATGTATAAGAACAATAGAATGAATAAAACATGTATATATTCCAATTTAATCATAAAAATAATTTGAATTGTAATTTATGTGAATAAGCAACAACACTTTCAGTTATCTCAAAAAGATGAAAAAGTTTCTATTTCCTTAGAAAAACTTTTTAAAAATAAAAATTCCTAGAATATTGACATATATATTTTACTTGAAAATAACCATGGAAAATGTATATAAATCTTAATAAATAATAATTACTATATTGATAGTAAATATTGGTCAATTAATATATTTAAAAAAAATATTCTTTTTAAATTTTGTGAGTTTAAAACATTTAAAACATTATTTTAAAGGAAATCCCTTACTTTATATCCATCTAGCCTCGTACATTTTCTAAATCCCGAATAATAAAATTTTATTAGTTTTATATTTTATTACAAAAAATTTTCATGTTCATTTAATAATTATTATTAAATTTATTTAATTTATTTCTATATTTTATTTATTTACTAAAATGGTTATTTTCGCATTATATGTTTTGGGGTCATCCGGTTTATAACCTTAAAACAACATCAGTGCGTTCACCATAGTCAAAGGGGTTATAGTACCATTATTTCAAGAATCATAAATATGTTATAATTTTTGTATTTATACATTATATATACTTTTAAAACCAAATATGTAATTAAATCATGAAAAATGAATCATTTTATTTCTGGGAGACGATAGTCTGTACGTAAGAATGAATGACATTTTCATTTTTCTAATAGGTGGAAAAGAAATAAGTTTGAAAATATTTTTATTTTATAGAATAAAAAATATGTTATAAATATCATATTTATTTATTATATAAATCCATATGACTATCCTTATAAGGTGAAAATGAAAAATGAATCACATCTCTTCGTAGAGGTGGTATTTCACATGTACACAGAGTAACGTTATCAATTTCTAAATGAAGGAAAGTGTATGAATTTAATCAATATATTATCTTTATAGAATCATAATTATGTCATAAATGTCATATAAATTCATTTTTATTCATTTTAACCATCTATAATATCTTTTAATGAAAAATTAAACACATCACTTCGAGGAGGTGGTAGTCCACAAGTACGCACAGTCGAGGTTTTCATTTCCCATAAGATGAAAAAAGAGATGAAAAAGGGTTGTACCATAATAATAATAATAAATTTTTTGTATATGTAATTTACTGATTTTATTATTTCATAATGGTTGAATATTATTTTAGGGAGGTATAGGAAGAAATAATCTTTAAATAGGTCGGTTATGACTTATACCTTCTTTTTAGATATCTCCCTTTAGATTACACCTTATGCCTTCTAGGATTTGTATTTTGAGAATACAAGGAAATCTAGGAAATGTGTAAGGATTTTGGGTAGAGTATTGGGTAGGTATTGGCCAAAATATACTTATCAAAATGTGTGAGTAAGGGATGAGATTATGTTCGTTTTTATAAGTGAGGGGAGTGGTACACTTGTAATGTTTATAAGAATTTAAATATTATAAAGTCTTAATCTTGAGAAAGTGGCTCCAAAACTATAAAATTTTGAATCTAAGGTGATAAGGTTAAAAATATTATTATCCAAAAATAATTATTAAAATCTTTTTTTTGGCATTATCACTTAGTTTTTATCTTAATTTACTTGATTTACCCTTTACTATAGTGACACATTTTTACCGTGGTTACTATTCATAATGATAAAAAATGAAATTAACCTCCTTAATAAATTTGAACATAGTTATTAAAAATATGGAATCAATTTTTAAATATTTCACTTTTTTAATTTTTAGAAATTACTTCTAATATAAGTGTGCAAAACGAAATAGAAAACATTTTTTTTAGAAAATTATGTTTTTAAAAATTAAAATGAACTTATACCAAAATCAAATATAATTTTTATTACCATATAACAATAAAGATAATTGTTAAAAAATGTATATTATGTTACTTAAAAACCAAATTCAAAACATAATGGGACTATTAAATTAATATATTTCATAAAAATAAATTATTTTTTTCAAAAATGGATATTCTTCACTATTTAGTAAAAAATCAATATTTTCAGAAAAATATTAAAAATTAATTATAAGTTATATTAGATATGTTTATTAAAAAAATAAAGTCATTTTTTTATTAAATTAATTTTCTAAAGCTGATAAATTTTTCTTTTAAATAAAACCATGTAATTCATGGGAAAACAATTTAGTTAAATAAAACTATTCCTTTTTTTGACTGATTTTTTTATAAAATTATTTATAATACTATAATGAATATAAATATATAAAATTAATACTTATAAATAATAATATTGATTTATTTCTATAATTTCCTGGATTTTCATAGTACCACTAAAAATAGGAGGCTTCATCATTGGATCCATGTTGCCAAAAGATTGTAGGGTTATAAAAGAACTTAACTCCACGAAATAATAGAATCAGTCTAGAGAAAAAATACAACAAAAGGAACCTATACATTAATACCACTTATGATACCAATAATGATCTTTATTGATAAATACCCTGATAATGGTTGGGGTGGGTGGTTGAATTGGGGTATAAAACTTGTTCCAACTTAAATCCATTAATCCTCAAAATTTAACAACCCTAACGGATAATTAAATCATAGTTAGGTAGGTTAGAATTTATTTATTATTTTAATGATGATATTATTTTCATTGATCATGTATTTATCCCTTAATCATATTTGATCAAAGATTCATTAACCCTCACTCGCCAATTATACCTTATAGAATAAACGTAAAGCATTCACACTAGATATTTGTCTTTTACTAGGTTGACCCACACTGGGCTATTATAAGATGAAAAAAACAATAATGTGATTATATACCATAATAAACCAAAATCACTATTTTGTGATGTGTTTAGTCTAGGGAAATTCAAGCCTAGGGATACTCAACTTATAAGGATCATGGATGACTCCCTTCCTCCCAAGTGTCACTCCCTTCATTGATCTTGCATTTTTACTAGTATAGGAATGAAAAAAACTTATGAATATAGGCCAATAAAAAATAGTACATTTATATTTTGGATATTATAAGTGTATATTGGCACTCCATGATCTTTATGTTACTTTTTAATAGTCTATCTATGAATATCCCTATTAATTAAACTTCAACTTTCTATAAGTAACCCTAGAAACTCCACCTTCTTCTCTGGAATGATCTTCAATAAGTTTCAACCCTATCATCAACCTATTACTAGAATTACTCTATTATATATTATTTGAATCTCACTATTCTCTCTCTCATCGTACATTATAATACTATATTATTTACGTATATAGATATCTCTATAGTTCCAACATTCTAGAATCTAATTTTCTTTATCCTTAGAGAAATTCAATATGTTTTTCTCCTTAAAGGTCCTCTAATAACCATGATTATAAAGGGAAAATCCATCCAATACTATCCTTTAAAATTTATTCAAATTTATTCATTTAATTTCTATATTTATCTCGAAAATGATAATATAATTAAAATAAGGAAACTTAACAACACATCTTTTCATAGCATGAGAAATATGATCATTATTTGATTCTTAGATCCTACCGAGTCCAAAAATCTAAGGTCCCACCTCCACAAGAACCTGTATAGTGTGAAGCTTCCCTTTTTAGTGTTTTATTCTCTTTTATTAGCTAGATCATGTCCTGATTCAATGTGTTTAAATGTGATACTTAGTCAGCAAACAAATCCATGAAATTCTATTAATATATTATATTTAACTCCTTAATGATCATGATATTATCCTCCATTAATAATGATATTATTTTCTCTATTATGGTGTTAAAAAATACACATATTGGCCATATTATTAAACATATCTTAGAATATTTCATGTCTTATAAACCATGGTTAGTAAAATTATCAATCATATTTTATGATTGATAATGAACTTTATGTATTAGATTTTACTTCCATTTACTATTATGTATGATTTCCTGTGTAAAATGAATAATTTTTGTATTTTTACAACTCTTACATATTTTAGAATGACTCTTATATATAATCTATATTACTTTTACATATTGGTTTGATGTCCCTGATGTATCACAATGAAATTTTAAAATTTAAATTTTATATAACAATACACTAGTTACCTTTAAATATCAATGTAAAGAATACTTATATATTCAAGGATCTCCATGAATTTTAAACCTTTATACACTTCTTTTTAATTTACCCTAATGTATACAGAGAGTGTTCGAGGACATTGAAAAATTTTAGTGTGTGGTCTAGATGACTCTTATATATTAGTTCTAGTGACCTTTATGTATCATTGTGAGGTTCCCTAGTGCTTTTACATTTTTCTAAGATTATGGCCTAGTTAATTTTACATATTTAGGGAGACCACCAACACTTTTCCAAATTTCTCCATTCCTTATAAAAATACATTTAAATATTCCAAAATGGCCTTTCCATATATAGGAAGTTTCATGCCTTTTCTAGTTTTGTTAGAACTCCAGAAAATATCATGGAACTTCCAAAATTACTTTTACAATTATATTTATGGATCATCCCTATCTCCTTATATAGATAACTTTGAGACGATATTCAACTCTTCTTCTTAAACAACTTCAATACCTTTAATTTACTTTTAGATATTTCACTTCAAGAACTAATTTATTTCTAGAATACCTCTAGTTCTCCTTCTGAAACATCTACACCTCCTCTTTTAAAATAACTTCCAAAACACATGAAATTATAGAAAAAATTCCAAAATGTCTTCATATCTTGTTCTAGAACATCAAAACTTCCTTTTATAGAATAAATTATAGAATAAATTTAAAAATGTCTTCACAACTTCTAGAACATGAACTTTCAGAATACCTTCCGAAATATTCACTATTAGAATTACTTCTAGAACATCCACTTATAAAATAACTTCTAGAATTCCACTTTAATTTTAAAAACATAAAATATATAAAAAAACTTATAAAACATCAAACTTATTAACATGACAACAAATCCACAACAATTGATAATAATTTGAACACCAACACCAATCTTCAATTATATTCTAACATTATGAATATAAATAATTTAAATTCACTCAGGGGAAAACCCATCAATAGGATTAGTGGTTCCAATACATTATCTCAAATATTTTCATTGTTTGAAACTACCACCTGGCTTTTAATTTATTCACAATCTGATATAATTTGAGAGAAAAAATGGCATGTACATCTTTAACCTTATATAAATTTATAAAAAGTATATAGTCAACAATATAAAATAATGGTAAAATTATATAAAATTATATATATAGTTATAAAATAATATATAATTTTTTAAAAACTGTACATAATTTATGAAAGTATAAAATTATATTGATTAATACTGATAAATTTGTAAAATAAAAAATTATAATTTTAAAAAGTACATATACAAGTAAATTTTTTAGATTCATATAAATTTATGAAAGTATATAATTATAAAAATATATATAAGTTATAAAATTTTATATATTATTTATAAAAATATATTATTTTATACTTTTTAAAAGTATATAAAACTATATAAAAAATATATAAAAGTATAAAAATATAAAATTAAATTTTCAAATATTATATATGTATATTGATTAATTATTTTAAATTTATAAATTTATATATATTATTATAGTGTAATGAAATATACTATATAATTAATCAAATCATTAATTATCATTAATTATCATCCCCATATACCATCTAATTTTAGAAAAAAAAACATTTGAAACCAATAATTATGGGAAAAATATATTTGAACTTTAAAACCCTAATCAATACTCAAATTGTATAAATAAATATGAAATTAAATAAACTTATCAATAATGATATTCATTAACATAAAAATCAAAGGTATGGGTTGTGTGGATATAAGGTAGAAGAATATAGGGGATACCAATTGAGAATAGAGAGGAAAAATCTAGTGAATGAAGTTGTGATAGCTATAGTTTGGATGGAAAATATTGGATTAGTAGGAGGAAAATAGGGGTGGGAATCAATGATGTAGGCAAGCGAGTGCATGTAAGGAGGTGGGAAATGAGTTTTGGGGGAGGGGGATATTTGACCATGCATTAATTTATTTACTCCTTTTTTATAGTTTTATAATATTGTAATAATATTTTATCTACTAGTATAGTTTAAAAAACCATAAATATATATAATGTATTGTTATGGTTTTTTAAAACCTTGACAATGGATTCCCTATCGTTACTATTTTTTAAAACTATAATAATATAAATTAGTTATCAGAGTTCATAGAACCATGAGAATAGGTTTATGGGAAAATACTAAAATTAAAACAGTGACATGTAACGATTTAGAGTCTTACCTCACAAATCATATAATTAAAAATGAGTACAAAAATCTATACACACCTCTAAAAGTGGAGTTATAAAAAGAAATAATAGAATCATAGTTGAAATGGGATCAACGATTTTAGCTAAATTTCAAATATAAAATTAATTTTAGAGAGAATTTATTTCAAATTAAATAAATATTGAAAATAGATATTTGATAAAACTAAAATCAAATATTAATACTTATGATATGTATTACAAGTAGAAACCATCTATGAAACGCATTAAAGTGTTTGATGAAAATAAAAAAAAATCTTATAAAGCATAATGAAAAGTAAAATGAATAAATTTCCCTGGGTTATTTATTAAATGAAAGAGACCATAAGTGATTGAATAAAAGGATACATAAGATTTTAAACTAAAATTATGTTAAGATCACTGAAAATATACCCATTTAAGGTGATCTAGATGAGGATGATTTTGAGAAATATGATGAAGAGGACATGAAACATTCTAAGATGGTGAGTGAAGAAAAAGGTTTTGGTGAATCAAATTCTTTTAAAAATCATTTAGATCATACCAGTGATAAATAATATGTTTGTGGAATCGAAAAAAGAGTTATATTAGGCTTAAAAAACATATAAAATATGAAAATATAATTTTAAAACATGAAGCACATGTGAAAATTAGAAGGAGTCTAAGATTAAAAAATTTAAAAAACAATAATATAAAATATGAAACTAAATTTTTTAATGAGTTCATTCAACAAAAAAATTATATTTATTCTATGAATAAAGCATTGGATCAAATTGAAATGAATGAAAATTTATATCTTATTCTAATACTAAAAGGAAATAATGCAATCTAAAACAAGTTGGTTTTTATAAATAAACTCATTAGAAAAGGTGATATTGTGAGAAAGAAATAGATATTATTTTACAAAGTCTATTCTCAAATTGAAATCATTTAATTTGAAGAAATGTTTACATCCATTAGAATAATTGAGAAAACCATAATTTACATGGCTATTATATTATATAATAAGTAAAAAGGTTTATCAAATAGATTGAAAATATAATTACTTGAATTGTGATCTTGATGAAAAGTGTTCATCAAAAAACCTAATGGTTTTATACTTCATATTGATGGCACAATGGTTTTTAGGATGAATAAGAAAATTTATGTATTGAAAAGGTATCCTAGATCATGTTATTAAAATATGGAAAAATACTTTAAAGAGATTAATTTCAATTAAGTATAGTTTGAAAATGTCCCATGTATAAAGGATATGAACCTAGGTACCCGCATTATCAAAATTTATATTATGATATAATTTAAATAAGATATAGAAAACGCACAAGTAAATATTTATAAAATAAATAAATAAATATTTTGAGGTGAATATACATGGTGTGTTGAAAAAATTGGTACGAAAGAATCTAAATAGGTTTACAGCTATATGATAGTTCATTTGACATTGAAAAAGGATGTTGTATGTAAAATTTTAATTAAAATTATTTTAGTAAGTTGATTGGAAGTTTGATTTACCAACCCGTATCTTGATAATACATAGTCATTATAGTGAATATGTGTAGAATATTTCAAAGTGAACCTAAATAATCAAACATGAAGGTGATAAAATAATTATAATATATATCCAAAGTACTATGAAATATTATATATTGTATAAAATATGTAAGTATATATATATATATATTTGGATATACTAATATTGACTAGGATAGAAACATTGATGATATAAAGTCAACATTTGATGGTATATTACATTTTATAAACAAATGTGGGTAAGCACTGAAGGAAGAAAAACCCAGTGAATTTAAGTACTATAGAATTTTAGTATATGGAATATATATAGGGTTATACATTGATAATTTGGGTAAATGAGTAATTGTATTATCTAATAGTGAAATTTAAAAAATAGTTTAGAATTAGATTTGATAATAAAATTGCAATAGATTTTCAAATAACCCTACACAACACTGAAGTCAAAGAACATTGATATTAAATATAAATTTATCAAATAGAAGGTTGAAAATGTTATTGTGAGGATTTATTATGTTTTTAAAATGAATCAAATTGTATAAATTGTTACCAAATCATTACCTTTGGAGCTAAGGCTGAAAAATAATGTTTTGGTTTTTAATCATACATAAGGTATGTTGGAATTATCCAATATTTCTTTGGATTCTATTATAAAAGGGGAATAATGAAAATAAAACATGTTACATGTGTATTTTTGAATACTATATAGATATTTTTATTGATAGGGGGGATTTATAACTTGTGGTGAGTAAATAAAAAAGGGTGATAAAATAAATTTCACAAGACACAAATTTCTTATCAGTGAGGGTTGAAATTCAATAAAGAATATTTATTTTCTAATAATGTAGTGTCAAGATATTTTTGTCTTTTAGAAGATGCTATGAGTTGATGTGATTTATTATATTAGAAAAAATATAAGGAGAAAATTTAAAGAACCAAAGGAATTAGTGAAGTTTGGTGTTTTTATGTGAATTTTTTTTTCATTTGTTATTAATCTTATAAGAAATGTTTTAAAATAATTTGAAAATATTATTTAGATAATATGATTTTTTTGAATAATTTTCTAAAAAGTTAAAATTTTTAACCAGTAGTGTATTATTGAATGTGATTATTAACCTTTTACACAACATTTAACTATAATTTCATCTAGTTATGTAAGGATGGACTTATAACAACTGACATTGTTATAGGTTGTGAAAATGAGAGAGAATTTGAATTTTTAGTCTTGAAGTAGTGTATAATTCAAGAAACTATATTCATATTGGAATTATAAAGTTATGAAAATATAAAGAAGATGTTTTTTGTGTATGGATCGGGGCTTATGAAGTGTTTTAGGTGATCAAATGAATGTTATAGTGGCATCATAGTGACCCCCTTTGTTGATTTTGGATACAGGTGGCCAATTTCACTACAACCCCCATTTGGTTTCCCTATGTTAAACTATTGTGAGGCACCATGGTGTGTATCATTTGGAATCACATCATGAGAGGGAGTCTAGGCTTTGGGGGTGTGTACCACACCTGGTTCAGATATATCACACTACAACCTATAGGATCAGTGTCATGAAAATTTAGTTTGGGGGTTGGCACCTATGTCTGGGGGTGATCATGCCATGGGCCATGGGTTAAATGTTGTGACCTACCTTAGCATATAGGATACATTGTAAAGAAATATAAGACATATATTAGGGTTTTAGGTCTCAGGTGTTTGGTTTTGGCTTGAATGGTCTCACTGTAATCCATAGGGGTTGTGTGATGATCTATTCAAGTGAAGGAGTGATACAACATTGCTCTATTGGTTATATTGTGATCAAGTTGCAAAATTTTTTTTTTAATAATGGAAAAATAATAATTACATGGTCAAACCTCTTGGGTTTTTTGCTGAATAACCATGCAAGGGGAGGCCATTTCAACTGACTATCACCCTATCCTATATCCTTCAATTATCACATTGTATGGAGTATTATTGGTGGTGTTTTTTTTATATTTTATAGGTATTATTTACTTTTAATTTACCCATTATTAATACATTTAGTTATCCCTATTATTTTTATGATTTTGAGTTAGTTTTTAACATTGATTCCACCAGTGCATGGTGGAATCAAGCAATAATGATGGGGATTTTGAGTGGCTGGGTTAGAGGAAGTCTTGTAAGGATGATCATAATACATTGATCTATATTTTTTAGAGGTATTAAAACAAAAAAAATGTATAGTTTTCAAATTAATTAGATAAAATAAAAAGTTGACCAAGTTTCATCTGGTTGGGATTTTTCTCAAGATAGTGTCAGGGTATGCATAGACTTTCTAGGTGCAGCTGGTTAAGATTTTGAAAAAACATGGTGCCTCAATGAGTTTTTAGAAAATTATTCCTATTTGAATTGATTTTATAAATTAATTATCTAGGTATTTTATCTTGATATGGGATCTTAAGTGATGGGATGAGCTTGGGAGAGGCTTGGATAAGCTTAGGTGGTGATGACTGAGTTTTCAAAAAGGGAGTAACTACATATGTGGTATGTAATCCTAGATTATATCCCTAATAAATTTGAATTTTTTATTTATCTTATGATATGTGGTCTTTTTATGTATGGGTGAATGACCTTAAAAAAACTAAATGAATTATTTTTTAATGCCTACAGATAAAAAAAGTGTGAAGGGCCATTGTGGACCCTTAAACACTATCTTGATGCCTCAACCACTGATGGATGATATATTGACCATAAATGTCTATTATGAGATGTGTGGAGTCTATAGGTGGTACCAATAGGATGATAATAACATAGCAGAACTTAGGGAATGTGCCCTTAGTTCTCTCTGTGTAAGGGTAAGTGATATATTTAAAAGGTTTGCCTAGGGATATTCCATGTAATAACATTGAGGTGCCATATGGACTTTGGGCTAGTTAACTTGAGAGTGGTAAGGGTGATCCTCCCATATATAAATGTGAGAACCTGGGTGGGTCCACCCATGGTAGTTTTATGTGTAGGTTGGGTGTGAGAGGACTTACATAGAATGACTTGAGTAGTGAGATGGTAATTATTCCATCTCTCTAGTATTATTCCAATATGTTTTTTTATGGTATGACCATTAATCCATTATGTGAGAATGGTTATGATGTGATATTTTATACCCTATAGGTAACATTCTTGGTCCATAAGGATGAGAATGGGATAAAGGATCCCATTCAGGGTGTTTAGACTATGATATATCCTTGGGGACCACTATAGTGTCCTGATTTCATGATTGAACATAGAGAGGGTTAGTGAAGGGATGAAAGTAATTTCGATCCCTAGTTTCACCTTAGAAATTAACAATTAATGGTTTGAGATTAGTATGACTATAGAGATATGGAAAATTTGTGAAATTGAGAGGTCGACTAAGGAGACATGTGAAAGGTTCAGTAGAGTGACTAACCCATGTGGCATTCCATGAGGTTCTAGGGATGATGTACCCCCAGGTATATGTGATATATATATATATATATATATATGAATCATGAATGAGTGTTTAGGAACTAGTGTGGGATATAACCCCAAGTAATTATGACTTGGTACCTATTCCAGAGTGGGATTCCTTGGGTGTACACTACATGATGTTTGTAGGATAGTTGAGTTTCCCCTCAGGGTATCTGATATGGTTCTTGGCAGTACATGGGTCCCTTTAGTGTATGATATTTTGATATGGTTCTGGGGCTAGTTGATCAACTATTTGGTTTATGTGATATGGTTTTAGGGTAGGGAGTTATTCTCATAGAGGTTACTTATATGGTTTCATGGTGAAATGAGTTCCAACATAGGTGTATATTATATATACGGTTCCAAGGATAGACATGCCCCCCCACAAGGGTGGTGTGTTTTATGATTAGAAACATCTAAAATTTGACTAAGAAGGTATAGTCTATATGGGGTATCACCTTAGAACCCAATGATCAAAGGTGATTATTTTTATTTTGAATTTTCATTTGTTTATTTATTTTGAGTATATTAAAAGTGAATACACTACATTACTAGTTATGTTAGGGACATCATTGGTTTTGGTCTATTTAGTTTTACTAAAACCTTTCTTGGGAATTTTATACACTTTGGTAGCTGTGAAAACATTATAATTAATAGTTCTAGGTAGACAAGAGGCTTAGTGTTTCATGATTGGGATAGATAAACTCAATGAGAATTTAGAGATTAGGATTTGATAAGGCTCGAGTATGGTAGTAGAGACTCCTTGTATTTTAATTCTTTTGTTTATTTTTATATGTGATCAGAATAGTGGGATATCAGTTGGGATGTATGGATATATGAATTTATATTTATTTTTTATTTAATGGGTATGTTTATTTCTTTCATATACTATAATTTTTATTACAGATGTTACTTATTTATTTCCATTTTTTCTACGTTGATATGATAGTACAGTCTCCCCATGGTAACACATTAATCCCACACTACTAGTCATCAGCCTTTGGCATATAGGTATTCATGCCTGAGGTTGTATGATGAACCTAGATGGGACACTGTTATCATGGTCTCTGGATATTTTGGAATCAAAAAACAAATATTTTATTTGGCTATGTAATATTGATTAGATTTTCCAAAGGCTATTAATGGTTGATTTGAGCTTATATTAGATTGGATAAAGTTTTTCAAAACTCATGTAATATTTAAATGAGTTTTATAAATATTTTGTATATGAATTGAAGTTATATAACATTATACCATATGTTATATAATAGAGAACATTTTGAAATTCATAGCAATTTTAAATGGTTTTCAAGGACAATTTTATAATTAAAAATTATATTAAAAAAAATATTGTAAGAGATCCTTGAATATGATTTATAAATATTTAATTAAGAAGAACTGTTTCTATATTTTGAGGATTAATTCTGTATTATTTTCATAAGATATTTTAACAGTATTAAAAATGAGTTTATAAGGATATAATTATATGGGATTCCAAAAGTTCAAACCTAGAAAATATCCACATGAGAGTATTTAAATATTTAAAAAAATATTATTATCTAGAATAATAATATAAGAGAGATACAAAAAATGATATAATTTATGTTAAAATATTATATACATAAAAATTCTTGAAGATGATAGTGAATTTTCATCCAAAAAACTTAGAATTCATACAATATGACATCATGATTGTAAGTTTAATCTCAGTAAGTGATTCTGAAAAAAATAATGATTTTTTAAAAGAATTTAGAATTTAGAGAAAAATATTTTTTTGGTGCTAAATATTTATAGAGTTATGTGAAGATATTTTTATTAAGTTTTATTAAATCATTAAAATCTTGAGGAATTATATCAAGTTATAAAAAGATAAACAATTGGGTAACCATTAATGGATTAATTATGATCCATTCAATCATAGTATTCACTTTATGATATTAATAGATATATATGATTCATATTTTACTAATCAAAACATGTATATAGTCACCGTTTTTTGGGGTAAACCTTATAAAAATCATTTAGCTCTTATAGTTATATTTTATTTTTCTATAAATGTAAGGGTGATTTAATGATTTTAGAGGATCCAAAATTTAATAGTTACAGAAGTTGATTTTTTAAGAAATTAAAAAAATGTGTAACAATCATTCAACCCCCTTCTTAGTGTTACTTAACATAATTCCAAGGGTATTTAAAAAAATATCAGAGGTTAGAATAATCATATTAGTTCATTGAAACCCATGTGATGTGTCTCTAAGGAGGGAAAATGTTTTGATAAAATGTAGTTACTCAAGGAATAATAACCCTATATTCACTTGGTGTGTTATCTCTCTCTCTCTCATGGTTTCCACTTAGGTTTCATCCTAAAATCCCTTATGGAGGTGATGGTGTATTTTTTATCACCATGCTTTCATTTTGGTGTGAATTTCCTCTCCCACCTCTCCTCTTTTGGGTTTGTATTTTCCTTTTTGGGGGGTTTTAATTGTTTTTCTCTTTATTATTTCATCTTTCATTCTTATTTTCCCCAATTGTTTTTCTTTCTTTCACTATGAGGTGAATGTTGCTTCATATATGGTATTGACTGGTGATGGATAATATTCCTATACCCTTTTGATCTAACCCACCATGTCTAAATACAATATTGTCCTAGTGTTGGGGTATGTATGACTTTCTGAGAAGGAAAAGTGGATTTTTTTGGTTTCATGATTACCCTTGTGTTGGATCTATCTCCACTTTTAGTGCTTTCTAATCCTCTTGCAAAGTTTGGTTTTCTTCTTCTCTATTTTTCTCTTCTTTTTTGACACTTCATGAAGTAACCCATTTTTGGATTTTCATATTGGTGCTAAAAAAGGATTGTTATGTTGTTAGTGGGACTGGTTTATGACTAGATTTATGGTTTCATGTAAGTTGTTTATCATCCCCCCTATAGTTTTTTTTCTTCCTTTGGTGGTTGGTTTCCCTCTTGATTTTATTTATTTATCTAGCAGTCTCTTAGTACACTTTTGGTCTTCCACTGTTAATAAACTATGGTCTAATTTACCATTTTAGTTTGAAATTTATTTAATTATATTTATTTTAGATATGGTTTTTAGAAATATATGAGATAGGGTAAATTAAGGGGTTCTCTTGTTGGAGGTAGAACATCTAATGTGGTGACAACTTCTGATGTGCTAATGATATTCACTACTGATGATGGGTTGGGTTGTATAAGTGAACTATGTTGGTAGGGGAATTTTAGGTGGTTGTATTCTTATCTTGGAAGTGCCATGTTTATTATTCTGTTTTTTGGTTTCCAGCAGGTGGTGCTATCTTCCCTTTGGTGGATTGTTCATAGAGGTTTTGTTGGAACTCGTTTTCCAAGTGAGGTGGTGTTTTGCAATAAAGATGGTGAAATGTCATGATCATGATGAGAGAAGGTGTAAGGGTAATGCACATAGCGGTTTAGATCTCAAGGTGGTGTTCTATCACACACAATTCTCATGGTGTTGACAATTACTTAACGGGGATCATGACTAATGATCCTTGGTGGGTTGAAGTGGGTTATCTATTTTTAGCCGAACTTGTTTTCTATGTATTATTGGTAGAATGCGAGTCTATCAGTTTTTCATGTGTTTAGTGTTTTGGAATACTTCTATTTTATTATTTACTTGGTTTATACTAAACCTTAAATTATATTTTTTTATAATAAAAAAGGATCAATAGGTTTAGCAACTGAAGGATAAATTTAGCAAAATACCTGATGTGATGTGAGAATATCCATGGATATTCTATTCCATGTTTTAATGTTTTAAAAATAAATTCTTCAATTTTAAGGGGTATATAATATCAAATTTATATTTTACAATTTTTGTTAGTATACATGATTTCAAAATTAAGAAATAATTATTGATGTTTTAATTTTTTTAATTAAATAAAGTGGTAAGGCTTGCTATTATGGATATTTGGAATGAAAATTAATACTTAAAGCTTAAAGGATTTAGAAATTATAATTTTTTTATATTTCATTTTATTTTATATTATTTTATTATAGAATTTTTATTGTAATAAATTAATGTTATGAATAAGTGAGATGATTATTTATACACATGTTTTATGATTTGATCTATTCTATAAAATGTTTAAAAATAAAGTAATGATATTTTTTATACAGGATAAAAGATTTTATCTATATTATTTATTAAAATATGAGTGATAATATATTCCCCCAATAGTGACATATTTTAATGAATAAAATATTAATTTTAAAATATTTTTATAAAATCATAAAATTCCATATTTGACATGGTTGTTAAATTTTTTTTTAATAAATATTCTCAAAAAACATATAAGAATTATTTTCTAACATAATAGTGGTTGTATCTTAGGAGTATATTTTAAAGAAAATATAATTTCTAAGAGTCTATAGGGATTATGTTTGAAATTTTATAAAATTTAAAAATGTAATAAATAAATGATAATACCAATCATTTTAAAGTTAAATTTACTATATATACTAAAAGTGTTTGGGGTATATTGGTAAATAATGATCTTGGATTAAAGATTTATAGTTAAAAATTGTTACCAAAATGATCTTAAATAAAAGTTTGATTGAAAAAGTTATGAAATAATGATGTTGAATATATAAAGAGTTATAAGTATTTAAGATAATAAAAGTTATTAATATTATTTCTGTAGATGTAGTGAAGTAAATAATTTTGAAAATTATTTTCAAATAGTTGAACATAAGGATTATGAATCATAATCTCACCATTAATTAAACACATTTTCATTATAGATGTTACCCATTAAAAGAGTTTAGTGGTATGATTTATCATAAGGTAACATAGTGATGTGAAAGTAATTTCATAGTGATGTAATGAGTTTAATAAAACCTTAAAAAAATTAAACATAAGGCCTATTTGTCAGTCCTACATATGGGATATGATAATATCAAAAATTATATATGATATTATTATTATTCTTAAAATATATTGATAATATATATAATGTACATTTTTATATAAAAGTAATCTTCCACTTATTCGTTATTTTATATAGGATGTATGTATTATATTGAAGTTCCTAGAGATTTTAGAACAACTGAGAAGGGGGGTGGGTGAATCAGTTATTATCTTTTTAAAAATTTATAGCTTTAATAAACATATCCCCAAAAACTTTTTAGGGTTTTTTTTTATCACCCTTTGGTAAACTCACATAAATTCAATAGTATTAATGTAAGTAAAGAACATAAGATTTACATGGTGCAAACTTAGTGTTAGAACCTACATCCTTTCCATGGACACTCTCATGGGTCAAAAAAAATACACTATTATTTAGAAGTGAATAAAAATTTTGTGTCAAATCCCATTGGACACTTTCTATCTCCAAATAGAAAATATTATATTAATTCCCATCAGTTTAGAAATTTTTCTTACAAAATTTAAGCCACAGAAAAAGTTAAATAACTTTTTAACTTTCTGCTCCACAAAGATCCATCCCGAATTCTATGTTAGATCTGCCTTTATCCAATATTCTCCATCCAAAAATAATCCATATGGTGTGTATGAATCTATTGGCCTCCATTCATTACACCTCTTCTCAGTATGTGCTTGTTTCATAATTTCCATTCTAGCTTTTTAACAAAATCCATGCATCTCAAACTCCCCGTATAAAATCAATATCCATTAACTCTATCGTATTCTCCATCTAGTAGATCTATGTTGGATGATCTAAACTTTCATTTGGTATTCTGATGAAAAACCTTTATTCATTAAAATTTATTTAATAAAAAACGTTCTTTAGTTGGAAACTCAACTTTGACACAAAACATTCATTGTTTTAGATTTTTGTCTCTTCGAACCATGTTAAGTAAGATTTATATTCTAGCATCTATTTATTAGATCCTTAGAATAGAAAAAGTTGGGAATCTAGAAAAGTTTTCTTACTTATATTAATTCATGAATATGAATTTCTAGTTTATTTGAATTTTATTTTAATTCTTCTCAAGTATTATCACCTCTTCTGGGGCCTTCTCGATTTTTTTAGATTCTCAATAACTTGAACATTTCTCATCTTTATAAATTTTCAATGTTTTAAAAAATGTTGTTTTTGGAAATTTATTTTCTAGAATTTCTCTATCTAGAAGTCTATTTCATAACTTATCTGGTTCTCTTGACCCACTTCAAATGAAAATATCTTTATGAAGACTCAACTTAAACTCGAATATTTATAAAAATAGTCTATCTAAAAATATTTTTCCAGAATCATTTTTCTGAAGCTTATCTCATAGATTTTTCTATTCATGCATCTTCAAAATTATTCATAAATCTCGGGATTGAAGAGTTCATTTAGAAATTTTTGTTTTAAACCACAGATGATCTCTCCATTTTTTTCTCAAAACTCAACTGCATTATTTACTTGTTAAAAAATAATACCTTATTGGCTTGATTAAAAACCAGCATCTTTATTTTCTCACATTTTGTATAAAATCCATGACTTTTAAAAACTCACTCTTTCAACCAAAAGCTTCTTCCAAAATTTATGACCTGAAGGTTGTGTCTATTAAACAATGTTAAACTTTATTAAGCTTCAGTAGATTCACACTTCCATCCTTCTTAAAATTTCTCTATCCAGATAAATGTGTTTGGAAATCTGAGTCCATAAACTTCAACTTTAAAGAAACCTCCATCTTAAGTTGTTATGTCCTGTAATTTGTGTCTGAATATCTACATCCACCATGCTTCTTCTGTAGTTCTACATCCAAATCAACGTATGAAGCTCTAGTTTTAGAAAACTATATCTAGACTGCCATTTCTACATCCATTCGATGATCTGTGTCTTATTCTTTTATACAAAAGTTTCTTTATAAAAAATTTTAATTTATAAAGGAATATTTTACCAATGGTTAATCTAATGGATCATCTAATCAGTAACTTTACAATTCTTCAAACATCAAAAAATTTATATTTCTAGTTTTTTTAAAACTTATACATTCTATGCTTCTCTATCTGATAAGGTGATTCTAAAAATATTCAACTTCCATTTTCAACAAAACCTTGTATCCTTTGATTTTTTATGACATAAGGAACTTAAAGATCAACAAATAATCATCTGAATTAAGGTTATAAAGTTAAGAACTTTATAAATTTATGGCTTCTTAAATTTCTTTTTCTTCAGAAAATTTACACAAAACATTATGTATGGACTTCCAATAACTTCAAATATTTTAAAAAAAAATATTTAACAAAAGTTAGTTTTCAAAAAATAAAAAGCATTGTTATAAAAACATCACAAAATATCTTCAATCCCCCCAATTGTTTTTTTTGAAAACTTTCATTAATTTTTTTTAACCCTCATCATTTTTCATCCCTCAAATTTTTCACATCACATTTTTAAAACAAATACAAAATTTCAATGTTTAACAAAACACATCTTTTCTCAAAAGAGAGTGTCCTGACACCACACTACTGGATAAAGTAATGTTTTTGAAGTAATTTCACCACTCATTAATAATAAAATTTATAACCATGTTACGATATACTCCCACTCTCTTTGATCTTCTCTATTTTTTAAAAATCAAATTTCTTACTCTCCACCTTTTCCCCCATTTTATGATAACCTCAACTTCAGATTCATTGAATAAATAATTGAAAAAACTTCTTACAAAGATATTAATTTGTTTACCTATTTGTTAACATAATCCAAATCATGATGGGGGACTTTTTTTAGAACTTTATGAAGTCATTGGTGGAGCCTGAATATGAATTTGCATCCTCAAATACACAAATATTTCTTTTAGAATAGATTTTATGACAACATCAAAGATTTGATATTTTATAGAAATGAATTCTAGTAAAACTTATTCATTACTAAATTTAAATTTTATAAATTGGTACTTGATATCAATATGTTTTGATCTTGAATATTTTTCATGTTTTTTAGAAAGATCAACGGAACTATAATTATGATAGTACATCTTAAATGGTTTGTAAACTTTTTCTTTTAGATATTCTAGATAAAATTTCATAAATAAAATTTGAGTACATTCTTGGGTAGGTAAAACATATTATTATTCTACTATGTTCAAAGTTATTGAACTCTATTTCTTACTATTCTAACTCACACAACATTGTCCCAAGTAAAAAATTCCTCTAAAAGTTGATTTTATATCATTACAATCTCCAGTGTAATCATAATTAGTATAACCATGAATATTAATATCACAAATTTTTTTTATATACTCCTATATGAAATTTTTACTTTAATATATCTTAGATTTTATTTTTCTATCAACATATGAGATTATTTTAGACCACCTTTATATCATCACATAAAGTCACAACATAAAAAATACCAGATCTTGAGGCTATAAGGTAATGTAAACATCCAACCAACTTCTAGAAATATCATTCCTATTTACACCTTTTTTGTCATATGTACTCAACTTTATGCTCATTAAAATCAAAGTAGAAACTTATTTTAAATATTCCATATAGAACTTTTATAAAAACTCTACAGCATAATTTTCTTGAGATAAGAAAATATATTTTACTTCTATTGAAATTTTAACCTCAGGAAGAAAGTTAATTATCCTAACATTTACATCTCAAAATTATTATTCATTTCTTTAGAAAATTATTTATAGACATTTTCCCTATCCCCAACAAAAATTATACCATCAATATAAATAATTAAAATAAAGGTGAATTAATCCACTTACTTTACAATGAAGTTTATATAATCTTTTACTTTATAATTTTTTTTTAAAAAACTATCAAGTTTGTAGTAGATATTATTTTAACCCATACAAGGTTTTCATTAGCTTACAAACCTTTATTCCTTCATTATCAAGTGGAAACCCATAAGGTTTCTCAATGAAAGATTCTTCTTTAATCTCCCCATTTAAGAAATATTACTTTAGATCCATCTAATAAACTCTATAAAATTGATGTGAAACCACTATTAATAACATTATGATGGTTTCTAACCTTGAAACTGGGTAAATAGTTTCTTTAAAGTCTACACATTACAACTATTGATAACCTTTGCAAACAATTATTTCATTATTTCTTGAAACTTCTCCTTTTTTATTTAACTTGTTTATATAGAACCATTTTGTTCCAATAAAATTTTAATTCAGTGAATGTGGAAAAAGTTCCCACATTTTATTTTTATCAATTTTACCCAACTCTCCATTCATTTCATTCACCCATTATTTGTGTTTTATACATCTAAAATTGACTCTGTTCCAATCTATGAAATGAGTGATGTTAGATTTTCTATTCGCAACCTTATTATACTCTGAATCAGAGATTTTTAATTTACAATTATATTTTTGATTTCAAAATATTTTTTAGGGTAAGAAATTTTAATTTTTCTCTTTTAGCTTAACCTTTCTCATCCACGATTCCAAGGTGTATTGATATATCTATTTTGGATCACTTTTAATTTGATTGGAAATTTTTAGTTTGTCTTCCAAAACATTTTAAACATCCTTTGTTATGTAATTTCTATTTTCAATAACATTCACATCATAGGAATATATTTTTTAATCATTTGTTTTAATATTTGTAACTTTTTACATTGGGTGAATATCCCATGAAAGTTCCTTATTCATCTTTTTCATCAAAATTTTCAAGATCTATAATTTTGATCTTTGTAAACAAGGACTTATAAAAACCTTGAAATATTTCAATGAAGATTTTTTGTTATAAAAAATTTATTTGAAGTATTTATGGATTTAGGTATTATTAGACCTCTATTTTTTATATGTACAATAATACTTAAAACTTCTCTCTAGTAGAACATTGAATGTTCGTACTTTGAAAACATTCTTCTTCCCATTTCCACAAAAGTTTTATTCTTTCCTTTACACCACTCCATTTTTAGAGGTGTATAGAGTAAAATATTGTTATTTTATTCCATGATTTTTTAGATAATATTTAAAAACATTTCATGTGAATTACATACCATTATCAGTTCTCAAAGTTTTTATCTAAACCCCTATTTATCTCTCAACATCTCTTCTGAAGGATCTGAACATTTCTACAGCCTATAACTTGTTTTTTCATAAACATGATGTTGTTAATTAGAGGGAAATGATCAATGAAATTGATAAAGTATAAATCTTATTTTGTTGATTGATGTCTCATTAGTCTATAAAGATCTGATTGAATAAGATTAATAGGTATAGTAGATTTAATTTCTACTTTCTTATGGATTTCACTAACTATTTTTTCATTCTGACAAGTTATACAAAAACCATATTTCATTCTTATCAAAATGGAAGATTTCATACTAAATCATCTTTATAAAGTTTATTTTTACTTTTCTACCTAAGATGACCAAGTATGCGATGCAACAACTTGTTCTCATATTCATCACTCAAGTAACATGAGTCACTAAGTTCCCCAATATGAAAAATATTTCCATTGGTTATTTATTCTCTTGTATTAAGTTTTTCATCTTACACACTTTTGATAATTCAAGAATATTTTCTAAATATCCCTTCCTTTCCATAATCAAAAATTTTACTCACACTAAGAATATTTTTCTTACACACATCAACATATAGAACTTATATAGATTTTAGTTTTTGAGGTTTTATCTTAGTTGTTTTAATTCATCTGATTTTCATGAAACTTTCATTTCCAAAAGTACCTGCACGTCCATCATTTGTTTCAACATATTTCATGATTTTTATATATCCCATTATGTGTGAGGAACAATTACTATCAAGAATACATGGCTTATTCCCTTTTAATTTATTTAAGTTCTGTCACAACAAAAAAAAGATCTTTCAAAAAATTTCATCTTTCCTGCCTCCTCTTTTCTAGCACAATAACTTTGTCCCAGAAGAGTAATCATGAATTCTTTAGCAAAGTGACCTGGTTGATCAAATATTCCATAAAATTCCTCAATGTAGTCAAAATAAATTTTTATTGAAGATTTTATAACATTTTGAGATTTCACTATTCTTACTTATCATGTCTCAGGAATGTTACTAATTCTATTTCCACCATTTATTCCACATTATAAATGCCTTTTTCCTGGAAGTAGCATGTTATGATAGTAGTTATAAGGTTTGTTCACATAAATTATCAACACCAGAAAAAACAATAAAATCTTGGTTTTATGTAGAAGTATGATTTATATCTATAAAAATTTTGTTGAGGTTTATAACTTGTTTATATTCTTAATTTCTTTGGGCATGGGCCATATTTCCTATATAATTTCCTTTTCCTATTTTATTATTCTTAGTGACATGAGACACGATTTTTTCATTCAACTCACCATCCTCCTTATCTTCAAAATCACAATGATTAATATCTTTATATTCTTGAATTTTTATCTTCCTCATAGCTTAAAAATATATCTCATCTTTGATATTCTTTTTAAATGCTGATTATTTTCTCATTTCATAGGCAATAATAAAGTTATGTAATTCATCCTTTGATAAATAATCTTTATCTTATAAAGTATAGATTTTTGAATCAAACCTATTTGGAAAGTTTCTCATGGGTTTATTAACAATTATAGAATCATAGAAGATATCTTTGAAACCTTTGATGTGGCATACAACATCATTCACTCTGGTGAAGTACTCATCAATATTTTCTTCATCTCTCATTATTATGTCTTCAAACATGCTATTATAGATTTGTTTCTTCACTTCCTTCACATTAGTATTTTCTTCAAAAATATTTTAAAGATTTTCCTATATTATCTTTTATATTTTGAGACCCATCACCTTTATGTAAACATTTTTTGATTGAGATATAAGAATATAAGTTCCCACCTTTCCATTAACTTCAATGTTTCTTTTGTTAGTAAAAGTCATTGGAGAAACTTTCTCAATGGGTGGAAACCCAATAGTTGCTGCATTTATAGCTTCCAAGCCCAGAGATAGAATATAAGGTATCATTCTGTTTTTCCATGCATGATAATTTTTCCATAAAATGTAGGAATCTCTCTACTATTGACTGATTTGAGATTTTTTATGATAAGAACTTATTAGGGGAAACTTCCCTATTACAAAACTTAACATTCCTAAGGATAATATAATAACTTATAGGGACCGGGGGGTGGGGTAAATCAGTTGTTATGCCTTTAAAAATTTCAAGATTTAATAAACTTATCCGCTTCAACTTATTAGAGTTATCTCCTTATCATTTTTTAGTAAACTTACTTGCATGTAATAGTAGGAATATAAGCCAAGCACAAAAGATTTATTGGGTCCAGACTTTGTGTGAGAACCTACATAATTACCATGTCTATTCTCTTGGGTCCATGAAAATTCACTATTATCAAAAAAGTGAATATAAATTTTGTGTCAACTCCCATTATACTCTTTCTATCTTCTGATATAAAATATAATACCGACTCCTGATAGTTTATAATTTTTTCTTTCAAAATTTGAGTCACATAAAAAATTAATGAACTTTGAAAATTTTCTGACTCTATAAAGGTCTATCAGGAATTCTATGTCTAATATTCCTCTATTTGATCTTATCCATCTAGTAATAGTCTATATGGTGTTCTTGTATCTAGTGGCCTCCATATATTTCACTTATTCTTAGTATGTGCATTTTTTAAACATTCTATTATGCTTATTTAACAAAAAATGAACCTCTCAAACTCACTATATGGAATCACTATCCATTACCTCTGTTTGGTTATTTATCCTGTAAAAATCTACACAATGATATGAAATTTCCTCTATATGATATTTTGATTACAAACCTTCATCCAATAAAAATTATTCAACCTGAAACATTATTCAGTTAGAAACTCAACTCTAATAAAAATCTTTCATCACTTCATATTTTTGTCTCTCTAAACTATGTTAAGTATGATGTACTTTCCAACCTCTATTTATAGGTTCTTCAGAATAGAAAAAGGTGGGAAACTAGAATTTTTTTATTACTTAGATAAATTCATCTATCTGAATTTATCAGATATTTTATATTCATTTGAATGCTTATCAAGTCTTCTCAACTCTTCTAGACTCTTATCAATTATTATTTAATTCTCAAAAATTTCATCATTTTCATCTTTTCTTATATTTAGAACATTTCAATGTCCTGAAAAAAGTTATACCTAGAAATTTATTTTTTGTAACTTCTCTATCTAGAATTCTCTACCCAAAATTCTCTTGTTATCTTAACCCACATTAAATAAACATCACTTTAAGAAGACTCAACTTAAACTCTAAAATTATTATAAATAGTTTGTCTGAAAATATTTTTCAGAGTCATTTTTTTGAAACTTATCTCATGCCTCTGTCCATTCACGCATCTTAAAATATCTTCAAAAATCTATGTCCAAAAGAGTTCATATATTACTTTGTGTTTAGAACCATATATTATCTCTCCCTTTTTTCAAAAAACTCAACTTCATTCTTTATCAAAAAAAAAACTTCTTTCTTATCAGCCTGACAAAAAACCAACATATCTGTTTTCTCACATTTTTCAAAAACTCTATGACTTGCAAAAAGTCTGATTCTTCACCAAAATCTTCATCCAAACTTTCTATCTAGAAGGTTGTGTTTTTTCATCATGGTTGAACATTATTAAAATTCAATAGGTTCACACTTCTATGTTTTTTATAGTTTCTCTACCTAGAGAAATGTGTCTATAAATTTGAGTATGAAAACATCAACATTGAACCAAAATCTGTTTGAAGTTATTCTATCTATTTTTCTACATTGAAGCTCAGTATCCTTCATTATACTTATAGAGGTTTGAATCTAGAGCCGAATATGATGCTCTATGTCCAAAAAACTACTTCTAAAACATTTTATTCGGATCTTTCTAATGATTTTTGTCTGATTCCTTTATATAAAAGTTCCTTCATACACACTTAGAATTTATAATGGAAGCTTTGATTTATGGTTTTTTCGATGGATTTTCTGATTATAAACTTTTCAATCCTTTGAAATTCAGTGAATTCAATCTCCCAGTTTTCTAAAAACTTCGGCATCTGGTGCTTCTTTGTTCAATAAGTTGTGTCTAGAAAACTTCAAATTCCATTTTCCAAAAAAATTATATATGATGATATTTTTCATGACATAAGTAACTTCAAGAATATAATAGAATAATCTGACTTAAGGTTATAAATTTAAAAACTTTATAACATCTTAACTTTACCTCTTTCTTCTTATTTAGAAACTTTTCATAAAAATTTCTATCTTGAATTCAAAAAACTTCACATATTTTACAAAAACACTCTTTAAGAAATGTTATTTTTAAAAAAATACAATTTTTTTAGTAAAAAATCATATAGGATCTATATATTGAGATTCAAACTATGATTTCAATTGATGTAACTTTTAAAAGAACTCTAAAACCAATTAATAGATAAATAAATAACCAACCTAATCAACGTATATTAACCTTTTATAAATAATTTTTCATCACCACTGAAACTTTTTGAAACTCTCCATACACATATATTACTTCTTCAAAACTCTAAAATTAATTCATCATCAATTATCATTAACTTTATTCACTGTATTCATGTTGAAAATATGGTTTTTCCATTTGGTAATTCAGGGAAAACTTTCCTAAATCCAGTTATTACTCATTGGATTTATGATCCACCCCATTTCATAAAACGATCTAAAAATTTATATTGAAGTATATGAGACTATTTTACCTCAAATATGATGTAATGATGGTTGTACTCATTTCTATAGGGTCCATTATTAAAATGTAATTGTCTCCTTTGGTTTTTATGTTAATTTTTTACTCTCATCCCCCACTAATTTTCTCAAATAATTTTATTTTATCTTCAAAAAATATTTATCAATCAAATCCAACAAATGATTATTATATTTATTTATCCACATTTTATTTTATACATATAATTAAATTGTAATTAATATATTTTATATTGTATATCCACATCATCTAGAAAAAATTCTTGTTGCAATGTTTTTTGATATTTCAAAACAATTTTACCATCCACTATTTCATTAAAATTTTCTCCAATATTCTCATGTTCATATTTGAATATGTTACTTGAAAATTATATACAAAAATTCATATATAATTTTTTTATAAATGAATATATTTTAATTTTATTGATTCATCAATCTTAAAACTTTTTAGTGAAAAAGTTTTAATGGATTTAAATTTTTAACTTAACCTTTGTGTGAGAATATTTGATCATAATTGAAATTTAATTTCTTCATTACTTATAAATGTTTTGTGAACTATTTTGAAGTTTAAAATTAACCTACAACATTATGTGAAATTTTTTCATCAACATAAAATTACCGATCAATTCCAATATATGAAACACATTCTCTAACTATAGTTTTGGTTAAATTACACACCATTAAACTTATTTCCTTTATATAAGTTTTCTACTCATTAATAATTTCTTTCTTAATATTTTAGAATTTTAATATGTCTTTAATTGAACAAAAAATTCCTTTCCATATGTATATATACATTATATCACAAAAAATTTCAATAATAAAATAAATACCCACAAAATATATGTTTTATCTTACTACTTTACCTTTCCAATTTCTTACAAATTGTGAAGTTTCCAAGGCATTTTTTGTGAAATAAAATTATAATATACTATACTATTTCTACTATAAATGTTGGATTTATTTATCAAAATTTACCCTTTACACACTATATCATATTTTTCATTTAAATTTATACTGTTTTGAAAAAAAATATTGATGAATTTCTACTTTTAGATATCTAAACTTACCTTATTTATTTATTGATTATACCCCACTTTTTATATATACTACCTCAACCTAGTATCAATGGTAATCCACCTTAATTTAGTGATAAAACCAAATACGATCCTTGAATCTCACCTCTAACATGACAAAAATTTATTATTATCACCACTGGTACTCTCAAACGATTGGAAACATTTCCCTATAAAAAATTTTAAAATTCAATATCCTAAAACATAAAAAATATGTAATAATATCCTCGATATATAATCATAACATTAACCACTAAATTATTCATAATATAACAACAATATAATTATATCAACAATGGGTCTGAATTCCACCTAATCAATAACATCAACGTCACATATTAGTTAAATTGAAATGGTAAGCTTAACAAAACCTGTAGGTGGTTTCATGCTGCATAGTCAATAGGATCATCTTTATAACTGATCAATGTCATTTTGAATCAATAATACTAAATAATAATGAGTGTAAACATTAAAATAAAGAATTATAACCAATATATTATTTATTAAAGATATAAAATAAAAAACTCCAAGAAAACCAAAACTCTTCAAACAAAAATCTATATCACTATTCAATAAATAAATTTATTAAAATAAAGAATAAAATAACTATAATAAAAAATACACCTATTCAAATTTACATATATTAGATATTTATAAATCAAAGAAAGGACATGGTAAATTACAAGATAAATAAAAATGGCCTAAATCAAGAATACACTCCTTAATCATTTACTACAACGCATATTGAGGATAATAAAATGATAAAACAGCTACATTTATTTTCATTCCACACTAAACATCATGTAATTAACCATTTTCATACCACTATAACATTTTTATGAAAAACAAAATATCTTCATAAGTATTATATCATTATTGTTTATACAATAAAATATTTATGAGAACCATAAGAATATATCATATAATATAATAATATAATTTTTTTAAAATATGATAAAAACTCAACACATCAATTTCCCAAAATTCACCAAACTTATCTCTACCTGAAACCACATGTATAACCATAAACCTATTAAAATTTGTCAACTGTATAACCAAAAACATCTAAAGTAATAGCACGCCATGGATACAAATAGAGGAATAAAAATAGAATATAAATAATATAGAAGTAAGCTTATTTAATCTATAGAAAAAGTAGAAGCACCTAATCACCCACTCAGAATATATGAAAATATTCAAAAACACTACCTAAAATTTTTAAATCTTCAAAAATTATAACTTCATTTCAATATCAAAACTCAATTCATCTTCGCATTATTGAAAAGTTGAAACTTACCAATCCTTTATCACCCATTGGATATAATAGTATAGTAAAATCATCCCACTACTCCCTCTTTTAAAACCCATTTCATCTATAACTAAATATTTTAATATTTTAATATTTTAATTCCATATAACATAATGGACCATAAAATTATTTAACGTACCTTAATAAATTAGACTAAATAAATTATATAAACATAATTATGTAAAATAATCCAACTATAAAATATTATTATTATTCTTATTTATTATATATATTTTTGCCAAAATATATTTAAGAGGGGTTGAATTAAACTTTAATCAAATTTTTAATTCCCCTTCATTAAAAAACATTGTATTACTAAAATAGAAGGAGAGAGAGATTTTATGTTTTCTAAAATATTTTTTAAATAACTAATCAATACTCAATAATATAAAAACATTGGGTACAACCATGAAAGTGGAACACACGCATCCAATAAATTATATGTAAATTAATAGCCTAGGGACTTGACCCTGCAACCATGTCCCAATACCCTCCCCACCCATACCAGCCCAGTTGAGTGTGGGGTCACAATACTCAATAATATACTTTAGTGAAAATATAATTTTTTTGAAACTCTTTAACTAACCTAAACAAATAAAACTATACTAAGATAAGAAAATAACTAGAGTAAAACACTATTTATATAGTAAACAAGTTTTATAAAATATATTTAATTAAATATAGTTTGGTTCAAATAAAAAATGACAAAAAATATTTGATATCTATAACAACCAAACACTAAGATAAGAGATATTAAACTTTTAAATTAATAATCGCATAATGAAATTATTTAATGGGTTTAGATCTATTTCAAACCCTAATCCCTTCCACTTGATTAAAACCATATCCTAACACAATATTATATACCAAGAGTATTTTTACTTTCAATGGATGAACTCTTGACATGTTATGGGTTTGGAAAATACAACATATAACACAACCTAGTTTCTTAACCAAATAAATTCATAGACATTTATTTTAAGAATATAAAAAGTATAGAAATTATTAAAAGGATTTTGGAAATAATTTATTATAGTAAAATAATATTAAAAATAGATAATAAATAATAATATTTAAAACTCTTATAAAAAATAAAAATAAGAGAATAAAAAAGATCATTCTTGAATTCCTCTTATTCTTTCATGAAGCAGAAGATCAAAATGATGCATCACTTCTTCCTTTACTACTGTGAGGTCTTGGTATTTAGTAAGAAACTATTCTTCAATATTGATCTCATGGTATTTTTCTCAAAAACCTTTATTTTAATATTTTTTATATATGTATATTGAAAATATTAATGTATTTTTAAAGAAATCCCATAAAGTTTAATATCTTAATATTGTAATACTCAACACATGAAGATTCATTATATATTTATATCTTAATTCTATCCAAATATGATTTCTTAAAACTCATAATGAAAATTAATTTCATGAATTCACTAGTGTATTAGATGCAATATATGATGTATTTATCCATTTATTTTTGTACATAATGGTATTTAAATTTTTTTAGTTTATTTTGTGACCAACTAATTAAATTTTTTTTGAAAAAATATTCATGTAAACTTAGATATACCTTCACAATCACTTAGAAATATCTATAACAGACTAATTTGTGTTTAACATCCATGCCATTTTGTACTACATGGTTTACTTCATTACTTCATGATTGAATTCACTTTTAAAATTTTTTATATGGTCAACTATATTATTTTTCATAATTGAATCCATTGAATTTCATTATTGACTATATAATATTTCACATTATACTTAGATGAATTTCATAATATACTAAATTTAACTACACATTTATCTACTTTGAATGGATAAATTGACCCATTATGTATGAAAATTTAGTGAATGCATTCATGGTTACCTTAGTTATTTTTCATGGTCAACAATGACATGAAAATTTTAAATTATAGGAAAATTAAAAATACTATATGATTATATTTTAAACATTTTTCAAATAAAATAAACTTATTAAAACCATAAGTAACATTATTTATGCGTATTGAAACATAATTATTGGGTTTCCCTAGTAATATCCCATTTATATATTAAAATTTCATGATGGTTTAATATAAAAGTTTAATTTTTAGGTCATATGATTTTAGCATTAAAATATCAAAAAAGAAAATTATATTTTCATTTATCCTTAAATATACCTATTTTACCCCAATTTAAGGGCATTAAAATGATATTAAAGGTAAAATATATAAACCTTATAATATAATAGTACAATACAGTAAATAATTCAAGTTAAAATATAACAATTATATCAAATAAAAATTGATATAGTTATATAGTAAAGTATTTATAGGATTATTTAAATGATGTTTGACTATGAAATATATAAAAATAAAGTCAAAATATAAAAATAGATAGTAATAAAAATGGAACTCTGATTTCAATAATGAAAATCCATTTCATCAGTTACTTTAATAAATTAAAAATTACAATTAAAATAATAATTAAAATATAAAATCCGAATACCTTATTTACCATTTTAATCAACTCAATGAAGAAGAGATAAATCCTTCAACAAGAGATATATCATTATATTTGGAGATTATAGTAGAGGAAATTTCAATATAGAAATAAGTATTAGTATGGGTATAAATGGATTTATAGATGGAAGTGTTATGAATAGTATCTAAAAATCACTCAAACATAAAGGGTCTAAGGTTGAGAGGAAATGAAGGTTGACTCCCTCTCATATCATTGATCTCATATACCTTATAAGCCATAATGGTATTTTAGTTATGAATTATCTCACATGTGTCATTGAATTTTTCCTTAAACTTATCCTTCATAGATATAATTTTATCTAATGTGTGTACATCATTATCCCTCTTAAACTTATTTAATTTAAAGGAATTGGTGACCTTGGGAATCTTGAGGTTATGTGTTAATAACTCAAACACATTATTTATGTAATACTTAGTATTAAAATTACCAACCATATTATTAATATTATCATCTATAAAATTAATTCTGATAGTTTATATAAGAATATGAAAAACTATATGGTTGATGAATTTCTTTTCATTTTTTCCTACCTATTGGGATGCCTATTTTGATCACCAGTAGAAACATCTATTCTTCCTTGAAAAAATTATACACTTATGAACTTTGTGATTTTATTACATGATATATATTAATCAAGGGTACTACATGTTGTGTAACATATACAAATAGGGTATCATTTAGAGAAGTAATATTCTCTCTCACTTCCTAAGTATATTTCTCTTAATGAAATTAAAATAAAAAATGGTTGAGGAAAAGGATTCTATAGAAACTTCAAGTGAACAACCACCTTTATAACTAAAATTCATTAATAAAAAATGAATAAAATTGATGATATAATAGATTCAAGCATAGGTAATGATACTAATGTATATAAAATCCATTCTAGTCGATAATATAGAAGGTTGAGTATTTAAATTTCCTTCAAATTCATCCATCCTTTAATCAATGAAAATATATTTTTTAAATATTCTGGGCTACATATCCATAAACATATTTGTGTTTCAAATTAAATTACTTAAATTATATTATTATTCCCCACACTTTCATATTCTTGAAGTTGAATGTTATGAAAATAAATTATACCTTTATTGATTTATTCCATAATCAAAATGGACACAAAAGGAGTGAAGACTATATTTGGAATATATTTTCTTTAACAAACTTGAGATTATTGATCTATTATTTCATGAATATTCATTTCTATACTTATAAAATAAAACTTTACATTGATACCGAATTATTTTCCCCCTATATAAAATATTATATGAAGATAAATGGGTTATATATAATCAAAAATAGGTGTGACAAACTCATAATGATGATCCTCATGAGAATTCACAACAATCACATCAGGATACATATGTTTAACTCTCTAAACTTGTTCATTTACTATTATCTCATATATATATATATATATATATCTAATATTTTAATCTCCAAAATATCATCCAAAATAATTGGTAAATCTTATTAAATAAGTTTTTCATACTTCACTTCTCTATCCGAATAAACACCATTTTCAGGAAACACTTCCACATAAATAGGGGAAATTACCTTATAATTAGGTATGATAGATATATGAAGATTATCATAGAGATTATCATCATCTATATTCTCACACATGATTTACCCTATATGTGTATCAATAGTTATTTCCATCACAACCATTTCTTCCAATATTCAAGTATGAGTAAGATCATTACTAGCCTACTCTATTTCCATCTCAACTCCAACTAGTTTATTAGATTTAGGTAATTTATTAATATTAAGTGAATTTATATATTAATTAATTCCAATTGAGTGATCCTCCCTATCACTATAAGAATAATCTCCAAATGAATTATAAAACATCTGAGTTTGAAAAGAAGATACTTTTTCTTTGTTCATGATTGTAGATCGATTTTTCCTTATCAATCCCAAATTACTCAAATTTACTAACAGATTATTCCAAATCATCCACATTATCATCGCCGCTATCATAAAAAGTTTCAACTACCATAATCTTAATTGAATGATTCTATCATACCAAACTTGTTCAAAAGAATTTATTCCTAGAGCAGTGATATCTTCAAGAGGATATGGGCATGAAAAACTAGAATTTTATTTCTATAACTTCTCAACACATACCCACTCTTTCTTCTAGGGTATCCAACCAACTCTAATTAATTTGTATATACCTTTTCTTAGGGAAATACCATGAGATCCCTCAAATGATTTTTTACCTATTCAAAAAGATCTATGTGATTCTTACACTCTAGAGATAAAAATTTCATAAGAAATGATTTATTACCTGTGATTTATAAAAAATATACATAGGTTAATCATATAGTTTTTTATCATTAGATATATAAAATATATATATATTAGTTCCTCAAGGTTAAAAAATCACATTTAATTGGATAAAAAATGTTAAAGGATTTTGAATAAAAAAATATTTTCATTATTTATTAATGTGGATTTTGGTCCTTCCCTTCACCATTACTAGTAAAAAACAATATGGTACCATATAATATAAAATTTGAATTGTTTAAAGGGTATGTGTTAGAATAATGTTCAAAATATCCCATGTCAAGGATGCTTAATACAGTAAATAACTTTGTTGAACCCAATGATATCTCAAACCCATTCATAGATGATTCAATAATTTCCTTATTCTTATCAAATAGAAAATAGGAATTTAAATAGAAATATTTTACCAATATTGTATAAAATAGATTATTTGCTCATATCTTACCTAATATTATCACTTTAGAGTGTCGAGTTCTATAAAACTTATTGACATCAACTACTTAATCTAAGTAAATTTTGAATATGTCATTATACAACATGAAAAATGTGGATTAAACATACTCAAAGATATAAACACACTACATAGACACTTTTTAAAGGGTATTTTCTCACCTATAGAGGTAAATTGACCTTAGTTTCTTCTCATCATTAAATTAAATTATTAGATAGAGGTTTAGGGTATTACTAATTCTAATCATGAGAAAATTAGTTTATCTTAGGGATTATGCTTATTTTAATATGAATAAATATTAAGTTTAAATAGGATAAATAAAAAGGATTTCTAGAATAATATTTTTAAAATTTTAAAATCATTATGATAAAAAATAAATTTTAAAAATAAAATAAAAATCCTAAAAAAAACTTAAAATAAACCAAATAAATTTAAAAAAATGAATTATTAGGTAAATTAAATAAGGAAACTAAAATAAATACGTATTTTTATTATGACCAATAATGATACTATTGAAAAGGTAAATTTTTTTGGTTATTGAAGATAAAGTGGATGTGATTAAATATATTTTTTATCATTTTTTTCAACAAAATTATATTCAAACTCATATGTTTAAAATGAGGTTAAGTGTATTTATATGTTTAGAATAATATTGGAGTTTAAGTGTGATATTTGAAGATATTTGGAGTAAATTATGTCTAAAAAATTCCATGGTGTTAAAAAGACATGTCTATATTTCATGTTAAAGAAAAATTCCTTTTGATGGTTATAAAAATGAGTACTTTACTCACCATGGTTTTAAAGAAAAACCCTACTCACTATGTAGAAACATAACCATATTTTTGTTTGAGTGTTTTTGGTCATGGTTTAACCAAAACAATCATGGATTTAAGGTGAAAATAGTCATGAAATAGTTATTAGGTGTTAAAAAATAGGGAATGCTTTCTTAGATAATGAATGAAAATGGTGAACTCACCACATTAGGGTGTATCCATTATTCCCATGGTTGGATAATGAGGTTATCATGGTTCTTAAAACCATATTTAAATTTTGATCATGGTTTAATCTAGAGAAAAAAAATAAAAAATGATAACGTTTTTATTTCTTAGTATATTCAATGGTTTGAAGGAAGTTTTGAAAAAAGTTGACTGGTTGAGTAAAAACATACCATGGTTCCATATCACTACACCATGGTTTGATATAAAAACTCTCTTTGAGAGTTTTTTGATGATGTGAATATGTATTTAAAACATGAACTATAATAAGTCGTTACTTTACATCATTAGATAATATAAAGGGTGATATAGAGGAATAAATTTGACTAGAAGGATCAAATTTAATCATTATTCATTACAAGTTGAATTTTTTCATTGGATTTTGAATTTGAAATTAGAAATTCAATGAAAAAGTTAAGTATATTGTTGTTGTGTAATGTGGCATACCTGAAAGTGAGGAGAAAAGATTTAGATAAACATTAAGGAATTAAATAATTTGTCTAGCCATTCATTATTATAAATTATTATAGGATGAAACCTCATATATTGAATATCAAAGGATTTCATTGAAGAATATGATTTTCTTTGACTTCACAGTGTATTTATGGATTTTTTATTATCATTTTATATTCCTGGATTCATTTATACTTTAGGATCTCTTAATTAAAGAAGAATTAATATGTTTGGTAGTTTAAAAGAAGTGTTTAATTGATGAATTATAGAGTTTTAGTGATTAATGTAATGAATAATTAGAGATAATCTATTGATAGTGAATTTTGATATTCTTATTACTAATAAAACATACTTATTAGTAGGCATTTATACACATAAAAGTTCATGAGCAAAACCTTTTCATTATAATACATTTGGTGATTACAATAGATTATATAACAATGGATTATACCATTATATTCCACTTATATTGACAATTTTTTTGAATTTTGAACCTTTTAAATCATTATGGTATTTTTGGTTGTGTGGATATGTAAATTAAATCAATAAAATAAATTTATGAACTTCATAAAGTCTAATTTAGAAGAGTAAAATTTAAATAAAAATTATTTTTATTCATCTTAACCAATAATAAGGATTTATTAGTGAAGAATTTTAAAATATTTCAATTAATTGATTCTACAACTCTCAATGAATACTTGTGTGGGATTAACCTAAAATTTCTGTTACTGAGTTCTATAATTTGTATCTAAGTAGTGTTTGAGTTTCATTTAAAAACCTTGATGTGATTTAAAGTTTAATGAGTGAGGTTATCTTTGTTTATTCTTGAAGTTGGATCTAAATTTTTTTGTCCATCAAAGATTATATTTATTTATAAAATTCAAATGTACTTTTTATATATGGTGGGAAAAATTATAATTTTTGAAAGGAATAAATTCTTCCATACATGCTCATATTGGGTATGGAAGTAGTCATCCTTGTAATTTATTACTCAAGTTTTAGAAGTCTCATTGATGAATCTAGTGGATAGAAATAATATTAATATTGATAGATGTATATGATATGATATCTTAGCATCAATTTCATAGTAATAGTATATAAAGTTCATTGGGTTCAAGAAACTAAAAGGAATATGAGGTAAACTATAGAATATTTAGGAAGAGACTGTTAGAATGAATGATAACAAACTTCAAATATGGAATCCCTAATTTGAATACGCTCATATTGTTGAATGGTAAGTAGTATATGATTTATTTATTATATTTAATGATATTTTGATCTCTATTATATGTTTTAGTTAAACTCTACATGATTATTTAATAATCAAGAGATTGATTCATATCTTTCTAAATAAGTTTATTGTTAAAGTTTCATCTATTGAAGATCATGTTATGGATTCATTTTCACCAGATAAATTTCATAATGTATTGATTGTTTATAAAATAAGAAAAAGGAACTTCTTTTAATAATATAAGTTAAGGAGAGAAAGACATACATTTTAAATACTTGAATAATGAGATGACTTCTAAGGAGGTCAAGGAAGATGATAAAGATTCATATTATGATAGATATGCTAATGTGAAGTTTTATAAGTTTATTCCACTTATCTCAATAAATTTACTAAATGGAAAAATAGATATCATAGATAAATACCATTGAATTGTTTTAAATATAAAGGTATTGTACATTTTTATATAAATTATCCAAATTTAAAGAAAGAAAATATGGAAAGTGAAGATATGTCATGAATTTTGTTCTTTAGGAAGAAGACTAAAAATTGAAAAAAGTTTTATTTTTCAATGATATAAGAAGAATAATTTGATGACAATGAAAGTAAATAATATTAATCACCTAGTTATCATGGTGATAAATTTTCAATTTCTAAGGTGTATAAAGGGGAATTATCTAGTGAATGAGAGGATTAATAAATGGTCATGAAATTTATTTTGGACCTTGAATTAAAGGAGTATATAATTAATATTTCTAAAATGGATAATAAGAATAAGAATTTGTAAATGTAACTCAAGTTTCAAATAATATAGATAAATACCAAGGGGAAAGAGAGTGAAATTTAGTGAATATCTCACATGCCTATGAGAAATATTTTTGTTAATAACTCCATCCTAGTATCCCAGAGTCATGGGTTACTCTAGTACATTGGAATAATATACAAAGAATCACATCCCAAAGAATGTTTTGGTTTAGTAGTCTTGGTTAACTAGATACATACTTGAAATTAAAATTAAAATTGAAAACATAAAATATAAAAAGTTTTTTCTTTGAGAATTCCATATTTCCCCTTAACATATCCCTACATATCAATTACTAAACACTTCTTGGTAACCTTGGGAAAATAAAACTTAATAAAGGTGTGAGAATGGATTCTTGGTAAGGGTAAGAGTAAAATAGAAGATATCATGAATAAATTAGTATAATCAATATGGAAAGGTAAATAACTGAAACACATGTCATTTAAAAAGTAACTTGATCATAATATGGTAGGAATAAATGATCAACAAATAAAAACATATAACTAATCACATAAGCTTGAATATTTTCCTTGGATATTCTAACAAATCTAATAGTCAATTGGAAATAAATAAATCATCTCATCGTGAGGGAATTCATAATACTGAACATTTGAAACGTACTATCAAGACCTTTCATAATATAGTTTAAATCTATGGGTAGAAACCGATTTAATTTAGCCAACTAATTTATCTCATGAGACCTGTTAATGCATCAAGGATATATCTATAACCAGGCCCCACCTATAACTTACTATGTCCAACTCATTACTAATATAAAATATGTTAAAAATAATAAAAAAACATTCATATTGAAAAACTAACATATTAAATGTTAATACTTACCCCAATAAAATAAACATATCATAAACCATCCATAATAATATGGTGAATGGTAATAAAATTATATATACTTAGTTAAACCAATGATAAACCATCTAAATAAATAATAAGGATGATATAAATACAACATATCCCAAGTGGATCATAAGTATAATAACTAATTTATGTCTTCAGTGAATAAGAATACTATAAATGTTTCATTAAAAAAATTATTGAGGAAAATATATTTATCACTTTAAAAATCACCTTTCAAATTAAAAATCTAACAAAAAAATTTTAAACTAATTTTTATAGAAAATAACATTTGAAAAAATTGAAAATTAACATTAAATATTTGGGTGGTCATGATGGAATAAAATTATGTTCATGTTGTACACATTAAAATAAATATTACTTTCTAATTTTTGGTAAAAGCTAAAGAGGCATTGTTTTGAAAATGATATGAAGAATAATTTCAATTTTTTTATAAAGGGTAATTTTTTTAAAAATTATTTAATAAATCATTTTTAAAAGGTTAAAAATGTTTTTGATTTTTTTAGAAAACATGGATTTTGATGAAAAATGATTTTCAACCAAAGAGAGAAATAATGTTGGATTTTCTTGAAAACATTTTATCAATAATTTTAAGAAAAAAAGAGAGAAAAAATGGTACCATTAATTTAAAAAGTTCTTGAATAAATATATGATAATGAAATATATTTTTTAGGATTCAAATATCATATA
Source organism: Viscum album (assembly GCA_963277665.1). NCBI lineage: Eukaryota > Viridiplantae > Streptophyta > Magnoliopsida > Santalales > Viscaceae > Viscum > Viscum album. Next base: position 987,191,800 of record OY728166.1, on the reverse strand, counting down.
ATTCCCTTGAGGGAGACTTACACTAAAACAATCCTGAATAATGATGATATTGTAAAGTAGACCCTTACCACTTTAGTAACTTCTAAATCATAATCCCCATAAATAAAACATAAAATGAAACTTTAAATAACATTAATATAAATAGATTCATGATATAACATATAAAATGTTTAGTATATACACCATACGAATGAAATAAATGGGGAATATGGCATATGTCTCATGAAAGTAAAAGTGAGAAGAGAAACCCTTACCCCAGGTTCGACTTCCTTAATATGTGTCCAAACCTCATGTAAAATAAATATATTTTTATTATAAAAATATTACAAAACCATAATAATATATTTCACACCATATATGATTTACTTATAATCTTTTATTAACTGTTTATTGATAATTATTTATTAAAATCACTATTTCGGGTGATAATTTCATCATTTTTTCATGTATGGTTTAGTTTGGTAATTTTGGTCCTTTTAATTGAATTATTGTCAAAAATTATTCATAATGTAAAAAATTATATAAATATCATATACATTCATTATATATGTATATTTATTAATCTATTAAAGTTATAGATAGAAAATGGATTACACCATTCATGGAGACAGTTGGTCATACATACACATGAATAATGTTTCCATTAATCTCATTGGATGGAATGAAAGAAGAATAAATATTAATGAATATTTAAAAAAATATTATTTATTACATATAATTTATATTAATCAAATATATCCTTATTACCATGCATGTAAAAATAAAATGAAAAACATTTCTCATCTCTACGTGGAGGTGGTTGTCCACATGTACGCATGAGCGGCGTTATTATTTCCCAACGAATTGGAAGGTAAAAATTTCGATGTGTTATTATATTTAAATAAGTATTATTAGTTCATAAATATAAAATATATTCATTAACTTTAACCTTAATAAACTTCCTGTAAATTTTAAGTGAAAAACAAATCACATCGCTTCATGAGGTGGTAGTCCGTTGTATAAATGAGAGACACTATCATATCTCATACAAAATGGAAAGTATGAAGGAATATTTTATATAATAATTAAATTAGTAGAAAAATTTAATAAATATAATATTAATATTTTATATAAATCATTATATCCATCCTTTAAAGTTGGCGATCAAAAATGAATTACATCAGGTCATGAGGTGCTAGCCAGCCGTACACACGATTGATAGTTTCATTTCCCATTTGATGGGAGTGGAGATGGATATGGGTTTTTGAATTAACATAATAAAATATCAGTATATATTATATAATTTTTTATTATATTATAATATTTTAATAATTTTTTAATGAGGTTTAATAAGTAATAAAACAAATACACATGTTTAAGAGTTTTACCTCTTTTTTGGAGAGCCTCTTTAGTTTCATAGCTAATGCTTTCTTATAATGGATTCCTGATGAAAATAAGTCCTCAAGTATGTGGGTATGGAAGTTATAAATCTATTTTTTTGAATTTATTGGTGTAAATAAAGGGTTTTTTAGTGTGAAGAGATGAGGATAGCAGGTGGTGTTTTATAAGTGTGGGAGTGGACACATGTAATTTTTTTGAAAAGATAAACTTATACTTAGATTTTTATCCTAAAAAGCCTCAAAATGGGTGATTATTAAATTTTATAGGTTATAAGGTAGCAATATGGATATAAAATGGGGTTTTTATAATTTTAGGTCATTTTAACACTTATATTCTTAATTTAACCCCCCTCCCCAAGTAAACTCATTTTTACCTTAATGACGATAATTAATATTTACTATTTTCACTAGTAATTATGGTAAAAAATTAAGCTGTACTAATTAGATAATATAAATTTTTATGATTCCAAATACAGAATTAATTTTACCAAATTCAATTCTTATAAGTGGTATAATTCAATTTTAAATTAAACTATAGACATGATGAAAGAGTATATTTCCAAAGAGAAAATTCTTAGAAATATAAAATATTTTAACATAATCAATATGAAATTTATTAAAATGAACTAAACAAGTTATATTTTAATATAATTGAAATAAATTTTCTTTAAAACCAATTTAAAATATAATTTAACTTTTAAAATAATTTAAAGAAAAAGGTAGTTTTCAATAAAAATTAGTATTTTTCATTATTCATCAAAAAATTAATCTTTTGAAAAAATTATAATTTTTTTTACTAGAGATAATGTTCACTTGAAAATTTTATAAAAAAAGTTTATTTTTTCATTTTTTATAAAATTGGTAAAAATTAATCTTTAAATTATGTGTGCAAAGCATGACTGGATCATCTTTTAAAAAAGATAGTTTTTCAGAAAACATATTTTTTCATTGAAATGGTTTTTATTTTATTTCTAATTAATAGATAGACATTGAAATTATTTTATATATGTGTAAACCATATAATTTTCATAATTTAGTTATTAATATTTATTCTCTCCAACGTAGCATCTAGGTTATAATAGTCATATTTAAATAATAATATTTTAATTGAGTATCATGTTTCATTTACACTAAGTGTTGCATGTTGAAAAAGATGTCAGGGAAATTGAAATTATTTAAAAATAAGTATATCATAAAGTATTGGTGTGTTATATTCTCATATAATCTTGATGTTTCATGTTTTATAATCCATTGAAAATTATTTTCCTCCTTTAAAATATAGGGGTGTTACAAGTTGATTGATTCACTAATAGATAAAAATAAAGAAAAGGAAAAGTAAGTTATTTATTTTTAATAAAATGTGATAAATAACAAAGTTCAATTAAATAATATCAAGTACGAATTAAAAAAATATATACATTAATTTGGTGAAAGTTAAAAGAATAATGAGAATACTAGTGAAACATACAAGAGTATTAGTGAAGATCTACATCATTATATATTTAATTCTATGGATTAAAAAGTCATGAAATTAAGTAGAATAGAACTGAAGATAAAACAAAGGGAAAATTAAGTTAAAACTATTATTATAATGTTAATTTTATATTTTTTGAAAATTCTATAAATGGTGACTTAAAGTTGAAAACCGCTACACATGGAAAGGTGTAAAGTTATGGAAAAAAATTAACATAAAGAAAAATATGTAATTCATTCCATATAATTTTTTCTCATAAAATATCAATGGTTAAAAATGTTAAGGAGAGTTTTTTAGTTTAGATAATAAAAATTTTATGATGGATTTTTTTAGTTACTATTGTTATTGTGGTATTTATGGGAATATGGTAAGGAATTTTTTGTGAAATAATTATTTTAATAATTTTATAAGTATTGGAAGATATAATTTAAGGTAAAGAATAATCACTCAATTTTTTTTGGAAAGAGGCTGGAAATTAAAAGTTCATGTGAAAAAATCAATTTCATGTCATGAGTAAAGTTTTGTAGAAAAAGTGATTAAAAAATTCACATGTCCAAGGATTTACTAACCATTTTATTGGTGTAGTTGAGTATGAATAATCATCAAATATTCAAACATTTATAGTCAACAATGACTATTAATGAAATATAACAAGTGATATGATGTTTCTAAAAGGAATTCTAAATTATAAATAAGGACTAGTCGCATTGTTTAATGATTGATTACTAAAAATTAATGGAATATACTCAATAGAAATTATAAAATTAAAATTAAATCTGAAGATTAATATCTTTATTGATGGATTGAAACAAAACCTTATAAGTGTTTACAAATTATGTGGTGAAAGAAATAAAGTGATATTTTATAAAAATATAATTTTAGTGAAGATATTAAAGTATTGATGCGTTATGAATTGAGGATACTAGTCCAAATATGACCTAATTCAAGTAGTAAAAGCTAAAAATTATCATTAATTTTTCTTTAAGGATAAAAAAGTTGTTATGTGGACCACATGGTCAAATTGGACAAAAGTGTATGAAAAATTTAAATCAAGGAGGAAATATTCATGATGTTCCTTATTGAAGAGATAAATAAAATGGGAATTTAATAAATGTAAAAATAGAAATATTGTGAATTCATCATAATAAAGAGTTTAAATTCAAACAACTCATCCCATTGTATTTTACCATTCATATATTTATAAACCAAGGTAGTATAAATAAATAGTGAGTGAAAATATTTAATCTCATTCATTGATATCCTTACTTGTATCACATGCATCATGTTCATGAGTCACAAATACAATACATTGAATGGGATCAACAATTTTAAAAGAAGTGTAGAATTGGAAAGTTATTATTCCCTAAATAGTTTTCATTTGAATAATAGATTTAAAAATTAAACTGAAAAGTTTAAAGAGTATATAGATAAGAATTGGATTCTTAATGATTAAAATGCACCATATAATCTATAATGAAATAGTTTTTCTAAGAGGAAGATCCAATATTTTCTTATGATTTCTCCAACCATATTGGTGGAATATGTTACTTTTCATTTCGTATGGAGATAAGTGATAAAGAATCCAATTAAAATTCAAAAACAATGTCTCCATCATTCAAACTATGATATATCTCTTTATGATATGTATTAAAAAAATATCTCAAGCATAAATTATTTAAGGGTGTTTGGTAACCCTTGTATCATTAAAATTAGGGTTAAAATATGAGAAAGTCTGAGGAATAGATATTTGAAGGAATTATCATTGGATATATGCTAAATGGAAGAGGATATCACTACTACCAAAAATAATCTACAAAATTGATGATGATGCTGATCTAAAGGTGTTCAAGGACTCATTTACTAATTATGAAAATAAAGTAACACTTTTTTATGTTTATATATAATATACATAGTTTTATAGAAGTAAAATAGAAAATTATATAAGTGTAGAAGACATAATAGATGGGAATGTAGAATATTTTGAATCAACCATATCCATTGATGAAGAATGAACAAATTGTTGTCATTAATTATAAAGAAAAAAGTGGATGTACAAAATATCAATGGTGATGAGGAATATTTAGTTTAAATAATAAGTTCTTCAAAACCACACACCTAATTTATTTAATAAGTCAAATTGAGGAGTGTGGATGACATATTGAGGAATTAAATGTGGATTCGTTCAAAAAAATGAGAAATTGGAACTGATTGAGAACAATTTCTCTTGGTAATTTGTTCTAAAGAGGAGAAAAAGAATATTATTTGAAGAATGTGGGTGTCATATAATAAGTTGAATGAGAAAGGATAAGTGATAAGGTACAATTGGTGTTATATAATAAGTTTAATTAGAAATAAAAAGTGATAAGGAATAAGGAATGAATGGTATTAAAAGGGTATTCCTAGGATAAAGTCATTGAGTTTGAAGAGATAGTTTTTCTCGTTGCTAGGATTGAAGATAAAATTATTTTTCTTTCTATAACTGCTCAAATGAGACATAATATTTCCTAGATTTATTTTAAACTAGCCTTTATCATGGGTTAACTTGAAGAAGTGGTTTATATTTAGAAACATGAAATATGTTTTCTTAGTGATAACAATATATGTGTTTTTTATGTTACATAAGGCACTAAATGGGATAAAAATATCTCTAAGATCATGGAATTTGAAGCTGAACTCATGCTTAAAGTCAATGGATTTCAAAAAAATGAGGTGTGGAGATAAACTTATATATTAAATAAATAAATGATATATATCTATTTTTTAATTTCTATGTTGATTATATTATCTTTTTTATAAATTAATAAGATATTTAAAAAATAATGTTACTCTCAAATGAAGTAGATGCTTGATATATCAATATTAAGATACACGTAATACTTATTAAGACCTCAAATTTCCCAAGAGTTATTTCTTATGAGAAGTTTTCATAAAAATTATTGAATAATTTTTCAATGGAAGAGACTAAGATAGTTCATACTCTAAAATAAGTGGGAACCAAACTTTAAAAAGATAAAGATACAGAGGAGGTTGATAAAAATGAGTTTAAAAAATTTATTATGTGATTACTATATTTTACATCCTAAAAAATATATATTTTATATGTTGTTACATTATGAGTAAAGTGTCATGACCCACCCCCATTGAGACTCCACTAGAGCCAGCAACTGGTTTGAGTGTGATCCCCATAGACCGCTTTCAATTAGCCGAGGGTTAGAGACTAGAACCAAGGATATATCATTTCACATATTTAGAATAAATTTCAATTTTATAAAATAAAACTAAATGTATCCATGAATTATATAATTCATTCTTAACAAAAATAATTTAAAATGTATATTAATGTATTTCTTATCATACTAATCTAAGAAAAAAATAGTGAAACAACATTAATTCTATCTCCTTATATATACCTCAAGGTATGATTCAATGCACCTCGACCTCTTCTGTATCCATAACTATAATCTCCTAACACCACTATAAACTCTCTTAGGAAAATCTAAGAAATAGTATATATAACTAAAGGGTGAGAATATAAATATACTCAGTAGTTTCCTCCTTAAAACTCATATATATCCATGTGAATGAATCATACTAACTCATCAGTGTATGTAATAAAATAAATAAATCAATAAGTATATCCCAATATTCAATTTTCTAACAACTTCAATTCTATATGATATATTCATCTCAATTTCTAACCCACATCACATTACTCATCATATGTCACTGTTCAACCACAACTTTAACACCTCTAATAATCATGAATATGTATACCCATAGGGAACTCACAGTAAAATCATCATGTAGCTATTTTTAAAAGGGATGTCATTACAACTCCTCCACCAACAACCATCTACCTACTTATAGGTAAATCACTAGAATATCTCCATTATAAATTAATAATTATCCAACCATTGGTGACTCACTAAATATATATTCACCATCATGTAGTTATCTAATAAATAATTTTATAATCACATCTCCATCCATAATTATCTATTTATATATATTGGTTTGGCCCCTATCCACCCTCAGGGTCTCCCATTGTTTCTTCAGGAGTCTAAACTAAAGGTATCTCCCCACCACAACCTGAAATGGTTGATAAGTTATCTATATTCAACGACTTTCATTGTATTACCATGTTTTTACCCTCATAGACTCTCCCCTCCTCAACCCATGTCATCACCACCGCTCATCACATATCCATTGTGGCTAGACATATTGTCTCCTCCATATTCCCTATCATTATCATCCCTTCATCATTACCACTATCACAATAACAAACCATTTCCACATAACTAAACACAACCACTACATCAAGTCATATATTAAAAATGGATTTAGGCCCCCATAATCCATTTATTTTCCCATATATCCCATCATATAAATAATGATTTTAGGAAATATAATTAGGCCACATAGATTTACCATGCTCCCACCATGGGCAACCTAAATTTGTATCATTGGGAGTAATTCATCACTAATATACCTTTTACTATAGTCTTATATATCTTTATAACCACATCATATGGATTACACATATCATGAACCCCTTTCAATCAAGGAACATAATTTTCAAGACTATTTCACTTATAAACCTATATATATTCTCACTATATAGGTTTTTCTATTGGTTCATACTATACTTGAGGTCCACCACTACTATCATCACATTTCACAATTGACTATTCCCTTAAAAACCAGGATTTATGATCTCAATATATTTTTTAAGTCCCCATGCCAAGGTGGAATGACCCATATAGAATTCACACCACCCCATGTAATTCATCGCTAAAGGATATCCAACTCTAGAATATGGCATAGTTTCATACCAATATGACATCAACCTTTATGTAAATAATTACCAAATCATCCCCTTTAATCAATAATAGTTTTAAATATTTTTTTTGAGAAATTATCATGAACCCCACCCTAAACTTATATAATCTATTCCAAAGTTCATAAATTTAACTCATCTTAGAAAAATGTGTTTTATATGATTTTAATCATTATCTACGCATAAATCAACATGAAGAATTAGAAAATATTTCAAAAAAATCATGAATTATGATAAAAAGTAATTCCCAGAATAAACAACATATAAAATAATTTGCATAATAATTATGAACAATATTAAACATCAATTATTAATTTTATATTCAATCCACCATTCGTAATTTTCCCACTGTTCAAATAATTCCATCTACATCAATTTATAATCTTCTTTCTTAGAATTATATTTTCATTCATTTCCATATCTTATCTTCCATAATTTATCAATTTTCCCAATAATAATCTAACCTAAGATAATATTTACTCATGTAAAATATTATATTAAATATTTCTTCCACCAATTCCACATATATTTATTATTTACAATTTTAAACTACCATATATTCATTTTTCTATATTTTTATAAATATTATAGGCATCATGAAAAATCATAAGCATAGTAGATTTATAGGTATTATTTAAAGATAGGAATTTAGAGTCACCTAAATTGATTCCTTGATGAATAATATTACTCAACCCTTTGATTATCACCCCAAATCATTCATTCAATATCCCATTATTTTTTCTCCTCTATCTCAACCTGCTACTACACAATCACCAAGGACGTCTCCCTCAAGAGAATAGAAAAAAATTGGAAATATATAAGAAATATCACTTGTGTTAAATGATTTCATCACCATTCGATTACACTAACTTCTCTCTAAAAATGGCATATATAACCACTCATTAAAGATTCTGTTGACTTCCCCATTAAATCCTCCCATTAATTTAACCTTTTAATTTTTCTAACTTTTTTATATCTTTCTCACTAAAATATCTGACCCCAAAAGATCTAAAAATTCCATTTCCTCACCAATACATGAAATATGACATATGCTAATTATTTATTTCAAAAAATTACTACTGAAAAAACTAGAATAACTTAAATAAATAAATATTAAATTCCATTATCACCTGGAATTTATGGGAAACACCAATACACTTATAAAATTGATAAATCACAACCTAAGAGTAAACATCACATCCAAAATCTAATGAAACACTAAAAATTTAATTCTGAGGATGAGAAAACTACCATTTTACCCTTAGATATAAGTCTAAAAATTTCACAAACTCTAAAAATTTGAATTTCTCAGTCTCTACACTATAAACCCCCTTAAAAAATCTTATCCTAGAAATGCTTCAACTATAATGATAAAAAGTGAAAAACAAAGACAACTTTATTTTTATTTTACTTTCATAATGACCACAAATTTCCATATGAAAATATAATAAAGAATAATAAAAAAAATTAAGATATCAAGATCATATTTTTTATCCCCTCTCTAAAATAATTTCTTTAACACCACCGTTCCTCCATTGAACTCACACTAAGGGAATAACCCACATAACCAAAAACATTATTTTAGTTATCTTGAATTTAAATAGATACTCCTCAAAGAGGATATCATCCTTTATATCCACATGGCTCAAATTAATCACTTAAAAAGGATTAATATAATACTTTTGAAGCTAATAAACATGGAACACATCATGAAACATTTCCAATCATGAAGGTATCACCAATTGATAAGATACCTCTCCTAATTACTTAATCACTTAAAAAGAGCCAATAAATATAGGAAACAACTTGCTTATGTTTCTAATTGTCAATTAAAATAATTATAAGAAATAAAATAAATAACTTGATCTCCAACCATAAAATCTAAATATATCTTCCTTTTATTTTTATTTGGTTCTATAAATTATATATAGTCTTCCTATGATCCCAAGTAACATGTATAAGAATTATCATATCCTACATGATCTCTGACTTAACCATAGTTTCCTCACCAGCTCATCCAACACAATAATGAATGATGTGGTTTTCTATAAAATTCCTCATAAGCTATCATACTAATGGAGTAATGGAAACTAATATTTTAATAAAACTAAACCTATGATTAGTGATCCTCCCTTGATCCTCGAAAATCAAATATACACACCTTCAATATATCCTATAAGGTATGAATCATCTACTTAGTTTGAACCTCTTTTAGTGGGTGAAATCTGATCATAAGGCACAATTGGGTACTAAAGGTTTACTAAAATCCCTAAAACATCAATGATGTAAATAAATAATCATTATTAGACACTATCATCCTTAGGAGTCCTTGAATCAATTCCCATCCATCACATACTGCGTTTCTAAACCATCCACCATGATCAATTCATTAATATGTAAAAAATTATATGAATTAGTTAATCGATCTAGGATAACCCAAGTTGGATCAAACTATTTTAAGGTATTAGGAAATACTATAATGAAATGAATGGAAATAATCTCCCACTTCCACTAAGTAATTTATAAAGGATTCAAAAACCCCATCAAAACTTAATGTTATAATTTCACCTACTGGAAAAGATGGCACCAAGGCACATACTCTAATAAATATTTATTCATACCATGACACTAAAACTACCACATCATATCATGATACATATTTATAACACCCAAATTAATTTCCAAACTTTAACTATGTAACTTTTAAAAAACCAATTCTTATATATTTTAAGAGTAAGTAACTTCCCATAAAACAATAATTGTTAAACCTCATCTTTAGATCGACTATCCAATACATCATCATTAAAAATTCATTCACTATACACTTTTACTTAAAGGTATCCCCGTAAAATTCCTATACTTTTCTCACCAAATAACATGTTACCAAAAATATATAAAGAAGTTCCTTCTCATTAATCTCCACATATAAAAATTAAAGAGATGAAAATAACTCCATCACTTTACACTACTTGATTATCCCTTAATAATACTCACCATAATACTTATGACTTAAATAATTATTCACCAAATTACCCATTAAAGGAGTATATGTGATATTTAAATCATAATATTAGAAAAATTGATCATAATTTCTCTACGAAAAATTAAAATCCTTATGTTAAAATATATTTCTCAAGGTCTTATAATATGAATGGATCAGAAAGTGTTATCTAAGAAAATAATGTCTCTAAATATTAAGTGCACAAACAAAAACAAAATTCTCTAAATCATGAGTATCATAGTCATGTTCATGAGGATTTAAATATCTATAACCATAAGAAATCACTTCCCTCTCCTCCATTAAGACATTCCGAAAACCCAAAAATAATATAACAAAAAAACACCTAACATGTAAAAAATTGATTCTTAGACATGTTATCATACAATTGATTCTCTAAGAAACTGTAAAATTATATTAATATTATCAACATAATATTACTCTATAATTGAATAAACTAATGTATCATCAATATAGAAAACTATAAAATCGTTAATTAACCCTTATTTAGTGATATCCAGATTATAAATAAATATTAGATAACCAACTCACTATATTCAACTAGTTAAAAAATCATTTAACCTATGTGGAACGTAATGATTCTTCATTATCACATAATTAAATCATTTTTAATCTATAAATAAAATTAATCTATCATATTAATTATTTGAAAATAGAATTGAAGTATCCCATATAGAAACAATATTCAGAATAAATACTTGCTATAATAACTCATTAATCTTAACCATTAACTCTCAAATATATTTTTGGAACCATATGATACACCCCCATAAAAATATTAGAAACACCTGGATATATATCTATCCTAAAATCAGTCTCCCACAAGGGGGAAAATTTTAATCTCCTTTTGAAACACCTCAAAATTAACCCTCATAACTTTGAAAAACTTATCTATATCTATATTTTATGGAAAAGGATTCAAGATTACTAACTGAGATATATTTTATGTCGATAAATTCATCTCCATACTAAATGAAAATAACATTCACCAATAAACATCACACTGTAAAGACCCTAGTATCTATTACATATATATTTCATCTTAATATATAAATATTAATTGAATAACATAATGAACCATGATATAATCATATAGGTCTAGTGCATTTATAATCATAGATACATAAACAACTGGCTTATAGGTGAACCACATCATCTCCCACTATGTTCTTCATAACTAACACCCTTCTTAGACATATCATACATAGTAACTTTCTTGATAATCTGGGGAAAAGTAACATAAGAGAGGGTGATCTCATATGCTCAGTAAGGATAAAAAGGGATATATCAATATAACATGATCATATGGGTATGAGAATAAGATAATAATATTTAAAAACCAAACCCTTCATATTATAGATCATAAAAATAAGTCATGGAATAAATCTTAGCATTTCATAAGACATGGATAGTAATGGAATCAAATAATGTGATCCATGAGAAAATAAAATTATCATAAAAGATATATTTTTGGTATACACGTAATAATTAAAAATTATTTTCTTAGTATTCAAGGCTCATTTCTAAAACTATTGTAGTGAAATAGTTTCTCTCCCCAAATCATCGTAGTAGTCAAAGTTCAATCCCAAGAATATCATAGTGGAAAAAATCCCTTACTGAACTGGGTTCACTCCCCATTATCGTAATATTTATCTCATGAGATATCAATCTTTACTCAATGCATTGGAGGGAGATATAGGTTTCACCCATCCTTGGTTATAATGTGACCACTGCCCTTTGTTATAATATAACCACCGTCCTTGGTTATAACATAACCAATAAAAAAATTAAAACCATAAGAAGTGTGAAATAAGATAATAAAACATTTATTAGATTATAACCCATGAAAATAAATGGATTTCATAAACATTTCCTCTTAGCATAACCCATGTAAATGAAATGGATTTCATAAATATTTTATCATTTCATCATAGCATAACCCATGGAAAAAATAATGAGTTTCATAAAATTCTTGTCATCATAAACATAAAATATCCATAGAAAGGATATTAATGGTATCAATGTATAATATCCCAATTAAATCACAAGTAACATCAATTTATGTCATCTTATATGGAATGTGATTTTGAAATATCACTTGGAATGTTTCTTGAGAAAAATAACCTTTTCACTTTTAAAATAACCTTTTTAAAAAACTAGAAGTTCAAAAAACATTATGAAAATAATTTTATTTTATAATAATAATTTAAAAATATAAATTAATCTTTAAAACATAGAGTGTTCATGATAGTGAAAAATACCATTCATGTCGTAAACGTTAAAACAAATATTCCTTTCACATTTTTGGTAAAACCCAAAAGGGCCTTGTTTGAAAAAAAAATAAGAAGATTAATTTTAAAAAATTGTGTAAAAATTTAAAAATGGGTAAAAATTTCATTAATAAATCATTTTATATCCTAAAAAAATTCTTTAAAACATTTTTAGAAAACATAGATATGGAATAAAAATCATTTTTTAGAGAAGAGGGAAATAAATTCGAGTTTCCTTAAAAACATTATTTTAGAACCTTGAGTACATAAAGAGGGTAAAATGAATGGGAAAATATTATTTTTATGAAAAAAACACAGGAGAATAAAATTAATTAGTTTCTTGAGAGATATATCATAATATTTCATCATCGTAAACTTAATCATAAACAATCCTGATAAACATTGAGATTGTAACATACAACATTTACCACTTTGGTACCTTTTGAATCGTAAGCTACATAAATAAAAATTAATTATATGGATATGTATATACTATAATTTCATTATAATAATCAAAAAATACATTCATGGGAATTATATAAACCACACAAAGGAAACATGTGGTGAATATGGCAAGAGTCCCATGGAAATAAAAGTGAGATAAAGATACCTCACTTTAAGCCTCGAATTCCTTCATACATGTTTAAAACTAATGTATAATAAATAAAGTTTTATTATAAATATATTAAATAACCATAATTATATTTATCATATCTATATGATTTACTTATGACCTTTTATTACACATTTATTAAAAATTCCTTTTCAAAATCACGTTTTGGGAACAGCTTCGTTTTTCATATATGTTTTGGTTTGGTATTTTCGGTCCTTTTACTTTGATCATGGTTCCATAATATAAATAATTTTAACCCTAATATAGTATCATATATATTCATTATATATGTATTTATATTAATCTATTAATGTTATATATGGAAAATTAATTACACCATTAATGAATACGGTAGGTCTCACATATGCATGAATGTTGTTTCCATTTTTTTAACAGAAGGAATGGAATGAAAGTAAATAGTATATAAAATTTATTTCATCATTTTTATTTAATTTATATCATATATTTTCATTAAATTTAACCTTATTACCTTCTATGTAAAGTGTAAGTGAAAAATGATTCATATTGCTTTGCAAGACGGTAGTCCGCTGTACACACGAGCGATGTTATCGTATTCCCCAGGAATATAAAGTAAGAAGGTATATATGATATTATAATACCACAAGTATAATTTTTTTATTAATATAATATATAAAATTTAAACCCATCATTATATCCACCCATGAGATACAGTGATGGAGAACACATTACATTGGTTTGCAAGGCGGTAGTCCACCATACACACAATCAACACTTTCATTTCCCATTTGATGTAAGAGGAGATATATATAGGTTATTACATTAACATAATAAAATATCAGTATATTAGATATATTCATATTTTCTATCATATTTTTTGAATATTATTTTTAGTAAATTAAATAATAAATAATATAAAAACTCTCAGTTATGAACATTACCTTCTCTTCGGACAACCTCCTTATTAGATTAACACCAAAATACTTATTAGGAGGGTTTCATAATAAATATAAGTAATATAGTATGTGGGGATGGATTTAAGTAAGATATTTTTGTTGGGATTTTCTAAAACAAAGGGTTTTTAAAGTGTGAAGAGGAGAGGAGAGGGGGTGCCCTTTTATAAGAGGGGAGAGGACACACTTTGAATGTTTGAAAAGAAAAATGTGTAACCATATTTTAAACATGCCTCAAGGTTCCAAGATGGATAATTATAACACCTTACAATATATAAGTTCAAAATATGGCTCTAAAATGGTATTTGGACAAGTTTTTAGGTCATTTATCACTTATATTTTTATTTTAACCCTCAGTAAACCCATTTTAACCTTAACCTCAGTAATTATTATTTTTACTATTTTTACTATTCATTTTGACCCAAAATTAATATTAACTTATTATATAATATTAATTATTATTATCTAAAATATGGAATCCATTTCTCCAAATTCCATTCACATATTTGGAAATATTTAATTTAAAAATTAACCCACATAAGCGATGAAAAAGCGATTTTTCTAAAGAGAAAATGTTCATAAGAATAGAAAGTTTTAATATCAAAGGTCAATATGAATTTGATTCAAATGAAATAAATTAGTTTAATAATAAATTAATTAAATAATTATACTTTTAAAAAAAATTTAAACAATATAAAACTTTTTAAATTCTTTAAATGAAAAGAAAGTTTTTAATAAAAATCAGAAATTTTCACTATTCACATAGAAATTAATATTTTTAGTAAATTTTCAAGAATTAAACCTAAGATATTTTTGACACATTTATTCCAAAAATGAAGTTATTTTTTTCTTATAAATTTTCTAAAAGTTTAAAAAAATTTTTTTTTTATTTTTTCACAAAAAATAATACAAATCATTTTTTGAGAAAAAAATATTTTCACATCATATAATGAATTTACAAAAAAAAATAAGTACTTATTTATAAATATATTTTATCTATCTTAAAACTTTATAATTAATTTAAAAATTTTGGTTATTCCTATTCATTCTTCCAAATTTAATATCTAGGTTATAATGGTCAAGTTTAAAAAATAATATTTGTAGTATATCGTGGTTTGTTAAAACTTGATGTTGTGTGTAACACAAGATATCAAAGAAATTAAATTTATTCAAAATAAAATTTTATAAAATTATTAGTGTGTTACATTATACCCACATTAAAATTAATTTCTCCCTATAAATTCATCACTCTGAAAAAAAAATAGATGAGGATACTTTTGCCTCATCATATCTTCAAGTTCCCACATAGCTTCTTCAAATAAATGGTTTCACCACAAAAGTTGGACCAAGTGAGTAGTCTTATTTCGTGACACTTTATCTCTATGGTCTAAAATATCCAACGATTTTTATTTATATTAATGATATTTATCTAGTGGTATGAACTCAGAGTTTAGTACATTTGAAGTATCAGGTATGTACTTCCTCAAAACAGATACAAAGAACATATTGTGAACTTAAGAGAGGTTCAGTGGAAGCCACAATAGATAAGATACCAACCCAATATGATCAAAACATTAAAAAGTACCAATATGACTAGGTGTTAGTTTGAAATTATTCACAAATATCATTACCTTTTTCCGTGGAGAAATTCTTAGGAACACTTTGTCACCAACTTCAAATTCCAGATCATGTTGGTGACTGTCAGTATAAATTTTATGCATACTGCTCTTATATGTTGTTGAATGGTTCTAACATTATCTATCATTTCTTCCACTAGATTAGGTCCTAATAGATTTATTTATCAAACTTCATCCTAGTAATTTGGATTTATACACTTATTTCCAGATAGGGATTCAAAAGGATCCATATGAATGTTTGAGTAAAATCCATTGTTGTAAGAAAAATTAACCCGAGGAAGGTGTTAATCCCAAAAATCATTGAAATACATAGAAAAAGTTCTCAAAATATCCTTTAGGGTTTTAATTTTTCTCTTATAATGACCATATTTCTAAGGATGTTATATAGTGCTAAAAGATCGCCTCATATCTAGATTCCGCTAAAGACTTCTCGAGAACGTCAAAGTAAACCTCAAACCCTGATCAAATACAATTGAATTTGGTAATCCCTGGAACCTTACCACTTAATTAATGTATATTATAAAAATATTATACAAATATAAATATTTTTTATAGAAATTAAGTGTGATGAATTTGTAAGGATATCGACTACAACCCATATATCATTATTTTCATTAGATGTTTTGGGGAGTCAAATGAAAAATACTTGGTTTTGTTTTCCCATTTCCATTATAGTATGATTAATGTTTGTAAAATACCCTCATACTTTTTTTTCTCAGTCTTAACTTGCTGATATAATAAGTACCTAGATACAAACTCTACAATATCTCTCTTTATTCTATCCCATCATAAATACTCTTTCATATCTCTATACATCTTTTTACTTTCAGGATGAATAGAGAATAAATAACTATGAGATTCCTCCAATAGATCTTCCTTAATATATAGTATAGAACAATAAAACAACCCCTAAAACTTATCATTCAATCATGATCAAGGTTAAAATTAGGAAAATTTCTCACCATATTTTTAGCTCCATATCATCATTTAGCTCTTCTTTAATCTTCACTTGTATTGATATTTGAACACTCTTTTGAGAAAGATATGATCTATTCAATTAATTAAATAATTCTAGATCCTTAATTTGAAAATATAGAAATATTGGATCTTTTTTATCCTCATCATGGAAAATCTAGCATGATCCTATCGACTCAAATCACATGCCATCTTGTTCGCTTTCCTGGGGTAGTTATGTATTAAAGAACCATAATCTTTAATCAATTATAATAATCTTGTATGATACATATTCAACTTCTTTTGTGTGAATATATACTTTAAACTTTTATGATCATTATATATATTACATTTTTATCAATAAAGATTATACATCTATATCTTTAATTAAAAAATTATCGTATCTAACTCTAAATCATGAGTTTGGTAATTTTCCTCAAGAACCTTCAATTGGTCTAGGACATAAGCTATAACCATGTCATTATTCATGAGTATGAATCATAATCTCTTCTTAGATGAATCACTATATATTATAGACCCCTATCTACTATAGGGTAATGTAAGCACAACTATTCTTACCAATCTTCTCTTTAATTTATTTAAATTTTCATTGAATTCATTCATCTAGAGGAACTTGGATATCTTCTGAGTTAACATGCTGGGTCGATTAGATAATTGTGAGAAATTTCCCATTATCTATTGATAATATCCATCAAAACCAAGAAAAATTTATATCTTAGTAACCATGGAAGGTCTAGGAAAATATTCAATATCCTTCTTCTTTGATGTATCCATAAATATACCCTCAGCTAAGATTATATGAACCAAAAATGAAACCTTTTGTAGCCAAAATTCACACTTTTTAAATTTTGCAAAAATATTTCCTTCTTTAGGGTCTTTAGTACAATTATAAAGTGATATTTATGATTTTCCTTACTCTTTTAATATATAAGAAAATTGTCTATAAAGACTACCATAAAATTGTTAAGATAATATCTAAAGACTCTATCCATCAAATACATGAAGATAGTGGTAGATTTAGTAGGACCATATGGAATCGCTATATACTCATAGTGTTTATACCTTGTAAGGAATGTTGTATATCCTCCTTCTTGAACCTCAATTGATGATATCCAAAAAAATTAAATATTTGAAAAGTATTGTGATTCTCATAGTTGATCCAATAGTCCACTAATACAGGTTATAATATACTTGTCCTTGATTTTGATCTTGTTCAGTTCATGATAATAAATATAGAGTCACATCGATCAATCTTTATTCTTAAAAAATAGAACAAGTTCAACCCAAGATGAAACACTTGTCCAAATAAATCCATTATTAAAATTCTCCTAGAGTTTCTTCTTCAATTCCTACAACACAATCAGGGTTATTCTATAGGGATTCTTTGAAATAGGTGTATCACTAGGTATGATTTTTATTGAGAAATCAATTTCAAATTTTAGTATAAGTCTAGGAAAATATTTTGTAAAGACTTTAATAAAATCCCATAAAAAATGGAATATCAATTATGTTGAGTTTCTCCCCAACCATTTGAGATAAACACCCCCTTTTAATGGGAATCAAGACCCATACAATGGATGTGGCTTCCATTGGAAGTTAATATTTATCATCACACTGATAAAAAATCATTGGTTAGATTAAAATATCAAACGTGACTTCCCTTACTAGGAAATTGATGTGGAATTTATATAAAGAAAGACAATCCATGCCTAATATAACATCAAATTCAACTAGAGAAAGAATAATGAGGTTTTTAGGAAGAAAATTCCTACAAACATAAACCAGAGAAGAATCATAGAATTGAAATGTGATCATTGTACCATTAGGGGTTTTCATTTTTAATTCAACATCTAATCATTGGGAATAGGAATTAACATTCCTAAATACTTTTAATGATATAAGGGAATTAATGTAACTAAACTCAAATAAGATACCTCAATATTTGTGTATTCCTATCACCGCCCCAACTTCATTTTTAAATCTTTAATCCCTTAGTAAAACCAAATTGGATAGAATAAACATCAAGCATATTTGATTGGAGTGATCCATCATTCATAGGATGACTAAATAATGAAAACTTATATTCAATTTATAACACCTTGGGATTAACCGTTGTTGTCCATAATTATCATATATTCAAATCAACCATGATGGTTTATCAAGAGTTTGTGAATTTCCCAAGCATAACCCCTAGGAGTGTCAAACTAGGTGTGCAGTAAGTACTGTTGTCATGCACCAGGTGAAAATCAAGTAAAATCCCAATGTAAACCTTTTAAAGTTATTACCCCTAGGTAAAACTATTCCAAAACCACATCCACTTGTAGTATCCAGACAAAGATTTTTTATAGGAAATACACACTACTTTCTTTACCATAACATAGGAAATTATCCTATACTTAGGATTATCCTAGGGTTTCTCAATAAATATTTCTCATTCATGCTTCTAAATTTTAACTAAACCTAGCTCTGATACCAACTCTAAAGACCCTAACTTGTCATACATATATATTACATCTTAATAGATTAGTATTCATTACATAAAATAACAATACATGTTATAATCATATAGTTCTAGTTCATTCAGAAACTTGAATACATAAAAAACTAGTTCATAGTTGAACTAAATAATCTCTCACTAAGTTCTTCATAACTAGTACCCTTCTTAGACATATCATAGATAAAAACTTTCTTCATAACATGAGGAAAAGAATAAAAATTAAGGGTGAGATAAAATTCCCAGTAAGATTAAATAAGGGTGATATCAATATAACATGATAATAAGGGTACGAGAAAAATAGAATACAATTCTAAAACCACAACCTACATATCATAGATAAAAAACATGATACATGGCCAAAATATTGGTAGTTTATAAGTAATTAATAATAATAAAATAAATAAATATGATCCATGAGAGAATACAATTTGAATAAGACATAGATTTTTGACATACATATAAGAAGGGAAAATAATTTCTTTATTAGTCAAGGATAATTTCCAAAACTATCATAATGGAATGCGTTCACTCCCTAAACCATCTTAGTAGTCAAGGTTCACTCCCAAAACTATCATAGTAGTTGAAGTACCTTACTGAATTGGGTTCACTCCCCATTCTAGTTTTGTTTATATCATGATATATCACTCTTTATCAAATGAATTAGAGGGAGATATAGGTCTCACCCTTCCTTTGTTATAACATGACCAATATCCTTGGTTATAACATAACCACCATCCTTGGTTATAACATAACCATGGTCATATAATGAAAACCATACATAGGTTTTATACACCATCATAAAACATTTATCATATCATAACCCATGAAAATAAATGTGTTTTCATAAACAATTAAACTTATCATAACCTATGGAAAATAAAAAGGTTTAATAAACATTTCATCATTTCATCATAGCATTACCCGTGGAAAATGAATGAGTTTCATAAACATCTTGTCATAAAAAATGTAAACCATATAGTGAATGAATAATAATGATATAATTGGATCATATTCACATTAAAGCTTAATAAACATCAAAGGATTTAATTCTATATGGAAAATGATTTTGAAAGATCACTTGGAACATTTCTTGAGGAGGATAACCTTTTCACTTTGGAAAAGACATTTTTTAAAAACTAAAAGTTCAAAATACATTGTAAAAATCCTTTTAATTGAAAATAATATTTTAAACTTATAAAATAATATTTAAAAATTTTATTTTTCATGAAGGTATAAAATACCATTCATGTAATACACATCAAAACAAATATTCAGTTCACATTTTCAGTAAAAGACAAAAGGGTCTTGTTTGGAAAATAAAAATAATATTCCTTTTAAATAGTTTTGTAAGAATTAAAAAATGGGTAAAAATTTATTTATTCAATCATTTTAGATCAGTAAATAATGTATTTAAAACTTTTTTAGAAAATATATACATGGATTAAAAAGGTTCTTTGACTAAAGATTGAAATTAATTTAGGTTACATTAAAAACATTAATTTGGAACCTTGATTACATAAAGAGTGGGAAATGAAAGAAAGACATGAATTTTCATGAAATAACTATAGAAGAATAAAATCATGAGTTTCTTGAGAGATATATCATAAGATTTCACCATAAAAAAATCTATCATAAATAATGTTGATAAGAAATGAGATTATAACATACAATATTTACCATTTTGGTACCTTTTCAATCATAATCCCCTTGTATTAAAGAAAATTATATGGATATTTATATCCCATAATTTCATGAGAATAATCATAAAATAAATTAATGGGAAGTATATACATGAAACAAAATGGTAAATATGGAACATGTCCCATGGAAATAAAAGTGATATGAAGATCTTATACCTTAAATATCAACTTCTGTTGGTCGGAGTGGACACTCAAGAGGGGGGTGAATTGAGTTCCAATTAAAATTTCTGTTAAAAATATTGTCTAGTTAAAATCTCCCGATTTATAAAATAAGTTAAACTATAGTGAATTTATACAGATTGTAAATGTTCACTTAGCTTCTCAGAGATTGATTAGGTCTCAATTAGTTTAACCACAATATCAAACTAACTTTTGAAACTAATCTACTGATTTACAATAATTTTAAACACTTGCTAATCTAACTATCAAAGTAGCTTCAAAATAATTTTGTATTTTAAAGTAATAGTAGCGGAATAAATATAATATATGTCGTATACATTAAACTTAAATAAAAGATGCACAACAGATATAACAAGAGGTCCAGTCTCAAGCCGAGACTTAGTCCTCTCAAATATATATAAGAATTTGATCCACACCCTGGATCGAGGTTAACAACAGTTTTACAAAAACTTTCCAGGTCCAAGACCTCTACCACTGTTATTCGTGGGAAAAAAAACAACAGAAAACCAGCTGTTCAGGTCACACACGACCTCTACCACTATCCCAGTGGGAAATAAAAGATGTAAGAGTTTGAGTGAGGATTTACAGATCCTCCAGTTAAAGCACATGAGACAGTGTGTGTGTTAAATACAGTAGATAACACACACTGCTCAAAAAGTAAATAATGAATCACAGAGCAGAGATGTAGAGTTTATAAATGGCTCTAGTGATTGTCAATGTATCTCTAGATTCGTTGGATTGAGCAGGAATGCTTTAGAGTCCTTCTCTGGTTTTTCTGTTGAAAAACAGAGTGTCGTAGTTCAGCTTGTGTTCTACAGTCTCTTGATTCGTCGTGTGTTCTTCAGAAATGTAGGATTGCATGTATGGAACTTCTTTGAGAATTGTGCAATGTGTTCTTCACATTTGTGCTCCGGATTGTTTTTCTGTTCAGTACAGAGCTCGCATGTATTGTATTATATGTGTTGATACGTGTCAAGCACGCGTGTGTTCTCTAATGTAGTTCAATCTTCTTTATATTCCACGAGCTCTGGCAGTAGGAATGATTCCCTTTTCATAGGTACGAGATACAGTTTCCTGTCAAGACAACAACTAACATTAAATAACATTAATTTCATTAAAAACAACAAATATGACCGTTAGAATTATTTAAAATAATATTGACAAAAGCTTAAGAAACGGTGTCACAATGATCATGGAAACAGTGTCTTCTTCACGGTGTCTGATCACGGTGTCTGGTCACGGTGTCTTGTCACGGTGTCTGGTCACGGTGTCTGGTCACGGTGTCTGGTCACGGTGTCTGGTCACGGTGTCTGGCCACAGTGTCTGGTCACGGTGTATGGTCACGGTGTCTGGTCACAGTGTCTGGTCATGGTGTCTGGTCACGGTGAGTCTTTCACGGTGTCTCCATACTTAGACAAAAAAAACTGTATTCGGACTAAGACAGTGATATGCAGAATATGGGTTAAGGTTAATCATTATAGATAATATATGAGAGAATTGTGATCATGCATAAGACTTGTAGAGAGTAATTAACATCCATAAGATTTGTTATTATAAAAACATGATGTACACCTATTGTTGAGTTTGATGAGCATTAGCAAGATGTGCACTGAAGATCAAGATTAATTAATAGTAATGAGATTTGTGATCATTAAAACATGATTAACACATGAGGAGTCCAACAATATCCCCCTTTTTGATGATCACAAATCATATATAGGCAGAATATAAAAGACATGTAATATTAAAGATACTAGCATAGAAAAAACAATATAGAACAAATACTTGCAGTTTTTCCAAACAGATACTTGCAGTTTTTCTCCCCCATTTATACTATTATAGAACTGATACCCGTAGGTTTTTCTCCCCCTTTTGGGATTATCAAAAAGTATAGAAAAGGAAATGAAACTCGGTAGTTGTCATTAAACAAAGGATTCATAATACAAAGTACAGGATAATTACAAACTGTAAACAAGAAATGACATCCCATCAAAAAGAAAAACAGTCGGTAAACTCTTTAGGGATCCATTTTTGTCTTTCCTTTATCAGCAGCAGGAGATGGTGCTGAATTAGAAGAAGGTATAGAATAGGTAGACAATGAGGGTAAGGGTAGACCTTCAAAAACAGATGGAGCCAAAGTAGGAGTAGTAGAAGATCTAGGCTTAGGTTGGTCAAGAATGACTGGCCGGATCTGAGAAAGGGCTTGGCTAACTGACATGGTAGTTAATGATAAGGTAGAAAGTCCAGGTCTAAGGGGTGCAGAAGTTGGAGCAACTATAGCAGTACTCTGCACATGAAAATACAGCTTCAAAATATTGATGAAATCAGTAATGATTTCACCACCATACTGCATAGCCTTTTCAAAATCATCCTTATTCTCCAAAAATATGTCAAAAAAGCTGGTGAACTCTGAAAGTTTCTGAACTTGAGCTTTAAAAGCTTGAGTCACCGGAGGGATTCTCAGATTTTCCACAAGATATCTAAAGTGATCTTTCATGTCATTTTTAGAGAAAATCATGGAAAGATACAAATATATTTTCTTGGAGATCTCTTATTTAGCATCATTGGATATCTTTGAATGGATCCTAACCAAGTCCAATGCTCTATCACTGTTCTTAATCACTTATGATAAAGAAGACAGATCCAAGCCACTAAAGGCATTCTGTAATTCTTCCATAATTATGGATCTTAGCAGAGAATCATCCAAAGCAGGTGTGGAGGTCTGACCAGAAGCAGGTGAAGCCTTGACAACTTCGGTTAGAACTTTGAGCTGTTTCATAACTTTTTGCAGACATCCAGTGTATTCATCTGTAAGCTTATTCAAAGTTTCCACAAGCTCTCTCATGCGTTCCAGCATCTTCGTGTGCCTTTTTCCAATATTTTCATAAAAATATAGTAGGTAAGGATGAACTTGATACACAATCTCCCTAGAAAGGAGGGAATCAGAAGACTCAGGTGAAATAGCAGTAGGTGCAGGGGCAGAAACAGGAGCAAGCTCGGATCTCATAGATAGCTCATTCTGCAGACTTGCGGCCATACTTTTTAGATTTAAAACATCAGCACTCAGCATCTCATTTTCTACTCGGACTTCTTGGATTTCTTGGATCATCCTTGGTTGAATATGCAAGATAATATTTTCCAAGATAATTGATGCATCTTCTTGACTTAATTGAGTCACTGGGCGAGGTTGAGTGGAGATAATTTTCTCAAAACCAGCTAACAAAGTCTCGCCAAAAACTTTCAGATCATATTTGGTTACAAAGGAATGAAGCTCAGGTAAGGATGCAGGTAAAGGTAGAGGTTCAGATTCTGGTTGAGGATCAGAGTCATCTTCAGACCCAGATTCTGATCCAGATTGAGGTTGGGGCTCTGGTTCTGGTTCTGAATGAGCTAAGGACTTCAGTTGAAACAGAGAAGAAAGATCCATTCCAGTTGTAGTCACTTGTTGTGACTCATTCACATCATAAAATCTTGGGAACTCATACCGAGAGTGTATAGAGAAAGTGACAGACTGTTGAGAAGCTTCACCAGATCCAGATTCCACAATATCAAGATTTTGAGTTTCCTCCCCCTCAACTTTTACTTCCCTTTCAGATTCTTGAGGTTCAAAAACATGGACAAGATCCACAAGATCATCCCTAATCTCTTCAGCAAACTCTTGCCTTGCCAGCTGAAAGGCAATTTCCATTCTTTCTTCAGCAGATGGAATAATCTCAGGAACTGATTGTTCCACTGGATAAGCTTCCAGACTTGCTTCTTTCTCAACAGAAAGAGTCTCTTCAACAAAAACTTCCTCAAAGGTTGCTTGCTGTTCTGAACCAGGAAAAACTAATTTCCTTGCATCATTGGGATGAGTTTCTTCCTCATGAAGAACAACTGAAGGATCCTCAGTCCTTTCCTTTTCAACAACAACTTCCTCTCCTTGAGGTATTTCAACAGGGATAACACCCCTTTCCTCTTCAATAGGAACTGTTTCCATTGGAGGTATCACTGATTCTTCTCTAGATGGAACTTCATCTGTTACTTCTTCTTGATCTTCTTCTTCTGAGTACTCAACCACTTCATCTGGTTCCAAACCAGTATCATCTAGGATCTTAGGCCTTCTTGGATAGTCAACATGATTAAACTTTTTATACAGTTGATCACTATCCTCAACCCATTTCTTTTTCCAGGGATTCCAGCTAATCTTCATCCTTCTGATGATAGGCATGGATAGGCAGAAATCAAAGTCCTATAATTTTTCTTCATTCAGTCCAACCATTCCTTTTGAGACTAACACGGCTGAAATCATCCTTGAATAAAACAGGGAGGTGGATTTGGAAGTTACTTTGATCAGCTCAAAGATATGGTCGATAACATACTTACACAGATTGATTTTTTGGCCATTCTTCAACAAGTGAATCAGGAACACATCTTGATACTTCATCACATCAAAATCTCCTTTTCTTGGACTAACCAAATTCTGAACAAACTTGAACAAAATTCTTGTCTCCCCATCCAGTTCAGTAGCTATGGCCCTTCGCTTGGTTCCATTTCCAGTTAGATTTTCCAAAGCGGTTTCTAGGTCAAAGATGTCAGTTGTTGGAGGAGGGTCTCTCTGGTAATCTTCACACACTCCTTCATGTGGAATTATTAGGTATACAACCCACAACATTGAAGAGAAAGAGCACTTCTGACCATCGATCCTGCTGGTCACCAAAAAGCTTTCTCCAAACTCAAAAGAGAACTTTACATACTGATAGAATTGAGCTACAGGCCTCGGGTAAATCGGTATATTCTGTCCAGTGAACCATTCAATCCATCCTTGTTCTTTTAAAACTTTCAAAACTAACAATCTTCTAGACATCAACCATTCAGGGAAAACCTCTTTTTCAGGTACAACGTTGCGGCTTACCAGGTTTGGGTTTAGAGGTCCTTCGGGAGCTATCCTCGGTATCCTCTTATGTTTCTTAGAGAAGCACTTCTCAGACGAGGGTGAAGATGGATGCTTCATCCTGGGCATTCACTAAAGGTTCGGGCGAGAGGGAAGAGAAGGTTCAGGAGAGAATTCGGGTAAGGAGTCAAATTAAACCCTTAAGTTTTATCATTTAGGAATGTCAAACGTCATAAAAACACAAACGCAGGAAATCAAATAGCGGTGAAATAAAAATTACCGCGATACGGGTAAAAATAAAATAAAAAATTATCATACTTCTCACAGTGAGATAGAAAACTAGCCATCATGGTGAGACAATTTATAGTTATCACGGTGAAACAGTGAGAAGTTTATATAGTCACGGTGAGACAGTGAGTTGTTAGATCGTGAGCATAAAACGGTAACTCAGAAATAATAAGTATAAAATCGTAAAGTAAAGTACAGTAAAGTTTTAAACATTAAGATCAGTAAGATATTCATTTATGATTAATCATACCAAGATCATGTATGATGTAGTCTAATCTTTTAGAATTTAATGGTTTAGTGAATATATCAACAAGTTGATATTCAGTACCAATGAATTCCAAAGTTATATGAACTTTTTGATAATGATCCCTAAAAAAGTGATGTCTTACATCAATATGTTTTTTCCTAGAATGAGAAACATGATTCTTAGAAATATTAATAGCCCTTGTGTTGTCACAATTTATTGAGACATGTCTGAATTGATATCCATAGTCTAGTAATGTGTGTTTCATCCACAAAATTTGTGCACAACAACTTCCAGCAGCTATGTATTCAGCTTCTGCAGTTGACAATGCAACAGAGTTTTGTTTCCTACTACACCATGATACTAGTGACTTGCCTAAAAGATGACATGTTCCAGAGGTGCTTTTTCTATCTAGCTTACATCTAGCAAATCCAGCATCATAATAACTAACTAGTTCAAATGATTTTCCTTTGGGATAGAACAGTCCTAAATTGGGAGTATGCTTGAGGTATTTGAAAATTCTCTTTACAACATTTAAATGTGACTCTTTAGGGTTTTCTTGAAAGCGAGCACACATACACACACTAAACATAATATCAGGACGACTAGCAGTCAGGTAGAGTAGACTTCCAATCATTCCTCTATAAGTGGTTTGATCAACAGATTTACCATTTTCATCAAGATCCATCTTACAGGTGGTACTTATGGGAGTGTCACTACTTTTTGTGCTATCCAATCCAAAACGTTTTAAAATATCTCTAGTATATTTACTTTGAGTTAAAATAATTCCATCATCATTTTGAAAAATTTTAAAACCAAGAAATAATTTAAGTTCACCCATTAAACTCATTTCAAATTCATTTTGCATCATTTTTGAAAAATCAGTACATAAAGAATTTTTAGAAGATCCAAAGATAATATCATCAACATAAATTTGTACTACTAAAACATCTTTAGAAATTAGTTTTATAAAAAGATTAGGATCAGCTATTCCTTTTGTAAAACCTTTAGAAATTAGAAAAGTACTTAATCTATCATACCAAGCTCTTAGATCTTGCTTTAAACCATATAAATTTTTTGATAGTTTGAAAATATGATTTGGAAAATGAGGGTTTGAAAAACCAGGTGGTTGTTCAAAAAAAACATCCTCAACAATATATCCATTTAAGAATTCACTCTTGACATATATTTGATATAGTTTGAAATTTAGATGTGCAATATAAGAAAGTAAAATCCTAATAGCTTCTAATATGGCTACTGGAGAAAAAGTCTCCTCGTAGTCAATACCTTCTTCTTGACTATAGCCTTGTGCAACTAGTCTAGCTTTATTTCTAACTATGTTTCCAGATTCATCTACTTTATTTCTAAACACCCATTTTGTTCCTATTGTGAAAGTGTCCTTAGGTCTTTCAACAAGAATCCAAACTTTATTTCTTTCAAATTGATTGAGTTCTTCTTGCATAGAAATTACCCTAAATTCATCATTAATAGCATCATCAATGTTTTTAGGTTCAAGTTGTGACAAGAAGGCTTGATGTTCAACCTGATTTATAAGAGAATCTTGAGTCTGTGTTCCTCTATCTAAATTACCTACAACAGCATCTAAAGGATGATTCTTCATAATTATAGTTGATCTAGAAAAGGTAGGACTAGAAATTTCAGGTTCATCAACAGGTTGGGAGTCAACAGAAGCAGGTTCTGGAAAATTTCCAGAACTGGATGCTTTTACTACAGGTCCACTGTCCTTATCATTAAGGTTCAAAATAGAGAGATCATCTTCAAGATTTTCAAGAGAAGTTTTAGGCTTATGTGGATCAGTTTCATCAAACTTGATGTGAACAGATTCTTCCACACACTTGGTTCTCTTATTTAAAACTCTATAGGCTTTACTAGAGATAGAATAACCTAAGAAAATTCCTTCATCACTCTTGGATGCAAACTTGTCAAGATTATCTTTGGTATTATGAATAAAGACTTTGCAGCCAAAAACTATGAAGTAGTTAACCTTAGGTTTCCTATGGTTTTACAACTCATAAGGGGTCCTCTTAAGAACAAGCATGATTAAGACTCTATTGATAATATAACAAGCTGTATTTATAGCTTTAGCCCAAAAATAAACAGGTAGGTCATACTCATTAAGCATAGTTCTAGAAATTTCTTGCAGGGTTATATTCCTTCTTTCTACTACACCATTTTGCTGGGGTGTCCTAGGGGCAGAGAAATTGTGACTATAGCCATTGTCTGAGCAGTAAGATTCAAATTCACGATTTTCAAACTCATGGCCATGATCACTTCTCAGAGTTTTAATCTTAAGTCCACTAAGGTTTTCTACAGATTTGGATTATTTAACAAAGTAAGAACAAGCTTCACTTTTGTGAGCTAGAAAATATACCCAAGTATATCTAGAAAAGTCATCTACTAAGACATAGACATAGTGCTTACCATTTAAGCTAGAAAATCTAGATGGTCCAAAAAATCCATGTGAACCAACTCGATAGGTTGAGAAGTTGAGACTTCTTTCTTTGGTTTGAAAGAGATTTTGTGTTGCTTTCCCTTTTGACAAGGATTACAAACTTTGTCATTTGGAAACTCAAGTTTGGGTAGGTCTCTAACTAAGTTCTTCCTTGTAAGTTTTCTAGGTGAGTGTATATTGCAGTGTCCTAATATTCTGTGCCAAAGACAAGACTCTTTATGAAATGCATTCAAACAAGTAATATTCTTCTTAGCTAAATAATTCAGATCAACAGCATAAACATTTTCATTTCACAGGGAATAAAATACTAAAGCATTTTTAGAATTAAAAACATTGCAAGAATCATTTTCAAATTTAACATTAAAACCATCATCACATAACTGAGAAATACTTAACAGATTATATCTAAGTCCATCAACAAATAAAACTTTAGAAATTAATACTGATTCAGTGTTACCAATCTAGCCTAAGCCGATGATTTTACCTTTATAATTATCACCAAAGGTGACAAAGCCTCCATCAATCCTGACTAATCTTTTAAAGCATGAGAAGTCTCCAGACATATGTCTTGAACATCCACTGTCCAAGTACTAGGTCTTCCTATAGGAGCTCTTTAAGCAGGTTTCCTACAAAACAGATTTAGATAGGAAATGATTTTGGTACCCAGATCTTCTTGGGTCCAGACAGGTTAGGAATCAAATATTTTGGTATCCAAATTTTTCTTATGGGTCTCATGAAAGTTGTAGAATCAACAGACTTTGAAAGATAAACCTTATTAGATCCATAACTATGAATATAACTAGTTGAAGCATATAAATGTCCATAACTAGAATTAACAGCATTCTGTCCAGATTTAGGAATAAATCTATTCTTAGTAAACTTTCTCTGTCCAAGTTTGTAGCCTATTCCAGTAGTGTATTTTGGTGCAACTTTCTTTCCTAGAATTTGAGTTAGTGTATCCTTTACATTTCTGAATTTCTCTAAATCACTTCTGAGTTTCTCATTAGATAATTTCAGTTCAGTGTTTTCTTTAAGCAACTGAGAATTCTTTTCCATTTCAATATCAAGATCAGATTTATGTTTAACAGTTAAAGCATACTGTTTCTTTAAACCTTTGTATTTTTCTTTCAGCTCATTACAGGTTTCTTCTAACATATCAAAATATTCAAATAGTTCATATTTTGACATGTTATCAGAGTTAGTATCATTTCCAGAATAATAAGAATTTAAAGCAGGAGTTTCAGAAGTTACCTTAGAAGTGTTTGTCATAAAACACATGTTTGCCTTATTTCTGTGTTCAGTTTCAGAAACTTCAGATTCAGTGGAGCTATCCTCATAAGATCTCCAAGTAGCCTTCATAGCCTTTTTGTACTTACTGTCCTTGTAATCATATTTCTTCTTGAATTTGAGCTTTGGGAATTCTACTTTAATATGTCTTTTTCTTTTGCACTCATAACAGACAACTTCATTACTTTTATCTGGATTTTTCCAATCCTTATTCTAATGTTCCTTATTGTCATACTTTGATTTGTAATTTTATTTGCTGAAGAATTTCTTTTTCCTATAAAACTTCTTAAACCTTCTGGAAATGTGAGCCATTTCAGCATCACTATCAGAAGCACTTTCACTGTCTTCACAGCTTGAACTCTCGTTTATAGCTTGAAGTTTCTCCTTATCCTTGTTCTTTGAAGTTGAAGATTTGAAAGCAACAGACTTTATTCTAGGTTCATCTTCTTCTTCTTTGTTCACCTTGAGTTCTTCCTCATAGATCATAAGATTACCAATGAGTTCTTTAACAGGTAGAGAAGCAATGTCACATGACTCTCTGATTGAAACAGATGTGCCTCTCCATCGGTCTGGTAAACATATCAAGATTCTCATAATTTGTTCCTTTGCTGGAATTGCTTTTCCAAGTGAATTCATTGTATTGACTATCTCATTAAACCTGAGATACATGTCAGAAATAGGTTCATCAGTTTTCATTTTAAAATTATCATATTTAATAGTATAAGTATTTAGTCTCATTTCCTTAACATTGGTTGTTCCTTCATGAGAAACGCCCAAGGTATCCCAAATTTCAAAAGCAGTTGTACAAGCAGAAATTATGTTAAACTCTTCATCTCCTAAAGCATAGTACATGGAATTCATGGCTTTACAATTATTATTGTAAGCAGTCTTTTTAGGTTCATCCCAAGTGGATCTAGCAGTAGTGGGAAGTTTATATTCTGATTCTATGGTAGTCCAAATATCAAAACCTATGATTTCTAAATGAATTTTCATTTTAAGTTTCCACTGAGCATAGTTGGTACCATTGAAGAAAGGTGGCCTTTTAGTAACAACACCCTCTAGTCTATTATCCATAACTAGATTTTAGAAAGACAATTTAAAGAGATAACAAAAATGTAGAACTAACAGAAATTTAATATCTTTAAAGATGCATCTAAAATCACAGTTGAAAAAATAGAGTATTTCAAAAAATATTTGAACAAAAACAAAAAAAAACTAAACCTTTGCTACCAAATGTTGGTCGAAGTGGACACTCAAGAGGGGGGTGAATTGAGTTCCAATTAAAATTTCTGTTAAAAATATTGTCTAGTTAAAAACCCCCGATTTATAAAATAAGTTAAACTGTAGTGAATTTATATAGATTGTAAATATTCACTTAGCTTCTCAAATATTGATTAGGTCTCAGTTATTTTAACCACAATATCAAACTAACTTTTGAAACTAATCTACCGATTTACAATAAGTTTAAACACTTGCTAATCTAACTATCAAAGTAGCTTCAAAATAATTTTGTATTTTAAAGTAATAGCAGCGGAATAAATATAATATATTTCGTATACATTAAACTTAAATAAAATATGCACAGCAGATATAACAAGAGGTTCAGTCTCAAGTCGAGACTTATTCCTCTCAAATATATATAAGAATTTGATCCACACCCTGGATTGGGGTTAACAACAGTTTTACAAAAACTGTCCAGGTCCAAGACCTCTACCACTGTTATTCGTGGGAAACAAAACAACAACAAACCAGCTATTCAGGTCACACACGACCTCTACCACTATCCCAGTTGGAAATAAAAGATGTAAGAGTTTGAGTGAGGATTTACAGATCCTCCAGTTAAAGCACAAGAGACAGTGTGTGTGTTAAATACAGCAGATAACACACACTGCTCAAAAAGTAAATAATGAATCACAAAGCAGATATGTAGAGTTTAGAAATGGCTCTAGTGATTGTCAATGTAGCTCTGGACTCGTTTTATTGAGCAGTAATGCTTCAGAGTCCTTCTCTGGTTTTTTTGTTGAAAAACAGAGTGTCATAGTTTAGCTTGTGTTCTACAGTCTCTTGATTCATCGTGTGTTCTTCAGAAATGTAGGATTGCATGTATGGAACTTCTTTGAGAATCGTGCAATGTGTTCTTCACAGTTGTGCTCCGGATTGTTTTTCTGTTCAGTACAGAGCTCACATGTATTGTAGTATATGTGTTGAGACGTGTCAAGCGCGTGTGTGTTCTCTAATGTAGCTCAATCTTCTTTATATTCCACGAGCTCTGGCAGTAGGAATGATTCCCTTTTCATAGGTACGAGATACGGTTTCCTGTCAAGCCAACAACTAACATTAAATAACATTAATTTCATTAAAAACAACAAATATGACCGTTAGCATTATTTAAAATAATATTGACAAAAGCTTAAGAAACGGTTTCACAGTGATCATAGAAACAGTGTCTTATTCACGGTGTCTGATCACCATGTCTGGTCACGGTGTTTGGTCATGGTGTCTGGTCACGGTGTCTGGTCACGGTGTCTGGTCACGGTGTCTGGTCACGGTGTCTGGTCACGGTGTCTGCTCATAGTGTCTGGTCATGGTGTCTGGTCATGATGTCTGGTCACGGTGTCTGGTCACGGTGTCTGGTAATAGTGAGTCCTTCACGGTGTCTCCATACTTAGACAAAAAAACTGTATTCAGACTAAGACAATGATATGCAGAATATGGGTTAAGGTTAATCATTAGAGATAATATATGAGATAATTGTGATCATGCATAAGACTTGTAGGGAGTAATTAACATCCATAAGATTTGTTATTATAAAAACATGATGTGTACCTATTGTTGAGTTTTAAGAGAATTAGCAAGATGTGCACTTAAGATCAAGATTAATTAACAGTAATGAGATTTTTGATCATTAAAACATGATTAACACATGAGGAGTCCAACAACTTCAATTATACATGTTCGAAACTCATGTATAATAAATTTAAGTTTTTTATAAATCTATTCCATAAACACATTTATATATATCATATAAGATATGATTTAATTATGGCCTTTTTTACGATGATTTCCGTCGGGGCCATGTGTTGTATTGTTATCACCCTACATTCCCGCTTTCCAAAGGTTGGAGGCCTCCACCATCTTGGTTGTTGATGTTGTATCGTTGATTGAAACATGATGATGGGATATTGGTTCCTCATTTCATATATTCTTCATTGGAGATAATTTTCTTTTATGGGTCTCCCTCAAATATTTAAGTCATGTTTTTGAATCTTATTCTCGGTTCCATCTCATTGTGGATATCAGTTAATTACGCTGATTTTGTCTCGATGGGGAAGCAAAATGCCTTCAGAGTAGATGGTAACATTGGGAATGTCTGAGCATTTTTGGATGTTTGGTGTTTTGGGAAACTATAAATTCTTCCTTTATTATAGGGAATCTCATGTTTGAGTCATCTTAGGCATGAAATCTAAGGCATCCTGTGTCAGCCATGTGGTAGTTGATGCCAGGGGCGTAGGGAATATGATGATTTTTACCCCAATAATCCCATGTTTATTATATGGTGTAGAGATTTTGGGTAGGGCACAGAGTTAATGTATTGTGGGGATAGTTGGTTCACTAGTTTAACATCTTTTGGGGATATTTGGGTCACATTTTTAACATATTTTGGGTATAGGTGGGTCATAGGTTTAACATATTTTAGGGATATGTTAGTCACATGTTTAACATCTTGGGGAGATAGGTAATTCACAAGTTTAAAATATTGTGGGGATATACTGATCACAATTTGCATCTTTTGGTGATAGTTAAGTGGATTTTCATCCCATGGGGAAGATGATCACACAATTGAATTTCCATCTTCCAAGGGGAAGACATGTACATTTAATGGAAATATTGGAGTGCCAGGATTAAACCTCAAAGAGGTATCCAAATTTTATTGGGATGTTAGGATTGAACCTCATAAAAGTGACCTACATACCCTATTAATATAACTGGATAAAACCCCACATAGTTTTATACCATAGTTTAAGTTCATATAACATGACTGGTCCATTTAGTTTAATGACATGCGGTAAGTATGCTTGAGTCACGGAAGGAGTGTCAACAAGGGATGGTGTGCGGATTACACATAGAATGAACCTAGGATGGGAGTCACATCCTATGGTTGAGGAAAGGGTGTCATCACATGTATTCCATTTATGGGGAATCCCATGTTCATCACATAGGTTAGGAGGTGTGGGATCATCCCATAACAATCATACATGGGGCATCCTCTGTTCATCACACAAGGTTACAGTACAATTTGACATCATGAAATTAGGATGTTGTCAGGCAGTTTAATGTCATGTGAGTAGGATATCAGTATTTTCTATTTTACATCATACATATAAGATGTTGAGTTGTTATGCACTCAGGGAAACCATATCCATGTTTGAGAGGTGGATATGTTATTAGACCTCATTTAAGGGAAAGGAAAGTTATTTCCCTTGATGATGTCATCTCCAGGATGTACGACTCTACTAAACATGCACCTATGGGTGGTTCATGGTTTAAAAAATATCATGGTGAAGTGGAAAATTGGGTTCCCAACATTAAGTTTTCTATTATTAGGTGAAAAAGGCATTAGGGTGCCTATGTTTAAGAGAAAAAGGAAAGGTAATGGTCTAAACCAAGATTAAAGAAAAGTGGTCAGAAATAATGGTTGATGACACTGGTCTCATTGTAAATTGGAGAGTTAATGGACTGAATTTATATGGTTACAGGTTCCCAGGGAACTCAACATTCACAAAATGGTGTTTTTTGAAAGGATGCACCATATAAAGGTTTGGTGGATGGGTTTATTGAAGGTTGAGGGTTTAATGAAGTGTAGGGGTCTGGAGAAGAGTAGGGGTCTTGTGAAGAGAAAGGGTATAACAAAAGTAAAAGGTATCACCATGTTGTGTCTTTCAAAAAATAGGGTGGCCTAGCCTTATAGAAAAATCTTGGTTCCCATGGGGTTGGTTTCACAAAGGATAATTATCTTTTAAAATCCCAAGATCCATAAATGGGTTTCTTCTAACTCCAAGGCTATAGACCTTTGTGGAAGGAATCTACACCATGGTTAGAGTTTCTCAAGAACTCATGGGAGGCTATCTAGTGAAATACAAAAAAATTTGGGAATCCATCTCCTATATTATTCTTAAAGGTTAGAGTTTCATGAATTCTAAAACTTTGTTGGAAGTAAAAAGGTTGAGTACCCTAAAAATTCAGATGGTGGGAGGTATTTATAGGTATTGTAAATGTGGGGAGGTTGGTTTCATGAAACATACCACATTTAAAATACTTTCCACAAAGGTTTTAATTGGTTCATGAATGTAAAAATGTTTCATCAAAGTTACCAACTCAACTTCCACAACAACATGGTGACCTTCGCATGGAGCCACACATTCGTGAAGGTTTTGACATTTGTTAACATAGAACCTTAAGTGTTTTTTTGATATGTTTTTCTTGTATTTTATTCTAACCAGTAGTGGATTCCTAGATATCTCTCATATCATGTGTTTTTTATCATTAACAAATAACCCCCTCGTAATGGGATCCAATGTGAGAGAGGGTCGGATTCTGAGGGGATGCCACTGAAAATTATCAATTTTCAAGACCTATTTATGAATCTCATCCTAAATCTATGACTATAAATAGGGATGGGGATCCCAGGGGGGGACCATGAAATTTTCCTAAAAGACATCCCCTTTCTCTATTTTAGGGAAACTCAAGTCCTTCACAAGAATTCTATGATTTCCATCCTTAATGGTCACAAAAGTTTGACTCTATGAACAGATCATCGACAAATAGACTTACACAAACAAACTTCCATGACTAGACTTCCACAAAAACTATCAATTGTCATGAAATCAACCTTTGAGACTCGAACTTCATTAACAAATTCCTAAAAATTTATATTTCTTGGATGATAGTTTTTTAGGGTTCCAAGGTTACTTCTACTCGACAAGGGGAGATAGATTGAATCATTATTATTAGGGAGAGCTTATCGAGTGTATTAGATTATAACACACTCAATGAATTTATGATGTAGGCACATGAGTATACCCTTTTCAAGAGTCTATCTTTACAGGTATTTAGGATGATGGATAATGTGTTCATACCTAGTTATTACTAGGATGCACCTGCCTACTCATTCAAGATCTCACTTGGGCTATCCTAGGGGCACAAATCTACCAAGGGTCGTATTGTGAAGAACTATGCATCGATCACTTCCAAATTATTATAAAACCCAAAATATAACATTAATTGGGAGTCATTATCTGAATAGGCATACCCACATCAATATGATATAATTCTCAAGGTAGGTTTGGCGGATAGTATCTAGGGATGGATCGATGAATGAGATCTATACCAGGGTGGGAATTTTATAGAAAATTAGGCCTAGGTATATTGGGTATTCCAGTCCTATAATGAGTTTGAGGTGGATATAAAGAGGATGGGTTTGTATAAAGTTATGTGGAATTTTTATTTCCAAATATAACACCACATGAACATCATGCATGAGTTGTTGTGAAAGTGGTCTCTTGAGAGAAACACATTTCACATGTGTTATGGGGTTGTGGGAATAGATCTTTGGGATATCCATCAGTTTGTAGGGATCCCTATATTAGTGGAAATATATAAGTAATTCCACCCTATAAAATACTTTTTGGAGGACTCAGAGAAAATTATGGACATAGAAAGGGTTCTATTGTATTTGGTGTAGGGGAGGAAATGCATAAGATAAGGATGGGGGAAACCCATTTCAAGTATTAGTTTGGTTATTTTATAAATGAGACCATGGTCAAGCAATAATGGAGGTCATGAAAATGTCCAAAGGCACCTATGTGAGGTAAGGATCCATCATACCAGATAATTCTAGAGGCAGCCCAATGGTGTCTATGGGGATACAACATCAATCTTGTGCCCCCCATAGTTAGACTTTCAGGATTCATTATAGTGATCATATTTGGGTGTATTTTCCCATTCTATGATTCCCACATGAGACTATAGATAAGCACATTTTTTATGGAATAAATTATGAATGTAGGGTATAGAATCAACTTGGTGGTGATGGTGTTGGAGAAAAAGTACAATATGTTGTCCCACATCAGCCAGAGGAAGACCCCATTTTGTGTGTGTGGGTTAATCAATTTCTTGTATAGCTGTGTATCCGCACACATGGTAGGATATGAGTAATCAACTCTTATCTCCCCCATAATAACTAAATCTTTTCTATCAATTCACAACATATTTGAGAGTCGACCTCTTGAGTTGGACACAATTGGCATGCTATCAAGGATTAAAAAAGGGGACCACTTCATATTCCACTCACCCCCCTCCCAACATGGACTTATACATCTGATGACATAGGGATGGTGGGTAAATTTTCATACCTCTTGTACTTCCAAGGTGGGGTACTAGTGGCGAGGGAGGATTTCAAGGCAATCTGCGAACCATACACCACATGCTCATTTACCAAAATTTCCATGTGCCTTCAACAACTGACTCTAAAGGTGTACATGGAAATATGTGTTGAGTGTCATTCATCTACATTATAGAATATATGGTGTATATTTGTGTGATAGTACAATATGGGAAGGAACAATTTTCCGTTATCCAATGTTGCATACAATATCTTTTATGAATATGCACTTATCTAGGAAATCAAATATCCTAGGGAGATGTTAAGTAATCGTTCACTAGGGTGGATGATGAAGGGAATCCACTTCCATGGGGATAAGTGTAACGACCCAAAGTTTCATTAATGTAAAATTCCTCTTGATCCAGTTAAATGTATCTTTATGAAAAATGTTTTTATAATATTTAAACTTCTTTGGTTTTATGTTAAGAATTGTGACCTTTGTTAATATATCCATTGAACAGTGATCACATGATTAGTATAAATATAGGACCTTAACAAATCCATTTTACTCAGACAAAAGAAGTGATGGCCTCATCCAGTAGAATTGCCTCATACGAAGCCCATTTTTCAGAGCATGGAAGAGAGGTGGCATCCTTGGGCTTCGCCCTTGACCAAGACCAAGCTGAGCTTCACCATGTCAAGCTCGAACGGGACTGTCTACGAGAAAAGTTGAAGTTGATAGAGATTACCACTCGAGCGATGTTATCTGAGCCGCCCTAAGAGTCTGTCACCATCGCACACCTTACCCTTAGGTCTTATGCGGTTGTTTTAAGGGGTTATGTAACAAATAAGTAGTACTATGTTCATGTAAATTATTTTTGTATATAATAATGAATATAATTTCTAGTCATTTTTGATACATTGTAAATAGTTTTTAAAAGTACAAATGGTGTTTTTAGTTATTATTTAATTAAGAAATATATTTTATTAAATTAAGGGATTTTTGAATTAAATAATATTTTAATAAAATAATAATAATATTATTAAATTAATTTTTTTATTAAATATAAATGATCTTATAATTTTATGAATGCAATTAAAATTTTATTAAGGATTGAAAGCCATTTCTGTCAAAACCCGTGAATTTTCGATAAATGTCAGTTTTTATGTTAAAAGTGAAAATTAACACATTTAGAAAATTATTTAGATAAAATAAATGTTATTTTTGGAATCATTATGTCGAAATTATCCAACGGTGAATTTTTCATAATTTTCTGAGACAGTCAAATTTTTGGGTAAAAATTAAATACCGTTTAAATATATACTGTGTTTTATGACATCATAATGACCCAATATTGATGTAATAAAATACTATAAGATTTATGTTCATCCAATATATGTCTTACCATTAAAATAAAGTGATTTTGGGTTTGTTTGACTTATTTTTCAAAGCATTAATGGACCCCTCAAGACTTATTCAACACTTTGCCTTTTTAAATTAATTTCCATGGAAGTGTGACTCACCTCCACATAAGCAAACTTATTATTTTAAGAATTTCGGACTTTGGCCTTATAAAATAATGTTTTCCTCTCCCCTTTTCCAAAAACCATGGGCAAAAACCATGAGATGGTTTGTGGTTTGGATTAATTTAATATAAGGGGTCCCAAACCTAAATAATAAAGAATTACCTCACCTTTCCTATATAAACCCACCCAAGCCCCCACTTCCTCCTCACTCAAAGCCCTTGGAGTTCATCCAACCTCTACTAAACTCTCTCTATAATCCTCCCAAGGTTCCCCAATCTCCCAAGAAGCCTCTCACAAGCCTCTCTCTAGCCTTTGGAAGCACACTTCCAAGTAAGGGTTTTTTCTTCCTTTCTCATTTTTGTCAATTTTCTTTAAGTTATATTGCCCTTTTAATTTCAATTATTAATGTTGGGTTATGGTTTTTAACCTCACTCATACTTCCCTCTTTATTTTTGAATGATGGGAGACCCTTTTTCTCTCATTAA
Organism: Viscum album; assembly: GCA_963277665.1. Taxonomy (NCBI): domain Eukaryota; kingdom Viridiplantae; phylum Streptophyta; class Magnoliopsida; order Santalales; family Viscaceae; genus Viscum; species Viscum album. Next base: position 987,151,729 of record OY728166.1, on the reverse strand, counting down.
ATGCCTCCCATGTACACCCGTTACTATGCCGAAATTCCGAAAGGAACTTCTCTCTCCTCTTTGACATTCAAGAAATACTTTTGTATCATGAATCTAAATTCCATTACAATTGTTGGGACATGTATCTATATGACCTCCTTACTTTCCATTACATGTAAATATTATTAGGAACCCCTTTCTCTCTCATCAACCTTTTTTATGAATTCTTATGTCATGCCGTTACGCTGCCGAAATCGCACCGATTTTCTAAGCCAATGTCATTGTGTAGTGAATACCATTCCCATTTCTCCATAAAGGGTATTCACCTTTATGCACATTTACATATTGATTGTAAAGTTTCATGTATGAATTACACATTCCTTTATCATGGAATAAATGATTATGTTTTATGAATCCATGTTTTATGATCCATGTGGCACACTTATGCATGAAATGAAATGTTTAAGAAGGGTGCACCCTTATAGCGCTCCAATGCATTGGGTAAAGTATAGTATCATGATAAGTCATGTTCAATGAGTTTTGACTCATTCTAATTCAATTTCAACAAGGGTTTAATCGTGCTTTATGTGCAATGAGGATTTACTCATGCTCCATGTGCAATGAGACTTGGCTCATGCTATTTCCATGATAAGTGTTGTTACCACATCTCCATGTTATGATTATCATGCTTTATCATGCCTTTATGATAATGTTTCTTTTATTCTCTATTGATATTCCTATTGTCTAACATGTATTGTACTCCTCATGTTATTCCACGTGTACTCCCTTACTGGGCTTTATAGCTCACCCTTTTCTTATACATGTCCTCGGGTTATCCCATGCAATGCTAAGTACGAGGGAATGTAGTGGTCATGTAAAGGATGTTTTCAATAAAGATGTTGTATTTCATGTTATAAGTTTTTATGTAATGATCCTAATCCCCAAATACACTAAACCTCTCGATCTTCTTTGTTGTATCAAGTGAAGTTTTATGTAATAAATCATGTTTAAGTTGTAATAAAAAGTAGGGTTGTCATAATAAGGGTGTGTTTTAGTGGGAATGGAATGCCGAGTAGGTAGGGTTGGAATTTAATTAAAGATTAAAGTAGTCATACATCCTTCAATACTAGAAAAACGAGTGGAACCGGGCCCAAAACATCCAGGAAAAAAACCTTGGGATGAAGATGGGCCCTCTAAAGTGGTTTTGAGGGAACAAGTTCAAGCTCCGATGAAGAGAATGCACCACTCAGATATCAATGGTGATTTGGTTTTCACTGACACATAGAAAAGATGGGGAATCCAAATATAACTCACCTCTCTCCAGGGGATATGGTTGTGTCATAACGATGAGGGGATAAACCTTCTTGTGTTGGGCTATGATAGGGAAAGCTTCCATGATTCCTAAGCTGATACAATATAATATATCACATATATGGAAGACCAAGTCTACTCGCATAGTGTCATGAATTCCCTAACTAGCTAGTGGAAAGTGCTACTAGACATTCCTTTTTTGTATCTTTCCATGGGTTAACTAGACATTCATCCAGTTGGGGAAAAAGAATTAGTAGATGATAAATTTTGGGGGAGTCATGCCTACTTGGGATCCCCTAGAAAAGGATATACCATTGGTGATCAGGTAAATTTTCTATTTGTGTGTTCATTTACCAACTACTAAACCTTTATGATTACTTTCTGACTACATTTTACATTTTTTAAGAATCATTGAGCACCAAGGAAGGTGTGGTTCAAGATAAACTTCAAGTGTATTATGAGTGGTCCCCAACCATTGAAGGGGTAAGTATGGGGACTCCCCCTATGTTGTGATAACAAGTGTCCAAACATTTTTTTTGAGTTGGCGCTTATATGGGGGGGGGGGGGTTCTGATTAACTTTATATAGTTATTGGATAGTCTTTATAACTACTATAAGCTTTCTCTATTTCTTCCTTTCTTCTATTTTTGTTACCAATCACAATTCGAGTCATACTAACCTTATGTCTATATAGTATTGAAAACTATATTAGGGGCCCAACCACTAGTGGATATTCCTTATCTAGTTAGTGAAATAGTCTAGGTAGTGATAACTGATGTTGTAGTCCCAACAAAGGTGGCCGCAACTGTGACCTTAATGGAGGTGGTTGAGGAGACTGTTGTGATTTGGCCTACCATAGAAGTTCCATAAGATGTGGTTTCTATATCCAAGGGCTCAATAGATGTGGTCAATATCTCACAACCAAAAAAGATGGACAAGGATGTTGTGGTGCCTGGACCTACCCTAGATGTTCCACATGAGGTCGCTACTAGTGAAAAGGTCTCAATGGAGGTGGTTGGGATTGCACCATCAATAGAGATGGTCATGTCTGTGATGGTCTACACTACCCCACAAGTGATCTAAGAGGAGGTGCATGGATTTGTATGTGGATAGTTGTATGAATTCAATTTTCTTATAGACATGGATCTTATCCTATCTAAGGATATGCCCATGGAAAACCATATTGCAGATGTGTTAGTAGCATTTTCTGAATATGACCCCATTCCACCTGAAGACTTTGAGGACTCTGGCTTTGATGTGGATAAGTAGAACTATATTTTACATAGAAGACCACAGTGGAATGTGAAAAACTTCATCACTTTCACTCCATGACATGATCGTAAAATCTGGATAGGATCCCTCCATCATTGGCTCATGAGATTATGGACTGATGGTGTAGACTCGCATAAACTTCATGCTCTCATATGAGACTTTCTCACCAAATGGGTCCAAAAAAATGGAAGGACATTGATATGGTTTGGTATGAGGAGAATTATTATGGAACAAAAATCCTCTATAGGGTTGGGGAGGATCTTGCTTAGTTGGAGGGGCAGGTGTAATAATATGAAGTCACCACCAATTATTAATTAGAGACTATCAAACAACCAAGGGAATAGTTGGAAGCAACTATGGGATAGGGATATGGGGGAAGAATATCTATTGATCAGGTTCCAATTTGATCAAGACTGGGTGTGAGTTTGGGTTGATGAAGTTCACCCACTACCAAGGAGGAAGCGACTGGGATGGAAGAGCAACAATCGAACTTGTAGGCTACCTGACAAAGTTTGGTGGGGTTAGTGTAATCCTTGTCCCAAAATAAACCTTAGGGTTTTTTCCCTTGGTTGAGATAAAGGTGAGGCACAAAAATGTGGACGGACCTTATTAGACATTCAAAGTTGTTTTCTTTAATTCCCTTAATGTTTACATGTTTTTTATGTATCTTGATCATATTAATGAGACAAGAAAAAATTAATTCCTAATCCCATTTGAGTCATTCTCAGTGTGGGAAACAAGGGGAAAATAAGAGATTGATTAATCATATGAGAGTTTAGAGAGGGATCGAACACTTACGATCTTAATTTTTCATTGGTCACTAAGAGTATCCTGGCCAAGAAATATTTGGTTGGAGAGTGGGACTCTCTGCACAACCGGATTTCTATCTCAATGTGCATAGGTGCGTGGATGGAGTAATGCCAGGGTCATTGAATTTTATCCTAATGATGGAGAAGGAATAGGGGATTAATTGATACACCCAAGATCTATAACACAAAAGGGGGTGATAGTCTGGTAAAGGATAGCTGCTGATCAAATTCAAAATGCAGATTCCACCATCATTCCATCAATGACGGGGATAAACAAATGAGGGTATGGTGTTGACCAATTTTGAAACATGAGACCTGTCAAAATTTCATCAGAATTCTTTTGGATCATGTACCCAAGATGGTAGGTGAGAAAATGTGGCTAGGAATCATTGCAGTTAGGGGAATCCCATTCAGATGTGGAGGTTGGTGAGTATACTAATCAAGGGAGATTCAAATCATGGGGTGAACAGAATGAATATTCATATTAATTTCAACACTTTTGGGGTCACTCCAAAATGGTTCTGGGCACATCGGGTTAGTGTATTTGTCTAAATAAAGGGAAGACTCATCTTCCAAGGAGAGTGACATCTAGTATCACAATTTACTGTTAATTAAATCGAATTGTGGGGTAGGTGATAAATATTGAATGGGGAAAAGGGATTATTAGGAAAGGGCCTAAGGCACATTAAAATATTATATAATTCCAGAGGTGTGGAGGGCTTTCAATTTAAAATCTTACTGAAAAGATGTTAAATTCACAATTTATCATCTTACGGTGAGGGAAATTCAACATACATTTTAACGTCTTGTGATTAGGACATTGGTAGAAAATTTCAGTATCTTGTGACCAAGACATGTGATCTGATGTGAATTAATCCTTCCTATTTAGTGTAGTGGGATGGATGAAAATGAAATTTAATGGCTGGAACCTCATAGAGGAATTCATTAAAATAAGGGAGATAATATTTGAATCTATATTTTCCTATAAAGATGGGGTCTAAGGAGCATATCTTGGTTTTTTCATAGGATCATGGTGGGCCATGTTGGCTTTTTAACTTTTTATTTACATCCTCATTTTTTCCAAGTTGTGAAAGTGATCTGGTAGGTGGAAATATGACTTTTTCTCAGGCTTCCCCTATGGGTTTTCAATATTACAGACATATATACCTCTTGCATGGGGAAGTTTAATGTCATTCCAATCAAACCATGTTTGCTAGTTTAGGGTCATATAACATGGACTAGGAGTTGAAAATAGTTTAAGGTCATAATTTATTGACCAGTGGTAGGGTATATGTGTCCAATGAATTCTCATGTAATGAGAAAGATAAAAAACATAACCTAAAAAGAGGGAAAATGGGGGCCTTGTGTCGCATGAGACAACTTCAAGACAATTAACACACAATTTAAGGTCTTTATGGTTGGACCCAAAAGAGGGTAATTGAATTTTTTAATGGATGAATACCTAAACCATGGATGGGGAAAGATTCTATGACTTCTAATACCATGTGAACTATGTTTGGTGTGAGAAAAAATTAGTGGATGAATGATTAATTCGAATCATGTCATTTTAGGGGGGGGGGGGTCCGTCTTGGGAAGGTCCCAATGACAGCGACTTGTTGGTCATCATGAATAAACACATATAAGGAGAACACCATATGTGTTAAAAATCTTACCAGGACATTGATAGACTTATATCCCAGGCATATTTTTAAACATAATTCAATGATTTTAAATTATTTCCAATGATTAATACCATGAACTTTAATGTTTTATAAGAATATGAAAAATTTTAAGGAAATAATGAAAATGTATTTAAATGGAGATTTTAATGATTTATTTTATTAAGAATATATTTTGTGAAATTTATCTATATTTTTTCATGACTTTTTTCAGGTGTTTAGTAAACAATTGGGCAAGCCTTATCTTACCTTCAATGAAGTGGTTCCAAGACTCTTAGCTAGCCTCAAGGTCCATTTAGCCATGGACACCATCAAGAGATCCCTCATGGGTCACAAGGAGTGATACCATAAATTACTGCAATCATAGTATGCCTAAAGGCCCGTATGGGCCAGGTGGTGTGGCCTGACCCTTGTATGTGTGTGTGTGTGTTTCTGGGAGTTCACCCCAGTGCAGACTTCTAAGATTATTGCACCATTACTTCACCTATAAACACTCGTAGTTTATATGTTTCATTTTGATATGGGACTCAAAAATCACATTTATTGTTCATTTTAACAGAAATGTCATCGTTCATCTTTGATCCTGCTCGACTTCTCCTTAGACACCCATCTCCACCTTCACCGTCCACTCATCATTATCAACCGTCGAACACCATTAAAATAACCAAAGACTGATATCTCCACCACCACAATGTTCGAGCTTGAGCTCTCCCACTACTATCACCACTAGGGACCACCATGGATCATCTATGGACCCTTAGATGATCACTATGAAGCTATTTCTAGTTTCATCCAACTTCTTTTAAGTCTAGATTTAGAAGAGGGGGATCATGTTTCTCTCCCTTTCCATGAAACTATGCATGCCAAGAACCCCCGCATCCCATGAAAAATTCCACATTCCCTTCTTCCATAAGCCTCTATCCATGGACAAACGAGGAAGCTCGGGTCCATCAGGTGTTTCTAAATCATTCATCATGGGTCTCACGAGTGACTCAAATATTCCTATTTAAACATTAAAACAAGATAATAAAGATCAAGAATTAAATATAAGACCAAGTAACACCCTCTACCTATAAAAAGAGTTCCACCATGCAAGGAGGAGGCCAATGCCTGGGCTAGAGTTGTTGTCTCATTTTTTCCTAGTATGTTTTATTTATATTTATATTTTGTTTTTATTTAACTATAATACTTAATTTATTTTTATATTAAAAAATTCATTCATTTTAATTCTTTCATAAAGAGTGATCCACCCATATTCTTTTCTTATTGTTGTTACTTTAATATTCTCTCTTTTTATTTTAATTTCTTTATTAATCAATTTTATTTTATTATCTTAATTTATTTATTTAATATATGATGTGAATCTATTACACATCATGAATAAATTAAAAATTATGTATTATTCCACTATGAACTCTTATACTCATGGTTATGAGTATCTGACCCAATGAATATCCTGAGGGATTAATCTAGTGCTTGGATAAGAGACCATGTTTTAATTCTCATTTGATTTAATCTAAGGATAATTAACAATGGGTGTAATACTAACTATTGTTATCTAATACTTGGATACTTATTTGACAACCAATTGTACCTCGATTGAGGAGGTGAAATATAACGACCCATAATTTACATACATTGTTATTACTTCAAAATTGAAGCACACATATTACAACATATAACAAAACCAGGAAAGGACCGTATAGGTATAGTGTCTTTAGAAACTGGGAAACATAAACAACTGGTTCATAAAGTGTCTACACTGTCTCCCATTTATTTCATCATATATATAGTCCCTTTTGGCATATATTACTTAATAACCTTCTTCCTGACCTGGGGAAAGAAAACATACAAAAGGGTGAGCTCAAATGCTCAGTAAGGGTAAACAAAAGAAATATCAATCACATCATATTCATAAGAATATAACTTTTAGAAATATTAACCTGCAAAATAGATCATAATTTCATAACATGGGATAAATCATAGTAGTGAAATGTAATCCCAATAATCATAACTTAAAACATGAAACTTTGTGGCATACACACATAATCATAGAAAATCATTTCTTATTAGTCAAGACTCATTTCCAAGACTATCTTAGTGGACAAAGTCCATTTCTGAACCGATTTCACTCCTCATTTCAGTCCTGTTTCACTGAACCGGTTTAACCTGCCATTCCAGCCATGTCTATCTCATGAGATATAAAATCTTTACCCAATACATTGGAGGGAGATATAGGTCCCACCCATCTCATAATGATACCATTCTTATGTGTGCCACAAAATCATAAACCATACATCATAGCATAACCCATGTAATAAAAATGGGAATCTTAAACATCGTGACATCATAAAACAATTCATATAAGATAAAGGAATTCATAAAAATAATTCCATCACAACATAATAAAATCAATGTAATAATAGGGATAGAAACAGAACCCTTTATTATCTTAGATGGAAAATAATTTTGATAAAACACTTGAACTCCATTCTTGAGGAAAATATCCTTTCTACTTCAAAAACACTTTTACTTTCTTAACATGTCATACAATTCTAAAATAAAATAAGTTTATTAAAAATAAACTTGAAAACTTGTAAGGGAAGATTCTTGGAAATAATGTTTTAAAAATCCATTCATGCCGTATAAGTTAAAAGAAAACATTCTTCCTGTACTTTTGTCGGAAAAGTCAAAAAGTACCTCGTACGAAAAACGACAAAAGATTCCTTTCATATCTTTTACTAAAAACTCAAAGAAGGGTAAAATTGGATATAAACTATTGTAGAAGGATTTAAATATTACATATTGAGGAAACATGGATGTGGATGATAAAATTCACCCCAGTAAATTCCAAAGTATAAATAATCTCGGATAAAAATGAGATTGTGATATTTACCTTAACTTAGGTCTGTTTTGCTTCGTAAGTGTCTGAACCTCCTGTATAATGATTTAAATAATGTTATTGACTTATTCCAGAATCATAATTATTTTTATGATATCATATATGGTCATATTCTTAGCTTATTATTAGTAATATTTCATTACTAATTGATATTCAGGTGTTTATTACTTTTTGTTCTTATGCGTGTTTTGTCGAATAAATTCTTATTATTCTTTTTAGGTTATAGATACCTCATTTACAGATTGTTATTAGTGTAATATATATCATATTAATTCATTCAATTCATTTATATAATCATTATGCAATGAAGATCATGTAGAATGAGTCGCATCACATCGTGGAGACGGTATTCCGTACATACGCACGAGCGATGATATCATTCCCATGATCGTGAAATTGTAATGGAGGGTATATATACAATTTTAGAATCAATATAACTTTAAAATAATCATATATAGTCATTTCATAGACCATTATACCCATAAAAGTAAGGTGGTGGTGGAAAATAGTTTACACCACGGCGTGGAGACGGTATTCCGTACGTACGCATGCGTGGTGATTTCATTTTCCGTAGGATGGATAGATGGTGAAATAGAGTTGTTTCATAATTATAATAACATATCATTATATGATTGATACTGATGTTATTACTTCATAATGAAACAACTAAATAAGAAGAAGTGGAAGAAGAAAAGATGAAAGAATCGGTAATGGACATTACCTCTTCTTTGAAGCGCTTCTTTGAGACCTCCTTTTAGGACACTAAAATTGGTCTTTTAAGAAGACCAGGACCTCTATGATGTCTCTAGGGAAGTGGAGAGAAGAGATTGGCAAGGTTTGGATGATCTTGAATGCTCAAAGTGGTGTGAGGAAGAGGGCGAGGAGGTGCCCTTTTATAAGGGAGGAGAGGGGCTCCTTTGAAAAAACTAAAAATATTATTTTATTATAAAGCCAAATTCGGTTTTAAATAGCTCAAAATTGATTTATTTCGAAGATAAGGTGGGTATGGGTCGAAATCCTCTCATCCAATAGAATTTAGACAAGTTTAAGTTCCTATTTTAACCTTATCATTTATATTTAACATTAAGTTAGATAATTTTACTTTTACTGTGTCGTTTTTTGTTCTTACACTATAAGGTTAATAAACTTACTATAACAAGCCAAACAAACCCCAAGTTATTTATTATTAATATATATAACCTTATATAAGTCATTTTTCTGAACATTAGATTTTTAGGAATAAAATAACAATTAATAATATAATATTTTTTTAAAAAACTATTTTATGTCAATTTTGACACTATTTAGTAATTGATTTTTGTGAAAATCATAACAGAATGATTAATTAGAAAAAAGTTACTTAAATAAATACTAACATGTCATATTAACCTATAAAATTAGTGGAATTCATAAAAATTATCAAATTACATTTATTTGGGTATTTATAACATCAATTATGTCAATATTTCATTAATAAGATAATTACTGCATCATCTTTGTGTCATAAATAAATAAACTTATTTAAAGTATAAAAAATTACAAATAAAATATCATTATGTAGGAATTTGTTTTATATTTCTAATGAATATTTATAGTAGAATTTATCTTATGTATAACTCTATATTAAAAATGCTTTAGTTATTAAACTTTGATTTTAACTATTTTAACTCTTCTTTAAATAAATTGATAATAAATGTCCTAATCTAATCCAAGTGGGCCTAAATGGTCATATTTTATTCCTAAGGTTGTTTTTGGTCTAATTACACTTATCAAATAGAATTATTACATGTGTTAGGGTAATAATAATATCATTTTTACCTTTAACTACCCTATTTACTTTTAACTGTGGTAAAAAAAAGTAAAAAGTTACTATTCACCAAAAATTATTTTCATCTCATTGAACCACATTTTAGTCCTTAATATTAACCGTGTCTCTCAGATTTTCGAAATTCTACTCACAGAAGCGGTAAAATTAAGTTTTATGAAAAATTCAGTTTTTTAACTACGACTTAGTGGTTTTACTATTCATCAAAAAATGAAAGTTTCCAGAAAAATACCAAAAATTAGGCCTAAGCTATATTTGATAATATGAATTCAAAAATGATGTTTATTTTACCAAATTCAAAACATATCAGTTACATTAACTAATTTAAATATTAATTTCCGTCGTCAAAACAAATAGCGTGTTTTTAAAAGATAATAACTATCAAAAGATTGACACTTGTTTATGTCTGGTTTAAATGTGAAATTACATCCAATGAACAACATTTTATTAAATTGTAAAAATATATTATAAATATACTTTAAAACCACTCAAATTAATAATTTATCACTATTAATTATTTCGGTTAAAAAAGTTGTTTTTAATTAAAATTTAGTAATTTTCACTATTCATCAGAATATGAAAGTTATCCGAAAAGTACCAAAATTTCACCCTAAGCTAATTTCGATATTATGAATCCAAAAATGAAGTCCATTTTGAAAAATAAAATTTACAAAATTTCAAAAAGTGGTTATCACTATTCATAACGACTGGTTTTAATAATAGCATGTTATTGTTTAGTGAAACTCGGTATTGCGTACGGCGCAAGCTATTGAGGAAGGTCGTGGTTGCGTGTAAAGAAAGCCAAGCTAGTTTTGTGTGTAGTGGAAGATTCCTTTGATGATTTATATAACATAAAAACAAAATATTTCTCATAAAAGTCTCGGGTGTTACATGAAATTAGAGTGTGATTGGAAATTTATAAGTAAACCTTGAATTCATAATTGTGGTAGATTAAGGTGTGCACACATACAGTGGAGTGTGTTCACAAATTAGATTTGAAATGGGATAATAATGGTGCCCTCTATAAAACTCCATCAGGACAACTTCCTTCCTTTTTTACTCATTCTGTTTGAATTTCATAATAATTTATAATTTCATGTTATTTTCATGTTAGTTTTTCATTTTATTTATTTCCAAAAACACAAAAAATTATATTCCATTATTTTCATTAAGTAAGTAAAAACAAAAAAATAGTTTAGGTGAATTAGAATAACTATGTGATAAAATGTGAATCTCCTTAAGTGAGACAACCCTGGTTAGCCTTTTTTTGCATTAGGAAAATAAATTTTCTTTTGGCATACCTTATAATAGGCATTCATCAAAACTCATGTCGTTGCTAAGGAGCTAGGAATTTATTTATTTAATTTTTATTTTTTCACATTATAAATAGTTTTCATTATTTTATAAATAAAAACCCCATAAAAAACAAAAAAAATACACTTTCTATAATTTAACATAGTATACTATATCTTTATGCACGTAACAACTAATCATAAGTGCAGAATAAACAAGAAGGGAATAATGGTTATGATAAAATCCAGGTGAAAGAACTAGTGGTTCAAAATTTTGTAGAAGACATCTTACATAGAAGGCTTGAGGAACTAATCGATCTAGCCAAACATATGGTGAATGGGCATGACACCGATGTCTCACTTCAAGAACTAGTAATCATGCATAATAAAGTCAAGGCTGATATTCAAAAACTGAATGCCAAGAAATAATTACCAATGGAGCTTCACAATTTTACTAAATAAATAAATGAGGTTGAGCTCCAACTCAAGGAACATAAAAAACCAACCATTAAAAGAACCATATTAAATAGTACCATTAATATCTAGAGAGTGAAGATGAATACTCATTTTCTAATAAGAATATGGGAAAATATTTGGAGCAGCTTTGAACTAACTAGGTAGAAGGTGAAATGTAATGAGATCTACCCATCTACATGATTGAAGAATAAACACCTAACTACATATTTCTAGCCATATGATAATAAGACACCAACCAAGTGGTGAAATTTGAAGAAAATATGAAGGATCCTAACTACCTTCCTCCATCTACTGAGATCCAACTTCAAGAGGCACTCGACACTGAGTAAGTGATTGAACCAGAAACAAATATAGGAGATGATCTTATTTGAATTTTTTTATTTTTTTATTTTATTCAATATGATTTTAGTATCACTCCTAAATGATTTGAATTTTATGATTTGGTCAATCCTTACTATTACTTAGAGGAAGATGAAGAAAAAGAACATAATCCCTTTGAGGAACACATGGAGCTCCCTAGGTTTGATGAAAATATATTTGAGGAAGCCCATGACCAATTTTAAGTAGTTGACCCCAAATAAATCAACATAGAGGATGCTCATATTTAAAGGGAGAAATTTCTAATTAAAATTTAAAATTAATTTTTTTAAGTAAAAATACTTGTATACTTCCCCTTTGATCATTTAATTTATCCATCCCATGTTTAGTCAACACTAGAAGAGATAGAGGAGGTTTCACATGTAGCAACCAAGAAAGAGGATGATCCATACTTCATCCTGCCCCATCCTTTAAATATACACCTAATTATGAAGGGTATAGATCTGGTATACTCTATCCATTGGTCATTTCTCACCATGAAAGAAGAATCACAGGTTGGGAAAAACCACATGTGGTGGTTCAAGTCCAAGAAGATCCACTCACCATTGAACTTTGGATAACAACTTGTAATACCCTTTGGAGGTAATACAAATTCAGGGCCCACTTAGGGGGTCATACCAAGAAATATACTTTCTATTTTCTTTCGAGGAATTTATATTTCAATTTCATTCCTAGGATTTGTTCATCAAGAATCCCACTATGTCTTATCTTTTTGAGCTTAAATGAAATGATCATTGGGCTTAATTGAGTAATTTTATATTATAGGTTCATAATGGATGAAGGTAATCCAAAATAGTGGAGGAAGAGGACTAAAGATATATTTCAAAATGGAGTTTACTTGTATGATTATCATTTAAACTCCCTACATTTTTGTTATTTAAACTAGAAATTTCATTCCCATACTTGAATTTATGCTTTAATTTACTTTTCTAGGAGACATAAGTTTCTTAGGAATCCTGTAACGTCCTTGTTCTGGGTACCTCTCAATGGTGCCCCTTACCCGGTTGGTCACATGGCCCCAAGTGCATTTCCCTGAATGCTAGAGGCTTCCGACTAGAAGTGAGGGCTTTGGTTGTGATAGTGGGGAAACTATTCCCTCCTTGGAATAGAAACACAATGAAGAAAACAATAATATACAATAGCGGAAGCATTGATACCATAAAATAAGTAAAGATCGGAAGACTAATAATATTAACAATTGCATAATATATATATATAAATAATGATGCATGTCACAAGTATTTAGGAAAGCATCCAAACAAGTCAAAATGCTGGAAATACAATACTAAACCAAAGTACAAAAGAAAACAAGTAAACTCCTATATAATTACAATCCTAAAATTGGTCCCATGCTCTCTAAATCCACAGTAATCAAGTACCTAATGTAGAATATCTCTTTACCTTATCTATACCTGCAACCATATAATATGTTTGGGTCCAAAATCATGACTCAAATAGGGTGTGAGACGAATCCCAGTAGGTAATCACCACAATATCTTTACCTAAATTTCAGTTAGTATATATAGCAAGTAATAATAGAAAATCGGAAAGAAACTAAGAGTACACATAAGTAACCAATTCCACAGTTTCTATTTACATTCATTAGCATTTAATTTTCAACATTTAATCAAGTAGGTATCACAAACAGTTATCTTAGAAGACTACCTTACAATACTGAATCCAAGCTTGTGCTTTGTCTTGGAAGAAGTGTCATAAAAATTCAACATTTACATTAACCCTTGGGGTAGCTCACACAGTCTAACCCCTCTGTCCAAATAATGCAATAAAGGCAAAGACGTTGTGAGGAAGCACTCACCGTCAATTCCCCCTATGGTCTTTCGAAAATAAATACAGACTCTCTGGGGAAGCACTCAACATAAATTCCTCATGTGTTATCATAATGTAAACTATAGACACTCAGAGGGAGCACTCACCATCAATCCCCCATGTGGTCTTATAGTGTGAAATATAACAGACACTCTGAGGAAGAACACAACATTAATTCCCCCTGTGGTATAACTAGACCAGGTTCTCATAGATCTATGCAATTCAATCATTCATATATTATATCAATAATCCCAAAGTAATATCAACTACTACATGGATAAACAATTCCAATGCATATCACAATAATTTACCAATAAGCAAAAGGAAATCAATTTCATCCTATCAAGCAAGTCTAGGAAACAGGGTCTGCCTCATAGGCAACCTGGTCCAAATAGGCCTAACATTAAAACAAGAAAACTCACCCATGAGGTGTTACTTAAACATGAAATTTCACATAATTCCACAACAACAAACCCTTATTCCAACAATCTAAGACAGATAAAAAAGGGTTTAATTTCCTTAACCCGAAATACCCGAAACATGGGTAATCGGTAATTTGGTATATAAAACTCAAAGGCAACCAACTAAAGGCAAGAAACCACCTACCTAGGTGTTTTACAAAGAAAAATATCAAATTTTGGCCCTTGAATCAGTCTAGAACATTATAGATCTACAAAAATGTCAAAAAAGTTCAAACTAAAATAACTCTAGAACGAGGAAGAAACCGAAGGAGATGATCTATAAGAAGGAAGGAATCACCGGTGGGATTCCAATGCACCCAACAGAGTTCGAATCGAACCTCGGATGGAGAAACAGTGTCTTGGAGAATAATATTCACTCTTGGTTACTCCTGGATGAACCAAGTCTAGAAGACGATGAATCTAGAGATTAGATGCGACCCCGGTCTGATTAGTCAAATAAAAGAAAAAGTACATGATCTGTACTTTTAATGAATATGCCGTGTATTTTCCTCAACTGAGCCCCAACATTAGGGGTCTTCCACGTCACCCCACACATCCATGTCTTAGACATTACACGCCCAAGACACGGTTGGATGTGTTACAAGGTACCTGACGTTTACTCATAAGTACATGGCATGTACATAGAAAATTTCCAAAATCTCCCCTTTTTTCATAACACTTGAAATCAAGATCCATACCTGGAAAAAGATCTGGGCTCTTACAAACTTCCCCCTTAAATAAATTCATCCCCAAATTTCCCTAATAAGGTGGCAATGAATAATCCTCAAAAAACTCTGACCACTACGATCGCACATCGGTTTCCCTCTCCCATGTCTCGTCCTGCAATCAGCCATGCTTCCACAACACCCGTACCAGAGGAACATACTGGTCATGGAGAACCTACGTGCTGCGATCAACAATCCATATAGGATTCTCCTCAAACGATGCATCCACATCCAACTCAACCTCCTCGGTTTGAAAAAAATGAGACAGGTCTGAGATGTAACGGCGTAGCTAATAAATGTGGAAGATGTTGTGTATAGCCTGATACCTCTGAGGTAACTGCAACCAATAGGAAACCAGCCCGACTCTCTCCAAAACCTCAAATGGACCGAAATACCTTGGTGAAAGCTTTCCCTATCTCGTAATCCTCTTATGTCCCAACCTCGGTGTAACACATAGGAAAACCTAATTTATGACCTCGAACTCCATAGGTTGTCTCCGTCGATCAACATAATACTTATTCTGTAACTGTGAAGTAGCCATATTCTTCTGAATCAACTCCACCTACTCTATGGTCTCCTGGACAAGACCAAGTCCCAATATAGATACCTCTCATGCCTCCATCCAACATAGGGGTGATCGATATAGCCTACCATACAAAATCTCATAAGCTTCCATCTTAATAGTTGCGTGAAAACTATTATTGTAGGAAAACTCCACCAGAGGTATGTGCTTCTCCCAAGAACCTACCAAATCTAGGACACATGCATGAATCATTTCCTCTAGCACCTGAATCATGCGCTCTTACTGGCCATCTATCTAGAGATGGTAACCTGTACTCAGAAGTACCCATATACCCAAAGCAATATGTATCCCTTTCCAAAAATATGAAGTAAAATGGGAGTCCCTATCTGAAACGATAGAGTGTATAACCCCATGAAAAAAATACAATCTCTCAGATGTACATCCTTCTATTCTCATCAACACTGAAGGTCTCCTTGATTGGTGAAAAGTATGCAACCTTTGTGAGTCTATCAATGACAACCCAAACTGCATCATTCCCTCAAGGCGAACTTAGTAAAATGTCATGAAATCAATCGCAACATCATTCCACTTCCACTCGGGAATGGGTAACTGTTGTAGAATCTCAGTTGGTTACTGGTGCTCCACCTTCACCTGCTAGCAGGTGGAACATCTCATAAAAAAACCAGTTACGTCCCTCTTCATACCTAGACACAAATACTGATGACGCAAATATCGATACATCTTAGTGACATTGGGATGAAATTCCCAAGATTAAGTATGAAAGTATCACATCATCTCCTCATGTATGTCTACTGAAACCCATATGCATCAATGAAAACTTAATACCTCATCCTTTCCTATGGTCCACCCAAGAGTAGGGTCCTCTCTTGACACACTCTCCCATAGGACTAGGCCTTCAGAATCTGACAGTTTCCTCATTCTAACTCGATCAAAAAGAGTATACGTAACAGATACAGAAGAAGGAAAAGTCTTCCCCTGAGTGTCATGAAACTCCAAATGCATCTCATAGAACATATCCATAAGCTTCCACTCACTAATATCCTCTTAAACTGGCTGTATCTGAGTCCTACTACTCAATGCATCATCCACTGCATTGCCTTTTCCAGGTGTGTAGGCAAGCTCAATGTCAAAATACTGAAGGTACTCAACCCACCTTTTCTATCACAAATTCAGATCATGCTGAGTAAAGATATACTTGAGAATTTTTTTGGTTGGTGAAAACCTAAAAATGTTATCCTAATATATAATGTCTACAATAGCATAAAGCATGCACAACTGCAAGTAACTCAATATGATACGTTAGTAAATTCCTCTCATGTGTCCTTAACTACCAAGATCCGTATGCAATGACTCCTTCCCCTTGTATAAGTACTTCCCCCAAACCAATACCTGATGCATCACAGTAAATGGTGCAACTCTTTCATGGTTTCCAAAAAAACTAGTATCAATGCTGAAGTTAACCTCCCTTTCAACTCTTAAAAATATGACTCATAATAATCTGACCATGATTACTTAGCACTCTTCTCGGTCAGGATCGTGAGTGGCCCTGCTAAGCGTGAAAATTCCTGTATAAAACTTATGTAGTAACCAGCCAACCCCAGAAAACTTCATACCTCAAAGATGTTCTTCGGATGCTCCCAGGAAACTACTGCTCTCACTTTTCTTGGGTCTATTGATACTCTTTTCTCTGAGATAACATGACCCAATAATTGAATTTGGTTTATCCAAAAGTGGAATTTTGATAGCTTAGAATATATCTGATGCTCTCTTAGTGTACTCAAAACAATATCAAGATGGATAGCATGGTCGTGTTGAGTGTGAGAGTACACTAAGATATCATCCACAAAAACCACCAAAAAGGAGTCCAAGTATGGATGGAACACATGATTCATCAGTTCCATAAAAACTGCAGGTGCGTTCGTGGGGCCGAACGATATAACCACATACTCTTATAGACCATACCTGCTCTGAAAGGATGTAAGAGGTATATATTATGGTCTAATGAACAACTGCTGATAATCGAACATCAATTAAATATTCTAGAATGCTCGAGCTCCTTGAATATGATCAAAGAGATTATTAATCCTCAGTAAGGGATATCAGTTCTTAACTGTCATCTGGTTTAGCTTCCGATAATCCACGCAAAGTCTGAGGGTACCGTCTGCTTTCTTTGCAAATAGGACAGACGAACCCCAAGGAGATGTGCTGGGTCAGATGAAAGCATTTTATTATAACTCCTCCATCTGCTTCTTAAGATCCTGCAACTCTGGTGTATCCACCTATAAGGAGGAATGAACACTGGTGTTTCCCTTGACACAATTTCAATAGAAATTTCTACCTCTCGCTATAGAGGAAAACCTAAAAAGTAGTCTAGAAAGACATCCTTGAAACGATCGACCACTGGAGGAAAGTCCATATGTGAAGTCCCCTAGTCATCCATATACAGACTAGAAATCTAGGTAGTAACACCTCTCAACCCATGATTCTCGGGTCTAGCTATGCTTGCTTGGATATCTCATTTTCCCTTTTATAGAAACAATCCACCCTTTGGTGATGTAAAACTCACTCTACAATGATATCAATTGACAACAGCCTAGAAGGGAACTAACCAGTCCATTTTGAGAATGAATTCATATCCCATCATCTCTAAGACATTAAGGTCTCATAAGAAGTGACACCTACTAACCTCAAGAGGGCACTCCTTGCACTGATGCACACTAGCCATTCTAATCCCCAACAGAGTGTCCAACGTTATGATATCAGTAGAAGTAAAGATACAGATCCCAAGTCTCTCCACAAAAGGAAAAAATATAAATCTATGTGAATTCCATGTATAGAAAAGAGTAGAAGCTAAAACTGAGACAACCAAAATTGTACCTCTAACTGTAGATGGTCTGGGATCCTTCTCCTGCTAGATCTGCTCCAACGCAAAAGCCCGACCATCACCGTAGCCCTGTGAATCTATTTTAGATCCCTAAGATGATCCATCCTACAGCTATTGAAAACCCTACATATGAACACTATGGCCATGATCACCTCCTTGTCCTGAAATTCCTGAAGAACTCCAGCCCCCAGTCTGATGTGGGACTGGTGGTCCTGCTCCGGTATGAGGAGTCAAACCGATCCTCCCTCACTAGCTACTGTAAGGAGGGTGTTGAAGAAACGCTGAATATGTCTCATATTGCTACAAGATCGGCACTCAAATGGGTCTCTTGGGCACTAAGTTTTCTTATGTCTTCCCTTCCCACACTGGTAGCACACCACCTGGATACCTAAAGGAAAATACCGCATACTCAGATCTCCACGCATAGACTCCCTATGATGCTTCCTTCTATCAGTCGGAAGGGTATCAAATTTGGATGATGAACTGCCCTAGCCCATAGTTCTAGAATCCCTCAAGTTGTGATCAGTGATCAGCGCCTAGTTGAATATAGAAGATATGAAAGTCAACCTGAAGATGTTCGCCTGAGATCGGATGTCATGCATGAGACCATCCTCAAACTTCCTCACCAGAAATAACTCATCACCCCCAGAATGGGTGTGAATCATTATAGCTCTATGAAGACAGAAGAATACTCTATGAATGAGAGAGTACATTGATCCAAAATCATGAACTCTCAGTCTTGATCGACCATCAAGGTCTCCAGGTAGAAGTAGTCACAGAAGGTCTGCTGGAACTCATCCCAAGCCATAACTCGCTGGCATCCCGCCTACGATATCACATCCCAACATCTCTTGGTAGAATCACATAGTATGTACATAGAGAGCTTCACCCTCATCTTTGGAGGTATCTTGAGATGATAAAATATAGACAACATTCCTTCCAACCATGACTCTACAACCTGAGGTTCTCCATCCCCTAAGAAGGTGGGAGGATACAACTACTAGAAAACTCACATCAACTCTTCCATAAATTGGGAAGGATGCGGTTCTCTCTATAAGGTCTACATCAACCTCATAAAACCTTCATGGAACTATGCCTCAACACCTGTATCTGGTATAACAGTTTGTTCCAAGACAATCATGACAGGAGGATCTGTGGGTAGTCCCTAATCTACCATTTTTGGTGTCTGATCATTACCATGTATCTGGCGTACAGTCGAAGGACATCTTGGTGGAATGACTCTGCAAGGTCAAGAGCATGCCTCAGTTCAATATTATCAAGGAATGAAACATAGAAGTGTAAGAAAAGAATAGTATAATAAAAAATTCAATTTTTTCAAAATAGGGTTACACGGCGTGTATACCCTCCACACGGCGTGTTCCCTTAGGTTTTAACATGGGTGTGTACCTCTTCCAACCCTGGTCATGTAACACCCTACACATGGCATGTTCTCTTTGAGACATGGTGTGTACTTTAATGTTCCCTACTGCCAAAGTAATCCTACACAACTCTAACTACACGGTTCTATTGGAACAAAACTACACGTCATGTATATTCCAAATATGATGTGTACTAGAAGGATTTCACCGACCCATGTATTTGGTCACACGACTGGATACATAGATCACCAAAACATGGAGTGTACACCTAGTACACAACATGTTCAAGAAAATATTTCCAACCCATGTCTCTGTCCACATGGTTGGTCACACAGTAAACAAATACATGTCGTGTTCATTACATACACGATGTGTTCTACAAAAGGTTCCCCATTCTTGTGCCTATGCTCACACAGTTAGTCACACAGTCATTATCTAAATGGCTTGTATAAAAGTTACATGGTGTGTACTTAATAAAAACAATTTCTTCCTGAATATAAGGATTCATGGTGTATATTCATCATCACACACCGTGTATTCTGGGTTTTTTCTAGATAATAAGTCTCAGAAACTACTCTAGAACCCCATAAAAAATCTAAAACCAGCATGAAAATTCCAAATTCTAATCCTTGGGTTCCCATACTCCCTTAAAATCAAATCTTGGCATCATATTTAGGTACTTCACAAGTATAACAGTGAAATCAAACACTTGATCCACCAAATTCTGATTCGTGAGGGCCCATAACACCTCAGTGGCCAAAGTTTGGCACCCATTGAAATGAAACATTAATTTTTCCAATACCATATCAAAATATCTTGTATTCTACCATGAAATATATCACAAAAATATGCATATCTAGCACAAAATCTATCACAACAGTATGCAATCAGTAATGCACCCTAAATGGAATGACAAGAATGCATGACATGTGATCTCTAAAAAATGACTATATTGAAACAACCAAAGATTTTATGAGAATTATTCTTTTTAATTTCTTTGATGTCTTTTGTTGTACGCTACACTAAGATTAGCTTGCGCTATATGCAACATCGTATTATCTTGTAGTATAAGCAACACTATTCTTGGCTTGTGATGCACAAAATTTCAAGTTATTTTGAATAAAATTTATTTTATAAAACACCATGTATGGATTTTGATCAATTTATAACTATATTTTGAGTACGTTATACACAACACCAAAGGAAGCTTTCCCTACACGCAAACCTGACTGGGCTTGCATTACACGCAAGAGCGACCTTTCTCAATAGCACGTGTTGTACGCAATATCGAGTTTCACTATACAATGATATATTGTTATAATATTATTATGAACCAGCCTTTATATATATTATTAACTGAATTTTTAACTTTATAATATTATAATTCATCTTACACATTTTCTGGAATGAGGTATGAGAACAAAATCAAATTTTTTGGATAAAAGAAGTGTTTTTCAAAAAATGCAGTTTAGCCACCTTTTGATGGTGCACCCATTTTAAATATATTTTTTCACAAGTTTATAAGTTAAATTTTACAAAATAAACTTCTTCTTTTGAATAAATATATAAAAATTTACATTGGATAGAGTTTTGATATTTTTCTGACAACGTTCTTATTTTTATGAATAGTAAAAACATGTTAAATTTTACTTAAAACCAACTTTTTTCATCGAGATAATTTATATGGTTAAATTATAATAGTAAATTGTTTTAAAGTATAAATAGAATATATTTTTACCATTTAATATAATTTATGTCATTATCATTAATTTTACATTGAATTCATAGGTAAAAACATTTCAATCTTTGACAATGTTTTAACTTTTAAAACCCATTTTCTTAACAACGGGATTAATTTTTCATTAATTACTACAACTTTTATGTTTTGAATTTTGAAAAATGGATTACATATTTGGATTAAGTGGGTCCAAATTATTTTAATATGTTTATTTTATTTTTTTGATATTTTAAATAGTAACTACGGTAATTTTTATTTATTACAGTTAAAGGTAAATCGGGAAATTAAGGGTAAAAATAAGATTATAAATTACCCTAAGACCTACCAAAATTCTATTGGATGAATAAAATTCGACCCATATCATTTAAGGGTTGTAATAGATTCATTTCATAGACTTTTGACCATGAAAAGGATATAATTATTATTAAAACCAAAGAAAGTGACAACATGTCACTATCTTATATCTTATAAGTGTAATAATTTTAATTTAGTGATAAAACTCATAAAACATAGAATATTAATATTCTATAGAAATATACTAAAATTATATACATCATGAGAATTTATTTATAATTTTTATGGATTAAATAATTATTATTAATGATGACACAATAGTGATGTAGAAATTATTTTATTGATTGAAATATCAAATAAATGGTTTTAAAAATATTAAAATAAATAGTATATGAACTAATTAATGTTATACACAGATTTTCTATATGAATATGACATGTTAGGAGTTTATTAAATATATTTTCTGAATATATTCTCTATGTGGAGTTTATTTAAATTCAAATAAATGAATAGTGTCAAAATTGACACTATTGTTATTTTATAAAAATAATGTATTATAAAATTGTTTAAAAATAACAAAAATATATAAAAATTATAAATTAAAATTTATATGGTCTAAAATTACATAAAGTATCCAATTATTGTCAATTCACAACACATAATTAATTATTTATAATAATTTAAAATTTAGAATATTATTACCACAAATAAAATTAAATAGATTAAATAAGGATAAATCAAGTTGATAAGGTTTAAAATTAATTAACAACATGTATAAATATTGTTGGTTGATGATATTACATCCCTATATCATCTAATATTCATATTTGATTCATTTTTCAAGGTTTTGAAGTGGAGTTTGAATTTATTATAAATTAATATTTCTTATGTTTCCAAAGGTGCCCCTCTCCTCCCTTATAAAATAGCACCTCCTCCCTCTCCTACTCACACCATTTTGATCCTTCAAGCTCGGAAAACCCATGAAAATTTATCTTCTCCACTTCCCTACAAACATACTAGAGGACCTTATCTTCTTCAAAGACCAACTTTAGTTCCCTAAGAGGAGGTTTGGAAGAGGCGCGTCAAAGAAGAGGTAATATCCTTTACCGATTCTTTCAAATTCATTTCTTCTTCTACTTCCTATTATTTTGTTGTTTCATAATAAAGTAATAAATTCAGTATCACTCATATACTTATATGTTATTATAAATATGAAACAACCCTATTTCACCTTCTATCCATCCTACAAAAAACAAAATCACCACGCGTGCGTACGTACGGAATACCGTCACCATGCCATGGTGTAATCTGTTTTTCCACCACCAACTTACTTGGATGGGTATAATGGTGTGAAGAATAAATATATATGGTTATTATAACATGATAATAATTCTGAGATATTATATCATCTACTCTAAATTCCATTCAATAATTATGGGAACGATATCATCACTCTTGCGTACGTACGAATTACCGTCTCCACGACGCGATGAGATTCATTCTCCAAGTTAACCATTAAAGAATGATTATAAAGTATATATAATAAATAATCATGAAATATATGACATATTAATACTATATTTATTTATATGTTATTTACTTACTTCCATTCAATTTAATAATGAAACGAAAACAGTGTTCATGCGTACGTACGGCCTACCGTCTCCATGAACGGTGTATTTCATTCCATTTATCGATCTATTATATATATGTATATTCTGAATATATATTATATATAAATCATGTTTTAAATTTTTTAAGTATGTAATCATGATCTAAGTAATCATATGAATAATTACAAGTCAAAACACGAACGATAAATGAAACGATTTTACCCAAAACACTGCTTTAACATGGAATTGACAAATGAACAGGTAATATAAAGTTGTAAGTGAATCATATATGATATCATAAATATTATTATTGTTATATTACAAGTTAATAATATGTTTAAACACACTATACAAGAGTCTCAGACACATATGGAAGAAATTGGACATAAGGTAAGGGATAATTTTGCAATCTCATTTTTATCTGAGATTGCTTATACGTAAGTAATTACTGGGGTTATATTTTTCATCCATGTCCAAAAAAATGTTTTTCATAAAGTGTTTAATATTATTCAATGTTTTTTTAAATTCATGTTTACCCCTCTTTGACTTTTACTTTTTGTTATGGAATGAATCTTTCTTTTGTTTACCATACGTGGTACTTTTTTACTTTTTCGTTAAAAGTACAAGGAGAATGTTTTTTTAACTTATACAAAATGAATGGATTTTTATAGTTTCATAATGACTTATTTCCATGAAGCTTCCTATACAATATTTCATGATTATTTCCAAAAAAATACTTTTCTTTCAAAATTTCATGGCATTTTGTGAAAAGAAAGTGATTTTGAAGAAGAAATGATATTTTCCTCAAGAATTCATTTCAAGTGTTTTGTCAAAAATATTTTCCATCTAAGATGAAATTATTTAGTATGATTATGTTTCAAGTATAATGTATCTATTATTTACATGGTTTGATTCTTATTATGATTAAATTATATCCATTTGTTTTATATGAATTACATTAAGATGGGATGATGTTTATGAAACCCATTTTATTATTTGGGTTATGATGAATGATTTATGTTTATTTTATGGAACAAGTAAGAATTATTTAATTATGAGATGGGTGGGACCTATATCTCCCTCTAATTCATTGGGTAAAGATTTATATCTCATGAGATAGACATGGATGGAATGAAAAGTGAATCTGGTTCAGTAATATAAGGCTGTAATGGCAAGTAAACCTAGTTCAGTAATGGACTTTGTCCACTATGATGGTCTTGGCAACAATGTCTTGGATACTATAGAAATCATAACATGTGCTTAATGGTTTCCACAATTTCATTCTTTATTCACATGATATTTTATCATGTTTAATGTTCTTTTATGATCTATGATTTATGCACTACCACGATTTATGTCATTACTCATGATTTTTATGTTTTATGTTCATGTTCTTACATTCAAATGTTTAGGGATTGTTTTATGTTCTCCATGTTTACCCTTACTGAGAATTTGAGATCACCCTTTTTATGTTTTCTTTTCCCCAGGATATAAAGAATTTTTTAGGTAAGAAAACCAAAGGGGAATATTTTTATGGGATATTTTGAAAATATTTCACCATGATTAGAAGATTATGTTCCGAGTTTCCAAAGACACTAAACTAATACAGTCTTTGGGAAGTCTGTTTTTTCATGTATTAAGTATTCTGCAAAAGTAATGTAATGTCTATGTACGTCAATCTTTGGGTCTTTATAGTTGGTATCAGAGCAAAGGTTTAATTAACCTTTGGAAAATAGGATGTGGAAACTTTAGTGAAATCCCTAGAGATATTTCCAAGGTATGTCTAGGGATGTCTCTAAGGTTAAGTATAAGTATAGGTTATAGTCCTATAATTACGATAATGATCTTAGAATTAAACCTAAGATGTTTTATATTAAAGGTACTCCCCCTTTATTATGTTGTTTTCCTAGCATGATTTTTGCCTCTCACACTATTCTTTTTGGGTTTTAGACGATGGATAGAACCCAAAGGAACCGTGTTGATCAATGTAATGGACAATGCAATGATTTTCCTGCTGAACAAACCAATGTTATGGGAGATGGAGTGAAAAATATTATTTCCATACTTACACAAGCTATGAATCATCCTGGACTTCCAAATGAGCAGAGAAGGGAACAATATTCTATTGAGTCCTTCACGAGGCAATTCCCACCTTCTTTTAGTGGGTATTCTGATTAACTTTTTACTGAATAGTGGATTAGTAACATTGAAAAGATATTTTTCATACTTTGTTGTTTGGAACATGAAAAATTCATTTTATCTATTTATCGTTTATAAGGTGAAGCTGACCAGTGGTGGACTCTAATTAAGAATACAAGGCCCCAAGATGAAATTGAATCCATGGAATGGGATGAGTTCAAGAACTTATTTTTCAATAAGTACTTCCCTCGCATTCTTCAAACAAATATGGAAAAGGAGTTCCTTGAGCTTAAGAAAAATGATGATGAATCTATTGGTATATATGAGGAGAATTTTACAAGGCTTGAAAGGTATGCATCTGGATTTATCATCCAACCTGAAAGTAAAATTGATCGATTCTTCAGTGGATTAAAACCAAGTATTCAAAGGGAATTATCTATAAGAGAATTCAGTACCTATGAAGAAATTGTGTGTTGTTCTATCAAGGTAGAACTGGAAGTTGGTGTTACATATCCATCTCATGGTTTTGACAAGAAATGAAAGATGGTGTTCAAGGAAAAATCTCAAAACAATGGTGAAAAGAATACGAATGTTTCTTTATGCTCAAAGTGTGGAAAGAAGCATGGTGGAGATTGTCTTAAAGGGTTTAGAAAATGTTTTAAGTGTGGAAAAGAAGGTCATCGAGTAGTTGAGTGCCGAAGTAATGGTAAAAATGTATCTAATGATGTGAATAGACAAAATACTACAGAGAAAGCACCACCAACACTTCAATGCTTCAAGTGCAAGGAAATGAGCAATTATGATAATCAATGCCCAAATCCAAGGGTTAATGATGATCGACATGAGCAAAATATTAAGGAAAAGGACAAAGGGAAGTCACATGCGATCACTATTTGTGATGTTGAGTATGATAATGATGTTGTGGAATGATTAAGTGTTTATGTATTGGGATTTCAAAATAGTATCATGGAATCTCATTTATAGTATCGTGGAAATTTGGAATATCTATGTATTGGTTTATTATGGTTTTCAATAATTATATGGTACCGGTATCCATGAAAAGTGATTGAAATATTTTTGGAAAGAAGATGATATGTGCATAATGAAGGGATAAGGAGAAAATAATATGTTTGATATTATTAATGAGCTCATGACTGATATACGAACAAAGTGACATCATGGTTTTAATATATAGAAATTTTGGGATTTTGGTATGTGGAAACAGTTAACTTTTGATAGCATTCATATTTTCAATAAGGTTCATTTTTTAAGAGAATACATGATTAAGATGTTTGGAATGTGACCAACAATATATATCTTATGATATGTGGGGGATAAATGATGGTATTAACATGTTTGGTAGATGAACTCTCTAGTAATCTTTTTATTTATACTATGAGCTTGGATAGAAGTATTTTGGATAAGCATAAAGATTTGAAATGGATTATGTTGGACATAAGATAATATTGTTTAAGGATAGAACCTTTTTTTGATATTATTTCTGGAATGTTATAATAGTGTAGTTTTAGAAAAAGGACAACCTGTAGGACGGGAGACAACCCATCACGTCAGACAAGGTTGCGGGAATTGAACCCACAACCAAAGTGAGATAGGCCTTTATCACCTACCACTGGCCTACAGGAAGTCCCTGGTTAGTAGAAACTAGTTTTATTTTATTAAGAGGTATGATAGATGAAGTATAAGTCAATTTTTGGAACCATATACGATTAATCTCACCATAGATGGACTTATGTATATTTAATAACTTTAGCTAACCTTATGTTTGAGACACATGGGATGACCTATCATTCTATAGCATGATCTTCTCACACTTCACAAATGAAAAATTCAACTTCATTTCTTTGAATAAGAGATGAAGTAGAAATTTTTCATGGAATGACCAACGATGATATTACACTGAAATCAAGTAAGTATTTATCCTTATGCAAAAATTCATCAACTTTAGGGAAATGATGTTGAAAACCAAAAAAAATTTCCTAGTACTCTCATATCCGATGAATCAGATGGTACCTTGGATCATCACATATTTATGGCTTTGTGATTGTTGGATTTTTCCTAGCCATGTTCTCTACCACTCTTCATTCAAACATGATTGTTAGATTTCTCTTCCATATCCATATTTTCACCTATATTCTCCTATGTGGAAACCCAGTGATGAGTTACTTTGGGTATCTTTTATGTTTCTAATGTTCCTTTTTAAAATAATGATTTATTATTCCTTTTTACGGTGTGGGTTTCTATGAAAGAAACATTCAAGTAGAAAACCATTTATAACCCTGACGAATTTCGAGGGAGAAATTCATTTTAAGGGGGGTAGAATGTAACACCCAAAGATTTTATGAGAATTATTCTTTTTAATTTATTTGATTTCTTTTGTTTTATGCTTCACTAAGATTATCTTGCGCTATACGCAACACTGTATTACCTTGTTGTATACACAACACTATTCTTGGCTTGTGATGCACACAATTTCAAGTTCTTTTGAATAAAATTAATTTTAAACAACACCAAGTATATATTTTGATCAATTTATAATTATATTTTGAGTATATTATACGCAAAACCAAAGAAATATTTCCCTACACGCAACCCTGACTTGGCTTGCATTACACGCAAGAGTGACCTTCCTCAACAGCGTGTGTTGTACGCAATACAGAGTTTCTCTAAACAACAATATATTGTTATAATATTATTATGAACTATCCTTTATGAATATTATTAACCTAATTTTTAATTTTATAACATTATAATTCATCTTACACATTTTATGTAATGAGGTATGAGAACAAAATCAATTTTTTTGGATAAAAGAAGTATTTTTCAAAAAATGCAGTTTTTTCGCCTTTTGATGGCGCATCCATTTTAAACCTAATTTTTTACAATTTTATCAGTTAAATTTTACAAAATAAACTTTTTTTTGAATCAAGATTTAAAAAATTACATTGGAAAAAGTTTTGATATTTTTCCGGACAAGGTTCTTATTTTGATGAATAGTAAAAACATGCTAAATTTTACTTAAAAACAACTTTTTTCATTGAGATGATTTATATGGTTAAATTATAATAGAATTTTTTTTTAAAGTATAAATAGAATATATTTTTAGCATTTAATATAATTTATGTCATTAGCTTTAATTTTACATTGAATTCATAGGTAAAAACATTTCAATCTTTGACAATGTTTTAACTTTTAAAATCCGTTTTCTTAACAACGAGATTAATTTTAAATTAATTACTGCAACTTTTGTGTTTTGAATTTTGAAAAATGGATTCCATATTTGTATTCATTGGGTCCAAATTATGTTAATAGGTTACTTTTATTTTTTTGATATTATGAATAGTAACTACGTTAATTTTTATTTACTACAGTTAAAGGTAAATCGGGTAATTAAGGGTAAAAATAAGATTACAAAATTACCCTAAGACCTGAAAAAATTCTATTGGATGAATAAAAGTAGACCCATATAATTTAAGAATCAAAATAGATTCATTTAATGAACTTTTGACCATGAAAATGATATAATTATTATTAAATCCTAAGAAAGTGACAACATGTCACTCTCTTATATCTTATAAGTGTAATAATTTTAATTTTGTGATAAACCACATAAAACTTAGAATATGAATAGTCTCCAGAAATCTAATAAAATTATCTAAATCATGAGAATTTATTTATAATTTTTAGGGATTAAATAATTATCATTAATGATGACACAATAATGATGTAGAAATTATTTTATTGATTGAAATATCAAATAAATGGTTTTAAAAATATTAAAATAAATATTATATGAACTAGTTAATGTTATCCACAAAATTTATAGATTCATATAACATTTTATAAGTCTATTGAATATTTTGGTTTGAATATATCCTCTTTTTGGATTTTATTTAAATTCAAATAAATGAATAGTGTCAAAATTGACACTATTGTTATTTTATAAAAATAACATATTATAATTTTTTTTTAAATTCACAAAAATATTTAAAAATTATAAATTGAACTTTATATGGTCTAAAATTTCATAAAGTATCCAATTATTGACAATTCACAATACATAAGTAATTATTTATAACAATTTAAAATTTAGAATATTATTACAACAAATAAAATTAAATAGATTAAATAAGGATAAATCAAGTTGATAAGGTTTAAAATAAATTAACAACATGTCTAAATATTATTGGTTGATGAGATTACAGCCCTATATCATCTAATATTTGTATTTGAGTAGGTTTTTAAGTGGGTATTAAATTTATTATAAATTAATATTTCTTATGTTTCCAAAGGTTCCCCTCTCCTCCCTTATAAAAGGGCACCTCCCTCCTCTCATCCTCACACTATTTTGAGACTTCCAGCTCGGCCAAACCCTGAAAATTTATCTTATCCACTTCCCTAGAAACATACTAGAGGTCTTGGTCTTCTTCAAAGACCAACTTTAGTGCCCTAAGAGGAGGTTTAGAAGAGGCGCATCGAAGAAGAGGTAATATCCTTTACCGATTCTTTCAAATTCATTTCTTCTTCTACTTCATCTTATTTTGTTGTTTCATAATAAAGTAATAACATCAGTATCAATAATATACTAATATTTTATTATAAATATGAAACAACCCTATTTCACCTTCTATCCATCCTACGGAAAATGAAATCACCGCTCGTGCGTACGTACGGAATACCGTCTCCACGCCATGGTGTAATATGTTTTTCCACCACCACCTTACTTGGATGGGTATAATGGTGTAAATAATAACTATATATGGTTATAATAACATGATACTAATTCTGAGATATTATATCATCCACTCTAAATTCCATTCAATAATTATGGGAATGATATCATCACTCATGCGTACGTACAGATTACCGTCTCCACGATGCGATGAGATTCATTCTCAAAGTTAACCATTCAATAATTATTATAAAGTATATATAATAAATAATCATGAAATATATGACATATTAATATTGTATTTATGTATATGTTATTTACTTACTTCCATTCAATTTAATAAGGAAATGAAAATAGTGTTCATGCGTACGTACGACCTACCGTCTCCATGAACAATGTATTTCTTTCCATTTATCGATCTATTATATATATGTATATTATAAATATATATTATATATAAATCATGTTTTACATTCTGGAAGTAAGTAATCATGATCTAAGTAATCATATGAATAATTACAAGTCAAAACACGGACGATAAATGAAACGATTTTACCCAAAACGTTGCTTTAACATGGAATTGACAAATGAACGGGTAATATAAAGTCGTAAGTGAATCATCTATGATATCATAACTATCATGATGGTTCTGTTACAAGTTAATAATATGTTTAAACCCACTATAAAAGAGTCTCAAACACATATGAATGAAATTGGACATAAGGTAAGAGATAATTTTGCAATCTCATTTTTATCCGAGATTGCTTATACGTAAGTAATTACTGGGGTTATATTTTTCATCCATGTCCATAAAAATGTTTTTAATAAAGTGTTTAATATAATTAAATGTATGTTTAAAGTCATGTTTACACCTCTTTGACTTTTAATTTGTGTTATGTAAGTAATTTTTCTTTTGTTTACCATACATAGTACTTTTTGACTTTTCCGTTAAAAGTGCGAGAAGAATGTTTCTTTAACTTATATGGCATGAACAGATTTTTACAGTTTCATAACGCCTTATTTCCATGAAACTTCCTATACAAGATTTCATGATTATTTCCCACAAAATCCCTTTCTTTTAAAATTGCATGGAATTTTGTGAAAATAAAGTGATTTTGAAGAATAAAGGATATTTTCCTCAAGAATTCATTTCAAGTGTTTTGTCAAAACTATTTTCCATCTAAGATGACATTATTTAGTATGATTATGTTTCAAGTATAATGTCTCTATAATTTACATGGTTTTATTCTTCTTATTATTAAATGATATCCAATTATTTTATATGGATTACGTTAAGATGGGATGATGTTTATGAAACCCTTCTTTGGGTTATGGTGAATGATTTATGTTTATTTTGTGGCACAAGTAAGAATGATTTAATTATGAGATGGGTGAGACCTATATCTCCATCCAATGCATTGGGTAAAGATTTATATCTCATAAGATATACATGGCTGGAATGGTAAGTGAATCTAGTTTAGTAATACAGTGCTGAAACGACAAGTAAACCCAGTTCAGTAATGGACTTTGTCCACTATGATGGTCCTGGAAGCAATGCCTTAGCTACTATGGAAATCATAACATGTGCTTAATGGTTGCCACAATTACATGCTTTATTCGCATGCTATTTTATCATGGTTAATGTTATTTTATGATCTATGCCTTATGCACTACCAAGATTTATGTCATTACTCATGATTTTGATGTTTTATGTTCGTGTTCTTACATTTAAATGTTTAGGGATTGTTTTATGTTCTCCATGTTTACCCTTAATGAGCATTTGAGCTCACCCTTTTTATGTTTTCTTTTCCCCAGGATATGAAGAAATGTTGTAGGTAAGAAAACCAAAGGGGAAGATCTTTATTGGAGATGTTGAAAATATTTCACCATGATTAGAAGGTTATGTTCCGAGTTTCCAAATACACTAAACTTATATGGTCTGTGGGTGTTTATTTTTTTCATGTATTAAGTATTCCGCAAAAGTAATGTAATGTCCATGTACGTCAAGCTTTGGGTCTCAACATATATGATGCATGAGATAGAATACCCTTAACTCATTAGGTTTCAATAGAATTATAACCTCAATGATATAAATCATAACATCAAAAATCAAGTGTGTCACCCAATGGTGAAATCAAATCAGTTGTAATAATTGAAAAACTAGAAAAATTGAAATAATCGAGGTAAATTGGATTTTCCCAGTACACGGGTTAGCTACTCATGGGAACATCTTATTACCAACTACATATTCCTTCCTATCCCTGTCTATAGGATCAAAACAGTAAGAAAAATAAGAAAAGAAACTCATCAGATACTACTTTGTAACGTCCCGATTTTAGGTACCGCCCAAAGTGCGCCGTACCCGGTTGGCACATGGCCTCAAATGCATTTCCTCGAATTCCAGAGGCTACCGACTAGCTTCAAGGGTCTTGGGTGTGATATTGGGGAAACTATTCCCTCCTTGGCAGAGCAACACAGCAGAAAAAACAATAATATACAACAATATAAGCTGTAATACCATACAATAAGTAAACAACATAAGACGGATAATATAAACAACTACAACACACACACACACACATAGATATATATATATATAATGATGCATTCCATGGGTATATAGTAAAGCATAAAAACAAGATATAATACTGGAAATACAATAATAAACCATATTTAAAAATAAAACAAGTAAACTCATGCAGTATCACAAGCCTCATCTTGGTCTCATGCTCTCCATCTCCACAGCAATCAAGTACCTAATATAGAAGGGTGCATTCCCATATCTATACCTGCAACCATATAATCTGTTTGGGTCCAAAAGCATGACCCAAACAGGGTGTGAGATTAATCCTAATATGAAACCACAACAAGATATGTGCCTAATTTTCAATGAGTATATATAGTAGGTAATAATGGAGAAACAACAAGAAACTAGGAGTACATGAAAGTAACCAATCCTATAGTTTCCATTTACATTCATTAGGATTTAATGTTCAACATTAAATCAAGTAGGTATCACAAATAGGTATCACAAAAGACTACCTAATTGGATCAAATCCAAGCTTGTGCTTTGTCTTGGAAGACTCGTCGCAAACATTTAATATTTACATTAACCCTCTGGGTAGCTCACACAGTCTAACCCCTTTGGCCAAGTAATGTAATAAAGGAAAAGATGCTCGGAGGAAGCACTCACTGTCAATCCCCCCTATGGGTTTTCCACAATAACTATAGACTCTCTGGGGAAGCACTGAACATCAATTCCCCTAGTGGTCTCGTAATGTAAACTATAGACACTCTGAGGGAGAACTCACCATCAATCCCCCCTATGGTCTTGTAGCGTGAAATATAACAGACACTCCGAGGAAGCACTCAATGTCAATTCCCCTTGTGGTATAACTATACTAAGTTCTCATAGCCCTGTGCAATTCAATCATGAATATTTGATATCAATCAGCCCAAGTAAATCTCAACTACTACATGGATAAACAATTCTAGTGTATATCACAAGCATTTAACAAGCAGCAAAAGGCAATTAGTTTGATCATATCAAGCAATGCAAGGAAACAAGGTCTGCCTCATAGGCAACCTGGACCAAATGGCTCTAAACATTCAAACAAGGAAACGTACCCATGGGGTGTTCCTTAAAAATTCAATTTCAAATAATTCCACAACAACAAACCATTTTTCTAACAAACAATCTAAGTAAGATAAAACATGTTTCAATTTCCTTGACCTGAAATACCCGAAACACAGGTAATAGGGACTTTGATATATAAAACTCAAAGACAACCAACAAAAGGAAACAAACCACCTACCTTGACATTGTACAAAGAAAACACTCAAACTTCACCCATTGAATTGGCCTAGAACATCATAGATCTATAAAAACATAAAAAATGTTCAACCTCGAATAACTCTCGAATGATGAAGAAACAAGAGGAGAGGATCTAGAAGAAGGACTCATCGGTGGGATTCCAACGCACCCACCGGAGTCCAAATCATAACTTGGATGGATAAATGGTGGCTCAGAGAAGATTCGTCACTCTCAGTCACTCTTGGATGAACAAAGTCCAGAAGAAGATAAATATGGAGATTAAACGCGACCCCAGTCTGATTAGTCAAATAAAAGAAAACATACACAATTTGTACTGTTAATGAACATGTATTGTATTTTCCTCAACCGGCCCCCGACACTAGTGGTCTAACAAATCACCCGACATGGCCATGTCTCGACCGTTACATTCCCAAGACATGGCTAGATGTGGTAACAGGGTACACGGTGTGTACTCAAGAGTACACGACGTGTACTTAGAAAATTTTCAAAATATCACCTTTTTCTCATAAAAACCTAAAATTAAGATCTATACCTGAAATGAAGATCCAAGTTCTTAAAAATTCTGCGATTCCATGTTTTAGATTTCAATATTAATGATATATAATGAGTAAAATGGATAATTAAATTATTAATGTGACTCATGGATATTGAAATGAGGACTCATGATTTGAGGGAATTTTTTGATTCATGTAAATGAAATTTCCCAAATATTTTCATGCTTTGAATTTTTGAAATTCATGTGAATTGATTAGTTATTATTATTCATACCTTGAGTGATTTTACAATATCAAATATCCCATTCCTGATAGGATTTCTAGACAAAGTACTTCCTATTTTATTCTTGAGTATATTTCTTGAGTGATCTTAAGACATGCCACCCACTAGAACTTTCATTTGAACTTATCAAATCAATGACTGTTCTAAAACACATTTAAAACGATTGTGGAATATTTTGAAAATACCTTATCCTTATAATACCATCGTTACATAAATAATTGTTTATCTCATAGAGACTGTGAATTCCCTTGTTAGGAATGAGCCATGCTTCAAGCCATTTTTATCCATTCCTACCATACTCTTAGTAATTCGATGATATTTTAATATTGAAGTGTGGGGGAATGGAGTCATGTAAAAGGGATAAGATAAATTATAAGGAAGAAGTATAGGGGTTGTAGATATCGTGATTGATGAAGGTTTATATTCATTGTACTATTTATTATGTTTCCCTTACTGAAAAAATAAAATAAAAAAAGAACCAAAAAATTGAAAAGAATGGGTTGTGACTTAGAAGAATAAAAAATCACCATCATTGGACCAATGATTTTATCAATTTTTATAAAGACCCAAACCCCAGTATCCTAGATCTAGTCCTAAGGCATGCTGTGTAATTTGTTTATAAAAGAAACTGAATAATTACACAACACATTACACAACATAGAACCTTTACCATTCTAAGTTTTAGAAAATTAGATACAACTATTAAATTTCATCAAAATTGTACAAAAATAAAATTAAATAAACAAAATAATATTTAGCGAGCTATCTCTACATAGAAAAATACATCACTAATAAATCTACTAAACTAGTAAAAATGAATTTAAAACGTAGGGTGAGAATTTAAAATGCCCAGTAAGGTATTTTAAAACAATTAATAAATTATTTTAAAACAATTATTTAAAATAAATATACATACTTAAAAAAAGATTTTCATAACATTTGAAATCTAAATAAATAAATTTATAAAACCATTATTTTCTCAAACTAATTATAATTGAAAAGATCTTTGGGATTTCTCCATAGAAAATAATAATTTTCTAGTGGGTAATTTAAGATACTTGGCAGACCATAATAAAAACCATAAGGATTCTAGTCATAATTCATATGGGATAAAGTTTCCTTAAGACTTAATGGTTTACTGCCCATAACATCATATAACACACTAGTGCCAATTTTTTAAAACAGTTTCAATGGAAAATCTTTTCTCAATCCTAACCCAAAACATTTTAAAAATATATACAGAAAATTATTTTCTTAAAAATAGAATAACCTTTCTTATCACATGTCATCAAAATTTTCTAGAGAGTTTCTAAAACCATTTAAGGATAAACCCATGATTAAAATAACCGTGATTATTTATAAATCATAATTACAATTGATAAAGAATTAAAATTATTAATTTATCTAAAAATGAATATAGAATTTTTCCTTCATAAAAAAGTCACAAAAAATTAATAATTATGTTCTGAACATAAAAATATAAAAGAAACTTATTAAATAAAATATTTCAATGCTTAAAGAAATCCATGCGCTTAATAATCTTGGAATTAAAACTTAAAATTTAATTTGAAATCAAGAATTTATTATGAATGCAAGGTATGTCGATGTTATGCATATGCATGACCATGACTATATGAAAATACGACATCCTCAATTTCAATACAACATAATGAAATAATTAATTT
The DNA here is from genome assembly GCA_963277665.1 of Viscum album. Taxonomy (NCBI): domain Eukaryota; kingdom Viridiplantae; phylum Streptophyta; class Magnoliopsida; order Santalales; family Viscaceae; genus Viscum; species Viscum album. The sequence goes on along the minus strand of OY728166.1, from coordinate 987,115,215 downwards.
TCTATGCGCAATATTTTAGAAACATGAAAATAAAAATTTCATCCATATATATATATGTATATATAACATGAAATTTATAATAAAAATAACAGAAGATTAAAATCATTTTTAAATGAAGCTTTGATAAATGAAAATATCCCTTCGTATAATTAATATGAAATCAAATTAAAACATAAAATTTGTTAAATACATATACATAAGTGGAATTATGGTTTTAGAATCGTACATAGAAATGCTTGAAAATAATTGTAGTTTTAATGAAGCATCCCATTATACAAAAATAAATTAAATTTAAACAAAATTTTGAAAAACTAAATATACATCCTTACATTATTAGTTTTGAAAATAATTATACATAGTTGGATAGATATACATATATATGTATACATACATACATATATGTATATGTCTTTTAAAAATAAACATAGTTTGATAAAAATAAATAAAATCTTTATTTAAAAATTCTCAAAACATAATTTAGATAAACATAATCATAAGACATAAATTATAAAAATATAATGATCCCTTAAAAATAAGTCTAAAAATAAATATAAAAATTAAATAATTTATAGAATTTATTAAGAATAAAAATCTGAAAATATGTTTAATAGCACCCTTACACAAACTTAAATTAAATATTGAATTGATAATTAAAATCTGAATGCTAAAAAAAAGTATATAATCTTTCTTACTTGAATTTACAATAGAAAAAGTGAAAAAGGTCCTAGGATTTAGACACACACTCACCTTCCCTACGAATTGTCAAATTGAGATGAAAATTCATTTGCACAAAGGTTTGAGGGCATACTGCTTCGGACACACTAACAGGTTGGTTTTCTAATTTCATTCGTACATAGATACAATCCTTTTATAACCAAAATCTATATTGTGTGTATAGCGACACACACACAGCTTGCGGAGAAAGATGAGGCTGTCGATGTAGACAAAAAATTGGAAAAAATGGAACAATAAAAAGATAGAACAAAATAAAATATATAAATTTCATATTCAATGATTCTTTTAAATACATTCATCTGAGCAACAAAACATAGACATATTAAATATAAAACTACTACAGGAAGGTCAGAATTAACATCAATATACCAAATTCATTCAAATTGGTTCAAAAATGAAAATAAAAATATTACTCAACATGAAAACCATAAAATAACCAATTGATAAACAATCCACTGACAATGATACAAGGAGAAAATTAAAAACTGGACCTAGAGGAGAAGATTTGGACACATGTGGAAAAAAACAAAAATCTGCTTAATTAGTTGACGAAAACCGAAATTGAATCCCTAACCATGCTCAAGACCCTTTAATGACATTTGAATCTCTTTTACATCACTCCATCTATCCTTGTTGGTAGTAGAATCCCAAACCACAGAATGAAACCTGACAGCATTGCTCGGTTTGTCGGTGGCCAAACTTGATCAAACTCGTCATCGAAAGAAACCCCTTTGGCGGCCTGCATCATGGCTCGAACCCTCTCCCATGCCCGAGAATGATCCTCCCTGCTCCTATCAGTCTTCTAAGCTTAAGCCCTGACTCCCATGAAACCCCCGGTCGATGCCCCTTGACCCAAAAAGAAACTTGACCCGTCCTTTCTCCAATAGCGCACACCCTTTCTTTAACACGTTATTATTATTATTTTTTATTTTTATTCATTTTTATTTTAATAAAACTATATTTTTATATAATTATATATATATATATATATATTATAATTGAATATTTCTATAATGATAATATTCATACAATAATTTCAAAAAATAAATATACATTTTTAAATTTGACACTATAATATATATATATATATTGAAAAACAATCTTCATAATTACTATTATAGTTTAATTTATTTTATAAATTTTGAATTTATATTTTAGTTAAATAAAATTATAAACATAATTTATAAAACAAATTCATATATATTACATTGAAAATAATAATTAGTTTTAAAAAAAATCTTTTAATTATTATTATCAATCTTATTAATTTTATCTTTAATTCAAAACATTATAAAACTTTATAATAATAATAATATATTACTTTTAATATTTCCTTTAATTTTTCATTTTATTTATTAAAGTAATAAATTAAAAAAAATTATAAAAATTAATTTAATTTATTATTTCATCATGTATTAAAAGGAGACATTTTTGTGAATAATTAAAATATTAAATTTCATTTTGATGTAATCGCACATTTTTTATAAATGATATCTCATAAATTTATTTATTTAAAGTATAATTCATTTATTAATCTATTAGAAATTTTTGAGATGTTACATTATTTCCCCCTCAAAAAAATTGCATCCTCGCAAATCATTCGTCAGACTCTAGATAATTTAGAATTTTTATCTTCATAATTAAGAAAACTATGACTAGAAAACTCCTATACTCTACCGCTTATACGATAATATCTAATCTCCAATGTTTTCTAGACCGCTCCTCTGATACCAATTGTAAAGGCCCAGACCCTAGTATCTCGGAGCTGGTGTTAAAACATGTTGTGTAATTTTTTTATAAAATAAACTAAATAACTAGAAAACACATTAAACAAAAGAGGACCTTAACCGGTCTAGGATTCGAATATTTAAATACAACTATTACATTTCCTCAAAATTGAATAAAAAATAAAATTAAATAAACAAAATAATCTTCAGTATGCTACATCCACATAGAAAAATACATCAATAATAAATCTAATAAACCTATAAAAATGAATTTAAAATATAGGGTGAACATTCAAAATCCCCAGTAAGGGGTTTTAGAATAATTTATAAATTATTTTAAAACATTTATTTAAAATAAATATACATACTTAGAAGGAGATTTTCATAACCTTTTAAATATAAATAAATAAATTTAGAAAACCATTATTTTATCAAAATAATTATAATTGAAAGGATATTTTGGATTTCTCCATCAAAAATAATAATTTTATGGTGGTTCATTCAAGATACTTGGCATACCATAATTAAAACCATAAGGCTTCTATTTATAATTAATAAGGAACAAGGTTCCCTTATGACTTATGGGTTCAATCCCCATAATGTCACATAACACACTAGTGCTAATTTTTTAAAACACTTTCAATGGACCTTCCTTGCTCAATCCCAACCCAAAACATTTCAAAAATATATACATAAAATTATTTTCGTAAAAAGAAAATAACATTTATTATCACATGTCATTAACATTTTCTCGATATTTTCTAAAATAATTTTAGTAAAAACTCATTCGTGAAATAACCTTCATTATTTATAAACCATAAAAAAAATAAAGAATTAAAATTCATACTTGATCTAAAAATGCATATATAATTTTTTTTTCTTAAAACAATCACAAATAATTAAGAATTATGGTCCACACATAAAATTATAAAATAAACATCTTAAATAAAAAATTTCAAATCTTGAATAAATCCTTACACATAATAATATCTAAAGGAAACCTTAACACTTAATTTGAAATCATGAATTTATTATGAATGCAAGGTATGTCGATGTTATGAAAAACACATGACCATGACTTTATGCCAATGTGATATCCTCAATTTCAATACAACATAATGAAATACTTTATTTTCTATGCGCACTCTTTTAAAAACATTAAAATAAAATTATAAACATGAAAATAAACCTTTCATCCATATATATGTATATATATACCACAAAATTTATAATACACATAATTGAAGATTAAAATCATTTTTAAATGAACCTCCGATAAATTAAAATATCCCTTAGTATGATTAATATGAAATCAAATTAAAACATAAACTTTTTTAAATACATATACAAAAGTGGAATTATGGTTTTAGAATCGTACTTAGTTATCCTTGAAAATAATTAGAGGTTTAATGAAACATCCCATTATACCAAAATAAATTAAATTTAAGCAAAATTTTGACAAACTAAAAATACAGCCTTATATTATTAGTTTTGAAAATAATTATACATAGTTGGATATATATACAAATATATGTGTATATATACATATATATGTATATGTCTATTAAAAATAAACATAGTTTGATAAAAATAATACAATCCCTTATTTCAAAATTATCAAAACATAATTTAGGTAAACATAATCATAAGACATAAATTATATATATATAATGATCCATTAAAAAATATGTGTGAAAATAAAAATAATATTTAATCCCTTATATAATTTAGTAAGAATCAAAATCAGAAAATAAGTTTAATAACACCATTACACAAACTTAAATTAAATCTTGAATTGATAATTAAAATATAAATACAAAAAATGTATATAATCTCTATTACTTTAATTTAAAGTAGAAAAGGTGTAAAAGGTATCCTAGGCTTTAGACACACACTCACCCTCCCTCCGAACTAGTAGACAGAGATGAAACTTCATTTGCACAAATGTTTGAGGGCATGCTGCTTCGGACACACTAACAGGTTGGTTTTCCAATTTCCTTCACACACAGATACAAGTCTTTTATAACCAAAATCTATAATGTGTGTAGAGATATACACACAACATGAGGAGAAATATGAGGTTTTCAATGCATACAAAAAATGGAAAAAAGGCACATTACAAAGACATAACAAAATAAAATATACAAATTTTATATTCAATGATTTGTTTAAACAGATTTGTCTGAGCATAAAAACATTGAAATATTAAATATAAAACTATTACAAGAAGGTTGGAATCGACATCAATAGACCAAATTTGATCAAACTGGTTCAAAAATCAAAATAAAAAATAGTACTCAACAAGATAACTATAAAACAACTAACTGATAAACAGTCTACCGACAATGATACAAGTATAAAATTAAAAAGTAGACCAATAGGAGAAGGTTCAGACACCTGTGAAAAAAAAACAAAAACATACCTGATCAGGTTGAAGAAAACTGAAATTGAATCCATAATTATGGTTGAGACCTATTGACGACACCCAGATCTCTTTGACATCGCTCGATCTACCCTTGTCGATGGTCGAAACCTGAACCATGGAATAAAACCCGATGGCATTTCTCGGTTCATCAACAGCCAAAATTGGTGGATATCCTCACTAGAAGAAACCACCATAATGGCTTATGACTTGGCTCGAACCCTCTCTCATGGCTAAGTATGATCCTCCCTGCTCCTCTCGGTTTCCTCATCTCAAGCCCCAAATCTTTTGACACCCCTGATCAATTCCCCTTGACCCCAAAAGAAACCTGATCCCCTTTTTTCTAATGGTGTACCCCTTTCTTTAACACTATATTATTATTATTATTATTATATTTTTATTATTATTATTCATTTTGATTTTAATAAACCTATATTTTTGTTTCATTTTTTATGTATATGTATATATATATATTATAATTGGATCTTTATTTAATAATAATATTAATACTATAATTTTAAAAAATATATATATATTTTCAAATTCGACACTATATAATATATATATATATATATTAAAAATATATATTCATAATTAGTATTTTAATTTAATTTAATTTATTAAATTTGAATTTATATTTTAGTTAAATAAAAATTCTAAGCATCATTTATAAAAATAATTTATATATATTACATTGAAAATAATAATAAGTTTAAAAAAATCTTTCATTTAATTATTATTATCAATCTTATTAATTTTATCTTTAATTCAAAATATTATAAAAATTTGTAATAATAATATATTAATTTCAATATTTTTTTTAAAATTTTAATTTTTATTTATTAAATAAATAAATTACAAAATTTTATGAACATTAATTTCATTTACTATTTCATTGTGTATTAAAAGGTGAAATTTTTTTGAATAATTAAAATATCAAATTTCATTTTGATGTTATCACAAAGATTTTATAAAAGATATCTCATAAATTTATTTATTTAAATTATAATTTATTTATTAATCTCTTAGAAATTTTTGGAAAGTTTCATATGTGATTAGGTGGTGGATATGAGGTTTATTCTAAGCATAACTTATGAAAAATAAAAAAAAAATGAAAAAAGTACTTTGAAAAAAAAAAGTATAAACTAGAGAAAAATTCAAGATGGAACACAAATCATTCATTATTATTTACTTTTATCATGACCTTACTTTTATTTTGTGGAAAGTGGGATTTGTTACCATTTGAAGGGGAAAATATCATTACACTTTTTTTGATATCATGCTTTATAATTTAAGAGAAAAAGCTACACTTTGACCCTTTATTTCAATTCCTCATGATTTTATGTGGCTTTTATCTTTACAAAGTGGAGATAAGCATTCCAATACAAGCATATGGATTAGGAGCATGTTCTAATGATATGAGTATAAATCTATTTGAATTGTATCATGAGTGATGAGTGAAAATATTCAAAAGAGAGGTAGATCATGATTTTTAATTTTTAATAATAATGAATTAAGGAACATAAATTAATGAGAAGAGAAGCACCTTCATTTTCGAATGGTGAAAATTAAAATACTTGAGTTGATTGTTTCTTTGAAAATTGAGAAATTAAATTTATATTATATGTGGTTTTTTGAAAATTTGATTAAACATTGATAATTTTTTTTACTTTATTACTTTGAGATTTTAATAATGGTAACACTAATTCCCTCTTATTTTAAATGTTAAGAATTTATACTTGAGAAAAATCACGTTTTAGGTTTGAGAGTTTTTGATAGACTTATATTTCATGCATATTTTTAAACATAATTCAATGATTTTCAATGAGTGATACCATGAAATGTAATGTGTTATGAGAATATGAGAAATTTTAAGTAAAGAATGAAAATTTATTTAAATGGATTTTTTAATTATTTATTTTATTAAGAATATCTTTTGTGAAATTTATCTTCGTTTTCTTCTTATTTTTTTCAAGTGTTTAATAAGAAATTAGGAAAGCCTTTGCAAGTCCTAAACTAATTAGTTCCAAGCCACTTATACATCTTCAAGTGTTGTATGGCCATGGAAACCACCAGGAGAGCCCTCCTGGGATAAAAAGAGTGTGATTATGGATTACCATGTGCGTAGTGGGATCGAAGATCCACACATTCTAGTTGGTGAGGCTAGGACCATGTATGTGTGTGGGCGTGTTTATGGGTTCCCACCCTGATGCAAGCTTATAAGCCAATTTCACTATGAATTAGTTTATAAACACTCATGGCTCATATGTTTTGTTCTAATATGGACTCAAAAATCCTATCTATAGTTCATTTTAAAAGAAACACCATCTTTCAACTTCAATCCCACTCGGCCTTTCCTCAGACACCCGTCTACACCTTCCTCTATCGCTCACCCTTCTTTCTCAGCCAGCAGCCACTACTATGATCACTAGAGACTGACATCTACACTGCCGGGAAGCTCATGATTGATATCTCCCATCACCATCACCACCAAGGAAAACCATGGATAATATATAGATCCTTTTATGATCACCCTAAAGATATTTTGAGCTCTATCCAGAAAATTTGAAGGCCGGATGAAGAAGAGGGAGTGCCCACTTCTCACCCTCTCCATGACACCATGCATTCCAAGCATCCCCACATCCCATTAAAAACTCCACATTATATGCTACCATGACCCTTCGACCATGCACATGCGAGTAAGCTTAGGCCCATGTGCTGATATCTAAACATTAGAAATCATCAGGTGTTTCCAAATCATTCACCGTGGGTCTCATGGGTGATTCCAATATTCATATTCAAACATTAAAATGAGATAATGAGTATCAGGAATTAAAGATAAAACTTAGACACAACCTTGTCCTATAAAAATAGTTCCACCATACGAGGAGGATGCCACTATACTAGATGGAGAAGTTTTCTCATTTAACCTTATTTGTTTTATTTTTCTTTTTTGAAAAGGTTTTTATTTCAATTTAATTCTTAATTTAGTTTTATATTTAACAATCCATGAATTTTAATTCTTCCATCAAGGGTGATCCACCCATATTATCTTCTTATTCTTCTTACTTTAATATCCTCTATTTTAATTTTTATTTCATTATTAATATATTTTATTTTATTATCTCCTTTTATTTCTTCAATAATTGATGTGAATACATTACAAGTCATGAATCAATTACGTGTCATGTATTATTCTCTTATTAAATCTTATAATCATGGTTACGACTAAGTACCCTGAGGAATATTCCAGGAGAGTAATCTGGTGCTTGGACCTGAGACCATGTTTTAATTCTACTTTGAGTTAATCTAAGGATTATTTTCAATGGGTGTAATTCTCACTGTGGTAATATAAGGATTGGATTCTTATTCTAAAAACAATTATCCCTTGGTTAAGGATGTGGAATTAGAGTGTTCTTGGAAGCTTCTAAGTACACCATATATTCATAGTTGTGTTAGATTAAGGTGTGGACACATATGGTGGAGCATGTTCACTAAGTAGATTTAAAACAAGTTAATAAAGGTGCTTCATAGAAAACTCCATTGTGAGAACTCCCTTTATTTATTAACTCATTCTATTTACATTGAATAATAATTTATAACTGCATGTTAGTTTCATATTCATTTTGAATTTCATTCATTTCGAAAAACCCAAAAATCAGATTCAATTATTTTCATAAAATTAATAAAAACAAAAAAAAATAGTTTAGGTGAATTAGATTATGTAGGGGAATAAATTTGAATCTCCTCATGTGGGACGACCCTAGTCGACCTATATTATTTATTAGGAAAATAAATTTTCTTTTTTCATGCCCTACAATAGGTGTGCATCAAACATAGTGAGGTTGGATAAGGGATAAATCATGGGTTCTGAGATTATATTTCATGAAAGGGGTGACTGATGGGTAAGGAATGACTACAAAACATATTGGAAACATAGGTATCTAAACCATACCATTCATGGATGGGGTGAATAGATATGGGATTGACCATTGAATATATTCAAAACATGGGATCCTATAAATATATTTGATGTTCTTTTGAGGAATGTGCCTAGGATGGTAGGTGAGCCAGTGTGGCCAGACATTATTACTATTGGGGGGGGGGCGTGTTCAGATTAGGAGAACAATTAGCATCCAAATTAAAGAACAATGTGAAAATGAAAGTGGTGAACATCCCATGGGAATTTAAATTCTCTAGGAGCTATTCCGCCATATGCTTGAACGTACTAGATGAGTGTACTATTGAGTAAGTATTGAGCCAGAATCTATGGCGAAAGTCCCTGAAATGAGTTGGTGGTGGGGATAAGCCCATTATATGAGATCCTAGCATCACTATGTATCCCATGGGAATAGGAATCAAGCCACATGTAGTTCTGGTGTGTGGCTTGGTAGGTAACCAATATCAAAAGGGTGGAATCCTCTCTGGTGAGGGCTTAGGGTATCACACTGCTTCACATCACGTGGCAGAGATGTAGAATATACAATTTAACATCTTGTGGTAAGGACTTTAGACATGAAATTTATAGCCATACGGTTAGGAAATATCTTTGCCACCCGTTTTTTAGGGTCACCGTCCCATGTTTTTTAACATGAGGTGTCACGTATCATTACCTGAGGCATAAAAAAATTATTACATAGGGAATACCATGTTTTTTGAATAGATGATAGTAATGATTTGACTTCATGAACCAAGATGTTGTGTGTGGGTCTTACACATTGAGTACCCATTCTTCCTCATAATTGGTCACTCAGTCATTTTGATCCACTAATGGGTTAATGGATATGATTGGGTCTTACACTTTATGATGAGGACAATGGAATATTTATCTCCTCAGGAAAGAGTCCAAAATGGTTTAATACTTGTGAAGATAACCTCACTCCGGGAGAGAAAAACTTGTAACTTGACCTAAAGAAAAAATGTCTAGGCATCACTGTATATCCTGCTAAGCTGGGAATCAAGTTACATGTAGTTTTGGAGTGTGGCATGGTAGGAGACCATTTCCAAGGGGGATAATGACATAATATCTAGTGAGGACCAACAATATCATGAAGTTTTACATCCTATGATGAAGACATGAAAATGTCTCACATTTTTCATCTGAGGCATCCTATATTTTTTATATAGGGTAAGACTACATTTTAATATCATGTGCTGAGTACATTGGTTTTGTTCATATCACATTTTTAATGTGATTAATCCTATGTTTTCCACATAGGGTAAAGATATATTTTAACTTCATGTTCTTAGGATGTTGCTTTTGGTCATCTTACATTTTTTATGTGAGGCATCCTATGTTTTTCACATAGGGTAAGGCTATAGTTTAAAGTTATGTTCTAAGGAATTTTGTTTTAGTTGTGCTATATTTTTCCTGTGAGGAATACTATTTTTTCACATATGTTAAGGATACTATTTAATGTCATGTGATGAGGATATTAGGATTTTTAGTTTAATTTCATACAACTAGGACTAAGGCTGCTACTGGTTTGCAGTCATAGAGATCAGACAAAAAGGGTTTCACCCAAATTACTTATTGAGATATTAGCATTCATGGGAGGTGTGATGTGCCCCCATAAATGGTGATTAAATAGTATACACCATTGGAGTAGAACTTATGGATAATTTAAGGTACATACCACTTAGGTTATAACTTCAGCGGTTTATTACCGGGTATCATTGGTACCCTAAGAGCCAATACCATGTTACCTAAAAGGAATGATCGGTGGTGAAACTTTTTGTTGAATGCTCATGTTTCCCAGTTTTGGTACCATTCCAAGTTAAGTGTCACCTAGATTTTATTTTTCTCTAGGGCCTCAAACCGGACCAGATAGACTTCTATTATTCTCTCTAGTGTCTACTAGTCATAAATGTCTATTTTGAGTGACACAAACTAAACCTCTATAGATAAAACTAACTATGTTCTATACAGCAAGAAGTACAGGGTCACCTTGGTGGAACTTTGGGTTTTCTTCTAACAGTACCATAGGGAATTAATATGTTTGTAGGAACAAGTCTTTTTCTCTTGTCCCAATACCTTCTACAAAATATTAGTGAGGGTTATTTTAAATGTCTTGATTTTTTCATTTTCTCATTCATGATAGCGAGATGTATAGTTAGACTAGATATTGTACTTGGATTACAATTTCTTCAACTCATTATCCTAGAAGTTAGTTCCATTGTCCATGATAATGGTGTGAGGAACCCCAAACCAATGAATGAAGTGGGAGTTCATGAAATCAATCACAGAATGGGGTTTGAATTATTTTAGGGGAACTACTTCTTCCCACTTTGAGAAGAATTCTGTTATAGTTAGACTAATCCTACACTATCGAGTTATCCTTGATAGGTAGGGACCTATAATGTCGAGTCCCCAGACTGTAAAGGTACCTGCATATTTAGTGGTGTGGAGGAACTTTGGTAGTTGGTGCAAAAAATTGGAATGGATTTGGCATGCATATCCCATCTAGTGAATTTAATGTAGTAATAAACTATGATGGGCCAAAATTAACCCAACCTCTAAATTTGGTGGGAGAGATTAAACCCTATTTGATGGTCCCCATAGGATTTGACATGGACCTCTTGTATGACCTGAGGTATCTACTCCCATTGAATGAAAAAAAGAATAATTCCACCAAACTCTTACCTATAGAGAGTCTGTTCAAGGTTGGGTCCACGATAGAGGGTGAATTATAGTGAACCCACTTTTTCTTACAGGACTATTACATAATTTTAAAGATAAAAAACATATAAATTTGAGGATCAAAAGGTTTAGTATCTTGGGAAAATTAAGATCATACATCATTATTACATAATAATAAGAAAAAATTATTAAAAGACTTATTCTTTATCCTTCTAAAATATCACATTCTCCTTAGTACATGTAGTCACCTGAGGGTATACATCAAATAAAGGGGTGAGCTAAAAGTCCAGTAAGAGGATGAATAATGGGATGAATCAATATAACATGGGTGATAATAATAATAATCATTAGATCATAAGAATAGGATCATGATCAATATCATGGGAGAAACATGTGACCAAGGAATGGAATGTGGAAATACATAATAATAAAACATCATGTCATAGTGGTCAAATACCACACATAGTTGTGAACAAATCTAGCATCATGTTCCCACATAACATATATGCATAATATCAACATTATTATTACAAACAAAACTAAAATTATGTTCACACATAATACAAATTATCTCACGAGATACATTAATTTACCCAATGCATTGGAAGGAATATAATTTCGAGATCACCCATCAGATCATAATATTTACATAATCATGCATGCTGCATAGAACATATAATAATAATAGTCATGAAATAACCCATGGAATGGAATGGGGTTCATAAATATTTCATAAAGAATAATTTCATGAATAAAATTAGGGTTTATAAAATGAATAAGGGAAAATATATTTGGCATTAAAATCATTATTCTTGATTAAAGAAGAGACAACTCAATAGGGGTAAAAGATGTGTTTTGGAAAGAAAAGTCTTTTGGAAAATCATTTTATTTGTCATATAAATCATGGTGTAAACATGTATTTTCCCCAAAATAAAATGGATTAATAGTGAAACATTATTTAAGGAACAATATAGGAATATAAAAAACAATGATGTTGAGAAATATGGATAACTAAAAGAAAAGTAATAGGGTTTGAAAATCCCCTCACCTTAATTCCCGCTTTACTTCATTGCTTTTACATATTATAAATAATAAACTTAGGATTATTAAAACATAAATCCAGTAGTTAATTATTTTATTTTTTTACACAAAATATCCATAATAATTATTGGATTATAATTTATAACACTCTTTGTTAAATGTGAATTATTTTTATATCATGTTTTCATTAAATTTTTATGTTTCGTTTCGATGTCACTATTTATGTTAGAGGTCATTTATACATAAGTATAACTAATTCAATAAGATTAAAAACCATATATTTATAATTTTATATATCATAAATAATTTCTTATAACCAACCATATGTTTGGTGATAAGAAAAGGATTGTAAATTTACTCATTGGAAATTAATAGACTGTTGATGGGAAATTGTTAAAAGAGCAGGAACGAGAAGTTTGAAATTTATTTATGTCATAAATATGAAACTTACAGTAGGTTAAAATAAATAATATAATTTTAACATATTGAATAATTAAATTTCAATGATTTTTATAATGGAATTGGGAAAAATAAAGAGAATAAGAAAAAGAGAAAAAAGGTTGATTGAAACTTACTCTTTCCTTATTGTAACTTATCTTGTAGGGAACTAAAACTCCCTTAATGTTTGGAGTTTTTTTACTCCATAATATCCCTAGGTATTATAAGGGGACTGAGAGGGAGGAAATGGGTAGAAATTTGGATTTGTAAAGTGAGGTAGGAGTGGTTTTTCAAGGGGAGGGAGATGGGTTATTTATACTTACAAAGAGAGGTATTTTTAGAATAAAATATTATATCAAAGGTAAAAATTATAATAGTGAACTTTTGAAAATATAAATCATATATAAATATAATATTATTGTTTTAATACTTTTAAACCCATTTATAATTATAATAATCTTATTTTATTAAAAAGTAATGTGGATAAAAAGGAAAAATTGTTATTTTAAGGGATTACTTTTAACTTTAAGTTTTGTAAAATGGTTTTTAGTTTTGAAAATTATGTTTATTGTATTTTAGTGACTCATTTATGAAATTAAATATATTTTGACCAAATATCAAGTTCTATAATTTATTAAGTTATTATTTCATCACGAATGGTGTAATTTAAGATACACTGGTTACATGAAAAATTGTATTTTTACTATTCACCCAAAAATTGAAGTATTTTAAAAAATTACTAAAAAATAATCGTTGTGAAATTTTGACATGATGATTTCAAAAATAACATTCATTGTTTAAAAAAATTATAAAATATTTAATTTTAATATACATATTATAATTTTTACAAAATACTTTATAATACAGTTTATTAAAATTGTGCTTGTATTTTCTTTTTGTTTTTTTAATCATGATACATATTTTTTGGAATTATATTATTTATATTTGATTAAATTAATCATGATAAATATTATTTATATCAAATTTTATTATTTTTAGTACAAATTATTATTCCCACTATTGGGTTACTATTCCAAATAATCATGTTACTATTCCCAATTATCAGGTTACTATTCCAATAGTCATGTTACTATTCCATTGGTCACATTACCTCAAATAAATACCACTTCATTATTTCACTAAATATTCACTAAAATTCCTCCCAAGGTTATATATTTTAATTTTCAAATATATTGATTAGTTTACTAATATTTTGTTTCTTTTCGATAGTGTTTTTATGGGAGGGATGATTCTAACAGATTGAGGTGATCCATATTTTTCCATTGTAGTTTTTTTATTTTCTAATTTTTGTCCCCTTGCAATAATTATCATTTTAATGGGTTTATTCATTGACTAATTTAATGATATTAATTAATTAAATAATGTTTTTTTGGTTTCTCTATGTGTTGTATGTGTACAATATTGAATAAAATAATATATTACACTTTTATTTCAAGAAAAAAATATCATTTATAAACTATTTATTACTACATTATCTCCCCCTTTATAAATTTCATCCCTGAGATTTCAACTTATATTCTCGGTTTAGAATAGGTTAGGGTACTTCTATTTCATTTTTTTCTCTGGTTTCCAAGTCACCTCTTTATACTTATTATTCCTCCACAACAATTTGATAAGGTAAGTTTTCTTATTACGTAGAATTTTTTCTCTATGTTCCAAGATCTTCAGTAGCCACTCCTCATATGAGAGGTCATTCTCCAGTTGTACCACATCCAGATTTAGTACATGAGAGGGGTTGGGTATGTACTTCCTTAGGAGAGATATGTGGAACATGTCATGAACTTGACCCATATTTGGTGAGATTGAAAGATAATAGGCAACTACTCATATGAGATCTAGGATCTGAAAGGGGACAATGTACCTAGGGATAAGCTTCTATTTCTTTCCAAACCACATGACTCTCTTCCATGGTGATATTTGAAGGAAAAAATTTGACTCCAACTTCAAACTCGAAGTCCCTTTGATAATTGTCATCATATACCTTTTTATAGACTCTGAGTAGCTTTTATATGTTTTTGGATGATCTAAAGCTCATGTTTCATATATTTCACAAGATCAAGTATAAGTATATTTAATTCACCAACTTCATTCCAACTAGTTTGAGTTCTACATAGATTCCCATATAGAGCCTCATATAGAGATGTTTGAATGCTTGAGTGGAAGTTATTATTGTATGAGAACTCAAATAATGGGAGATGTCGATCCCATCCATCTTTGAATTCAATTGGGTAGGTTCTCATAAAATCTATAAGAGTTTGAATAGTCCTTTCATACTAGACATCAATTTGGGGGTGAGAGGCCATACTAAAATTCAATTCATTACTCAAATCATATAGAATATTTCTCCTAAATGTAGATGTGAACCTTGAATCATGATAAAAAATGATCAAAAGTGGTACCCCATGTAGCCTCACCACTTACATTACATATATCATGGAAAGTTTTTCAAGTTATAAATATTCTTAAATATCGATGAAGTGGGTACTCTTAGTGTGTTGATCCACCACTACCCATATTATATTGTTTCTTATAGATCTATTTGGGATACCAGTGAAAAAGTAAATGGTGATGTTCTTTTATTTCCACATAGATATAGGAAATGGTTTAATCACCTATTTGGAATTATTGAACTCTTATTTAACTTTCTAAAATACTAAGAACCTTGAGATATACTCACCAATAAAATTCATCATGTTGTCCCACTATAAGTGCTCTAGAAGATTAAGATACATCTTGGTACTTCCAAGGTGGATAAAGAAAGGTGTGTTATGTGCATTATCCAATTACCCCTTATTAATATCATCCGATGAAGGTAAAAAAAATCCTAGTTCTAATCTAAATCACAACATCATCATAGATTTGTAACTCATGTATCTTACCTTCCTTTATTACTTTTAAATTATTTTGTATCTTCAAATCATCCCTTTTGCTTCCTTGATCTTCTGTTGGATAGATGGTTGGGAAATCATTTGGTAAAGGTAGGATGTATTCTCTACTGTTATGATTTATATATCAATCTTTACATATTCATAAAGATATGGTCTTTCTCAATCCACATCATGGATAGAGTAGAATACACTTTTTATATAATAGCATTAGCTACTGAATTCACCATTCCTAGATGGCAGTGAATAGAGAAATCATAGTCCTTGATTAGCTCTAACCATATTCTTTGAGGCATGTTGAGATCCTTATTTGTGAAAATATAATTTTGAATCTTGTGATCTATATAAATGTCACTATTTTCACCATAGGGGTAGTGCCTCAAAATATTCAAGGAAAAGATCACAGATGCTAATTCCCAATCATGCATTAGGTAGTTTTTTCTCAAGGATATTCAACTTTCATGAGGAATAGGATATCACTTTTTCATTATACATGATTACACAACCCAATAATTTATTTAAAGCATCACTGTATATCACAAAACATTCCCCACTTATTGGTAGTGTGATTATAGGTGCATTTATTATCCTCTTCACAAGCTCTAAAAATAATTCCTTACATTATTTTATCCAGAAACACTTTACCCATTTTAGTGTTAAATTAGTTAGTGGGATTGAAAATTATGAGAAATTTCTCACAAAATGTAGATAGTACCCTACTAAGCCCATAAAACTATGTATTTACATGTCACTAGTGGGTCTAAGCATTCCTCAATTTTCTTTTTATTTGAAGGGGAAATAGAAATTCCATCACTTGTGATCATGTTCCCCAAGAATGTGACTTGATTCATCCAAAATCCACACTTGCTAAACTTATCATAAATTTTATCATACTTTAACATCTCTAACACAATCCTTAGATGCTCCTCATGTTATTCCTTTCTCTTGGAGTAAATGAGAATATCATTGATAAAAACTACCATAAATTATTTGAGGTAGTCTCTAAATACTATATTCATCAAATACATAATGAAATAAGGGGAATTAGTAAGTCTAAAGGGAATCACTATGAACTTATAGTTTCCATACCTTGTATGGAAAGAAGTATTGTGAATATCTTCCTTCTTCACCTTCAGCTAATGATATCCAAAATGATGATCCGCCTTTGAAAAGTATTGAGCTCCTCGTACTTGATCGAACAAGTTAGAAATCCTCATAAGATGATACTTGTTCTTTATAGTGATATTTTGAGCTCTCGATAATCGATGCAAAACTACATTGATCCATCCATATTATTTATAAAAGAATGAGTGAAAACTAAGGCGATATAGTTGGGAATCTAAAATCTTTTCCCAAATTCTCTTGTAACTTCTTCTTTAGCTCCTACATTTAAAATGGGTCCATTATATTGGGTCATTTTGAGATGGGAGTGGCTCCAAGTATAAGTTATATTTAGAACTCTATATCATGGTCTGTGGGAATTCTGGGTAACTCTTCAAGAAATACATTGGCATATTACCTGAAAATTGTAATTTCCTCTAGGCTGATACCTTCCTTTGAAAATGGTATACTTCTTTATTGATAGACTTTTCAAAGGAGATTCATGATCTTACTTACATTTGTGGAGGATAATGGGATGATTTGGAACATGAAAAGATATTTTCTTTTTTCCAATAGTTGATGTGTGCTTTATATAATGAGAGCCAATCCATGCCTAGAATAGTATTGAATTCCACCAAGGGAAGGATTAAAATATTATTTGGAAGCATATTACCACATAAACTAGTAGGGGAATATTTTAACAATTGGGTTACAATGATCGCACCACTAGGTGTTTTTACAGATATCTATACTTCAAGGTATTGAGGCTCCAATTCAATAAACCTACAAAACTTTCAAGATATAAATTAATGTATAAAACCATAATCAAATAAAACTTTTTCCATTATTGAGTGAATAGGAAGTGTACCTTGTATAAATTTATTTTCATGACCCATTTTATCTGTAGTGATGACATAATATTTCCCTCGATCCTTTGTATTTGGTAGTTACTAACACAAATTACCCTCAATAACCCATGGTTTAGTGAACTGGTTTGCATAATTCCCTTGTATCTACAGTAGAATCATTGAACCATGAATGGTTCATTAGGAGGTTCCTTATTTTCCTCCATAATTTTGGTTTAATTCTTCATGTGTCTTATACATTTATGAGAGTAGAGGCCTTCTCTCCCACAATTGAAGCATTTTCCCATTCCTTTGAGGAAATTCTCATGATGTTTCTTCCCACATTTTTGACATGTGGGCGGTTGGATCCTCTTTCATCTTCTTTAATTTGACCCACTAGCTTGAAACTCGATACATATCTTCTTATTTACATATCCATGGGACCATTCCACAAACATCATCTCTAATTTGAGAGCACATAAAACTCCTTAAATAATCTATCAATTTTTCTATCATTTTTTGATAACAAAACTGAAGGAATATCTTGCATGCCTTGGGAAGTTTTTCTCATAATCCAAGATAGATTCACCTTTATTTTATAATCCTAATTCAAAAATTAACTAAACCATACCTCTAATAGAAACTGTAAAAACCATAATTTTTCTTACACGACTATTACATCATTTTATAGATAAACAACAGAATAGTTATACATTCACTGATTGAAAGGTTTAGTATATTGGAAAAATTATAATCATGCATCAATATTACATTATAATCATAATTTTTTAAAACCTTCTTCTTTATCCTTCTAAAATCTCATTTTCTCCTTAATACATGTTGTCACCTAAGGATATACATCAAAGAAAGGTGTGGGATAAAATCCCAATATGAGGTTGAATAAGGGACAAGAATTAATATATCATGGGTTATAATAATAATAATAATAATCATATCATAAGAATAGTATCATCATAAATATCATGAGGGAAACATGTGATCAAGTAATGGAATAAAGAAAAGTATTAAAATGAAACATCATGTCATAGTGGTCAAATACCATACATAGTTGTGAACAAATCTAGCATCATGTTCACACATAACATATGTTCATACACATAAAATCATCATTGTGAACAAATATAGTATCATGTTCATGCATAATACACATTATCTCATGAGATAAATTATATTACCCAATAAATTGAAGGGATATATAATTCTGGGACCATCTGTAACATTATAATATTTACATAATCATGCATGTCATATAGAACATATAATAATTGTAGTCATGAAATAACACATAGAATAGAATGCGTTTCATAAATATTTAATAAATAAAAATTTCATGAATAAACTTTGGGTTTCTCAAATTAATAAGGTAAAACATATTTGGAATAAACAACATCATTATTTATTGAATAATAAATAACTTAAGAGAGGTAAAAGATGTGTTTTGGAAAGAATAGTCTTTTTGGAAAATCATTTTATTTGGATTATAAATCTTAGTGGAAACATGTATATCAAAAAAAGTAAAAGTTACTAATATTGAAATGATATTTAAGGAATAATATAGGAATATCCATACAAAAGATGTTTATAAAAAGGAATAATCTAAAGAAAAGGAGTTTGGTTCGAGAACCCCCTTTCCTTAATTCTTGCTTTATTTTGTTGCTTTTCCACCTCCTGAATAATAAAAAATGGATTATTAAAACGTAGTCCCAAATGTGAATTATGTTCATTTTTTGGACTATATATCCATTATAATTATTGGATTATAATTTATAATACTCTTTGTTAAATGTGAAATTTTTTATATCATGTTTTCATTAAATTTTCCTATTGTGTTTCGATGTAATTTTTTATGTTTGAGGTCATTTATAAATAATTATAATTAATTAAATCACCTTAAATACATATATTTATAAATTTATATATCACAAATAATTTTTTGTAACCGACCACATGTTTGGTTACAGGAAAATTATTATAAATTTCCTTGTTGGAGATTAACTGACTGTTGACGAGACATTGTCAAAAGGGCGGGAAAGGAAAGTTTAAAATTTATATATGTTATAAATATGATACTTACAATAGGTTAAAATAAATAATATAATGTTAACATAATAAATAATATTTTTTATAATATTTTTTTAAATTAATTGGTAAAAATAAATAGAATAAGACAAAGAGAGAAGGGTTGATTGAAACTTACTCTTCCCTTGGAAAAGATTCTCCTGTACGACACTAAAACTCCCTTGATGTTTGGAGTTTTTTAATCCAAAATATCCCTAGGTATTCTAAGGGGACTGTGACGGAAGATTTGGGAAGAAATTTTGGTTTTTAAAGTGAGGGGGAGTGGTTTTCCAAGGGGAAGTAGAGGGGTTATTTATACTTGAAGAGAGGGGTGTTTTTAGAATAAAATATTGAATAAAATATTATATCAAAGGAAAAACTTGTAATAGTGATTTTTTACAATATAAATTATATATAAATATAATAGAATGGTTTTAATACTTCAAACCCATTTATCATTCGAATTCACTTAGTTTAGAAGTAGAAAAAAAGGCAAAATTGTTATTTTAAGGGATGAGTTTTGACTTTAGGTTTTGGAAAATCTTTTTATATTTGGAAATTATGTTTATTTTATTTTATTGATTTTTTTTAAAATTAAATATATTTTGGCCGAACCTCAATTTTTATAAATTATTTGGTAATTATTACATCATGAATGATGTAATTTAAGATACGCCAGTTATGTGAAAACTATATTTTTACTATTCACGAGAAAATTGAAGTATTCTAGAAAATTACCAAAAAAATAGTATTTAGAAAATTTTGATATACTACTTTCAAAAATGATATTAATTTTTTCAAAATAAATTTCTAACATAGGTAATTTTAATTTTTAATATAAAAATTATGATCTTTTAAATACTTTAAATATAGTTTATTAAAATTGTGCTTGTATTTTATTTGAGTTTTTTTAATCATGATACATAATTTTTTACATTATAATATTTATATTTACTTAAATTAATCATGATAAATATTGTTTATATCAAAATTTATTATTTTCTGGTCAAATTAATATTCCAAAGGTTAGGTTACTATTCTCAACAGTCATGTTACTATTTATAATGGTTAGGTTATTATTCTAGTGGTCACATTACTATTTCAACTGTCACATTACCTCATATAAATACCACTTAATTATTTCACTCAATATTCAGTACAATTCCTCCCATGGTTACATATTTTCATTTTCTATGATATTGATTGGTTTACTAATATTTTTTTTCTTTTCTATAGTATTTTACATGGGAGGAATGATTTTAATAGATTAGGTGATCCTTATTTTCCCATTATAGTTTTTATTTTCTTTATTTTTTGTGCCATTGTAAAAATTGGAATTTTAATGGGTTTCTTCATTAAAAAATGTAATGATTTTCATTAATGAAATAATGTGTTATTGTTTTCTATATGTGGTATATGTGTATAATATTGTATAATGTAATATATTACACATTTATTTCAATAAAAAAATATTATTTTTAAACTTTGGGTTGTTATATGACATTTTATGTACATCGGTGGATTCACTCACGTTCGTCTTGTCTTGGTGGGACAATTCTATGATGGAGATATTTAATGGAGTAATTGATTCAGTATTTTCTTTAACCATGGGGGGATTTGAAGGACTGAGTATCAGAGAAATAACATCCAACTAATATACCTATTATTTTTCATAATTTTAAGTGTTAGTGGTGATTACCATCTAATGTACCACATGAATTACCAGGTCATCTTGGCTAGGTTATGAAAGAGACGTGGCCAGGACAACCATTGAGGAACATCAGTCACCTTTGGAATGGAAGGTAATTGCGTCATTAGATGGAGAGTACATTCTATAAGGGAGATAAGCTCTTGTTTTTTTATGATATAGTCACTATTTTTTTGATTGAGGACTATCTTGGAGTCTCCCTTCACATGAAAGTGGGGGACATTAATCTCAAGGGACAACTTAAGACCAGTGATATGGTCCTAATACTTATACTCATTATTAATACATATTTATGAAAATTTTAATGAGTATGAAAATATGACATAATTAAGAGTGAATAAAAAATCCCCATGCCTAATCTATTGAGCACAGAGTCATTGAGGCTTTTACTGGTCAGACTCTGGGAGGCACAATTGAAATTCATTTTTCAATATGGTACAACCTGATTCACCGAGATAATGAATTCTTCTAGGAAATCAATATCTATAGGAAATTTCTTAGGGGTTAGATGTACGGGCAAGAATTATGGTAGCACTTAGCCCTTGTCATCTTTTTTA
The DNA here is from genome assembly GCA_963277665.1 of Viscum album. Taxonomy (NCBI): domain Eukaryota; kingdom Viridiplantae; phylum Streptophyta; class Magnoliopsida; order Santalales; family Viscaceae; genus Viscum; species Viscum album. The sequence continues at coordinate 987,093,016 of OY728166.1, read as the reverse complement.
GGTTCAAAACTTTTCAAACTGTTGGAGGATTACTACCCAACACACCAATCACCATATTAGTAGGGGTAAATTGAGGATGCACTTTATCAGATCAATATGGGACACCATTTGTATCTCATTATGTTGTAATTAATGTCATTACTTTTTCATTTCAAAGGCCAGTGTGAGAAAACTCTTCTTAACAAGGTAATATCTAGTTTCCATGTCACAAAGAATTAAATTGAGATAATATAGTCTGTTCTTACTGCCTTCATTATACCTTTTCACTAAAAGGGAGCAGAGGAACCATTAGAGTGTGGTCACATAAAAGACCAGATTATTTCCTTGGATAGGTGGAATAAGGACAAAATTTTATAAGAGATACTATTTTATCTCATAGAAATCAGTCTGATAGTCCTCATCCCACATGTATGTAGATCCTTTATTTATAAGCCTAAAAAATATTACACTTTCTAGATATATTCTCAATAAATTGGTAAATATATGCTAAGTGGCCTTGGAGGCCTCATAACTCCCAAAGGTTTTATAGAGGAAGCATTTTTTTATAGATTTTATTTTATTAGGTTTGATCTTTATGCCTCTATATCTAATGATGAAGCTGAGAAATTTTCTAGAGGTAACCCTGAACACACACTTCTAAGGGATCATCTTCAAGTGATTGGAGAAGAGGAAGTCTAACAGTTTCTCAAGGACCTTGAGGTTGTACTGGAATTATATAAACTTTACCACCCAATCATCCATGTAACATTCTACCATCATCCCAAAGAGTGGCTTGAACATATAGTGCATAGTCTGTGAGTAGGTGGATCTATCAATATTCAAACCAAAAGACATCACCTAGTAGAAGAAGGTCCTCAATAGAATCTATAAGGTAGTGTAATCCTAATCCTTGGGGGATATATAGATATGACTGTATCTATAATATTCATCCATGAAGTATAGGGCCTATAACTCAACTGTAGAATTGATAAATAGCTCTATCACTAAAAGGGGAAAGTCATCCTTTAGAAAATGGAAGTTGAGACTTCAAAAGTCAATGAAGACTCTAATCATCCCATTATAATTCATGTTTTAGATAATATTGTATAGAAACCAAGTGTAATGGATCTCTATAAGGAATTTTTACTTAATAACCTTTTTAACTTCATCCTTAACCATGGAATCATGGGAGGGGTTCATCTTTCTGGGAGGCTATTTTAACACACGATGACCCACTAAGAGGCTTATGTGATAAACTAAAACCCAAGTATTAAGACCTAACACATTTTTATATCTCTAGGAGAACACATCATGGTGATGTTTTAATAATTCCACATACTAATATTGTTCCTTTGGTGACATATATGTGCTAATTAGTGTCATTTTTATATCTTCCCTAGTGCCGAGGTTTACCTGTGTCAACTCATAGAAAGTGGTGGAGATGCCCTCTTCAAAGGATAGGGGGATCATATAGATCCTCTTAAACATATGAGATATGAGGGTACTCTCATGAAACCATGAATCTGGATATGGTATCTGGATTTCATATGAAGGGGGAAGAGTCTTTAATAACTGACTATTTCTCTATGAAAACTGTAGCAAAAAAGGATGACAATCCAATCTCGTGTGGTTTTTGGTGGTAATTTCAACTGTTGACATTGAATAGAATATGATGAGTCAACATCCATTGATTCATCCCCACTTTGTGGAACATCTAGGAATGACATTGATCAGTGGCCATGGGGAAAACTTTTAGTACTTTATAGGGGTATAGTTTTCCAATACCAGATTGGCTAGTCTAGTGTAAGAGTAGGAGGTAGCATGTGATAAATCCTTCTTCTTTGAGACTATGAAATAGTTTCACAGGTCTAGTTTCATGGGTTCTAGCCAATGGATTAGGAGGAGGAAACTATATTTTAAGTCTTCTCAAGGATCTAGTATGGTGGTTATCAGATCATTGGGGGAATTGATACACTCAACCCTCTCAGTCTAGGGTTGTTTCACCTCCCTTTTATAGTACTCAACAACCAGGTAATGGTAATCACAAGATTTTAAGGGTGAATAATCCCCTTGGAGTACCCATACTCGACCAAAGAGGGAGTATTTGAGGTACTGGTGGTATGAATAGTGGTCCACTATATGAAGATGGATCTAGGGACCTCCCAACAGGGCATTGTAGGTAGTATCTGATGATACTACCATAAATTTATGACTTTCCACTAGGCTATAGAATTGGGTATTTAGCCAAATATTACCACAAATATTATTCTCTATTTTATTAAACCCTGATATTTTCAGGTTAGATGGGATCATATCCTCTTTTGTGATCCCCAAATTGTGAATAATTCAAGTTGGGATGAGATTGATCCTTGATCCAGTGTCTACTAGGTAGAGGTTGATTTCCATGCCATTAAACTGATTGATGATATATGATGGGAATATATGCCCCTAAATGATAGCACCATTATCTTATTAATAAAAACAAATTATGTCCATCAACCCACATATTCGAATTCTTCTTTAGAATAGGAATCAACAATAGCTACCTCAGTCTCAAAATTAAGGGGGAACTTCAAGGATTTTACAAGGGCCTCATGAATATCCTTTGACAGGTAGAGTGATTGAGAATCAATATCCTTAATGTTATTTCGTCAAGGTGCTTCAGCACATCATAATTTTTAGTGAGGGGTTTGATTTTTCTTATAGGGATTCATTCATTAGAAGTGATCATAGCATTTCCTTCCAGTTGATGTACAATGGCTTGGTTAGTGCTAGCTACACTCTGTTGTTGGTTAGATGGTCTAGGATGAACACCTGACAGATAAATACAATAAAACTGAGGTCTAACCCTGGATGGACATGACTATTCATAAAATAGTCATGGATAATCCATGTGATAAACTAATACACTCTCATGTGGAGCTGTGTCTAATGGAGTGTCTTGGGGGTGTGCTTACTAAGCCCTACATAAGGATTGATATCTGGTCTTAGTGTCATAAATCACCTGGTCTAAAACACTGGATCAAATATTATTCCTACCATTGCATCCCCAATATATCCTTTGATGACATTAACTAGAGGTTTCTTATGGGTTTTCATGGTGTTCCTCATCATTGAGAATTTTATGTGATCCACCAGTTCAAAAACATCCACAGAGGTATACTCTTTCTCCTCATTGGTGGAATATTCCATGATATGAAAAAATCTAGATTCATCTACCAACTCAAGTGGAATTAATTCTCTAAGTGTGTAGACTAATTTCGACATCGATGGGGGACTCTGATTACCCTTATGTTATCGATTCTCATTCCTATGAGACTTGGAAGATTGTGGCACGGTTGTGGAGGTAATGGCTAGAGGATATCAAGTAACCATAAGAGGTTCTAGATTTCTCAATTGGGAATAGATGATACCATGGGCATGAGAAACTGTCATTCAATATAACTAGTTGTTTTAATTATTTGTTCCATGGATGTGGGATTTCTTCCATTCATCAGAGTCTTCACTATCACTATTGGGGTCAGTAGAGACATGTGCTACCTATGCTGAGATGTCACCCAATTTTACTAAGACATGATCCAACTTTAACTGGAGCTCATATTTGAAGATGATGAATTATTTGATGGCATGTTTGAGGATCCTATGGCATGGGAAGTGATTTTCATGGTTGGAAAGTTTAAATTTTTGAGGTCTCCTATAGTCTAGAAATTTCAAGATACCCTTTTCCTTAGAAAAAATGAAATATCCTGCGACCTGTGCATCCTTGAAGGGTTAGGTTTAGTTATTTATTTCTAAAAAGATACCATAGATGACTATACCTTACATGGAGATAGTGAAATGTTCTATTAGCAAGGATTCACCTCATGAGGCTTTGCTTAGTAGGGTTCATCTAGTAAAGGGACCTCTAAGTTGACTGAGAAGGGAACGTTTGCATGTAAAAAATTAGTCATTTATTCTTTCACAAGCCTTCATAAAAAAGATAGAAGGTGTAATGGGAATGAACATTTCTAGTTCTTCTACAAGGATTCCTTCAAAAACTGATCTTTTTCAGTGATCTCTAGAAATAATGTAGGATAATTTAGGGAGATGAGGGTAGGGACCATCTCATCTTTAATGTTCTCCATGCACATTGTTAGCAACAACTCCTGGGAAAACTTCCTTTTAAGAGAGTATGTGAACCTTTTCCATTATCTAATAAAGTCATAAAAATTCCGATTATATCTCTATTTTCACTTATATTTATATGTGATACTAGTCTTATACATAGTGGTTCTGAACTAGTAGAGAAACTTCCTAAGAAGATCTGACCATTCGACTATAAATCCCATGGGAAATTTGATATAAAAAATGAATTCAGTTCATTCTAGAGTTTGGATAAAACATTGGATCTTAATAACCTCCTATTATTCTAGAGTCCCCAACATTGGGCCACATTGTAAGGTGAAGTGAGCCAGATGTTTTATTAGATCACCCATACCATTTATTGGGGTGAAGCTCAGATTACTAAATTCTGAGGGTGGGTGTATCTAGTCTACCCATGGTGGATATGAATTTAGGTGTAATTGACACCAGTCACATTTCTAGAGCCTCAAGGTAAGTGACTAGAGTAGATATCATGTCATCATATTCAGGATTTGTTATCACATGTTCTATGAATGGATCATCATCCAGGTAGGAAAATTGACCTTGATCCTAAGGTGGATAGTCATGTTTCTCAAGAAAAGTGGGTGGCTCATATCTTGATCATTTTCCATAGCCCCCAAATTATTTCTAGATCATATGCATGGGGTCACCTATTTTAGACTTAGGGTCTTGGAAAATAAGAAACGGGTGTCCAATTGGAGTAGTTTAGGGGTCCCTTTTTACATTGTCATGACCCTAACACTGCACAGAAATAAGCTTAGTAGTAATCCACTTGTATCCTTGAAGATCTTAAAGAAAAGAGGATATCCTAGAATATAATTTTGTTTTCAACATGATCTCATATGTGTTAAAAGGATAAGTAGGTATAACAAGCTAGTATTAATGTACATATAAAATACATCATTTTTTTGGAATACTTAAAACATTATAAAAATAGATTCCCAAAAAACTGTGTTAGTTTAGTGCCTTTGAAAACTTGGAACAAAAATCCTGTAACTCAGTGAAAAATCTTCAATGTTTCCCACAAATATATTCTCCCTTAGTAATTATTCTTAAAATACTATCTTTATAACTTAATAAAATGAAACATAATAAAGGTATATGCTCAAATTCTTAGTAAGGGTAAATAAAGTACATATATAAGCATAGCATGAATATAATGGTATGGGAATGTGATAATAATATTAGAAGATCATGCCCTAGATATCCAAGATCATAAACATTAATCAGGGTATAAATCTTGGTAGTTCATAAGACATGAATTATAACGGAAACAAGATCATAAGCTATGAAATAATAACATAGTAATTAGACATGGAATTGTGGAATACACATAAACATCATAGTCAAGACTCATTTCTAGAATTTATCAGGGAACTTAATGGGGACTACACCTACTAGGTGGGATACACAACCATACCTAGTCACAATCCATTCATTATAAGGGATCGGGTTTTCCTATATTCCCATAGTGGATCGGGTTTACCCATCTTCCCATAGTGGATCAGGTTTCCCTATTTTCCATAGTGGATCGAGTTTCCCCATCTTCCATCCTTATGGTGACTACACATATTGGGAGTGACACACCACTATCCCCAGTTGCATTCCTTTCCTTTAAAGGGATTAGGTTTCCCCATCTTCCCATATTGGATCAAGACCCTTGACTTGAATCACATCATTATCTCATGAGATATAAATATTTACTCAATCCATTAGAGGTAGATATAGGTCCCACCCATCTCATAATGAAATCATACATACATGTGCCACAATATCATAAACAATCATATCACAACCCATGAAATGAAATGGGTATCATAAACATCTAATCATATCATAACCTGTGGGAAATAAGTTTCATAATAATTTCATCAAAATAATAACTCATGAAAATAAGTAGGTTTCAAAAACATATAACCTATGAAAGAGAAACATGTTTCATAAACATATAACTCAGGAAAGAGAAATGGGTTTTATAAATATATAACCCATGAAAGAGAAATTTGTTTTATAAACATATAACCCGTGGAATAGAAACATGTTTTATAAACATCACGTCATCAAAACATAATCCATTCAGAGAAACAATATGAATGGAACCTTTGGATTATTTCCCAGAAAGGTATTAATAACATTAATGGATGTCATTTTAGATGGAAAATAGTTTGAAAATATATTTTAAGAAAATTTCATTAGGAAAATATCCTTTCTTATTTGGAAAAGTTATTTTTAAAACATAAAAGTTTATGAAATCCATTTTCTTTGAAAATAACTTGAAAAATTAGAATAAAGTCTTAAAATCATTTTGAAAACATTTTTCCTTGAAAACTTATAAAAGAAGATTGAAAACATTTTGAAGGCCATTTTCCTTTAAAACTTATAAAATAAGATTAATTTTTTTTTAAATAATTTTCCTTGAAAAATTATAAAATAATATTGAAACCATTTTGAAAACCTTTTTCCTTTAAAAATCATAAAATAAGATTCGAAACATTTAAAACAAATTTATTTTAAAACACTTTAAAAATTTATTAAGAAATATTGAAAATGTTTTGAAATCAATTTTTTTTAAAATAATTTGAAAACTTATAAAGAAAACTTTAAAACATTTTTAAAATAATTTATTTTAAAATAATTTTAAAACTTATAAATATTTCGTAAAAAAATTAAAACCTTTGTAAAAAACAAGATTTTAAATGAACATAGATTTCCGACCAAAGAGAGAGGTAAAGTCAGACTTTCTTAAAAAAAATTCTTAATAATATTATGTACCAAAGAGTGTAAAAATGGTAAAAATGAATGAATATATCATGAATATAAAGAGGATAATAAAATTCATGAGTTTTCTTGAGATATGGATCATAATATTTTATCAATGGAATCATAATCATAAATAATCTCAATAAACGATGTGATTGTTTCAATAAAATCTTAACATTTGGTAATTTGAATTATGATACCCATCTAATAAAATGAAATTACATGAAGCTTAAAATATAATTACTAGAATTATATTCCTGATTTAACATTTCAAATTTATTATATACACCTCATAGAAAAATATAGGTGCATAACGCGACATGTGTCCCAAAGAAGGAAAAATTAGAAAACAATACTTTACCAATTTGGTATATTTTAAAACCTAAAACCCATGAAATAAATATCATAAAATGGATATGTAAATCCACATAAATTAAGTATATTAATCATAAAATACATCAATGGTTATTATACACACTAGATATAATAAATGCAATGTGAACATGGCTTGTGTCTCACGAAAAATAAAAGTGACATGAGAAAACCCTTACTACTGGAGTAACTTTAGAATCATTATACCCATGATATAATAACATAAATTTAAATATTTTAATATCAATAAATTAATAATATAACATTTAATAGGTCATTATATACACCAGACATAAGAAGTGAGTGGTTAATATGACATGTATCTCAAGGAAATAAAAAGTGAGATGAAATTCCCTTACCTTATGCATTGAATCTCTTTATACTCCTAAAAAAGTCTTGTATAATAAATATAATATTATTATAAATATTTAAAAGAACAATATTATTATATATAATACCATATATAGTTTGATTATGAATTTATATTACCCGCTTATTAACAATTCTAAGTTAATATTTCGCTTCGGGTAATATCCACTTTGTTTTTTCACATGTGTCTTAATTTTTTATATTTTTGGTCCTCATACCTATATCATGATTTCTAGAATTTAAAACATGACATAAAAATTATTTTTATTCAGTATATATGAATTTATAATAATCTATAGGATATAAAAATATGAAATGGAATACACAGTTCATGGAGACGGTAGGCCGTACGTACGCATGAACATTGTTTCCGTTTTTCTTTGTAATGCTGAAAGAAAGAAAGAAAATGAAATATACGTATATATATATATATATAATATTATTATATTAAAATTAATATTTCATATATATAATATAATTTCAGTTAAACCATTCTTAATACATTCCATGTACTGTGTGAACGAATCACATCGCTTTGGGGAGGCGGTAGTCCAGACTTCCCCAAACGAAATTATCATACTTACCCAAAATGGAAAGCATGAAGTTATGTGATATATAATAATTAAATATTAATAAATACATAATATATATATATATATATATATCATATATATCATATAAAAATATAGTTTCCATCATAATGCCTAACCATGAGAGGTGGTAATGGAAAAACGAACAACATCGTTTCATGAGGCGGTAGTTCACCGTACACAAGAATGGTAAGTTCGTTACCCATTATATGGAAGTGTTAGTAAGTGAAGGCTGAAGCATTATCATAAAAAAATATTAGTATATTGATTATATTGAGTTTATTATGTATGAATTTAATAAGATTAATTGAGGTAGTGGAGAAAGAAAATTAAGGGAGGGATCTTGAAGAAGGATGTTACCTCTTCTTTGGGTAACTCCTTTTAGTTTTCATCAAAGGGGTTATTCGGTTGGATTTCTAAAAAATGGAGGATTAAATGAGTAAGTGAGGTATTTTTAATTGAATTGTGAATATATTATCCAAACTTATGTGCTTTGAGATATGTGAAGAAGGCGAAGCGTGAATGACTTTTTATAGTGGAGGAGGAGTGACTTTTTGTAAATAGAAAAAGGTAAGCACTAATGGGAAGTCAAATTTAACAAATGTGCTTAAAAAATAGACAAATAATGGATTAAATTGAAATTATGGTCTAATAATATCTAAAACACACAAAAATAAGTTCATTTTTATAATTTTGTTCCTTAGTCTTTCAGTTTCCTTATATTTTTCATTTTGGTTTTGCATTTAGGTAACTAGTTTTCCAACCTATGTAACATAACCATTAAGTTTAAATTAAGGTGTGATTTATTATAAAATTTAGGCCCACATAATTATAAAATTTTAATATAATTTACAAAATACAAATCTCAGGTGTGATGAAAATTAATTTTAAAATAACCTCATGTAACGTGTAAAAAACGCTACTTTAACTCAAACCGTTCTAACAATGTTTTTACTATTTAGGGGTATATATGTTCATAATAAAAGATCATTTGATAAATTAATAGACCATATATTTTTATTAACACTTAAAAATATGTTTTCATAAGGTAGTATTTTTATTGATTTTAAATATTTTAATAAAATAAAATTTATTTTAAAATAACATTAATTTCAATTTTGACATTATTTATTTAATTTTATTTTTAAAATATCAAAAAATTATTAGAATTAAAATATATTAAGTTCACATCTATGTAACATGATATAATAATCTAAAAAAATAATTTAACATAATAATTTATTAAATTTAATTTACTTTTAATGTTTTAGCATCTTTTATTTTATTTTATTAACTAAATAATCCATGCATTATAGTTTGTTAAGTGTTTAATGCAACTAATTAATATCTAAAAATTAATGAAAAATAATTATTATATAAATAAATCATTTATATTTGAAAAGGACATGTATAACCGAAAATAAGTTTTTTTCATATCTCAAAGTTTTATAAATGTTAAATGTATGGAAACTTCCTTCTTTGTCTTTTTTCCTTACTTAACTTATAAAATAAAGAAAATTTTATTGAATAGTATCCCAATAACTCATAAAAGTATAAACATGAATCGATATAGTCTAAATATGGGCATAAAATGTCTTTTGGACATGTTTTTAGGTTATTTTGTCCCTTAAGTTTAAGGTTTGGTCCCTTGTTAAGCTTAATTTTACCTTAATCATTATAATTAATTTTAATCAATTTTACTAATATTTTTGCTGAAAAATTAAGTTTATATTATTATACTATAAATATTATAATTATTTCAAATATGTATGTCTATTTTTTGAAATTCAAATAACATAAGTGGAAAAATTAAGTTTGATGATATTCCCACATAAATAGCGAGAAAGTGAGTTTTTAAAGTGAGAATGTTCATAAGTTCAATAAGATTTTATATATAAATTCAATATAAAAATATTTCTATCGAACTATATTAGATTAATAGATTTATAATTTATATATTTTGAATTCAATACCAAATTAATATATAATTTAACTATATAAATAAATTAGATTAAAAAACAGTTTTGAAATAAAATTCAGTGCTTTTTACTATTCATCAAAAAATTAAGTTTCTCAGAAAAATAACAAAAATAAACCTAAGATAATTTTAAAATTTTTAATTGAAAAATGAATTTTATTTTATCAAATTAAATTTCTAAAAGTATCTAAAATTAGTTTCTTTATTATTCATAGAAGGGCATAAAAATCAGTTCCTGTAAGAAATAGTATTTTCAAACATATAAACACTTTAAAAAAATTATATATTTTATTATAAATATGTTTTATAATATATAAAAGTATTTATTTCTATTCATATCACTAATATTATTGAATATGTTATAAATATCCAGTTTAAATAATTATAACTATAATATGTTCTTTTGTAGAAACACAGTGTTATGTGTAACACAAACCAAGTCGGTGTTGCATGTAGCGCAAGATAAACGTTATGTTGTGTGTAGTGTATTATTAACTAGGTGTTGTGTATAAAAAAGGAAAATTATATATTTTATATAAAAAACTATGTTTAGTGTGGTGTGATAATAAAAATATCAAAAAGATCAAATTAATTTGAAAAAAAATTATTCACAAAATTTTGGGGTGTTATATTATACCCCACTTAAAATGAATTTTTCCCTTGAAATTCATCTAGTTTATTAAAGATTTAATAATTTATAGTTTCTTTATTATAAACCAACATCATTAAAATTAATACTAAAACTTCCTTTAAAGAAGGAAGTTTGGAAACATAATGGTTACTCAAAGTAACATATAAATAGGTTTCCACATAGAAAAACATATGTGATAAGTGAAAACATGGACATTTAAGAGTAATAAAACCATTATATTATAAGGGAGAGTGATAGAGAATAAGGCTAGGAGAAAGTTAAGAACCTAAAATCCATAAATCTTCGATGATGTAAGGGGATATTTGATTCATCAGAAAAGAAGGTACTCAGATAATCTTTTTGGTTTCAATATCCTTTACCTAGAGTAGAATAATTTTCATGAGAAGATATACATACTTGATTCAGTACAATATCACCCTTTGTTATGACTTGATCAATTTCCACTTCACCTATTTCTCTAAAAAGGAAGGTGAATTTCCTAAAGCACTAACATATCATGAGATCCATGATAAGCCCTCCCATCCATCATTAGTTACTATCAACACAAAGTTACTAGAACAAGTTATCCAATATTCACAAATCCTAATATGGTGAGATAATAGATTAATCTCACAAAATTGACCTAAAGTTTAACATAAACTTTCCATAAATGGTTAACATTATAACCCTTCTAAAAGATGAAAATTCAAACCTTTAGAAAGAAGTTCACAAAATTAGCTCAAAATTGATCTTTCATATATCATAAAGTATCTATTGATTATCATATTCCAAACATGTGAATACCCACATAGTATATTCTATTGAAACATGGTAATAACCTAAATTACCATAAAACTATTTGGAAAACATGAATGATTCCTTATTACAAGGATTACTAGATATATTATTTAAATCCAAGAAGTTTTAAACTTATTCCATGACAGCATAAACCACTTTTTCAACAAATACTTTATCTGTTATTAGGTCATAAATACTATCCAATTTACTTTATCCAAATCAATCATCTCTTTGTCCAAGAAAAAATCAATTGAATCAATATCTTGAAAACATTAAGGGTTACCTTAACTTATTTCCAAATATAAATTTTACACTAAATCACTTTTCTAAGTATTAATCATCATTAAAAATATACTTTTCAATACTTAATGAAAAAATAATATTGAAAATACTTGTATATATCATGATTTATATAATATATTCTTTTAATTCTAAAACATATACACTTTAATCATCCAACTTTATTCTTAAACCATTTCTCAAGCTTCATCATCTTAACCCTTAATACCCATTTACTAGAATATTAAATATGAATCATGTCTTAAGGTTCTTCAACCTCAATACAATCATGCTTCTTATGTTTAATGTAAATATTACTAGAAGAACATCTCATACCTTTCACAAGTCATTTACGGTATCTTTATCTTCAGTAGTATAACCAATAATCATGGACATTACTAATTATCTTCATGATATTTACACTTAGGAAATTGATTTTTATCATGACCATAATTTATTTTTCTTTAACAGAATGGCTTATGATGACAAGATATTTATGAAAGCTTTTTCCATTCCATAGTTTATACCATGATAAAATTCTTATGAAACCAACTTATTTTTTCATGCGTTATGCTATAATTAAATGATTATGAAACCTATCTCTTTTACATAGGTTATGATATGATAAAATATTTGTGAAGACTATTTTATTTCATGGGTTATGATATGATGAATGTTTTATGATCTTGTGGAACACATATATATTATTTTAATTAGGTGAGGGGTGGGACCTATATATCCATCAAATACCTTGGGTAATGATTTATATCTCATGAGATAGAAATGACTAGAATGGGGAGTGAACTAAGAACAGTAAGGGAATTTTTTTCACTATGATGGTCTTGGGAGTTAACCTTGATTACTATGATGTCTTGGGGATTGAACACATTCCACTATGATAGAATTGGAAATAAGCCTTGATTACAATATAAATGATTCACTCTGATTATGTGTATGATGAAATTCCATGTATTATTCCAATTTAATTCTCTCTTGGATAATTTTATTTTATTTCCTTATGATTTATGTATTATGAACTGAAAATATTTATGTCATGACTCAAGATTATGATCTTTGATATACAGGGTATGGTTTTCAAATGTTATGCTCATGTTCTCATACCCTTATGTTCATGTAATGCTTATGTATATCCCTTTTTACCCCTACTAAGAATATGAGATCACATTTTCTTATGTTTCTTTTCCCTAGTTTATGAAGAAAGGTTTTAAGAAGGATATTTTTTTTAAGAGAACTAAAGGGGAATAACTTCATGAGATATGAAAAAGATCATTCACCAAATTAGATGGTTGTGTACCTAGTCTCCAATGACACTAAACTATTACGGTCCTTAGGCATGTGTTTTTATAATTTATTGAATATTAATATAAAAATACATAATATCTATGTATAAAAATCCTTGATCTCTATATTGTACCCCTTATCTTTTTAGTTTAACCCCTGTTAATCTCATTTTAACCATAACCTCAGTAATTAATTTTTATTATTTTTACTATTCATTTTGAAAAAAAATTAAGTTAACCTTATTATATAATATTAATTATTATGATTCCAAATATGGAATACATATTTTCAAATTCCATTTATAAATTTTTCAAATTTTAATTTAAAATTAAACCCATAGATGTAATGAAAAAGTAGTTTTTCAAAGAGAAAATTTTCATAAGTGTTGAAAGTTCTAATATCAAATTTCAAAATGAATTTGACCCTAATGGACTAAATTAGTTAATAAAATAATTAAACTATGTTTTATTTTAACAAATTTTTAAACAATATCAAATTTTGTAAATTTATTAAAAAAATGGCAGATTTTAATAAAAATCAATAATTTTCACTATTCACTGGAAATTATTTTTTTCAGAAAATTTTCAAAAAATCACCCTAAGATAATTTTGATTTATTGGTTCTAAAAATAAAGTTAATTTTTTAAAATATATTTTTTAAAAGTTTTAAAAATTAATTTTATTATTTTTTCACAAAAAGAAATAAAAAATAATTTTTTGAGGAAAAGGTATTTTTGAAGTATATAATAAGTTTACAAATAAATTAATTATTCATTTATAAATATACTTCATTTATATTAATAAATAATAATTAATTTTAAAAATGTGGTTATTCCTGTTAATACCACCAAATTTAGTGTCTATGTTAAAATAGTCAAGTTTAAATAATAATATTAATAATATATCGTGGTTCGTTAAAACTCGGTGTAACATATAATGTAAGATATTAAAGAAATTAAATTTATTTGTAACAAATTCATAATATTCATTGGGTGTTACAACAAGATATTCATACAAAAAATAAAAAAACACCCTTCATTCATAACAATCAATAAAATATTATATAGAGTATAACAAATACATCCTAAAAATAACATAATATTCCTATATAAGTAACAAAACTAGTTTCCAAGTTAAATGATATCTCCCCACAACTAGATTATATATGTACACCTTATCTAACTATATTTTCACTCCAACTAACATAATCAACTCAAGTAACCTTTGAATATTCTCTACTAAAATCTCTATGCCTTAAACAATGGAAGGTCTGATAAATGAATATGAGGCACCAGTATTAATCAAAATAGAATCAATAATTGAGTAAATTAAATACATACCTAGAATAACCTTGTGTCCCTACAATTCTTGAATTTATATTTTCTGATGATTCCATATGTAAAATTCTCTCCCTTACTATCCCTATCGCATGCCTTTACCTCCTATTCAACTATATCTCTCTTAAACTCTACCATAATATCCCATTCCAACAACACCTTGGGATGGTTGTCCCAAAGACCATATATCTTATTTCTATAATGGAAACTAATTTTTAAGAGGAAAATGAACATGTTAGAGTAGTACTTCAACTATCATAGTATACTCATTTCATATATGAACACATTTAAAAAAATAAATCTTAGAGATGACTCACATGAACAAAAGAGAAATATCAAAATCCCTAAGTCCTACTAGATGGTTGCATTCTACCCACACCAAAGAAATGATATTTCACTAGAAGATAAATCCCATGGTGTTTACTAATCATATATTAATTTAAAAATTGATAACCTTTAGATTTAGATCAACTTTGAGATACACTATACTATGTACTATGTAGAAACAATCCCATACTAATGAAAAAATTATTCACCATATCATCCTTTAATAGTATTTCAGTAAAATAACTCACTGAAATGATCCAAAACTACCTCTAAATATCTTGAATTAATGTTTTGTATAAATTATGAGACCTTATCTTCTTATCAGTCATAAATTTAAGTAAATATTTATTCAAATCCATAAACAACACACTAAACTCTTGGATAGAATAATTACCTTACTACATCACCAGTATCTCCAACAACCTCTCAAGATTAAGAGTATCTAATATGAACTAATACCTAATTAAATCCTAAAATTTATTTTATTTGATCATAGAAACATCATAAACTCATAAGTATAAAATTTAATAGTGATGTGACAAATATTGTTATATACTCACCGCTAAAGTAACACATTTCTCATCTCCCATTTGGATCATCTAAAAAAAGATCTCAACCTCTTCTAACTAATTCATAGTCCTATGAATGGAAATTGAATCATCATATTTTGGTAACTTGTTCTTATAAAACTCATTCAAGGATATATTCTAGGCATTTCCATCCTATAGGTCTACTCTTTGATTCATAGAATCAGGTGCTTAATGGACCTCATATTTCTAATCCTCATGTTTGAATCATACAACCATAATAACTATTATCTAAATTTAACCTAATACTTAGGATATATATATATAAGGCATTACAAACCAAACCACTATACCATTTATCCCTCACTTGAATAATAACCCCAATCATACCAAACACACAATCATTATGACATGGAATTACATGATACATGAATCAACCACTATAAGGATACACTAAAGGAAATATACTACTATCTAATTATTGACCCATAGGTTAGAATATCCCAACTTAGATCACATTGGACTATTTTTCATAAATTTGGTTTCTCTAATCTACTTGACATATTATGTTAAAGTAATTTTATTACCTTACCACCCATATAGTCTTTATTAGTTCCTATTCCAAACATTATCCTAAAACAAATTTATATGATACCAATATATCACAACCCTACCACACTAAGAATACACATAATCAAGAAATTGGTTTAAGGTTGATCTAAAAATCTCATATTCAATAGGGAATTATTTAGAGACTAGAAAAAATGTCACACCCCAACCTTAAAATATTAATTATTTTAACCATTTTATTTATTTTAAGGCGTCACTTTTGAGTTCTAGTAGTCAGCGGGTCAATTTTAAAATTTTGAAAGCTTTTTAACTGTTGAAAGGTTACCCACATAGTTAGTAGAAACCATTAGGTGCCCATGCAGGTTCCCAAGAGAGTCTGAGGTGTGGCGCATGACTTATGCATGGTCTGTTAAATTCTGCAACAAGCATGCAGTTTGGCTTTATGATTTGACTGTGTCGAGTGGAATGATTTGATCATGGTTTACTCAACTTTACATATTCCTATGAGAAAAAATGCAAGGGTTACTAGCCTAGGTAGTGGCTAGTTCATAGTTTGGTAATCCGTGCCCAATCTGTGCAAATCACTCAAAATTTTAAAGATTTGGTTTTTTATTTTATTTTATTTTTCATTTTCATTTTTCATTTCCCCCTCCTCTATTTTTTATTTATTTTCCTTCTCCCGATGTGTCATGTGACTCTCCCCCTCTCCTCCTCCATATTTGGGTGGCCTCCCATCCTTGAATCCTCCTCCGGTGTGGAAAATACACCCATATTTCTTCTAGTTTTGTGCTCGGCTTGTCGAAGTAAGCTCCCTCTCCCATCCTTCTCATTTTTCTGGTTTCTTTCTCCTCAGTGTCACCCCAATCGCTCATCTGAACCCAAGGGTTTTAGGTGGTCCAAGTTTAGATTATTCTCTTCTCAATAATTCATGAGATGGGTCTTTTGGGCCTTCTTCAGGCATGTTTTGGCATCCTCTATTAAAGGTGAAGCGTTTTAGACAGTCTCGGTCTTCCCACCACCATTTTGATGTAGGTTTTATTATACCTTTTATTTTGTCCTAATTTTAATGAGGGTCTTTGTGATATTTGGGTCACTAATATTATGTTAGTGCATTTTGGTTTTTGTTGGGGTGGTTTCTAGCTATCATCTTTGAAGACTTGCAAGTGTATGAATAGGTAGGCATGTATATATGTAAGTTCCCCCTTTTTATATATATTCACACATGGTAGGATGAATATATATAAGGGGGATAGGTGTTATTACATGTGTATATGAAAATGAATATGTGTGTAAGTGAAAAGGGGTATATTCAAGTATAATCATGTATGTAATGACCCCCTTATAAATATTTGAACATTAAAATATGTACATAGGGGCTATGTGTCCTTACATATAAGATAAGGTGTATATGCATGCAAGCGGTGAAGGGAAGGTTTGAGTTTCTGTAGTCTAAATCAATGTTCCTTAAGTTTGAGGTTGGTTCTTTATGAATAATCATTTAAATTTGAAATATATGATTTCTTACTTCATTTTTAAAATGTTTTTCCTTTTTTATATGAAAATTATATATATATATATATATATATATGATTGTTTTTGGTTCTTGGAAATTATCTCTTTACTTGGTTACTAAAAATTATGTTAAACTTTTTAAAAGGATTGCTTTGAGTTAAATATGGATTCAAACTTGTTTTTAAATGTGTGGTGTATCGGTTGTTCAATTGGATTTTTAATTGGTTTTGGAACATAAAATTGATGGGAAAATATTTTTTCAAATGAAACTATTCCTTGTAAATTAGTGAGTCCCATTTATCATTTTGAGAATGTTTTATAGAGGTAAAAAACCCCTCTTGAGGCATGCCCCCTTATTTTATAAAAATGATTTGTATGTTAAATGTGTGATTTGTGATATGTGCCTAGTGAAGATTCTTGTGCATTGTTATGTGACTTGAAAAGGGGGATATGCTTAAGGAAGTATATAGATGGTGAGAAGTTTTATGGGTTTTTGGGTAAAGGAAATGATATGTACATATATGTTTTCTTGATGAAAATTCCCCACCATTTGGAATAAGCACATGGGACCCTAGGTATCTTGGTGGGAAGACTAGGACTAGTATGCTAGGTGGATCAATAGGGATGAGGCAGGTTCCCCCATGATGGATTAATTCTACAACACTAACTAAACATGTGACAGACCACTATAACGTTGGATAGACTCCTCTCTAGTGGCTCGTGCATGAGCACATTATGGGTTATGGTTGTTATACCATGTTAACTATGATGATGATTGGATATGACTAGAACTTTAAATAGATTACTCTATAGAGGCTCTTGCATGAGGATGTTGTGGGTTATGGTTTCTATACATGTCCTAGATGTATAAAGATTCTAGGTCCCCACTAACCCTTTCTCCAAGGATACTTCTTGAATTCTAGTGGTTTAAGAATTTATAAAGGCTTATGGTAACCAATGAGTAATGGGTTTTAGAATGAAATATATTTTGAAATTTCTACTGATGAGTAAGATATGTATGGTAATGGTTATTATAATGATTTTTGGAAATAGTTAATGTGATTTCAAGTGATTTGACCTATTCTTTTTGACCGGTTGATTTCTTTAATGTCTTCTTATAGTTATTTCTTATGGGACATATTATGTTTTGGTATAAAGTTGGAACTGGTTTACCATTTGAAATTCTATCTCATATATACATATACACACATACATATACACACACACACATTTTTATTATATATGAATGTTTTTATTGAAACCTGTTGATTAAATAATGTTTTTTAATTTGATAAATGTATTTTGTGTTTCAATTTAGATTGTTTATGAGTTATATAAGGGTTTATGTCAAAGGGTCTTAGTGAATGTGCCTTTATATTTTATTTATTGGATGTTTAGTGTTGAAATGGGCCAATACATGGGTGATTTGATATATAGTATATTTTTGTGATAATTTTTTATTTTAGTGGAATGAAAATTGATTTTTTTCAGACAAATGGTATTATTTGACTTTGAAAACATTCAATTAAGGTCCCTCATTTGGTAATGAGATTTATGAATCTGTAATTTTAGTATAACACTTCTTAGAGAGTTTAAAGAAGTTTATTATTATTCAATGGTTTTTTTGTGGATGGTCATGGGTAATTTATACATATATATTTTATTTTATCTTATAGATTAATTTAAAATACCATATATACATGCACAAGAATTAAATATATTGAATGAACTAGTATTAGTTTAGGCTTCCTGGTGGTTCTTACTAGGTTATCATACTCATTCACTTCATGGGAACATTGGCATAGTTTTATATTAAATTGTGGAATTTTAGGTGAAAGAATATATAGGGAGATAGGTTATTGGATGGTTTATAGACTAATAGGATATCAGAACAGAAAATTAGGAATCTAAAAGGTACTATAGTGGGGGTTCTCAGTGTTGTAAAAAGATGTATTAAGACATATATTATGCTTATATTTTATTTTCCTTATTTTAGTGACTACCTATTATCATTACTTTGTATTAATATAACTAAAATGTATTTTATATATTCAAATATATTATTTATATTTTATTCTTTTATAATTTTATTGTCAGAACCCAATTGGAGGTTTCCATTTTCTATTTTATCTATAGGTTATGAGGTTTCACTTATAGATGATTCATGTTGATTTTTTATATAATTAAGTAATTAATCTGAGAATTTATAAAAGTAAGTAAATAATTCCCTAAAAATATTCTTAAAAACTTACCACTAGTCACCAATACTATGTGAACAAGGAACAATCCCAATTATTATGGTGGTATAGTGTTGGTTGATGTGTGATATAGGTCAGGTTGTTATATTCTTCTACTCATTATAAGAAAATTTTATCAACTAAATAAGTTCACCTATACTTGTATAATAGTGAAATGAAAAAATCAAAAAATATGATCTCCTTGACTTAATTTAATTTTCATAGATAAATCTATAAAAACTATAAACCTTATAGTGTGAACAATTCAATCATTTCTATTAATAAATCTATACTTTTACCAACTCATAAATCAATAAAATGTCTAAATTTTAGTTATTCATCACTAAAAATGGAAACCCAACATCTTAATCAATTAAATTACAGCAAGTATTTAAGTATATAATCGATTTAAATATTTTAATGATAATATAAAACTAATAATTATACTAAATGAACCAAATAACTCTTAAACACTTCATGACAAGAAACCAACCTTCAATTTTGAGTAGTTATAATTCAAAAATCGAATCAATATAAATATTTCATTTTTTTACTATTCGGTTTTGATGATCTACAATTCAACTTTTTCTTTCATAAATTATTTACTTATGACTATAAACACTTTAACAACCTCAAACTCTTTAATTTTGAATTTTATATTCAAATAAACTTAACATCCATAAACATCAAACAAATTTTATTTGATTTTAAATTGTCACTATTTAAGTAACATTCAAAACAATTTATATAGGAGTATTGGTTTTCATAGTTTAATTATGGTATATCATATTATAAAAACACTTATATAACTCATCAAAATCAAAAAATATAATCAATTCTTTCAAAAAAAACTTATAGGGTACCATATAGGAACCACCATAATCCTAATGAGGAAAACTAACTCAAAACCACCTCTTGGTAACATCCAAAATGTATCCTCTGAGATTTATTGGGTAGATGATAATCCATTGTGTAACTAGTGTGAACTATTGGGTAGTTTATGTAAAAAAATTCCAATTCCTTTTCTCATTGTCTTTCCATCAGAAAATCACTGGAATTAAACTAAATAATCAATGCTAAGAACTAAAATCCTTTTATTTGTATTATAAATATCATTATAAAGTTAACCAAACCTTCCAAACACTTATATATAAATTTATGAACATTAAAACATATTTCGAACCACTATAAATATCAATTTCTATAAATATTGAAATATTTCGACATGGGTAAACAAAAAAATACAACGAATGGATACATGTATACATGATAGTTATTCTTTCATGCATGAAACATTATATTTAACAATAATAATCAACCCTAAACATTTAAATCTCATATTGTTAACTTATTCAATAAGTTATCAACACACATTATGAAAATTCCAGTGTTTTATACTAGGAAGAATCATATTTAAATAAATAACCACCTTATGAGAGTCTTGATATTTGATGGGTTGTTGATATTACAGAAGATTTAAGGAACCAAAAATCAAGAAAATATGTTGAAAAATTAAATGGAAATTTAAAATTGAAGTATAAATTCATTTATATTATTATTTAATAAGTTCAAAACTTTTAGAGGAAAAACGCTACTAGCGCACTTTGGTATCATGGAAGAAGTCCAGTTTTTGGATCAGTCTCAAAGTGGGTGATTATTGGAAATTCAAATATTGATTAGTAATATGGATTCAAGATAATATTTTGTGGCTCATATATAACACTATTATGAAATCTTTCATAGATCAACCTCTATGGTGAGGTGTTTAGGGATTATAAGGTGAAATTATCCCCTACTTTTGGACTTAGGGCTCTAAATTCACTTAGACTAATTTTAGGGTCATCATAGTAGTTTTGAAAACTCTATCAAAGTTGACCTATTACATTGGCATAGCGTATTATAGAATCATTTATCATTGTGAATATATGGGTACTGTAGTGAGACATTACATAGTATAAGTAAATAGTCGCATTATTTTCTCAGATCCATAATAGGATTTTATATATTATTCTCACCCTAATAATTGTGTTCTAAAAAATAATGAGAGTTAGGTAGTACCAAAACAAATAAAATATTTTGAGTATTTGATTTATTTCATTTTATATTTTCTATTATGTGATAAAATTTTATCTCTACCAGAATCATATCATATTATCATTTTTATATTCCAAATATTTTCATGATACATGTAAGAGAAAATTCCCTTCATTGGACAGTTAAGCCTGGTAGGATGGGAGTACTGGATATTGAGTAGGAACATATTATTAAGGACTATTCTAGATGGAATTAACTCTTGTTTTTTAAAATATATTTGTTTATACTATTGACATATTGTGTGATCTTATATATATATATATACAATTTAGGAATTTTATGACATATCATGGCATATTAAGATACATTTTTATCATTATTTATTATATTTCATCTTTAATTCATTTTTTATTTGATCAATTATTTGGATTTATATTTATTTGTTTTTTATATTTTTAATTATGGGTTTAACTATTTGTTATTAGTTTATTATATCAGGGTAAATCACTCTCAAGTATAGATGAATAAACCATTGGTGTATGTTCATAACCTATGGTTATAAAGGAGAATTCATGAGATCATGTGATTACCTCATTTTTTATCTATATAATCAATGTTGTGTTAAGGAATTACATAGGATATATAGTAGAGTCACTAAGATTCTGGTGAGCCTCACTAGATTATTAGTAAAATAGCTAGTAGGTATATGAGCTTATTATAGATTTTTTAGAAATATATTTTTCCATATCATCACATTATTTGATGTGTTTTTACTCACTATTAATCGATTTCAATGATAATCATCTTATATGGTTCAAGTATAAAATTATTTTTAATGTTGGAGTCACTAAACAGATCCTAAATGAATTATATCTTAATATTAAGATACGTATTAAATATTTAATTTTTTATCTCAAATATATAACAAATAAATTATAATTTATAATAGATATTTTAATATCAAGTTATTCTTTTGGCTATAAAAGTTCTTAATCCACACTCATTATCACCCATTCATATATATCATAAAATCAAGTTGTTATACTATATGTGGAAGTTATTATTCATCTAGAAAAACTATAAATCTATTTTATTTATTTATTATACATTATTATTCCTTTAGTTGTGTGATTTCATAAATATTCTTCCTTATTGGAATAAAACTTTGCCACCTCAACGTATGAAACATTACCACATGCCCATATCCTATATAAAAACCAATATCCATTGAAATCATAGAGATAAAGATTAATTTTTCTTTTTTGTCTGTAGTGTTCTTTGGTATTTAGTTACCTATTTTCTATATAACATGCATTTTAAGAAGACCCAAAGTTTTCATTAGAGAGTAAGAACATGAGTTTACAGGAACTATTCTGTTGGAATCCTCATGTATTAATCATGTTTTAATGATCACAAATCACATTAATGATCCCAAATCTCATTAATGATCACAAATATTGTTCAACCAAGTTAAATCCTAAATTATACCCCATCATGTGTATTCATGTTACAAGTTATCTCATGCTTTATAATGGTTAAGCTCAATCCATTTCATGCATATTACCGTTTAAGTCTAAATACAGTTATTTGCCTAAGTACAAGACACCGTGAGCAAGACATAGTAAGCCAGACACCGTGAGCAAGACACCATGAAGCAGGACACCGTGATCCTGACACTGTGAATCCCGACACAGTAATCCAGACATCGTGAGCAAGACACCATGAAGACCAGACACTGTGATCAAGACACCATGAAGACTAGACTGTGACACTCAGACCGTGACACTCAAACACTGTGAAGGAGACACCGTTCTCACAACTTATTGTGACACCATTTATTAAACTATTTTGTCATCTTTGAATTTAATTCTTAACGGTCATATTTGATGTCTTTAATGCAATGAAATAATTAATGTTTCTTTGTAGACATAGTACGAGGTATGAGGTACGAAACACATGGAACCTATCGGTTAAAACTCATGAATTCAAAGATAAAGAGAGAAGAGTGCCCAACGACACATAGAGCACGATACTGAACGAAAAAACAAGACTGTGAGCATGACCATGAAGAACACTTCACAAGTTTTTCAAAGAAATCATTTTTCACATGCATGCAATCCAACTCTGCTGAAGAACATACGAAGTACACTGGAATCCAGAGTACATCTTCAAATTTTCAAAACTCGTGAAGAACACAAGATGAAGCATGACACTCTGTTTTTCAAGACAAAAACCAGACAAGGACTGAGAAGCATTTCTGCTTAATCAAAGGAGTCCAGAGCTTCACTTCAAATCACTAGAGCTTTCTAAACTCATATCTACTCTCTCTTAGTGATTATTTTACTTACCTTTTGAGAAGTGTGTGTACTCTGTATATTCCACACACACACTGACTCCTGTGCTAAACTGAAGGATTTCTAAATCCTTACACCAAACTCTTTATACTTTTTTTACCCATGACAACTGTGGAAGAGATCCCTGTGTGGCATAGTTATCATTTTTTTTACCCGCAAAAACTGTGGAAGAGGTCCCTGTGTGACCTGGACAGTCTGCGTACTGTTGTTAACCCTGATCCAAGGTGTGGATCAAAGTTTATTTATATGAACTTCTTGGTGGCAGGTGATCACGAAGTGGAGTGGATTAGGTATCGGCTTGAGACTGAACCACTTGTTTCATATCCGTTGTGCTGTTTAATTTAGTCTTCTATATTTTACTACCTTATTACATAATCCAGAAAACTCTAGTCTCACTTTGATAGTTAGTCTTGGAAAGAATTTATAACTGATTTGTCTTAGTAGGATATCTTCAAAAGTAATATTAATAATACAAATTAAGATTACTGAGAATTAATCAATCTTCTAAGAAGTTTTTTAAATAGTCAAACTCTTATAATAGTATAACCTTGATTAACTGGGTTTTATCTATTTTTGGGAAAACCATTTATTTTAAAATAATATTTTTGTAACAGAATTTTTTATAATTACTCAATTCACCCCTCTCCTCTTGAGTAAACTACTCTGACCAAAATTTGGTATCAAAGGTTGCTTTATTAGGACTCTGGAATCTTACTCAACTGTGATTGTAGTTTTACTTTAAAGATCTGTAAATTTCTATTAATTCTAAATTTCTCTCTATTTTATAGTAATTTGTTAGTATGGATAATAGATTAGAAGGTGTTGCAACCAACATACCACCATTATTAAATGGAACCAATTATAATCAATGGAAAATTAAAATGAAAATGCATCTAGAGAGTATGATCTTTGAAATTTGGTTATCCATTAGAGATGAATACAAACATCCTGTGACTGATAGAATTACATGGGATGAACCTACAAATCTTTCTTACAATAACAATTTCAAACCCTTGAATGCTCTATATTTTTCCTTAGGAGATGAAGAATTTAATAGGATTTCTGCTTTTGAAACTGCACATGAAATTTGGGATACCTTGTATGTCTCACATGAAGGCACATCTAGTGTAAAGGAAATGAGACTTAATAATTATAATATAAAATATGATAATTTTAAAATGAAACATGATGAGCCTATTTCTGACATGTACCTCAAGTTCAATGAGATTGTCAATACAATGATTTCTCTTAGAAGAGAAGTCACTGCCACAGAACAGATCATGAGAATCCTTAGATGTCTACCTGACAGATGGAGGGGAACCTCTATCTCAATTAGAGAATCGTGTGATATCAATAAGCTACCTATAAAAGAACTCATTGGGAAACTGATGATATATGAGGAAGAGTTGAAATTCAACAAAGAAGAGGACGATGAACCAAAAAGGAAATTTGTATCATTCAAGACTACCTTCTTGAAGCACAAAGACAAAGGGAAACTGGAAGCTTCTATAGCAAGTTCCACCACTGAACAATCATCACCTGACAGTGATGAGAATATGGTTCAATTGTCTAGAAGATTCAAACGATTTTACAAGAAGAAGAACTTTTTTAGAAATCCTAACTTCAAGGGAAAGTATGATCTAAAAGGAAACTGAAAAAAGGACTGGAAAAGAAGTGACAAAACTAATGAAATTTTATGCTATGAATGAAAGCGCAAAGGACATATAAAGGATGACTGTCCAAAGCTCAAGTATAATAAAAAGTATGAGGACAAGGAAAAGAAGTACAAAAAGGCAATGAAGGAAACCTAGAGTGACTCTGAGGATAGTTCAAGAGACTCAGAGACATCACATGATGAACAAGATAACAAATCCAATATGTGTTTTATGACAAAAACATCTGAGGTAACACTGAACTATTCTATGAATAATTCATACTATTCTGAAGAGGAAAGTGACTCTGAAAATATGACTAATGAATAAATGTTTGAATATTTCAACATTCTTGAAGAGACATGAAATGAATTAAAAGATAAATAAAAATAATTGAAGAAACATCATGCTCTCACTATAAATGTTAAATATGAACGTACTACCGAAAAGGAGAAAAATGATCAGCTGTTCAAAGAAAACAATGAATTAAAAATGTCTAATGAGCAATTAAAAGGTGAATTAGAATAGTTTACTAATGGGAAAAATACCCTTACCAAATTCTAGGAAAACACATTTCCCCCAAATATAATACTGGCATTGGTTATCAACTTAGTAAAAGAAACCTTGGTACAACGAATTTTGTTTCCAAGTCTAGGACATATAGTTTTGTTCCCATTTCTAGATAAAACTCAACTAGATCAAGTCATGATACATATTCTACTATTTTAAGTTTTTGTGGACCAAATACAGTTTATTTTTCAAACACTTTACATAATTCTTATAGGAAACCTATGAGAAAAATATGGGTTCCTAAAGCACTTATTACTAATGTTAATGGACCCAAACAAGTATGGGTACCAAAATATGTCTTCTCTTGATCATGTTATAGGAAAGCTGCTTAAAGAGCTGCTGTAAGAATCTATGGTACTTGGACAATGGATGTTCAAGGCACATGATAGGATATTACTCATGCTTCAAGAATATGATAAAAGTAGATGGAGGGCATGTCACATTTGGTGAAAATTCCAAAGGGAGGATCATTGGCTTAGGCCATATTGGTAACTCTGATTCGATTTTAATTTCTAAATTACTGTTTGTTAATGGCTTAAAATATAATCTTCTTAGTATCTCACAATTATGTGATGATGGATGTCATGTTAAATTTGAAAATGATGTATGTAATGTCTTTAATTCTAAAGATGAATTAGTATTTTCTATATCAAGGAATGATAACATTTATTCTGTTAATTTAGATTCCTTAGCTTCTCAAAATGTTTCATGCTTAAGTGTATTTAATAAAGAATCTAGGATATGTCATAGGAGACTAGGAAACTGTAATGTTCACTTCCTTAGAAAGCTAACTAGAAAAGACCTAGTTAAAGACTTTTCCAAACTTGAGTTTTGACATGACAAAGTGTGTAATCCTTATCAAAATGGAAAATAACACAAAATCTATTTCAAATCAAAGAAAGAAGTTTCTACTTATCAGCCTCTCAAATTGGTTCATATGTATTTTTTGGACCATCTAGAGTTTCTAGTTTAAATGGGAAGCATTATGTTTATGTTCTAGTAGATGATTTTTCTAGATATACCTGGACCTTCTTCATGGATCACAAAAGTGAAGCCTGCTCATATTTTACTAATTATGACAAGTCTGTATAAAATCTTAGTGGCCTTAAAATTAAATCTTTAAGAAGTGATCATGGTCGTGAGTTTGAAAATCAAGAGTTTGAATCCTTTTGCTCACAGAATGGTTCTAGTCAAAATTTCTCTGCCCCTAGAACACCTCAGCTGAATGGTGTTGTAGAAAGAAGAAATAAAACCCTGCATGAAATTGCTAGAATAATGCTTAGTGAATATGACTTACCTATTTACTTTTGGGATGAAACTATTAATACAACATGCTATATAATCAATAGAGTCTTGATTATACCAATTCTCAAAAATACCCCTCATGAAATATGGAACAATAGAAAGCCTAAGTTTAATTACTTCGGAGTTTTTGGTTGCAAAGTATTTATTCTCAACACTAAGGACAATCTTGAAAATTTTGCATCCAAAAGTGATGAAGGAATTTTCCTAGGTTACTCAATATTAATTAAATATTATAGAGTATTCAATAAGAGAACTAAATGTGTGGAAGAATCTGTTCATATCAAGTTTGATGAAACAGATCCACATGAGCTTAGAACCATCCTAGAAAATCTGGAGGATGATGTATCAAATCTGTACATCAACTCAAAATCCTCAAAATCCTCTGTCAAAGAATCTGTGAAAACTTCTAATTCTGGAAATTCCCTTAAATCGAGTCATAATGAACTAGAATCTGTTGATGAACCTAAAATTACAAGTCCCTATTTTTCTAGAAAGGTTATAACCCCTAAAAACCATCCCTTAGATGCTATTGTAGGAGACTTAGAGAGAGGAACACAAACTGGAGCTTCTCTTAGAAATTAGGTTGAACATCAAAGCATTCTTGTCATAACTTGAACCTAAAAACATTGATGATGCCATCAATGATGAATTTTGGGTAATGGCTATGCAAGAAGAACTTAATCAGTTTGAAAGAAATAAATTTTGGAAACTTGTTGAAAGACCCAAGGACAATTTTATCATAGGTACTAAATGGGTGTTTAGAAATAAGTAGAAGAAGCTGGAAATATAGTTAGGAACAAGGATATATTAGTTGCACAAGGCTATAGTCAAGAAGAAGGAATTGACTATGAGGAGACCTTTTCTCCAGTAGCCATACTTGAAGCCATCAGAATCCTACTTGCTTATGCTGCACATCTGAATTTCAAACTATATCAAATGGATGATAAGAGTTCATTCTTAAATGGGTATATAGCTGAGGATGTCTTTGTTAAGAAACCCCCTGGATTTACAAATCCTCATTTTCCCAATCACATTTTCAAACTATCAAAAGCTTTATATGGTTTAAAACAAGCTCCAAGAGCTTGGTATGACAGATTGAGTACCTTTCTTATTTCCAAAGGTTTTACAAAAGGTATAGCTGATCCAAGCCTCTTTATAAAAATAATTTCTAATGATTTTTTAGTTGTTCAAATCTATGTAGATGATATTATTTTTGGATCTTCAAAAAATTCATTATGTATTAATTTTTCTAAAATGATGCAATACGAATTTGAAATGAGTTTAATGGGTGAACTAGAATTCATTCTTGGATTTCAAATCTTTCAAAATGATGATGGAATTGTTTTAACTCAAAGTAAATACACTAGATATCTTCTAAAATGTTTTGGATTGGATAGCACTAAAAGTAGTGACACTCCCATGAGTACCACCTGTAAGTTGGATCTTGATGAAGATGGAAAATATGTTGATCAAACCACTTATAGAGGAATGATTGGAAGTTTACTTTACTTAACTGCTAGTCATCTGGACATTATGTTTAGTGTGTGTATGTGTGATCATTTTCAAGAAAATACTAAATAATCTCATTTAAATGTTGTAAAGAGAATTTTCAAATACCTCAGGCATACACCCAATCTAGGACTGTTCTATCCTAAAGGACAGTAATTTGAACTAGTTAGTTATTCTGATGCTGACTTCGGTGGCTGTAAGTTAGATAGAAAGATCACCTATAGAACATGTCACCTTTTAGGCAAGTCACTAGTATCATGGTGTAATAAGAAACAAAATTATGTTGCATTATCTACTGCAGAAGCTGAATACATATCTGTTGGCAGTTGTTGTGCACAAATTTTGTGGATGAGACACACATACTAGATTATGGATATCAATTCAGACATGTACCAATAAATTGTGACAACGCAAGTGCTATTAACATCTCAAAAAATCCTATTTCACATTCTAGGAAAAAACTTATTGATGTAAGACATCACTTTTTGAGAGATCATTATCAAAATGGTGACATCACCTTGGAATTCATTGGTACTGAATATCAACTTACTGATATATTCACTAAACCATTAAATTATGAGATAATAGACTACATCATACTTGATCTTGGCATGATAAATCTCAAATAGACATCTTACTTGTTTTACTAATCAACATTTTACTGTGTTTTACTTTACTGTTTCATGATTATGGTTTCTAAGTTACTATCTATCATGATTACGGTCTCACAGTTAGCACTTTGTATTCACGGTCTGACATTAACTATCTCATCGTAACACACATTGAGAAGTTTACTCACTGTCTCACCGTGACGACCACTTACTGTCTCACCGTGACGACCACTTACTGTCTCACCGTGACGACCACTTACTGTCTCACCGTGATGACCACTTACTGTCTCACCATGACGACCACTTACTGTCTCACCATGACGACCACTTATTATCTCACCGTGATGATCACTTACTGTCTCATTGTGACGACCACTTACTGTCTCACCGTGATGACCCCTTAATGTCTCACCGTGATGATTGCTCACTGTCTCACCATAACAACCATTCATGGTCTCACCGTGAAAATTCTTTATGATTTTCTTTAAACCCGTATCGCGGTAATTTTTATTTCACCTCTTTTACTTGCCCGCGTTTTTATTTTTGTGATGTTTGACATTCCCAAATGATAAAACAAATAGTTTCACTTGGTTCTTCCCCCGGAATTTCTCCTACTCACTCGTTTCTAACCCTATCAACCTTGAAACACTCTCTGTCTCTCGACCTTCAATGGATTCCAAGAATGAAGAGATCGTCTTCATCCACACCTGAGAAGCTCAGCTCGAAGAAAAATAAGATAACACCTAAGTTTTTGCCTGGAGGACCGTTAAATCAAAACCTGGTAAATAGAAGTGTTGTTCCTAAGAAAGAAATATACCCCAAATGGATTTTTTCTAGAAAATATCTAGTCCTGAAAGTGTTAAAAGAACAAGGCTGGTTAGAATGGTTCTCAAGGGAGAATAGACCCATCTATCTGAGGTTAGTAGCTCAGTTCTACCAGTACGCACAATTTTCTTTTGAATCTGGTGAAAGTTATGTTGTGAGGAGCTGGATTAATGGCCAAAGGTGCTTCTTTTCATCGAGGTTGTGGGTTTCATGCCTTAGGATTCCTCATGATGGTATTTGTGATGATTATCAGAGATAACCACCACCTACAATTGATTTCTTTGACCTTGAAGATTCTTTGAAAACCCTAACCGGAAATGGTACCAAGAGAAGGGCCATAGCTACTGAACATGATGGGGAAACAAGGATACTATTTAAGTTTGTTCAAAATCTGGTTAGTCCAAGGAAATGTGACTTTGCTATGTTAAAGTATCAAGATGTGTTCTTAATTCATCTTATGAAGAATGGAAACAAGATTTACCTATGCAAGTACATCATTAACCATATTTGTGAGTTGATCAATGTAACATCCCAAGTAAGTAATGAATAATAGATATTTTTATCTATGTCTATTAATGATTAAGATAGTGTTATAGAGGCTTAAAATGAAAATAAATACAATCTTATGCATGGAATACACTAATATTCTTAAAAGATTGTTTTACTGCCTTTTGATGGCAAACCATTTTTGAATCTATATTTTGAAAATTTTATAAACTATGTTTGTCAAAATAAACTTATTCTTTATGATTGGGACATCAAAATTTACCTTGTGTGAATTTTTGGTATTTTTCTGACAATGTTCATTTTTTAATGAATAGTGAAAAATACTACATTTTACATCAAAACTGCTTTTTAATCTAATTTATTTATATGATTAGATTATGTTTTGAATTGGTTTTGAAGTGAAATTAGAATATATTTTTACCATTTTATCCAATGGTGGTCATTGGAATCAATTTCACTTTGAAATTAGACTTAAACCGGTGTCAATCTTTTGATACTTATTATTTTGTAAAAACACGCTATTTGCTCTGGCAGCGGGAATTAATTATTAAATTAATTAATGTGACTTATATGATTTGAATTTTGTAAAATAGACTTCATTTTTGAATTCGGAATATCAAATATAGCTTAGGGTTAATTTTTGGTAATTTTCTGAAAAACTTCAATTTTTGATGAATAGTGAAACCACTAAGTGGTAATCAAGCAAACTGATTTTTCAGTTAAATGAAAGTTTACCACTAATGTGTATTGAATTTTGAAAATCTGACATACATGGTTGTCATTAAGAAGTAAAATGTGGTTCAATGGGATTAAAATATTTTTTTGGTGAATAGTAACTTATTAAGTTTTTAATCGCGATTAGTGGTAATTAGGGTAGTTTAAGGTATAAATAATGATTTAATAATATGAAATGACCTGGACACATGTCCCAACCTTATTGGTTGTCTCATGGCCGACCAAGACAAGCCATGGGTCAACTTGGGGACCCCATGGAGACATTTTGGTTGGGAAATGACATAAATAACTTTTTATTTAATGTAAAAGTAAAAATGACACAAACTTAATATGTTTTACGAAAAAAAAATTTACATGGGGTTATAAAGCTCAGATATTTGATTATAAATAGTCATTGGAAAGCTAAAAAGATTTCATACATCATATTATTTTTTTATGATTTTTAGACATTAAATATATTAAATTATATATGACATAATAATGATGCAGCGATGACATCATTATTTGACGATTTAAATAAAATGGAAAGACAATGTAAAATATATGAACTACACATGTCCAAAACTTATTGGATGGGTGGATTTCAAACACGTATCACCTTATACACGAATTATATCAATGTGGGACCTTTTAAAACCGAAACACATTTTCAAATAAAGTAATATTTCTTTACTTTCCAAAAGTGCCCCTCCTCTCCTCTTATAAAAGGCCCCCACCTCTACCTCATTTCACACACTCCTCAAGCCTTTTTCTCGGCCAAACCCTACCCATTTACTCTCTCCACATCCCTCTCCTCATCCTAGAGGATTACCTTTTGGCAGAATCCTTTCAAAGGAAGCCTTTAGGCTCAAATCAAAAGGAGTTACACTTTTAAAGGTAATTCATTCTCTCATGTTCATTTGTTTTATTTTGCTTCTCCAACCCCCTAAACTCTTTTTATTTACTTATTCTGTAAAAAACCCGGTATCTTCAATATACGAGGACGTTGTTATAATATCTATTTGAGCTACACTCTCACACAACTACATCAAATGGTTAAAGAACATACGGTTTCCGTGGATGGCGAAATTCTGCCTCCCGAAACGATGATTGTTCAATACTCATTTAACACCTTCAAAGGTGGCCATTATGATGTCACTATTTTTATATATGATATATAATATGTTTATTTTTTCCTTAAGCTTCTGTTTTTTTCATTTTGGGCATACCTTTATGGTTTCCATTATGGGTAAACATGATATCTTCATTTTAGGAAGTGCGGACTACCGCCCCCTGAAAGTGATTTGATTCGTTAATACCATATGTGGGATGTGTAAAGGATAAAGTTAATGATATTATATATGTTATTATACTGGAATTATAATATACTCTTATATCATTATGATTCCATTCCAGAAAATATGAAATAGAAATGGAAGTAGCGTTCATGCGTACGTACGGCTTACCGTCTCCATGAACGGTGCATTTCATTTCTTACCTCTAAATGTGATGTAATATTATAAATACATGTATATGATGAATATATATGATATATATGTTATCCAAATCATTAATATCATTCTGGATATAACGAACCTATGACCAAATTAACAACATGTAAGTGTAAGAAGTCTATTTTGACTTAAGAACCAAATACCGACAAAATGAACATTATTAACTTAAATGATTACATGATGTTCATAACATGGTATAAAAGGAATAATGAACTTGAAAAATATTCTTAAGCAAGTGGAGATTAACTCAAGTTTATTATTCAGGAGATTAAAGAATGATCGGGTCAAGTCGGATACGAGGTATGGGACTTCGTCTCAATCTCCTTTCATTGAGGCATATTTTATTTTATACACAACTTTATTTTATACGGTGTATAAACCCCTTTGACTTTTACGTTTATTCAAAATGAATCTTTTTTATACGAAGCGTTTACTAAACGACAAAAGGGAATGTTTTTGTCGTACGTATGCAGTGACAACAACTTCTCCGCCGTCGTGACCGTTATTTGAGTTTCGGCTTCCTCTACAAGCCATACCTTTTTTTAAAAAAACGAAAAAAATACCATGTTTTACTTTGGTATTGAAAATGGTTTTCATAATGTTTTTATTATATCAATGTGTTGTATTGATATCTCGTGATTGAAATGTGGAAATGATATGTTTCCTTTATGCATGTTTTATATGATATGATTATGTTATGGTTCTTGGGCATTATTATGAAGACGGGTGGTTCCGTGATAAACTAAGGGCGGGTGAGCCCGTTATAGCTCTCCAATGCATTGGGTAACGCGAAGGAGTGAAACGTTAAGGTTTCTCCGAAGAGATTTAGGGAATATACTATGATGGTTATTCCAAACGTAACCAAGAGGGTTACTCCCTACGTAAGAATGTTATGAATGCCTCAAGTTACCTTTACGTCTTATGATTTCTATGATTTATTCATGATTTTATGAGGTATGTTAAAGTGCCTATGTTTTATGGGTAAAGTATGATTTCATTCTTATGTATATATGAACTCATGTTTCCTTTCCATGTTTTTTTATAACCCATACTGAGTTTTTATGCTCATCCCAAGTTTTTGAAATGTTTTTCACAGGTCAAGGGAAAGGTACATGATAAGATGATAGAGTCAAGGATGTGTCAAGAAATAATCCATGTTTTATTTTAAATGTGTTTCCATTGATGGGAATGAAGAATACTATCTTTATGTAACCACTTTGTTTATATGTGGAATGTAATGCAAGTTTTATGATCTAATTCTCTAAAACTCTAAACCCGAAAAGATCCTCAATGTGTAATCTTGTAATAACTCAAGATTAAGTAAGGTTTAAGGCTGGGGCCTTATAGTTGGTATCAAAGGTCGGTTTAGATAACTTTAGGAGTTAGAATTCTATTAAATGATTATCCAAAAATATTTTTTTTTGAAATGATATAGCATTTAAAGATTACCATGTTGCTTCATCTAAGACATGTTTGTTCAGAATGGTTTTCCGCAGAGGAAACAGGGAAGCAGTGCTAGGAAGGCATACAGAGGGAAATAACCTTCCGAATCAGCATCCAGAAATGGTCGGAATTGGAACTGAACAGTTTGTTGTAGTAATGGTGCAGTTGACTCAAGCGATAAATGGCGGTGGTATCCATACACGAGATCAGCCAGACCAACCGCAGAGGAACATGTCAGTGGTGGAACATTTCATGAGGAAACATCCACCATCATTCAGAGGATCATCTGACCCTTTGCTAGCTGAAGGGTGGATTAAAGCACTGGAGAAGATTTTTGATGTCATGGGGTGTTCATACAATCAAAAGGTTAGTCTTTCTATTTACCGTTTGGAGGGTGAAGCAGATCAGTGGTTGTCTATGGTTAAAAATATCAGGGACGCCGATGAGATTGATGCTCTTGACTGGGATGAATTCAAAGGTATGTTTCTTGAGAAGTATTTTCCTAAGGCTGTTCGACTTAGGATGGAAAAGCAATTCTTGGAATTGAGGCAAGAGGAAGACTCAGTGGCTTCCTATGAAGAAAGGTTCACTCGATTGGCAAGGTATGCTCCAAATTTTATCCGGGACCTTGATAGTAAAATCAATCATTTTTACTCAGGATTAAAGCCAAAATATCGAAGGGAATTAGCTTCTTGTGAGTTTAAAAGTTATGAAAAGCTTGTTCGATGTGCTGAGAAGGTGGAAATGGAGTTTTCCGATGACCAAGTTTTCTATAACAACCAGCATAAGAAGAGACCGAGGTGGTAGGAGAAAGGTAAGAATTCTTCAAAAAAGTCTGATGGTAAGAGAACTAAGTTTCCAGTTTGTGATAAATGTGGAAAAAGGCATGCTGGGGAATGTCTTATGAATTCTAGGAAGTGCTACCGATGTGGTAAGATGGGACATACGGCTCGTGATTGCACTGAAAAGGATCAAGGTGAAGGTAAGAACAAATTTGATTTACAGTTAGTGAAATGTTATAAGTTCAATGAGATGGGTCACTATGCAAACGAGTGTCCGACAAGGAGCTTGAGTGATGGGAAGCAGTTAGACTACAAGCAGAAAGGGGTGGTGAAATCCTTTGCAACTACTTCAGCAGATGTCGAGCCATCAAATGAAGTTGTATCAGGTACTTTGTTTGTTTTTTCAGATTATGCCAGTGTGTTGTTTGATTCGGGGTCTACACATTCTTTCATCTCTGAAACCTTTTCTAGTAAAATGGGAATACCATCTCAAGAAATGACTCCTGAACTTTTGGTAAAAACACCTGGGGGGAATGTTGAGGCAAAAAGAATTTATAAGAATCTTCCTATCCTTATCTGTGGAAAGAACCTACTTGCAAACCTTATTGTTCTACCTCTAGTAGAGTTTGATGTTATCCTGGGTATGGATTGGCTCTCTATTTACCATGCTAAGATTGACTGTAGAGCTAAAGAAGTTTCTTTTCAGAAATACTTTCAGTTTGTTTACAAGAATGAACCCTTACTTTTGATAACATATCAAGAGGCTGAGAAACTTATAAAAGATGGAAATGAATGTTACCTTGCACACGTCGTTGAAAATAAAGGAACTGTTCAGATTAATGATTTTCCAGTGGTAAATGAGTATCCTGATGTTTTTCCTGATGAGTTTCCTGGAATAATACCAGATCGGGAAGTTGAGTTTACTGTTGACTTAGTTCCTGATGCTAAGCCAATTTCAAAACCCCCTTATCGAATGGCACAAATTGAACTTTTAGAGTTGAAGGAGCAATTGCAAGATTTATTAGAGAAAGGTTTCATTAGACCTAGCACATCACCATGGGGTGCTCCTGTTTTATTTGTTAAAAAGAAATATGGTTCTATGAGACTTTGCATTGATTATAGAGCCTTGAATAATATCACTGTTAAGAACAAATATCCTTTGCCTCATATCGATGATTTGTTTGATCAGCTCCAGGAAGCTCAGTTTTTTTCAAAGATTGACTTGAGATCGGGGTACCATCAGCTGAAGGTAAAGGAGGCAGATATTCTGAAGACCGCGTTCCGTACGAGATATGGCCATTATGAATTTGTAGTAATGCCTTTTGGGCTAACCAATGCACCTGCTGTATTCATGGACTTAATGAATATAATTTTCCATGATTTCTTGGATAAGTTTGTGGTGGTTTTCATTGATGATATTTTGGTATTTTCTAAAAGTAAAGAGGAGCATGAAAAACATTTAAGGGTTATCTTGCAAACCTTAAAAGAAAAGAAACTTTATGGGAAATTCAGCAAGTGTGAGTTTTGGTTGCAAC
The DNA here is from genome assembly GCA_963277665.1 of Viscum album. NCBI lineage: Eukaryota > Viridiplantae > Streptophyta > Magnoliopsida > Santalales > Viscaceae > Viscum > Viscum album. The sequence continues at coordinate 987,055,951 of OY728166.1, read as the reverse complement.
AAATTTCTTTCCTTGGTCACATTGTTTCTAAAGATGGAATAACTGTTGATCCTGCAAAAACAAAAGTTGTGGAAGAATGGCCAAGACCCACAAATGTAACCGAGATTCGTAGCTTCCTTGGTTTGGCGGGCTATTACCGAAGGTTTGTTAGAAATTTTTCACGGTTATCTAGTCCAATGACTAAGCTAACTCGGAAGGGTGTTAAGTTTATCTGGACAAAAGAATGTGATGATTGTTTTCAGGAATTGAAAAGAAGATTGGTGAATGCTCCAGTTTTGGCACTACCTTCTAGGAATGGTGAGTTTGTTATATACAGTGATGCTTCATTGAAAGGACTTTTTTGCGTCCTAATGCAGAATGATCAGGTAATTGCTTATGCTTCACGACAGTTGAAAACTCATGAGGTAAATTACCCTACACATGATTTGGAACTAGTTGCTGTTGTTTTTTCTTTAAAAATTTGGAGGAATCATTTGTATGGAGTAAAGTGTGAAATATATACCGATCACAAAAGTTTAAAGTATATATTCACTCAGAAAGAGTTAAACATGAGACAAAGGAGATGGCTGGAATTAATCAAGGATTATGATTGTACAATTCATTACCATCAGGGAAAAGCAAATAAAGTGGTTGATGCTTTGATTCGAAAAAGTAATGCTTCATTAACAATGTTGTGTTTGGAACGTGATCCTTTGGTTAAGGATTTTATGAACTTTGGCATAGAAGTTGTTGGTGCAGGAAGTCCTTCTGTTTTGTTTCAGGTATCAGTGAGATCATCTCTATCAGATAGAATCAAGCAAGCACAGAAGCAAGATAGTAAGTTGCAGAAAAAGGTAGAGCTAGTTTAGAAAGGTAAGTTGCCTGAATTCAACATTGATAATGATTGCGTTTTGAGATTTGGGAAGAGATTGTGTATGCCTTGTGATTCACAGTTGAAGAGAGAGTTGTTATGTGAAGCTCATAGTTCTCCGTTTTCAGTTCATCCGGGCAGTACTAAGATGTATAGAGATCCGCGGGAGTATTACTGGTGGGATGGAATGAAAAGAGATATTGCCGATTTTACTGTGAAGTGTTTGACTTGTCAGCAGGTTAAAGCAGAGCGGCAGTAACTGAAAGGGATGCTTCAGCCTTTACCAGTTCCAGAGTGGAAATGGGAGAATATATCCCTGGACTTTGTTGTTGGATTACCAAAGACATCTCGAGGTAATAATGCAATCTGGGTTATTGTTGATTGCTTGACCAAATCTGCTCATTTCCTTGCTATACGAGATACTTTCTCTCTTGATCAACTTTCCCATTTGTATCTTAAAGAGATAGTAAGGTTACATGGAGTTCCTCTCTCCATTGTATCGGATCATGATCCCAGGTTTACTTCTAACTTTTGGAAAGGCCTTCAGAAGTCGTTGGGTACTGAATTAAATTTTAGTACAGCTTTTCATCCTCAATCAGATGGGCAGTCAGAACGAACAATTCAGACATTGGAGGATATGCTACGAGCTTGTTCTATGGATTATCAGGGAAGTTGGGACCAACATCTTTCTTTGGTTGAGTTTTCATATAATAACAGTTTTCATTCCAGTATACAGATGGCACCATTTCAGGCATTATATGGGAAGTGGTGTCAAACTCCAGCTTTCTGGGATGAAGTGGGTGAAAGGAAGTTGATGGGACCAGAATTGGTAGAAGAGATGGCAGAAAAAGTTCAGCTGATTCAGAAACACATGAGAACAGCTCAGAGAAGGCAGAAGAGTTATGCGGATAACCGGAGGAAGGATCTATCTTTCGAGGTAGGTGATCATGTTTTTCTCAAGGTTTCTCCTTGGAAAAGCGTGATGAGATTTGGTAAGAAAGGAAAGTTGAGTCCAAGGTTTGTTGGACCATACGAAATTCTGGAGAGAGTTGGATCAGTTGCATACCGAGTGGCTTTACCTCCGAGTTTATCTCAGGTACACAATGTTTTTCACGTTTTGATGTTGAGAAAGTATATGCCAGATCCATCTCATGTTTTGAGTCCAGAGGTAGTTCAGCTGGAAGAGAACCTATCTTATGAGGAACAACTGGTCCATATTCTTGACCAAAGGGAGCAAGTGTTACGGAATAAGGTGATTAATCAGGTAAAGGTTTTGTGGAAAAACCACATGATTGAAGAGGCAACATGGGAATCTGAAAATGCAATGAGGGATAAGTACCCCCATTTATTCGATAAGTAAATAAATTGCGGGGACGCAATTTTCTAAAGGGGGGAAGGATGTAACATCCCAAGTAAGTAATGAATAATAGATATTTTTATCTATGTCTATTAATGATTAAGATAGTGTTATAGAGGCTTAAAATGAAAATAAATACAATCTTATGCATGGAATACACTAATATTCTTAAAAGATTGTTTTACTTCCTTTTAATGGCAAACCATTTTTGAATCTATATTTTGACAATTTTATAAAATATGTTTGTCAAAATAAACTTATTCTTTATGATTGGGACATCAAAATTTACCTTGTGTGAATTTTTGGTATTTTTCTGACAATGTTCATTTTTTAATGAATAGTGAAAAATACTGCATTTTACATCAAAACTGCTTTTTAATCTAATTTATTTATATGATTAGATTATGTTTTGAATTGGGTTTTAAGTGAAATTAGAATATATTTTTACCATTTTATCCAATGGTGGTCATTGGAATCAATTTCACTTTGAAATTAGACTTAAACCGGTGTCAATCTTTTGATACTTATTGTTTTGTAAAAACACGCTATTTTCTCTGGCAGCGGGAATTAATTATTAAATTAATTAATGTGACTTATATGATTTGAATTTTGTAAAATAGACTTCATTTTTGAATTCGGAATATCAAATATAGCTTAGGGTGAATTTTTGGTAATTTTCTGAAAAACATCAATTTTTTATGAATAGTGAAACCACTAAGTGGTAATCAAGCAAACTGATTTTTCAGTTAAATGAAAGTTTACCACTAATGTGTATTTAATTTTGAAAATCCGACATACATGGTTGTCATTAAGAAGTAAAATGTGGTTCAATGGGATTAAAATATTTTTTTGGTGAATAGTAACTTATTAAGTTTTTAATCGCGATTAGTGGTAATTAGGATAGTTTAAGGTATAAATAATGCTTTAATAATATAAAATGACCTGGACACATGTCCCAACCTTATTGGTTGTGTCATGGCCGACCAAGACAATCCATGGGTCAACTTGGGGACCCCATGGAGACATTTTGGTTGGGAAATGACATAAATAACGTTTTATTTAATGTAAAAGTAAAAATGACACAAACATAATATGTTTTACGAAAACAATTTTTACATGGGGTTATAAAGCTCAGATATTTGATTATAAATAGTCATTGGAAATATAAGAAGATTTCATACATCATAGTATTTATTTTATGATTTTTAGACATTAAATAAATTAAATTATTTATGACATAATAATGATGCAGCGATGACATCATTATTTGACGATTTAAATAAAATGGAAAGACAATGTAAAATATATGAACTACACATGTCCAAAACTTATTGGATGGGTTTATTTCGAACCCTTATCACCTTATCCACGAATTATATCAATGTGGGACCTTTTAAAACCGAAACACATTTTCAAATAAAGTAATATTTCTTTACTTTCCAAAAGTGCCCATCCTCTCCTCTTATAAAAGGCCCCCACCTCTACCTCATTTCAAACACTCCTCAAGCCTTTGGCTCGGCCAAAACCTGCCCATTTACTCTCTCCACATCCCTCTCCTCATTCTAGAGGATTCCCTTTGGGAAGAATCCTTTCAAAGGAAGCCTTTAGGCTCAAATCAAAAGGAGTTCCACTTTTAAAGGTAATTCATTCTCTCATGTTCATTTGTTTTATTTTGTTTCTCCAACCCCCTAAACTCTTTTTATTTACTTATTTTGTAACAAAACCAGTATCTTCAATATACTAGGATGTTGTTATAATATTTATTTGAGCTACACTCTCACACAACTACATCAAATGGTTAAAGAACATACGGTTTCCTTGGATGGCGAAATTCTGCTTCCCGAAACGATGATTGTTCAATACTCATTTAACACCTTCAAAGGTGGCCATTATGATGTCACTATTTTTATATATGATATATAATATGTTTATGTTTTCCTTAAGCTTCTGTTTTTTTCATTTTGGGCATACCTTTATGGTTTTCATTATGGGTAAACACGATATCTTCATTTTAGGAAGTGCGGACTACCGCCCCCTGAAAGTGATTTGATTCGTTAATACCATATGTGGGATGTGTAAAGGATAAAGTTAATGATATTATATATGTTATTATACTGGAATTATAATATACTCTTATATCATTATGATTCCATTCCAGAAAATATGAAATAGAAATGGAAGTAGCGTTCATGCGTATATACGGCTTACCGTCTCCATGAACGGTGCATTTCATTTCTTACCTCTAAATGTGATGTAATATTATAAATACATGTATATGATGAATATATATGATATATATGTTATCCAAATCATTAATATCATTCTGGATATAACGAACCTATGACCAAATTAACAACATGTAAGTGTAAGAAGTCTATTTTGACTTAAGAACCAAATACCGACAAAATGAACATTATTAACTTAAATGATTACATGATGTTCATAACATGGTATAAAAGGAATAATGAACATGAAAAATATTCTTAAGCAAGTGGAGATTAAATCAAGTTTATTATTCAGGAGATTAAAGAACGGTCGGGTCAAGTCGGATACGAGGTATGGGACTTCGTCTCAATCTCCTTTCATTGAGGCATATTTTATTTTATACACAACTTTCTTTTATGCGGTGTATAAACCCCTTTGACTTTTACGTTTATTCAAAAGGAATCTTTTTTATACGAAGCGTTTACTAAACGATAAAAGTGAATGTTTTTGTCGTACGTATGCGGCGACAACAACTTCTCCGCCGTCGTGACCGTTATTTGAGTTTCGGCTTCCTCTACAAGCCATACCTTTTTTTTAAAACGAAAAAAATACCATATTTTACTTTGGTATTGAAAATGGTTTTCATAATGTTTTTATTATATCAATGTGTTGTATTGATATATCGTGATTGAAATGTGGAAATGATATGTTTCCTTTATGCATGTTTTATGTGATATGATTATGTTATGGTTCTTGGGCATTATTATGAAGACGGGTGGTTTCGTGATAAACTAAGGGCGGGTGAGCCCGTTATAGCTCTCCAATGCATTGGGTAACGCAAAGGAGTGAAACGTTAAGGTTTCTCCGAAGAGATTTAGGGAATATACTGTGATGGGTATTCCAAACGTAACCAAGAGGGTTACTCCCTATGTAAGAATGTTATGAATGCCTCAAGTTACCTTTACGTCTTATGATTTCTATGATTTATTCATGATTTTATGAGGTATGTTAAAGTGCCTATGTTTTATGGGTAAAGTATGATTTCATTCTTATGTATATATGAACTCATGTTTCCTTTCCATGTTTTTTTTATAACCCATACTGAGTTTTTATGCTCATCCCAAGTTTTTGAAATGTTTTTCACAGGTCAAGGGAAAGGTACATGATAAGATGATAGAGTCAAGGATGTGTCAAGAAATAATCCATGTTTTATTTTAAATGTGTTTCCATTGATGGGAATGAAGAATACTATCTTTATGTAACCACTTTGTTTATATGTGGAATGTAATGAAAGTTTTATGATCTAATTCTCTAAAACTCTAAACCCGAAAAGATCCTCAATGTGTAATCTTGTAATAACTCAAGATTAAGTAAGGTTTAAGGCTGGGGCCTTATAATAAAGGTTACATCTAAATCTACCTCTCTATTCTACTCTTGACCGATATCAGCCATGCTTGTTGCAAAAGGCATAGTTGGACGTAATGAAGAAGTACTTATGGACTGTGAGTACTGTCTCTCTAAAGACACCATCAGAAGAATGAAGATAAACTGAAACCCTTGGAAAAAGGAGTGGGTGGAAGACAATGATAAGGTTTATGAGAAGTTTAATCCTGTGGATTATCCATCCAGGCCGAAAGACATTTCTGATCCTGTTTTGGAACCAGATGAAGTTGTTGAGTATTCAGAAAAAGAGGAAGAAAAAGTTGAAGTACCTCATAGGGAAGAAGTTGTTGTTGAGGAAGAAAGGACTATTTTTACTCCTGTTGTTCTTGAAGAAGAAGTTCCTACCCCTAGAGAAGATGTCAATCTGGAAATCCAACCCGAGGCTGAAAGAGAACCAGTTGTCACAGAATCTGAGAAGCAATCCATGGAAGAGGCTATAGTAGAAGAACTCCCTATTATGCAAGAATAAAATCTGGAAGAATTCCCTATGGAAAATCTGCTCCTGAACTAATACCCTCTACTGAAGAGAGGATGGAGATAGCCTTCCAGCTGGCTAGACAGGAGATGAATTAGGAACATAGAGTTGGAACTGCTGATTTAGAACAAGCTCCTGAGCCTCTAAATCCTGAAAAGGAAGCACCTATTGAGGGGGAGGAAACACAAAATCTTGAGTCTGATAAAGAATCACATCCGGATGAGTCCAGTCCTATAGACACTCAATACAAATTACCTAGCTTCTATGATGTGAGTGAATCTCAGCAGGTTACTGCTACTGGGCTTGATCTCTCTTCCTTGTTTTAGTTGAAGTTAGTTTCTAACTTTTCCCCTGAAAAGGAACCAGAACCAGAACCTCCCTCTATACCAATTCCTGCACCTGAACCTCTACCTGAACAACTGTCCTTTTTAGCAAATATGTTTTGAAGGATTTTGGATATACTCTCTTATCTAGAGTTGAGAATCTTATGAACTCCCAACCTCGTCCCGTGACGAATCTGGGTGAGAGAGATGCCTCACTACTTCTGGAAAATATCATTTAGAAGATCCAACCCAAAATTCTCCATGAAATTCAAGAAGTTAGAGTTTAAAATAAGTTGCTTAGTAATGAAGTCACAACCCTGAGAATCATGGTTGAAGATATGCATAAAGAGCTGCATTCCATATCAGAACCTGTTGCTGCTTCTCTAGCACCCACTGTTTCTCAAATTTCTTGAGATTTTGAGTCTCAGATTCAGCATTACCTATTATTCTTTGATGAAAAGATTGTATAAAGGTACAAATAGTTGTTGAAGGAAATGAGAGAGCTTGTAGTAAACCTAAATAAACTCACTGATGAGTACACTGGTTGTCTTCAAAAGGTATTTAATCAGATCAAATCTCTAACCACAACCATCAAATATTCTAATCCCTCTGGTGAATCCTCTACACCTATCTTGGATAGTACCTTGCTCAGATCTATAGTCAAAGAAGAGCTTCAGACTTCTTTTAGTGGCTTCAATGTGACTTCTTTCTCTGAAGTTATCAAAAACAGTGATAGAGTGCTTGACCTTGTGCAAATTCATTCCAAGATTGCAAATGATCCCCAACAGGAGATTTCTAATAAAGTGGATTTCTATTTAAACCAAATATTATCCAAGACTGATATGAACAACCACTTCAAATACCTTATAGAGAATCTGAAAATTCTTCCTGTAACTCAAGCCTTCAAAAACCAAGTCCAGAAGCTAAACAAGTTTACCGGATTGTTGGAAAATTTCATGGAAAACAAATATGACATTGAAAAATCCAGGCAGTATGGTGGAGAAATTATTTCAGACTTCATCAAACTCTTGAGATCTTATCTTCATGTACAGAGTATAGCAATTGTTGCTCCAGGGCTGCTCCTCTCAGACCTGGACTACCCACATTCACCTCTACCTTAGCCTTAATTGCCATGTCTGTTGGCCAAGCTCTCGGTCAGATCAGGCCTATCATTCTTGATCAGCAACTTCCTCGATCTTCTACTACTCCTACCTTGGCTCCCTCGGTCTTCGAAGGTCTCCCTTTACCCTCTCTATCTACCACGTCTCTGCCTTCTTCTACATCATCCACTGCCCCTATGGATTCCTCTTCTGCAACTGATAAAGGCAAAGAGAAGGTCAATCCCTGAAGAAGACCAGTGCTTACTATTTTTTGATGGAGATGTTATTGATTTTTGTATTTCTACTTTATGTTGTACTACACTCTAATTACTCTTAATGGAATGTGCACTGTTTACCCTCTCTTATTTCAACTTTTTGATAATCCCAAAAGGGGGGGAAGTTATATATTTTTCTATATGTTCTTTTCTCTATAGTTGCATCCAATTTACACTTTTACTGTACATGATTTGCGATCATCAAAAGGGGGGATTGTTGGAATCCTCATGTATTAATCATGTTTTAATGATCACAAACTTCATTAATGATCCCAAATATCATTAATGATCACAAAACTTATTCAACCTAGTTAACTCCTAAATTATATCTCATCATGTGTATTCATGTTTCAAGTTCTCTCATGATTTATAATGGTTAAGCTCAATCCATTTCATGCATATTACTGTTTAAGTATGAATACAGTTATTTGCCAAAGTACAAGATACCGTGATCAAGACACAGTAAGCCAGACACCGTGAGCAAGACACAGTGTAGAACAGACATCGTGAGCAAGACACTGTGATCCTGACACCGTGAAGCCAAACACAGTAAGCCAAACACCGTGAGCAAGACACCATGAAGACCAGACACTGTGAGCAAGACACCGTGAAGACCAGACCGTGACACTCAGACCGTGACACTCAGACCGTGACACTCAGACACCGTGAAGGAGGCACCATTATCAAAACTTACTGTGACACTGTTTCTTAAACTATTTTTTCGTCTTTCAATTTAATTCTTAATGGTCATATTTGATGTCTTTAATACACTGACATAATTAATGTTTCTTAATAGACATAGTACGAGGTACGGGGTACGAAATGCATCGAACTTGTCGGCTAAAACTCATTCATTTGAAGATAAAGAGATAAGAGTGCCCAATGACACATAGAGTGCGATACTGAACGGAAAAAAACAAGCCTGTGAGAACGACCATGAAGAACACTTTGTAAGTTTTTCAAAGAAAGAATTTTTCACATGCATGCAATCTGACTCTAGTGAAGAACATACGAAGTACACTAAAATCCAGAGAACATCTTCACATTGTCGAAACTCATTAAGAACACAAGATGAAGCACAACACTATGTTTTTCAAGACAAAAACCAGAGAATGACTCAGAATCATTTATGCTTAATCAAAGGAGTCCAGAGCTACACTTCAAATTACTAGAGCTTTCTAAACTCATATCTATTATCTCTTAGTGATTCTCTTACTTACCTTTTGAGTAGTGTGTGTACTCTGTATATTCCACACACACTGACTCTTGTGATAAACTGAAGGATTTCTAAATCCTTACACCGAAGTCTTTATACTTTTGTTTACCCATGACAACTGTGGAAGAGGTCCCTGTGTGGCCTGGTTTTCATTTTTGTTTACCCATGAAAACTGTGGAAGAGCTCCCTGTGTGACCTGGATAGTCTGCGTACTGTTGTTAACCCCGATCCAAGGTGTGGATCAATGTTTATTTATATAAACTTCTTGGTGGTAGGTGATCACCAGGTGGAGTGTATTAGGTCTCAGCTTGAGACTGGACCACTTGTTCCATATCCACTGTGCTGTTTAATTTAGTCTTCTCTATTTTACTGCTTTATTACATAATCCAGAAAACTCTAATTTCACTTTGATAGTTAGTCTTGGAAAGAAGTTATAACTAATTTTTCTTAGTAGGATATCTTCAAAAGTAATATTAATAATACAAATTAAGATTACTAAGAGTTAATCAATCTTCTAAGAAGTTGTTTAAATAGTCAAACTCTTATAACAGTATAACCTTGATTAACTGGGATGTATCTATTTTTGGGGGAAACCATTTTTTTTAAAATAATATTTTTGTAACATAAATTTTTATAGTTACTCAATTCACCCCTCCCCTCTTGAGTAAACTACTCCGACCAACATATTCAATATTCCTTGAGGTTTTTTATAGGTACTCATTAATATTACTTGATAATTCTCTAAACTCTTATTTTGATATCTCACCTAAAAAAGATAATAAATTATGTAGTTTTCTTGATGTCATTCCATTTATCATGTCTCTTTATTGATCATCTAGTTTTCTCTTCATGTCAATAATTTTTCATTCAATCTCATTAATCACATTGATCTTCTCTTCAATTATAGTTTTTTAAAAATCAATTATTATTACTTTATCCTGCATGTTAATCTTTATTTTAATAACCAACTTCGAGTTCTATAACTTTTCAGATTTAATATTTTCAAGATCGACTTCAAACCATAATTTTATTTTTATTATTATATATATATTTTTAATTCATGTAAAACTAAATTTTATTTCTTTTGTCATACTCTATACACCAATTTCATCATATAAAGATTCATATTTCACCTTTAGGTCAAAAAACCATTCATATTTAGTTTTTTATAAATTAATAGTTCATGGATTTGATATTAATCAATGAAAACCACCATGAAATATTATTTTTATTCCTTACAATCATCAATATCATCATCTTTTGATTCATTTATTTTTTCTTCTCCTTGTGAAATATTGTTCTTATTCTTGTAGAATTTATTAATTTCATTTATTTTTATGATCACATATTTTGATGAATTTCTCATAATTTCATCATAATCAACTTGCTCTTGTAATTTTCATATACACTTAACTATTAGATGTTTAAATATTTCACATCAGAAGAAACAAAGTGAAATACATCACTTGAATTTTCCTTTTACTATTTTAATACTAGAGGAAGGACATCACCTCTTCAACTTCCATGTATTCCTAATAAATTTCCACTATGATTAGATTCATGGATTTGAATATATTTTACTTTTTATACTTATCAACCATAGGATAATACTTATTCATGTTTTTCTAATATTCTATGATAATTATTTGAAGATCATCCAAGGATACTATATTGAGATCCCTTTCCTCAATCACCACATCATCAAGATTGAAATAAGTAGGTAATAATACTTGGATATAATTTAATATTCCCACTCGTTAAATATTTTTTCTAAGACATATAATATCTTTTACAACACAATTCATCAAGTAGAATAATGCATTAAGGGATTTATTCAAGAAAATTTTTAGGTCTTTTTATTTGTTTATAAAACTTGGATTTTTGATTTCTTTACTATTGAATCAAACTCTTAGTTATTAACACCTTCAACCACATAGACATTTATGAGTTTCACATATTCAACTATGGGTATAAATGGTTTGATAGTTCTCCCATTAGAGTATTTAGTCCTTTAGAATCCATATCTAACTTCTTATGAACCTTTTTAGTGGGGTATCCACTTTCTATGTTAGTGGAAATTCCATGCATCACAACAATATATATGTTTATGCCTAGAGATAAGGAATATTATTGAATTTAATTTTTTACATGATTGAAAGTTATTTCCATTGAAGATCATAACTATATTATAGATGAACTCTTATTTCATAATCAATGAATTGAGAAAATCACCTACCTAGGGAAGATACCCTGAGAGGGGGTGAATCCCTTATGTTAAAAAAACATACACCATTCCCCTTAAACATGATCATGTACTTGTTAATATTTAGGACAGTCTCTCATTCTATATGATGGGAGTAAGAAAAAAAACAGGATATATATTCTTTTACTTGGTTCACCCAAGGTGTGATACATCAATATAGAATACATCTAGAAATGTGTAAAGTGTACTAAAATAACTAATCAATGAGAAATATATAAAATCATTTTCATGTTTTAATGATCAGAAAACTTTACCATGCTAGTGATTACCCTATTATTCTATTATAATTATATGTTGATTGATTAAAAATATCTTCCTTAATTCTCCTCTATTTTAGTAATTCAAGAACACATCAAATTTATCTTCATTTGAGACACTTTATATCATTTTATATCTTTATTTTTTCACATAATTGTTTTATTTTAATATCTCTATTAAAATAAATCATTGATATCATACTCAAATATAAAATATTTATTCCACGATTTAAGTAAGTAAAATAGCCTCAAATTTATCATAAAATACCATATATAAATTTTAATTAAATTTATAAATATTCCTATTTTGAACATGATTTGTATTGTCATGGAATTAATTTAATTAAAAAATATATTATTTATTTTCTATGTCTATTTTATGGAATTATAGTTAACTATTTTATTTCTTAAACTATTTATTTTAAATCCCCTTGAAATAAGCTGTCGTGGGCACTCTCAAATGATGTCCGATTTCAGGTTATTTAGGTACAGTAGAGTGGCTAAACAAGGTCATCTCTCAAAGGAGGAATTAAATTAAAAAACATATTAAATTTATTTTAAAAACAAAATAAAATAGAATAAAGAGAATTCATAAAAATTATGGGGGTTTGTTTATTATTTATAAAGCTAGGTGAAGTATGCTAGAAGAATATTGTATTTTTTTTCTTTTTTTTTCTTTTTGAAATAAAATTTTATTAATAAAACACAATGAGAAGATATATTTTTAGAAACCTATTTTTAGAAAGAATAATCAATCTAAATATACCTCTTAAGTTACTTGTCAATAATTATCATTTTAATTAATATCCACTTAATTATGGTCCCCTAATTTGTTAACCCTTAAACCCTATGAAAATTAACTTTAGCACAAAGATGAAGTGAATTAAACCCTTGGCTAGCTTCAAAACATGAAATCATAACACCCTACATTGATTGACGTTATAAGGATAACTTGTGGTAAGTGGTAAATTAGGGAACATATTAAATCTATAAATGAGTATTAATTGAGTTTAGGGATTATATTTTAACTCTACAAATTGATCCCGTGTGGTTTGGTATTACCGATTAAGATCGCGCTCTTGCAATTTACACAATACTCAACCTTACATGTTTTGTGTTAATTATTCAGTTTATTTATTAGTTCAATTTAAATTAAAAACTCAATTAATATATCTTAGTAAGTGAATTAAAGTAGCTCATTGATTAAAAATAAATTAATGAATAATGTTAGAGGTAGATCAATTACTTTGAAAAACTACTCTTTTGTGGGTGGTGTAGTCATCGTAGAAAAGTATTTCATGTGAAAATGTTTAGAAAGGGTATTAGCCAATATATTTTCTAATATATATTTCCAGACCAAGTGGATGAGAAAATAAGAATAAAATTTAATGAATTTGAAGAAAATAAGAATAAATAAAAGAAATGGAAGAGGAAATAAGAAGTTTATTACACAAACACAAACATTACAACATGAGAATGAGAGGAAGAATTCGATGAAGGGATACTTGCTTCAAGACCTCCCCCTATGAGTATCGGAAGTTTTAGAACCTCCAATTTTATGTGAGGAATCATCTAGAACTCCAAAATGGGAGCACTTCACCCCTTGGTCGAACTTGAAAATGGGGCGCCCAAGGTGCCAATTTATAGCTAAAATGGGAAGTGGTTTTGGGAACCCAGATTTCGAGATACCACTTGTATATCGATTTCGGGTTGGTAAATCGAATTATTTAGACTTTAGAAAATGAGAAAACTTATTTTCCAACATCCTTAATATATCCATGTACAAGTTAGTGGAAAATGGATCAATATATCTTGAGATATGGTTGAAATACATAAAAAAATATTTGACTTTGATCAGATTTGATTTCTTGGACAAATCAACTCAGTTGGGCCCATTTCTGGACAAATTGAGATTAGTGGACTTTAGAGACGTTGTATCCCACTAAATTTTGGATCATTCCACAAAATATAATCCCATTTTAATAAAAATATTTGGCAGAACATGTAAAATAATAGACATAGGTCCTTGGGATTCCATGCAGTTTGGCCCATTTTCCTTATGCATCATCTCCAGCCCTCCAATTCACCTCCTCATACAATGAAATCACCAAAACAAGTATAATTGGAATTTTTATCAGTGATAAAAACTGAATAATATAATCAAATGGGAAGATAAATTTTTTATTATATTTTTAATTTTAAATATAAAACTAGTTTAAAATAATTTCCTAAATGTGAAATAAAGTAGTGAATCATGGTGCGATCACATCCCCACACTTACCCATTTTCACTATAAGAAAAACCTCATATCATGTATTTCAAAAAAAATGAAAGATATGAATATTCGTATTCATAAATACATAGTGGCATTATAGGAAAATTAATAATCCCATAAAGAGTCAATATCAATAAATTTGAAAGTCATTGTCTCATAAATTTTATTAAAATAAAATCCAGTGAGATTAATGACACTAATCATAGAGAAACAAGGTATGATTCTACCATGCCATTAATTCCCCATGTGTGTGTCTTCCAACCATTTCAATCAAATAAATCCACCCTTTATTCATTATATTCTGGTCAACTAAAACAATTCTTCTTACCTAGTTTAATTCACATAACCTGTTCTACAATCATTTGTAATAAAATTTCAAAACCCACTCACTTAAGTATACCCAAAAGTCAAACCAGAAGCTCCCAACCTAGATATACCCATGTGTTTTAAATTCCATCACTCCCCTCATTTATTATTATTTTTGTTATTTTATTCAAAAGTTTAACTTGAAATAAATCTCACACTCATCTATCAAACCTTGTTTAATATCCTCATGACACTAATTGTAATAGTTATAAAAATATCAAAGGTCGAGGAAGAGTGAGTTTTGACCTGCCCAATACACAACCCAATTTTTTATGTTTTTATTTTTATTTTTTTTATTTTATTGTTTTTTAGGGTGTACAAAAGTTGGATAACAGGTACACATGCATAGGTCAATTCATTATAGTAATGAAACTTATTAGAAGAGAAATGAATGTATGGATCAACCATTAATATAATATGAATTGTTTTACCTAAATTGACTATAACTTCAATTGAGTAGGAAAATTTTCATAAGTCATGATTGAGTGAAAAGTTGTGTAGAGAAATAAATGACAAAATTTACCATGATCAAATATCATAAATAATGGTGTTAAAGTATAAAAGGTTTTATAATGAAACAAACAATCATATCATCGATGAATTCCATTTTTACAAAAAACAACTATTGATGATGAAATCATGCTCATTCTTATTATGCTGCCAATGAATTTTGAAAACATGCATTTTCTATATGTTCCACATGTAAATGAGAATGTTATATGATTTTTTTATTTCTTTCCCTTTTTTGAAAATTTAACAGAAAACATAATAGGAAACAAAAAATCACATGAATTAAAAGAAATCCAAAATAGCTACCCCAAAATGCTTTCCCCTCCACCACACTTAAATTACTACATTGTCCTCAATGTGAACCCATGAGATGAAATGTTCACATGAAATGTAGAATTTAAATAGGAAAAATAATATTAAAGTGAAATGGTTAGGAACAACCTAATATTATCAAGTGATGAAGGGGTCATCCTATGTGATGAAATCAAATGCATTGGTAGGAAGTACCTCAATGTATTTATTCGAATGTTTCCCATTGACTGTAAATCTCCATCTGGTGTCCTCTTATTGATCTCAACTACACCATAAGAAAAACATTAGACACAACATAAGGACCTAACCATCTATAAAATAACTTACCAGGCATCATCTTTAGTCATGAATTATAGAGAATGACTTTATCTCCAATATGAAACTCCCTTTTTTAGATCATTATTTCATGAGTTTCTTTTTATCATTTCTTGTAGAGCCTTAAGTTCGCATATGATGAAAATATAATCTCCTCAAGATGTTGAATTTGTAGCTTCCTTTGAATTCCATCGTGGGCCAAATCCATGTTGCATTTCTTTATAGCCTAATATGCCCAATGATCGACTTCCACTGGGAGATGACATGATTTCCCAAAAACAATCTGAAATGGGGGCATACTGATGGGTGTCTTGTATGTTGTCCTATAATCCCAAAATGAATCATCCAAGCACTTGCTTCATTCCTTCCTATTTAGCTGCAAAATTTTCTCTAAAATTTGTTTCAACTCATGATTTAAAACCTCATCCAATCCATTTTTTTGGGGGTGGTATGGTGTTGTTGTTTTTTGTGTCACCCCATACTTTTTAAGGAGGGAATCCAAATTCAAATTTAAAAAGTGTGTCCCCTGATCACTAATGATTGTCTTTGATACTCCAAACCTACAAAAAATTTGATCCTTGAAAAATTCACTACAACATGAGAATCATCAGTCCTAGTGGCCTTGGCCTCCACCTATTTGCTAACATAATCAATGGAAACAAAAATATACAAAAAACCAAATGAACTAAGAAAAGGACTTATTAAATTAATTCCCCAAACATCAAAAATATCATAGAATAATATGGATTGTTGGGGTATCTCATGTCTCCTAGAAATGTTCCTAGTGTGTTGGAAATGAGGGAATGACTTATAAAACACATGGGAATAATGGAATAATCAAGGCTAATGTAATATAGAGTCTAAGACTTTCCTAGCTATCTGTTGGGGTCCAAATTTTCCACCATAAGCAAGTGTGTGACAAAAATGTAAAACACACTCAAACTCATGATCATGAACAAATATCCTAATAACTTGGTCACTACACATGCGCCATAGGTAGGGATTGTCTCAAACATAGAACCTAGACTCACTCTTTAATTTTTAGACCTGATGTTTCTTTAAATTTAAAGGAATTTTAATGGAAACAAGGTAGTTCACTAAATAAGCATACTAGGGATGCGTACCTAAGATGGCATAAAGATGCTCATTGGGGAAAGTGTCCCAAGGTAGTATCTGGTGTTATCCTCTAGTTTGTGAGTAATCCTACTCATGTGGCCCACCACTAGTTTTTTTGACCCCTTCTTATCATTTATCTCAATATCAAATTCTATATGAAGGAGCATCCATCAGATGAGTCTGGTCTTTGTGTACGGATTCTTCAAGAGGTTCCTCAAGCTTCTTGGTCATAAAAAAACTACTTTAGATCCCAATAAATATGAATAGAATTTATCTCAAGAAAATATGATAGAAAGAAACTCCTTTTCTGTGGTTTTTTAGTTTTATTGGGCTGAATCAAATGTCCTCTAAGCATAAAAAATCACATGTGAATGTCCATCAACCATATGCGATAAGAAAACTCCATCTGCAAAGTTTGAAACATTACACATAAGCTCAAATGGAATGTACCATCATGGGGGTTGTATGATCAGTGGTGTGGTAATATTATTCTTTATCTCATCAAAGGAAGTACTAAAATAATCATCAAACATAAAATAAGAATCCTTTTGAAGTAATCATGACATAAGAAGAGAAATATTACTAAAATATTTGATGAAACACCAATATAATTCTTAATTACCAAAGAAAGATCTTACATCACGCACACATGAAGGATAAGGTAAGGATAAAATAATATCTACCTTAAATCTATCAACCTCTATCCCATGTTTTGACACTACATTCCCCAAGAAAATGTCTTTATCTACCATGAAATGACACTTTTCAATGTTCAAGACCAAATTCTTCCCAATACAATGATTCAACACCTTTCACAAACTAAATATACATTCATCAAATGAAGATCCATAAACTATAAAATCATCCATAAATACCACCATGAAGGTGTCAATGAAATCCAAAAAAAATACTCATCATGAATCTTTGGAAGGTAGATGGGGTATTGAAAAGTCTAAATGGAATACTTTGGTAGGAAAATGTACCGAATGGACAAGTGAATTTTGTTTTCTCCTAATCCTTTAGAGCTATAGGAACCTAAAAATATCCAAAAAATCCATCCAAGAAACAATATCGTGTTTTCCTAGCTATTCTCTCAAGCATTTGACCAATAAATGGGAGGGTAAATGGTTATTATGATTGGATTGATTTAGTTTCCTATAATCAATACACACATGCCAACTATTTTGTACCCTCATTGGAACTAACTCACCTCTCCCATTTCTAACAATAGTAACACCACTTTTATTAGGAACAACCTAAATAGGACTCACCCACTGGGAATCTAAAATGGGATAAATGATAACTTCCTCAAGTAATTTTTCAACTTATTTTTTAACAACATCCAGAAGAGTTGGATTCAGTCTCTTTTGTGGCTGCCTCACCGGTTTATCCCCATCCTTCAAAATAATCCAATGCATGAAAATGGAGGGGATAATACCTGATATGTCAGCCAAGGTCCACCCAATTTCCCTAATTTTATCCCTCAAAATATTCAAAAGTTTTTCTTTATGTTTAAAAGGGATGTTGTAAGAAATTATTATAGGTAATCTCTCACCACTCAACAAGTTTGAGTATTTGAGATTTGGTGGAAATGGATTGAGTTCCAATGAAGGTGGTGTAGTATGGATGGATACATTGAAGGAACTAAAATATGTGCACAATGAACATTAGTACTAGAATAAACATCATCAAAATCAGGGAATAATGCATCAAAATCATCATCATGATCAACATCCAAGCCATAATCAGAGTGAACATGATCAAAATCAAAATATGAATCCATTTAAAAATAAAATCTAAGATAGGTTTTTTCATTAGAAATACGTGTGGAAGTGCTCTTAGACATCAAACTATAACCAATACTCATATCTATTTAAGCATAAGACAATAAAAATCTATGGGGTTTTTACTTGGTGGTTTAAAATGGTAGAAAACAAAAGAGAAATGATCTTCTAAGGGGTACTTCATGGAGTGAATAACATTAAATATCACAAATTGATCTCCAAACTCCATGGAAAGTGTAACCTTGTGGACATTTATGATAGTTTTTTTTTTCAGTTTTTAGGAAGGGACTACCAAAGATAATGGGATCATTATAACTTACCAGATCATCCTCCATGTTAAGAACATAGAAATCGGCTAGAAATATCATGTATCTTACCCAAACAAGTACATGCTCAAGGACTCCCACTTGATATGTTGTAGCTCTATTCACCAACTACACCACTACTATTGTCGATTTAAACTCAAAAACCAATAAAGAATAGAATATGGAGTGATACATCACATTTATGGAGGCTCCTAAATCACATAAAGTATCAGAAAAGTTCAAATCCATTATGATGCATGGGATGGTGAATGTACCAGGATCCATTCATTTTGTTGGCATTGCTTAAGTTGGTTTAATGAGTACTGACACATTCCTTCCAAGATTGATCCTCTTATTTCCCTTAAGACCTCTTCGATTGGTACAAAGTTCTTTTAATAATTTGTCATACCTTGGTATTTTATTAATGGCATCAAGTAGAGGGATGTTGATCTCAACATGCTTGAATGTATCCAAAACCTCCTTTTTCAACGCCTCTTCAGCCATATTTTTGGTTTTTAAAACTCTATTTGGAAATAGAATGGGTTCATGAGGAACATAATCAATATTTTTCTCTCCATTGTCTTTATCCTTGTGCTTCTCATCGGTTTGTCTTGAATGGGGATTCTCTAGAGTTGTGGGGAATCCCGATGGAATGATTGGTGCAGATGTATCAGTTGTTTGCTTCCCACTTCTCCTTGTGATCGTACTAACATTCCCCATGATATTTTGGGTAGGCATATAAGTAAGATTTCTATAATTCCTAATTACTATTTCGTGGAGGGTGGTGGAAATCTGGCTCATTTATGTCTTCAATTACCTCAACATCGAACCTTGACTATTCAGCTCATTTTGTTGATTAAGAACAATTTATTTCAAAATATCATCAGCATTGGAATATACCTTTTGTTGAGAATTACCTTATTGTTGACTTGTTGATTCTTGGGCTTCAAATCCATTTTGGGGTTGTAGGAAACCCTATTAGTAAGGCGGAGGCTGATGGATTTTTTTTTGAAAAGGGGGCCTTTGTTGTTGTCCAGATCCATAACCCGTATCTGATTGATCCTTCCAGCCTTGTATGTATATTGGATAAAATTAATCATACTTATTTTGGGGATGTGGTTGTTGTTGCTACTGATATAGTCTCCCAGGGAATACTGCTATGTAATCCTCCATCTCTTATAGTTGGGGGAAACAGTCGGTTGGGTAGTCTGTTTCAGTAAAAATTCCACAAGGACACATAGGAGTGGGTTAGGATGTTTTTTGAACCAAATAAATATGTCTCACCATAGGGGTAAATTATTCCAACTTGGTATTAATTAAATGACTTTCAAGAGAATACAGACTTTCCTGATGTACTCCTCTAACATGTGGTATACCTCAATCGCCAAATTATTGGTAGTTTTATTCCATATTTTCTGTCAACACATGTGCAGTTGCTGGTTTTTTTCACCAATGCTCCTCTATCCACAGTATCCATCATGCTTCTTTATATAAGCATGAGGCCTTCATGGAAGTCCTATATGAGGAGTTGCTCACTAATTTGGTGATGTGGCGGCTTGCTCACAACTTCTTGAATCACTCCCAGTACACATACATTGACTCCCCTTGTTCTTTATTAATACCTAATATCTCTTTTTGAATGGAAGTAGTCCTAAATGATGGAAAAAATATTTTCAATAAAAGACATTTCAAATAATTCCAACATGTTACATCTTCAAGTTGTAAACAATACATCCAATCCTTTGCAGTTCCGTCACGCGAGAATAAGAATTATCTTAGTTTTATTTGATCATTAGATACATTTCTTGGTTTTAGGTTTGATAAAATCACATTAAATTGATTTATATGTTTATTGGGATCCTCTCTAGAGAGGCCTTGAAATTTTGGAAGTAGGTGAATTAACCCTGATTTCAGTTCAAAGTCCAATTCGAGATTTGGGTATGCAATACAATTTGGCTGATAGTTAATATCTGGTGCTTCCAATTCTCAAATGGTTATATTAAGCTCTTTATTATTGTTTGAAGCCATTGGTTATATTTTTATGCTTTAATTTTAATTTCTTCTAATTTTAATGTTACCATAATGGAGGAATTCTCAAACTAGTTGAATTTTGAAACTTCTCATAGATTGAGAATTTCATATTTGATCCCTAAGGCTATGCTCAATCTCAGGGTAATGATCTAAGAGATATTTGTGATTATTTAATTTCATAAATCAAATACAAATTAAATTAGGGAAAGTGAACCATAATAAAAATATAATAAGGTTGAGTTAATGGTGCGATAAAAAGAAAACAAGATAAAAAATAAAAACTAGAGAAAGGGGAAAGAAGAAAGAAAGAGGAGAATAAATGAATAAAATGAAAAATAAAATAAATACCTCTAATTGGTTGAAAAAATTACTTTAATCTATAGAAAAACCCCAATTTTAAAGGCCATGTCATGGGAGATCTCAATGATGTTTGGTTTCAGGTTATTTAGGTGTAGTAGAGTGGCTGACCATGGTCGTCTCTCAAAGGAAAAAGTAAATTAAAAAACATATTAAAGGTATTCTAAAAATAAAATAAAAGATAAGAAACACACTTCTTAAAAAGGATTATTTTTTACCATTTATAAATCTAGATAAAGTATGCTGGAATAATATTGTATTTTTTTATTCTTTTTGTTTTTGAAATAAAATTTTATTAATAAAACACAATGAGAAGATGTTTTTTTAGAAAACTATTTTTAGAAAGCATAATAGATATAACTATACTTATTCACTTACTTATCAATAATTATCATTTCAATTAATACCCACTTAATTATAATCCTATAATCTGTTAACCTTTTAACCCTATAAGAATTAACTTTACCATAAAGATTAAGTGAATTAAACCCTAGGCTACCTTCAAAACATGCAATCACAACACCATGATTTGATTGATGTTATAAGTATATATTATGGTCAGTGATAAATTAGGGAACATATCCACTCTATAAATTAATATTAATTGAGTTAAGGTATTATATTTTAACTCTATAAATTGATCACTTGTGGTTTTGTATTATCGATTAAGATCACGCTCTCACAATTCACACAATACTCAGCCTTGCATGTTTTGTGTTAATTGTTCAAATACTTTATTTGTTTAATTTAAAGTAAAAATTAAAGTAATATATTATATTAATTGATTTATAGTATCTCATTTATTCAAAATAAATTAATGAAGAAGGTTACAGGTAGATCTATTACTTAGAAAAACTACTCTTCCATGGGTGGTGTAGTCATCGTAGAAATATATTGCATGTGCAAAGGTTTAGAAAGGGTATTACCCAATATAATTTCTACTCTAGATTTACAGCCCAAGATGATTATTAAAGAAAAATAAAATTTAACAAAATAGAAGAAAAATTTAAGGAATAAAAGAAATTGAAGAGGAACTAATAAGTTTATTACACAAACACAAACATTGTAATATGAGAAGGAGAGGAAGGATTCGATGAAAGGATCCTTACTTCAAGAGATCCCCATATGAGTTTAGGAATTTTCAGAACCTCTAAGGTGATGATAACACTCTTCTAGAACTCTAAAATGGAAGTACTTCACTCCTTGTTCTAACTTAAAAATGGTGTGCCCAAAGTTCCAATTTATAACCAAAATGGGAAGTGGTTTTGGGAACCAGAATTAGATATACCACTTGTATCTTAGTTTTGGGTTGGTAAATGACCTAATCTAGACTTGAAAAAAAAGATAAAAGTTGTTTTTAGGAATCTATAATATCTACATGTAAAATTTGGAAGAAAATGGATGAATATAGCACAAGTTATGATCGAAATAAAGAACCAAATCTTTGACTTCGAGCAGATTTGGTTTCTTAGACAGACCAACTTGGTAGGGCCAATTTCTATACAAATTGGGCTTGGTGGTCTTTATAAGAGTTTTATCCCACTAAATTTTGGATCAAAAAACAAAATTTTTGTGCATTATAATACACATATTTCTCAGAACATGTAAAACAATAGAAATATTTCCATGGGATTCAATGCAATTTGGCCCATTTTCCTTATGTATCATCATCGGCCCTCCAATTCACCTCCTCCTAAAATGAAATCACCAAAAAAATTATAATTTTCCTTTTAAATAGTGATAAAAATTGAATAATAGAATCAAATGGGAATTTAATTTTTTTAATATATTTGTAATTTTAAATATAAAACCAGTTTAAAGTAGTGGTGTAATGGTGAAATAAAGCAGTGAATTGTGGTGTGATCACTCTATAATTTTCTCTCATTTCCAAAATATAAAATTTTGTATCTCGCCCAAAAATTTTGTGTTAAAACATTTATATGACATATTATTTTCTCTATATAAATGGATATATTCATTCCTTGAACCATAAATTATCCCCATTTTTCATAGAAATGTTATAAAACATCTTTCTCTAAATTGCATCCACTATAGGCATGCTTTCCTTGATAGGTTATTTTGGAAAAGGAAAATGAAAAATATTTTCTTCACTATAACCCCTACCATAATATGGTTTTCTATCCAATCCATTTTTTAAATGAAACATAACCAAAGGCTTCCTTTGAATTTTTTTTCCACGAATTGATTTCTTTATCATCCAATTTTTTAATAGGGACTTCGTAAACACCTTTCATTGAAGTGGTAATGAGAAAAGTTTTATCCCCTAGGAATGATTAATAGTTTTTATGCCAATAATTGTAACCCCTAACTCCAATAACCTAGAGACACTATTTATTTTATTACATTGATACAAGATATCTCACCATGTAGGATCGATCAGTTTAACAGCCTTAGAAAACTATATACATATATTATTCCCATATTACATTGTAATTATTAAAAACATAGATTTAGAAACATTATTGTATCTATGAAATAATTCATAATATCATTCATTATATCTTACGAAAATTAAAACAAAAAAGGGGTGATATCATATGATCAATAAGGTGTATGTATATTAGAACCTATCACGGGTAAATAAAGAATAATCAATATAGAAGAGTGGATAATCAAAACATATTACATTCAATCAACAAATTGAGTTCAATAAAAAAGGAATGAATGTTTTAAATATGATTTTATAGTAATTTAGGTCATTACCATGTTTCAAGAGAATACATAATGAAGGTATTCACATGTTTGTTAAATGATGATTATGAGAAAATTTATTTTTTCTACAGAATATAATTTTGATTTAGTGACCTTTATTCTAAACGAGGTCATTAATATTTTGGATTAGATTTAAGGTTAACTATTTATAGAATCAATTAAGTAAAACTTTAAGTGTAATTGGACAATTTTTTCTCACCATTTTGGTTTTAGTGAAGACAAAAGGAATATCTTGTTACTCTTTTATAGAACATATGATTTTTTAGTGATTTATGAATTATAAAAAAAATTTGTCATCAATATTTATTTGTTATTGTAAGAAATGAATTATAAAATTATCGAATCACAACCAAAACATGAAATTGTTCCTATGAAATAAAAAATATATCTAGTAAGTATAATTTCATATGTTCTTATTATAGGTGGTAAAGAAATTCCTCAACATTGGGAAAGGATCTCGAAATGAAAAATTTAGAAATAATAACTTAATTTATAATGAATCAAATAGTCCCTTAAGTTATTACATATTTATGGTTTTTTTTGTTATTAACCTTATCTGGATCACTCAATTTCTTATGATCAATGATTTCTATCACTATCTATTAATCCTTAGGCATTAGTATTCTCTTCAATATCCATATTTTCACTTAAAACCTATGTTATCCTAATTAGAAACCTAATTATATGATTATCCAAGATTAACTTCATACTTACCTTTCTCTCTTATTAAGGGGGTTTTTATTTACTCTTTTTATGATGTGGGTTGTCAATAATAAAATTTCAAATATCAAACCCTTGATTACAGAGAATCAATTTTAAATTGAGAGGATGAAATTTATTTAAGGTGGAGAGAATATTACACTCTAAAATTATAAAATAATAATGTATTTGATACCATATATAACATGAAACATTGAGTTTTTCTTTGATCACACACAAGACTATGTTTTACTGAAAAACAATATACTATTAATATTATTATTTAATATGATAGTTATCACCTAGTTGTTGGAATGGAGGGTATAAATATAATTAATAAACTTATGAAAATATATATTTTTTAAAAAATTATTAGTTATATATTGATTATAAATAAAATACGAGTCATTGAAAATAAATAGAAATGTTTTCTAAATAACTAAATTTTTCTAAAAGGTAGTTTAGCCGCTCTTTGCGCACATAATTCAAAATTAATTTTTAACACTTTTATAATTTTTTTCAAAAAAAATTACTTTATTTTTGAAATCATCATATTAAAATTAAATTTGGATGAATTTTTTTGGATTTTTCTGAAAAGTTTTATTTTTTATGAATAGTTAAAAAACTAAATTTTAATTGAAAACATTATTTAAATAATTTATAATGAAATATTTAATTTTTAATTGGTTTTAAAGTAAATTTAGTTCAATTTTATATCAATTAATTTATTTCATTAGAATAATTTTTTATATTTTATTTTGATATAAAATCTTTGAAAACTTTTGTACATTTTTTCTTTCAAAACTATCCTTTTCATCGTGTTTACAGGATTAATTTTAAATTAAAATTTCCCACTTCAGTGATTTTTTTTCAAAATTCATTAAAAATTTATAATAAAAATAATTTATAATTACTAATAATATAAAATTAATTTTTTAGCAAAATTAATAGTGAAAAGGTAAAAAACAATTACCATGGTTAAGGTAAAAAATGATTTATAGTGGCATGAAACTAGAAATATAAGTGTTAAATTGATATAAAAACATTCTAAAACACATATTGTTTCCATATTTTGACCTTATCACTTCTTAATTAAATAATTCCCCATTTTTTAAGCTTATGTAATGATAAAAATATGGGTATTATTGAATTTTTTAAAAAAATTACAAGTGTGCCACTCAGATCAATTATAAAAATCCACCTCCTCTCCTATATTATTCAAAAATTGTTACCATTTTGGTTCAGAAAATACTAGAATAAATAACTCTCCAACTTCCCCCCTCTCATCCTAGAATCCTTATGTTGGTTAGAAATCCAACCAAGGAAGGATTTGGTGCAAACCTAAGGAAGATACCGGAAGAAGAGGCAAAGTTGTTCAAAGAATGTTTTTATTTTATTTCTTCCTCCACCTCCTTCAATTATGATTGAAAAATTATTATATAGTGACCTCATTATATACTATATATTTATATGTTTTTATGCAAATGTAATGACCTACAACTACCTCCACTTACATAAAATGGGTTACAAAATCATCTTTCATGTGTACAGAGGACCACCGCCTCGCGAACCTATATCATTCGTTTTTTCCATTACCCCCTCTCATAGTTGGTTATGATTATGGATATAAAGTATATATATCTTATTTATAAAATAATTATACAATTTATTCATTATATAATATATCTTTTTTTTACTTTACATTCTATAGGGGATAAGATAACATCACTTGTGTGTACGGAAGACTATCGCCTCACGAAGCGATGCGATTCATCTTTCACCAACGCTTAACATGGAAGGTGATAAAGATAAATTTAATGATTATATGTGATATAAATAAATTAATTATTATACTCTGTAAATTTTTATCATTCTTAAAAGATAAAATATCATTTCATTTTTTACACTAAAAAATGATAACATCTTTCTTGTACGTGTAGATTATCGCCTTCAAGAAGCATTGTGACTCTCTTTTCATAAACACGTCACAAGGAATCTATATATAATTATATTTTAAGAAATAGTATTTTATATATGATATTATTATAATTTTTTTAAATATAAAATATTACTTAGCTTCTGTACATAATGATTATTGAAAAATGGAAACGTCACTCATGCGTACGTATGACCTACTACCTCCATGATTGCGAAATAGTTCATTATTCATAACCACAATTCACAAATGGATTTAAAATTATAATTGATGTATAAATACGATAGTTATGTAATTATTTTTATTCTTTTGATGTTTAAATAATATCATATTCACCCATATTCAACCTACCAAAGTCATTTTTGGCACATAAGGCAAATATCATCAAAACTTTCGACATAATATTAATTGACTATGTAATAATATATAAAATAGTAATAAGGGAAATAAAAATGATGATAAAATTGAAAAAATTTCTCAAGAATTTAAATAATTTAACATAATTTTTTTATTTAGGAATATAAAGAATGTATGTGATGAGTCAAACTCAATGTAAGGGTTTCACATCTCACTTTTTCTTCTGTGAGACATATGCCATATTCACCACCTATTTATCTTGTGTGGTGCATATAATTACACTTTTTATGTTATATCATGAATCCATTTATCTTAATTTTATTTAAATTTTCATTTAAATATTTATATTTCATGGGACTTATGATTCAAAATTTACCAAAGAGGTAAGGTTTTAGTTCACAATCACATCATTATTCAAGATTGGTTTTTTTAAGTCTCCCTTGGGTGGACTAATTTAATATTTATATCTTAAAACCAATATATTTTCTTCTCTTATAGTTATTTATGAACTATTTCATGTAATATCTCCATTTTTATCTCTTTGTTATTAAAATGATTAAGAAAATGTTTTTAAGAAAATGTGACTTTATTTCTCTCTTCAGTCAGAAATTTGTTTTCATCAAAACTCATGTTTTCTAAAAATGTTTTCAAAAGTATTTTTAACCTATTAAAATTTATTTATTAAATAAATTTTTACCCATTTTTACTATTTAAATTTTTTTTGAAAGGAATATTCATGTCGTTTTCAAAACAATTCATGTTTGTTCTTTACCAAATATGTGAAAGGAATCTTTATTTTAATATACCCTACATGTATGAAATTTCTTTCCATCATGACCAATAAATGTTTTAAATATTACCTTATAATTTTCAAAGTTTATTATTAAATAAAACTATTTTCAAAAGTTTTTTTAACTTTTAATTTTAAAAGGTGATATTCAAAATTAAAAGGATATTTTTCTCAAGAATATTTTTAAATATATTTTTATTGTATTTGTATTCATCAATAACATCAATCCTTTAATTTTCTTATGATACACTTGGGATATTTTAAATATATACCATCCTTATTTTTTATTTGGATGATTTATGATTAGTTCAATTAAGGATGTACAATTTTACTATCATTCACCATTTTAATCTGAATAGTTTATGATTGGGTTTATTAATTGGGGTAAGTATTAACATTTCATATGTTAGTTTTTAAATATGAATGTTTATGTTGATTTGGTTTCTCCCCTTTCATATGAGGAATGCATTGTACTTTTTAATTAATGGGAAGGTCCCTCTATATCCCCTCAATGTATTGGTAGGTCTCATGAGATGAACTAGATATGGTTTTGGAAGAGGCCTTACCCATTTCGGTTATATGCCTTGAAAAAATCTTCAATAGTATTAGATTTCTTGGAACAAGCCTTGGAAGTGTGTTTTATATGTCCAAGATTATGTATTACATCATTATGAATTTAGTTATTGATATTACATGTGATTATTCGATTAGTTAGAATATCCATGGTTAAATTTCCCGCACATTTGATTATTTATATAGAATTTTTTATCATATTTTATCCATGCCATATTATGATCAATTTATTGATTTAATGGAAGGTGTTTCAACTATTTAACTTTCCATATTGTTTATGAATTTTTTATTCAAATATTCTATTATAAATTTACCCTTACTGAGCATCTGATCTCTCCCCTTTTTTATGTTTTATTTTCCCCAAGTGAGTAGGAAGTATATTGTGATTGATATGTAGTGATACACAAATGGGAATAATGGAATTCTCAAAGAAAATTCTTTTTTTACATTATGTTTTAAAATGTTATGTGAATTTCAAGTATGTGTCTATTTTACCAAGACTACTAAACTATTCAGTACTTTAGAATGTGATTTCTTATATCTTATTCTAATGTGATAAATCATACATTGGCTCCAGGATACAAGGATCAGGGTCACTATAATACATGGAATATATCATGAACTTGGGAGAGGTTCAGTTGAAGTGTAAAATGATAATCTAGTATCCCCATGCGATCAAGGATTTTTTTTAAGTGGCCAATGTATCTAGGGTTCAACTTTAATATCTTATTTAATCTCAAAACCCTATTTTATGGTGATATTAAAAGGAATAATTTATCCCCAATTTCAAAATCCAAATATCACAAATGATTATCAGCATAGATATTATTACAACTTTATGTAGTCATAATGTGTTGCTCAATGTTTTGAATCTTGTCTAATATTTATTAAGAAAGATATAGTCCCAACTAGTTATTATATCTAATTTTATCCCAACATATTTGAGTTTAGTACCACATCCCATAAAAGGCCTCATATGGATGAATTTAAATGCTAGAATAGAAATTATTGTTATATAAGAACCCTACTAGGGGAAGGTGTTGATCCCAATCTTATTTAAAATAATGATCATAGAATATCTTCTAGAGTTTAGATTATAATTTCATATTAAACCTCAGTCTAAGGATGATAATGAATTATAAATATTAGCTCTATATCCAATTCTTATTGAATAATTTTCTATAACTTTGAGGTGAACTTTATATGTTGGTCAGATATAAATGAGAGTGATAATTTTTTGTATAATTTCAACTTCATTTATTTATATCTTTCAAATTTTATCGAGAAATAATTATTCTTGAATTGAAATGAAATTTGATGACTTTATAATGAAATCAACTAAAACCCAAATGTAATTATAGTCTTTAAAATTCTTAGTTAGTCCTACAATGAAATCCATATAGAATTTCTTCCATTTCCATGTAGTTATGGGTAATGGTTGTATCATCCCCTTATAATTTTTAAGTTATTCCATAACTTTCCTAAATACCTAGCATCTAGATACTTACTCTGCAATCTATTTTTTTATGTTAACCCACTGAAAATTATTCTTTAGATCTCTATACATCCGTGTGCTTCCAGGATGGATAGAGAATGATGTTCTATGTGAATCAACCAACTTCTCTTTCCTTAATTATGGTATTTATGGAAGAAGTTTTCATTTCCTAAATCTTATAATTCTATTTTCATCAATGTTGAACTCTATAATATTACCTATATTCTTATGTATCTTTATATCCTTCTTCTACACATCCTTGATCCATACATGGATGGGTGGCTGAGTATTTATTGGGGAAAGATATGATTTATTCCCTTTCTTCATTATTTCAAGGTCCATCCTTTTAAAATCCATGAGAATTCAATATCTTTTTACACTAATCATGGAGAAGGTGGCATGATCCTTCTTGATCAAAGCATCACTTGCCTTGTTTTCTTTCTCAGGTTGGTAATGTATTGAGAAGTCATTGTCTATGATCAACTCTAATCATCTCCTTTGGAACATGTTCACCTCCTTCTATGTGAATATATATTTTAACCTCTTATAATCAATATATATTTCCCACTTTTCACCATAACATAATACCTCTATATCTTAATGGAAACATTACCACTTTTATCCCCTAAATTATGCATTGGGTGATTTTTCTCAAGAAAATTTAATTGATGTGAGGCATAAGCTACCACCTTTTCATTATACATGACAAAACATATCCATACCTTATTTATACATCACTATATATCACAAACTCTTATCCATTTTAGGGTAGTGTGAGTATTGGTACAGCGAAAATCCTTCACTTGATCTTCTTGAAAATTTGTTTACATTCATATATCTAAAAATATTACTCCCTATTAAACATGGTTAGTTGATTTGAAGGCCGTGACAAATTTATCATAAAGTATTGATAGTATCCATTCTATCTAGAAAAAATATAGATATCTTCTATAGTGGTTGATCTTGGAAATTCTTTGATCTTATATATCTTTGAAGGATCCATAGATATACCCACAATTGTGACTACATAACCTAAGAATGATAATTTCTATATCTATAATTCATACTTTCAGAATTTAACATATAATTTCTCCTTTCTCATGATCTGTATCATAATTCTCAATTTATCTTCATGCTCTTACTTTACCTTATAATATATAAGAATATCATTTTTAGATATTACCACAAATTGATCTAAATAATTAATAAAGACTATTCATCAGGTTCATAAAGAAGTAGGGGAATTTGTGTGATAAAATGGAATCACTATGAATTCATATTTCCTATATCATTTATAGTAATTTATTAGGGTATATACTCCCTTATCACCATTAATTAATGATATCTAGATCAAGGTTCAATATTTTAGAAGTATTTATCCCTTCACATCTAATTGAACAATTCATCAATACAAGGAAGATGATACTTTTTGTTTATCATGGTTTTGTTAAGTTCAATATAATATTTATAGAGATAAATTGATACATAATTATTCTTAATAAATATAATTGGTGCATCCCATGGGGAATCACATGGGGGTATGAAAATATTATACAAATTATCTTGGATTTTATTATTCAATTCCTCAAATTCAATCCCAACCATTCAATAAGAAGTATTTGATGTAGGAATATCACTAGGTATAATTCCTATGAAAAAAACAACCTTGTAATTTGGGGTAATACTGGGAAAAAATTTAGAAAAAGCGTAAAAATATTCATTAACTGTTGGTTTATTCTCAATATTGAGTATCTCCTTAACCATTTGAACTAAATACCCTTCAGAATTGGGTATTAAGACCCATATATTTTATGTAATTTCTGTAGCGATTTCATATTCAGCCTTGCACCAATAAGTGATCATCATTTGATTTGGTATATGAAATCTTCCATCCCTATCCCAATAATTAATATGGTATATATGTAGAGAGATCCAATACATGAAGAAAAACACATTAATTCCCAATAAACTGAGAATAGTAAGATTTATAGTAAGTGAATTCCCACAAAACTCTATTAGAGAAGAGTTATATAATTGGGATACAATCATCATACCACTATAATATTTTATTGAAAATTCAATATATAACTATTGGGGTAGTGATTTTATTCTCTTAGAAAAATTCCCAAATATGAAGGAGTGGGTATATCCAGAGTAAAATAAAACATTTTCATTAATAGATTGGATGATAAGTGTGTATTTTAACCACTCTATTTCTATGTACCACTTCAGTAGTTGTTATTGTAAGGTCTTTACATTTCTTCCTTCACTTTAGAGTTTATTAATGTCGACTTCCATCATTAAACCTTAGATTGGTTCATTAGTTGGAAAAAAATTTATAATCTTTATAATTTAAGTATTGTATTGTGGATGGAGTATTAGGTTAATTATTCTTATCATTATTCATATCCCTTAAACATTCATGTTCTTGATGAACTTCTCTTTCACACTTGAATCATTTCCCCATTCCTTTGAGATAATTACACCCATGGTTCTTCCCACATCTTTGTTATGTAGGAAAATGAATCTTATTTTCCCCATGGATTTTATCATTTTATTTTCCATAAAACTTTGATTTTATCTTCTGGTCCCCAAAACCATGAGAATAATTGGATTCTAAAATTTCTATTTCCACCTTGAGATTACAATTAACAATTTATTTATATCTACCAATGTACCTTAGAGCTAATTACTTTTATAGAATTGGGTTTAAGATATTAAAGAAATTTTTGATTTTTTATTTGATGGTAAATGATAAAACTATAATCCTACCTTGAATTTATCATTAAGTTTTCTTCATATGTACTAAAGGATTCATCCTTCTTTTTCTTCAGAACCAAGAAGTCCCTTGTCATTTTAATGTGAAAAGTTTCGAGAATGTATTTATAGAAAAGTACCTTCTTAAACTCTCCCCATTCCATGTAATCAATTTCATCCATTTGAATTGTATTCCTCATAAGAGTACACCATTTTTTATATTCACCTTCAAAAAGATAAATAGATAAAAAAACCTTTTCATGATCTAAAAACGAGAAAAAAAATATATCTTCTATTATGTTGATCCATTACTTGGAAATAAGTGTGTTAGATTACACAACAAAGGAGGGTAGACATTTCCACCTAAATCACTCAATTTATTGTTGTTACTTCCTTAGTGTGTTAGAGAGTTTTTCATGATTCATGTAATTTTTCATTACTTTTTGGATTTGGGTGATCATTTCCATGATATTTTTCACTCCATCTCCCACCCTATTTGGTTGCTCATTGGGATAATCAATGCATTGTAAACCACACTCATTCTTAACCATATTTCTTATTGTTCAATTCATAGGTTAAAACTAAAAAGTTTAGTGTGGTTATCAAGAAATAATAATGATGGTAAGAAATCATATAAAAAATAAAATAATTCCTAATATTTCTTAAATTATGACACCTTTAATTAAACATATGTCATTTTAGTTTCATACTACATCGCCTTTGGTTCATATTATGTTGTTTTAGGTTCTATCCTATAACTATTCATAACCTAATCCCAAAAAATAACTAAAACCAACTATGATACAAAATAATGTGGCCCAAGAACATCATATATATATATATTACATCATTTTACATGAATACTTAATACATATTATAATAAATCACACCATAGAACCCATAGTTTTAGTGTATTTTGAGATTAGATTAATAATAAAATTATTTTACAATCATTATTAATCATATCCCAAAAATATGCATCACACACGATACCCATATATACATATCATACGTAATACACTTCTTTATAACCTGGGAAAATGAAAATATAAGAAATTTTAAACTCATATGTTTAGTAAGGGGTAAACATAAGATAGTCAATCAAATATCCAAAGTGGGCATAAGATGATCATATGGGGTTGAGAAAATAATCAAGTTGAAAGTAAATTAAATAAT
The DNA here is from genome assembly GCA_963277665.1 of Viscum album. Classification (NCBI taxonomy): domain Eukaryota; kingdom Viridiplantae; phylum Streptophyta; class Magnoliopsida; order Santalales; family Viscaceae; genus Viscum; species Viscum album. Next base: position 987,022,300 of record OY728166.1, on the reverse strand, counting down.
AGGATAACACCTAATAAAAATATATATTATAAAATAAGATTCATATAATAAAGATTTTATAATAACATAAGACACGAGTCATAGGATTGAGGAAATGTGATTCAATAATCATGAGTCATGAAAACATGACATAGGTATATTTCATAACATAATAATATGAAAAAAACATAATCATATAAATCATAACATATTTCAAGGTTAATTTCCAAGACTTTAATATCATAATGTACTAGGCTAACTTCCTTTCCATAACATAGTAGACTTTGTCTAATCACTCTTTTCTGGTAACATTTTCAGACTTAGGCTAAACACATATGTCCCATAATGATCTCATGAGATATAAAAAATTACCTAATATATTAGAGGATTATATCGTACTTACTTTCAACATAATTATAAACCATACATAAGTGTCCCACATAGAAATGAAAAAATTCGTAATCTCATCATAGAATAATTAACCCTTAAGAACTAAACGAGTTTCAGGAATATTTCCAAAAAAATGATCATAAGACATCCAAATAAAGAAGTTTGATGGTATCATTAGAAAATATACCTAGTGAATAATAATAAATATAAATAGAATTTATCGTAAATGATAAATACTTTTAAGAGAATTAAAAAATACTTTGAGAAAAAATAATAAATACCCTTTGTTAATATTATATAATTTTTAAAGGAAATGATTTATAATAAAATGGAAATAAAATTTACTTTGGAAAAATATGAAAAATGTTAAAGGAATATTAATAAATTAAATTAAATAATATGGATGAAAATTCATTCATGTAGAAGTTGTTAAAAAATAATATTCTTTTCATGATTTTATAAAGAAAGATAAGATAATTCAAAATAGACCATACATAAAATATATAAAATGATTCCATTAGAAAAAATTAAATTAAAATATAAAAGGACATTAAACAATAAAAATAGTTTAGATAAGGTCATCTATAATATAAAATAAATAATATAGACTTGGAGTGGAAAGATTTTTAAATAAAAAGAATAGATAAGGTTGACTCCACTTATAAGAATATTTTTATTGAATCGTGAACTATATAATGTTAAAAATGGTAAGAATACATGTACACCCCATGAACAACTAAATTAGAAGAAAAATATATGGTGTTTTAAAGAGAAAGAGAAAATAATTTCCCTAGATGGAAGATCAAACATAAAAAATATCTATTTCAAAATTATATTGCTAAAGAAACCCTTACCTTTATTCATGACTTACACAAAAGTGATTTGACCACCTATATAATAAACATCATTATCTTAATCAATTATTTAAGAATAATATTTATATCTATTACATTTTATACAATTCAATTATAATCATTAATTGCACATATATTAGTTAGTTATTGTTTATTTTCAATATCATATGTTAGTAATATTGATTATTTCATATAAGTTTCATAATGGTGATGATTATACTTGTTATTTAATACCAAGATAATCATTCCATGAATAGTCAAGGTAGTGGAATAATTTTTTTATAGTTATTTATTTACTCACATGTTCATTTGATGGAAAGTATGGGTATAATTTAAAAGAATAGAATCCATGATGATCATGTTTCAGGTAATTTATCAATAAAAATTATTTACTTTATAGTGGTCATTCATTTTTTTTGTTTCACACTTATAGAAACATATTCATGACATAGATTTCTCCATAATATTATATATTACCATTATTAATGTCTTGATACTTATTCTTGATAAAAATAATGATGTTAATATAGAATTATTCATATAGGTGGTTAAAATAATCCAAACAATAACATGTTATACTAGTGAAAAAGAGTTATATAATGTTGAGCCCAAGAGTTATTTGGATGTATTTGAATACTTGGAGAGTTTATTGCGACATGAAGTTTCACCTAGAAAAATGGGAATTATCTAGAGGATAAATTTTGTAAAAGTTTAAAGTAGATGTGATTATTGTGTTTTATGTTTTCTTTCAACACATAAATCATTTTCAAACTCAAGTGATGTTTAATTATTCATTTGAGATGAAGAGTTTTAAGTTTATTGAAATAATATTTATAGAGTTTCGAAAAAACTAGAAGTATTTTGATGTTTTTTTTTTGGTTTTTTGAGATCAAGTAGAAAACTTAAAAAGTCATAACCCAAAAGACATTAAGCCAACATATTCCTTTATAAGTCATATGAGTCATAAATTAATTTTTCTTATAAGAATATAAGGGTCACATAAGTCTTTTCCTATAATACTTCAATTCTAATTCATATGACTTCAGTGTTCCTATGTGACTTACCTCATTGGACGTTATATATGTGGAGTATGACTTTGAATCTACACGAGACTTTCATTTTATGAATTTTCAAATGTATATGATTTTTTTTGAATCTTGAATGACTATGTTATGATCCACATAAGAATTATTTGATACTTAATTCTTTGTTCTTGGTGATTTTTTTTATAATTATACTATATGATAATTTGAGTTTTTGGAATATTTATTCTGAAGAAAATTTTATTTTGGGATTTTTTATTAGTTTTCAGATCAAGGTTTAAACATCACCAAAAGGAATTTTATATTAAATAAAAAAATAATTTTTTCACTAAGAATAAAGTGTTGTTGTGAAGAAGAAATAATTAGCTACTACTATAATGTTTTTATAACACTACAACTACGCAGTGAACTAGAGAGGAGTTTAAAATGAAGAAATATATGAAGAATAAGAGGTTAGAAAATAGTTAAAGGATTTATTTATTGAATTATAATTTCAATTTCAAATTAAGATATACTTTTTTTTATAGTGTGCACTATAATTTTTGTATCATTCCTGTATTAAATATTAATATATAAGTATAATGGTCTCTACAAAATTATTAAGATTATTTTTAAGAGAAATAATATGTATAAGTGGATCTTTATTTTATATAGAGTGGAAATAAAGAACCTATGAAAATACATATTGAGGTAGAAGAAAGGAAACATCATCGCAATAATACTTAGGAAGACCAGTTATATCAAATACTTACTTCTTGTTGAAAAATAATTATTTATCATTATAATAAATGAGGGAAGTACTCAAATATATTCAGGAGACATGTATCATGAGTAAAAGGATATTACCTACATGTTTTTACCTACAAGTTTATACTAGTGTTTCATATATTATTGGTGAAATACATATTATTCCAAGGAGTATCCATCCATTTTGAAAGGTTAACCTTGTAAATTTGTTATTCCATGTGTGTGTGTTATTTAGTGTGTTAAACATAAATAAGATTACACATTCCTATGCATGGTGAATGTTGGTTCAAAATGATAAAATTAAAAGGTTTTTTTAACCTCTATCCCCCCTCTCAATGTTTCTCCCTAATCTTGTGGGTCTTTTCAAGTGTTATAAGAGATTTGATTTCCCTTTATTTGTCCTCTTCTATTTATAGAATGGATAATTTAATTTCCAATTACTTATTTCTTTTTATAAAAAAATGATAATCTAAATTTAGTTTAAAACAAGGTGATTATCATGTTTTATGAGAATGGTTATTATATATGGTATGATATAATCTTTCACTGACTATTATCTATCAGTTATGAAGTCAAAGAATCTACAAATAATAGATTTGTTCCTTATGATGAAAGTAATTCCATTATAATAGAAGATAAGAAGAATATTTAAAATGATATATGTTCTTGGAATTTTATAGTGTCTTCCCATTAAGAGAGTAAATTTTTTGATGTAAAAGGTATCAAAAAAATTAAAATGGGAAAATAAAAAAAAAATATGGAGGTAATACTAAACTGAATCAATCATAGCTATAAATTTAGAAACTGAAATTTGAAGATCCAAAAATATTGGATTATTAAAGTTTAGATGGATTCTTAAAAAGGTTAAATGATATTTTGATCATATTGAAAGATTTATTTAATAATTTGGAAGATACAACAGTATTTTAGAATTTACATAACTTCCTACCTGATGGGTTTGATGCTAAAGTCTAGAAGATAAGGATCCATAAACCCTCCCACTTGATGACTTAAACAAAATTTTAATTTCCCATGATATGAGAAAATATAGTGTTGTAAATAAGAAGGTTAAGTATAAAAAGTAAATCTCTTTTAAAATTTCAAATCAAGAAAAGTATAATAAGAAGGTTGGTGAAGTTGAAATGGTTGTTCAGATTTAGATTCATATATGAAAATTAAGTTTAATAATATGATATTTATTATTTATAGAAATGTGATAATAGGAAATGTAAAGTTCAAGTTAAATACTCCACTAATTTTTTTAAGTGTGGAGAAATTATAAATTTCATTAAAAACTTTCCAAATATAGAAGAATATAAAGCTAGAAAATATGAAGAATAAAGACCAAAAAAAATTTCAAGAAGAAATTAATAAATACAGATAAGTTAAAATTTTATTCTAAAGGAAATGTAAAAAATTAAATTAAATTAAAGAAGACAAATTTCTTATCTGAGTGTGAAAATAGTGAAAGTGATGATGTAGATGAGTAAGTTGAGACTTCTTGTAACATTGATGAAAATTTTCTCATTACTAAGGTGAAATATGAAAAGTTCACTTATGATGAAAGTAAAATTCTTGAAATGACGAATATAAAACTCATATAGAATTTATGTTGAATAGAGAATTCAAGGTGTTTATTTCAATGTTATAAAATTTAGAGAAAGTGATTATAATTTAGAATAAATACAGTAAATAGGTTAAGGAGAAAGAGAAAGAGCTTGACTATATTTAATATAAATTGGTTAAAGTATGAAAAAAAAGTGAACATTTCATGATCCATCTTTTATAATTGTAATTAATAAATTAGAGAATGTTTATAGAATAAAAAGGAATAAAAAGAACCAAGAAATAATATATAAATGTGGAAATAATCTCTAAAAATTCGTGTAATGTTTGAGAAGAATAATCAAGTGAAGAAGACCAAGAGTGTGGAAAAATAATGTGAACCTTAGAAATTTAGAATTTTGAGGAACTATAAATTGAAATAAAAACTCACTACAACTAGTGCGTCCAAAAATAATGATAAGCTATCTAGAGTTCACAATAATGTTTTTTTATGAAAAAAGGATCTAATATTGATGTATCAATGAAGGAAGGAATATGGTTATTAATAGCTATAAAATAGTCAGTCTATAAGGTAACGTATGAATTTTATGGTTATTTTTATCATTATGGAGGCTTTGGTCATATAGAAAATATGTGTTAGTTTAATTACCAAAATCAAAACTTTCCTAGAAGTATTGGTAGGTAAGGCTTCAGGGGGGATTAGTCCTCCCAAAATAAGAAGATTCAGAAACCTATTTCTAATCCTAGAAAAAGATATTAGAACTGGTTTAAAGTTCTTGACTAAGTCTATGGAAGTTGTCACCAGCCTATCTATTATTATAATTAATTTATCATCCTTATAACATCTTAGAAAAATATGATTTACAATACTCAGTAGACTTAGAAAAAGAACAAAAAATAAAAGGAGAAATCTTTGGTTATGGAAGTGTGTTTAAAAGAATCAAAATGTGATAATCCATAGATTATATATAGTTTATTTTCATCTTGCATGAAAATGTATTTAAAGCTTCTAAAATATTTTTAAGAGGTTTAAATAAGTCTTAGTGTCCATTTGAAATTATGGGTCACACAAAAATCAAAGGTGTTGGATTAGCTTTGATTTGGTTGGATCAACTGAAATCCAAAAATACTTTATTTATTGATGGATTGAAACATAATATTCTTAGTGTGTCTTGGTTTTGTGATAAAGGAAATAAAGTGATATTTCAAAGAGATGTATTTGTGGTGAAGATATTTAAAAATGGATGTATTTTGAAAAGAGTATAATAGTAAAGAGGTAATATATTTTAGGTTATTAATGCTAAGATTTCCTATTATTTAATCATGAAAGAAGAAGATCATTTATGGAATCTCTGTCTTGGTAATCTAGGATAAAATAATATGAGTAAGATTACTTGAGAAGATAATTTTTTGATGTTTCTATGTTTAAAATTTAAATGTATTGGGTGTTATCGACATGTTAAAAGGGAAATATTATTTACTCTTCACATAAGAAGGTGGATATTCAATCTACCCATCCACTAGAGCTCATTCATTTAGGAGTTTATTGGAATATGAGGAAGTAATAAAAAATTTAGATGAGTATTTTATTTATTTTACTAATTAATATACTAAAATCACTTGTATTATGTTCATGAAACAAGATTAATAGGATCTATGAATTTTTAATATTTTTAGAAGATTATAGAAAAGGAATGTGGTTTTCCTTTAAAGAAGATCTAGATATATAATAGTGTTAAATATAAAAGTGTAAAATTTTATGTTTATATTGAGAAGAATTTTATTCACCATGAACTCAGGGCACCATATACACCAAAAAAATGGTGTTATTGAATGAAAGAACATAAATTTAGTTAATATAGATATAACAATACTAATAGAGCATAATACCTGTCGATATTTTAGAGACATAATATTAGTGCAACGGTTGACATTTAAAATCACTAATTATATAGGAAAAATTAATATGTGTCCACATACAAGGTGTATTAAAAGAAATTATCAATTTTTTATGTATCTAAGGGTGTTTGGAATCTATTGTGTGATAAAAGCTAAAGGATAAAATCTTGTAAGTTTGAGTAGAAAGGTGTTGATGGTATCTTTCTATATTATACTAAAAATGGAATATGATAACATTATTAAAAAAAAGTGATATAAAATGTTGTTTATACATATAATGTGAAGGTAACATAACATATAAATAAAGAAAGAACACATGAATAATCGTGTTTTAGAAGTGATGTAGATGAATTTGTTTCTCAAACTACCTTTTTTTTAAATGATGATAGTCTAGAAGTATTATAGGTTAAAGAAGAATATTCATACATTTAAATTAGTTAGGATAAACCTCATCCATATCATCATATGATAATAAATAAATTTAAAGTGTAAAATATAATAATATCATTGGGATATAAACTTCAAACAAGAATAACATTGAAGAAAACATAACATACCTCACTGATTTCACACGATTAACCATGATATGTATTGGATTATTTGGAAAATCAATAGTTGGTTGATGGTATGAATGAAGAGTTGGATCAGATAGAGAAGAATGAAACTTGAGAGTCATACCCAAGATAGAAAATCAAAATTCAAATGAAACTAAATAAGTATTCTGGAACAAGTTGAATGAAAATAGTTAATTATGAGAAAAAAAATAAATATTTGTTTCTAAAGGTTATTCTTAAGTAGAGGGGATTTATTTTTATGATAACTTGGAACAAGTGTAAAGGATACAAATTATAATGATATTTATTTCTATTACTTTCCAAAGGTAGTATAAGATATTAAAAATGGTTTTCAAGTATTCCTTACTTAATGGTGAGTTGGAATAGGATGTATACATTTATTTTCCTAGTAGATTATTACTTCTAGAATATTTGAATTATGTTCGTGGGTTAAAAGATGCTTTATATAGGATAAAAAATCTCCAATATCATGTTATTCCAAGATAGAATAATTATTGAAGAAGTTTAAGTTTATAAATGGAAGAGTGGATAGTGACCAATACATAAAATATGATAAAGTGGTATCTCTCATTGTTATTGTTTATCTGGAAAAAATTATATTTTTTTGAAATAAGGAAATATTTTGTAAATAATTTTATTCAGATATGAATAACTAATTTTAAATTTACATTCTTGGTGAGAGGAGATATTTTATGGGTTTTCAAATTGCTCAAGAGGAAGATCATATTTTTCATTCTTAAGAGAAGTATGATTAGGAGCTTATAAATGATAGGAACACTTAGGGATATAATCAACACTGATATGGGGTGAATCAATTTTGGGAACTTTTTAACCAATTATAACTTTTTATCCATTTAACTCTTAGACCTGTTAGGATCTTGATTCTTCTATTATTTATTATTTATCATATTAATGTATATGAATGCAGGTAAAATATAGAATATGATATTTTTACAAGGTTCACTACTCAATAAGAGTATATGGTCCTTGCTGAATACAGTGATGTCTAATACATGGATTCTCTACTATAATGTGGTTCCAAGTACAGTGGTTTGGATAGAAAAAGATCTTTATCCTAAGTGTGAGTTCCTACACTTTAAGAGGGGGATGGAAATAATATGGGATCCTTATACAAGTGATGACCTTATCAAACTTGGGGATCCTTAATAGTAATTTATATTTCCTCTAAAGATAGTATTAACTTTTAAATTAAGGTAATTTGTAAGACCAAGGATTTCTTATAATAGATGATGCTTCTGTTGGATTTCACGGTGCTTCTTTGTTCTCTACTTCTTCTTTTTCACTTTTTTACTTGCATAGTAGTAGGAAACCAACTTTCCTTCTTCTTCTTTCCTTCATCAGGAACTTGTTTATCTGATCATCCATCCTATATTTCTATCTAATATATCAATTTTATAATGTTTTTATGGTTATGATACATCCATTGATATTTTATTTGGTCCCTTCTTCTTCACCCTATTCATATGGTGCCATATTATAACAAAAGTTATGTCCATTATCTGGTTAAACCTAACTTTTTCTTCTGGACTGGATGGTATTGGTTCATCTTGTACCACTTCTCTATCTGATATCTTCCTTAGTCTAGAAGATATGAATCAAATCAAATCTTATACTTCTTCTTATACTTTTCACTTGATAAGGAAATGTCATCTGGTAGCTGGTTGATCACTTCTTCATCTGGAGTATTTTTCCTTCATCAAGTACCCCCATATCAATCCAATACCTATTCAAGAAAAACATTGACTGAAATGTGAATTTATCTCAAACATGATATATGGAACTTTCTTATAAATATTCAATTCTTCAGTAAAATTCCCAATCATGATTTAATTCATCACACATTCACAACTCAGCAGCACCCCTTTATATAGGCAATAATTCTCTATAATTTCAGGGTGAGGTGTATACTTTAGATTCAAACTACCTTCTAAAATATTTAAAAATCCTTCAAAAATATTATTCAACACTTGAACACATTTAAACTTCCAAAAATATAGGATTCAACCAATATTTATAGGAAATATCCTTATATATTTTTGTTAACATTCTTCTTCAACCTTCTTGAAATATCATCTAGTATCAAAATATTGTTTTTAGATTATTGTAGTGTTGATAATTTGAATCAGCATCCCCACAATTAAAAACTTTATAATGTTCCTTGAACATTTAATCTAAAAAAACTAATTATAATTCTTCCATCTGGTGAAACTTCATAATATGTTCCTTCATAAATTTATAGGAACACCTCAAAATATTTAAAAATATACTTCCTCTAACTGATGACATTATTCAAAAATAATTAGTCCAATAACTTATTTATTAATATAAATCTATTATATATTCACTTTAAAGGTTTATTAAGTGTGCTTTCATTGGTATCTTCCTCTATCTTATGGGTTTTTAGATGTTTGTTATTTTACCTCCATCTGATGAACTCTCAAAGGTATTCTCCACTCCTCATATCTGATAGCTTCAAAAAACCCTATCAGATGACTTTTTAATACTCAACCCAATGTATTTAAACACTTTTTTCTAAATAAATTACTCAGATAATTCTACCCAATCTGAATTTTCAACAACTTTGGTAAAATAATCATGCATGGGATCTTCAGTATGATAAATGACACATGGAAACATATATCTGATGACTTCATATGGAAACTTATATTGGATCCAACTGGTCAGAAGCCTCATCAACCTCTATTTGATGATATTCATATGTCTCCTCTTAATTTGTTAGGAAACATTTTTTTGATCATTCAGAACCCTTTATCTACTAACTTTACAATCATTATTTTATCTAATGACCTTTTTTGAAAACTTATTCTCTATTAGATGATTTGGAAACTCACCATTGATCATTTGGTAATCACTTTATTCTATGATCATCAAAAATTTACACTGTTTTTTTAATATATTAAGAAACTTGTGTTTGATCATTCAATAACATCTTCACTTCACATATCAATGTTTTTATAAGAACACCTGATAGTCATTTGGTTACGTATTAGAATAAAAAATGTTATTTTATTATATCATTGAATCAAAAACATAATGATGAACTTTATAAAGCACTACGTACACTTTCAACTAGTACTTTACTTCATTTAGGAACATTCATGTTCATCTAGCCACTCTAAACTTCCTTTGATTGTAACGCCCAGACCCTAGTTACCCAGAGTCGGTGAATTATTACATAACATTGGCATGATCTTAAGATATCAAGTCTTGAAAGACCGATTAGTTTAGTAGCCTTATAAGTACTATATACATACATAAATTTTACATTACATCATGAAATAAATAAAAACAACATTTTCCCCCTTTGAACACACTCCTATCCATTGGCCTATCCTTGAAGGTTAAACATAATATACTTCTTCACATCCTAGGAAAAGGAAACATAAGAAAGGGGTGAGCTCAAATGCTCAGTAGGGATAACAATATAGAGGGATCTATCTTAAATAATCATAAACATTTAAGGTAATGTATAAGACTAAAACACAATCCTTTTAAACCTAAACATCAGCATAATATGGAAAAGATAAATCAAATAATTCAATTTACTTATTCACATGGATATTATACTAGTCGAATAATCACATGCAATATCAATATCCAATTTCATAATGATGAAATGCATAATCCAAGAAATCATAACCACATAGTCAAGGCCTCATGCCAAGACTACAAATAAGATTTTGTCAAGGCCTTGTGACAAGACACCAATATGTCTCATAATAACTATCGATTACTCAAGGACAAATAGCCGGCTCCATCCATCACTTACTAAGTCCAATTAATTCCTCATATGAAAAGGTTGAAACATAATCTAAACATTCATATTAAAACTAGCATATGAAATGTCAATATTTTAACCAAAAATAATGAATGGTATAAAAATATCACATCCACAGTCAATCATAACTCATTCAACACAATATGAAATTTTTTATTATAATAAATTAACCTCAATCGAGAATAATTAAGGATATTGACATAGATTAAAATAATCATCAAAACAATTTGAGAGAAATACCCCCCTCTTTCTTCAAAACATTTAAAAGTATCACTATTTATCAAGAAGCCATTTAAAATAGATTTTTGAATCAAAGTGTCCCATACCAATTTGAAACTTTTAAAAGGAATTTTAATTTTAAAAAATTAATGTCCATATAAATAAATCCTTAAAACCATTTTTAAAACATGGATTTAATGAGAAATATTTAGAATAAATCTTTAAAACATTTAAAATGATATTTTAGTTAGAGTTTCTAACCAAATGATAGACGCTTGAATAAAAATAATTGAGGTAATAAAAACTTTATAATATCATTAGAATAAAGGGATTCATGATATACTATGTCAACGTACAGTATATACACCATATAAAAGTGAATTGGCGCATAACAACAAAGAAGTATCAATGGAATATAAGTTGAGATGACATCCCATATAAAGACTGTATAATTAGGTTAAGGATAAATCAATGACATAATTATGTGTGAAAAATAAAAATACACTCAATATTATTGGATATTCAGTGTATATCAATCAGAGTACATTCACAAATATTCTAGTAAAAACAACACCAATGACTTGGAGGTTTAACTCAATGAATTGAAATTGAGTTAAAATTACTCTTATCAAGTTCATATCGATGACTTGAGAATTTATCAATGGAGTTATTTTGTGTATCAAAATTATATCCACACAAAGGGGATTGTAAATTACTACATAAGTAAATAAATAGTGATTTCTCACATAATCTTGGAGTAAAATAATCAATGAAGTTTGTGTAAAACTGAATGAATGGAAATTGAAATTTGAAATTCCCTTACTGATTTGGTAACTTATGAAACATACACCCCATGAAAGAAGAATCATACAATAATGATGTAAATACCCATAAATTAAAGTATATGAAACCAAGAATACAATAATGGGCAGTACATACACCACACAAAAGGTAATAGTGGAAAATATAGCATGAATCTCACATAAATAAAGGTGAGATGAAAACTCCATACCTTGTAATTTTCCTTAGTATATGGTAGGTTAAACTATTTTATAAGGGTGTAATAATTTTTATTAAATTATAAAATAACCAAATTCATAAATATGATATCATATATGATCTTTTAATATTTCTTTGTTAATGATATTTCAGTAGTATCATTATTTTGGGTGTTAACTGATTCGTTTTCCTTCATATGTTTTGTTACATAAGTCATGTTTGTTATGTATAAGATATATTTGATTCATATCCAGAATTATATTTTTTTCTTAAACATTATTTTTAAATCATCAAATAAAAATTATTCTTGAATGGTTACAATGGGGAATTAATCTTATCGCATTTGTGGATACGGTAATCTGTACGTACGCACGAGCAACAATATCATTCAATTGATAGAAAAATCGTATGTAATTGGATGGTATATAATATATACATAATCATTAACATGTTTTATTTATTATTTACATCAATTGTACTCATTACTATACCCATCCAAATAATTAAGTGTTGAATAACAAACTACACCACGACATGGAGACGGTAAGCTGTATGTATGCATGTATGGGGACTTTGTTATTCATAAGATGGATAGAATAATGAATATGGTTGTACAATATTTATAATAAAATAATATTATGTAGAAGTTACTGGAGTTATTATTTTGGTATGGAAACAACAAAGAAATATGAAGTAGAAGAAGAAAATAACTTTGAAAGAGGTGGTGAAATTATTACCTCTTCTTCAGGTGCTTCCTTTTTATTTGATCAAAAGGGATAATTAGGTTGGATTTATGATCAAATTAAGGCCTCTAGATTTAATTGAGGGTAGTTGGGAGTATATTTGAGCAGGTTTTGTCCAATAAAAATGGCTTTGAAGGTGTGAAATTAAGAGAAGGGGAAGTACCCTTTTATAAGAGAGGTGAGGGACCCTTTAGGAAAAGCTTGAAATATTATTTTATTATATAATCCTTTTTGGTTTATAATGGATCCAAATAGATTTATTTTGAGGCTAAGGTGGGTATGGGTCGAAAAAAATTCAAGAAATAGGTTTTAGACAAGTTTATCTCACCATATTAACCATATCCTTTATATTTAACTCATAGTTAATTAGTTTAACTTTTACCATGACTTCTTGTATTCTTACACTATATGGTTAATAAACTTACAATAAATTGCCAAGTGAAACTCAAGTTATTAATTAATGATATATATATCATTATATAAGTCCTTTGGATGAAACTTATATTTTTAGGAATATTATATCATTTAATAATATAATATTTTTTTTAAAAATCATTTATGTCAATTTTGACACTATTTAGTATTTGGTTTTTGTGAAAGTCATAACAACATGATTAATTTGAATAAAATTCATTTAATCAACCATAAAATGTCATATTAATCTATAAAATTAGTGTAATTCATCAAAAGTGTCAATTTACATTTATTTTGATATTTATAATATCAATTATTTTAATATTTCATTAATAAGGTGATTACTGCATCATCATTGTGTCATAAATAAATTTAATTATTTAATGTCTAAAAAATATAAATAAAATACCATGATGTAGAAAATATTTCTATATTTGTAATAAATATTTATAGTCGAATGTATATTATGTATAACCTTATATTAAAAATATTTTCGTTATAAAAATTTGAATTTAACACTTTTAACTATTCTTTAAATAAAATAATAATAAATGTCCTAATCTAATCCAAGTAGACCAAAGAGGATCATATTTTATTCCTAAGGTTTATTTTTTTCGAAAACGACTTATACAATTGAATTAGGACATGTGTTAGGGTAATTATAATATCATTTTTACCTTTAATTACCCTATTTACTTTTAACTGTGGTAAATAAAAGTCAAAAATTACTATTCACCGAAAATTATTTTCCTCTTATTGAACCAAATTTTACTTAATGATGTCAAACATGTCACTCAGATTATTGAAATTCAATTCATAGAATTGGTAAAATTATGTTTTATGCAAATTTGCTAACGTGCCTAGAAGGTGGGTAAAAAACGTTAAAAAAATTCAATAAAATTTTATATATCTAATTTTATTATAAAATGACTCCAATGAGTTAAATTGAACTAATATAGGTATTATGTATCTATTTTGACTTAAAATTAATTTAAATAAAATAAATAATTATTTAAATAAAATGTCAATTTTTAAACAATAACGTGGTGTTTTTCGATATTCATCACAAATTGAAAGTTTTCATAAAAATACCAAAAATTCACCCAAAGATAATTTTTATATTACAAATCCAAAAATTATGTATATTTTACCAAATTCAAAATATGGAAGTTTAATTAATTAATTTAAAATTAATTCTCATTTTCAAAACCAGAAAGCAGGTTTTTGTGAAGTAAGAACTATCAAAAGATTGATATGAGTTTATTACCAATTTAAAAGTGAAATTACTTCCAATGAAAAAAAATGATTAAATGGTAAAAATATAATCTAATTATAATTCGAAACCATTCAAATGTATAATTTAATACTATAAATTATTTTTATTAAAAAAGTTGTTTTCAATTAAAACTTAGTATCTTTAACCATTCATCAAAATATGAAAGTTATCAAAAAAACACCAAAAATTTATCCAAACTATATTTTTATGTCTCGATTCTAAAGAAGAATTTAATTTCATAAAATGGAATATATAAAAGCATCAAATATTGGATTAAAAAATTTTCTCTATTAAAAGGCGGAAAAACTACATTTTTTGAAAAATACTTCTTTTATCTAAAAAAATGAATTTGACCTTATATTATGTCTAAGAAACACAAAAGATGAATGTTAAAATTTATATGGGATATATTTAAAATTAAAAATTTCATTAGTATTATTCATAAACTCTTTTTAAATGGCTAGTTTGATAGGTCATGGTGCACTTGAACTTAGTGTTACGTGCATTGCACACTATTGTATTATTCAAAGTGAAGCATACTGTGGAAACTTGGGGTGTTACATTCTTCCCTCTTCAATAAATTCAGTCCTCGCAATTTGAAATTGTTGTTCGGAAATAAAAGGTAAAAAAATAGAAAATAACTTTGTGGAAAACCCACATCGGAAATTGGGTTAATAAATATTATTCTTAATAAGAGGGAAAGGTAAATGAAAAAGTCACCACCAATTTAGGATTTAGAATATGAGAACATTGGTGGAAATTATAATTGGAGGAAAATCATAAATTTTTATAAGGATTGATTGAGGTCATCAATCACAAAAAAGTGAATGGAAACTTGAGGGCCTCAAAGCCATAAATCTATGATGAATAACGTAAGGTATTAGGATAACACATTTTTGGGTTTAAGATCCTTTCCCTAAATTTTAAGAAATAATTTTTTCATAGAATAAAAAGAATACTTGATAAGTAAAGTTCTATCCTTTAACTAATTTCTACCACAAAATCATCTTTCAATCCAAACGATGAGTATTCAAGATGACTTTGTGACACCTGAAGTGCTATAATCAACTTACAGAGAATCACATAATCCATAAAGGATAAACTATATATTTCCCATGTCATTAGAGATTAACCAAAACCAAAATGGTTAGTACAAGATCAGATGATCCCCAAAAAGGATAATCCTTTATAGAAATAAATACTAATCTTAATTTCTAAAATTAAACCAACAATACCCAAAGATCAATAAATACCATTCAATAAAAAATTTCCTTAAAATCCTTCAATATAATATAGACTAATATTGAAACCCAAAACTAAGAAGAATTTGATTATGTAGTCTTCCACGTTAAATTGTATCTCCAAATAACATCGACTAATCTTAAAGTCACATACTTAAAAGTAATTAACCTAATCACATATTATTTATGATAGGTTAATAATTTCCATAAATATCCTAAATCTCTATAAGTCCACAATAAAAACATAGATAAAATCCATCATTACTCCTCAAATGAAATCCCATAGTATTCTATTTTTCTTAGGCATATAGTGTTCCCAACAGAGCGAACGTCTTCCAAAATAACATTTATCACTTAATCACCAGATAATTTTCCTATACTAAAAATATCCATTTGATAAACATAAGATCCCAAATCAACTTATTATTTATCAATAAAATCATTTAAATAAAAAAGAATTAGTAACACTAACTAGGGATTTCACATAGTCTAGTGGTAGGAGATAAATCCCAGTCACACTTTGGTTATGGGTTCGATTCCCATAGCTTTCTCTGATGCGACGGGTTGTCACACGGTTTGTGTGTTGTCCTTTTTAAAAAAAATATATTTTATAAAATTCCCATAATGAGATAAATTCCTCAAAATAACCATAACATAATTTTACCACAAATGTTATCTCATACCTTGCATTTTCATCCCAAAATTTAATAACTTGTAATTTCCTCAAATTCAAGGATCATATAAACCCAAATGGTTATTTATAACTATATGCACAATATAAAAAATAATTCTTCCTCAAATATCAGTTTTACATAACAAAATACAGGGTTACACATACAAGAGAAAATTCTTCCAAAGTAATCTCATCAATAAAGAGAACTAATACTTTTTAACATTTTTCCATCCATTTATTTCCACATAGGTTCTTCCTTGACTAAGTGGTTATCCTATAGAATAGGGAATTCACTCGGGTAATTCCCAGGTCTCCCACATTTACAAAAAATGACTGTAAATGGATTCTTGGGATCATTTTTATTTTCTTCCATAGTAATCTTCATTTTTTCTTGTAAATTATTTACTTTATGTCCTTCTTTCCCACACATAAAGCATTTCTTTGTTCCATTGAAACACTTTCCTAAGTGTCTTCTTCCACATTTCCTACATGATGGAAATTGAGATTTCTTTTCTCCATGGTCTCCACTGCTTGAGCTCTTATCATTCACCTCCTTTCTCTTCTTTCTTGAGTATGAGAGTTGGTTAATATATATGTTTTTGGTCATATTTTTGGAAACATTATTTGGCATGAACATGATATATTTTACTCCTATCAATATACCATTTTGTTTCTCATTTACACCATCATTCCCACCTTGTACATTATATTCAATGTTACTATGACTTCCTTGGAATCCAATCATTGACTAAAACTAGAAATCATTGTGTGAGTAACAATAGTCATAAAATCATTTAGAGAATATCATGACACCTTATTTTCAATCTAAAACACCTTAGGATTAACCAAGGTTATTTATTAAAATCCTTCAAATTGGTTTGTAAATTAAATTTTAATTGTCCTAAGCATATCCCTCGAGAGTGTCATAACTAAGAGTGCAGCAAGGCCCGTTGTCGTGCACTAGTTTCTGTTCGAGTCTAACTCAAAGTGGTGTTTTCAAGTTTTACCCCTAGGTACATCTATGCCAGAGCCACCTCTACCTACTCATATCTATACAGGGATGTATTTCTTGGAAAACCCACATAATATTTACGCTATAAAAAATTATGGATGTTCTTCTATACTAATCCCCAAATTCTATCTTAGGGTAAGGTTCTCTAATAAGAGTTTTTCTAAATCTAGTTTCCAAGGATTGTACTAAGATTCCTCTGATACCAACTGTAACACCCTTAACCTAGTTACCTAGATTCGGTGCATTATTACATAACATTGGCATGATCTCAAGAGATCAAGTCTTGAAAGACCGATTAGTTTAGTATCCTTGAAAGTACTAGATACATACATATATTTTACATTACATCATGAAATAAATAAAAAAAACATTGTTCCACCTTTTAAAACACTCATATCCATTGGGCTATCCATGCAAGTTAAACAAAATATACTTCTTCACATACTGGGAAAAGAAAACAAAAGAAATGGGTGAGCTCAGATGCTCAGTAAGGATAACAATATAGAGGGAACTATCATAAATAATCATAAACATTTAAGGCAATATATAAGACTAAAACACAATCCTTTTAAACCAAAACTTCAGCATAATATGGAAAATATAAATCGAATAATTCCATTTAATTATTCACATGGATATTCTACTACTTGAATAATCACATGAAATATCAATATCCAATTTCATAATGATGGAATGCATAATGTCGAACATCGTAACGACATAATCAATGCCTCATGCCAAGAATTTGTGCCAAGACACTAGTTTGTCTCATGAGACCTCCTGATGCATCGAGGAGCTATAGCGAGCTCCACCCATTACTTACTAAGTCCAATGGATTCATCATATGAAAAGGTTGAAACATAATCTAAACATTTGTATTAAAACTAGCATACAAAATGTTAATATTTTAACCACAAACCATTAATGGTATAAAAATAGAACATCCACAATTAATCATAACTAATTAAATGCAATATAGAATATTTTATTATAATAAATTAACCTCAATTGAGAATAATTAAGTATATTGACATAGATGAAAATAATCATCAATACTATTTGAGATAAATAACCCCCTTTTTCTTGAAAACATTTAAAAGTATCACTATTTATCAAGAAGTCGTTTAAAATAGATTTTTGAATCAAATTGTCCCATAACAATATGAAACTTTTAAAAGTAATTTTAATTTTAAAACACTAATTTCCATATAAATAAATCCTTAAGACCATTTTTAAAACATGGACATTAATGAGAAAGATTTAGAATAATAAATATTTAGAAAATTTAAAATGATATTTTAGTTAGAGTTTATAACCAAATGAGAGACACTTGAATAAAAATAATTGATGTAATAAAAACATTATAATATCATGAGAATAAAGGTATTCATGATATACTATGTCAACGTACAATATATACACCATATAAAAGTGAATTGGCACATAACAACAAAGAAGTCTCAATGGAATGTAAGTTGAGATGAAATCCCTTATAAAGACTGTATATTTAGGTTAAGGATAAATAGATGACATAATTATGTGTGACAAATACAAATACACTCAATATGATTGTATATTCAGTGTAAATCAATCAGAGTACATTCACACATATTCTTGTAAAAATAACACCAATGACTTGGAGGTTTAACTCAATGAATAGAAATTGAGTTACAATTACTCTTATAAAGTTCATATCGATGACTTGAGAATTTATAGATGGAGTGATTATGTGTATAAAAAGTAAATCCTCACAAAGGAGAGTGTAAATTACTACATAAGTAAATAAATAATGATTTATCACATAATCTTGGAGCAAAATAATCAATGAAGTTGGCGTAAAACCAAATGAGTGCAAATTGAAATTTGAAATTCCGTTACCGATTTGGTAACTTATGAAACATACACCCCATGAAAGAAGGATCATACAATGATGATTTAAATACCCATAAATTAAATTATGTGACACAAAGAATACAATCATGGGCAGTACATGCACCACACAGAAGGTAATAGTGGCAAATATAGCATGAATCTCACGGAAATAAAGGTGAGATGAAAACCCCTTACCTTGTAATTTTCCTTAGTATAGGGTAGTTTAACCTCCTGTATAATGGTGAAATAATTTTTATTAAATTATACAAGAACCAAATACATAAATATGATATCATATATGATCTTATAATATTTCTTTGTTAATGATATTTTAGTAGTATCATTGTTTTGGGTGGTAACTTATTCATTTTTCGTTATATGTTTTGTTACGTAAGTCATGTTTGTTTTTTATAGGATGTATTTCATTCATATCCAGAATGATATTATGTTATTAAAAATTATTTTTAAATTATAAAATGAAAATTATTCTTAAATGGTTACGATGGGGAATGAATCTTATCGCATTTGTGGATACGGTAATATGTATGTACGCACGAGCGACAATATCATTCAATTGATGGTAAAATCATTTGTAATTGGATGGTATATCCTATATACAGAATCATTAACATGTTTTATTTATTATTTATATCAATTGTAATCATTATTATACCCATCCAAATAATGAACTGTTGAATAAAAAACTACACCACGACATGGAGACGGTAAGCCGTACGTACGCACGTATGGTGACTTTTTCATTCATAGGATGGATAGAATAATGAATATGGTTGTACCATATTTATAACATCGCAGTTTGTAGAAGGTACTGGATTTATTATTTTGGTATGGAAACAAAAAATAAAGAGGAATTGGAAGAAGAAAAGAACTTTGAAAGAGGTGGTGAAATTATTACCTCTTCTTCGGGTGCTTCTTTTTTATTTCATCAAAAGGGCTACTTGGGTTGGAATTATGATCAAATTAAGGCCTCTAGGTTTAAGTGAGGGTATTTTTGAGGATATTTGATCAGGTTTTGGCTGAGCCAAATGGATTTGGAGGTGTGAAATTAAGAGAAGGTGTAGTACCCTTTTATAATAGAGGTGAGCGATACTTTAGGAAAAGCTTGAAATGTTATTTTATTATATAATACTTTTTGGTTTATAATGGCTCCAAATGGATTTATTTCGAGGATAAGGTGGTTATGGGTCAAAATACCTTCAATAAATAGGTTTTAGACAATTTTAGGTCACCATATTGACCTTATATTTTAGATTTAACTCTTAGTTAATTGGTTTAACTTTTACCATGTCTTCTTGTATACTTACACTATATGGTTAATAAACATACTATAAATAGCCAAGAGAACCTAAATTAGTTAATTAATGATATATATATCAATATATAAGTAATTTTAAAGAACATTATATTTTTAGTAATATTATATCATTTAATAATATAATATTTTTTTTTAAACTCATTTATGTCAATTTTGACATTATTTTGTATTTGGTTTTTGTGAAAGTCATAACAGCATGATTACTTCGAATAAAATTACTTAAATCAACCCTAACATGTTATATTAGTCTATATAATTCTTTTAATGCATCATAAGTGTCAATTTACATTTATTTTGATATTTAAAATATCAATTAGTTTAATATTTCCTTAATAAGGTAATTACTGCATCATCATTGTGTCATAAATAAATTTAATTATTTAATGCTTAAAAATTATAAATAAAATACCATGATGTATTAAATCCTTTTATATTTCTAATTAATTCTTATATTCTAATTTATATTATGTATAACCATATATTAAAAATGTTTTAGTTATGAAAATTTGAATTTAACACTTTTAACTCTTCTTTAAATAAAATAATAATAAATGTCCTAATATAATCCAAGGGAGGAAAAGAGGATCATATTTTATTCCTAAGATTTATTTTAGTCGAAAAAAAACTTATCCAATAGAATTAGGACATGTGTTAGGGTATTTATAATATCATTTTTACCTTTAATTACCCTATTTACTTTTAACCGTGGTAAATAAAAGTCAAAAGTTACTATTCACCAAAAATTATTTTCATATTATTGAACCACATTTTACTTAATGATGTAAACTATGTCTCTCAAATTTTTTAAACTCAATTCTCAGAAGTGGTAAAATTATGTTTTATGCAAATTTGTTAATATGCCTAGAAGTTGTATAAAAAACGTTAAACAAATCAATAAAATTTTATACATATAATTTTATTATAAAATGACTCCGATGAATTTCATTGAACTAATATGGGTATTATGTATCTATTTTTACTTAAAATTAATTTAAATAAAATAAATAATTATTTAAATAAAAATTCAGTTTTTAAACAATAACGCAGTGTTTTTCACTATTCATCAAAAATTGAAAGTTTTCAGAAAAATACCAAAAATTCACCCTAAGATAATTTTGATATTTTGAATCCAAAAATGATTTCTATTTTAACAAATTAAAAAAATATAATTTTCATTAATTAATTTAAAATTAATTCCCATTGTCAAAACCAGAAAGCGGGTTTTTGAGAAGGAAAAACTATCAAAAGATTAATATGTGTTTATGTCCAATTTAAAAGTAAAATTACTTCCAATGACCAAAATTAGATTAAATTTTAAAAATATAATCTAATTATACTTCAAAACCATTCAAATTTATAATTTAATGCTATAAACTATTTTGATTAAAAAAAGTTTTTTCTATTAAAAGTTAGTATCTTTCACTATTCATCAAAATATGAAAGTTATCAGAAAAACTCAAAAAATTATCCAAAATAAATTTTTATGTCCCTATTCTAAAGAAGAATTTAATTTCATAAAATTTAATATATAAAATTTTCAAATATTAGATTATAAAGGGTTCACCATTAAAAGACGGAAAAACTGCATTTTTTTAAAATACTTCTTTTATCTGAAAAATTGAATTTGTCTTTATATTATGTCTAAGAAAAAAAATATGAATGTTAAACTTTATGTGGGATATATATAAAATTAAAAACGTGGTTATTAATATTCAAAAATTCTTTTTAAATGACTAGCTTGATAGGTCGCAGTGCGCTTGAACTCAGTGTTGCGTACATCGCACACTATTATATTATTCAAAGAGAAGCGTATCGTGGAAGCTTGGGGTGTTACATTGATCATCATAAATCATGAATTTATATTCGATGAAACTTCTCAGTGACACAAAGGATTTTATCATCTTCCAGGATTCATCTTGAAACATATCCATAAGGCATTGTGATGTTTGATCAATGAATATCACATCAATTAGCAACGTTTGATTTTTGTTGTGTGATAATTATTTATTTGATGTAGATGTGAATATGATATTTCAAAAAAATTGTTCCACTTGTTTTCTGATCGACTTAGTCTATTCGCATTAGTATGTTGTTAGTGTGAACATTCCTTCAATGATCTCCAAACTTTCCATTGTCTGATTGGACTTTTCATCAATTTCCATCCAATGGAACAAGTTACATGACTCCTAAAAAAATTAAAATGGATACTTTGTTTGATGGTGTTGGTCACCATCCAATAATCTTTTCTATCTCCATACATTTGGTTGTACAAAATTTTTAAGTAAACTTCTTTAAGGAAACTTCCTTAATAAAACATCAAAATGTTTCTAACAAATGTGCTTCACTGAAAATCATAGAACATGTTGTAAAAATTAATAACTGGTCATCATTATTCATTAATAAACTCAAAGTATTAAAGATAAATTTCTTCTATCTTGGGATAATAATACTTGAAAACTTATTTTCTTCTTTATTCATTCATACAAGTAACGTCATTTTTTTTACCAAGCTTAGATGCTTCAACTATATTTCTAACAAATTCTTTCAAACCTCTTAACATATTGAAATAAATGAAATATTTATATTTCATGGAAAACCATTGAAAAAAATACAAATCACACACAATTTGGGCTCTATAATATCCCCCTTCATATTTATTAGAAATAACTCCAATGTTCTTTCCAAAAGAATATGTCATTAAGTAAATCTCCCTTTTCTCTCACCTTAACTTTTCAAATCATTCATTTCACTTTCTCTCCCACTTAATGAAAAGTAATAAAAACTTGATAGGAAAAGTGCATCATTTCATACTTAAGCAGTGTTTCATCCATCATTTAACTCTATGCCTACACGATTCATTCTCGATGTTGAAAACAAGAGGATTTGATTTAGAAAAAAAGTTATCATTTACCAACAAATATTGATACCACATGGAATGATAAATATTAATCATGTATTCAAGGGATTTACACTTTTATTATAGGCTAAGGATTATAATTGAGATAATTAAATATTTGTAAAATAGATCAACCCAAAACTTCTCCACTCACTACAAAAAATAGATAAAAAAAGTTCAACAATTATGATAAGAGGCCCTAGAGAATATTCATACATATAATTTGTTTTTATCATTGATTAATTCAATTTCTCTCCATTTTATAATGTTTTATAGTTTTTGTAACCAAGTATTAGTGATTAATAAAAATTTGTATTTTCCAATGAAACAATATTCAATCAATTTATAAAATAATCAAATTTTTATGAGATAATAATTCTAGATGATTCTTTACACTTCTATAAATTTCTCATCATTTATGATACTTTTATTATTAACTTTATAATGATTAATCTCTTTAGTAGATATTCTTTAGGATATTCATGTTGAAAAAAACACCAAAATGTATCTTTTCTAATGTGGATGTCCAAACATGAAAATTTCCATATCTTCATTAAGGATTATCCCTTCTTATGAATTTTTATTTAACTAATCATAAGAAACATTATAAGATATTTTTTTAATATGGGCTAACCAAGTATGTAAGTCATTCCTCCTACTCAGGTTATCCTCTTAAGTATGTGTCTCACCTTCAATTACATGTTTATAAAGAACAAATACCAGACATAAAAGTTAAGGGAATAAGGTGGATCCTACCTTGATTATAATTGTGAATAAAAAGGATGATATTTTTTTCTCAACCAAGTTGCTCTATTTTATCCATTTTCTATACCTTCACATTTGAACATCAGGTATGATTGGGGTTGTGTGTAACTTATAACTTCATCAATTTCCTTATGTAAACAAATTTTTTCCTTAAGATCATATAAATCACTTGTAACACCTGGTGAAAATTTCATATTATTTAATAATTCTTCTTATACTGGAATTATTATTGAAAAATATTTAAGAGTGTGTAAAACCATGTTACACCTCACACAAAAAAAATTCTTTACCAATATGTGGAATATTTTATTTTTCTTTTACACAACTCATTGATTTTACTTATTCTATTTTTCCATATTATCTCCAAATCTTATTTCTATATAACTAACATATTAATATGAACTTTGAAAGAAAGTTTGGATCTTCTACATGGGTTATTTTGAGTTTCATCCTTATTATTATCTATTTTGGGTGATGTGCCTTTCTTTAACTTCTTGGATTTTTAATCCAAGGTCATCAAACATTTATTTATTGAAACCTTGTTGATATAATTTTTGTTTAATACATTTTTATTACTTCCTAAGGTTACTTATTATTTCATTGAAAAAAAATTTGGTATTATTTTCTTATATTAATTAGATAAATGGAGAGATAATCATGTTACAACCATGTGACCACTATATTATCCAATATCATAGGTATTTTCAAACTTTCAAAGTATGTTGGATGTTTTCAAAAAAAATCACACTGTAGATGTTGCTTATTTATCACTAGATTTATCCCCATTGACATGGAATTACTTTATGATTTATTGTTTTGAATATTGTACTAAAAATACAATTCACAATTCCTAAATATGTTGTAGCACCCATATTGACCCACAAACCTTTTTATTTTAATATCCGATGTATTATTCTTTAGGATTTTCTTTACAACATGTTGGGATCTTCATGGGGAACCATTTTCCTTACTCTTTTCCATATTCTCCCTAATCATGGTGGTATGTTTTTTTATCACCTTTATTCATCAATACTTTTATAGATTTTTTTTTACAATCATCATTATTCATGAAAACAAATTGTGAAACATTATTATAAGATGGTATGAATGGAACCCATTTCTTCATAGTTGCTTGAGATAGATCATGGAATGAACTCATGATCTTATTATCTCATGGAATGAACTCATGATCTTATTATCTCATGTTAGAGGTATTTTAACCTTAGATTCCTCTTATTATAAATTTATCGAATAAATAACATTATCTTTATCTTATAAAGACTCAATATATTTCTTTTCCAGAATATAAAAATAGACTTCTAATTTTAGACATCTCATATTGAGGGTGTTTTTCTAATCTTTGATAGTAATCACATTTTATTCATATACCTTCTTTATTTGTTATAATTTCTCTTAATGCATCTTATGTTTGTTTTGTAAAAAGTAATCAAGTTCTTTTATGTCATTATATTTTACTTCAAATTGAAAATATATGACATCAATGTTATTTTAAAACTTTTCTTCAAGTGCATGGATATTTTCTTCTAGAGTCTTCTTGACTCCCTCTTTATCTTAAACTTAATTGATCTGCATGTATTCAAAATCCAAGGAAATTATTTCAAGATCTAAACTTTTTTCTCTAAAGGCTACAACCTATTTAGAGAGTTTTGTATATTCTAGATATTTTCATTTCAAATACTTCTCCATGTTATCTATTTATTATTCCATATAGGTGATCTCTTCCTATATACTTTAAAATAATCCATAAATAAGAGAGACTATTTTTTTAGGAACTCAATGTAGAATAACTCTCAATATATTAAATAATCTATCTTGAGAAGTTATATATTGATCATAATCACCACTTATGCTAGGATCTTCTTCGTTATGAAAATTTATACATGAATTTTCATGTACCTCATGATCACTTAACATTAATGATTGACTTGAGGTAAGAATTTTGTCCTCTTCGATGGAAACTTAAATCATATATTATTTACTTTACAAACCTTATATATCATCTTTGTTATCATGGAATGGAAAAACTGATACTTTATTTTCATTAGGAAAGATGTATTTCTTCTTCAGTACTATTTTCTCTTTATATCTCCTGTTCATCATGGTCTTGGTAGAAATATAATTATTCTCATAGATAATTGAATATTAACTAAAGCTTAACATAATTATTAAAATATAAAATTAAATTAAAAATTAAAAAGATAATAACCTCAATATATAAAATTTAATAGAGTTTAACCTTGGCTCTAATACTAATTGTTAGGACCACTTTGGGATATACTCAACACTAAGAGAGGGGTGGATCCTTATTGGTGACTTTTTAACAAATTATAACTTTTTATCCCCTTACAACTTAGACCTATTAGGATCTTGATTTTCCTATTATCTTTTCATTATGTTATTCTAGTGTATAAAATCACGTAAAATAGGGCACATGATATTTTTACAAGGTTTACTACTCAATAACAGCATCTGGTCCATACTGTGTATGAAAATGACCAGTACAAGGATTCTCCACTATAATATGATACCAAGTACATTGGTTTGGCTAGAAAAAAAATCCTTATCCTAAGTGTGAGTCTCTACACTTTATAAGGGGTATGGAAATAATCTTGAATCCCTAGACTGGTGACGACTTTGTCCAACTTGCAGCTCCTTGTTGGTTTTTTATACTACCTCTGAAGATATTTTTCACATTTCTGTGAAGGTATTTTTGTAACACCAAGAAGGAATTATACGTGATGATACTTTTTTTGGATTTCATAGTGTTTCTTTTTTCTCCACGTTATCTTCTAAACTTATTACATAAAAAACAAAAAGCAATAAACTTTCCTTTTTTCATTTCTTCATTCTGAAGTTATTCATATAATCCTTTATCTAATCTATTTATATGATCTTCCTATATGATTATGTTTTTATAGTAATGATAAAACCAATGATAGTTCATCTAGTCCCTTATTATTCACTATATTAATCTGATACCATATGATAAAAAAATCTATCTATAATATCTATTCGAACATTAATTATTCTTTTTGACCATCTGGCACTTGTTCATCTAGTGTCACTGCTCTATATTACATCTTCTTTAGTTTGATACCTATGTTTTCAATAAATTATTTTACTTTTACTTTTTATTTCCACTTTTTAAGGAAACTCCATATAATGGATGGTTGATCACTTATTTATCTAGAGTATTGTTCCCTCATCCAGTGATTTCACTCCATCTGGTACCGCCAGCTTCATCTAGTACCTCTTATACCAAAACTTTGACCTAAATGAGAATTTCTCTCAAAATGTATGCTCAAAATGTTCTTAAAAGTCTTTAATTATTTATAATAATTCATGTAAACTCTTTAATTCATTACAACTTTTCAATGCATCAACACCTATTTATATAGGCATCAGCTATCTATAATTTAAAGGTAAGGCATGTAATTCAAATTCAAAATTCCCACTGAAATATTTGTGAGTCCTAATAAAATATTATTCATTTATTAACTACATTTAACCTTCCTAAAAGATATAATTCAACCAATATTCCTAGAAAACTTCCTTAGATCTCAACATCAATATTCATCTTCATCCTTCCTAAAATCTAGTATAGTATCATAATATTCCTTTGTGATTATTCTAAATTTGGTCATCCAGATCAGCATTGAAACAATTCATAGATTTGTAATCTTCTTTGAACATTATATCTTTAACAAATTCATAATACATATTATATCTTGTGAAACTTTATCTGATGTTCCATTACAAATATATAGGAATATCTTAAAACTTTCATAAGATACTTCCTCTGACTGATGAAATGATTCATAAAACTTTTATCAAATAACTTATTTGTTTTGATGACACTATTTTATCATCACTTTGAAATTTATTTCAGCATAATTTCATAAGAATATTCTTATATCAAATGGGTTTCTCATATTTTCATTAGTTTTCCTCCTTGTGATTAACTCTAATATGTATACTCTACTCCTTCTATCTGATTGATTTTTAGAACTCTCTTAGTTTAATTTTTAATATTCATCCCAATGTATTTATAGAACATTGTGCATGAAGATATTTCTTATAGAATTATTTTCAGTGAAAATATTTAGAAACCTCATCAACTTATTTCTAATAATATTGCATGGAAACTTCATTTCAATGAACATCACATGAAAATATCTATATAATAAATTTATATGGAATTTTTTTCTAATCCAATTAATCAAAATCCTTGGAAACATTTGTTTGGT
Source organism: Viscum album (assembly GCA_963277665.1). NCBI lineage: Eukaryota > Viridiplantae > Streptophyta > Magnoliopsida > Santalales > Viscaceae > Viscum > Viscum album. The sequence continues at coordinate 986,993,713 of OY728166.1, read as the reverse complement.
AATATTTATATGTATTCTCTAAATTTTTTAGCAAACATTTGTTTGATCATTTGAAAACCTTTATATTATAACTTCATAGACATTCTTTGGTCTGATGACCAACTTTACAAACTTCTCCTTTGTCTAATGATTCAAAAAATTCTCATTGTACATTTATAGATCTCTTCATTTTATGATAATCTAACATCACCTCTAATTATTGAATATGTTATGAATATTTTTTTTATCATTATATAACTTCTTCACTTCACATATTGATCTTTTTATAAGTCCATATGATAATCATTTGGTTACATAGTAGGATTGGATATGTGATTTTTCTATAATGTTTAATCGACTGGGTTCCATTGGACTTTCTACAGCTCTTTGTACACTTTTAACCATAACTTTACTTCATTTGGAAACAATCAAGTTCTCCTAACCACTCTAAACTTACTCCAATTGATTCAGTTCAAACATTTTTGTTTTATGACACTTACTAGTGATATAGAGTATTTTCTCATACTCCAAATTTTAGCATTAATCACAGCCATAAGGCAACGTGATTTTTTATCAATGAAGCATGTATCACTTAAAAATTTCTGATATTGTTTTTATCATCATTTTATATATGATGTATCTATGAATTTAATTAGTCGAACATTTAGTTTCACCTATTGTTTTATCGAATAATTATATTCACATCAATCTTCTATTAGTATTGAATGTTTCCTTTGGTGATCTCCAAACTTTCTGTTCTCTAATTTGACTTTTCATATTTTTCTATCTGATGTAATAAGTTAGATAACTTTAGAAAATATGTCTAATTTAATCAGAAATAAAAAAAATAAAAGTTTTTCTGATGGATACTCTATCTGATGAAACTGGCCTCCATCTAATATTCCTTATTATGGCTATTTCCTTGGTTGAAAAACATTCTTAAGGAAACTTCCTTAAGGGAACTTAAAAATATAAATAAAAAATGTGTTTCACCAACAATAATATCACAAGTTATATAAATTAAGAACATTTCATCAATACACATAATTAAACTTAAATTCATCAAAATTAATTGTTCCTCTCTTGAGATAATAAGAGTTGAGAACTTCCTTTCTTCTTTATTCATTCATCCAAGAAACATCAACTTTGTTATCAATATTGGATGCTTTAATTAAACTTTCAAGTAGATTATTTATAAATTCATAAACATATTCACATCCCTAAAATATTTCTATTTCATTGATAACCATTAACATCTGTTGAGAAGAAATAAAACTCACATACAATGTGGGATCTATACTAATGAAGTTTTCATAGGGGATTAAAAGCCAGTTTTCATACCCATTTTAGTGGGAGGTGAGGTTCCCACTTCTCATTAGATGTGATAATTAGAGTATTATAAATATTTTATAAAATGTGGTGAAACATTCAAGATCAAACCACTTTGATATAAAACATCACTTCATCAAAGATCTTATGGCAGAAAATGTGTTTAAGATGGAATTTTTTCCTATAAATGATAAAGTGAATAATATTTTCACTTAAACATTACCAAATGATGTTTTTTATAGTTGGTGTTGTTTATGGGAGTTTAAACTCATTCCTCTCAAGTATAAGGTATAGTTATTTAATACCCTATATTATCTCGTATTTTGATATTTTTTCCAAGTGAGGGAAAATACAACATAAATCTTCTTTAATGTTTATCACCTTCTATGTTAGACAAGGAATAGAACATCAATATAGGTATATTAATCCATTTATATATGTTTAAAATTCCCGGGGAGTGATATCCTAAAGGGGTTATCTATTTATAAAAATTTATTAAAAATGGTAACCTATGAATTTAGTACATTTCATGTGTGAACTATTTTAACAGTCTTGTTGAAGTGCATGAAAAAATGTGTATATTACAAATTCCACAGATATATTTTTTAATTTATGGGAAGATTGATTTTATATTTATTCAATGATGTAATATTGATTGAATAAGACATTATCCTATTTAATATCAATTTAAACATCATGTTTCAAGTGGTATCATTTCAAATTATTTAATCAAGATGATTAGGTTTGAAGAAGGTAGTAATGTAAATCATTGTTTAATGGGTATAATTGTATTATTATTCAATGTTTTTGTTTCTTATACTGATTTATAAACAAGTAGTCTTACAATAATTGAATAATGATTCATTTATAAGAGGATTGAGTTTTATATTGATTTAGGTTCCTTGGTTTCCAACAAAATCCATGTGGGGAGATTTTTAAGCCTAAGAGATGTTTATAAATATTTGAATACCTATGTAGTTTATTATTACAATAAGTTTCCTCTAGAACAATATAAATTATACCGCGAACAAATTTTAGATAAGGTTGAATTGCAAGTGATTCTTGTATTTTATTTTATTTTCAACACATAAATCATATTAAAACTCAAGTAGTGTTTGATGATTTATTTGATATAAAGTATTTTAAGTTGATAAGGATCATTTTAAAAGAGTTTATTACAAATCTAGAAGTATTTTTGAAGAATTATCATTTTTGAAGTTGGAGAAAAAAATGAAAAATTAATATATTGTATGAATTTGAGCCAGAATATTCATTTGTAATTTATATGAATCACACTCTAAGTCTTCTCATAATACATTAAGGTTCATGTAAGTTTTTTCCCATAGGAATTCAATGAAAATGTGTATAACTTTGGTGGGTTCATATGAATTTCCTCATAAGACTTCATATGTGCAGTTTATAACTTTGAATCCATGTGATAATTCCAACGTATAACTATAAAAGGGTGTACAAATCAACTATGATCTATATATGACTTTTTTATTGAACCTCTTATGACTTTTAATCAATGTAAATCTTTGGTCTTAACAATTTTTTTGAGAATTTTGTTTCATGAAAATATAAGTTTCCAAAATAAGTGTTCTGAATAAAATATTATTTTGAAGAATTCCATAGCTATTTAGTCGAGGTTAAAACATCAAAAAATGGTATTTTTGATTCAAGAAAAGGAACAAAATGGTTGTCACTAAGAAGAAAGAGTGTTTGTGAAGTAATAAGAAATATTTAATACTATAACTATATATTCACATTAAAAACTATGTCATAACTCTATTGTGACCTAGAGAAGAGTTTGAAATGAAGAAGAAAACATGGGAAGAAGAAGAAGGGATTATAAAATAGTTGGATGAGTTTATCTATTTGAATTTTATTTTAATTTCAAATTCAAATATATATTTTTCTACTATACATGTGTCATATAATTTTATTTCATTCATGAAAAAAACATTAATGGAATAGTATACTACTATCTAAAAAATTATTGAGAATATTTTTTAGAGAAATAAAAAATTATAAGTGGCTATGAATTTCACACAAAGATAAAATAATGAACTTATTATAGTACAAGTTTAGGGAGAAGAAAAGAAGTATCATTGTAATAACACTTTTGAAGTATGGTTCTATCAAAGAATTTATTATTATTGTAAAATAATCATTTATCATTTTAAATGTTATGGGAATCAATCTAACATATTCAATGTATTCTTATCCCAATTATAAAGATGTTCTATTCTCTTTTGTACCTAGAAATTGATACTAGTGAGTTGTAAGGTCTTGGTGAAATCTGGATCATGAAACATGTAAATATCCTGGCCCTAGTAGTCCAAAACAGGTAGTTACATTATTACATTAGAATAAGATACAAGTTATTTCATCCCAAAGGACCTAATAGTTTATTAGACTTGGGAAACTAGATATGTAATTGAATTTTACATTATAATTTATAACATAATACAACATAGTATTTTATTTTAGAACTCCATTATTCCCTCTATAATATCACTGCACATCAATCATAATACATTTCATGGAATCCTAGAGAAAATAAATCTAACAAAGGGGTTAGATCAGATTCTTAGTAAGGGTATTCATGTATTATAAGATAAATAAGGCTTAAATAATATAGAAATAATAAATGATGATCAAATATTGTCATATAAATAAACACATGATTTAGAAATTTACCCATATATATCATAACAATTCAAATAATCATATAGAACTCAATAACTGATTTCATAATGATGGAATGTATAATATCAGCTATATAAAACTTATCATCGAGTAATTATTCAAATATATCAGAAAATACCATCATGTTTTTATGCTAAGACATCTACATAAATGGGTAAGGCTGCATCCAAAACCTAATATAGTTTATCTCATGAGACCTGCCTATACATCGAGGGTCTATATCAGTCTTTTCCCATCACCTACTAAGTATAATGGATTCATTATATTAAATGGGTGAAATATAATCAATTCAAAAATCATATTTAGAAACTAACATATGAAATTTTAATAATTTTCATAATCAATAAACATGATCATAAACCAACCAGAGTAATATGGATAATAGTATCAAAACGATGCATCACTGGTCAAAATGTTCATAAAACATCTAGATAAATAATTTGGATGGTATAATTAGAGTACATCCTCAACATAATATTCAATAAATTTTGTTGATATAGATGTAAATACTTTAAAAATATCACTCAAAAATTTACTGAGGAAAATACTCTTTTCACTTCAAAAGTTACTTTTAAAAACAAAAATTTCAAAAAAATATTGGGTAAAACGTTTTATTTGAAAATAATCATATAAATTTTTAATGAAATATTCAAAGAAAAGATTTTACATGATATTGGTAAATTTCACTCATTTCATATAAGTTAAAAAAACATTCATTTTCATGCTTTTGTAAAAATGGTTAAAAAGTACCTTATTCAAAAAATGACAAGAAGATTCCTTTCAAAAAAATTGTAAAAACTTAAACATGTGTAAAATGGATTTAATAATAAATTTGGTTAATTTTTAAAATGGTCTTGAAAATATTTTTAGAAAACACGGATGTGGAAAGAAAAGTATTTTTGATCTAAGAGAGAAAAAAGTCATTTTTTCCTAAAAACATTTTCTAAATAATTTTCAGTACCCAAAGTGGAAAATATTACTATTACTTAAAAATTTCATGATTAACTATAGGGTAATAAAATATATTGGGTTTAAGATATAAATATCAAATAGTTCCCCCAAGGTAAACATAAACATAAGCAATCCTGAATAATTATTAGATTATGAAATAAACCCTTAACACTTTGGTAGATTTTGAATCATAAACCCTATGAAGGTAACTTCAAATTAAAATTTAAATACCATGAAGATAAATATATTAATTATATAAAATATTAAATGGTAATTATATACTCCACACAAAATAAATAAGTGGTGAATATGGCATATGTCCCACAAAAGTAAAAGTGAGACAAGAAACTCTAACCTCATGTTCATCTTCCTTTGTATGATTCAAAAACTTCTGTATAATAAATATATATTTATTATACATATTTTCCATCAAAATAAGAATATATATCATACCATATATTATTTACTTATAAACTTTTATCATCCATTTATTAACAATTCTCTATTAAAATCACTATTCTAGGTGATAGCTCCTTCGTTTTTCATGTATGTTTGGGTTTGGTAGTTTTGGTCCATATACATTGATCATGGTTATATGATATCTAGAATTTTAATCATGATATAATTATAATTTATATTTATTATATACATTTTCAGGTTTATCCATAAAATTTATAAATAGAAAAATGAATTACACTGTTTATGGAGATGGTAGTTCGTATGTACGCATGAATGTTGTTTTCCATTTTTAACGGATGTAATTAAAGAAATTAAAATTGTAATTATAATTTATAAAATAATTATTATATCACAAAAATAATATATATATTATTAAAATCCATCCTTATTACCATCTATGTAAAACATAAATGAAAAACAAATCACATCACTTCGTAGAGGTGGTCATTCACACGTATGCACGAGCCGTGTTATTATATTCCAACTAATTGGAAGGTAATAAGGTATATATGATATTATAATTAAATAAGTATAATTATTTAATAAATACGATATATAAATATGAAACCCTTGATAATTTTAATCCGTTAAATATGGTGTTGAAAAATTAACTTTATCGCTACATGGAGATGGTTAGTCGTGCGCACGCATGAGTGATACTTTCATTTTCCATTTAATAGGAAAGATGGTGGTTTCATAATAATTATAAAATTTTAGTAAATTTAGGGTACTTAGGATACCATTTTATTATAAATATCATATATTTATAGGAGATAAATTAAGAAGTAAAAAATAATAATTTGATTGGTTAAGGCGATTCCCAATTCTTTGGAAGAACTCATTTAGAGCTCCTATTATGGACCCTATGGTTGGAATTTTGGGAAGAAAAACACCTATATAATGTTTATATGGGTATTTTGAAGATAATTTTGAATGTTTTTGTTTATAAATAAGTCTCAAAGTTGTGTAAATAATAGAAAGTATAGGTATCATTTTATAATTGAGGTGAGGGGCACTTAAAGAATTTCTTAAAAGATTAAATTATAATAAATTCATTATCAAGTAAAATGTATCCAAATGGATATTTATTCAAACATATAGTAGTATAAGTTTTAAATATAATCAACTAATAAAATTTCTATAGGTTTCCGGTTGTTTTAAACCTTATCTTTTGGTTTAACACCTAGTTAACCTATTTTAACATTAACAACAGTAACGTCTTTTTCACTCTTAAAAGTATATATTTAATATATAAGGTGATAAATGACTCATAAAATTACAAGGTATAATATTTTAGACTATATATTATCCACCATGTCATATTTAAATATTTTAATTATTTTTAAGTCATTTATTAAAATATTATTTTGATAAATTATCATTAATGTCAATTTTAACACTATTCATTTAATTTGACTTAAAGAATATCAATAAAAAGTTTTATTTAGAATATAATTCATTTAAATATAAAAAATATTTCATATTAATCTACTTAATTCATTTAAAACTCTAAATCACTAAAATTATATCATGCTTAATATTTTTAATATCATTTATTTTATTTTTCAATTAATTGAATAAATATTGTATTAGCAATGTGAAAGAATTTAAGGTAATTATATAATCACAAAAAAAATTATAAATGAATTATTATCATGAATATAATTTCATTATGCACAAAACTTACATTTATATTCGTTAATAAATTTCTTTGTTCCCTATTTGGACACATGATAGATATTTTAAACTAAGAGAGTGACATTTTTTAACTTTCTTTGATTTAAATAATATATTGGTCATTTTTATGGAAAATTTCACATTAAATATATAAATTTATATCCTAAGATGACATGGGTATAATTAAATTCACCCAATAGAAATTATAATGAAACATTAGGACCTTATCACTTAGTTTTAACATAGATTAATAGGATTTTCCTTTTACCAAGGTGATTAATTCTACTATAGGTACTATTCTTAATGACCAAAAATAAAATGGGCCTATTTAAAAAAAATTAAATCTCATGATTAAAAATATGGGATAATTTTTTTAAAATTAAATAACTAAACGTGATATAATTTAATTTAAAATAAAAATACATAATGCAATGAAAAGTAGTTTTAAAAAAAAGCCTTTTATGTGTAAATTTTTTTATACCAAATTAAATCATAAAATTCATTCCAATGAACTTAATTGAATTTATAATAATATAATATAACTAATTTTTGTTTGAAATAACTTTAAGAAAATGTAAAATTTTAAATTCCTAAAACAAAAATACAGTTTCAATAATAATTGGTATTTTTCACTATTCACTGAAAAATCAATATTTTTTAGAAAAATATAAAAAATTAACCCTAAGATAATTTTGATATGATGATTTAAAAAATAATATTAATTTTATAAAATTTAATTTATATAAGTTCCAGAATTTAATTATAATATTTTCTATTAAAAATAAATAAATAACATTTTTGAAGAAAAGGTATTTATGAATCATAAAATAACTTTACTGAAAATTGTGTACTTATTTCCTAAGAATAAATAAATGAATTTATATTGAGTAAGTCCTTTATAAATATTTCATAATTAAATTAATACTATTTATACCTTCCATTCCAATGGTTGGGTTATAATAGTATTTCATTATTTTTTTAAGCTTAGTGTTGTGTGCTATCAAACTTAATTTTCTTATTTTAAAATCCTAGGGTGTTACATTATCCCCCCCCCCCACCAATAAATTGTGTCCTCACAATTTAAACTTGTGTTTGATAGTCACAGTTTGACATATGATAATTCCTTTCTCTAAATCCCACATCATAAAAAGGGTTAATAAAACTTCCTCTTGAAAATAAGGAAAGAGAAATATAAAGGTCATATGAAATAACACATATCTAGGGTTCCAAATAAGAGAACATTAGTGGGAATTGAAAAAATGGAAATAGAAGAAAAAATAACACCTAAGGATTAATAGAGAGTTATATATAATATGGTTATGAGAGAGTTAACCATTTCAAAATCATAAATTTTTTATGGGTTAAATGACCATTGATTTCTCAATAAGAAAAGAAAATGTATAACATTTTTATTTCAAGGTTATTTTCCTAAATTAGAGGGATTATTTTAATATCAAGATAAATAACTCAATAAAATAAACTAACTTGATTTATTTCCATGTCATATACATAATCTTATCCATTGTTTGTGCTTTGATCTATTTCCACTTCATATCTTTCTCCAATAAATGAATATTCATGATGAACTTTTTCATGCTTAAATCACTAAAATTAACTTTTAATGAATCATAAGATCCATAAGTCATCCCTTATGACTCTAAATATTTAACAAAACCAAAATGGTTAGAAAATATTATCCAATAACACCCAAAGTTCAACTTAATCTATTCTATAAATAGTAATCTTAAGGATCCTCAAAAATATGTATGAAAAAATTCAAAAAAAAACACAAATTTAAGAATATGGTTACTAAATTTATAAAATAAACTTATCATTAATCCCTCATAAAGTAGCTCTTAATGTCAAATTTATATACCATGATAATATATTCCTATAAATCATGTTAATAACATATATCACTATAAAACCTTAACAAAAACATGCATACTTCCAAGAATTAACTCTCTCTTTATTCTTTAAATAAAATCTCACATTATAAAATATAATTCATAAATACAAAAAATATAGTAAACTCCATCATGGAATAATTTTTCATCAAATCACTAACCATTTTCAAGGTCACTAATACTATCTCATTTACTTATTAAATGCCAATATTCTTTTTATCCCAAAAAAACTTTATTAACTCAACATTAGGAACATATTAAGGGTTATCTTTCCATTATTAATGTATTATACAAAAATATCACCATGCCACTAAACCACTTTTCTTGGTTATCAACACTATTCAATGTATGATTTTAAATCCAAAAATAAAAACTACTATAGTAATCCACATTCATTTCATGATTCCTACAACCATAATTCCATTGATAAAATACTTCTACAGCATAATTATTGAATCCAAAAGAATAAGTACTTTAATCAATCCTCTTCATTTATTGTAATAGAATAAACTTGACCTTGATCCATTTTCCTCTTCTGATCTATATTTCCTTGACACTTTGAGAATTCATTTTCATTGGAAATCGTCTCCTTATAGTTGAAACAATGAACATTAGAGGCAAATTTATTACCCTTTCATTCATGTTCCCAATGTACTTTCTCTCCATTCTTGAAGAAAACTCTCATATCATTCAAGAAAGTACCAAGGTGTTTCTTTAAACAATTATCACATGTGGGAAGATCTTTCCTTCCCTTCCTTCCCTTCTTTCTCTTATATATTTTTTTCTCTATCATCATTTTTTTCTATTACATTCCTTTGTGGCCATAAGACTTGGATAATTCTTTCTCTATCATGATAGTATATGATACTATATCCTTAATTGATTATAAATTTTGGGAGACTAGTTCCCTTTGTGGGATTAGATTTAACCCGTTAAGGAAATGGTCAATCTCTCTCTTTGGATTAATTGTGTAATCTATATCATGCCTTGTTAACCGTGTAAAGTTAACTTCATACTTAGTAACATTTTCTACTTATTTTTGTCTCAAAATCAGTAATTTCATTTCCATATCTATTCGTTTTTCATAAGGAAAATATTTTTCCAAAAATAGTTCCTTAAAATATTTTCATTTCATGCTCGTTATTTACTCCTCATCCTTAGTATTTTGAATCAATGGACACCATTGATTTGAAAACCCTAAGAGACCATAAACTATCATGAAACAATACCCACTTTTATTACTTCCCAAATTGTGAAATATATTATATAGGTAAATTATCCTTTAATCAACTATAAATGGATTTTTAGTCCCATTGAATGATAGAGATTGATGATGCATGAAGTGGTCTAACATTGCTACATTGTCTTGTGGATTAACAGGATACTCTATACAGGAAATATTATTGCTCATTAACTGATCCAACTTCCCTAATATATTTATAATTAGTTCATCTCCAACTTTAGCTTCATTATCTTTCCCATGAGGTAAATCCCTATAGATTATGCACATTGATACAGTTTTTTGTTCCTTCCACTACGAACCATTTCTAAAAAATAAAATATAATATATTAAATCATAACATTATGAAACATAATGTATAATAACATAAATAGTAAATCACTTAACATAAATTGAAAACTTTATGAACATCTAATCTCAGAATCATAAAATTGTATTCTTTTGAAATATTCTTAAATTCTGTTATATGATTACATTCCCTAATTCATGTTTTTCTAAATCTAGTTCCCAAAGTTTATACTAAAATTGATCTGATACCAATTGTAAATACCCTAACCCTAGTAGAAAATATATGGTTATTAATTTATTAAATTGCCATAAAATACAAGCTATCACATCCTAAAGGAATGAATAGTTTAGTAGTATTGAAAAAAAGGTACATACTTGAATTTTATATTATAATTGATAACATAATACAACATACTATTTTCTTTGAGAACTATATTATTCCCTCTAGAATATCATTTTATATCAGTCATAATACATTTCATGTCATCCAAGAGAAAAGAAACATAATAAATGGTTGATCTTAGATACTCAATAAGGGTATGTATATAGAAGAAGAAAAATAAGGTAAGAATAATATGTAAATAATAAATGATGATCAAATAATTTCATATAACTTATCACATGACCTATAAACTTATACATGGATATAATAACAAATTAAAAAATCACATGGACATTAATAAATGATTTCATAATGATGGAATTCATAATTTAGAACATTTGAAACTAACCGTCGTGGCATTGTGCCAAGACATCAGAAAATACCATCAAGGCCTCGTGCCAATACATCTACATAAATGGTTAAGGACTTGGATAAAAATCAATGTAGTTCATCTCATGAGAACTACTGATACATCAAAAGTATATAGGGGGCCTTTTCTATTCCTTAATATGTATAATTCATTCCTCACATGAAAGGGATATAATATAATCAATGTAAACATTCATATTGATTTCATATGAAATGTTATTAATTTCCCCAATCAATAAACATTATCATTATCCATCTAGTGTAATATGGAAAATGGTGTCAAAAGGGTGCATCCCCAGCCAAACTGATCATAAACCATCCATAAAAACAATATGGATGGTATAATTAGAGTATATACTTGGTATAAAATTAAATAAGTGGGGTTTACATAGAATAAAATACTTTAAAAATGTCTCTAAAAAATTTCTTAATGAAAATAATCATTTCACTTTTAAAATCACTTTTTTGAACTAAAAAATTCTAAAATATTTGGAAAAACATTTTATTTGAAAATAATCATGGAATATTGTAAAGTAATATTCAAATAAAATAGTTTCCATGATGGTAGAAAATTCCATTTATTCCATATAAGTTAAAAAAATTCCTTTCACATTGTTGTAAAAAAGATCAAAAAGTACCCCTTTCAAAAGATAATAAGAAGATTTATTTCAAAACAATTTGTTAAAAGAAAAACATTTTTAAAATTGATTTAATAAGTCATTTGATTATTTTTTAAAATATTATTCAAAATAGTTTTAGAAAACATAGATATCGAAGAAATGGATTTTTGACCAAAGAGAAAAATAATGTCAGCTTTTACTAAAAATCATTCTCAATAATTTTAAGTACTAAAGAGAGAGAAATGGTATTATTACTTGAAAATATTATGATTAAAATAGAGGATAATAAAAATTATTGGGTTAATATTTAAATATCAATCTATTTATCCAATGGTATCTTAAATATAAACAATCTTGAATAATGATGAAGTTGTAAAATAAACCCTTACCACTTTAGTAAATTTTAAATAGTAATACCCATAAAATAAATAACTTAAAATGAAAATTTAAATAACATGAATATAAATAGATTCATGATATAACATATTAAATGGGTAGTATATACTTAATACAAAATAAATAAGTGGTGAATATGGCATATGCCTATGGAAGTAAAAGTGAGACGAGAAACCCTTACCTCAGGTTCAACATCCTTCATATGTGTCCAAATATCTTATATAATAAATATATATTTATTATAAATAAATTAAAAATATATTTTCTTATATATCATACAATTTATGACTTACTTATAACTATTTTCACTAATTTTTTAATAATTATTTATTAAAATCATTGTTTCTAGTTATAATTGCTTCATTTTTCATATATGTTTGGGTTGGATATTTTTGTTCCTTGTACTCCGATCAAGGTTATATCATATTTATAATGTTAATAATGATATATTTATCATATATATTCACTATATACATATTTAAGGTCGTTCATAAAATTTATATATAGAAAAATGAATTACATCATTCATGGTGACAGTAGGTCGTACATACAAATGAATGGGTTTTCATTATTCGATGCGTGGAAAAAATAAAGTTAAAAAATATTCATCATTTATATAATTATTATTATTTAATATATATTATATATATTCATAAAATCTATCTTATTACCATTTATTAAAAAATCAATGAAACAAACACATTGCTTTGTGGAGGAGGTAGTCTACATGTACACTTGAGCAACATTATTATATTTCAATGGATTGGAAGAGGATAAGGATGATATGATATTATAATTATAGAAGAATTATTATATGATAAATATCATATATAAACATTAAATCCATCATAATTCACATCCATAAAATATGGTGTTGAAAAATGAGTTGTATCGCTACGTAGAGACGATAAGTCGTATGTACGCACGAGCGATACCTTAATTTCCCATTTGATAGGAAATATGGTGGGTAATGGTGGTTTAATAATCATGATAAAATTTAAGTACATTTTTGGAACTAATTTTTAAATTTTATTACAAATTCCATATATTTATAGGTGATAAAATAATAAGTAAAAAAGAAAGTTATTGGTTAAGGAAATTACCTCTTCTTTTGAATAACTGCATTGGATCTCCTCTTATAAACCCTAGGGTTGGTGATTTTGGAATACCATGATCTATATAATATGGATAAATATGTTGGGAAGAGAAATGGTTAGGTTTTTTTGAGCTATAAGGCTCAGCATGGTGTAAATAAGGGAAAGTAGATGTCTCCTTTTATAATTTAGGTGAGGGGCACTTCTGGAATTTCTTAAAAGAATAAATTATAATAATGAAATTATCAAGAAAAATTTATCCAAATGGATAGTTATTAAAACCTATGGTATTATATGGTTGAAATATAATAGAATACTAAAAAATATATAGGTTTTTGTGATGTTTAAAACCTTATCTTTTGATTTAACCCCTTCATTAACCTATTTTAACATTAACTATGGTAACGTCTTTTCCACTCTTAAAAGTATATAATTTTAAATATAAGGTAAAAAATGGTTCATAAATTTCCAATAGATACAATTTTACCCTATATATTATCCAAATTTCTATATTTAATGATTTTAAGTATTTTTAAATAATTAAATAAAACATTATTTTGATAAATTATCATTAATATCAATTTTGACACTATTCATTTAATTTAAATTCAAATACATCAATAAAAAAATTTATTTTAAATATAATTAATTTAAACATCACTAATATGTACTGTTCATCTAAAAAATTCATGGATCACTATAAATCAATAAAATTATATCATTTTTAATATTTTTAATATCATTTATTTTTCTTTTTATTAGTTGAATGAATACTATATTATCATTGCGCAAGAATTTAAGACAATTATATAGTCACTAAAAATTATAAATAAATTATCATAATGAATATAATTTAATTATGCACAAAATTTAAATTTATATTCATTCATAACTTTCTTTTTTCCCTATGTGGACATATAATAGATATTTAAAAATAAGAGAGTGACATTTTATAACTTTCTTTGATTTAAATATTATATTGGCCATTTTTGTGGGCAAGTATCCATTAAAAACATCCATTTAGAGAATAAGGTTATATGGGTAAAATTATATTCATCAAATAAGAATTCAGATGAAAAAGTATGACCTAATCACTTAGTTTTGACCAAAATTAACTAGATTTACTCTTACCACGGTGAAAATTTTTACCATGGTTACTATTTATATTGACCAAAAATAAAAGAGTCCTATTTAAAAATTTTGAACCCTCTAAATCAAAATAAGGAGTAAATTTTATTAAATTCAATACCTATAAGTTTTAGAATTTAATTTAAAATTAAAATTCAAAACAAAATGAAAAGTATTTTTTAAGAAGAAAAACACCTTTTGTGTATAAAAATGTTTTTATACCAAATTTAATCATAAAATTTATTCCAATAAAAATAATTGAACTATTAATAATATAATATAACTAATTTTAGTTTTAAATAATTCTAAAAAAATGTAACTTTTTAAATTAATAAAACAAAAAATATAGTTTTCAATAAAAATCTGTAATTTTCACTATTCATTAGAAAATCAATCTTTTCAGAAAAATATGAAAATTTAACCCTAAGATAATTGTGATATGGTAATTTAAAAAATGATATTATTTTCATAAAATATAATTTATTCAAGTTACTAAAATTATTTATAATATTTTCTCAAAAAAAGTAATAAAAACTATTTTTAAACAAAACATATTTTTGAAGCATAAAATAACTTTACTAGAAATCGATTATTAATTTACTAAGAATTAATAAAAAAATTATTGAGTATTTACTTTATATATATTTAATAATTTTTAATACTATTCATACCCTACAATTTAAAAGCAATGTTATTATATTTTTTTGTGGTTTGTTTAATCTTGGTGTTGTGTGCTATTGAACCAAATGTTCTTCTTTTAAAATATTAGGGTGTTACAAAAAGGATTAGTCTTTAATTTTAAAATCTGAACCTTATTAATTTATTTTTACCTATTTTTATGATTTATTTTGTGTAAAAAAATTATATTACACAATATAATAAGCAATGAATGTTTTTTTAAAAGGAGTAACTCAAAAAGATTTTTAATATTAATTCACCCCTCCCCCTCTCAGTGTTTCTCACTGAACTTGTGGTACCTTTCATATAATATTAGTGTAATTTAATTATAATAATAATTGAATTAATATAAAATAATTATAATAGATAATTTGATTTCGAAATATTGTATATCATATGTTAATTGAAAAAGATAGGGAAGAACTACGTACTTTGATGAATTTTCTCCTTCCTAAAATAGGTTCCCTCAAAAATAATAATTTATGCATCTTTTATTAAACCAAAATATACTCAGTGTATAATAATACTTTATTAGAGGAAAATTATTAGTAATTAAATAGATATCTGAGTTGTTAGATTGTTTTGGAATGGTAGTGGAGGGGTCCTTTTAATGGTGATATCTTGAGTGGAATTTTGAAAAATACTCATTTTATAAGGTGTGAGGTTGTCATTTTAAAAGTAAATTGGATAAAAATTGGAAAAAAATGGATATTGGCCATTAATCCTCTTATCAAAAAAAATATATATAAGTTTTCATGATATTTTAATTCCTTACCACTAAGTTTAACCCTTTGTATCCTATTTTACCTTTTTTGTGGTAACTAAATTTCACCTCGGTAACATATTTTTATTCCCAAAAATAAAATTCACATTCATAATAAATTTCTAAAAGTTTATTAATATTTTTTACTCCATTTAATCTAATTCAATTTCTAAAAAAAGGAAAATTTAGCAGTAAAATGAAAACATAAATTATATATAAAAATATTTTATAGAAAAATAAATTTTTAAACATCATGGGTTATTAATCTTATTTCATATCTATTAATAATTAAATTAGTGTTCAAATATTTTTTTATATAATAAAAAAATTAATGTTATAACCCTTTAAAAGTGATCAATTTAATATATTAAGATAAAAATACACAACACTAAAAAACAATTCTTTGAAAAATATACCCTTTTAAAAATAAATTATTTTAATTACATCCCATTAAATTATTTATTTATATTATAAAAATTCAATTTTATCAATAAATGGGAATTAAGAATTTTATTTTAATTTTATAAATACATAAAATCATTCACTTTTTAAAAAACAATCAAAATAAAATGTAATGAATAATAAAAATATTATTAAATATTTTAATTAAATATTATCTTTTTATTGAAGGTACCAGAAATGCAGCAGAAGCCCCAAAAATAGGATTTTAAAAAAAATCATTGATTAATGACATGAACTCGTTGACTTTGATGAATTGCTACCTGGTATAATCTAAGGATCAACACGTGAAGAATTTTAATCATAAAAACAAAACCATAAATACATGGTTTGATCTAAATCCATGCCCGATGTCTACTCATTGTTGGTGATCGTTGCTTGAGGAATCCAAATATGAATTCTTTTAGATCATCCAAACACACTTCTATAACCCACTAGAGCATTGATTGTTGAATTTTGGGTGCTAGCATGGAGATCCGATGATGCCTTCAATGCTCTGATGATCACCACATCGCCTTGCTTGCGATGCATGAGAGGGAGTTCAATCTGAGATCCTGGATCCAGAGTCTCTCTCTAGATCACTAGAGAGAGAAGAAGATAGAGAAATCTAATGAATAGTACCTGGTGGGATTCTCTCCTCTTCTATATATATAGTGTGTTTCAATTACCCAGAATTGCCTCTCCGACCCGTGAATAATTAACACACTATAAAAAAACATATTATGACTACTATACTGAGCCATAAATATTATTATCACTTTTCTATAATATAATAAATATATTACTTTATAATAATTTTTTCTTTAACTCGACTTTTCATTCCCACAAATATTAAATGAACCTTGAATATTTTAAACTAATATTCATTCAATTAACATTTTTATGTATTTACTTTATAACTTGCAAATACATTTAATAAATAAATTCAATGTCAATTATTCTTAACTTGAATAATATGAATTTATTTATTACTTTGGTGATCTTATCTCCTTAGACTAAACCTGAACCCTAGTGGTGGGTCCCACCATGTCCAAAACTCATATTCAACTAAATAGGGAAGATTCTTGAATACCCTATTGTGTGTGACCCTCTAGGACCTTGTCTTGATAGTAGTGAATATTATTCATAGACTAAGAGCCGGATCTAGAAACCCATCATGGACACTAAAGTGATAATGAGTGTCACACTAGTGATAACCAACCTACGTGCACACACTGTATAATATAATCTCTTTGTCTTTAATATATCATAAATATAGATGCACACCCATGTCATTTCCCTCTTTATTACTTTATTATTTTTTTGATCTAACTAGTTGGATTTACCTTGGATGACCATGGCCATGTATTTATCAAGGTACTACCATCCTGATCAACATAGACTAATATATATAACTTCTTTAACCTATAAGTGAAAAATACTTTATTGATCATCTAATTTCATGCCACCAATGATGCACCCAACACAATGTACCTCACCAGGATTTCATTATCATGGTTTTTTACTTTCATCAAAGTACATGATCAAATGAAACACATTGGTAATGATCTCAAGTCAGGATACAATTGCACACGTTCGTAGATAGGAACATCCAATGACACCTGAAACATATGGTGTTCCTATTAGCGAGTCTATCTGTATGATCACACTACTAGAGATCACCAAGTGTGAACTTCATGAGAAGAAATCTCAATGCTTATGATCCCCCAACACTTAATAGTCAAACATCTATGGTGTCCAATTAGTAAGATGCATCGAGACCATATGACGTTTATTAAGATTAATTTTGTGGTATCTCAAGGTTCTCAATATAGTTTGGGATCTTCTATAACCTTTTTATATAACAATTAATCTATGGAAATTACCATTAAATAGTGGATGCACAAATATCTACACTATAATGGTAAGAAAAAATCATATATATCTAATTATATACACAATATGGTAATCAAAAATATTGTATATTTGGGTCTAGGGTACCCACTACTACAACACTCTCAGTTTCACTAGAGGTAACTTCCTACCCAAACTTCTTATATCTCACAAGATCAAAATCATGTTTCCGATGAGTCATGACTTTATTAGCTGGGTCCGCCATGATTCTACCATGTAGAATTTCTGCTATATGTGGCCTTATCTCCTTGATTAAAACTTCTCAAGAGATGATATCCCTGAGTATGTACATTTTTCCATTTTCATGACTTGAAATCTTGGATAGTAATAATATCCTAACTTACATTATGATAATAATTTACTTACTAGGTGTGATTCCAATAACTGGAACAAATCATTTCATATATTAACTATTTCTTTGTCGCCTTAAAAGCTGTAACATACTCGGTATTTGTAGGTTTTGATACCATTAGATTTTATGTGCTTATCTTTCTCAACAACTTATCCTCACTGGGATATTATATCACATGGATCAAAGGAAGACTAGTTTATTTCCCCCCAAAACTAGTATCCTTTCTTCTCTACTTACCTGGTACATATCTTTTGTATTTGCAGAAGTACAAATAGATTGTTCAGAATGCTTCACTTACAGTACTCTTGGATGAATTTGATATACATATACTATAAATTATATCTTAGAAATATCAACTGTGTACATATCATTACATACGTGATTAATCCATCACTGAAGCACATAGATTTCATCTTACCATGATTATCTCCTCCCATGTCCCAGACATGTCAACCATGAGATATACATGCCATGTGACATTGGTAAATATTCTATCTTGGGTTATTCAAACATTTATTTTTCAATACCATGTTAATATATGTACGATTGACTAGTTCTAATCCACCTTCAAATCTACCTTAGTAGATCATGTTCCCTAGAACTTAGGTTGCTACTTTAAGTTAATCACTGGATAATAGATTCTTTAATTTTGTTTTTAACTATCTTGAAGACCAATCTATGTTTTCCATATGTTTTCGAACATATTTTACCAGGAAAATGATGGAACTACCACTAACCTTTGGTATACACTTAGAAAACATTCATTATAAATTAATAATCTATGATCCTATTGCTTAATTCAATCCTAAAATTGGATGTGGGTAACTTGTAACTTTTATTAGCATTCCATGATGTGGCCATCCCTTTTTGGTTGTGTCATATAGACACCATCAATGATTAGTGGTCATGAAATCCAATGCTAAATAATATGATCATAGAAATTAGCTATGAAAAGTAAAATTATAATCGATTTAGGCATACTAACTTGGTATAACCAATCGAGGCTTATTGGCACTACACTGCTACTATCCATGTATCATTTCATTTGAATACCCACTACAATATTCAATTTAATAAGACCGTTTTCATTTTGATACATGAAATCCATTGTTGAATTTTAATTCGTATTTTCATTATTAGTTAATTTGTATATACTGCTTACTTGTAGTAAATATTACTCACAATGAATAATTTATCACCGTTCATGGTGAAATTAAAACCAACACCATGGTTTTAACCTTTCTATGTAGTATGTGTCTTTGAAACATTATTTTTTCACCTGAACTTGTGGAACTTGTTCCTATGATGACTACTTTTGTATCTCTGGCATTGAATAAACCCAAGTCAATCTGGGTCCTATTATCTCTAATAGAGATGTTTATCCATATATAGAAATATATTCATTAACTTTGACTATATATTTTCTATCTTAGGGATTTACGTAATATCCTAAGAAACTGTTGGGATAATTACTTAGATGAACCATGTGTTTTTTCTTGATGCATGTTTTTTTATGTCCTAAAAAATCTTTGCATCTAAGCACATTTCCTATGACATAATGGATTTACATCATACTATGACTCATATGATATCCATTTTTCATTATATTTGGCATGTGTTTATGGGATATCATCATTATTTTCAAAGAGTTTCATGAAATATAATGGAATTTATTGCATATTATAACATTAATAATCCTTACATCATAACTCTGATGTATAAAATATGCATTTTGGAATTACTCTACCAAAAATTTTGTCGATAAATGTTAACATGTAATACTTCATCATCAATCGTCCTCATTAACTTCAATATTGTGATGTAGATAATGAAATGTCCATTTAGGAATTACACCACACTAAATTCTTTTGTTGTTCAATGTTAACATGTAAGACTTCATCATCTATCCTCCTCTTTTACATCAACATCGTGATGTATATAAAGTAATGTGTGTTTAGGAATTTCTCCATACTATATTTTGTTTATCAATGAATGATTGGCCAATATATTCTTTAGCATGTTAGCTTGAAGTAACTCATATCTTCAAACCATGCATATACTTCACTTACATATTCCTTATTAAGTATATATACCTTTAGTTTACCCTTGGAATAGTTCACACTCCCACATGAACCAATTTTAAAAGCTTTGTCGCATACCGTTATTTCTAAAGGTTTCTTAATTCAAACTAAAGACAACGATAATACCATTGATGTTTACTGATCCTAAATACCAAATTGGGTATATCCTGGATGTCAACTCTTAGTTTTTCTTGACAAATATTATCTTGACACAACTAGGTATAAAATTATTACATTTTATATTCATAGGGTATTTCTTATGATTCATGTATCACTGAACTATTGGGTGAGTATTAAACACCACAAACAATATTCATTCTAGAATCTAGAATAATGTATCCTTATGTCCAAAGGACATGATAGATAAATGTTTTGGATATATTAAACAATATTTTTACAAGAATTGTTCACTTTGAAATATTGAAGTAATGTACTTCTCACTGTTGGCTTAGGAATCACCCTTTCTTATCTTCTTGGAGAATACAACTTAATTCTAGTAACATTTATATACTTACTTGGTTACTATATTTAAATAAAAATATGTGAAAGGAAACTGTATTTAATACCCAAGAAGTACGGTTGAAACATTACTTTTATATAGATTAATATACCTAAAGAAGAAATGGGTACTTTCTTATTCAATTCAGTTTATTGCCTTTGAACTTACATAGAATTATTTCATGTTATATGATTAAAATAACCTCCTGTTAATACCTCTTACATTGAAGGACATTGCAGTTGTGACTTTGACGTTACTTTTCATTGGCCTTTTTATCTTTCCTTTCAATTTTTTCTCCATACAAATTAATATTAAACTATTTTTTATATTCATATTTACTTGGAGAACCTTACCTAAATAGGTAGTGAAGAATTTTCTCAATACTATTCATTTTTGGGAATCAAAATGAGATTAGAGTAAATTGGTGTAAATGATATAAGAATGGGATGCCTTGAAATATAATGAATCTTCTTTCATATTTACATAAAGCCAGTGTAATTATCACCCATTAAAATATCGCTTCACTTTATCCTTTCAAAATTATCGAAGATGAGACTATATGTTATATCATTGATGTCCTAATGTAGTGAATGCAACTAGCATCAGATGTTGATGATAGCTTAATGACATAACCATCATATGAAATTTACATTAAATCACCTCTAATCAATTTTTACACCATCACTTCTTGAGGTAGTTTAACAAGTATTGGGGACACTAACACATTGAATTTCTTGTACCATAGTATTGTGTTCAAGCGCCTATACTACACTTGGAAACTCATGCCAGTATGGACATTTACCTGTTTCATTATTTATCACATTATTTCTTGTGGAATAAATTTCCATTTTATACAAAAACAATTCTAGTAGATTATTACCTTTTTATCTTGATTATGAGTTTAGAAATTTTGATTAATTAATTAAATCATTAAATTTTCCCACTATTTTATCGAATTCTAGGAACCCTTTATGATAGAATCGAAATGCATTATTGCTTGAGTATTATAGTGGCAAGGATACCTGAACCTACCCTCATAGTCTACAAGTTATGGATATTCCACTACTCGAAGGGCTCAAGGTAGGCGTTTGACTATCCAACCACATTAACTCGTATTTCCTTGATATGTTGAGTGAAGTCCCAGCTTCTTAAATCATAACATGATTTACTAAATGATTATCTCTAAAATGATAGTAAGTTAGTTATGTCTAGTACTTACTAACAATTTATTTAAATCAACCCACCAATCTCATAAAAACTCCCTAGTAGTAAGAGGCACCCTCAGCTTTGGCATGACAACCACCCCGGACACCCGATTTTTTTCAAATTTGAATGATGGATGGCGGTTAACACTTAATATTAATTTGAAGGATTTTTGTGTTTTTAATGTAACAAAAAAAATTATTTTATATATTATTATCATGTGCTATGTGATCACACTCAAAACTAACAATGCATTGAATAGAAAAATCTATCACATCACATATTCATTTTATATGTGCATGTTTTTTTATTATTCTATATGATCATGCAAAAACTACAATTCAAAAAATAATAAACCATGAAAAACAAAAATTATGACATGATCATGAGCCGATTATAATTGTTAATCCATTGAGTGAATGGTGGATCAACCTATACCCTAGGGGGAATAACTTGAGTCACATCTGTTATGACTTGAATTGCAATGTCTACTCATCCAATGCATCAATATTTTGTCTGGTGAGTCTCTATAAATTGACACAAATTGCATCTCTTCTTATCTCGTCATTATACAACATTACTCGCACACAGGTGAGGGGATATAGGGATTATAAAATACATCTCTGAAATGTACTTGCATTCCCTTATACATTTAATAACAGTGATAGGATACAAAAATCACATTTTATAAAGTTAATTATTACAAAAAATTATTGCAATAAATTAATTAAATAAATAAATTAAACAAGCACCATGCATGCATTGGTTGGTCCATGTATCATGATCAGTCTAATACACTTTAAACTTGCGTATTTATCAAAAATGTATAATTAAAAAAAATAAACTTACATTAAATAATTTCTAAGTGTGTTTTATTGAATTAAAATTCACACTTATTTTAATTCAATAAGTATTTCATTTGGTCGCATTAATTAATTTAATTGTAAAACCAAAAATTAAATTAAATTATTAAATTATTTTTTAAATCAAAAATTCATATTTATTAATTTAATTTACAATAAAAATTAACTTAATTAATTTTATTAAATTTTTACTATATTTAAATTAATCGGACCTAAAAAACCCCTGGTAGGGCCTATACAGGTCTGGCCAAATCCACATAGACCCATTCCAAACTTTTATGACCCCATGTAGGGGTTTTCTAGGCCAGGCTAGTCCGCCCAGACCCATTCCAGGTCGGGCTGACCCACCCAAGGACTGTATCACGGTAGAGAAGACCATGCATGAGTTACCTATCTGCTAGGAGGACCGATCAGCAGCCAAAACAGGGACTATAGTAGCCTACAGATCTCACGGAGGTGGTTGAGTAGCTGGTGACCATCGCAGCCTTCACCGGTCTTAGTCGGATTGTTGCAGGTGCCTCCTCCAATACCGTGGCCAGATTCACGAGATGAGGTAGGGTTGCAGAGCAGTTTGGCAGCGTCATGAGATGCGTTGCCATGTGGTAGGCATCCTCCAGCTAGATTCGGCCCACCCTAGTAGTGGATAGATGGGGCACTACTACGTATGAGAGGGAGGCTGACGCTACGGGGTTAAACTTGGGAAAACTATAGCCAAAGAAATGGGAGGCAGGCTGGACACACCACGATCGATCACTCTGGAGGGTGGTCTGCCATGGAAGAAGGTGTCGGAGGCGGTACACTGGTAAGGTAGAGACAATTACACAAAGAGGAGCTGTGATGCATGGTATCTGGAGGAGAAAACCACAGGGGTGGGGGGGGGGGTTGGCTCAACCAGGGTGGTGTCGATCTGGTTAGTGGGTGGTGGAGGCTGGCCATGAGCGGATAGAGGCGGAGAGTGGCACCAGTCAGGCATCTGGGGTGAGGAGGGTGAGCCTCTGAGAGATGACTTGCATGGCAACAAAGCTCCACTAGAGAGTAGGAACACGCACAGCCACGCAGGATCCAACAAGGGGGGATTATTAGATTTTTTTTCTTTATTATTTTTATCCTAGGTATTATCCACTTGTCACCCCCCAATTTTTTTTCTTGGTTAGGTTGTGATTATTCCACACCCACCCACAAAAAACATAGTCTAAAAAATAGAATTATCATAATAATAATTTAATAATTAATTAAATTAATTAATAAAATTAATTTATTAAAATCCTCTTACCGAAGAATCCTATTCCGGCCATCGGGAATCCAGACTGTTATTGGATTCAACTATAATTTCCTTCGGGTAGGTTATAACATATATAATAAAATTATATATTAATCAAAATTAAACTGAAAAAATGCAATTTCAATATATATTAAAAACTTCAGATGGTCGTAACATGGATATCTGATATCGGATTGGAAATATGTCTATTGAATTCAGATTGTGATGATTCCCTCTATTAAATTTAATGAAAATTTAATTTTTCTGTCACTTAAATTCTTCATGCATCTCTATGATAACAATTGAAGGTACTTGACATGCAACGGAAGCCCCAAAAATGGGATTTTATAATTTTTCACCAGTGAACGACATGAACTCGTCGATATTGGCGAATCGATGCTCGGTATAAGCCGATGATCAATGTGTGAATAATTTTAAGCACAAAAACAAAATCATAAATACCTAGTTTGATCCAAAGTTGTGCCCAACGTCTACCCATCACTAGAGATATTTTCCAAAGAATAAAAAAATGAATTCCTATAGATTATCCACGTGTTATTTTAGAACCTACAGGAGCGTCAATCATCAAATTTTGGGTGCCAGTGCAGATATCCGAAGACGCCTTCAACACTCTGATGATCACCGCATCACCTTGGTTGCAATGCACGAGAGGGATCTCAATCTGAGCTCCAAGATCTAGATTCTCTCTCTCTATAGATTTCAAGATAGAGAATAAGAGAGAGAAATACAATGAATAGTCCCTAGTGGGAGGCCCTCCTCTTCTATATATAGTGTTTTTTTAAATTACTTAGAATTGCCTCACCCACCCCTGAATAATTAACACTCTATAAATGACATATTATGACTACCATACTGAGCCATAAATATTATTATCACTTTCTAGTAATATAATAAATTTATGACTTGATAATAATTAAATATAATAAATATATGACTTGATAATAATAGAGTCATTAACTCAACTTTTCATTCCTAAAAATATTAAATGAACCTTGAATTTTTTAAACTAATATTCATTCAATAAATATTTTTATGTATTTAATTTAAAACTTCTAAATACATTTAATAAATAAATTCAATGTTAGTTATTATTAACTTAAATAATATGAATTTATTTATTACTTTGGTGATGATATATCCTTCGAAAAAACCCAGACCCCGATGATGGGGCCCACCATGTTCAAAAATCCTATTCAACTGAATAAGGGAGATTTTTGAATAAGTTATTCCTCAAAATCCATTTTTTTAATTTTATTAAAAGACACTTTTTGGAAAAGTGGGAAACCATACAAAGACCAATTCACGCCAAACTCCGAACCACGACACACCACATCCAAAATTCAAAAAACAAAATTCAAATTTCAAAACCAAAATAGAACACCATCAAATTCAGCATCGAACCATGAGCTTCCCACCACGATCCACCTCACCAACCGCCATCATCATAACATCATTCTATCATCTCATCTCACCGCTATCACATCATCACACCATCACACCAACAAAGACATTGTCCGCATCATCTTATCACTGCAGGCTGCATCTTTGAATAAGCAATTGTGAGTGACCCTCTGGGCCCTTATGTCGATTGTAATGAATATTATTCATAGACCAAGAGTAGGATCTAGAAATCCACCATATCCACTAAGGAGATAATTAGTGTCACAGCATCGACAACCAACCTATAAACATGCGATATGTAATATAATTTCTTTGTCTTTAATATATCATAAATAAATACGCACACTCATGTCATCTACCTTTTTCTTACTTTATTATTTGTTGATCTAATTAGTTGGATTTATCTTTGATGACTATGGACATTAATTGATCAAGGTACTACAATCCTGATCAACTTGGCCCGAAATATATATCTTCTTTAACCTGGAAGCAAAAAATCATTTCTTGACCATTCAACCAATGTCATGCCACTACTGACGCACCCAACACAAGCTACCTATCCATGATTTCATTATCATGGTTTCTTCCTTGCATCAAATTACATGATAAAATGACACATATTTCTAATGATATCAAGTCAGGAGACCAGTACACATGTCCATAGATAGGAACATCCAATGACACTCAAAACATGTGGTGTTTTTATTGGTGGGTCTGTCCTCAAGATCTCACTACTAGAGATCCCCAAGTGTGAACTTCATGAGAAGAAGTCTCAATGCTTATGATCCCTCAGTACCTAATAGTCAGACATATATTGTTTCTAATCAATAATATGTATCTAGATCATATGACCTTTATTTAAGATTAATGTCATGGTATCTCAAGGTTCTCATTGTAGAGTGGGATCTACTATAACCTTTTGATATGATAATTAATCTATGAAAATTAACATTAAATAGTAGATTTAGAATATCTACACTATAATGGTAAGAAAACATCATGTATATCTAACTATATACATGATATGGTAATCAAAAGTACTGCATAGTTGGGTCAAGGGAACCCACTATAACTATATTTATTTCATTACAAAATTATTAGTTATTATATTATTTTCAATTTCATAACTTACTCATTGGATATACCTAATGACTAAATATCCAATGATTATTTCCAATGACCAAATTTCCAAGGACCATATATATAACAATCATATTTTATTCTAATATATATATCCTTATATGTATCACTATAATAATCTGTCATATTCATTTAATTATCTTTCAATATGTCTTTTATATTTCTACTATTTTTTATTCTTTCCATAGTTATAATTGATGGTATGATCTTTATGGAAAACCATGAGGATAAATATTCCATGTTCATTGTCTTTTTTTCAATTGTGGATCCATTTTTCTTATGGTTTTCTTAATGATGTTTCATATTGTATTATCATAATTTGATAATGTTTATCCTGTATTGTAATATTTTATCTCAGTGAAGTGTATCGTGGTTCTTTTTTGTTTGATATGTCATGTGAAATAGTCTATTTAACATAGTATTTAATTAATGGAAATACATACTAAAATTGTGGGGGTTTTACCACATCTTCTAGATTCACCATCAAACTGTGAAACATATACATAGACACAACATGGGTGGGGATAAGGACCATGTAGGGGTGAGTATAATCATACCCAATAAGTAACCCCAAAAATTCATGAAGCAAAGATTAAAAAAATCAGTTAGCTCAAAACCCTTGGATTGAGGGAAACTTTAAAGATAAAACCTAGATATTCTAAAAATTCTATCCAACCCAAGGATGGTAAAATAATTTAATATTCACATCTCATCACTATTATGTTTTTATCTCACAATAAAATAAAGATACCCAAAATATTTAAATTCTCATAATGCCTAAATTCAAAAGGATAGATTTAGGTTGAGTATTAAAGTAAACAAAGTATTCATGACATGAAATATAACCTATAATATATATAACACACATCATCACATCAACCCAGACCTCCTAGATCCAAGATACCTATTTAAAATTGTAGTGGGCAACCCATTCCATGTTGAGGTGTGTAATCTAGTCTATGGGGTAAAAAACCCTATGGAGAGTTTGAACCTTATTCTATGGTGTATAAATATGTTAAGGGGGTTACCAACTCTATATATTGAGGAATAATTTACCTTTACAAAGGGGGTTATCTACTCCACTAATTGTATGGAGGACCCATTTCATAGGATTGGTATGTTGTCAAGGGGATTACCAACTCCTTTTCTGCTGCAACTATGTCACCCACTCCCTCCATCATAATCATTATGAGTTAAGGAACCTAATATACTCAAAATTTATTAAATCATCCCTTGTATGATGAAAGGATATGTTCTATAATGTTTTACAAGGAAAAAACACTCATAATGGACTATTTATGTGTCTTCTTCTAACATCGGGGTGCAAAAAAATTAAAAACACTAAGGATGGAATAGTGTATAGAAGTTTTTATTCAGTACATTTCATGTATGCATTTTTATTACCCTATCCATATTCTACTTTAGTCTGGATCATGGGTAGTCAACCTACGTGGCATGTCTAGTAGGGTATATGGTGTGTTGGAATTGTTATTTAATCTAGGCATTTACCACCTGTACACATTGAGCCATAAATCCTAAGTACATGATATATACACCTAAATATATGGAGTGTGTACTACTACTTAATATTTTATGCTGGGTCGACCAAAAAATAATTTCCAGTAGGGTACATGATATATAAATCCCATTTATCACTTAAGAATATACTTTTAGAACCACCCAATCATGCACCTATTGTACATAGTGTGAACTATAGCCCATATGTCATGTGGGCCAGTTGGTCAGCCAAAATTGTACTCATATACTTGCTTAAATTACACAACTTAAAATACATGGCTTGTAATCCTAATTCACACATTTTATGATATTTATAACCAACATAAATCCTAGTGCCACAGAATGTGACATACATAGAATGTGACTCAAGGGACTGTACATCATGTAGTCTCAAAAATTATAGCAGATCTAGAATATTCTCCCAATGTGTTTCCAACTACTGTGTCCATGTTTTTGAATTCCCACAGTTCCCATCATCAAATTTCTTCTATCTATCTCACTTTACATAGCATTCTAACATTGTTGGCACTCCTTCAGAGCCTGGCATTTCCCTTCTATAAAAGCTCTGCTAGCTTCTCATTGCCGAAAACACCCTAGCCAACTCTATTCACCGAACTCCTCAAGCACTACCACTATTAGGGAAGACCCTTGATTTTAAACCTTAAACCACCGCATTTTCACACCTCTCCAATTATTTCCTCTCTGGTACTCAATTTCACCACCATCATGAGCCTTCACTATCAAACCACAACTGAAAGAGAGGGGGAGGGGTATTCAAACAATGGTGGTCAAATGGAACCTGACCACCTGAATTCCAATTTTAAAATATTCTCATTTATGGGATTGGAATAAAATATATTTTTTAAAAATAGTTGATTCCCTGTTAGTTTATAAAAAACCATGTGAATTTGACTTGAAAAACATTCCAAAGATAGCTCATAATTATTAACGAAAAATAATATTCTATTAAACATAAGAAATACATTAGTTTAATAATCCCAGAAATCCTTCACAATAAAACATTATTAAAAATGAATTTAAAATATTAAAATCCTTGTAATAAAAATTTGAAAATTCTGAATGTCATGTAGGTGCAAGATAATAGTAAGCCTATGACATAAATAATCACCTGGATTTCAAGAACACATAAACCAAGTGCCCTATATTTTTGATGAATTTTTTATGGTTAGTAATTTCAAAATTGAATTATTATTTGAAAACTTCTAGTTCCAAATATACTTTTAAGTCAACTACTTATCTTAGAAATTCCACAAGAAGTGTGAGGCTTTAAATAATTGATCTTCAAGTTTTAATCTTGAATAATTTTTTTGTTGGTTCCTTTGTTTCTCTATTGATGTTCAAGTTCATTGAATGGATGTATCTAAATTTTTTTTTATTTCTATGGTGGTTTGTTTTTTGATCTATATGTTTGTGAGGAACTCACTAAAACTTAAGGTGAATTTATAAAAATAAAAAAATATTTTTGAGAGAAATATTTTTTGCATCATGAAAATGATCATTGTTTAGAACATAATTAAAAATTTATGAAATATTCTAATTATTAATATTCTAGAATTTATATTATGTCTTACCATATGGGATTAAGAAATATTTTTCTTGGGTGAAAGATTTTAAAAATGTAAATAATGATGTGAATTAAATTGCTAAAACCCCTACCTTATTGGAATAAAAAATTTCTCCTTTATTTGTTTGTCAATGCCATTAAAATAACTTGTCAATGATTCATGAATCCACCTATGTTTTGATTTTTGTTGTTGATTCCATTAAATAATGATCTCCCATTTCTCCATTTTCTTTTTTTGGTGATGAGAGGAGGAAAAGATGGATAAACTTAAAAGTTGGTGAAAATATTAATTTGTATTGTCACTTCTGGGTCAACATGATAAATCATCTAGAAACTGAAAAAAGTCTTGTTCTAGGACCTTATACCAAAACATGAAATTATTAATCTTACTAATTAAAACACCCCACTAAAAATATAATTTTAGTTTTACAATTTCCATCTGAGCTTTAGTTTAGCAGATAGTTAAAGGTTCTAGATGCATCAGAAGAACCTTATGGGTGAATAACCATTATGTTTTTGGTTGGATTAAATGGATAATTCACCAATTTTTTAAGATATAAACATCATGACCAATGAAATTTTTCTACTAAATATTTCTATATAAATAATTAAACCCATAGAGATACTTTTTTATTTTCATTTAATAATTTTTTTAAATAGATTGTAAGAAAGAATTACTCATCTTAGGATCTTCATTTGATGATGTTATTGATCATCTAAAACACTATTTTGGATTATAATTGTGGCATAGGAAGGACCCAATGTATATCCCCTCTAGTGTTAATCCATATGTGGTCCTTTGATCTATGAAAAACACTGATGGAATGTTGGGTGCTATTAGGATGGATCGATCATCTTGTGTAGTTCATCTTGATCAGTTCAAGATCATTTAGGCTCGAAGGATTCTCTCTTTTCTTTTCATTCTTGTGAGGATGAGAGAAGGAGGAATCTAGAGAGAAATTCATTGTATACAATGATTATAAATTCTTAATTAACCTTATGAAATAGACATATACATCTATTTATAGAGTTAGGGTTAAGGTTAAAAATATTATTTAATTATGCAACTTCCCTTAAATAATATAATAAACCTTATCTGACCTCTTTTTATTTAATATTATTATTATTATTATTTTACAGCATTCACTAACTAAAATGGTGATAAATATTATTTTTCTATATTATAAATTGATATTTATCATTAGACATTATATTAGTCCACTCATCCTCCTCAACATTTATTGAATACTTGAGTAAATATTTAATTATAAATTGTATTCGTAAATAAATATTCTATTCAAAACCTATCAAATAAATATTTATTAAATATTCAATAAATAAAATAAATATTATATTCACAGTCTTATGAATAAATATTTATTAAATATTCATATAATTAAAAATTATTTATTAATGAATAAATTATTATGTATTACATTGTGAATATTAGTGATCAATAAATCCTAAATGAAATTATTCCTTTTTATTGAGAATAATATTTATTATAATAATTAAATTCAAAATAGAATTTAATTGAGAATAATAGAAACATTTAGTGAGTGACTCTCTAGGATTCTTTCTCATTGGAATTAGGTGGGCTTTTCTAAAGTCTAAGATTATTGTTTAGCAATGGGTAAAGATACCCAAGAGAAAAAAGTTAATGTTACAATATCTACAACCACACATGAATTATTAATATGTAATATAATCCCATTTTCACAATATCTCACCATATAGGTCGCATGCATGTGTCATCAACCACTGTGTTTAATATGTATTTATTTGACTACATAAAATAAACTCATCATTATACCATGGCAATAGAATTTAATGTGATGGACCAATTTAAATCAAAGGGATGAGATATAAAAATCCATAAATATAAAAGTAACAAATCATTTTTGGACTTATTCATTAATAAAATGTCATTTGTGATGCACCCTACTACCCAAAAACATAAGGTGTTGCTATTTTGGTCAGAACATAAAAGTACAGAAGTCATGAAAAGCATTAATAATAAAATTAAATTATAAGGACCATTAAACATGCTCATAGATAGAAATATCCAATGACATATGAACATGTATAATTCCTGCATGTGGGTATGTTCTCATAATCTCCCATCTTATAGATTATCGAGTGAAAACTTCTTGAGAAGAATTATCATCTATTTATGAGTACTCACACCTGGTAGTCAACATTCTATGTGTCCCATCAAAGTATGTTATCTGACCATAGAACTATATTTAAGAATATCATCATGGCATTTCAAGGTTCTCATAATATTGGGGAATTTTTATGACCTTATCAATGCGAAAGATACTCTAGGACATTATTACATTAAAATTATGAAAAAAAATGAAAAATATGTAAAAATATGTTTTATTAATATTCAAATATTAAAATATACATGTAATACAAAATATAAATAGTTGGTTCTTGAACACCAACTCCAAAATACTCCCACATGGACAAGAGCCAACTGCATGTGACTATTATTCTACTAGACCTCACATGATGATCATGTTTCTGCTATGTTAAGGCTTTAGTCAAGGGGTCTACCACATTGTCTTTCATAGATATTCTACTCACTATTATGTCACATATTTGATAAAAAACCCCCAAGAGATGATAATTCTAAATTATGTGTTTCTTCCACTAATGTGACCTTGTATCCTTTGAAAGAGCCACCAGTATAGTATTTTCATAATAAAGTATGATAGGGTTATTAATCTTAGGAACCACTTCAAGCTCTTGGATAAAGTTAGGTGTCTAAACTACTTATTTAGGTACTTCAGAATCTATAATATACTCAAAATCTATTTTAGGATTTTAAACCATGACTTTATTTAATATCTTTTATCTCAAAACACCTCCATTAAGGGTGAAGATATATCCCATCTATGATTTCATATCATCTTGATCTATTTGAAAACTAGCATATGCATATCCTCTGATTACTATCTCCAAATATATCCTATATAATATGAACATAGCCTTATTACACCTCATATAATTAAGGATAGTCGTGACTTCCATCCAATGGAGGTCATCTTGATATCTTCCTACCACACTTAAGACATAAGTGAAATTTATCCTACTATATAGCGTAGTGTATATGATGGACCCAATGATCGATTTGTATAGAGTCCTTACCATCCTTTGTATTTCCTCATGTGTCTAAGGAAACATTTTCTTGGAAGTATTAATTTTATTTGATGGTGAAAAAAAACCCCTATTAGATTTTTTATACTGAATATTTTTAGTATCTTGTCAATATATGTACTTTTATTTAGTTCAGGAAACCTCTTGGATCTATCATGATGGATCTTGATCCCAAGAATATATGATGTTTCATCTAATTCCTTCATGGAGAATAATGAGTTTAACCACACTTTAATAAACTGTTAGATTGGTATATCATTTCAAATAATTAGTATGTCATTGATATAAACTATTAACAAAATAATTATACTACCACTAAAACATGTATAGATACTAGGATCACATTCATTGTTTATGAAATAAAATTCTATTATGGATTCATTAAACTGAATATTACATGACCTAGATGAATATTTTTATCCATAAATTGATATTTTTAATTTATATACCTTTTTGGAATCCTTTGGATTCAAAAACCATTTAGGTTGTGTCATATAGGAATCTTATTGAAGGTTCATTTTAAGTAAGGCTATTTTGATATCCATTTTCCAAATCTTATAGTCATAGTATTATAACATGGAAAGTATACTTTTGATGGATTTAAATATATAAACTAGTGAAACAGTTTCATTGTATTCTATTCTATGATGTTGTTTTAACCCTTTTAAAACCATTCATGCCTTATAAGTACTGACTTTTCTATCAATGTCCAGTTTTTTCTTTAATTCCCATTTGCAACCAATGGTATTTACATACACTGGAGGATATACCAAAATCCAAGCCTAGTTTTGGTACATGGAATCCATTTTGGAATTCATATCCTCTTTCCATTTGGAAACATCTGTTCCACTTACTGCTTTTTTATAAGTTATAGGATCAATATTATAAACTGATAATGATTCTCCATCCTTGGGTACTGTAAAATCATATATTTTATGTTCTCTAACCTCTCTTGTACTCTTATGTTGTACTTATATATATAGAATTTATTATTCTATGGGTATTTGTAGAATATGTTCATGTTCCAACTATTGTGTACCTTGAGTCTGGATTTCATCAAATTCTATCTCTTTCCCGCTATCTCTTTTAGAGATGTGATCCCTATCAAGGAATATGGAATGTATTTCCATTATTACCTTTTTTTGAGGGGTTATATATGTAATACCCCTATTTTATTAGGGTATCCTATAAATTTTTAGTTTCTTCCTTGAGGTACAAGTTTGTTTTCTAAAGATGCCTTAACAAAGGCTTCACATACCCACACATGTAAGTATGAAATCACGGGTTTTTTCCACTCAATGATTGGTACGAAATATCACCTTCCACTTTAGTTCAGTCCTTGTTTAGTATTTTAAATTCTATCTATAATGTGTATACTCAAAAGGATAATGGAAGACTCATATGAATCATCATTTATCTCACTATGTATAACATCTTATGGTTCCTCCTTTCACTTACAACATTCCATTGAGGTGTATAAGGAGGAGTGAGTTGGGATAGAATCTAAAACTCTTGTAAGTAATCAATGAAGACTTGATTAAGATATTCTTCACCATGGTCTGAGTAGATTTTCTTAATATTCTTACCAATCTTATTCTCAACTTCATTCTTGTATTATTTGAATTTATCAAAAGAATATAATGTATACCCCATCAAGAAGACATATCCATATCTGCCAAAATCATTAGAAAAAGTTATAAAGTATGAGTACCCACAACTTGCTTCAATTGAAAATGGTTTACACACATCTGAGTGAACTAATTCAAGAAGCTCCTTAGACCTTTCACCTTTTCCACTAAATGGGGATTTGGTTAATTTGACTTGTAAACATGTATAATATACACTAAGTGGTTTTAGTTTAAACGAATCCAAATTTTCATCTTGGTGTATTTTAGTCAAATTCTTTTCAATTACATGAACTATTTAGTGATTTCATAGTTGGGTGTGGTGTGACTCATGTGAACTAGTTTCATTATTTATTTCCATGAATTTGTTTGCATAGTCTAACACATAAATACTGTTATTTAAATATTCCTTACCATAAAATATTCTTTATTTATAAAATAAAAAACATTTATTTTCAAACATGAAAATAAATCCATCTATATCTAGTCTATATAGAGATATAACATTTTTTATGACTGAAGGAACATAATAAAAATCTTTTAAAACTACTATCATTTCTATCAGAAACATGAGGTGGTAATATCCAATAGTCATGGCAACAAGTATGGATCTATTGGATGATCTTAGATCTACCTCCCCTTAATCAATATTCTAGAATATACTTTGTTTCTATATTTTAATACATATTTGAGAACTACATGTTGTATCCAAAGCCCGATTTAGATAAATAGATAAATTAAAATTCATGACAAATTCACTTGAAACTTCCTCTTACTTATTTTACCGAATACAATTTTTCTTCTAGTGGTCTTTCATTCCACATGAAAAATAGACATCATTGTATTCCCTTTCTTGTAACTTTATCATTCTCTTCTTAGAAGGGTGTTTCAAAGAATATTTGGACTTAGATCTCTTCACTTGGACTTTCTTATTATTCATCATATGGATTGAAGGATTTTCACACTTCATATCCTTATGAACCTAGTGAAGTATAGTGAGAATATCTGTGAGATACATCTCTATGTTATTCTTATTAAAATTAACAACAAATCTATATAATCTATAAGAGATAGATGGAATAATGATATTAGTGCATAGTTCATTAGGTAGTTTAAACCCCAGAACCTCTAGGCCCGCAATTTAGCCAATTTGTTTGACTATTTGAGGCTTATATGGTAAACCTTCTCCAATATTATTCTAAAATAGAACCTCATATATCTCAAATTATTCTTATATAGCTCTCTCTTGATATATACAATAGATATATTTGAGCATGATATAAGAATCCATGTCTTCATGTGTATTAATGAGCTCATTAGATATGGATGGATGCATTAAAAATTGAAAATAAACCATGTCACTCATGTGTTTATCATTGAACGCGAACTCCTCATCACTTACCTCCTTAGTAAGCAGATTATGTGGTGAGGATTCTAGCATGTAATATTTCTATTCATGGCATGACACTACCCATAGGTGTTTGAACCATTCCTAGAAATTACTTCCATTAAAGATATTGACTTTCTCCAAAATTGTTCACAATGATAATGTGGATAAGAAATCCATTATTATATAATTATAAAGATAATATTATTGGTATATTTATTGATTAAAATTTATGCACGACAAAATAATAATTTAAATTTTATTAAGTATCCCACTATTTTATCAAGTCTTGTTGGACCTCACCATTGAACTAGGAATGTACCATCACTCAAGATAATCTAGTATCAAAGATCCATATTTCCCTTTTCATAACACAAGTGAGTGCTTGATTAATTATTCAAAGGTATTTATGTAGGAAGGTATTTTCCAACTGTGGTGTTGAAGCTCCTTTATCCATTGAGTAGACTCCCTAATCCAGAAACCCTTACTTGGATTTATTTAACACTTTACTCCAAGTTACATCAGGTCTAGAGATGGATACTTCTCTTGATTAAGTCAACCCAACACTTTCATAATAACTCCCCAATAAAATTAAGTGTCCCAAACAGGGTTGGTTAAAAATGTAGTTTTATGGTTTCATTATTAATCAAGAAATAGAAGGATTAGTTTGAATTAATATTAAGTTTATGGGTTTTTATTTATTAGGAATAAATTTTTCCATTTTTATCTATTACATGTATTATTAATATTAATTTTAATTTAATTAAGGGATTAAAAATGTTTTTATTAAACATTTATTCATACTCAATTTATCTAAATAACATCTTTACATATTCAATTATTTATTTATGTGATCATAGTCTTTCATCAATAAAATAAACCATGCATAAGACATAAATAAATAAATGACATAATCATGAGTTTATCTAGTGGTTGTTTTATTGATTGGATAGTAAACCAACTTATGATCCTAGGGGAAAACTCATTTCATCAGTCTTGGCATGAGCTTCAGCATTCCACCTTGTCCACATATGTATCACCTAGGTTGGTTTGATCTCAGTTATTTCTTGAACCAACTCCATGAACCTTAAGATAATCCTTTTATTACATATGTTTATAACTCACACACAGGTGATGGAAACTAAAGGATTGGTTAAGGATAATCTTGGACACACAGGTGCTACATAATAAAAGATGGAGTGATGAATCACATGCCATCATATCTAATTAAATAATAAATAATTGAAAACCATGAAATTAAATTAAATAAAACTAAATTATACATAGTTCTTTCCAAATATCATGATCAGTCATACACATGAAAAGAATATAAAAAAGTACAATAATTATCATTCACTTCAATTCATTATCTATTATTAAGATAAAAATAATTTATTTAATTAATTAATTCTATTTATATTAATGGAAATATGATGTCTTATGGATATTCCCATCATAAAATGAATTTAGGAAAAATAAATGGAATAACCAATAATTACAAATAATTATAAAGAATTAATTAAGAATTTTTCAACTCTTTAAAACCTTTACTAAATAGTCAAACACATCTGGTGTTAATAGTGTAATTAGGTTTTTAATGCTTACATTAATTATTTCAATGTAATTTAATTCTATCCTTTATTGGGAGACTAAATTCCATGTACTAATTAGTTACACACTATCTTCCTATATTATTGTGTATATAGGATAAATTCCTAGGTCTTTGGCATATACCTTAGCCATATTAAACAACATGTACTAATAAGCTACAAGTTGTGTGGTCCAGTTTCCATGTTCCTGGGATAAAAACCTTGGGATTCAGTGTGTATCTCATCCATATTACACAACATATACTAACGAGACACACATTGTGTGGTTTACTTTTCATGTTACCTCACAACACACTGATTGACTTGGCATGTTTTTCAGATATAGGAATTAATGTGTTTCACAATGTGTACGCCGAATAAACATTTTGTGTCAAATTAATGGTCCAAGATTTTAGTCTCACATAGTCATAAACCATGTATTTGACCACATGGTTATTGTGAATTTCTCCACTAAACTATGTAGAATACACAATGTGTACTCCATCTACATGCTACGTAGTCTGGAAAACCATGTGCTAGGTTGGTTTGGTCAATACTTAGTGTACAATAAATGAACCATGTGTAATAACTGCTTAGTGCTCTATGTGTATCTTGACACATATAGGTGCAGTGAAATGGGGTGCATGGTGTGTATTTTAGCTACATTCCATGTAACCTAATTTACCATCTAGAAAATTTAATACCACTTGATGGAATCTCCAATCATCCTTTATCTATTCTTGAACCTTAATAAAATATGAATCTTGATCGAATAATATTAAAATGTGAAAAACATTTCAATTAATCCTTATATTAAAGAATTAATAACCTATAAATGAAAACTAACCATAATTGTGTATATATAATTGAAAATAAAATAAATAATTATAAATTAAAAGGTGATTTCTCTAATAGCGCTTGAAGGTTTTGGATGTAGTAGAATCACCTTATGGGTGAATAACCATTAAGGCTTTTTTTAGATTCAATGATCATTCTTCAATTTTGTAATATATAAACATCTTGAACAGTGAAATTTTTCCATCAAATATTGAAATAGAAATCCCAAAACCTAGAGAGGGTCTTTTTTATGTTAAATTTGAAATCAATTTAAATAAATTGGAAGAAATAATAACATGTATTGGGATCTTTCTTTGATGATTTTGTTGACCATATAAAACCCCTTTTCAGGTTACCATCATTGAATGGGGAGAACCCAATATAGAGACCCCCTAGAAATGATCCAAAAATGGTCATTTTATCCTTGAACAACATCAATGGAATGTCGGGTGATAAAATGGAGGATTTATCATCTTGTGTCATCCATATTTATCGCTTCAATATCCTTTAACCTTGAAGGATTCTATCGAATTATTCTTGTTCTTGATAGGATAAAAGATGGAGGAATCTAAAGAGAAATGTTTTGTGCACAGTGATTCTTAATTATTAATTAACCCTGCATAATAGACATAGTCATCTATTTATAGAGTTATGTTTAAGGTAAAAAATATTATTTAATTTCACAATAGCTCTTAAATAATATAATAAACCTTATCTAAACTCATTTCATATAATAATAATATTGTTATTATTTTATGGTGTGCACTAACTAGAATGATAAGAAATAATATTTTACCATATTGTAAATTAATATTTATCACCATAAACAATCTTGGTTCACTTTTCCTCCTATAAATTTATCGACTACCCAAATAAATATTTAATAAAATATTTTATTGATAAATAAATATTCTATTCATAGTCTGGTGAATAAATATTTATTAGATATTTAATAAATAATTATATTCATAGTATGGAGAAGAAAATTTTATTAAATATTCTTGTAGTTAATAAAATTATATATTAATTAACAAATATTTATTTATTACCTTGTGAATAATTGTGATCAATAAATGTGGAATAAAATTATTCTTCAGTATTGAGAATAATATTTATTCCAAAAATTAAATTCAAATATAATTTAACTAAGATCAATGAAAATACTTAGTGTGTGACCTTATAATCTTCTTAATCATTGGAATTAAGCATTATTTTCATAAATTCAATATTACTATATAGTAAAGGGTCAAGTCACCCAAGAGAAATAAGTTAATGTCATAATGTCAAAAACCACACATGAATGCTTATTATGTAATATAATCACTTTGTCACAATATATCATCAAGAACACCTCCCAAAGGTGTCATAAACCTATGTTCTTGATATTTATTTATTTTACTATCTAAAATAAAATCATTGTTACACTATGGTTAAAGAATTTAATGTGAATTTGAAAGGTGCTATCATGGGTTCTCTCAAACAATGTATAAATTTTTATTACTTAGGTACAGTAGAGTGTCTGACTAATGTCATTATCTATGGTGGTAGTATTTAAAACAACATATTAAAGGTATTTTTGAAACAAAATAATAGAAAAAATACAAAAATTTCAATAGTTTGTTCTAAGTTTATAACATAATAAGATATATGTTGGAAAAATTGTATTTTTCTATTTTTGAGATTTAATTGATATAACAAAAAGAGAATATTATTTTTTAAAAGATATTTTTAAAATGAATAATGGATATAACTCTAAATCTTCACTTAATTATTAATAATTATCAATAAAATTAAAATCCACTTAATTATGATCCTCTTATTTTTTAACCCTCAAACCCTATGATAATTAACTTAAGCACAAAGATGAAATGAATTAAACCATAGGCTAGCTTCGATACATGAAATCATAGAACACCACTTGGATTTATATTTTAAGGATAGTTTATTTCCAGTGGTAAATTAGGGAATATATCAATTCTATAAATGAGTATTATTTGAGTTTTGGGATTTTATTTGAACTCTAAGAATTGATCCCATGTTATTTTGTTTTATCAATTAAGTTTTTCTCTAACAAAACACACATTACTTGACCTTGTGTGTTTTATAATACTTGTTCAATTGGTTGATTGGTTTCCATTAAGTTAAAAACATAATTCATATATCATATTAAGTGAATCATAGTATCTCATTTATCCAACAAGAATAAGTGAATAAGGTGATAATTAGATTGATTACTAAGAAAACTACACGTACAAGGGAGGTGTAGTCATCATAGAAACGTTTTTCATGTGCAAAGTCCTAGAAAGGGTATAACCCAATATTTTTTCTAATCATAATTTCTAGACCAATGAAAATAATAATATAGTCATAAAAATTAAATAAAATAATTGAAATAGAATATAATGAGATAATTTATTGTAAGAACAACAATGTTACAACAATGAAGAGGAAACGAAGAGTGTTTTGGAGTATATCCTAGCTTGGGATCTTCCCTCCTACAATGGTGTATATAAATGCAAAGCCACCACTTATTCTCTAATCCTAATACTCTAATGTATGGGAAACCACCTCTAAATGAGAAAAAAACATATTTATAGAGTGGAGGGGTGGCTAGGATTCCAAGAGTTTAAAAGTGTTAATGGGAAATTCATGCAAATATTTTAATCCAAATTTCACAGACTTTTTAAACTTTTAAATGCATAAACTATATCTTT
The DNA here is from genome assembly GCA_963277665.1 of Viscum album. Classification (NCBI taxonomy): domain Eukaryota; kingdom Viridiplantae; phylum Streptophyta; class Magnoliopsida; order Santalales; family Viscaceae; genus Viscum; species Viscum album. The sequence continues at coordinate 986,952,148 of OY728166.1, read as the reverse complement.
TTATAGAAGGATTATTTTTTTCAAAATTAATTCCTCTATATAATTTCCAAATTTGAGTCTAATATAAGCTTTTATGTAGAATATATTTCTCAAATGTTGAAGTGATGTCTAATTTTTTTAGTCTAGCCCAACTTTAAATTCATAGCCCATTTACTCCAATCAAGATGCAAGATCTAGCTTTGATTGAATAAATTAAAGTTTTATACCATTAATTGAATAATTATTTTATGAAATTTAAAGTTAAAATAATTAACAAAACAATATTTATGTCCAAAATATTACAGTGCACTTTAAAGAGTCAAAACTAGAATTTTCATCAAATTTAAAAATTAATAATCTAATCCCAAATATTCCATAAATAAAAATATTTAACACAATGTGAGGAAATTATATTATTTATTAAAAATAAAATATTCAATAAAAATTTGTTTTAAAAAATAGTTCAATTTCAATAAAATGGTTGATATATCAACTTCCATAAATATAGAAGGGAAAATTCATTCCTCAACTTATTCATTAATAAGATATCATTCATGATGCACCTAATGTACCCTACTTACCACAAACATAAGGCATCACAATTTTAGTCCATAAATCAGAGTCTAGGAGTTAGGAAAAGCATTCAAAATAATCTTAAATTCTAAGGATCATTACACATGCTCATATATAGGAATATTCATTGACATATAAACGTGCAGGATTTCTATGAGAGGGTCTATTTTCATAATCTCCCATATTGGATATTATCAAGTGCAGACATCGTGTGAAGTAGTCTCGTCTACTTATGAGTACTTACACCAAAAAATCAACATTCTATGTGTCTCATAATAGTATTTTATCCCACTATAGAACTATATTTATGAATATTTTCATGGAATTTAAAGGTTATAATAATATCAGGGAACTTCCACGACTATATAAATGTGAAATATTGTCTAGGAAATTATTACATTAAAGTAATGCAGAACCATGAACAATATAAAATAACATTTTTTATTAATATTTAATTATTTTAATTTTCATGTAATATAAAGTAAAAATAGTTGGTTCTAGAATATCAACCCCAATAATAATAACTTTCATGTTGGCAGGAAAATTATTTATTTATTTAATAAAGATTAAATACCCTTAAGAAAACAACTAGCTCGAAACTTCACCAAAATTCAATTTCATGGTAAACACCAAAACCCAAACTCAATAAAACCATATAAAAATTTTGAGTTCATCCCTTGGGGTAAATTTAACATGTTATCATTTTAGAGGACCCCAAACCTTGAGACACAAAAATTAATTTTGTCTTAATGAGGAAACAATTGGGTCTCTACATCTTCCTTGTTTTAAAAAAAATCACAAAAAGGAAATAAATAGAGCTTCAAAACAAAAAAAATCATTAAATAACATTGTGTTGAAAACAACCCACATATGCACATGTGAAATCTGTCTTTGGAGGTCCAGTCTCAATGTGAACTCAAGACACTACCATACAAAAAAAACAACACCTTCTCTACCACTTTCATCCTTATTACTTTACCTGGATTTTTACCTCTTCATAGGAATAATTAAGCTCAAGAAAATTCCAAAAAGTACTTAGAATAAGAATATACTCACACTATGTGACTCCCACCATTATTCTAATCTGATGACCTTTCCATACTAAAATCACTCATCTTCATAGCATAAAGAAAAAATCATGAACTATTGATACCATATCTAGAAAGTTTCATTAACAATTGAACCAACTATGAGATAATTACTCTCCCCACCTTTAAATATCATCCCAAAAGTTATCAAAAATAAATCATTGATCCCCTATAAACCCTATTACAGGTTTAATCAATTAAAGATTCCATGATGACACTATAAGAGCCTATAAGGAGAGGCTCCTTGAAGTATGCTTCAACTTCTCATCACCATTAGACAAGGCACACATACCGAAATCACCCACACCAAGCATAAGGACCTCACTAGACCCAAATTAAATATTTTACCTATCATATATGAAAACCACATAGCTGCACTTTTAACTTTAAACAATATCACTCCCCATACTGAAGATAACCTAGTTGGTTTATAGTCACTCTTCAGGTAATCAACTTATGATTACATTAAGAAGTAACATCATCCTACTAAATCTATAATAAAACCAACCCTAAGCTCAATAGTGATCCATTCTACCGAAATATGAAGTAGAAAATTCTGACCTATTTGGATAAACATTCTCTATTATCTCCAAAGCCTGAGATAATAAATACCAAAACTAAAGAAACCAAGAACCTCAACCCACTGAGAAACATCACTCATCACATAGATAGTTCCACCACATGATGAAAAACAATTCTCAATTACGCTAACACCATCAAGGTATTATACCCAATTGGGAAATTTTAACATAAAAATAACCAATAAAACACCTAAAATAATCCTTAGGAAAACACTATTATCTAACCTTTAAAAAAGACAATGTACTCCTTGCATTTAGGAGAACCCATCCGGTATGTTTCCTATAAAAAACTAATCACACCTAATACCATATTGATTCCTCCATACTATACTTTACACACTCTTTTATATGTTTGGTTAATTAAAACTAATCAAATAAATATCACATCTCTTTCTTCCATCAAAACCAGCTGCACTGAGATAAGCTACTTAAACATATCCTTCACCTATTGAGCATGGAACTCCTGCTAAGGGAATCAATTTACACACCACCATTGGGCCATTCTATTCACAAAATCCATTATAGATTCATGATTTATGTAATCAAACCATTACTCCACCATATTAAAAATTATTTTTAATATCACACCTCAAGATATCGCCACACTACTGGTGCTCTCGAAGTAAGATAGTAAACATATCCAAACACCCTAGATGATCACCCTTTATTTCCTCTAAAACAAGTGTGGAACTAATAAATATAACAACAAAATGATCCATGGTTCATATAAACATTTCTTAGGTTTCATTAATCTCAAATATATGACTAGTATATCAATATGCCCCTACAGAAACCTAAACACTACCTATGTAATTTCATTCCCACAAAACTAGAGATGGTGCTAACAAGTCTTAAGTTCAACATTCAAAAAAATATTCACTCCTCTCTATAGGGAAAATATTTTCCACTTATCCTAATGAAAACCTCTCTCTAAAAGGTCTCTTAATTAAACCATTATCCCCTAAGAACAATTGGTCTATGTAATAGGCTATAAAATATATATTTATGATCCCTAAAGAAAATTGACATAGAATCCAATATCTTAATAAGGGAAAACCCATAGTTATATTTATAAAATTTTCTCATGGTCCACAACTACTTTGGAAAACTACTTCACTACAGTTTTGATAGTGTTCCCAGTTTAATTAAACAATTATAGGATATTAAGCTACAATCCTAAAAAATTATTCCCTACACATCATGTTTAAGGGTACCACTGACCATTTAAGGTAAACCATGACCCAAACTACTTTTCTACGCATACCTCACAATGATTAAAAATTTTCCAACATATTCCAAGGGTGTTGATACAAGTTATCGTCCCAATATGTTATAATATCACTAAATATCTCTCTCGTTTGAGGAATAGCTCTCACTTATAAATAATTTGAATAGGGAATGTTCACCACTAGTAGTTTTCTTCATCCAAAGAGGTATTACTAGGAGCTCTATTAGAATATCTAAAACTAGATCAATAATACAAAAAGTAAGGAATGAAACATTCTCAATGAGTATGAATTTTAGTGAAGGGGACATAAATCATACATTAAATATTTTCATATATCACCTTATTGATCCATTCATCATGTGAAACTACATGTGTCATGATCATTAGCACTTTATAAAAAATTAAGACCAGATTATGGAGGTAGTGGAGATATCCCAGCATGTTTCCCATCTCTAACTACTCCTACACCACTAGGTCTTCTTCTAATTCTACCTATTAAAAGGATATTGATCCAACAAAAAAAGTATTCTAACTTCAATGTCTCTTTTAACATGGAGGTCTTCCCACAACACCACACTAGCTAACCATAAGGAAATGTAGTCCTGCACCAAAACCAAGGTTCAAATCTACTAGGAAAATTCACAACTTTCAGTGATCACTCTAGGTATCTGGTGTATGTGGGGAATGTAAAAAGATACAACCCCAACACAAATTTCTCTAAAGGCCTCACTCATACTCTCAAGCTTGAATAAAATCAAATCTGTATTGGGAAAAATGAGTACATCTTCAGTAAACATAGATGCATACTTGGATATAGTGTTTTTTTCCTAAATATGGTATTTATGAACTCAAAAAACCTTAATCTTGTCATATAGAACTTATTGAAAAAAATATCAATCTCTAAAAATGGTAAAATAATACCATCACAAATTTAGGTAAATATAAACCAATTGATCATTTCACCATAAAGAGAAAGTACAATTCAAGAACCACCATCTAGTTAGTGAGTGCGTGAACCAAAAAGAAAACATGACTCTCAAACCCCAACCAATCCTCATCCCCTAGAGAAACAAGGTCACCTTATAAACCAATGAGGCATCTATAATGAGAACACATATAACACATTTACTCTATAAGTAGTCTTGACCGTCTTTTTGAAAATTTTATATTCTTTTCAAGGAAGTATGCACTAAGACCAAATGATAGAGGATCCCTCATCTCATAGGGAAAGGATACCTCACAATAAGCCTCAGAATTGATACACCATCACTCAACTGATTATAATAGAGAGTTTCAAATACTATAATGGTCTCATCATGACCCTACCTTTGATCTTGATCTATTTTTCTATGGGTAACATCCTCTATTTGATATAATAAACCCATGGTCACTTGAGCATATCTGGGTGATATTATGTAGGAATGGAATGAAAAAACATGATCGGTCATATTATGATGCATGTACCGGCTTACTTGTTTCCTATGAATGAAGAATTAGAATTCCAGGTCAACTAATAGGTTATTATAGTCCTAGAAAAAAAGATATATAAAAATTGTACCTGCATTGGTTCTTCTATTATGATAACCAAACTAAAGACCCCCTTGGCATCACTGCCCTAAATTGTGATGTCATGTTACCAACTTTTAGACATTTCCAATTTATTTACTTATTTCCCTCTTTAATTGGGTGTGTCATGCGACTCCAGAGGATGGAGATAATTGTTTTGGTAAATTAACCTAAATTTCATAGTATAAATGTATAATGTCTTAATGGGGATCTCTCTGAGATCGGATAACACCTATGGTAGTTTGGAGTTTTTATACATAAAATTGGAGTTTTTTGGTCTTCTAGAAATTTACACATCGTGTAATGGGAGTGCATGACGTTTAATAATATCTAGGATCATGGAATCATCTGAATACGCACCATGTAAATATTACACACTCTTTAAGTGGTAAAATATTTGTTTTAATAAAAAGGTTATGGGTTTTTTGATATATATACCCCATAGATTACATGAAATTTAATGGAATTACATTCCATGTAATCATAACTTATTGTGTATTTATGGAACTACATGGATGATTCTTATTTAATTCTTCCATATCCCTTCTCCCTCTTGACCCAGATATCTTCTCCAATTATTTTGGGAACCACTGTTCATTATAGATCGATTCGTTTGGTGTTGGATCATTAGGTTGGTTGTGTTGCATCTATCCGGGTGAGAGATCCTTTATGTTTATTTATTTCCTTTGATTTTGGTTGTGTCTTTTCATTGAGATATAGGATTTATTGATCAGAGATGATTTTTATTCTTGATTATTTCTAGATTATTTGTGTGATCTTATTCTAGGGGTCAATCTTTTGTTGGTTGCAGTGTGGTGGGCGTGTTTTCTTGAGGTATGTTATGATCTTTACTCTTATCTAACACTTTTTTTATTGAATAAATTCAAAGAGATGTTTATATTTAATATAGTTCCTCTGTTGTCATTTTTGTGTCCTTCCTTGTTGGTGGATCCTGTTACAGGCATGTGTAATACAAGTTTTGAGGTATTTGGTTTCATCTCTAACATGTGTTGGATGAATTAAATTTCTTTTTTTATAATTTTTTTTATAAAATTAATTATAATGATTTATTTATGGATTTTTGTGTGTGTAGATGGTTTTTTGATAAAATATTTTTTTCCCCAGGTTTTGGTAAATGAATATTTTTTTTCAAAGAATGGTAAAAAAAAATCTGAAATGGTTTTCAAATTGTAGTTTTAATGAAATTTTTTGATGAAGTGGTATGGAAAAATAGAGCACATTGGAAGCCTTGTGTACTTAGGTAAAAGGTTTAGGAATGGGCCTCATCCATTGATAATATCAAGTGGTTTTCTCATGGGTCTTTCCTCTGTTCTCTAGGACTATTGTTCTAGTGACATGATAGACACTATTGGGAAGGTTCACTTTATAGGGTATTACTCATATTCCATGGATCGATGAATATATATAGGGGATTTATGTGTTCATGATTATCTATGTTGGGGTTAGGAGTTTCCTAGAAATCCTGACCTCGTGTAATCCTTGGTGTAATGCTACTAGTTCTTTGGATGATTTAGGATGTTTTGGAATATAATATTTCCCTTGTGCTTCAATATATTTGATATGATATGTGATACATGATTTGGTTTGTTTTAATATATCTAGTTTATTATATGAATATGAAATGATTTGAAACTAATTTACCTAATTTATTTTAGAAGTGTATAAAAGGATAAAATTAAATTATTTTCCCATGATTTTGATATAAAACCCCTAAAATTTATACCATAAATTTTTTTCTTTAAAGTTGAACATGCTTGGATTATTGTATAGAGAATTGATATGGAATACATGGGTGGGATCCTATGAACCCCTTTGGTGGTGTGCAGAACTTGTTATATATTTTGATGAAGGGAAATCCATGGCACCATAGTGAGGTAGTGAGGTTCTCTGTCAGTTTGGTTTGGGTAGCTAGTGGGGAGACTGTGGGAGTTTTCCCACACTATCACATCGAGACTATTGGGGTCATGGTTTTTTCATCCTTTATAGTTGGAATTTTCTCTTGGATATTTTTTTCCTACATTTTCAATTGTATCACTTCTATTTTTCTCTTTATATTATGATATATATATTCTTGTTTTCTTCTACTATCTATTTATGTATATATTTCATGTTTTCATTGCTTCGGGTTAGGTGAAATCATTCCCTCTATTTGTTATTTGATACTCGGGAGATAGTCGTCAGCCTGTGGGGATTGAGAATTCTATTTGTGTATGTGGAAATTAAGGTTGAGTACTATTTTGAGAGGGTATCTAGTTTAGGTTCATCATTGTTTGGTATTAGAGGAGTTACGTCATCAACAGTCCTTGTATTGTGATGTTTGGTAGACTAGAGATAGAATTTTTCAGGACTTGAGAGGTAGGTTGTTGTGAGTTCCTGGCTAGATCTTACCATGATGGGACTCAAGTTATTATGGGATGTTTATATGCGTGTATCCTATTTTGATTCCTTGATCTTAATCTCAATTTTTTCTTATGGGTTTTCTGGTTTGAACTAAGATTATTTTGTCTCTGATTATTTCTTTTGTTTCAGTTTGTAGCATTATGCCTCTAAGATGTGTTCTTTGGGTTCTATAGGAGATTTTAACTGTTATAAAAGGAATAAACCGATCAATCATAATATTATAGAGGTTTCTATATGATAAGTTTGTTCTATTAACCAGAATTTACTGCAAATTCAGAATGCAGGTGTTGAGGTACATCCAGGAGTTATAGGAGAAAGGGATCGATCGTGGGAATTCTTGCATGAGAATCCGCCATCCTTTAAGGTTAAAAATAAACCTCAAGAGGTGGAGGATTGTGATAAAAAAAATTTTTTTGAATATTTTATTGATAATAAATGAAAAAAATTCATCACATTATGTTAAGTAAGTTTATTTAAAAAATATTTGGGATTAGATCATTCATTTGAAAATTTGATGAAAATTCAAGTTTTACTCTTTAAAAATTCACTATAGTATTTAGAACTTAAATAATTTTATTTGAATTATTTCAACTTAATGTTTTTAAATTTTTTCCTAACTTAATTTTCTACAGCTTTTATTCAGTATATCCGAGTTAAATCATGCATTTGATTGGTGAAAATGGTCCATGAAGTTAGAGTTGGGCTGGACTCGCCAGATTGGAAATCAATTCTATTTTTTGGTCATAACTTCTACATACATTCTTGGATTGGGCTCACATTTGGAGAGGATCTCAAGAACCAAATTTCTCACAAATAATCCTTCTATATAGAATGTTGGTTCACACGTTTTGAAGGTAAAATAGGCAGTGAAACTTGGAATAAAATATTTTCCATAATTTTCCCATTCACACTTAAAACCACTTGAAACCTAGCCTACCCTCCACTCTATAAATTGGTATTTTTCTCATTTGGAGGGGTTGGGACGTGAATTGGGAGATTTAAGGCATAGGATAATTTGTTTCACTCTTTTTCTCCAAGCATTTAAATGGGGAGATCTTTTGAAGCTAGGATCCCTTCATCGAAGCCTTCTCCTTCTTCTTCACTTTGTAATATTGTTATGCATTCAATAATATCTTAATTTCTCTTCCATTTATTCTATTATTTGAAAATTTATTCTTCTATTAATCTTCCTAATTGTTCTGGAATCAAGAGTATAAATGATTTTGGGTTCTACCCTTTTTAAACCTTTTCACATGCAAAACGTTTCTACGATAACTACACTGCCCATGGAAGAGTAGTACTTTTTAGTAATCGATCTACCTATAACCTTATTCATTAATTTATTTTGAATAAATGATATAATTTAATTCACTTAATATTATCTATTAATTTATTTTTTTAATTTAAATGAAACTAATAAAGAAATTGAACAATAAACAAAAACACGTGAGGTCGGGAATTGTGTGAATTGTTAGAGCGCGATGTTAATCGGTAATAAAAAACCACACATGATCAATTTTTAGAGTTCAAACATAATACCTAAAATAAATTAGTGCTCATTTATAGAATTAATGTGTGCCTTAATTTACCACTAACCATAATATATCCTTAGAACGTTAATCAAAGTAGGTTGTTGCAATTGCATGTTCTAAAGATAGCACAGGGTTTAATTCACTTCATATTTGTGGTAAAGTTAATTCTCATAGGGTTTGTAAGATAAAGAAATTAGGGGATAAAAATTAAGTGGATATTAATTTAAATTATAATTATTTATAATTAAATGAATAGGTAGAGTTAGATTGATTATGCATTTTAAAATATTTTCTAAAAAAACATCTTCTTGTTATGTCTTTTTAATCAAACTTCATTTCAAAAATAAAAAAAATGAAAACTTCTTCTAGAAAACTTCTTATAGTTTTATAAACGATAAAAATCCCACATACTTTCAAGAAGTATGTTTTATTTCTTTAATCTTAATTTCAAAATACCTTCAATATGTTGTCTTAAATTACTTCCTCCTTTGAGAGACGACTTTGGTCAGCCACTCTGTTGCACCTAAATAACCTGAAACCGAACATCATTTGAAAGTGCCCACGATAGCACCTTTCAAATTAGTGCCATTACTGGGGTGGAAAGTAATTATTTCAAATAATTATAGTTATTCCTTTTATATTTTATTTTATTCTATTCTTATCTTTTTTCTTCATTCTTTACCCAATCTAAATTTTTCTTCTTCTTTTATTTTCTTCTTCTTCTTTTTGGACCATCAACTAAAACATCTCATTTTTATTTTATTATGGTACACTTTTCTTCTTTTCATTTTTATTTTATTTATGAAACAAACTAATCCCAAAGATCTCTTAGATCTTTACCCTGAGATTGAACGTAGCCTTAGGACCCGAATCAAACATTCTCAGCCTATGGGAAGTTTCAACATTCAACTAGTTTGAGAATTTCTCCATTTCGGGAACACAGATATTGGAAACACTTATAAATCAATCTTAAAATAAGAACAAATGGATGAAAATAATAACAATTAAATTAAATGAACCATTCAATAATTTATTGCACTAGACATTAATTATTAACAAAATTGTATTGAATACCCAAATCTCGAATCAAACTTTGAATTGAAATCTGGTTTAATTCAAATTCTTCCAAAGTTTCATCGATTATCTGGTGAGGACCCAAACAAACACCTTAAATAATTTTATTTGGTTTTATTAACCCTAAAACTAATAAATATATCTGAAGATTAAATCAAACTAAGATAATTCCCATTCTCACTTGATGGTGCTGCGAAATATTGGATGTGTTATTTACAACCTGAAGGTGTAACTTGTTGGAATGATTTGAAACATCTTTTCTTGCAGAGATTTTTTTCAAAATCAAGGACCACATCTATTTGAAAAAAAATCTTTGGTATCAAGAAAGAAAAGGGGGAGTCAATGTATGAGTACTGGCAGCGATTCAAGAAGTTGCATTCAACCTATCCACGTCACCAAATCAGTGAGAAACTCCTCATCCAATAATTCTACGAAGGACTCACACCTATGGAGAGAAGCATGGTTGATGTTGCAGTTGGATGGTCATTGGTCAACAAAACACCAGCAGTTATACGTGTGTTGATCAACAAGATGACACAAAACTCCCAACGATTTGGCGATCAAGGTACACCACATGTTAGAGGAGTACACCAGGTAAGTCCATCTTCTCATGAAAGTTGTTTAATTGATACCAAGTTAGAAACATTTACCACTATTGTGAGACAAATTTATTTGGATCAAAAGACATCCCAACCCACTCTTGTGAGACCTTGTGGAATTTTCATTGAAACAGACCACCCAATTGATTATTTCCCCCAATTATAAAAGTCAGGGGATTGTGTAGCAGTATTCCCTAGGAGACCATATCAGTAGAAACAATAGCCACATCCCCAAAAGAATTATGATTATTTTTCACCAACATACCACCAAGGGTGGAAGGATCAATCAGACATGAGGTATGGATTTGGACAACAAAAAATCCCCCTCTTCAACAAAACTTCCAGCAGCCTCCGCCTTATCAGCAGGGTTTCCAATAACCCTAAAGGTTATTTAAAGCCCAAGAATAAACAAGAAAAAAACAAGGTAATCATCCACCCAAGGTATATTCTAACACTAATGAAATTTTGATGTAAATTGTTCTTAATCAATAGAATGAGTTGAAGAGTCAAGGTTCAGAGCTGAGGGAGTTGAAGACTCAAATGAGCCAGATTGCCACTGCCCTCTATGAACTGGTAAGTAAGAATTCTGGAAATCTACCTTCCCAACCTACTCCAAATCCCAAGGGGAATGTCAATTTCATCACATTAATAAGTGGGAAGAAACCAAATGATACATCTATACTTATCGTTCCACCGGGATTCACCTCAACTCAGGATAATCCCCATTTCATACCACCTAATGAGCAACGTAAGGAGAAAGATAAAGGTAAGAAAAAGATTGATGATGTTCCTCTTAAACCCCTTATGTTTCCAAACAAAGTTGTAAAAACCAAGAAGATATATGAATATTCTATGCAAAAATAAGTTTCGGATACATTCAAGCATGTTGATATCAACATCCCTCTACTTGAAGCAATAAAAAATCCCAAGGTATGCCAACTTTTTAAAATAACTTTGTACCAATAAAAGAGGGATCAAGGGAAATGATAGGATCAATCTTGGAAGGAATGTATCAACACTCATTACACCAACTATAGAAATGACAACAAAGTGCAAGGATCCCAGGACATTCACCATCCCATGCACCATAGGGTAGTTGTGATTTTCTAGTGATCATTGTTATTTGGGAGCTTCCATAAACAAGAAGAATCACTCTGTATTCTCTTCTTTACATGTTGGTGAGTTGAAGATGATGAGAGTAGTGGTGTAGTTGGTAAATATAGATACATGATATCCAGTGGGATTCCTTGAGGATGTACTTTTTTAGGTAACATACAAGATATTCCTAGTAGACTTATATATTCTTAACATATAGGATGATCATTTAATTTATCATGATCCCGTTATCTTAGGTTAGTCCTTCCTCAAAACTACAAAAACTATCATCAATGTTTATGAGGGTACACTTTCCATGGATTTTGGAGCTGAAGTTCTGATATTTAATGTTGTGGATTCCATGAAGTACCCCTCATAAGACCATTATGCTTTTTTTATCTCCCATTTTTAATAACTAAATAAAAACCCCATGGAATTTTATTGTCCTATTATTAGGGAGATTATGATTATTGGTTCTAGTTTAATGTCTAAGAGAACTTCCACACTGGTTTCTAATTCACAAATCTCTCTTAGATTTGATTTTGAAATGGATTAATATTCTGATTTTGATCATGTGAACTCTAATTATGACATGGTTGTTGAGTATATTGATGGGTTTGATGCTTTATTCTCCAATTTTGATGGTATGTATTCAGATAATTACGTTCATTTTGCACATATTTCAATTACATTAATTTATTCATCTATACATCACCCCCATAAACTAGAACTCAATCCATTTCCACCTAATCTCAAATAATCCTACTTGTTAAGTGGTGATAAATTACCTGTTACAATTACTAACAATATCTCTTTCGAACATGAAGAAAAACTTTTGAATCTTTTAAAGGAGAACATCAGGGAAATCCGGTGGACCTTGGCTAACATATCTAGTATTAGACCCTCCATTTCCATGCATATAATTCTTTTAGAGGATGGGGCCAAACCCGTGATGCATCCAAAAAAGAGACTCAATCCAACTCTTCTGGAAGTTGTTAAAAAAGAAGTTGAAAATTTGCTTGAGGTGGGTATAATTTATCCCATTTCAGATTCCTAGTGGGTGAGTCCTATTCAGGTTTTTCCTAAGAAAAGTGGTGTTACTGTTGTTAGAAATGAGAAAGATGAATTAGTTCCAATGAGGGTGAAAAATAGTTGGTGAGTGTGTATTGATTATATGAAAGTAAATCAATCCACTCGCAAGGACCATTTTCCCCTCCCATTTATTGATCAAATTCTTGAAAGACTAGCTGGGAAGACACATTATTGTTTCTTGGATAGATTTTCTGGATATTTTCAGGTTCCTATAGCTCTGGAGGATCAAGATAAGACAACATTAACTTGTTCATTCAGTACATTTTCCTACCAGAGGATGCCATTTGGATTTTGCAATGCCCCAGGTACCTTCCATAGATGCATGATGAGTATTTTTTCTGATTTTATTGAGACCATAAGAGAGGTATTTATGGATTATTTTATAGTGTATCTGTCTTTATTTAATGATTGTATCTCTAGTTTGGGAAAGTTTTTGAATTGTTGTATTGAGAATAATCTGGTCTTGAACTATGAAAAGTGTCATTTCATGGTAGAGCATGGGATTTTCTTAGGGAATGCAGTTTCAAAACATGGGATTTAGGTTTATTGGTCTAAGTTAGATATTAGTTAATAATTACCATATCCTTCATGTGTGCATGATGTTAGATATTTCCTAGGGCATGCAGGATTTTATTGGTGCTTCATCAAATATTTTAGTAAGATTGATCTTCCTATGTCACGATTACTTTAAAAGGATTCTAATTTTATGTTTGATGATTCTTGTTGGACCACATTTGATGAGATAAATAATTGTATGACCACTCCACTGATCATACATCCTCTATGGTGGGATATTACTTTGGAGCTTATGTGTGACGCCTCCAATTTTGTGGTCGGAACTGTCTTATCTCAAAGGGTAGAGGGAATTTCACATGTGATTTCATATGAATCGAGGACACTAGATTCATCCCAATCAAACTAAAAAACCATGTAAAATGAGTTTCTTTCCATCATATTTTCTTTAAATAAATTCCATTCATATTTATTGGGCTCTAAAGTAGTTTTTTTTTCTAACCATGCAGCTCTAAGGTACCTCTTGAAGAAGCCATATGCAATGTCCAGACTTATCTGATGGATGCTCCTTCTTTAGGAATTTTATATTGAGATAAAGGACAACAAGGGGTCATAAAATCTTGTGGCGGACCACATGAGTAGGATTACACACACATTAGAGGCTAACACCTTGGACCAGGTACCGCTTCGAGACAATTTCCCCGATGAGTATATTTATTCCATATCAGGTACGCATCCTTGGTATGCTAATTTAGTGAACTACCATGTTGCATCTAAAATACCTATAAATTTAATGAAACATCAAGTCCAAAAATAAAAAATTGAGTCTCTATATTATGTATGGAATGATCCCTACCTTTGGCGAATGTGTAGTGATCAATTCATTAGGAGGTGTGTTCCTGATCATGAGTTTGAGTATATTATACATTTTTTCAAACACTTTCATATAGAAGACACTTTGGACCCCATCAGATAGTTAGGAAATTTTTAGACTCTGGATTATATTTTCCTAGCCTATTCCAGGATGCTCGTCTATTTTGTAAGTCATGCTCATGTTGCCAACACACAAGAATCATTTCTAAGATACATGAGATGCCTCAACAACCCATATTATTCTATGAGATTTTTGATGTGTGGGGAATTGATTTTATGGGTCTTTTTTCAAGTTCTTTTGTTTTCTTGTATATTTTGGTTGTTTTTGATTATGTGAGTAAATCGATGGAGGCTAAGGCCACCATGACTGATGATTCTCATGTTGTATTTTACTTTGTCAAGGCACAAATATTTTGTAGGTTTAGAGTACCAAAGTCCATCATCAGGGACCAAGGGACACACTTCTACAATCGTAATTTGGCTTCCCTCCTTTGGAACTATGGGGTGACACACAAAACATCAACACTATACTATCCCCAAACAAATGGTCAAGATGAGGTTTAAAAATATTGAGTTGAAAAAACATTTGGAGAAAATTGTGCAGCTGAATAGGAAGTATTGGAGAAATCTCTTGGATTATGCACTTTGGGCTAATAGGACAGCATAAAAGACACCCATTGGTATGTCCCCATTTCGGATTTTTTTTTGGGAAAGAATGTCATCTCTCTGTGGAAGTTGAGCATTGGGCTTATTGGGATATAAAGAAATGCAACATGGATTTAGACCAAGATGTAATCCAAAGGAAGATTCAAATTCAAGAGCTTGAGGAGATTCAATTGTCTTCATATAATAACTTAAGGCTCTACAAGGAAAGATCAAAAGCATCTCAGGATAGAATGATCCAACAAATAGATTTTCTTGTTGGAGAGAAATTACTTCTCTATAGTTCATGACCGAATCTGATACTTGGTAAGTTTTGTTCTACATGGTTAGGTCCTTATATTGTATCTAATGTTTTTTTATACTGTAGTGGAGATCGCACAAGAGGACACCGGAATGATCTTTACATTTGATGGGAAACATTTGAAGAAATACATTGAGGGACTTCCTACTGATGTAGTGGATTTCATCACACTGCATGACCCCATCATCACTTGAGCATATCAGGTTGTTCCTAACCCTTTCACTTTTATATTCTTTTTACTATTTAAAATTATAATTTCATGTGCATATAACATCTCATAGGTTCACATTAAGTACAATGCAATATTATAAGTGTGGGGGAGGGGAAAATATTTTGGGGTAGATATTTAGGATTTTCATTTGTGTGTTTTTTGTGTATTTTCTATTAAGTTTTTGGTTAAATTTTTCAGAAAAACAATAAAAACAAATATATCATGTAACATTATCATGTGGAACATATGGAAAATGAATGTTTTCAAAATTCATTGGTAGAATTATAAGAATGAGTAAGATTTCATCATCAAGTATTTATTTTTATAAAAATTTAAGTTGTCGATGATATTAATGGTTGTGTCATTATAAAACCCTTTAGATTTTGACATCATTATTTGTGATGTTTTTTCATGGTAAATTGTGTCATTGATTTCTCCACAAAAATTTTAACTCAACCATGAATTGTGAAATTTTTCCTACTCAATTGAAGGTATAGTCAAGTTAGGTAAAAAAATCATTAGTTGATCCATACATTTTTTTCTCTTCCAATCAGTTTCATTACTGTACCAAATTGACCTATGCGTGTGTACCTATTATCTGATTGTTGTACGCCCTAAAAAAATATGGGTTTTGTCTTGGACATGTCAAAACCAACTCTTCATAGAACTTTGATCTTGTTATAACTATTACAATTAGTGTCTTTAGGAGATCAAACAAGGGTTTAGGGTTGAGTGTGATATTTTTTCTAAGTGAATCTTAAAAAAACAAAAAATAAATAAATGTCGTGATTGATGAAATGTACAACATATGGGAATATCTAGTTTGGGAGCTTAAGGTTTGAATTTCAGAAATGCTTAAGTGAGTGGGTCTTGAAATTTGATTGCAAAGGAATGTAGAATAGGTTCAGTCAATTAAAATAGGTAAGAAGAATTGATTGTTTTACTTGACCAGAATATACTGAATAAAGGGTGAATTTATGAGCTTGGAATGGTTGGCACACACACGTGGAGAATTAGTGGCATGGTAGACTCGTGTCTTATTTAGCTATGATTAGTGTTATGAATCTCACTTGATTTTTTTACACAATTTATGAGACAATGACTTTAAAATTTATTGATATTGACTCTTTATAGGGTTCTTAATTTTCCTATATTTTCACTGTGGATTGAGAAATATGAATATGTATTTCTTGTCATAATTTTTTTTCGAATACATGATATGAAGTTTTTCCAAGGAGTGAAAAATGGTAAGTGTGGGGGAGTTGATAAAACACAATTTTTTTTAATATTTTATTTATAATAAATGGAAAAAATTTCCTTGCATCATGTTAAATGTGTTTATTTATAAAATATTTGGGATTAGATCATTCATTTGAAAATTTAATGAAAATTCTAGTTTTACCCTTTAAAAATTCACTGTAGTATTTCAAATATAAATAATTTTATTTGAATTATTTTAACCTAATATTTGGTAAATGTGTTCCTGACTTAATTTTCTAAAACTTTTATTCAGGACATCTGAGTTAAATCATGCATTTTATTGGTGAAAATGGGCCATGAAGTCAAAGTTGGGATGGACTCACCAATTTGGAAATCGGTTCTGTATTTGGGCCATAACTTATACATATGTTCTTTTATTGGGATAAATATTGTAGAAGATCTTGAGAAAAAAATTCTCACAAATCATCCTTCTTTATAGACATCTGGTTCACGAGTTTTGAAGGTCAAATAGGTGGTGAAACTTGGAATAAAATATTTTTCCGAATTTCCCCATTCACACTTGAAACTACTTGAAACCTAGCCTCCCCTCCACTCGATAAATTGGTATTTTTCTCATTTTGAGGGTTTGGAACATGAATTAGGATATTGAATTCCGAGGATAATTGGTTTCACTCCTTTTATCCAAGAATTTAAAGAGGGGGAGATTTTGAATTTAGGATCCCTTCATCGAAGCCTTCTCCTTCTTCTTTACTCTACAATATTGTTGTGCTTTAAATAATCACTTAATTTCTCTTCCATTTATTCTATTATTTTAAAATTTATTCTTATCTTAATCTTCATAATTGGTATGGAATCAATATTAAAAATTATATTGGGTTCTATCCTTTCTAAACCTTTTCACATGAAAAATGTTTCTACGATGACTACACCGCCCATGGAAGAGTGGTACTTTTTAGTAATAGATCTACCTCTAACCTTTTTCATTAGTTTATTTTGAATCAGTGAGATACTATAATTAACTTAATATGATATATTAATTAAGTTTTTAATTTAAATAAAACTAATCAATCAATTTAACAATAAACAAAAAACACACAAGGTCGAGAATTGTGTGAATTGTGAGAGTGCAGTCTTAATTGGTAATAAAAAACCACACAGGATCAGTTTGTATAGTTCAAACATAATCCCTAAAAAAAATTAGTGCTAATTTCAATAATGGATACTTGCCTTAATTTTCCACTTACCATAATCTATCCTTAGAACATAAATCAAATAAGGGTGTTGTGATTTCATGTTCTGAAGATAGCATAGGGTTTAATTCACTTCATCTTTGTAGTAAAGTTTATTCTCTTAGGGTTCAAGAGTTAAAAAATTATGGTATAAAAATTAAGTGGATATTAATTTAAATGATACTGATTAATAAGTAAATAATAGGTAGAGTTAGATCTATTAAGCCTTTTAAAATGTTTTCTAAAAAACATCTTCATGTTGTGTCTTTTTAATAGAACATCATTTCAAAAATAAAAACAAAAAAATGAAATCTTCTTTCAGAAAATTTCATCTAGTTTTATAAACAATAAACAACCCCCACCCCCTCCTTTAAAGTAGTTTGTTTAAGTTATTTAATCTTATTTTCAAAATACATTTAATATATTGTCTTAAATTACTTCCTCATTTGAGAGACGACTTTGGTCAGCCACTCTGCTATACCTAAATAACCTGAAACCAAAAATAATTTGAAAGAACCCATGATAGAACCTTTAAGATTGGATTTACAATATTAATTAGGTTTTCAACTTCCTAGATACATCTGAGAGTATCAAGGTGAATTGTGTGGAATTCAAACTTGAGGACCCCAGTAAGTGTTGGTCGTATTTCATGGTACATGATGATAAGCATGTGGGATTAGAATGAAATGGTTTTAAGACTTTATTATTACAATAGTTTTTTATATAATTTTTGATGATGGTGAATTCTATAGAGTTCCTCTATTTTTATAAGGAAGATCATCCGGTTTCGACATACACCAATTAGTTTGTGGAGTTTGTTTGTTTTGTACCATAGGTTGTAAATAATGACCAGATAAAAGATCAGAAGTACCTACAGGGTTTGTGAATAGATATCATATCTCAGGTAATTAAAATGAATATTTCAACCTATGTATAGATAGTGTGTAGGTCTATCATGAAAGATATTAATATAGAAGGAAGGGTTGGGTATTCTACTACTTCTCTTCCACCTAGTAGAAGCTTCAATGGTGCACCAAGGAAGAAGAGGAATTAAAAAGACCATCGCGGGAGTAGTGGAGGTGTTTTTAGTGGCAGGACCCCTTAGTACCTCCAATTATATCTAGTTGTGTGCCTATGACTTTCTATCCATGTGGAAAGTTCAGAAACACCTGGCATTATTTTCCTACACCTACAAAGATGTGTAATGGTTGTGGCCACTACAGCCATCTGTAGTGATGCTTCCAGGATATGTCTGCAGCTCGATATGGTTAGGGATCATTATCTCAAAAGGCTATTATGGGAAAATCATATGCATCAAATATTGTAAGGTTCCAGCCATAGGCCTCATAATTGAAGCACATTTACACAGTATATGGGTTTCCAAAAGAGGTAGATGTGGGTCTAGTGATTGTGAGAGGTACCATATTTATATCATCTTCAGTAGTGGTTACTTTATATGATATCAGTGCTTCCAAATCATTTATATCTGACCATTTTTTATATTATTAAAATTAAAATGGATCTGATGTTCTTTTTTATAGAGTTAGTGACACCACTTAGGATGATTAAAGATCATGGTGTTTAGTAAACTTCTTGTGCACCATCGATAGATGATGTGGAGTTAGTATGGGATATTTTATTTCAAATCTAGATCTATTTGACATCATCATAGAGATGGATTTGATTATAGATCATTGTGATAAGGTTTATTTTTATCATTGGCATTTCTCATTTATTGTGGTCAATGATAGCTTTCAGGTGTTTTAGGGAGAGTGTGATATGAGGTCTGGTTGTACAGAACCTTACCATCTAGAGATCATGAGTTTTTTGTCTTCTTTAGTAGTTTATCCCGATGAAATTTAATCTATTGTTGATCTTTCCATTATTTTTTAGTATTTTCTTAATATTTTCCCAGATTATTTCTCATCTCTTCCTCATGTGAGGGGGTGGATTTTACGATTTTCCAAGTGTCAAGTATGCAGTTTCTTTCAATAACCTCTTATCATATAGAACTGGTGGAGCTAAATGATCTTAAGATATAGTTATATAGCCTAATGGGAAAGGGTTTTGTTCACCCTAGTATTTTTCCTTGGGAATACCTAGTGCTCTTTACCAAAAAGGAAGAAAGTTTATTCCAATTATGTGTGGACTATTGAAATTTGAACTGGTTAATGATTAATAATAAGTATCCTTTACCTCATGTGGATGAATTATTTGATCGGTTAAATGGGGAAAAGTTATTTTCAAATATTGGTCTTTGGTTGGGTTAACATCAACTCAGAGTTTGGGAGTTTGATATACCAAATATAGATTTTAGGTGTAGGTTGGCCATTATGAATATCTTGTGATGCCTTTTGGTCTGACTAATGCTCCTATAGTTTTTATTCCTTTGATTAATCGAATATTCCATCAGTATCTTGACAATTGTTTGGTAGTTTTCATGGATGATATTTTGGTTTTTTCTAGATATAAGTGTGAGTAAAAGAACCATATTAGTTTGGTTCTGTAATCTCTAAGGAGTCATCATTTGTATAGAAAGATTTTAAAATTTAATTTTTGGATTCAAGAAGTGAAGTTATTGAGGAATATGATTTATGAGAATAGATTATCAGTTTATCCAGAGAAGGTAAAGGTTGTCTTTTCATTGGAAGAACCACAGAATGTTTTTTGATTCATAGCTTCCTTGATCTTGCTGGATACTATTGACGGTTCATCAAGAATTATAAAATTTGGAATCACCTTTGAATACTCTTACCAGGAAAGGGTTTAAATACATATGGGACATAAAGTGTTAGTTTTCTTTCAATTAACTAAAATAATTCTGACATAAACTTTTATTTTGATCTTACCTGAGCCCGGTAAGGGGTATATGGTTATTTATGATGGTTCTAGTGCTAGTTTGGGTTTTATTCTTATAAAAATGATCATGTGGTAGTTTACAGCTCCTGTTAGCTTTGACCGCATGATAATAATTACCCCACTCGTTATTTATAGCTTTATGTAGTTATGCATGCACTTAAGTGTTGGTGGAAATATTTTTTTGGGAGAGGTTCACAATATTTTCTGACCATAAGAGTTTGAGACATATCTTTGCTTATAAATACTTGAATCTTAGATAGAGGTGACAGGTGGAATACCATTATATATTTGGATTTGATATCACCTACACCATGGGGAAAGGGAATGTTGTTGTAGATGCTCCTAGTAGAAAAGTACTATCGCAGGATGTTTTGGAATTGAAGAAAGAGTGGAACCTTATAGGGATTTTTTCTTAGTTGCATTTGGATCATCAGGAGGATTTTTTAGGTATGGTTTTAACTAGTGTTCACTTATCATCATCTCAACATAAGTCTATTCTTTAGAGTTATTAGTAGGATGATGAGTTCAAAGGAATTCAAGAAGCCCTGTATGGTGGGGAGATCATTTTTGGTTCGTCTCTCTCTTTAGATGGTATTCTCCATTTTTTGTATTAGTTTATTGTATCAACATCTATGAATAGATTGGTTTTTTTGTTATTATATTTATTCATGGTTCATTCATCCGGGCACTACAAAGATGTATAATGACATGAGATGAGGATTATAGTGGTTGGGTATGAAGTTTGACATTACTGATTATGTGTCCCACTGTTATACCTACTAACAGATAAATGTAGAGCATCTGAAGCCTTATGGTTTGATTCATCCTCTTCTGGTGCCAATTTGGAAATGGGACAAGGTATCCCTGGCTTTTTTTTTGTCGAATTATAATGGACTCACCAAGGGAGGAATTTTATCTGGGTGGTGATTGATTTTTAAAAAAAAATGGATCATTTCATTCCGATCAAGGATGTGGAATCCCATTTTTTTGAACCGGAATAAAATACCAATGTTTTTTAATTTTTTCATTAACTAAACCGGTCATTTTTTAAATCGAGTCTTGGAATGATATTCTGAGAGTTGAATCAATTTTAAGTGATGTTTTTGGTCATGGGAGAAGTCCTAAGAAGTTTCCCAAGTGTCTTAAGAATTTTTGGGAGTTCTAGACCCAAAAAACATTAAGTTTTAAAAGATAGCATAGGGCGCACGATTTGTACACAGTCTACTAAATCATGAAACCCACTACAGGTAACCATGCTGACATATTTAAAAAGGGGTAGTGGCTTTGCACATGGGTTGCGCATGATTTACTAAACCTTGTTCCTAGACCGTGTGGGGTGGGTCTTGGAGGTAGTGGGCACCACACAGTTTGTGCACGGTTTGGAAAATCGTGCGAGTTAAACCATGCATGACACCGTGTTTTATAAAATTTAATGATTTTAAATTAAATTAAAATTAAATGAAAATTAAATTAAAACACTCTCCCTCACCCCCTCTTTGGCTCGACCCACAGCGCACAACACCCCAAAGTATTTCCCACTTCGACGCATAGAATTCCTCCCTTGGCCTCCTCTCCCTCCTTCGGTTTTTTGGCCAAATTTCTCCCATTTGTTCATACAATCCATCACGGTGATTCCTATCCTCCATTCTCCTTCCTTATTTTGGCTTCACTTTGACCTCTTCGTCGCCCAATGAGAATCATCCAAACCCTAGGGTTTTGGGGTAATCTGATTTTTTAGTTCTCTCTTGTTCTAGGTTGGTGTGAATAGTCTCTTAGGATTCATGGGTGCGTGTTCTGGCAACCGCTGCCAAAGGCGAGGTGGTCTGGATGATTTCTATATATTGACAATGTTTTGGGGTAAGTTTTATACCTTATTCTTTGTTTCTCAACTCTTGAATTCAGATCTTTATGTGTCTTTGACTCCCTATTAATTATTCGGTATGGTTTTGAGCTGTTTTGGGTGGTTTCTCTTTGATTTGGTTTATCTTCGATACCTGAGATAAGGTTTTAGACCCTTTTTTGGTTTTTGCACCATTTTTTTGTCTCTTTATGTGTTATAAGGTTTCTTTTATTTTCTAAGTAGTGCGTTGGGCTGTTTTATGTGGTTTCGAGTTGCCAAGTCAAGGGAAACTCACCTTCGGGTGCATAGGTATGTAAATATATATATGTGGGTACCACTGTTACATGTGCAATCAACCATGGAAATGATTAAACATGTATGGGTCTAGGTGCTCCCATATATATATATATATGCATCTGTAGGTGATTAAAGATGGTAATATGCATATAATCATATATGTGAGGATCCCCTTGGACATGCCCATGGCCATGTGGGTTTCTGCATAGGGGCTAGGTGTCCTCACATGTATGTCAAAGTGTGTATGCTCAATGGGGGATAAGAATCCTTTAGTTAGAAAGTGCCAAGGTCCTAAGTGGACATCTTAGTTCCACTTGAGGTAGGGTCCCTTTCCAAGCCATTAAATATTATAAATTCTTCAATAAATTTATTATTTCACTTTAGTTAGAATTTAAATTCATTTAGTTAAGTATCTATATCCAATGCTCTTAAATGTGACTTATCATGTTTCATATTTAAAATTATAAAGGTGATAAAATATTTGTGTGATAAGTAATATCATGATTTTATAATAAAAACCCTCCAACAGAGGTGTGTTGCCTTCAAGATAAAAATTAATGGTTAGACCTTGCTTTCTTGACTTGTCATGTATATAATTATTATACCTTGATGTTATGTTGAAATACGACATGTTTAGGGCATGGCCTTAATGGAATTAGAAACACTGAGTTTCCCTTTTTAAATTATTAAAGGACCAAGGCACCGTCTAAGTTTTTGGTCCAGTTTTTAGATTGGAATTACCCATGTAGGTAATTACCATTTTCATGGATACTTGGAGCCTTATAAATTTAATTGACATGTTTTGGTAAATGGAGTGGGTTGAGTTAAATGAATGGTTAATTCTTAATAATTGACCCTAAAAACAAAGTACCAAATTGTTTTCAAATGTTTTGAATGCTAATAACACCTTGGAGGACACGTGGGTTCCCAATTTGGAATGTCATGGATGGACTCAATGGGTTTTCATACTCATACCTTGGGAGATACATGGATTCCCATGTAGGAATTCCATGGACGGACCCTGGTTCATGAGAGAATAATTGGTTTCACATTTGTGGAAACTCTTACCATGTTAAGGGAAGGTAGCGGTGTGGACCTTGACTTTTGAAAATGCCTTAATGGATTTTACTAAATGGTTGCATGTTACTTATCCTTTTCAGACAAATAAAAGGCTAGTTTTGGAACAAATGAACTTAATGATTAACTATGACTTGATTAAATGGTTGTAATTCTACCTATCCTATCCACACTAATGAAATACATGGATTGGACCAATAAATAAATGGTTGCAACTCTACTTAACCTATCCATGATAATGGAAGGAAAGACTTGTACCAAATGAATTACTACATGATTTCCATATAAAAAGGAATCAGTTGACCTGGGCTCGCCTTGGATTCTGATAGGAGAATACCTTGGGACTCAGGAACCCCATTTTGATTCAAGGACATGGTTTTATTATAATGATACCCACATAAAATTTGGTCCATGTCTATTATTACATTATTATAGGATGCCTTTGTATGCACTCCTTGGTTCTAGCATTGACATGTAGGTTCTATGGTTACAGCCCATCTGGCCCTATCATTACTTAGCCCCTTTTTACCTTGGTTTATCACCTTGGACTCAGTAGGTGCCTTATTGTGGAATTCCTTGGATTGCGCTCCTTGGATTGAACTCTTACCCCTTATCTAGACTCAGACACTACTGAGTTAGCATTCCATGAGATCTAAGTTACCTTGGTTATTAGCCTATAACTCCCTCACCGGATATCATTTGCAGGTTGCCTTGTTTCATCATGGAACCTTCACTATTTATACTATCATGAGGTGATGTCAGTGCTGGATATGCCTTACTTGACCTATTAACATAAAATAGTAATTACTAAATTAATGAACATGTTACATGTTCAGACACCAACTGAGGGTTGAAGCAGGTACTTGAGTTTGTAGTTACTTTATACTACTTACTTTATTTATTCATACTTTCACACTATTTAATTTATATTACCCTATTGGTATTGGGCTAGACATCGGTGCTGCTGGCCTACTGAGATTTATATCTCACACCCTATTCAATCTGCCATTGCACTGGGGTACCCAAGTAGACCTTTCTTGTTCGCAAGATTGTATACCATGATTGATTGTTGTATCACTTGTACTTGGAGTAGGATAAAAGGACCGAGAAGGAGCTCGGGATGCTCAAGGAGATCTCCCGTGGGGATTTATTGTCCTTTCCTTATTTTTGTACTATATTGAAAATAATGTTGTACTGTTTACTGCTTTTAAACATGTATCAATACCATTTCATGAATTTATTTGTTGTATAAACTAGCATTGGCCACTATTGTTCAGTTATATATATATATATATAGTTATATGAAATATTTCTTTTGTTTCATTGTCAATTATATATTACTTCTTCCAATTTTTATTGTTATTTTCTCTGTTATACCACTGTTCAGCTCTAATAAAAGGGTATAGCCTCCCCATTGACTATTCTTACACCTTCACTGCTAGTCAGTAACCTCTGGCGTACGGGGAGGTGTGCTTGAGGTCATGTGGCGACCAGTCTGGCCATAGTCTTAGTGGTGAGCTGGGTCGAGACGTTAAAAAGTTGTATCAGAGCTAGTTTTTCTTTTTGTATTACTATTTTGGGTTAGTAGACAGGATACTAGGAAAGTTTCAGCGCTTGGTTAATAGCCGTTCTTGGGACTGATCACCCCATGTACGAGAAATGACCAAGTGGCCAGGGCTGGGATTGTTGTTTATGTTGTTCGATGTTACAATTGATATGATGTCACCTAGAGTGATTGGTGTACATTCTAATGCTTTTGATTTATGGAATTATGAATATTACCCTTGTCCTATTATGGCAAGGATGAAATATACATGCATCATATTAGGAACTTAGAAATTCACATGCCATGCCATGTAGTTTCATTAGTAAGTTGCCTTCAAAGTATGATTCTGTGCCTTATTGTTATTCCATTCTTAGATTTATACATGTTTAGGTAATACATTAGCATGCCTTCTGTGCTTACTACTTGTTATCACATACTTCTGTGATTAAAATTCCATGCTTCTATGATTTCAACTTGTTGCTATGTGTTAGTTGCTTGTAGTGACATGTTAGCTTACTTTTTTATATGTAAATGGTTTCATGGGATAAGTTATTAGTTATGGTTATAAAGGGAGATAGTTTTTATTTGTAAGGTGTATGAGTGCCTTATCGTTGGGAAAAGGTAACCTATGTAGTTGAACCATTGTAAAAAATGATAAATTCAATTGCTAAAGTAAGTTTTTTTTACTAAAGGGAGCCAAATTCCATACTATAAAGTGTATGGGAACTTTTTAGGTTTGTAGTTGTCCACCCATATAATTTGGACCGTTATGTTTGATCATGTTAAATTCTGAATTGATATTGGTATCAATTAATGGGATCCAAATTTCAATCCATGGAGTGTATGGGCGCTTCATGAATTGGGAAATGACAACCCATATTAAATGTGATGGCATGAGTCCTTGTGAACTTATTAAAAATGTGAAAGAGGTTTGAATTAAATCTAAAATCAAAATGGTTAGCTTTTAAAATTTCAACTGGACCCCAAGTAGGTCAGTTAAGTAATGTTTTTATCAGATGACATGTTTGGGTGCTTTAATTTTTAATTATTTTTTTTGGAAACTGCTCTTGGATTGTATGATAATGAACCCAGGTTGTATTAGTGGGACCCCTATATGTTTTCATAATTATTAAATTGAATTTAGATGAAAATTTTCTTATTTATGATGGAATATTAAAAAATTTAAATGTTTAAAAATGAATTTTTATAAAAGTTTCCTATTTTGAATGTGGGTCATTGGTTAAAATCAAGTACCTTGTGATTTGTTTTTTGAAAAATGGTACCTTTAGGTTTTAATTAAATCTTTTTATGATTAAAGATTAAATGTGATTAAATATACGAGGCTTGGAAATGAAATCTGTCGTGGTTTCCACTATTTAAAACCCTCATGTAAGGGTAGTTTGGACTTCTGTTTGAGTTACCTTAGAACGGAAGTGTGATTACTTTCTGTAGGAATTATCTTCCTTAGCAATGGATTTATGATCAGATTTTGAGCCTAGTGACTTTTTTTGGCATGAACCAGTGTTAGGGTTAACACTTTTTCTTCATAAGGGGCTAACTCATGGTAGGTAGCTCCCTCATAACTTAAATTCCTTGCTAGTGCTATGACTTTCACACCTTTGGTGTCGTTTGGGTGTCATTTTCCCAAGTATGACTTTTAGTTTTATGTGATGCCCTTGTTCGGATAGGTATTCATATCTTTCTTGACCTTGATGTGGGTTTGAGAAACTATTAATGCTCATTTTCAACTGGTTAGATGTTCCTCAGGAATGGTTCGTTGCTTTTTCATCATTTGACCCTCTCTTTTCTTAGTAATTGACAATTGGTTATGGATTCATTTGGGAAAATGGTCGTATGAGGCAATATGACTTTGAAATAAATCTTTTTGTACTATTGAGTACAGTCTTAGGTTATCTCCAAGTAGAGTGACTTGAGCATTAAAGAATCGGTTTCATCCCAATAATCGGGATGGTTTTCGAAAGACTCAGGTGTTTTAACTTTTCAGTATCATTGTTATACTCTAGCACGCTTATGAGCAGCTAGTTTTCCTTCATTTTGCGGCTTGGACACACCTAAGGTGGGTATTTTCATTTTGAACATGGTAAATGTGTCCTTCCATGTAGAAGGAGAACAAGCTAATGGGACCACTAAGAAAAGTCCAGGTTATCTTAAATTCCTTGAGGCTTTCTGGTGTTGTTTTATATCGGTTCTTGGTAAGTCCTGAGTTCCTGGGTTCCCAAGTAGGAACGCCTTGTTCGAAATCATGGACTCTAATCGTTTATTTTGAATTGTGTCAGCTGCCTAAGCTGGACTTCTTTGAGATAATTCAGCCAAATGGCTTGACTCATTCTCTTCCTTTTCAATTTAATGTTTACGGTTGGTGATGAAACCATTTTAAAGCACGCTTCCAAGTGAAGGCCAATGAGGTTTTAAGGTCAGTGGTGTCTTTTGAGAAATCTTGTTCAACCAGTTTTGATAGGTAGATTATAATTTGACCATTTCTTTTTAATGAAATCATTCTAGGTGTGTCGTAATAACACTCAGAGTTGTTCCTTGTACCAAAATTCCAATGGTGGAGGTACCATGGATTTGAATCGCCCCTTCCTTAAGTTAAGACCTGTGGTGGGAAGTACCATCAGTCAAGTGTTTATCGAGACTTTGACATGATCATGTCTCTATATAAATGGGCTCAAGTAAGCTCTATTTCTGTATTTAAGTTGAACTATGAGTGTTGTAACGTGTTATAAATTATCAAGTGAAGAATTCTTAAGAAATGCTTAACTTGCATCAGTCGTTGGGAACGCAATGAAACCGTTTGAATGAAACTTCACGACCCTTGTTGGTTGGGTGATGTTTACATTGTTCCTAAAGTATTCTTAAAGGTGAGAATTTTTTAATGTGGGTAGAATGTGGAATCATGTGTTTTTTTGAACCAGACTAAAATACCGATGTTTTTAAAACTTTTCATTTACTAAACTGGTTGTTTTTAAAATTGAGTCTCAGAATGAGTTTTTGAGATTTGGATCACTTCTAAGTGATGTTTTTTTGGCATGGGCGAAGGCCCAAGAAGTTTACCTAGTGGTTAGAGATGTTTTAGTAGTGAAGGACCTGAAAAATTCAAGTTTTAAGAGATAGCAGAGGTCGCAGGGTTTGTTCATGGTCTGCTAAACCGTACGACACACTACAGGTAACCGTGTGACCCTATTTAAAAAGGGGAAGTGTATTTTCACACAGGTTGTGCATTGTTTTATAAATTGTGTGCTTAGCCCATACAGGGTGTGTCTTGGAGGTAGTAGGCACCGCACGATTTGTACATAGTTTGTAAAAACGTGGGTGACACCCTGTTTTAGAAAATTTAATAATTTTAAATAAAATTAAAATAAAATTAAAATACTCTCCCTCACCCCCTCTTTGGCTCGACCCACAGCGCGTAGCACTCCAAAGGGGTTCCCCCTTCGACGCACAGACCTCCTCCCTCTCCCTCCTCTCCCTCCTTCATTTTTTGGCTGAATTTATCCTATTTCTTCGCATGATCCATCACGGTGAGTTCTCTCCTCCATTCTCCTTCCTTCTTCGGGCTTCATTTCGACCTCTTCGTCACTCGGTGAGAATCTACCAAACCCTAGGGTTGTGAGGTAATCCTATTTTTGGTTCTCTCTTGTTCTAGGTTGGTGAGAATGGCCTCTTTGGACTTGTGGGTGCGTGTTTTGGAAACCATCGCTGAATGCGAGGCGGTCTGAATGATTTTGGTCCACTGACAACGTTTTGGGGTACATTTTATACCTTATTCTTTATTTCAAACCTATTAAATTAAGATATTTATGTGTCTTCCACTCCCTATTAATTAATCGATAGGGAGTTGAGCTGTTTCCGGTGGTTTCGCTTCGATTTGATTTATCGTCGACACCTGAGGTAAGGGTTTAGACCCTTTGTTGGTTTTCACACCATCTGTTTTGGTCTCTTTATGTGATATAAGGTTCCTTTTATTTTTTGTGTAGTGTGTTGGGATGTTTCATGTGGTTACGAGTCACCAAGTCAAGGGAGACTCACCTACGAGTGCATAGGTATGTAAATATATACATGTGAATTCCCCCATTATGTGTGCAATCAACCATGGAAATGATTAAACACATATGGGGGGTAGGTGTTCCCATGTATATATATGTATAAATGCACCTTTAGGTGAGTGGATATGGACATATGCATATAAGAATATATGTGAGGATCCCCTTGCACATGATCATGGCCATACTTGTGTGTGTATAGGGACTAGGAATCCTTGCATGTATGTGAAAGTGTGTATGCTTAGTGGGGGAGCAGCAGCCTTTAGTTAGAAAGTGCCAAGGGCCAAAGGGGACAGATTAGTTCCACTTGAGGTAGGGTCCCTTTCCAAGCCATTAAATATTATAAATGCTTCAATAAATTTCTTACTTCACTTTAGGTAGAATTTAAATTCATGTAGTGAAGTATCTATATTCAATTCTCTTAAATGCGACTTAGCATGTTTCATATTTAAAATGATAAAGGTGAAAAATGATTTGTGTGATAAGTAATATCATGATTTTATAATAAAACCCCTCCAACAGAGGTGTGTGGACTTCAAGATAAAAATTTATGGTTAGACCTTTTTTCTTGACTTGTCGTGTATATAATTATTATACCTTGATGTTATGTTGAAATACGGCATGTTTAGGACATGGCCCTAATGGAATTAGAAACACTAAGTTTCCCTTTTTAAATGATTAAAGGACTATGGCATTGTCTAAGTGTTTGGTCCAGTTTTTAGATTGGAATTTGTCATGTAAGTAATTAGCCTTTTCATGGATACTTTGAGCCTTATAAATTACATTAACATGTTTTGGTAAATGAAATTAGTTGAGTTTAATAAATGGTTAATGCTTAATAATTGACCCTAAAAAAAGTACCAAATTGTTTTCAAATGTTTTGAATTATAATAACACCTTGGGTGACACGTGGGTTCCCAAGTAGGAATGCCATGGATGGACTCAATGGGTTTTCATACTCATACCTTGGTAGATACATGGATTCCCATGTAGTAATTCCATGGACAGACTCGAGGTCATGAGAGAATAATTGGTTCCACATTCATGGAAACACTTACCATGTTATGGGAAGGTAGCAGTGTGGACCTTGACTTTTAAAAAATCCTTAATGGATTTTACTAAATGGTTGCATGATACTTAGCCTTGTCACACTAATTAAAGGCTAGGATTGGACCAAATGAAGTTAATGATTAACTAAGACTCGATTAAATGGTTACAATGATACTTGGATTATCCACACTAATGGAATATAAGGCTTGGACCAATAAATAAATGGTTTCAACTAAACTTGACCTATCCACACTAATGGAAGGCAAGACATGGACCAAATGAATGACTACATTATTTCCATATCAAAAGGAATGGTTTCACCTGGGATCACCTTGGATTCTGGGAGGAGAATACCTTGGGACTTGGGAACCCCATTCCGATTCAAGGATGTGGTTTTCTTAGGTTGATACCCACCTAGACATTGGTCCTTGTCTATTATTACATTATTATAGGATGCCTTTGGATGTACTCCTTGGTTACAGCATTGACATGTAGATTCCATGGTTATAGCTCATCGGTCCCTGTCATTGCTTAGCCCTATTTTACCTTGGTCAATCACCTTGGACTCGGTAGGGACCTTGTTATGGAATTCCTTGGATTACGCTCTTTTGATTGAACTCTTAACCAATAACTATACTCAGATAATACTGAGTCAGCATTCCGCGAGATCTATATTACCTTGGTTATTACCCTAGAACACCCTCACCGGATATCATTTTCAGGTTTCCTTGTTACATCTTGGAACCTTCACTATTTATACTATCATGATGTGATGTTAGTGTTAGATATGCCTCGCTTGACCTATTAACATAAAATGGTAATTAATAAATTAATGAACTTGTTACATGTTCAGACACCAGCTGAGGGATAAAGTGGGTACTTGAGTTTGTAGTTACTTTGTACTACTTACTTTATTTATGCATACTTTCACACTGTTTAATTTATACTATACTATTAGGATTGGGCTAGACACTGGTGGTGTCGGCCAACTAAGATTTATATCTTACACCCTACTCAGGCCGACATTACACTAGGGTACCCAATTAGACCTTTCTTGTTCATTGGACTGTGAACCATGATTGATTGTTTTATCACTTGTACCTGGAGTAGGGGCAAAGGACTGAGTTGGAGCTCGGGATACTCAAGGAGATCGCCTGTGGGGCTTTTCTGTCCTTTACTTATTATTGTATTGTATTGAAAATCATGTTGTACTATTTATTACTTTCAAACATGTATCAATACCATGTCATGAATTTATTTTTTGTATAAACTAGAGTTGGCCACTGTTGTTCAGTTATATATAAATATATTTATATGAGATCTGTCTTCCACTGCATAGTCAATTACATATTACTGCTTTCGTTGTTGATTGTTATTTGCTCTGTTATACCACTAAGAAACTATGATATAAGGTTATAGTCTCCCCACTGACTATCCTTACACTCTCATTGCTAGTCGGTAGCCTCTGGCATATAGGGAGGTGTGCTTGAGGTCATGTGGTGACCGGTCCGGCCACAGTCTTAGTGGTGAGCCGAGTCGGGATGTTACAAAGGAAACCATTAAAGTTGAAGATATGGGTAAGATATGTGTGCAGTATATTTTGAGGTAATATGGGGTTCCTTCTACCATTGTTTCAGATAGGGATCCTAGGTTTACATTGAGGTTATGGAGGAGTCTCTATGAGGTGATGGGAACTTAGGTTAGGTTGAGTACAACTTATCGTCCAAAGATAGACAGTCATACAGAGCATGTTATTTAGATACTAGAGGATATTCTATATGATTGTGTCTTGGATTTTGGTGGATATTATGATAGCCATCTATAATAGGTTGAGTTTTCTTATAACAACAGTTATTAGTCATAAATCAGAATTGATCCTTTTGAGGCTTTGTATGGATTCCTATGCAGATCACCTTATTTCTATGAAGAGGTGGGTTAATCTTCTTTGGTAGGAGCAGGTTTTGTTCAGGATAAATCTATAAGGATTCATGGTATACATAATCATCTGGTTACACCTCAGAGTTGATAGAAATATCATACTAATCAGAGGCATCGTCCTTTTGAGTTTTTTGTAGGTGATCGGGTTTTATTTAAAGTTTCTCCTTGATTGGGTCACCTTGATCTTGGGAAATATGGAAAATTGAATTTGAGATATGTTAGACCATTTTAGCATGTTGAGTGAATTGGGAGGGTTTCTTACCAGTTGTCATTGTTGGTTCAGTTGATAGAATTTCATTATTTCTTTCACATATCACAACACAGAAAATACCATCCTAATCCCTCTCATGTTCTGAGTTGGGAAGATATTCAGTTAGAGATAGATGTTTATTTTGTGTATAATTCATTAGATATCGTTTACTTGAAATAGAAAGTCTTATGTTGTAAGTCAATTATGTTGTTCATAGTGTTATGGTGACATGGATCAGATTCTCATAAGACTTGGGAGCATGAGTTGTTAATGATGGGGCAGTGGCCTCACCTCTTTACCAAACTTCATTCTTCCACATGTATTCTTGGGGATAAAAGTATTATTGTGGGGAGTTCTTAACATCCTATTACCATATTTTCAGTATTTCCCATACCTTTACTTTTTTTCCTTTTTAATTGGGTGTGTCTTGGGACTCCCGAAGATAGAGAGAATTTATTAGGGAAATGACCTAAATTTTAGGGATGTATGTTTTTTTTAATTAATGGATACAAGTATAAACATGTAATGTATTAACAGGGTTCTCCCTTTTTTTGTAGAACACCAAAGGTAGTTTGGTGTTTTTCTACTAAAAAATGGAGTTTTCATGGTGTGATAGAAGTTTACATGCCATGTAATGGTAGTACACGACATGTAAATATTGTTAGGTTCATATCATGCATTGAATATATAGTGTGGAAGGTTACACACTGTGTAAATATTACATTTTGTGTAAGTGGTAAAATATTGGTTTTTTAATAAAACATTTATGGGGTTTTTCAGGGTATATGGACCCTGTGGTTTACAAGATGTGAAATGGAATTACACACTATGTAATAACCATGAGTTATGGATTTAGGGTTCTCCACATATGGTTCTTGTTCTATTATTCTATATCCCTTATCCCCCTCAACCTAGATCTCTTCTCTAGTGATTTTTGGAACCTATTTTTATTTCTGATTGATTCATTTAGCATTAGATAATCAGGGTTGTTACGTTGCATCTCTCTAGGTGTGGGATCCTTTCCATTTCTTCATTTCCTTTTATCATAGTCACATTGTTTCATTGTGATGTTGGATAGTTTGATCTAAGATGATGTTTCTTCTTTATTATTTCTCGATCCATTATGTGATCTTGTTCTAAGGTCCAATCCTTTGTTAGTTGTAGTGCAGAAGGTGTGTGTTCTGTAGGATGTGGAGATCTTTCCACTTCAATAACCCTTTTGTTGTTGAATCAATTATAAAATATGTGTAGAAAATTTCTAGGGCCTCTATTTTTTGTGTTTCATTCTTATTTGATGGTGAATCCCATTACGGGATTGTGTGACTCAAGTTTTGAGGTAGGTGGTTCTATCTCTAGCTTGTGTTGAATGAACATCATTGCTTTTTCTTTTATGAATTGTTTTATAAGATTAATTATCATTATTTATTGATGGATTTGTTTGTGTGGAAGTGGCTCTTTTATAAAGGTATTTTTCCCCAAGTTTTGGTAAATGAAAAGGGTTTTTCAAATTATTGTGAAATGGTTTTTCTAAAATGGTTTTCAAATCGTGGTTTGAATGAAATGGTTTAATGAAATGGTTTGGAAAATAGAGAACATGGGAAATGTTGGGTACTTAAGTGTAAGTTTTATTAATAGGCCTATTATATTGATACTATCAAGGAGTTTTTTCATTAAGCTTTCTACCACTCCCTAGTCCTATTGTTTTATGGACTTGATAGACACTATAGGGAGGGTTCACTTTCTAGGGTTTTCTTATACTGAAAAACTATATATCATGCCTTGTTTTATCTAGATTTGATTGTTCTTGTATTATTTTACAGATACTTGATGTGGAACACCTAGGTGGTACCCTACTAATCTTATTATCTTACACCCTGTGCACCCCTACGACAGTTCATAGACCTTGTTATGTCTTTTGATGTAGGGAAAGTTAAGGTGTCATAGTGAGTCAGTGTGGTTTCTTGTCAGCTGGGTTTAGGTAGCTGGTGGTGAGATTATGGGGGTTTTTCCATGCTATCCCATGGTGAATGTTGGAGTTGCAATTTTTTTTATCATCCTTTACAGTTGGATTGTCTCTTAGAGATTGTTTTTCTACCTTTTCAGTTGTATTACTTCCATTATTATATTTCTAATATGAGATATATATTTATGTTTTCTTACACTATTTATTTATGTATATATTTCATGTTGTTGTTGCTTCATGTTGGGAGAAATCGTTCCCTCTATTTGTTGTTTTATTCCATGGTGCTAGTCGTAAGCCCATGGGTATTGGGAATACCCTTTAAGTATGTGGCAATTCAGTTTGGTACCTGTTTGAGAGGGTATATGGGTAGGGTTCATCACATAAATTCCTAAATTAATCCTCATAAGAGAAATAATTCCAAAACTCCTTCCCTAGAACTCAAACCACTCTAATGCCATTTTGATGTGATCCAACCTATCAAGGTCCCACCTGGGATGAGATTAAGTTGAGTGTACCACCCCAATCCTACCTTCAATAAGTTAATCAATAGATAATAACACTTAGAAGGAATAATTATAATAGGAGGCCTTAGGTTATATAAAACTATAATAGAAATGCATCTCTAACACACAATATATATATATAACCAACAACCAACATACACCTATACATATAAAAAACTAAAAAATATAATTATGAATTTATGAGATTAAAATTATCCAATAAAGAACTACATAGTCAAAACCATATATGTAAATATAAAACATATAATATCACTAAACACTAATGTAATATTATAAGGGAAAACAACTCCACTCTACAAAAAATCTTGGAAAGATAACACCAATAAGAACCATCCTATTATTTACCACTATATGCCACTATGTTGTAATTAAACCAAATATTCTAGCTACACCTATGATAAAACCACCATCAAAATATGTAGTGTATGCATATACACAACACTTTTTAGAATAATTCCCATGTAGGGGTGATTATAATCATACCCATTAGGATTCCCTAAAAACAAAAAATAGTGATAAAATAGTAATTCATCTTGAAAACCCTATAATGCGGGAAAATATAAGGAGAAAACACAAATATTCTCAAAATTATAACCAAACAAGGAATTTTAGAATAATTCAATGTTCATATATTATTTCCATAAAGGGTTGTATCTCAGAAGTATCCAAAGATACCTAGAATAATGAAAATCTTATAAATCATGAAGTTTCCATCCTAGTTATAGGATGAGTCTTAGAGGTAACCGAGTTTTATTTGAATATAATAATACCCATAATTTCTATAACACACACTATAAAATAAAAATATACATCTTATATTTGATCTGCCTCTCTAAAATTATAGTGGGTTATCATGTTTCACAATGGTTTTCAAGCCAATCAAGGGGTTATAGACCCCTATGGATGACTTGTACCTCATTGTGTGTTGTATTCATCAGTTGAGAAGGTTACCAAATCCATATGTGGGACTAGAACCCTATTTAAATGGGGGGGGAGGGTTACCAACTCCACTAAGTGTGTGGAATACCCATTACCTAGGACTAGTATCATTCTAGGTGTTATTGAACCTATGTATACACCAACTATCTCACTCACTCCCTCTATCACCATCTCTTCAAGCTAAGAAACCTCATCTGCTTAAAACACCTTAAGAACAACCCTTATATGATAAATATATATGTACTATCATATTGAATATGGAAAAAAATATATGAATGGACTATTTATGTGTTTGATCCTATCAACTAAGATAGAAAATATTTAAAACACTAAGGAGGGTATAGTACACAACATATATTGTTCAATATATAGTGTGTAAGCATTGGAAGTATCCAAGGTGTAACAACCAAAGATTTTATGAGTATTATTCTTTTTAATTTCATTTATGTATTTTTTTGTATGCTACACAAAATATATCTTGTTCTATATGCAGCACCGTATTAGCTTGCAGTATACGCAACACTATTCTTGGCTTGTGTTACACACAATTTCAAGTTCGTTTTGTAGAAATTATTCTAGGAAACATTAAGTATAGATTTTGTTTAATGTATAAATGAAATAAGTTTTGATTATGTTATATGCAATAATAAAGGGATCTTTCACTACATTAAACCTTGACTTGGTTTGTGTTACACGCAATCGCGACCTTCCTCGATAGCGTGTGTAGTACGCAATACTGGGTTTCACTAAACAACGATAAATGGTTATAATATTATTATAAACTAGCCTTTATGAATATTATTAACTAAATTTTGAATTTTATAACATTATTATTCATCTTACACATTTTCTAGAACATGGTATGAGAACAAAATAATTTTTTTGGGTAAAATAAGTATTTTTCAAAAAATGCAGTTTTGCCGCCTTTTGATGGTGCACCCACTTTAAATATAGTTTTTAGCATGTTTATAAGTTAAATTTGAAAAAATAAAATTCTTCTTTGGAATCAGGATATAAAAATTTACTTTGGATAATTTTTTCATATTATTCTAATAACTTTCAAATTTTAATGAATAGTAAAAACACGCTATATTTTAATTAAAAACAACTTTTTTTCATCATAATAATTTATATGGTTAAATTATAATATTTAATGGTTTTAAAGTATAAATAGAATATATTTTTACCATTTATTATAACATATTTCATTAGCATTGATTTTACATTGAATTCATAGGTAAAATCATTTCAATCTTTTGCAATGTTTTAACTTTTAAAACTCGTTTTCTTAACAACGGGATTAATTTTAAATTAATTTCTGAAAATTCTGTGATTTGAATTAGTAAAAATGGATTCCATATTTGGAATCAGTAGGTTCAAATTATGTTAATAGGCTACTTTGTATTTTTGGGCATTATGAATAGTAACTATGGTAAATTTTATTTACCGTAGTTAAAGGTAAATTGGGTAATTAAGGGTAAATATAATATTATAAAATTACCCTAACACTTGTCCTAATATAATTGGATGACTATATTTTACCCTAAATCATACTTGGGTCAAAATAGAATCTAATATAACCCACTTGTATTTGACTAATACCTTTTATTTATTTTATTTAAAGGAAAGTGAAATGTCTCACTCAAACTTTAATAATTAGATTATTTTTAATATAAGGCTATAAAGAATATAAATTCAATTATAAATACTTATTTGAAAGATAAAAAGTTTTTATTTACCATGGTAATTTATTTGTAATTTTTAAGAAATATTTAATTACCTTAATAGCTTATACATTAATGATGAAGAAATTATTTATATAGTGAAAAATCAATAATATAGTTTTTATTAAAATAACAATTCCTATCAAAAGGACTCGAAACTTTACCAAAAATTATTGGTAGAGTATATATATACCCTAAGCATATAAGGGTCGATATTTGGACCATTTGAATCCTTATAAAACCAATTAGGACATTTATATTATTTTATTTTAAATGATGTCAAAGATGTCACCTTCATAATTTAATACATATAACAATTTAAATGTTGTGGTTTTAAGATGATAAATTAGAGTAAAAATATTATTATGAAATTTATTATATTTATATTCATCATATTATTATTTTTTAATTTTTATGAAACAAATAAGTATATTAAATAATTACACAAAAATTTTGTAGTAATTATTTTATTAAGAGATATACCAAATAAATGGTTTTAAAAATATTAAAATAAATATTATATGAACTATTTAATGTGCTCAACTAATTTTTTAGACATATTTGAAATTTTAGTAAGATATTAAATATTTAGGTTAGAATATATCCTCTGTGTGGATTTTATTTAAATTAAAATAAATTAATAAACTCAAAATTGAATCTATTGTTATTTTATAAAAATAACATATTATAAAATTTTCTAAAAAACACAAAAATATTTAAAAATTATAAATTGAATTTATATGTTCTAAGATGTCATAAATTATCCAATTATGGACAATTCAAAATAAATAAGTAATTATTTATAATAATTTAAAAATTAGAATCTTATTACCACAAATAAAATTAAATAGATTAAATAAAGATAACTCAAGTTGATATTGTTTAAAATAAATTTCCAACATGTCTAAATTTTATTGGTTGATGATATTAAAACCCTATATCATATAATATTTGGATTTGAGTCATTTTTGGAGGTTTTTCGGTGAGGTTGAATTTATTATAAATTAATATTTCTTATGTTACCAAAGGTGCCCCTCTCCTCCCTTATAAAAAGGGCACCCCTTCCCTCTTTTCTTTACACCCTTTTGAGCCTTGAATATCGGAAAACCCCTGCCAATTACTCTTCTAAACCTCTATAGCTATATCATAGAGGTTCTGTTCTTCTCAAAAGACCAACTCTAGTGCCCTAAGAAGAAGTTTAAAGGAGGTGCGTCTCTCTTCTACCGACTCTTTCAAGTTTATTTCTTCTTCTACTTCCTCTTCTTCAGTTGTTTCATTATAAAGTAATAACATAAGTATTACTTATATACTGATATGTTATTATAAATATGAAACAACCCTATTTCACCTTCTATCCATCCTACAAAAAATGAAATCACCGCGCGTGCGTACGTATGGAATACCGTCTCCACACCGTGGTGTAATCTATTTTTTCACCACGACCATACTTGGATGGGTATAATGGTGTAAATAATAACTATATATAGTTAATATAACATCATACTGATTCTTAGATATTATATCATCCACTCCAATTCAATTCAATAATTATGGGAACGATATCATCGCTCATACGTAAGTACGGATTATTGTCTCCACGATGCGATGAGATTCATTCTCCATGTTAACCACTCAAGAATGATTATAAAGTATATATAATGAATAATAATGAAAAATATGACATTATAAAGCTACTGGATTTATGTATATATATATATATATATCATCTACTTACTTCCATTCAAGTAAATAAGGAAAGGAAAACAATGTTCATGTGTATGTACGACCTACCGTCTCCATGAACGGTGTATTTCATTTCATTTATCTATCTATTATATATATATATAATGAATATATATGATATATAAATCATGATTTAGATATTTGAAGTAATTAAATCATTATATAAGTAATAATAATATCAAGAACAACAAGTCCAAACACGTACGATAAATAAAACGATTTTACCCAAAACGATGCTTTAACAAAAAATTTACAAAAGAACGGGTAATATAAAGTCATAAGTGAACCATATATGATATCATAACAATGAATATGATTCTTTAATAAGTCAATTACATTATTTAAATCATTATACAGGAGGTTCAGATACGTACGAAGCATATCGGACCTAAGGTAAGGGATAATTATTCCAATCTCATTCTTATCCGAGATTGTTTATTTGTAAGTATTTACTGGTGTTATATTTATCATCCATGTCCCTATTTTCTAAAAGTGGTTTCATTTATTTTTAAAGTCCTTTTTACCCATTTTTTACTTTTACTACATGGTATGTAAGGAATCTTTCTTTTGTTTACATTACAAGGTACTTTTTTGGATTTTTTGGCAAAAGTACGAGAAGAATGTTTTTTTAACTTATACGGCATGAACGGATTTTTACAGTTTCATAATGCCTTATTTTCATGGAGGTTAATATATAAGATTTCATAATTATTTTCAACAAAATCCTTTTCTTTTAAAATTGCATGGAATTTTGTGAAAATAAAATTTTTTTGAAGAAGAAAGGATATTTTCCTCAAGAATTCATTTCAAGTGTTTTATCAAAAATATTTTCCATCTAAGATTACATTATTTAGTATGGTTTTGTTTCAAGTATAATGTATCTATTATTTACATGGTTTCACTTTTCTTATGATGAAATGATATTCATTTGTTCTATATGGATTATATTATGATGGGATGATGTTTATGAAACCCATTTTATTATTTGGGTTATGATGAATGATTTATGTTTATGTTATGGCACATGTAAGAATGATTTCATTATGAGATTGGTGGGACCTATATCTCCCTCCAATAAATTGGGTAAATATTTATATCTCATGAGATAGTCATGGCTGGAATAGAAAGTTAATCTGGTTCAGTGATACAGAACTGTAATGAGGAGTGAACTCGATTCAGTAAGTGAAATTGTCCACTAAGATGGTCTTGGCAGTAATTCCTTGGATACTATGGAAATAATATCAAGTGCTTAATAGTTTTCCACAATTACATGTTTTATTCCCATGCTATTTTATCATGGTTGATGTTCCATTATGATATATGCCTTACGTACTTCCATGTTTTATGTCATTGCTCAAGATTTTGATGTTTAAACTTTATGTTCATGTTTTTAAGTTCAAATGTATATGGTTTGTTTTATTTTCTCCATTCTTACCCTTACTGAGCATTTGAGCTCATACTTTATATGTTTTCTTTTCCCCAGGATATAAATAAAGGTTTTAGGTAAGAAAACAAAAGGGGAAGATCTTTATGGGAGATGTTGAAGATCTTTCACCATGATTAGAAGATTATGTTCGGAGTTTCCAAAGACACTAAACTATTACGGTCCTTGAGTTTTGGTTTTTGTTATGTATTAAGTATTATTCAAAATTAATGTAATGTCTATATATGTCAAGTATGAGTCAATACAGTTGGTACTAGAGGAAATGTTTAGTTAACCTTTGGAAACTAGGATGTGAAAACTTTAGTGATATCCCTAGATATATTTCTAAGGTATGTCTAAGGATGTCCCTAAGGTTTAGTATAACTATAGGTTACAGTCCTGGAATTATTTTTACAACCTAGGGTGAACCTAAGATGTCATGGATTAAATAATGTGTGATAAGTTATACATCCCATAAGTGACAT
Source organism: Viscum album (assembly GCA_963277665.1). NCBI lineage: Eukaryota > Viridiplantae > Streptophyta > Magnoliopsida > Santalales > Viscaceae > Viscum > Viscum album. The sequence goes on along the minus strand of OY728166.1, from coordinate 986,910,587 downwards.
TTTATGATTATGTGGTTCTTCATTATCTTAACTGTTTCTTACACAATGGTTTTTTGTTTTAGTCAATGGAGAAAACCCGAAGGAATTGGGTCAACATTGAATCCAATGGACAAATTGGTGACTATGAGCAACTAAATTGCATAATGTCTAGAAAGAAATATTTTGTGATTATGCCGAATCAGTCATCATGATATATGATTAACAAGGTTAACTTTAGTGGTATTCCTAATTCATCAAATAAGAGGAAGATTGAATTTTATGCATGTTCTCATGTTGAGGAGCATAGAGAAAGGATTGTTGAGATTTCTAAAGAAGGGAATAAGAACCTTGATGAATACATCAAATGGAGGGGAAGATGTTATCTGTGTGGAGAGAAGGGTCATATAGTGACAGACTGTTATGGAGTTTAATTTCTTATCTGTGGAGAACATGGGCATTACCCAACTCAATGCCCTGACCTAAGAGGTTACTTCTAAATCAAGGATAGACTTATTCCATGAAAATCAATGAAGAGTATGGATTGAAGTGTTTATGTATTGGTATTCAAGAATAATGTTGTTGAGGTACTTTTATGGTATATTGAAATATCTATGTATTGGTCCATTGTGGTTTTCCATAAGAATATGGCATCGGTAACCATGAAAAGCGATTGAAATGTTTTTGGAAAGCATATGATATGCGCATAATGAAGGGATACAGTGAAAATAATGTGTTTGATATTATTCATGAGCTCATGATTAATATAAGGACAAAGTGATATCATGGTTTGATTATAAAGAATTTTTGGGATTTTGGTATGTGGAAAGAGAAAACTTTTGACAGCATTCATGTTTTCACTAAGGTTCTATGGTAATTCATGTTGCAAGAGAATACAATATTAAGGTATTCACATGCTCGGTAGATGACATTTCTAGTAATTGTTTTCATTATACTATGAGCTTGGACAAAAGTATTTTGGATAATCCTAAATATTGGAATGAATTAAGTTAGATATAAGATAGTATTGTTTAAGGATATAACTTTTTTTCAATATTATTGATGGGATGTTATAATAATGTAGTTTTAGAAAAAGAAAAACCTGTAGGACGGGCGACAACCCATCGCGTTGGACAAGGCTGTGGGAATCAAACTCACAACCGAAGTGCGACAGGTCTTTATCGCCTACCACTGGCCTACAGGAAGTCTCTGGTTAGTAGAAACTAGTTTTATTTTATTAAGAGGTATGATAGATGAAGTATAAGTCCATTTTTGGAATCATATACGATTAATCTCAGCATAGATGGACTTATGTATATTTAATAAATTGTGCTAAAATTTTTGCGATAGAAACAGATTGAATGACCTATCATTCTATCACATGATCTTCTAACATTTCACAAATGAAAAATTCAACTTCATTTCTTTAAGATATGAAGTGGAAATTGTTCAAGGCACGAACAACGGTGAGATTGTACCAAAATCAAGTAAGTATTCAACAATTTTTCAACATTAGATAAATTATCATGAGAACTAAAAACGTTGTCCTAGTGTCCTTATATCCTATGAATCAGATGATACCTTAAATCATCACAAATTTATGGCTTTGTGATTGTTGGATTTTTCATAGCCATGTCCTCTACCACTCTCCATCAGAACTTGATGGTAATATTTTTCTTCCATATCCATATCTCTACCTATGTTATCCTATGTGGAAACCCAGTGATGAGTTAATTTGGGTAACTGTTATGTTTCATACTTCACTTTTTAAAATTAAGTTTTAGTATTCCTTTTTACGATGTGGGTTTTATGAAAGAAACTTTCAAGTAGTAAACCATTTACAACCCCGACGAATTTCAAGGGCGAAATTCATTTTAAGGGGGGTAGAATGTAACAACCTGAGATTTTATGAGAATTATTATTTTTAATTTCATTGATTTCTTGTGTTGTACGCTACACAAAATATAGCTTGTGCTATACGCAACACTGTATTAGCTTGTAGTATACGCAACACTATTCTTGGCTCGTGTTACACATAATTTCAAGTTCGTTTTGTAGAAATTATTCTAGGAAACATTAAGTATAGATTTTTTTAATGTATAAATGAAATAAGTTTTGATTATGTTATAAGCAACAACAAAGGGATCTTGCACTACACGCAACATTGACATGGCTTGCGTTGCACGCAATCGCGACCTTCCTCGATAGCGTGTGTAGTACACAATACTGGGTTTCACTAAACAAAGATATATGGTTATAATATTATTATGAACTAGTCGTTATGAATAGTATTAACTAAATTTTGAATTTTATAACATTATTATTCATCTTACACATTTTCTAGAACATGGTATGAGAAAAAAATAATTTTTTTGGGTAAAATAAGTATTTTTCAAAAAATGCAGTTTTGCTTCCTTTTGATGGCGCACCCACTTTAAATCTAGTTTTTGACATGTTTATAAGTTAAATTTGACAAAAAAAAATTCTTATTTGGAATCAGGATATAAAAATTTACTTGGATAATTTTTTCATATTATTCTAATAACTTTCATATTTTAATGAATAGTAAAAACACGCTATATTTTAATTAAAAACAACTTTTTTTCATCATAATAATTTATATGGTTAAATAATAATATTGAATGGTTTTAAAGTATAAATAGAATATTTTTTTACCATTTAATATAATGTATGTCATTAGCATTGATTAAACATTGAATTCATAGGTAAAATCATTTCAATCTTTTGCAATGTTTTAACTTTTAAAACTCATTTTCTTAATAACGGGATTAATTTTAAATTAATTTCTGCAACTTCTATGATTTTAATTAGGAAAAATGGATTCCATATTTGGAATCATTAGGTACAAATTATGTTAATATTATACATTTTATTTTTTGGCATTATGAACAGTAACTACGGTAAATTTTATTTACGATAGTTAAAGGTAAATCGGGTAATTAAGGGTAAATATAATATTATAAAATTACCCTAACACTTATCCTAATATAATTGGATGATTATATTTTACCCTAAATCATACTTGGGTCGAAATTGAATCTAATGTAACCCACTTGTATTTGATTAAGACCTTTTATTTATTTTATTTAAAGGAAAGTGAAATGTCTCACTCAAACTTTAATAATTAGATTATTTTTAATATAAGGTTATAGAGAATATAAATTCTATTATAAATACTAATTTTAAATATAAAAAGATTTTATTTACCATGTTAATTTATTTGTCATTTTTTTGAAATATTTAATTACCTTAATAGCTTATACATTAATGATGAAGAAATTATTTATTTAGTGAAAAATAAATAATATAGTTTTTATTAAAATAACAATACCTATCAAAAGGACCAGAAACTTGACCAAAAATTATTGGTAGAGTATATCTATACCCTAATCATCCAAGGGTCTATTTTTGGACCATTTGGAGCTTTATAAAACCGATTAGGACATTTATATTATTTTATTTTAAATGATGTCAAATATGTCACCTTCATAATTTAATAAATATAACAATTTAAATGTTGTGATTTTAAGATGATAAATTCGATTAAAAATATTATTATGAAAGGTATTATATTTATCTTCATCATAGGATTTTTTTTAATTTTTATGAAAAAAATAAGTATATTAAATAATTATACAAAAATTTTGTAGTAATTATTTTATTAAGATATATACCAAAAAATGATTTTAAAAATATTAAAATAAATATTATATGAACTATTTAATGTGCTTCACGAATTTTTTAGACATATTTGACATGTTATGAACCTATTAAATATTTTGTTTAGAATATATCCTCTGTGTGTATTTTATTTCAATTAAAATAAATGAATGATGTCAAAATTGACACTATTGTTATTTTATAAAAATAACATATTATAAAAAAAATTAAAAATCACAAAAATATTTAAAAATTATAAATTGAAATTTATATGGTCGAAAATATCATAAATTATCCAATTATGGACAATTAAAAACACATAAGTAATTATTTATAACAATTTAAAAATTATAATCTTATTACCACAAATAAAATTAAATTGATTAAATAAGGATAAATCAAATTTATAATGTTTAAAATAAATTCCCAACATGTCTAAATTTTATTTTTTTGATGAGATTAAAACCCTATATCATCTAATATTCGGATTTGAGTAATTTTTGGAGGTTTTTAAGGGAGGTTGAATTTATTATAAATTAATATTTCTTATGTTACCAAAGGTTCCCCTCTCCTCCGTTATAAAAAGGGCACCCCTTCCCTGTTCTCTTCACACCCTTTTGAGCCTTGAATCTCGGCCAACCCCTACCAATTTTTCTTCTCAACCTCTCTAGTTATATCATAGAGGTTCCGGTCTTCTCAAAAGACCAACTCTAGTGCCCTAAGAAGAAGTTTAAAGGAGGTGCGTCAAGGAAGAGGTAATCTCTTCTACTGAATCTTTCAAGTTTCTTTATTCTTCTACTTCCTATTATTTAGTTGTTTCATTATAAATTAATAACATAAGTATTACTTATATACTGATATTTTATTATAAATATGAAACAACCCTATTTCTCCTTTTATTCATCCTACGGAAAATGAAATCACTGCGCGTGCGTATGTACGGAATACCATCTCCAAACCATGGTGTAATCTGTTTTTCCACCACCACCTTACTTGGATGGGTATAATGGTGTAAATAATAACTATATATGGTTAATATAACATCATAATTATTCTGATATATTATATCATCCACTCTAATACAATTCAATAATTATGGAAACGATATCATCGCTCGTGTGTACGTACAGATTACCGTCTCCACGACGCGATGAGATTCATTCTCCATGTTAACCACTCAAGAATGATTATAAAGTATATATAATGAATAATAATGAAACATATGACATGATAAAGCTACTGTATTTATGTATATATATATATATCATCTAATTACTTCCATTCAAGTAAATAAGGAAAGGAAAACAGCGTTCATGCGTACGTACGGCCTACCGTCTCCATGAACGGTGTATTTCATTTCATTTATCTATCTATTATATATATATATATACTGAATATATATGATATATAAATCATTATTTACATTCTTGAAGTAATTAAATCATTATATAAGTAATAATAATATCAAGAACAACAAGTCCAAACACGTACGATAAATAAAACAATTTTACCCAAAACGCTGCTTTAACATGGAATTTACAAAAGAAAGGGTAATATAAAGTCATAAGTGAACCATATATGATATCATAAAAATTAATATGATTCTATAATAAGTCAATGACATTATTTAAATCATTATACAGGAGTTTCGGATACATACAAATCATATCGGACCTAAGGTAAGGGATAATTATTCCAATCTCATTCTTATCCGAGATTGTTTATTTGTAAGTATTTACTGGGGTTATATTTATCATCCATGTCCCAGTTTTATAAAAATGGTTTCATGTATTTTTAAAGTCCTTTTTATCCATTTTTTACTTTTAATACATGGTATGTAAGGAATCTTTCTTTTTTTTACATTACGAGGTACTTTTTTTACTTTTCCTACAAAAGTACGAGAAGAATGTTTTTTTAACTTATACGGCATGAACGGATTTTTACGGTTTCATAATGCTTTATTTTCATGAAGCTTAATCTACAATATTTCATAATTATTTTCAATAAACTCATTTTATTTTAAAATTTCATGGCATTTTGTGAAAATAAAATTTTTTTGAAGAAGAAAGGATATTTTCCTCAAGAATTCATTTCAAGTGTTTTGTCAAAACTATTTTCCATCTAGGATTACATTATTTAGTATGATTTTGTTTCAAGTATAATGTCTCTATGATTTACATGTTTTCACTTTTCTTATGATGAAATGATATCCATTTGTTCTATATGGATTATGTTATAATGGGATGATGTTTATGAAACCCATTTTATTCTTTCGGTTATGATGAATGATTTATGTTTATGTTGTGGCACACGTAAGAATGATTTCATTATGAGATGGGTGGGACCTATATCTCCCTCCAATGCATTGGGTAAATATTTATACCTCATGAGATAGGAATGGCTGGAACAGCAAGTTAATCCAGTTTAGTGATACATGACTGGAATGAGGAGTAAACTCGATTCAATAAGGGACATTGTCCACTAAGATGGTATTGGCAGCAATGCCTTGGCTACTATGGGAATCATATCAAGTCCTTAATAGTTTTCCATAATTACATGTTTTATTCCCATGCTATTTTATCATGATTGATGTTCCATTCTGATCTATGCCTTACGTACTTCCATGTTTTATGTCATTGCTCAAGATTTTGATGTTTAAACTTTATGTTCATGTTTTTAAGTTCAAATGTATATGGTTTGTTTTATTTTCTCCATGCTTACCATTACTGAGAATTTAAGCTCACCCTTTATATGTTTTATTTTCCCCAGGATATAAATAAAGGTTTTAGGTAAGAAAACAAAAGGGGAAGATCTTTATGGGAGATGTTGAAGATCTTTCACCATGATTAGAAGATTATTTTCTGAGTTTCCAAAGACACTAAACTATTATGGTCCTTGAGTGTTGGTTTTTGTTATGTATTAAGTATTCCGAAAAATTAATTTAATGTTTATGTACGTCAAGTATGGTTCTATACACAGGGTATATGATATTGTAATTTGAATCATGTGGATTCAACCTATATAATGTGTCTAGTATGGTATATGGAGTGTTGGATGCATTGTTTTACTTGTTCGTGTACATCTAATACATAATGAGTCATAACTCCTGAGTACACAAAATATACTCATATGTAACTGCTCTGTGTGATGTCATTGTTTTATTCAGGTGGGGTTGAATTACATGGTGTGTCAAGTGGGTTATATAAAATATGGAACCCATGGATCACTTGGGAGGGTACAATCAAAACCACCTAAGTTATGTCCTTATTGTATAGAGTGTGTAATATTGCCCACATGGTGTGTGAGGCCTATTTGATATTTAGGTGTGTAGTCTAGTACATGCTTGAAATAAATGTCCCAAAATATATGGTGTGTAAACCTGAACAACACATTGTGTGTTATTTATAACCTATAGAACCATAATTTCATGAATTGTGACATATATGGTGTGTGACTCTAAGGACTAAACACTATATACTGGTAAAATTTACAGTTGATCTGGAATCTTCTCCCGATGAATTTTTAGTTTTTACATCCATGTTTTCAAGTTCCCCAAGTGCTTGTTTTCATATATGCTTCATCGATCTTTCCTTCCACTATATATGTACATCATCATCTCTCCATTGGTTCCCAACATCTCCCTTATTTCGAAGCTCTTTTAACCACTCATCACCAAAAACTAATTGGCCACCTCTATCTGTTAAATTCATTAATAACCACCTTTATTAATATCGAGCCTTGTTTTTAGACCTTACACCAACTCATTTTTTGTAACATCCCATGTTTTTAAAAAGAGACACTATGTTCCATAACGTATATGATACACCACATTGAACTTAAGTGAACAACTAAATATATTTATTTAAATGTTACTGTTATAACCTATCCATTAGAATGGATGGAATTAATAGTATTAACTGAATTATGAAAATATTTTGGTTAAAAAATAAATTAGAAATAAAAATAAAAAACCAATTGAATATAAAGGATGTGCGTTTATGAAAAACTTTTTAAGTGCGAATAATTATGTTTATAAAATAACCAAATCACTCTTGTTTGATTATATTAATGAAATATATTTAATTTAATTTTTAGAATTCATCTTATATATTTTATAGTCCTAATATATGAACAAATCTGATTTTAAGTATAAAATAAGTATTTTTCAAATAAGACAGTTTTACCGCCTTTTGAGAGAAAACCCATTTTAAATTAAGTTTTTGACACTTTTATAAGTTATATTAGACAAAATAAACTTCTTATTTGTAATTAGGACATAAAAATTTACTTTGGTTGAAATTTTGGTATTTTTTGATAAAGTTCATGTTTTAATGAATAGTGAAAAATAATGCATTTTAATTCAAAACTGTTTTTTCGTCTAATTTATTTATATTTTTAGATTATCCTTTTAGTTTGTTTTAAATTATAATTAAATAAATTTTTTATCATTTAATACTATTTTTTATTTGGAAGTAATTTCATATTGAAATTTAATATAAACACATGTCAATATTTTTATGGTTTTTACTTTAAAAAAACTCGTTTTCACATTTTTGTCAATGGGGATTAATTTTAAATTAATTACTAAAACTTCTATGTTTTAAGTTTTGAAAAATTTATCCCATATTTTGAATCATTGGGTCAAAAATATGTTAATATGTTAATTTTATTTTTTGTATATTATAAATAGTAACTATGATAATTTTTATTTAACACGGTTAAATGTAAATCGGGTGAATTATGGTAACAAAAAATTTGATAAGGAAAAAAATATTACACTAACATATTCCAAAATCCTATTGGATGAATAAATGTATACTCTTAACACATAAGGATCTAAATTTACTCATTTAATGAACTTTTGTTTAATGAAAGTGATATAAATTTTTTTAAAATAAAAAATAGTGACAACATGTCACCCTTTTATTTCTTATAATAATTTTAATACAGTGATAAATATGATATAAATTTTATAATAAATATTATAAAAAAATATAATTAAATTATCTATATCATGATAATTTATTTATAATTTTGAGAGATTAAATAATTACCATAAATGCTAACACAATAGTGAAATAGTAATTATTTTATTAGTAGAAATATCAAATAAATGAAATGAAAAATATTAAAATAAATATAATTAGAATTAATTAGGGTACTAAAAATATTTATAGGTTACTATGACATATTTTAATCCTATTAAATTGTTTGGTTCAAATTTATCTCTCTATTTGGATTTTATTTAAATTTAATGAAATGAATATTGTCAAAATTTACTCTATTGATATTTTATAAAAATAATATTTAATAAATTATTTAAAAATCATAAAAGTCATTAAAAATTAATAAGTTAAGATTATAAGGTTTAAAAGTTCATAAAGTTCTCATTTATGGGAAATTTACTCCATATAAGTAAAATTCATATCCACTTAATATTTAAAATGGTGTTACCATAATTAAAATTAACATAGATTAATTAAGCGTAAACTAAAAAGATAAAGTTTAAAATAAAATAAATACATGTCTAAAAATTATTTTATTAGAGGATTTAGAACAATAATCATATTATATTTTATATAACTCAATTTTGAGTCATTTGGAGTTAAAAAATAATTTATATTAATTTAATATTTTAAGAGTTTCCAAGGGTGCCCCTCCCCTCTCCTATAAAAAGGTATCCACTCTTCTATATTACTCTCACTTATTAAACTATTTTTTCAGTAAATATATACCCAAAAACCTTCCTAAAATCCCTCCCCACATTCTTTAGGCCTTATTTGATGCATAACACACTCCTTATAGGTGTTAAGGTGTTCTTCAAAGGTGATCAATCGAAGAAGAGGTGGTGTTTTATTTAAGTATTTTTGTATTATTCCTTCTTCAAATTCTTCAAATTTCATTCAACCATGATGAAATAATATCTCCATTATACTCAATATGCTAATATTTTATTATTTTAATATTATCACCTGAATCCGTCTCTAATTTTATCAAATGGGAAATGAACTTTTCATTCGTGTGTACGGCGGACTACCGCCTCGCGAATTGATATAGTTCATTTTTCATCATCATATTTAAATATTAGTTATAATGATGGAATTAAATGTTCATATGTGATATTCATGAAATATTACCCATTATAAGATAATAATATATCAATTGTGTTTTTTTACTTTCTATTCACATAAAAATGATAACGTCGTTCATGCGTACGTGTGAACTATCACCTCCACGAAGCGATGTGATTCATTTTTTATTCACTAAATCACTTATATGATATATATACGTATATTTAAATAAATAAAATGATATTAATGATGTTATGATAATTATTAAAATGTAAAATGATACTTACCTTCTTTTCATAATGATCAATGAAAAATGTAAAATGTTACCCATGTGTATGTACAGTTTACCATCTCCATGATTGTAACGTAGTTCATTTTTCATATCCATATTTAATGAATGGATTTAAAGGTATAATTGATAAAAAAAATTGATTATTATTCCATTAATGTTATTCTAGATATGATGGACTTATGACCACATTGACTATAGACATCATACCAAGTTCATTTTCGACTCGAGTACCGAATATCGACTAAACGCCTAATGTGAACATAAATAATTATGTAAATGTTATGAAATGATAATAGACATATAAAAGGAATAATAAACTTTATAATGGTTATTAAGATATTAAATAATTATCATAAGTGTATTATTTAGTAAGATAAAGAACATACGAGATGAGTCAGACTCAAGGTAAGAGACTCTTTAACTAAAACATCGTTTTAAGTGTTTTAAATATTTATTCTTTGAATTATTTATCATTTATGTACATGTTTTAAAAATGGTTTTATGGACATAAATGTTTTAAAATTTTAATTATCAAATTTATTTTAAAATTTTCAAAGCGTTATGGGACACTTTTATTCAAAAATCTATTTTATAAATGATTTAAATTAGATTTAGAAAATGGATCGGTTATCTTATGAATGAAAATGAAATTTTATGAGTGAAATGTTGAAAATTTCCAGATTTTATGCACTGTTACTTGGACATTAAACTGGTGAGCTCGATATAGCTTATACAAAGGGTTTATCCCCATTATGGCTCATGGGTGAGCTTGATATAGCTTATACGAAGGGTTGATTCCCATTATAGCTCACAGGTGAGCCTGATATAACTTATATGAAGGGTTGAGCCCCATTATAGCTCATGAAAAATGGTTGATCCTGATATATATATTATACAAAGGGTGAGAACCATTATAGATCTCTAATTCATTGGGTATTCTGGATATGGAAGTCAACTATATGGTTATTCCATTTGTAAGGGTGAATGTAAGAGTGATATGGTAATGATGTCCCAAGTCACCTATGTAATTTTTATACGCTTTCTAATGAGTTTTTAAGAAAATGTTTTAATGGGTTTTCATGTTTTCATGATTTCATTGGACTAACGATATAATTTATTTATGTCCCTTACTGATCCTTTTTACTCATCCCATGTTTTAAAATGTTTTTCACAGTTCTTAAGATTGGTAAGGAAAAAGAAGATGCCTTGATGAAAGTATTGAGTATGTGTCATGAAAATAAATCATTTTTTATTTTAAAAGGGATTTCTTTGGTGAAAAAATGGATACTAAGTATAAGTTTCCATTTGTAATGTATGGGTTTACTATGTAAGAGTTTTTTTCCAAATTCTCTAAAACTCTAAACTGAAAAGATCTTCTAATGTAAATTATTGTTCAAAAACACTAGAATAAGATATATTTAAGGTTAGGTCCTTATATTTTCATTCCTAACCAGCATCATCCTTTTCATTCATTAGCCTCCTCACTATCTTAATCCTTTATTTTAAAATCACAATATATAAAGAGAAGGGAAAATTATGGTTATTCGAAGAAAATTTGTTAGAGGGAACTAACCCACTATAATTATAATTCAAAACCATGTTCATTAATGGGTGTGTAATAAATGGGATTTTTTATGATATTTAGTTTTAAGTTCATAAAATAAAAAACCATGGGAATTCTATGCAATGAACATTCCAATAATAGTGAATAATTCTTAACAAAGGATAATATTATATGAAATATAATAAATTAATTAGTTTAATAATCCAAGAAATCATTCTCAATAAAAAAATTATCAAAAAGGAACTTCCCATATTATAAAACTTGTAGTAATAATTTGAAATGTCACAAACCAACCTAGGATATCCTAACCCAAAACTCAAGTCAATTTGCAGTAAGGCCCAAATGGAATTCTTGATTCCCATAGTCTGGAAACTAATTATTGGGAAGCAAGGTAACACTCTTGGGAATAGTTTTACCCAATAAATATAAGTAAAAAAATAGTATAATTATCACCATAAATCTAGTATGTTTTATCCATATATTAGAATTACGTGAAAAATAAAATAATTAGTTTTGAGAAAACATAATAAACTTAAACAAATAATAGATTAGAATACAAATTCCTCTCACACCGTAGAAAACCCCAAGGAAGAATATAAAAAACCTAAAATAAGTTATCAAGAATAGATGGAGGGTCATGAAGATCAATACATACATGACCCAACATAAATAAAATAAACCCAAAATAATCAATAGATTTTCTCACTATAACCTGATTTCACTATTCAACTCTACCATATCCCACTCTATGAGCGACTCAGGAGAGGAATTACACAAGAATGATTTTCTTAGGAACCTGAACATAAACCTGCAAAATACAATCAATCTATAAACATAAAGTGGTATAAGTAGGGTGTGAGTAAAATTTTCCTAGTATGATTCCACTAATAAAAGTCTCTATGAAATTAACTTTATAATAAATTACATCAATTCTAGTTTAAAATATATTTCTAGAAAATAATACCATATTAATAGTTATATAAACCAAAATACATAAGTAAATCCATATTTCCCCTTTGAAAAACCAAACTTCTTCATTTCAGTAAATCCACTAGTTCTATGAAATTAAATAAAACCATTTTTAAATAGATTATGTGAATACATTTAAACAAAGATAATTTTATGATTAACTTCAAATCCTTTTCCAAATTTTCTTCCAAACCATTTAATAACTTTATTTTTAAAATGAAAAAAAATAATGTGACCAAATACCTAAAGTACACACATATATGAAAATTACATATACAAGAAACACCTGAACCATACTACATAAAAATAATTACTGCATAAAAATAAAGAAACTGGTAATTTCATAGAATCAGATAAAATAAAGATAACCAAATTTAAACACCAATATAATCCACTCAAATAAAGGAAATATAAACCAAACATCATGGGAGTATCCCTAAGGAAAATAATTTTATGTTTCACTAAGATCCTCATAATTTATTGTGTGAAAAACCAACCATATTGAAACATATCTAGCTCATAGATGGTCATTTGGAATAACTATGTCAAGTCCCAGTGGTGGTTTTCATCTATATCATAGTATCATTTAGTTAGTTTGTTATAATTTAATGCTAGTTAAAGCATATTTAGATGCCTATTTATACTTTTATTAAGTCCTTACCTATGTACACAAGGTTCCCATGATCAAATAGCTGGATTTCAGTAAACTAATCATAAAATAAATAGCATAAAAAGTCAACAATATGTAAAAACGTCCCTTGCCTCCTCTCAAAGTACCCATTTACCAAATAAACCCCTTTCTATGATAATTTTATTCTCAATGTCCCCCTCTTCCATAATTAATTAATCTTCCATACCCCTTGAGATAATTCCATTTGGGCTTCTTTCCACATTTTTGACATATAAAAAAATTGAACATGTTTTCCTTCATTATCTTTGTTACTTGATCATTCATGAGACTTTATCATTATCTTCTTTAGTGTGTTGGGGATTTTGACCATGTTCACATTATTATTCATATTTCATTATATCTGGTTTGGAATAATCACAAGGTTTCTCACTCCAAATCTCATTTTTATGGGTTTTTTGTTGAAGTATTATCTACACTGTCCCTCACACCCATGATTACTTATAGTTCTATTGATTACTTAACATTTTTTGTTCTTTTACATTATAATGTTGGCATATAGTTTCTTTATTTCTACATATATCAACCTTAGATTGAACTAGGTTACATTAGGTTGGGTTATCTTAAACTTCTCAACCTAATCCCTCAAAGTAACTAGGAAATAAATCTTTTTTAGCAGTTTGTAAAGTGCATGTGATCAACCAAATCATATCCCATGAGAGTGTCTATCTAGGTGTAAAAGATTAGTCCCACTCATCATGAATCAGAGATATGATTGATTCAATGATCAACTAACGCTTTTCTAGATGATTACCCCTAAGTTAATCTACACCAAAGCCACATCCACTTTCCAGTATCCAGACGGGGGTGTATTTCTAGGAAACCAAATTACTCAAGTCTCTACCAATATTATAGGATATCATATTATACTTAAACTCATCACTAGGGTTTTCACTGAGTTTATCTAACCACAATAACAAAGGTAACTAAAATAATCTCTAAAAAACTAAAAAAATTATCTTTGATACCAACTAAAGCGACCCAAGCTAAACATAACTTAAATAGTAAATTAATCTCATGATTTAAATAATACATATCACAAATAGTTGCACATCCCAAGGACCTATAGGTTTAGTTTCTTAGATATAATCTATATAGGAATCTTAATCTACAATAATTTCTCCATTATCAAACTCCTATAGACTCCCTTATATACTTTACACAAGTTATATTTTTCTTCTTAACCTGGCGAAAGGAAAACCTAAGAAAGCAGTGATCTCAAATGCTCAGTATGAGAAAACTTACCAACTTGTCATTAAGGGGTTTATCATAATCATATGAGAAAACATGGTAAGGGGATAAATTTGTTATTAAAAATAACATGAAATAGTCAAAAAATTTCATAAATCGTGATAGAAGGACATGTAATTTCCAATGAACAAACATACACCATGGAAAAATTGTGAACAATCATGAGACAATATAAGTCAAGGGGCATAATCAAAGGCACTAGATTATGACATAAGTGTGTAGAATAAAAATAATCATATAAACCATATGTTAGGATTACCCACCAATATATTCATCACATATTAGACGTGTGCTAACCACCTATGTATCTTCTTAGGACTAAAAAAATCCTCCTATGTGTAATGACCTGGAAATTATATATAGAAATTTCCCTTTTTAATATATTTGTGTGTTATATTAGGTAATATTGATAATAAAAACTAATATCATCATATATTTTATTTGGAAAATAATATATTTATAATATTTCATTTTGAAAAATATATAACTTAGGTTATAGAAATAGTATAGATATAATTTATGCATTAAAATGCATTTTTAGAAAAAATAATTTTATTACATTTTAATAACTTATATAGAAAAATAATTTTTATCACTTATATAAGTTTAATATAATAAAATGAATTTATTTTTTTGATTAATCATGAGAAAAAAAATCATTGGATTGATTTTCGGTATTTTTCTAAAAAAACTAGATTTTTAGTTGAATAGTGAAAAAATATATCTTATGTCAAATGGTGACTTTTATCAGAATATAAAACGAGACTTGGATACTTATAAAATATTTTAATTATTCAAATATATAGTTATATAATAATTTTATTCATTTTAAATATATATTTTAAATTTTATAAAACCTATGTTTAACCTTATAAAAAAAGTAATATTTTAATTTTAATAAAAACTATTTTTGGTATTTTAATTTAATTAAACATTATTTTGGTAAAATTAAGTTTTTAATTTAGTTGAAAGAAACATAAAATTTAATTTTATTTATAATAAACTAATTTATTTTTTGAAAATCTAAAACATTTATAATCTTATCCCACACTTAAATTTTTACCTTAAAATGAATTTTTTTCTAAGAAACAATTTTTACACATCATGTGTGCTAATACTAAACATAATTTCTATAAACCTTAGATATTTTAATTTATAAAATTATTTAAATGTTTAAAATAACTGTGTTTAAATTATTAAACATGATCAATTATAATTTTTTCCATTAAAATTAGTTTCCAAGGGTTAAAATGGAGTTACCATGGTAAGGGTAAATTAGGGTGAAAGTGGTTTAACATGGTACAAAAGGTTCAAACATGTGAAAAAAATGAGTGTTATTGGATGGTGAAGGGATTTTATCCCTTTTCACTTTACCCACACCATTATTGGACATTTTTTAGCCTTTTTCCTTGAATAATGGAGTGATATTATTAAGAAATGATGAGTTTTTACAAAAGTTCTCTTTTCTTCACTTATAAAAGGAGGACACCTACACCCCATTTATTCACCCATTGTAAGGCCTTGTATTAACCAAAAATATTAAATAGTCTCTCCTAAATACCATCCCCATTCCTTTTAATTCTTGTTCTCAATAAAAAATAAGCTAAGGAGTCTTAAGGAGTTACATAAGGGAGAACTTCCAAGGGAAAGGTAATACTCTCAACCTAAATTTTATAAGTTTTTTTCTTCTTATACACCCCTAAAGTACCATATGTCCATGAAGGTATGATAAAACCGTAATTTTTTATGTTATTAAATTTTATTTTACTATTTTAATATCCATTTTATACTTTCCCCCAAAATCTTTGAGAAAAATGAAAACGTCATTATGTTTGTGTGTGGACTACCCCCTCCATGAATGCCATTTTTGTTTTCCATGACCAACTACCATGGATGAAAATAAAAATGTATTTATTATATAAAAGTGATATCTTTTACACTATTAATAATTTTTAATTATAATATATTTCATTCTTTAAGTAATATAAATTATAAATAGTTATAGTAACTTTAACGGCCTTAAATGGAATTTTCAAGGAACTTTTCTTAATTTGGATATTTTTTGGGATAAAATTTAAAATTGTATAAGTATTTTACTAATGGAATAATAAAGGAAATAAACTTCCACAATTAAAAATATAATTAAACTATTTTATTACACCTTTGACCATGGTCAACAAACTAAAAGTGTACGAAGAAATTAACCAAATAACCTCGAGTAACTGATGTAAGGGGAAACTATATTAAAATTAAATAATAAATGACAAAAAATATAAATTATCAAGTTAAATATATTTTAATAAATTTATTGGGTATATATTTAATTAATTTAATTTAATTATTCAGGAATTTATGTTTATGTGAGGAATGCATTCAGATATGAGGTAAGGGATCTTCTATACCACCCGCATTACCTTTGAGTTACATGTTCTCTTTCTTTTTCTCCATTTTTATGAAATATTATTCTCATGAACTTATTATATTTATATATATATATATTCCTTAAATATATGCATAGTTAAATATATTTTTCATTTCTGGGTTTATTCATTTTTTTAGTTCCCTTCGAAAGTCCCACTTTAAAGTAAAATTGATTTAAAGGAACATTCCTATTTCTTGTCCCATGCCATGAATCACTCATATGAAATGTTTTTAAACTATTAATAGATTTTAAAAACCCTAATTATTTTATTTAAAAACCTATAGGTTCAATTTTTTTATAGAAAAAAATATGTTCTTTCCTTATTTAAAATATCCTTTAGTTATTTCATAAAACTCCACCCAAAAGGTTTTTTTATTCTTTCTTAAAAAAACCATTCTCATAAATTTTATACATTAGACCTCCATGATAGAGAAAATTTTACCCTTTTCAATTATGAAAGTTAAAAATGATTTAATTCCTTCTTATCTTAGTAATCCTTAGGATTTAACCTTTGGTTATACCGTAAATTAGAATTATGAAACTCACTTCTTGCTCAGGGGTTTGATCGTGATTATGTTTTATGTATGGTTTCTTTTCTTCATGTGGCACACATATATATGATTATAATTATGTGATGGTTGGGACCAGAATTATATATCCTTCCAATACATTGGTTAAATCTTTATATCTCATGATATTTTATGTAAGGGATTATGGAGTAAACTTAATCGACCATGGGAATTTGTCTACTTTATGATGATGGCCCTGTGAGTGACCTTTGAGTTATGTTTATTATATCTTGTTTTATGTTTTTTATACATGTTTATGATCTTATAACATCATTTACTTATTAAATACATCCATGTTTATGATAATACTCTTAGTAATATCATGTTATTCCTTTTGACATTCATGTTATGATTTATTTCCATGTTTATTCCCTTACTGGTCTTTTTAGATCACCCTTTTTCTTATGCATTTTCCCTAAGTTATACTATATAGTTTTAAATGATCTATTATATTTAGGATCACTATGTGTAGTTTTAAATAAAGGTTTTTTTATATTTAATATGTAGTGTTTATGTATCTAATCTTATAAATATACTATAAATCTAGATCCCTAGCATGTATTATTGGTAAATTGTGTTATAAATCATGAAATAAAGTATGTTTAAGGCTTGGGTTTCTATATTTTATATCAAAGAATGGTCTATTTATTTTTGGATATTAGGATGATAAAACCTTTTTGAAACCCCTAGGTATAAGTCTAAGTTATAATACTAAGTATAGGATAACATATTAAAATTTTAGTAAATTAGATATTGTGTGTGGTTTTCTAAGAAATTACATCCCTATCTGGATACTGGAAAGTGGATGCAATATTTGGCATAGTTATACCTATGGAGAATAACCCTAAAGAGGGTATGTTGGGTATTAATACAACCATTACCTGATGCACAATAAAGGGGCTTAAATGCACACCTGGATAGATACTTCTAGTGGATATTATTTGGTTAATCATGTTCTCTTTACACACCATTAAAAAGGATTTCAACATTTTTCTTTGTGGAACTTAATTGGGTTAAAGAAACTAATAGTAAATATCCATAGATAACATAAAATTGAAGCTTATATATTCATAAGTTAAGTTATACTCATAATTTATGAGTTAATCATTCTAAGTTTATGTTTTATCTTTTATATATGTATTAATCAAAGAATTCCTATCCCTAACTATCCTTTATTTTAGAAAATTATGGGACATAGGAAGAATCATGTTACTAACACATAAAATGGGAAATTTTATGAATGACCTAATGAAATTCATAACATGATGGGAGAAGGATCTGAGAACCTCATGGAAGTATTGGATCAACTGACTCAAGTTATCAATAATAACTTGAATCGTGTGGAACACCCTATAAGAGAGAAAGTTACAGTTGGGTCCTTTATGCATCATAGACCTATAAATATTGTTTGATCATCTATTTACATAATTGTTGAACAATACATTAGATAAATTGATAATATATTCTCTATCCTTCAATGATCTGAGAAAATAAAAAGTCATATAGGATGTTTACCACCTTGAGGGAGAATCTGATTCATAGTGGATGATGATCAATATTAGAAAACCCATATAAGACATATAATATATTAAGTGGGATGAATTTTAGAGGTTATTTATCAATAAATATTTCCCTCAAACTATTTGTCTTAAATTGGAGAGGAAGTTTCTTATACTCAAGAAAAATTAATATGAATCTATTAGATCATATGAGGTGAACATCATAAGGATTTCACAATACACATAGTTTTATCATTAACATCTAAATTAAAATTGTATTTTTATTTTGTAAGATGAGGTTTAGTCTACAAACAGATTTATAAATTCAATACTTTAATAAAAATAAATTATTTTTCAAGTTCACCCTCAATGTTGAGATAAAAATTTGGGATTATAAATGGTCTCATGGGACTGGAGAGAAGAAATTAAGAATGGAGTTTAACTCTACGGTATCACCAAATAAAACTCATAAAGATAAGAAAATTCCACATCCTACATGTTAAAAGTGTGTAAATAATCATCCTAGAAACTATCTCAAGGGGGACAAGAAATGTTTCAAGTGTGTAAAGTAGGGAAATCAAGCTAACACATGTATAAGTGAAAAGAATAATCCCACTAATGTGATCAAAGTAAAAAATATCCAGATCAATCCTCATCTTGTTATCCAATGTTTCAATTATAAGGAATATGGAAACTATACAAACCAATGAACTAATCCAAGCATTATTGAAGATAAATATTGACAACAACCCCCATGGCCAAGAGATCAAGGATGGGATTATATTATTACTACTACAGAGGTGGATCAAGGAAATTGTGTGGTGATGGGTATACTAATTATTCATTTAAGAATAATGAATGAACTGTTTGATTCTGGTTATATGCACTCTTTAATATCATGAAATTTTATTATAACTATTTAAAAACCACTTTAAAACATGGAAGTTACATTATCAGTGAAAACTACTAATGGAGCGATTGTTTCATCTCAAGTAAATAACTCTTCCCCAGTTGATATATGTGGGATAAAGCTCCTAGAAAACCTTATCATAATCCCTTAAGTGTAATTTGATATTATTCTAGGAATGGATTGGTTGTCTCTATTTAGATCCCACATCAACTGTTGAGAGAAAGAAATCACCTTCCATGTCCTTAATTCCCCACCAATTCTATACAAGTGTAAGTAGAAGGATGAATGTACTTTAGAATATTATTTATAATCATGGATATTGATATCTTTTGAGGAAGAATGTATAGCTCATATGATTAAATCAAATGAGGGTACCACTCTTGAGGATATTCCCATTATAAAGGATTATACTAATGTATTTTCTGAAGAATTTCCTGGTATTCCTCTTAATTGAGAGTTTTAATTCTCAATTGAACTTATACCTAGATCTATTATAATATCCAAGACTCTATATAGAATGTATGCTATTAAAATTAATGAACTAAATAAGTAATTACAAGAACATCTGGAAATGGATTTTATATGCCTGAGTGCTTCACCATGGGGTGCACTGGTCCTCTTTTTTAAGAATAAGGATGGGTTTATGTGTCTTTGTATCAATTATCATTAGATCAATAAGATAACAAGAAATAAAAAGTATCCCCATCCATGGATTTATGACTTATTTGGTTAGTTACATGGAGATAAATACTTCTCTAAAGTGGAACTTCAATTAGAATATCATCAGTTAAAAGTGAAGAATGAGGATATTACCAAGATTACCTTTCTTACAAGGTATGGGAACTATGTGTTCTTAGTCATTCCATTTGGGCTCAAAAAAAATCTTCAGTGATCTTTATAGACTTAATGAATAGAGTCTTTATATATTACCATGATAAATTTGTGGTATTATTTATGAAATTTATTTATATATACTCCAAAATAAAGGAGGAACATGAGGAGAATTTGAGTGTTATACTGAAGACATTGAGGAATGAGAAGTTATATGAAAAATATGGTAAATATGAGTTTTAAAATGATAAAGTATCATTATTGGTTCAAGTTTTCACATGTAAGGGGATATATATATACCCTTTGAATACTATGGTGGTTTAGGAATATCCTAGAGCATCATCAGTTATAGAAATCTATAGTTTCCTTAGATTATCTAAGTACTATAGATGAATTTGGAGAAACTTTTCACAAATTTCAAACCTACTAACCAAGATAAATTTTAAGTGAGTGAAGTTTTTCTAGAAAAATGAGTGTGAATATATCTTGAAGTTGATGAATAAGAGGCTAAGAACAACACCTGTACTCACCATACCCACAAGTGGGGAAATATTTTTTATCTATAGTGATGCAAAATTAATGGGTGTGGGGTGTGTACTTGTGCAGAATGATAAAGTGATAACCTATGCCTTAAGACATTTAAATATACATGAGAAAAATTATCTAATACATGATCTAGAGTTGGATATGGTAATATTTTCATTGAAAATACGATAGAATTATCTCTATAGAGAGAAGAGTGATATATATATATATATATATATTGTGTGTGTGTGGACCACAAGATCTTGAAATATATAGTAATAAATAAGGATCTCAAAATGAACCAATGAATATGGTTAGATCTGATCAAGGATTATTATTTCACAATCAACTACCATCTGAGGAAGGAAAATAAAGTTGTATATTATCTAAGTAGAAAATATCCTGCAACCTTTGTTGGGACAAAGCTGGCTAAAGAATATTTGTAAAAGTTAAAAGAAGCTTTTTTTTCATGTGTATTGTCTTTTCTTGGTTAAGGAAATAAAAGCACCTCACTTTGTAAAACTAGTTATCAGACTCAAAAATAATATTCATAAAATCAAACTCACAATTATTAAGAAATTAAATTTTATTAGGAAGGAAAGTTTTTATTGTAAGATAGGGAAGTTTCAATGCTTTCCTTGGTAAATCTAATGATTTTAAAGATGATTGATCAAAGGTTAAATATCATGATAGATAAGGTTAGTGATGAAAGAAAAGGTGTTTTTTGGTAGAAGATGATTGAATATTTAATGTTGTATCAATTTATTGTTTACTAATCCATAAGACCATGAATTAGTTTGGTTGATTTTTCAGAAGCAGATATTTAAGGTGGCACAATTACCTAGTGTTTTTCAAATTTTTGGGCCACAAAATCAGGATATTGTTTTATGGAAAAGGAAGTGTTATACAAAGGAGTTCATTGAATTCAATTCATATAATGAAAATCATAGTTCAAAGAATGTATAGGATGTACACAGAATGATGAAGGAAAATTGGCAAAGTAATATTTCCTCATAGCAGTGCTATGTGGACCATGAAGCACACTATGTGGACCACATAGGGGGAAAAGTTTGCAGGAAGCTCACAGTTCGTGGGAGGCTTGAAGTTCATGGGAGATGTTTCATTTTTGGAATGAGGCAGTGATTATGGCTTCCTCAAAGTATTTTTTTATGGATTTTGTCAACCTCTACAATGGAGAATGGTGGTATGTGGACCGCATAGCAGTTTACGGTGAAGGATATACCACATCAAAGTTTTGGTTAATTCATATTAGCAGGTTTTGAAGATATTATTTTCCTATATAAATACCCCTAATCAGATTATTAGTTAGATTGAATTTTATTATAATAGATCATAGCTACTATAAGAATTTGGCTAAGCCTGAAAGAGTTTGTGAGGGAGAATTCTTCGAAGGATAAGTCTTCACGTGGAACAATTCCACGAAGTGAATTAGTTCACAGAGTAAAGATTCCATGAATGATGATGTTATCCACATAAAGAGTTTTCAAGTCTATATGTCCCACAAAGGAAAAGGGCCCACATAGCATAGGTGGTTCATGGAAGAATCATTCATCCGCAGAGTAGGGGCGGTCTGTGGAAGAATCAGGCATCTGTGAAGAAGAGGCGGTCTATAGAAGAAGAAGGATTTATATGAAGCACTCACTCCACACAGTGAAAGGTAGTTCATAGAGGATACATGATAGTTCATGGTGGGAACAAAGAATTTTGATAATGAATTAAAATAGTTTTTGAAATAAATATCCACAAACTAACAGTACGTGAAAAGTGGGATTTTTGTATTAAGCAATCAGACTTGGAAATCGGACTGGGGTATCAAACTGAGTACCATTACAAAGTCCAGGAAGTTCTTACCAGATTTTGGTTAATAAAGTAAAGAATTTTTTGGAAGATCGCATTTGTGAAATTTGATCAAGAAGCATCGTAACATGTTTATTACAAAAATTATTTTACATAGTTTCATGCTACTTGAAGAACATCATTATTGTATTGAACATAGTGCTACACTTGTGTAAGGGCATATCCTACTCTTTGTATTCCACACAAAAGGGTTTTTTTATAGTGTATAATGTTATATTGGATTATTTTCAAACCATTCCAAGGACTAAATACTCTTGTTTAGTAGTGAACCTTGTAAATTCTTGTGTTCTTGTGGATGTGTGTTTTAATTGTTTTCAGTAGAGAAAGAAATATTTAACAAGAGGTGAAGGTTATTTCATAAGTAAGGAAACTTAAAAGAAAAGATATCATTGATTCACCCCCTCCCCCTCTTTGTGATAAAGCTATACTAGTTGGGTAATCTCAACCTTATATATGATAAGGATTGAGAAGGATTTGACCTTCTTGTACATTCAAATGATAGATATGGGAATTGAGAATAAAGAAACATAATCCTACCTCTCTAAAATGATTTCTCATCCATAAATACTTGATAAGATTAAGAAAATTAAAAGAGATGATGTAGATATACAGAATAAGATGGATTTCATGAGGAAGGTAAAAACCTATTAGTTCAAGTTTGATGATGAAGGACTTGTGAAATTTGGGAAATGAATTTTTGTTCCATTAGAGTTGAAGATAAAGAAGAATTTATTGAGTGATTCCCATAGCTTGCTACTCTCTAACCACCAAAGAAACATTAAGATTTATATATATCTCCAAGAACACTATTTTCAGTACAATATGAAGAAGGAGATTGTAAAATATACATCACGGTGAATCTTGTGTCAGTGAGTGAAGGTTGAGAGATAAAAGTCTAAATGAATGATGCAACCATTGCATGTACCTACATAGAAATGGGAAAACATCACTATGGATTTTTTCACAGGTCTTCCAAAGACATTAAAAGGGAACAATGTTATATGAGTTATGGTGGACCATCTTATAAATAATTCTCACTTAATCTCCATTCGAGTAGGATTCTCAATTGATCACCTTGTAAAGATATAAATTAGAGAAGTGGTGAGGTTGTATGGAATGCCACTATCAATTGTATCTAATAAAGATATGAGGGTCACCTCAAAGTTTTGGGAGAGTCTTTAGCATGCTCTAAAAATAGAGTTTAACTTCAGTACGACCTTTTATCCCTAGACTAATGGCCAATCTAAATAGACTATCTAGACACTTGAGGATATATTGAGATCATACTCTATTGATTTTGAGGGAGGTTGGTACCAACATCTTACTCTAGCTGAGTTATCTAACAATAGTTTCCACTCAAGCATCCAAATATACCCATATGAAGCCCTCTATGAGAAGAGATGTGGAACACCTACATGTTGGAATGAAGTAGGTGAACGAAAGTTACTGGGATATGATATGGTTGAATAAATGGTAGATAAGGTCAACACCATTCAACAATGCATCAATGTAGTGCAGAGTAAACAGAATAGTTATGATGATAACTATCAAAGAGACCTATAGTTTGAGGTTGGTGATAAAGTGTCCCTCTATATATCTCCATGGAATAGAATCAAGATATTTGTAAAGAAGGGTAATCTAATTCCTAGATGCATTGTCTCCTTTTATATTCTTTTTTTTAAGGTTGGGACCGAAGCCTCATTTTATTATTAAAGCAAAGCAAAGACCTCTTTAATTGGGTAGAGGGAGACTCATTACATAGCCCGAAGGCCCAGTGGGCATTTATCCCATTACATGACCCGTAGGCCCATTTTTTGGCCCAAATCCCATTCTGTGAATAGTACTGCTACAGTACTCGCGTTGCAACAGCACTGCACAGTACCCACCGCTACTACAGTGCTCTGCCGCCACTACAGTGCCTGTTGTTGCTACAGTGTCGCCGCTGCTACAGTACGCTACAGTACTACTACAGTAACCTGCGCCCAATGGGTTTTGAACCCCCATTTTTCATATAGATTTAAGGGGTGCTTACCACTAAGCCAAATCCCTTACATATACTAAATATAAGTAGTGAAATATGAACTATCACTTCCAACAAACCTATATAAATTACATGATGTGTTCCATGTATCCCTATTGAGTAAGTACATACCAAATCCCTTATATATACTAAATATATAGGTAGTATGTTTGGAAGATGATCTCCCATATGAGAAGAATTTGGCAAAGATTATAGACCACAGAGACAAAATTCTACACAATAAGACAACTCACCTAGTCAAGGAACTTTAGAAAAACCATAAGTATGAAAAGGTGACATGGGAACATAAAGATACATTGAAATAGAAGTACATTTATTTTTTCACCATGTCTTATGGTAATAAATTTTGGTGGTGAAATTTCTTAAGGTGGGAAGAATGTAATGGATAAAAAATTATATATAGAAATTTACCTTCTTAATATATATGTGAGTAATATTAGGTAATATAGATAATAAAAACCAAAATTTCCATATCATTGATTTGGAACATAAAATTTCTATAACATTACCTTTTTTATAAAAAGTTAACTTGTGGTATATAAATAATAAAAATATATTTCATTCTTTAAAATGAATTTTCAAAAAATTTGTTTTTATTTTGTTTTAATCTGTTATATCAAAAAATAATTTTTATCACTTACATAAATTGAATATAACAATATGAATTTCATTTTTGGGATTCATCATGAAAAAATTATCATAGTAATAATTTTTGGGATTTTTTTCAAAAAAAATTAGTTGAATATTAAAAAAATACATTTTTTCCAAAATGATGAGTTGTTATCAGTATATAAGCGAGGCTTAAATTGTTATAAAATGGTTAAATTAAAAAAAAATTGATTAATTTTATTAATTTTAAATATTTTTTTAAAAATTTATAAAACCTAGGTTTAAAATTATAAAACAAAATTAATATTTTTAATCTAATAAAAATATTATTTTTGGTATTTTAAATTAAATGTACATTATTTTGGTAAAATTAATATTTTAATTGAGTTTAAATACACATAAAATTTAATTGTTTCGTAATAAACCAATTTATTTATTAAAAATAAAAAACATCGAAAATATTATCATGTACATAAATTTTAAGCATAAAATGATTTTTTTCTAAGAAATGGTGTTTTACATCATGTGCACTATTACTAAAATTAATTTTTCTAAATTTTAGAAATTTTGTTTTATAAAATTATTACATATTTAAAATCATCATGTTAAAATTATTAAATAATTTTAATTTTAATTATGGCCATTAAAATTAGTTTCAAAGGGTGAAAGTGGAGTTACCACGGTAAAGGTAAATTAGGGTTAAAGTGTTTTAGCGTAGTGTAAGAGGTTAAAACATGTGGAAAATATGGGTGATATTGTATTTTGAATGGAGTGTAAGCCTTATATATTTCTCTACAATATTTTTATCCATTTTTGGATCCATTTTCCTTAAATAATGGAGTGATATTATTAAGAAATAATGATTTTTTACAAAAACAAATGTATTTTCTTCAATTATAAAAGGAGACCACCTCCTCCCCCTTTATCTACCAATTTAAAAGATTTAGATCAACCAAAAATATGAAAAAGTATTTCCTAAATATCCTCCATATTCCTTTTAATATTTTTTATCCCCAAAATACCAAACTAATGAGTCTTAAGGAGTTACTTGAGGGAGAACTTACAAGTGAAAGGTAATACTCTCAACCCAACTTTTCTAAGCTCTTTTCTTCTTATACACACCTAAAGTCCTCTATATCCCTAAAATTATGATAACACCATAATTTTTACTATTATTAAATTTTATTATACTAATATAATATTTATTTTATATTTTATCCCAAAATCCTTTAGAGAAAAGAACATTTCATCATGTGTGTGTACGGACTACAGCCTCCATTAAAGACATGTTTTGTTTTCCATGACCACCTAACATGGTTGAATTTAATAAAAATAGTATCTAAAATGATATTTTTTAAAATATTAATATTATTTAATGATAATATATTACAATCTATAATTAATTAAATAAATAATAAACAATTATAATCACTTTAATCACCTTAAAAAGACTTTTCAACTCACTTTTGATAATTTGGATCTTTTGGGGGGTAATATTTTAAATTGTATAAGTATTTTCACAATGTAATAATAAATTAAATAAATATCCAAAATTATATAGATCATGAAATTATTTTACAACACCTTTGACCATGGTTGACAAACCGAAAGTGTCATGAAGAGATTAACCAAACATCCCTAAATAACCAACATAAAATAAACTATATTAAAAATAAAAAAAAAAATAATAAATGGACCTTATAAATTTAAATATGGATGAATAAGGTTCTTGGGTATGTATTTTATTAACTTAATTTAATTATTTATGAAGTTAAGTGCAAGTTAAGAATGAATTAATACATGAGGTAAGGGATCTTCCATACCACCCACGTTACCTTTTCATTACATGTTCTATTTCTTTTTATCCCATTTTATTCAATATTATTCACATGAAATTATTATATTTGTTTATATACTTACCTTAAATAAATATCTATTTAAATATATATTTCATTTATGGGGTTATACATGTTTTAATTTCCCTTCAAAATTCCCACTTTAAAGTAAATTCAATTTTAGGGAACTTTCCTATTTCTTGTCTCGTATCATGAATCACCACCATAAAATGATTTTAAGACTTTAATAGCTTCTAAAAACCCTAATTATTTTATTCATAACCCTCTTAGTTCAATTTTTTTATAGGAAAAAATATTCTCTATACTTCTTTGAAATATCTTTTAGTTATTTCATTAAACTCTACTCAAGTTGTTCTTTTTTATTCTTTCTTCTCTGGATCATTCCCATGAATTTTCTACATTGGAAATAAATATTCAATAAAAATTTAAAAAAATTAATTATTAAAGTTAAAAATGATTTAATTATTTCTTCTCTTCAGAATACTTATAATTTAGACTTCAGTTATTCCATAAATCAGAATTATGAAACTCACTTATTTCTCATGGGTTTGATCATGATTATGCTTTATGTATCATTTATTTTTCTCATTTGACACAAATATTTATGGTTTTCAATATGTGATGGGTGTTCCTAGAATTATATAGTCCTCTAATTCATTGGGTGAAACTTTATTTCTCATGATATATTTATGTAAGGGATTATGGATTGAACCTAATCTACCATTGGACTTTGTCCACTATGTTTATAGGAATGGGGAGTAAACTCATTCCACCATGGGGATTTATCCAATTTATTATTATGTTCTAGGGAGTGACCTTTGACTTATGTTTATGATATCATGTTTTATGTTTTTTCCATGTGTTTATGATCATTTAACATCATTTCCTTATGTCATGACTTCATGCTTATGATCATACTCTTTATGATATATCACAATGACTATTGAATATAATGTTATGTTTTATTTCCATGTTTATTATCATAATGGGATTTATAGATCACCATTTTACTTATGTATTTTCCTCAGGGTATCCTATATAGTTTTTGAAGATATGTGGGAGTCAGGATCATTGTATGTAGTTTTAAAAAAATATGATTTTCTTACATTTAAGATGATATGTTTATGTATCTAATATTCAAAATACATTATACCTCTAGATCCTTGGAATGTATTATTAATAAAGTATGTTATAAATAATGAAATGAATTATTTTTAAGGCTTGGGTCACTATATTGTGTACCGATATTATTATGATAAAATCTCCCACGTACCCCTTGATCTTGGGATAAATCCTCTCGTGAGCCCCATTAACATGGGATAAATCCTCCTGTGTTCCCTTTATCTTCAGATAAATTCTCTTATGTAATATTTGGATTAGTATTAATCCTCTTATATACCTTTTTGATCTCAAGATACATAAAATAAAACCAATACATTAGAGGGTGATATAATACCCCACCTATCATCATCCATACATATGTATTCTAGTCAAAATCAATCATCATCGTCTCTTAAAGAACCTAATGAAAAAAGAATGGGTTTCTTAAACTTTTCAAAAACATCACATAACATAAAATTAAATATCATAGGATATAAAAAAAGTTAATTTTCCAAAATTAATGATATCATACTTAAATATAGAGTATGATCAAAATATCACATCATGAGAGATAAACCTTATGGGAAAAATAGAATTTAAAATAAAAAAGTTTTCATAAAACCTTTTAGATGTTGTTATAAAAGATGAAGTGTAAATTAATTTCAAAAAACTTTTGAGAATTGGGAAGATAAAACTTTCAAAATAATTATTATCAAGAGTTCCAAATGAAATATCCTTGAAAGGATATAAATTTTGTCCAAAAATGTGAAGTGGGAGATAAAACATTTTATATTGAAAGGATGAAAACCCCACTTTTTAAAATCTTTTGAAATGCATTTATTTGAAATCCCACATCATAACAGGGGTGTTAAACTTTTATTTTAAAGGGTTAAAGATAATTATTATAATTATAGAAAACAATATATATTATATTTCATAAAAAATATAGGATAACATTTGAGGGAAGAAAAACATATACATGAATGAAAATATTTGTTGGTAAGGATAGAAGTGATTCTCACTAATGTTATGCTTTTATTTAAGAAACAAATTATCAATGAAGTAGTTATTTATGATGAGAATAAATTTTCCAAAAGAAAAAAATAAAATAATATATAAAATGGGAGAATTTTATGATCAAATAAATATTTAAAAAATATGATCAAGTAAGAAAGACTATGACCCGATGAATCAAAAATTGAGTCCACAGAACTCATACGGAATTAGTAGCATAAGAATCAAAGGATCTTGAGAGTAAGATCATGAAATAGACATTAAAATATCATTAAATGTAATATATTTTCATATTTGAAATAAATTATTTATTTAATACACAATGTAAATTAAATTATGGTGCACAATATGAAACATTTCCTATGGAGTTGAAAATGATACAAAGAAACCCTTACAGATTGAGTAACAATGTTAATCAAAACTCCTTGAAAGATATTTCCTATAATTAAACATAAAATATCATGATTAAATTATCATTCATGATATGATATATAAAATATTTATTATATTCACCTTATAAATAAAATTATAAGTGTAATATAAAATATGTCTCAAATGAAGGAATTTGAGATGAAAAACCCTTACCTTTATTCCTGCTTAGTTGAATATGCTCTAGCCTCATTTAAAAAACACAACTATCTTAGTATACCATTTTATAACCTTATTAATATAAATTAACCTTTCATATAATTCATTTATTATCATTTATTATGAATATATGTGTTATTTATCGTGTATTTTTTGCATCGAGTGTTAGAACTTTCGGTTGTTTATTTCTTACCAACTTTAAAAAGACGGAATTAATTATCACTAAGAAGTTTCAAGTTAATAATTAATATATAATTAAAGATATAATAATAATTATTTATCAATTATTTATTAAGTCTTTTTTTTATTATGTTAAAGAAATAAATACATATTTTGAAAATGTAAATAGATATGAACTAGTTTTCGACATGTTTAACGATCGAAGGGTGATATATTAATAAATATTTTCAATATTAACAAAAACATTAAAAATTGATTAAAAAATATTAATTATATCATTATTAAATGATATTACCATTATGTGGAATCCTGTGATAATTTATGACATCATCAATATAATATCGTTTACATAAGCAATTAAATTGACCTAAATATAAATGTGTTATAATGATTCAATGAGTAAGACGATGTATTTTGATAATGATAATGTGAAAAATAAATAATCTTAGACATGTAATAAAAATAATATATACTCATTAAATCCATTCTATTAACTATCAATTATGGGTGGTGATGAAAAAATGAATTTTGTTTCTCATGGAGGTGGTAGTTCGCACGTACGCACGAACGAATATTTAATTTTCCTTAATGGATAGGATAGATAAATAGATAATGATAATACCCTTAATATAATAAAATTGAATTATATAAATAATTATAATATGATAATATTAGTTTTTATATAATAAATTTGAAATAAGATAAAATTGAAAAAATATAAGTAGATAATACTCATGTCAGGGACTTGAATTTTCATTGGAATTCTCCTTGGAAGTGAAGGCCTTATGATAACTAATAGTGAAAAAAATATTTTTAACACAGGATAGGGTTATAGGAGGATTAATTTGTAATATTTTAAATAATAAAATATAATTATAGGTCAATCTTGAAGTGGTGTAAGTTTTACCCTCTATAAGTGAAGGGAAGTATATTTTGGAAGTAACCATTACATTTTCAATAATGTAATGTTACTATTCAAAGTTCAATGACTCCAAAATTGAGAAAATTATAAGGGAAGTATGTGATGGTTTAGATTCTCCCCATAAAATCATTTTGGAGAAAACCTAGAGTGTTTTAGGATTTTTTTTATATTTTTACACTTTACCCTAATTTTCTTTTACCTTAGTAATTAATTTTTAACCTTAGTAATTAATATTAATAACCA
The DNA here is from genome assembly GCA_963277665.1 of Viscum album. NCBI lineage: Eukaryota > Viridiplantae > Streptophyta > Magnoliopsida > Santalales > Viscaceae > Viscum > Viscum album. The sequence continues at coordinate 986,878,907 of OY728166.1, read as the reverse complement.
AAATTATAATCAAAAAATTTAACTTATTTGAACCTTATGATTTAAAATTTTTAAATAATTTTACCACAAGAAATTTTTAAGGTTTGAAATTTTAATTTTAAAATAAGCACGCATAATGCATAAATACTGTTTTTTTATAAAAACTAAGTTATTAAGTTTAAAATTTATATACAAGATAATATTATTATAGATGATTATTTTTATGAAATAAATTGGTTTATTATAAAAAAATATTTTTCTTCCAAAGTAATCCAAAACTTAATTTCACCATCAAAACACTTAATTAGAAGAAAATACTGAAAACAATTTTTATTAAAGTAACATTTTAATTTAGTTATAAAAATGTTGAACAAAGGATTTATAAGTTCAAAAAATATTTTAAAATAAATAATTTTATTCATTAAATATATTTTTTCTTACTTAAATGTTTTTTAATCTTCAAGGATACTCTTATATAATGATATAATCGTAAAAAATATAATTTTCACAAAACACATATTTTTAAACAAAAAATCAACCTTTTTAGAAAAAAACTCAAAAATTAGTGATAAAAAATTTTTACATCCTATGTAAAAATATTAATTTAGTTTTATATTATTTAGATTCTAAAATTAATGAATTTATTTATTAAATGAAAATAAAAAATATAAAATTAAAATGTTATTATTGAAATATGACATTTTTAAATATTAAGTGTTCTTAATATTATTTTATATAAATTTTTAATTTAATAAATGTTAATATATTAGTCCATATATTATAATATTTTAAAATTTATCAATTTAATCTATTATGATAAAATATAAAATACTTAACAAAATGGATCTTTGAAAAAAAATTACTTTTATATTAAATACACTTAATAAATTACCATTAAAATTAATTTTTAAATTCTAAAAATTAATTTTACTAATATGTTGATATTAAAATATTTATTTTAATTTTATATATATTATATAATATTTTAATAATAATACTATTAATATTTATATGTAATACATAAATATATATATTTATAAAATTTGAATATCATATTTTTATTTCATTGTGAGTCATATTATTTAAATTTTAATACTTAGCAACACATGAATTTAGTGTGCCTATTGGATATATATCCAATGACCATATCTGCAATGACTATATTTTCAATGACCATATTTGAAATTATAATATTTGAAACAACTAGATTTTTTTTCTACATTATAACCTTACTAAACTTATTCCATTCACACTACCCATTTTCATAGTTTTCATTTTAGATATCATAACATGATTTTTCCATTCATAATATTATTTCTCATTATAGGTTTTTTATACTAATAGTGATTCTTAAAGATTATGGTGGTCCAAAGTATTTTCCATTTCTAAAAGTTATTGTTTCTTCAATCTACTAACCCTTTTAATTTTTATAGTTTTAATGGATTCAACCATACATGATGTATAATAATCAATTATATGTGATAAATGGTTTCATTCACCTTAATTTTAATGTTCCATTATAGTTGAATAAAGTATCGTTAGATTTTTTTATATCTTGTATAGACCAATATCTAATCATGTATTAATTAGTTTGAATAAATATATTATCGTTATTTATAGTTATAGAAAAAGAATTAAGGGATCCTAAAACCTAAGGTGTTATAATTCACACAATATTATGTGAATATAAAAGTGCATAAGGAATAAAGAATGTGTTCTTTTAATGAGAAGAAACTAAGAACTTGATACACTATAGTATCGAAGAGAAAAATTGAGAGACCAATATTGGGAGTCTTTCGTAAGGAAGAAGACTAGTGTGAATGTGCAATTGAGGGACTGAGGAAGATCCCAGTCATCAAATATATAGAGAAGGCGGGTAAGAAAAGTGTAACGTCCTAGTTCCGGGTGCCTCCCAAAGATTCCCCGTACCTGGTTTGTCACATGGCCTCAAGCGCATTTCCACAAACACCAGAGGCTTCCAACTAGAAGTGAGGGACTTGGGTATGATAGTGCAGAAACTATGCCCTCATTGGTAGAGTAACACAATGAAAAAAATAGTAATAACAGTAGTAGAAGAAATAACACCATACAACAAGTAAAAAACGGAAGAATGAAAGTAAATAAACTGGAGCATATATATAAATGATGCATGTCACATATGACTAGGAAAGCAGCCAAACAAGTTATAATGTTGGAATTATAGTACTATACCAAAGTAAAAAAGAAAACAAGTAAATAACTCCAATAGAATCGCAGGCCTCAACTTGGTCTCATGATCTCCAGCTCCATAGCAATCATGTACCTGAAGTAGAAGGGTGCTTTCCCTTATCTAAACCTAAAACCATATAATATGTTTGGGTCTAAAAACATGACCCAAACAGGGTGTGAGATGAATCCTAGTAGGAAATCACCACAAGATCTATGTCTAACTGTCAGTGAGTATATATAGCAGATAATGATAGAAATGCAGCAAAGAAACTATGAGTACACAAAATTAAACAATCCTATAGTTTCTATTTACATTATTTTGCATCTATTGTTCAACATTTAATCAATTAAGTATCACAAACAGGTATCTCAGAAGACTACCTAACTGGACTAAATCCAAGCTTGTGCTTTGTATTGTCAGACACATCACAACATTCAATATTTATATTAACCCTCTGGGTAGCTCACATAGTCTAACCCCTCTGTCCAAGTAATGCAACAAAAAGGAAAAGACACTCTGAGGAAGCACTCATCATCAATTCCCCCTATGGTCTTTCCTAAATAACTATAGACTCTCTAGGGAAGCACTCAATGTTAATTCCCCTTGTGTTCTTTTCACGTAAACTATAGACACTCTAAGGTATCACTCATCATCAACCCCCCTTATGGTCTCGTAGCATGAAATATAACATACACTCTAAGGAAGCACTCAACATCAATTCCCCCTGTGGTCTAACTACATCAGGTTCTCACAGCCCTGTGTAAACCAATCATGTGTAAATGATATCAAGAAGACCAAATTAATCCCAAGTACTACATGGATAAAAAAATTCCAATGCAGAACACAATCATTTAAGAAGAAACAAAAGGAAACAGTTACGTCCTATAAACCAGGGCAAGGAAACCAAGGTCTGCCTCATAAGCAACCTGAACCAAACATCCCTAAACAATCAAATGAGGAATCTCACCCATTGGGTGTTCCTTAAGCATGAAATTTCAAATAAAACTACAATAACAAACCCTTAATTCAACAATAAATCTAAGGAGTATAAAACAGGGTTTAATTTCCTTAACCTGGAATACCTAAAACATGGGTAATCAGCAATTTGGTATATAAAACTCAAAGACAAACAATGTAGGGAAACAAACCACCTACCTTGACTTTTTACGATTGATATAGTCGAACAAAAACCTTTGAATCGACCTATACCATTTTAGATCTACAAAAATGTCATAAACATTCAACCTTGAATAACTCGAGATAGAGAGAGAGAGAGGAGAAATAAGGAGGAGAGGCTCTGGAAGAAGGAAGAACTCACTGATGGGATTCTAATGCACACGCCGGATTTCGATTCATAGAACGGATGACAGATTGGTGGCTCAGAGAATAATCATCACTCTCGGATTCTCCTAGATGAAATGAGGTTAGAAGAAGATGTTTCTAGGTATGAGACGCAACCCAGGTCTGATTTATCAAATAAAAGAAAAAGTACATGGTGTGTTCATTTAATGTACACGTCGTGTACATGCCTCAACTAGCCCCCACTTTAGGTAGTCTCAAGGTCACCTCACATGTCCATGTACTCAGCCATTACACAGCTAGTAAACGGCTACCCGCGGCAATTGGGTACATGTCGTGTACTCCTAAGTACACATCGTGTACTAATAAAATCTCCAAAACTCCCATTTTTCTCAAAAAACACCCAAAAACAAGATCAATACCTAAAATGAAGATCAAGGTTCTTACAAAAAGAATACTTGAACATCATATAATATTGAATTTCTTATATAATTGATAACAAATACATGATATTATCTGGAAGGCTTGAGGAGGGATATTTATTTTCAAGTGCTGCAGAACCAACTAGGATTAAAGGGAGATCTTTCTTGTTCTAGTATGAACACCTTTAATAGTAGGAAACAAGAAGTTATAGCTTTCTAGTGGGACTTTGGAATATGAGCATAGTGGGACTATATAGTGATGGGATTGGAATATCCTTGGTGCAAACACTTGGGTCTATAGTATAGAATCTATGATTAGAAAGACAAACCAACTACTGATGAGTAGGGTTTATGGATGAACCTTGTAAATACTGGTTTTCATGTGGTCATTATTTATTGCTAAATTTTAGTTTGGTTGAGTACTTAAATATTAAATAGATCTATACTTTAACCTATCTAAGTGTTTGAATTAAAAATAATAAATTCATAAAGTTGTGCAACTTATTCACCCCCCCCCCCTCTAGTGATACCTAACTGACCTAGGCTCTACACATGGTTTTCCCAACCATGATCTAACCATGTGAGTAGAATTGGATTACTTGGAAATAGCTGAAAGGATTGGATTCATGGTTTACCGAATTGTGTACCTATGAAAAATATTAAAAAATTTAAAAATTCTAACCCAAAATTCACTAACTCTAATAAAATCAATAATAAATATTAAAAATTCACAAAAGTGATATCATAGTGTGAAAATTCTCCCCACCATACAACTTTCTACCCCAAAAAATTCAATAAATATTTTAAGTATGTGTAATCTCAAAAATAATTCAATAAGGAGGAACATGAATAAATGTGATTCTTAAACCATCTAGGACTAAGGTAAACATAGATCAATACACCTCTCTGAATACATAAAATATACCCAATAATCTAAAACTATAGAAAATTTAATACACAATTAAAAATAACCAAATGAGACAATAAATATTCAATACTTATAATAGCTCTCACCACTAATTAAGGTTCACATGATGGAATATAAGGAAACAACATAAGGCACTAAGATACCCAAACTGAGGAGAAAAAACAAAGTAATAAATCTAATGGAACATTTATAGCTATATAGAAACAATCAATACATCTCTAAAAAGAGAAACAAATATTGAATATCCCAAATATAGAGGCAGTGATTAATGGACTATAAAAATTAGATAAATAAGAAGATGATGATAAAAGTAAAAATATTAAATAAATGGGAAAGAATCACTATAAAATTTTCCATCGTACTACTACATAGATCTAAGATATGATACCTTAATTCATAGATATTTTTAAGTTGAATTAACTGATAACAAAGATGAAAGGTCATAATAATTTTCAAATAAGATGAATAATAATTTCCAAGATGACTATATTGAAATCATATGATAGGTCTCTTTTCTATTGGGAATGACAATAGAAAGATGAAATCCTCCTAAACCATCCTGAAATTCCAACATGAGTTCATCCCACTCCCTTTACTCGAAAAATAGAATACTCTAACCAAAGAGAATAAAAAAAGGCACCACTCATTACAGACTTCCTTATATAGGTCAATTTCACCATTATAACCTTATTATATCCATCCTCTAACAAATCTAATATAAATGAGAACATTCCAAAATTAATTTCAAAATAAAGGAGTCTCTCAATAATCAATCATTCATCAATTCCTTAACAACTAACTTGAGAAGAAGGAACCCACTTCGAAGGAATATGAATAAATTTTTAGTGAAGAGTTATCTCCACCACCCAAAATGGAGTTTGGGTAGAGTTAATAACTAGAAACATTATATCTAAACCCTATGAGACTCTAATATAAGGGATATCCCATGACCCATCATAAATTTCCTAGGAGGAAAATTCTAAATAAATAAATAAAAATGATAATCAATTAGGATTACTTAAGGTTTAACTTTACCCAACCAAAACAAACCAAAATTCAAAGGAAACCAATAATATTAAATCATAAAAACCACATAGAAACCTGCTACACTAAATTAAATTAAAACTCTATTTTAAATTTTTTTTTTAAAAAAATACAAAATCATCATCGTCATTTTTTAAACTATAAAATTCTAATTGAAATATGGTTTTCAATTTTACAAGTTCATCATTAAAATAATTTTATAAGTCAAAAACATTAAATCTATTTTAATTTATTTAAGTGAATATTTTTTGGTACAAGTGGGAAAATCAAGAGGGGTTTAATTGAGTTTCCAATAAAATTTCTATTTAAAAAAATTTAAAACTTAAAACCCCCAATTTAATAGAATTTCCCAATTAAAAAAAATAGTAGGATTATATAATTATATATTTAGAAAAGATTCTCAAAATCTTGATCACTACTCAGTTAAAAAACTTTTGAAAATACTTTAACTTTTGAAACTAATATAATCATATAAAACACAATATATAAAACACTAATTTGAGTTAACTATCATAGTATAGATTTACTTTATAAAATGTAAATAGAATATAATCTGATTTAAAGATAAATAAAATAAAACAGATAAAGATAATAATAGAATTTATCAAGGGGTTTAGTATCAATCCGATAATTAATCCCCCCCACTAGGAAATCACATACTTCCAAGCCGTTTATTATTAAATAAAATGATCCCCAACCTGGATCGAGTTTTATAGACAATAGCACATCATGTTTTCTAGGAATAAAGCCTCTTCTATAGTTATTTCTGGACTAAACCAAAATATCTGGTCACACAGTTGTCTTCCACAGTTGTTCATGTGAACAAAAATGAAAATATTTGATAGAATATTAAGTATTCTCTAGTTTAGTACAGGAGACTATGTTTTACAACTAAACTGAGTAAAACAAAATAACATATTGAAAGTAAATCATAAATATAAATACTAAGAGATATAAGGTAATAAAATTTGATGTAGCACAATCCAAATAGATTTAGTTCTATACAGTCCTTTGAATTTTTCTTTTGAATGAGATTATAAAAATAGTATAGTAGGTTCAAAAAACTAAAGTGCCATGGATATTTCTGAATGAGTCTTCTTTCTAGAACAAGTTCACATGTAATATCCTCTTTTATTCTCTATAAGAAACATGTGTAGTTAGCTCTCTTTACACAATCGGTTTTCCTTATTAAAAAATATTTATTCAAAAGTATCCATTAGATAATAATCAATGCAGTATTAAATGTACTAATTCTTTAATAAATGATCCAAAAACTATCCATTTGGAGATTTTAACTACTCCACTCTTAATTTATACATTGTAATTTTTCCTCACTTAAAACATGGTTAGCTAATCGCACAATAGGTTAGCATGGTTAGTTGGCATTAAAAAATTTAATGGTAAGTTCAATAATTCATGTGGTCAATTCATTTTCTCATGTGGTAGGTTCATTACTTCATACGATAATTTTTTTCCTCATGATTTCACTATATTAAAGGCAGAGTCGTTATATTAATGAAAATTTTGCATACCTTGTCATGGTAACTTATTTTCTTTTTGTAGTATATAGTTTTATTTATGAGTTCACTTCACTATTTCACACAATTAGTTCTTTTTTACTCGTGGTAGGTATATATAAATCACATGGTAGGTTGATTGTACAATTAGTAATGTGATTCGTAACACATGATAGGTTTAATTTCAATGCATGGTATGTTTATTACTTTAATAAATAATTCTATATGATGCATGGTGGGAAGTTTTTTCGCAGTTGGGTGAAGTATATCATACACTAAGGTGAAACATAGTCACTTTATCTTCATATTTAGTTCAAATTATTCACATGATAAGCACAATACATATGGGGTAGGTTGTCACAATAAATTCCAAACTTAGTCATTTTTTTATTTTTGGCCAGAAAACCATTTACTAAAAAAACATGAAATTAATTAATAAAATTATAACCATGATTTGGGATTATTTAAATAAGGAGGTTTAATAAAAAGACAAAAATATCCCACTTTTCATAATCACAAATCATGATAATTAAATTGTAATGAATTGAATACAATAAAACTATATTTGAAGAGGATTTAAGTAAGTGTTTAGAAAGTTCCTGGTAGCAAGAAAATGTTTCCAAATAATTAAATTTATTTTAATGTATCACAAATCATTACTCCCCATTTTGGGATTATAAAAAGTGAGGAAAAATAAAATTAAAACAAATAAGTTAGAAAAAATGAGAAGAAAAGATGATATTCTATTAAAATATCAAAATAAATTACAAAACGATTAAAAAAATTCCCTATCAAAGATCCTAATCTGAATATGAATAAGGGAAATCTATGACATATATAGGAAGGATAAGGTCCATTCATTTGGATTTAGAGGTAGGGGAGGAGGTATTCTGAGAAGCGGATTAGGATTCAGGTTCTCCAAGAACTACACATCTAGAGATAGGTCTTAGTTGTTGAAAGGATTCTCCAGAAGACAAGAAGAAATGATTAATAATAGAAGAGGTAGTGGTTAGGGATAAATTAATGGTTGAAGGGGATAGAATAGATGTCTGAGAAGTGTAAATATGAGGTTCCATAAACCTGGTAAACTCACTGAATACTCAAGAACAGTACTCTAAATCTTAATGAAATCATTGTAATTCTCCATGAAAGCTTCCAAAACTGGATTCATAGCTCTAATATTCTCAACTTGTGACTTAAAATCTTGATCCAAGGTACTCATATTAATATCCAATGTTGGGTTCCTGAACATACCCTTTAAATAATACTTAGTAAATTTGTGGCTATGATAGTAATCAATAGCCTTTCTTTATATTTTCTCTATCTTGAACAGCTTATTTCATATCCTCTCTTAAAAGTCCAAAATTATTGGCAGTATGGGTTAGAAACCCATAAATCATAACTTATTTTATCCTTCTAAACACATCAAACATAACATTCAACTCATATCTTGTGAGTTTTCTAATATTCTCTTCGTCAAATATTGGTTAAACAGGAGGAGAAGGAGTAGAAAATATTGAACTCATAAACCTCTGATCTTCTGAAATCATCCTATAATATAGGTCTATTTGGAGATTAAAAAAATTCTCTTTGAGATAATTGATCTCATTTTTTATAAAATTAATTTGAGTAAATAACATATGTTGGAGATTATCAATTACCAATATTGCAAATCTACTGAGATCTTCATCTTGAGTAGATTCCATGGTATTTATGAAACTAAGAAATGTTGTCCTTGAAAACACTAAAAAAATATAAATTGAACTCATTCAAATAATCCTTTGTAACATATGATATATAAGGGATATATTTATATAGATTATAATCCAATTTTTTACTATCTAACTCATGGATATCCTCCAATGATTTTTCTTTATCTGTATGATCTGAGATTCTAGCATTATCATCCACTTCTTCTTCATGAACAATAGTTGCATCATCTTAAACATCTACACAATTATCACTTCCTTGATCTTCTTCTATGCATTATTTGTTTATATTAATACCAAAGATATCATGGATATTATGGTCAACTAAAGTTCTCATAGAAGATAACTCAAGTCTCTCTTGAGTATCTATAACAGTTATAAGAGATCCCTCCAGAACTCTCTGAGTAGAAGGGATGGAAGGTCCACCATTTCCAAGTGAACTACCCCCATCATCATCTGAATTTGTATAATCTAGTCCCAAAAAAAGAGATCCAGGGGACTTCCCACCCTTATCAGGTGTATCTAGAATAGGTTTACTAGGGGTAAATCTAATCATAGGTGATCTTCCTGAAGTTACATCAACACTTTTAATGTCCTTAGACTCATCCAAATCAAGACTATAACCAATCACAATCACATATGTGTCAACCAAATCCTTTAAATAAATCTATTCTTTACATAAAGGTAAGGGAAAGGGAGATCTAGGAGATCTAACAAATATGGAAGGACCGGATTCTCTGTTATCCTCATGAGAAGCTCTTTCTTCTTCATCTAAATATACTATTTCATACTCTTCTTCTTTTGTTTCATCAATATCCAACTCATTATTTGAATATTTAATTAACTCATCAGGTTTAGGACATGTATAAAAAATATCCATAGGTATAACTAGGTACTTCACAAGATCCAATTTTTTATACATATTTTCTAGGTTATCTATCCATTCCTTTTTTCATGGGATCTAATTTACTGTCATCTTCTTGAAAATATTCTATGTAAGGAAGATAACATCTAATGAGGTAATTATTTCCTACACCTAAGGGATTAATACTTTTACTATAATAAATCTAAAATTTTCTTTGGGTAAGGTAAGGAAATACACATTGAAGTAGGCTTACATAAATCAACCATACGTCTCATGAAATATCTGCAGAGGTTAATCTGAAAAACATTATTCATAAAAAATAAGAAAAATAGATCTAGATTCATCAATATACTAAATAATACATTTCTTGAAAAAATTGGATTTTGGATCAAATTAACTAGTAGCCTAAATTTTCCACTCAACTCAATAACCAAAGGTTTTTTAGGAGTTCTATTTTTATTGATCTTATCTAAAGTATTTTGAAACTCAAAGTGTGGATGACTAACTAGATACAAGCTTTTTTAACCTACAAACACTCCTTTGGTAGGTACACCCAAACACTTTTCCCTTCACCTTGAAGAGAATTCAAAAACTTCACCATTTATCCTCGATTCAACAATATCCTTTTTCTATTTAGGGAATAACTCAAGGTGTGTATAAAATTAATTAATAATATTTGGATATAAAGGCTTTCTATTCTTTTAAAACCAATCATCCCATCCTTGTTCCTTAATTATATTCCAAACTAATTATTTTCTTGATTTTAACTACTAAGTATCAATTTCCTTTTCTGTAGAGATTGGACGATCAATTGGGTGTAGATTCTTTAGCTCTACTATCACACTCAAGTTGGTTTTTGATTTGTTCAACTTCTTCCAAGGAGGATACTGAATAAAAAAATTGGTTTCCAAGACTCACTTTATCCCTGGAATTTTCAATTTGGTTTGATTTCTTATAAGACTTAGGTTTATGAGAGAGGTTCAAAAGTGAAAGTTTTGGTTCGAAGAGAGAGAGAGATGGATTTCGATTGAAGGTAAGGATTTTATAGAGGGGAAGAAATTTTGGGGAAAAGATATGCATTGATTTGAATGTTGATTTGAAATATAATTTAATCATTTAGAAACTAAAATAATAATAAACTTAAATGAAATCCCACCAAAATAGTTTCATGAAAAAATTATAAGTATAGAGATATACATGGTTGGTCTTCTAGTCGTAGATTCATGAGATCAAAGGTATGGTAGGCATGCTGACCATAACCTCACAGTAGGTATAATAATCATATGAATAAAATATTCACGATAACCATAGTATCCACGTGAGTAAATAATAACTATAATTATGTTGATCGCATGAGTAAGTGTTCATGGTAGGTATACAAATCATATGGAAAAACTCACGGTCGACATGCTGACCATGTGAACTTCACAATACAGTTACTCACATAAAAGTCCAGAAAACATTTTAACATAATAATTAAATAACTTTAGCTAAATTAAAACAATTATACATAATTTATAATACCCAATTCATGTATGATATATTTGATTCTCTGAATATTCAAGGGTTTTGAAAATATATCACCAAGTTGATATTCAGTGACAATGAATTCAAGAGTTATATCACCTTTTTTAAAATAATATTTTTGAAAGTGATGTCTTATGGAAATATTCTTTTTTCTAAAATGTGATATAGGATTCTTAGAAATATTTATCGCACTTTTATTATCAAAATTTATAGGGGAATTATATAATTGATATCCATAGTCTAGTAAAGTGTATTTAATAAACAGAATTTGTTCACAGAAACTGGCTATAGCTATATACTCATCTTTAATTGTGGATAATGAAATAGAATTCTGTTTCTTAAAACACCATGACACTAGTGACTTTCCCAAAAAGTGACATATTCCAGAAGTTATTTTTGTATCTAAATTACACCCACTAAAATAAGTATCTTAATAACTAACTAAATCAAATGATTTTCATCTAGAGTAAAACAATCCCTTGTTGGTTTCATTTTTTAGGTATTTGAAAATTATTTTAAGAGCAAGTGAATTAGACTCTTTTAGGTTTTCTTGAAAATGAGCACACATATGCACACTAAACATAATATCTATTTGGATTGTAGTTAAATATAGTAAACTTCCAATCAAACCTCAATAAGTGGTTTTATTAATAGGTTTCCTAGTTTCATCAAGATATAACTAGAAACTAGTAAACATAGGAGTATCACTACCTTTAGTATTATCCATACCAAAATGTTTTAAATAATCCTTTGTGTACTTACTTTTATTTGAAATAATTCCTTCTTTATTTTTAAAAATATGAAAACCAAGAAATAATTTAATTTTACTCATCAAACTCATTCAAAATTAATTTTGGATCATTTTTGAAAACTCGGTACACAAATAATTTCTTGAAGTTTCAAAAATAATATCATTAACATATATTTTTACAATTAAAATATATTTTAAAATTATCTTAAGAAATTGACTAGGATCAGCTATTCCTTTAGTAAAACCTTTAGAAATCAAAAAAAATAGATGATATTATTATACCAAGGTCTGGGAGCATGTTTTAGACCATATAAAGCTCTTTTAATCTAAAAACATGATTTGGAAAGTGAGGAAATAAAATCTAGGGGGCTTTTAAAAAAAACATCCTCAACTATATAACTATTTAAGAATGAAAACTTGGTACCTATTTGATATAGTTTGAAATCCAAATGTGCTTCAAATAAAAGAAACATCCTAATGGATTCAAGTCTAACTACCTGAGAAAATGTTTCCTCGTAGTAAATACCTTCTTCTTGACTATATCCTTGTGCAATAAATATTTATTTATTCCTAACTATTTTACTTGACTCATCAACCTTATTTATAAACACCCATTTTGTGACAAAAGTTAGATATTCCTTGGGTATTTCAACTAGTACCTATAATTTATTTCCTTCAAACTGATTAAGTTCTTATTGCATTTCTATTACCCAGAATTCATCATTAATTTCATCATTTATGTTATTACGTTCAAGTCATGATAAGAAATCGTTATGTTTAAACTAATTTCTAATATAATATCTATTATGAGTTACTTTATCTAGGTCTCTTGTAACTACAAATAAGGGGTAATATCTATGATTCCCAGAATATCTATAGATAGAAGCATTTGAAACCTCATTCTAATTTATATATTTGGGTTCAGGATATTCATCAAAATTGAGTGAGTTCTTTAAAGGAGATCTGGAAGAATTTTCACTAGGTTTGGCATTGACATCCAAGATGGAAGGATCATCCTATAGATTTTCTATAGGGGTATTAGGATCATGTAGATCTATCTCAAAACACTTGAAATGTACAAATTATTCTACAATCTTAGTCCTTTAAATACCCTATATGATTTAATTGTTATGGAATATCCAAGGAAAATTCATTCATCACTCTTGGAAGCAAACTTGTTTAAATTATATTTTTTATTGAGTATAAAGACTTTACAACCAAAACACTAAAGTAATTAACCTTTGGTTTTCTACCATTCCATAATTAATAACAGGTATTATTTAAAAGTTTTATAATTATAAATATATTAATTATATAGAAATATTTATTTAAAACCTCTTCCCAAAAATAGATAGGTAAATCGTACATATTTATCATGATATAGGAAATTTCTTAAAGGTTTATATTTCTCCTTTCTACTACACCATTCTACTATGGAGTCCTAAGAGCATAAAAGTTATGATTATATCCTTTTTGTGAGAATAAAGATTCAAACTATTGATTTTAAAACTTGATAACATGATCAATTCTTAAAGTATTAATCCTAAGTCCACTAAAGTTTTCTACAGATCTAGCATATTTATAAAAAGATAAGAGATAATCACTTTTATGAGAAAGAAAATGCACCCATGTATATGTTAAATAATTATACACTATAACATAAGATTAATGTTTTCTTACTAAACTGGAAACTATGTAGTGTCTAGAAAAATCTATGCAAACCAACTCTAATGGCTAAGAAGTTGAAACTTATTTCTTTTATTTTAAATATATTTTTTGTTTCTTTCCCTTTTGACAGGTATTTGGGTAGATCCTTGACTAAACCATTCTTATTTATCTTCCTAAGAGAGTGTATATTTCAATTCCCTCGTATCCTATACCAAATAAAATATTCTTTGTGAAATGAAATAAAATAAGAAACATTCTAAGAAAATATAAATATAAATATTCACCATAAAAAGTTTCATTTTTCATGGAAGTAAAAAGTAAAGAATGTTTTTTATTAATTACTTTGAAAGACTTTTTTCAAACTTAAAATGAAAACCATCATCACACAATTGTAAAATGCTGATCATATTATACTTTAATACATCTATAAATAAAAATTGTGAGATTAAAACTGTACTAAAGTTATTGATTTGGTCAAGACCTATTATCTTCCATTTGACACTACCACCAAAAGTGACATGTCCACCATCTACCTTGATTAGGTTCATGAAGCTTGAGTAGTCCCCATTCATATTTCTAGATCATCCACTATAAAAATACCATAATTTCTTACTATAAATTTTCAATAAGGTTACTTAAAAAGTGATTTAAACCAAAAATGATTTTGGTATCCATATTTTCTTGGGTCCAGAAAGGTTAGTAATTAATGATTTAGGAATCCATAATTTTTTTACCAGTTTCCTATAAGTAGAACTTATACTTTCATAAATAAATACGTTATTATGTTCAATATAATAAGAACTATTAGAAGATCTAGAATAACTAGAACTTGGGAAAAAATTATTCTTTTTTATTTTACTTTGTCCAAGTTGATAACTTATTCTTGATGTATATTTTGGAGTTATTTGTTTTTCCAGAATCTGGGTTAATGATTTACTTTCATTATAAAATCTATCTAGATATTTTTTTAGTTTCTCACTAGATAATTTAAGCTCACTATTTTTCTTAAGAAGTTGAAAATTATAGTCCTTTTGTATAGTAATATTAGTTTTAAAGTGATAATACATAGAATTATGCTTCATTAAACTTTTATATTTATCTATTAATTCATTGAATGTATATTCCAATATGTTACAGTATTCAAATAATTCATCACTGGATATATTTTCATCATTTATTTCAGTTTAAAATGAAATAGAAATATGATAGGGGATTTAGGAAAAATATTTAGTACCTCGAATATGTTTTTAGTAAAAAACATATTAGCTTCATAATTTCTCTCTTCTCTCCTCGATTATGAATGGATTGAGCTATCCTAAAAGGCACTCCAAGTTGATTTCATATCCTTTTTATATTTATTGCTTTTATCCTCATATTTCTTGTTATATTTGAGTATGTGATGGTCTATTTTTATGTTCATTTTCCTCTTACATTCATAGAATGTTACTTCATGGGTATAATCATCCTTTCTCCATTATTTTCTCTAATTACCTATATTTTCATAATTACCTTTATATTTTTATTTATTGAAAAAAACTTCTTCTTCCTATAGAAATTTTTGAAATATCTCTCTAGGTGATCCATTTCTTCATCACTTTCTGAAGGTGATTCTTAATCACATGAAATTTCATCTTTGATCTTATATTTTTATTTAGATTTAAATGTTTTAAAGGCTACAGATTTCATTTTAGGTTCATCAACTTCTTCTTTGTTCACATGCAGTTCTTCTACATACATCATGACCTTTACCAATTATATCATTTTATCAGTAGTGTACTAATGTCACAGGACTCTCTAATAGACACCGATGTTCATCTATGTATATATGGTAAGCATTTAAGAATTCACATGACTTTATCCTTATCAAAAATATATTTTCATGGTGATTTCATTGTGTTAACAATATCATCAAACCTAAGATATATGTTAGAGATATATTCATTAGGATTCATCTTAAAATTATTTTATTTAAGAGTATAGGTATTTAAATTCATTTATTTAACATTATATGTTACTTCATGATATATCTCAAAAATAATAATATAGTAACATATCATGTTAAACTCATATTATCTTAATTCATATTATAATGAATTCATGGATTTATAATTATAATAATATGATTCCTTAGTTGCATCACACCAATAAGCTCTATAATCTTGAGGTTTTTTATATTTATCTTTGATTATATTCTAGATATCAATGAATATACTTTATAAATAAATTCTCATTTTGATTTTACATTGATCATAATTTGTTCCATTAAAATAATTTGTCTTATTAGTAGAAATTCCTTCTTATATATAATTATCTATAACGAAGTAAATTTAGATAAAACATAAATGTATGATATTTAAGTAAAACTAGATCATAGTAAAAAATATATTTCGAGTGTACTCTAATACCAAATGTTAGTCCCAGTGGATAACTCAAGTGGGGGTTAATTGAGATTCCAATAAATTTTTTGTTTAAAATAATTTAAAATTTTAAATCCTCAATTTAATTAAATCTCCTAATTAACAAAAAGAGTATGATAATGAAATTTGATAATTAGAAAATATTATCAAAATATCAATCACTTATCAGTTAAAATACTTTTGAAAATACTTTATCTTTTGAAACCAATCTACTCATATCAAACACAGTATATAAAACACCAATTTGAGTTTACTATCAATGTACAATTTTATTTAATAAACTATAAATAAAATATAATTTTATTTAAATATAACTAAAACAAAATAGATAAAGATAAAAGTGAAATTTAATAGGTTTTTGGTCTCAGTATTATACTTAATCTCATCCACTTAGTATTCACTTATTAATAATAAGTTTATTATTAAATAAATAAATCCACAACCTGGATTTGGTTTTACAAACAACAGCGCACAGAGCTGTCCAAGAACAGAACCTCTTATATAGTTATGCATGGGCTAAAAAAATACAAGGTCAAATGGGACCACTTCCATAGTTTTTCATGGGAATATAAATTTAAATATTTGATAGAATATCAAGTATCCTCTAGTTTAGCACAGGAGACTAAATTTTATAAATAAATAGAGTAAAAAAACACAGCTTAGAAGTTAAGCATAAATATAAAGAGGAGGAGATATAAGGTAATAAAATGTGATATAGCTTGATGTAAATAGATTTAGTTGTAAAAAGTATTTTAAATTTATATTTGGAAGGATATTGGATGAATATCGCAGTAGATTTAGAAAAATAGAGTGACCTAGATATTTCTGAATGAGTGTTCTTTTCAGCACAGGTGCACGTGTAAGATCCTATATTATTATTTATAATTGAATGTGTAGTTGGATATCTTTACAAGATAATTTTTCCTTCTTAAAAATATATTCATCCAAAAGTAGACATTGGATAACAATCAACTCGGTATTAAATTCACTGATTCTTTAATTAATGCTCTAAAAAATAATCATTAGAGATTTGAACTGCTCCACTAATAAGTTAGACATGGAAAGTTGTTTGTACTTAAAATAAGGATAGTGGATCTCATGATTAGTTAGAATGGTCAGTTGGCATGGAAACTTTTCATAGTAAGTTCAATAATTCATGTAGTGAGTTCTTTTTCTCATGTTGTAGGCTTAGAAATTCATACAGTAATTTTTTCCCTCATGCAGTCACTACAATAAAATACATGGTCAGTATATTGATAAAAAAAATACCATGCCATGGTAAATTTTTTTCATTATGTGTTAGGTAGTTTCTTTTACATGGTCACTTCACTGATTCACATGATCATGTGTTTTTTACTCATGGTAGGTACATCTCTGTCGCATGTCAGGTTGATTGTACATGCAGTAAGGTGATTCTCAATGTTAGGTGAGTTCAACTTAAATGAATGATAAGTGAATTGATTTATTAGATTTTGTTTATCTGGTTCATGGTAGGTAGTTTTTTCATGTGTTTAGGTGAAGTATATCATGCGGTAAGGTGACATGCAGTCACTTGACCTTCATATTAAGTTCAAAGTATTCACACGATAAGTACACTTCACATATGTTAGGCTGTCATGTCAATTTCTAGACTTAGCCATTTTTCAAGTCTGGAAATAAAACCATTTACAAAAAAAATAAAATTCATTAATAAAATTATAAACTAGATTTGGGATCATTAAAATAATTATGTGTTGGAAAAATCCAACAATATATTTATTAATTTCAAAACTCCACTTAAAAATCAATTTTCAATTTCAAAAATACTTCTTTGAAATCATTTCACAAGCCTAAAACATAAAGTTTATTTTAAAACAATATAGAAATATTCTTTATTAATTCCAAAACATACCCTTTTCTATTTAGAACCAAGCTATCTCACCATAAAATACCATCAAAACCCAACCAAAAAACATCAAAACACCATAAAGACTCTATTTAATTAATTCTAAAGAGTAAACACACGTTATCAAAAGAAACCTGAAAATTAATGGGGTCAAACACCAAAAAATAAAAGGATTTAGTTGTTGTTCATGGATTGGACACACGGTTTATTCAAATGTACACTATCTTTGACACTACCAATAAGATCCTCTCAGAACCATGTATACGGGGGATTTTCATATTTTTCTAGATCATATGACCTAACTGTGTGCCTCCAAATCTTCTCCCATTTTCACCAAAAAAACATGAAAGATCCCAAAACAACCCACGTAACCTCTATATAATTAAAAAAATACCAATATAGATCAAAATATAACAAAAATAACTATAAATAAAGCTAAATTTCATAACTTACATCTTAAATACCCATGGTAACTCAAGGATTCAAAATATAAAGACCTAGTTAGACTCTCCCTACCCCTACCTCTTGAGTTATAAAATTCTTATCTATAATATACCATTAATTTACAAATAAAAACCATATATTTGATACCATTTTATCATGAACCTATCTAATATTTCCTAAACTAACACTAAATATAATTTGTGGAAAGTCCCAAATGGAATTCTCAATCCCTATTATCTGAAAACTAGTTCATGGGAATCAAGGTAACACTCTTGGGAATGGATTTTCCCCATCAATATAAGTGAAAATACTATATAATTCCAACCTAAAATCTATAATGGTGCATCTATATTTTGGGATTCCATGAAAAATGATATAATTTATTTAAAAATAAATATAAGAAACTCAAAAAATGCATATATTTGAATATAAATCCATCTCATACCATAGAAAAACTCAAGAAAGAATGTAAAAAATTAAAAGAATTATTTAAGGAATATATGGAAGGAAAAGATGGATGATATATACCTGGTCTAACATAAATAAAATAAACCCAATATAATTAAAAGAAAATCTCCACATGACCCTAGGACACCATATAACTCCACCATAACCCACTTCATGATAAAATCAAGAGAAAAAATCCACATGAAGTACATTCTCAAGAACTTAAACCAAAACCTTTAAAATCCACTCACTCTATTGACACCAAGTGGAATAGTTACGTTGTGAGAAACATTTTCCTAATAGGATTCCACCAATAAAAGTCTATATATAACTACTTTCATAATTAATTCCACCAATACTATTTTGAAATACATTTTATAAAAATGATACCATTTAAGGTTTAAGAAAACTAAACTACATAATTAAATCTTGACTTTATCCTTTAAAAAATCAAACTAATTCATTTAAGGAAATTCACTAGTTCTAGTAAATTCACTTAAACCCTTTTTAAATAGATGATATAAATAAATTTAAACAAATATAATTTTATAATTGAGTTTAAATACTTTATTTACCATATTTTATTCCAAAACATTTCTTAACATTATTTTTAAAAGGATAAAAAAAGGAATAAGAACAAAGACAAAAATTTCACATGTATAGGAAAATCACATTGACAAAAAAACATATAAAACATATTGTATAAAAATAACTACTACATGAAAATAATGTTTCCAATAATATCTTCCACTTAAAGAAAATAAATATAACCAAATGTAAACTATAATGGAATCCACTCAAATAAAGGAAAGATAAAGTAAAAATCATGGGAGTATCTATAGGTAAACTAAGTTCAAGATTCCTTAATATCCTTTCACTTTATTATGTGAAAAAATAGTCATATAAAACCATAAATAATACCATATGAGACACTATATAGATCTACATTAGTTCCAAGTGGTGAGTTACATCCATACGATAGTATCATTTAGTTAGTGTGGCATAATATAATGCTAGGTAAAGTGTATCTAGATGCCTAGTGGTACTCTTCTAAGATACCTACCTAAGTACCTAAGGTTCCCATGATCAACTAACCAATGGTGAGTAAACCGATCATAAAATCAATCACATAAAACATCAACTACATGTAAAAAACATCGCTAACCGCTTCTCTAAGAAAACCTTTAACAAATCATCCCATTATTCAAATATGCCAAACCAAATGGAAACATGTGATCCTTATAACCATCAAGATAAAATCATAGCATAAATAAAAGGGGGTCAAACCAAAACTATTTTCATAAAATTCCAATTGAGACTTCAACACCACATTGATAACTAAAACATGATTTTCATTTGAAGTTTTTTCAAATGGGACTTTGAGATTTAACTCAGTTTTGATATTTAAACCCCAATTTTTAAAATTAAACACAACTCATTACTTTTAAAAAATTCCTTAAATAAAAATTAAATTTAATTATTAGAAAAATACATCCACATAAATAAAATAGAGGACAAACATCATCTAAAATATCACCATATATTATAAATAAATAAATAAACATGTAAGAATCATAAAAAGATAACAAAAAGAACACAAAAACTCAATAAAAATAGAAAACCTTTTAAAATAATAAATTTAATTTGGAAACCAAGTAGAACTAGTGAATTATTAATTTTAGAAAACATTAAAATATTATAGGTATCTTAAACATATCTTTAAAATCTTAGTGTATATGAAATTTTCATTAAGGAATTTACTCTATCACCTCGAGTTTATTTAAAATTATTTCTAATTATATACCATTGAAAACCCATTTAATTAAACTTAAATTCTACCTAAGAAGGAAAAATTTGTATCATCCTTTAGAAATGGAACAATTGAAAAGAGTTTAAAAAAATAAATAGTTTTAGGAAACTCAATCACCCAAGGCATTTCAAATAAATATAATATCATAGTGGCACCTACCTTAAACTAATGGAATTCCATATACTTTGATGAAAAATGCTATACTAGGTTTAAATATGAGATTTATAATCCCTATACACCAAAAATCACAAGATTGGACAAAACTCATGACCTAGTTTTTTTCCACCATATCCATTTTTGGTGAGAATAATAATAAATAAGAGAGAGAGAAAAGAAGAAATAAAAGATAAATTATGGCCACACCTTGAAGAATCTACTTATAATTGAAGATGATAATCCAAGAGACTAAGTAGGAAGATAAGGGAGTGTCATATAACTCTTAT
Source organism: Viscum album (assembly GCA_963277665.1). Classification (NCBI taxonomy): domain Eukaryota; kingdom Viridiplantae; phylum Streptophyta; class Magnoliopsida; order Santalales; family Viscaceae; genus Viscum; species Viscum album. Next base: position 986,857,543 of record OY728166.1, on the reverse strand, counting down.
TGGGTTGCCTCACATGAACAGGGAAGGAATAAACCCATTTTGGGTTTTTGTTCAGGAAGGTTAGAATAATAATTTCATAATTTTTAAATATATAGGAAACTTGTATGGTATGGATTCATAGTTTACTAAACCATGCACCAACCATGAAACCTTTATTTGATCTTCTATGAGATCCCATGGTCTCCACTAACTATAAACTAACCATGCACAAGAGTCTAATATATAAGGGTGCCTTGAACGGATCCTTATGGGATACACATAGTTTTCCCAACCATGTGTCAATTGTGTGATTGGATCTGGATTACTTAGAAAAAGTTGTATGGATTGGCTGCACAGTTTACTAAATCAGGTTTCAAGCTTGAGCTTATATATATTCTTTAAAATTTGAAAAAATCTAGACCAAAATTTATTATCTTCAATAAACTCCATAATCTAGATTAAAAATACAAAAAAGTAATATCAGTGTGTGACATGAAAACTATGAATATCTTGAAGGTGAAAGATTATAATAATCCCATGAAATGAATATCCACTAAATGTCAATAATACATAAACCCTAACGCTAAAAATAAAAAATTTAACAATTATTTCATCATGAAAATGATATTATTTTATAATATAACTGAATATTTATAAAATATTCAAATTATTAATATTATATAATTTAAATTAGGGTTTACCATATGGTATTAAGAAATATTTATCTTGGGTAAAATATTTTAGACATGTGAATATTGAGGAGAATTATAGTACCAAAAGTACAACCTCATTGGAATAAATGTTTTTTATTCAATTTTTTCATCAATGATTTGTGAATTCACTTCTATTTTGTGGTTCATTTTTTATTCCATTGAATAATGGTCTTATAGTGAACCAATCCTTTCACACATATTGTTACATTATTTTTAACATAAATATCCAATAAAAACCCAAAGATCATGAGGCCTAGTATATTTATAAGAATAGGTTAATAATATATCAAAAAGAAACTAAAACATGATATACTTATTTTAGTCTTCATAAAGAGATCCTACAACTAAATAAGATAATCTAGTGAATACACAAAAGAAAGGTGTGAGTTATAAATCCTAGTAAGGGAATAAACATGATAACAAATAATAACATGTGAGTCGAATAGCATAACATGATATCATAAAATGGAAGTCTCATAAATATACACATGTAATAATAACATAAATAACATGGTATAATAAGATCATGGTAATATAGGAATTTTTAAGTAACATAATACATTATATAAGAAAAATTCAAGTCTAACCACCAAGAAAACTTCAAATGGTGGATAGAGTCCCATCATGGATTTTATTTACTCCATAATCCCATACATACCCTATAATGATACAAAAACATTATCCAATGCATTGGAGTGCTTTTTTTAGAACACATAATAACATGTACATGCTTATTCATTCCACAAAATGAAATCAATCATAAGTCATAAATATAATAATTACCCATGTAAAGAGATGGGTTACATAATCTTTATATCATAATCAAAGGATATTTCATAAATATCCCAAATATAATATGGAATTAAATATTTTGTATATTAATATCAAATTGTATAATCATAGGTATCAAAATATGGTGTTCATATAGAAAAATTCATGTGAAAGAGAATAGAATTAGGTATAGAAATGAACTCTCAAAACAGTGTTTTAAGGAATCAGTTAAATACTTTTAGAGAGAGAGTAAGTATGGAATTTTCTTTTAAAACCCATAGGTAAACCATAATGGTTATTCATAAAATATTAATTTATTTAATTAAATCATTAATTTGAATAAATAACTTAAATTAGTTCCATAAAAAAGGGTTAAGGGATATAAAATTTCCCCTTAATCGGGTTTGGATTTAAAGAATACATTTGATAAATGATCTTAAGGAATTTATTACCACATCAAAGTAAGGGAAAATAAGATAGGTATATAAGTAATATAACTAAATAAATAATTTAGAATCATTCATTAATATCAAAGATAGAGGTATAGTGAGTTAGAGAGATAAATTTCATAACCCAAAGAAAAGGGGTGGTTCGAAGAGATCGCGTACCATGTGTTCCAAAATCATTCTGAACTTGAATTTAATTTCCCAAATAACCAAATTAAATTAACTAATTTCTTAATTATGAATCTTTTACAACTATATTTAATTAATTAAAATTTTATTATGTTTATTTATAACCATTTCAATGAGATATAAAGTTCAATTTCACTTTTTTGGGGGTGTTCTTTTCATGGTTCCATGCTTGAATCACTTGTGTATAATTATTGATGCTCTTGTAAAATGGGAATGAAACTAAAGAAGTGATATAAAATGGTATTCATGTTCTTAAATAAATTTTAAGGGTCCAAATTATCCTTTTTTTCAACATATTGATAACACACTTTATAAAAACATTAATGTTATGTTGTTAGTTTATTTTGGCGGTTTTACCGACCATCACAAACTAGTTTTGTTTTATTTAATATTATATCAATATATTAATTACATAGTATGAAATAAGTTTTAATATAATTATTATAATATTATTTAATCATAATAATATTTTTATGACCATCCTTCAAGGAGGTAATATAAAATGAAAATGCATCATCTATGGAGGCGGTGAACCGATATAATATAGACAGTAATTTCGTTTTTAGAATAAGAGGATAAGAGAAGAGGATGGATGGTATATATTCTATTATAAATATAAAATTAAAATATATATATTATACTGGAGTTATTATTCCTTTTTGTATGAGGTAGGTGATTAGAAGTTAGAAGAATAAAATGATTTAAAAGTTGTAGTTTGAGAATATTACCTCTTGAATGTCTTCTCCTTGAAAAACTCCTTAAGGCACTCAGAATTGGTATTATGGTGAGACCAGTAGTAGTAGGACATGGGGTATGGTATTAGGAATATAATTGGGAAGAAATTTTAAAATCTATAAGACTTATAATGTGTGATGAGAAGGGGTTCTGATAGCTGGTATTTTAAAGGGGGGAGAGGGGTGTTTTGAATATTATAATCCTTAGTTTATTATTTTGGATCAATACTACCAATAGTATTTATTTTTGTGACTATATATATTAAATTTTAAATTTTAGTTTTAAATAATGGGTTCTTGCATGATTCATGACTCAAATAGTCATGTATTTAGCTTATAATGTTAAATATCATATTTTATCGTATTTCACTTTTCACCCAAAACTAAACTATTTTAGAAAAAATAAAAAAATACACCTTAATCATTTATTGATGTTTAGGTTCCAATAATTAAATCAATTTTATAAAAATAATTTTATTAATATGATAAATTTAATTTTTAAATGAAATACACATTTATTTGAAAAATGTCAATTTTAAAATTATGATCTATGTTTTTACCATTTGAAAATTTATTTAAGACCTTATAGAATTGTGTCAACATTTTAATACAACATAATATTAATTTATAAACCAATTCTATGAAAATAAAATTTCATTTAAATCATTTTATTGGTAATAAAAATTAAAATAAAACATATATGTCTAACCAAAATAGGAACACTTAATTTATCATTTTAAAAACATGTTTTTATTTTTTACTATGGTATAAATATATCATATTTCCATTTTATAAGATACATAAAAGTTATTTTACACTTCTGTAGGTGAGGATACTATTCTAAAGGTCAGGTTACTATTCCCAATGGTCGGATTACTATTCCAATTGTTAGGTTAATATTCAAATGTTCATATTACTATTCCAAAGGTCATATTTTCAATAATCATATAGGTTCCAAACTTTATCTAAATATCACATATTTCATTCACTATTCATTCACTTCTATTTTTTCTAAATTATATATATATATATATATATATATATTAATTTTAAAAATTCATATTGAATTAATAACATTCTTATTTGGTTCTCCATTATTGTTCATGAGTGTAATTATTCTGGGGGATAAATCATATCTATATTTTCTAATTATTGTTATCATATTTTATATTTTTGTCCCATTGTAATGAATTCAATTTTATGAACATATTTATTCTCTAAATATATTATTTAAATTCATATAATAAAATGTAATTGGTTTTATCATTTGTTTCATGTGAATTATAAAATATTATATTACTAAATATGATATAATAATATATTCAGAAGATAAATTCCATTGATAAAACTCTAGTTTGTAACATTATTAACCCTTCAGAAATTTCACCCTTGAAATTACATTTTATATACTAAGGTAAAAATAGTTGAAGGTAATTATGATTCATCATTTCCTATAATTCCCTTGTCATCTCCTCGTACTTATGTTTTCATTGTATTACTTTGATTAGGTTAGTTGTCTTATTTCATAGAACTTTATCTCTATTATCCAAGATCTTCATCGATTTATCCTCATAAGAGATATCATTTTATAGTTATACCACCTCTAAATTTAGTACATGTGAGGGATCTAATATATATTTCCTCAATAGGGATACAAGGAATACGTCATGTACTTGAGAAAGGGTTAGTGAAAGTTCTAGTTAATAGGCCACAGTTCTAATATGATTGAGAATCTCAAAGGGGATGATGTACCTGGGATATAGCTTTCCCTTATTCAAAAATATCAATAATATCTTCCTTAGAGATATGTATAGGAACACTTTATCTCCAACCTAAAACTCCAAGTCTTGTAAATAATTTTCATCATATATTTTTTTCAACTCTGAGCATCCCTGATGTGCTGCTGAATAGTCTTGATATTTTTTACCATTTTCGTGATCATTTAATTTCCCAATAGCTGGCATTCAGAAACTTCATCCCAATGGGTAGGTTTTCTATATCTCTTCCCATAATGGGAATTATATGTAGATATTTATATGCTTGAGTAAAAACTATAATTATAAGAGAACTTTATTAGAGGAATATGTTGATCCCATCCTCCTTTGAATTACATCAAGAATTCTCTCAACATGTATTCAAGAGTCTAGATAGTCTACTCAGATTGGACATAAATTTGGAGGTGATAAGTTGCATTGAAGTTCAAATCAGTGTTCAGATCATGTTGGATACTCTTACAGAACTTATAGGTAATATTTTAATCTTGATCAGTTATAATCGATAGTGGTGTTCCATGTATCCTCACTACTTCTCTGATGTATATCCTTTCAAGTTGATATAATGATATGTCCTCTCAAATTGTAATAAAGCTATAATCTTTATAAGATGATCTACCACAACCCATATATCATTATTTCCTCTTTATTTCATTAGAATGTGAGTGAAATGAGTCCATGGTGATGTTTTCTCATTTACATATAGGCATGGGTAATGGTTTCATCATCAATTAGGAATTTTTACTTTTATCCTTAACCTACTTACATATCAGGAATTTTTATGTATATTATATGATCTCTTTGTTCATATTATCCCACCAATAGTGATCTTAGAGATCTTGATACATAATTATGCCCCTAGGTGTATGGAGAAGGTATATCTTTGTGAATTATTCAAAATATCCTTCTATATCTTAGGATTTGATAGTATATATAATCACGACCCAAATCTTACAACTCCTTCATCATAAATTTAAAACTCTGAGGATTTTCCTTTTCCTATAGGTTCCACCTTCTTCTGTATTTCCATATCATCTCTTTAATTATCTTATATCTTCTCCAAAATGGATGGTTGAGAAATCATTTGTTAAAGGAATGATGATGTCCCTTCCATTAGGATTCCCATGATTATCATTTTCAAGTATAAAATATTGGATCCTTCTCAATTCTCATCATTGATAAGGCCATGTGATCCTTTTTACTTAGATCATCTTCTACTTTATTTTCTTTCTCGAGATGGTAGTTGATTGATCATTTATAGTCCTTGATTATATATAAACATATTCATTGGTTCATATTAAGCTTCTTTTATCAGAATATATATTTTAGGCTCTTATGATATGTATATATCTCACACTTCTCCCATATAGATAATGCCACCATATTTTCAATGTAGAGATCATTTCATCCAACTCCAGATCATTAATTGTGTAGCTATTTTCAGTAAATTCTAGCTACCTTGAGGTGTGTGATATCACTTTATAATTTTTCATAAATACACAACCTAATACCTTCTTTAAAGCATTGTTGTATACTATGAAAAGTTATCCACTTGAGGGAAGTGTGAGGACTAGTGAAATGATAAGCCTCCTTTTCAATTCCTTGAAGATCTCTTCACATTAATTAGTCTAGACAAATATTACTCCCTTCCAAGTTAACTTAGTTAGAAGGTTTTAAAATCATGAGAATTTTATCACAAATCATCAACTTCACCCAGCTAGTCCAATGAAACTATGGACCTCTGTTATAGATACAGGTCTGGGTGACTCCTCAATTGCCATTGTCTTAGAAGGGGATACAGATATCCATTTTCTCATGATAAAATACCCCAATAATGATACTTCCTCCATACAAAACTCACATTTAATTTAATTTTCATAAATATTCTCCTTTTTCAATGTCTCTGACATAGTATTAAAATACCCCTCAAGCCCATACTTTCTTTTGGATTATATCATAATACCATCTATAAAAACTACCACAAATTTGTTGAGGTGATTTCTAAAGACTATATTCATTAAGTATATAAATATTTTTGGATTATTAGTTAGTTTTAATGGAATCATGTTGAACTCATAGTGTCCATACCTTGTTCTAAAGTCAATCTTGGGAATATCTTCCTTAGTCACCTTTAATTAGGGATATCCTGGCCGAAGGTCCATCTTAGAGAAATATTTCACCCTTTATAGATGATCGAACAATTAATCCATCCATGGAAGGGGATATTTATTATTTATCATTATTTTTTTGATCACACAATAATTAATGACACTACCAAAAAATTGGGTATCCGTAGCGCCACCCTTTATTAGTGCTAAAAATAACTGATAAAGGGGGTTTCTTTATCAGCACTAAAAAAATATCTGATAAAGGGAACTTTTAACAGTGCTAAAAAAATGCTATTAGAAGTGACCCTTTATGAGCGCTTTTTTTAGCACTATTAAAGGGGACCCCTTTATCAGCGCTTTTTTTAGTAGCGCTGATAAAGGTGGGGCTTTATCAGTGCTTTTTCCAAGCACTAATAAAGTTTATATTTCAAAATAAATAATTTTTCATGAAAAATATATATTGATATATAAGTATATTTATATTGATATAAATATAATATATATTTTTTAAATATGTTTTAGATAAGTATAAATAAAATATTAAATTTAATATATAAAAAAAAATTAGTGAAATTTGATTTAAAATATTTTATAGAATATTATTAATTAATAATTTTCTAATTATCATCGACTAATAATCATTTAATAACAATTTGAAGGCATAAAAAATCAAAAAAAAATAAAAGATCTAAAATAAGTTGAAAATGCAACTCACACTTCAAACGACCATAAATTTTGATTTAGGTGTCTGTTTGAGCTCTACAGCATATCAAATCGAAGCCTACGATGATATCTATGTGCTAGTGACCTAAGGTGACCTTCTATCACATTTTTTTAGGCCAAAAAGTACTAAAAGGCCTCCAAAACTGAGTTTTTAGTCGGGATACCCCGATTTTTTAACATTCAAACAGCTAAAACTTCTGATCCGGATGTTCTCTAGGCCTTTACCACATATCATATCAAATATTGTTTCATTTTCTTCGATTTTACTGGTTGTGGAGTTGAAACAGACATCTAGATTAGAATTTATAGTCGTTTGAACATTCTATGGCTTTTCAAATACACATATATATGTATTTATTCGTAAATGTGTGTGTGTGTGTGTGTTTGTGTGTGTGTGTGTTTTACATATGTATGTATTTATTTATTTATTTATTTATTTATTTATGAACACACATAAAAAACATATTTTATTAATGTATTTAAAACTAATATTATAAATATATATTAATATACAAATAAATATATGAATAAAAATTTATAACTATATATATATATATTAATATACGAATAAATATATATTAATATATGAATAAATATATGTGTATTAATATAACTAAATATATTTATATTAATATGAATCTATATTAATATGAATCTATATTAATATACAAATAAATATAACTATATATATCATTAAGTGGAGAAAAAAACTAAATATCTTAGTGGTAAAGGTGCAGGCGTGCAAGGGGGGAGGTCTCGGGTTCGAGTTCTAGTTAAAGCAAGGGCACGCGGGCAAGTGGGAGGGGGTTGCACGGGCAAGTGAAGCGTGTGTGAGAGGGAGGGGCTCCGCCTATCGTTGATAAAAGGGGGGGTTAATCACTTTTAAAAGCTCCCCGCATTATTTTTTAGACTTTTTTTTGAATTTTATTGGACCTTGAAAAAGGACTGATAAAAGGGGTCTTTTATCAGCGCTAAAAAAAGCTCTGATAAAGGACCTTTTTATTAGCGTTGATAAAAGACACCTTTTATCAGCGCTTTTTTAGCATTGATAAAAGGGGACTTTATCAGCACTTTTCTAAGCACTAATAAAAGGGACCCCCCCCCCCCGTTATCTTCTCCTCGATTAACATCACTTTTCTAGCACTGTTAATGCCCTTTTCTAGTGCTGATAAAGGCCATATTTTCAGTAGTGTGAATAGGTTAATTGACTCATCCTTCTTGATGAAGATGACTGGAACCCCCCATGGGGAAGCACTCAGGCATATAAAACCCTTGTACAAATTCTCTTATAACTGCTTCTTTAATTCTTCTAACTTAATAGTGTCCATTATGTATGGAGTCTTGGATATAGAAATATATCTAGGTATAATATCAATCAATAAATCAACCTATTGGTTAGGAGGAAGACTAAAAAACTATCTAGGTAATACATAAGTATACTCTCTTATGATGGGCATGTCTTAAACCATGATTCTCTACATTGTATCAATCATTTGAGCAAGATATGATTGAATATGGGGTTATAATATCCAAACTTGAGAAGAAAATTCCAAATGAGATTCATCCTTCTACTTTAACTTGTACAAAATTATATATGACTTGGGATGTGAAGATTGATCTCTCTCTCAATAGATAAAGTTGTATTTATAAAAGGACGGTAAATCCATGTTCAATATAGCATCAAACTCCACTAAAGGAATTAGGAAAATATTTTATGGAAGGTTCGGTCCATAAACATTTACTATGGAGTAGTTATATAATTGGGATTCAATAATTTCTCTATTCGTAGTTTTCATAGATATCTCAACCCCCATGTTTTTAGGTGGTATTTTGGAAAGTTATACTAAACTTTCAAGATATGAAAAAATATATAAAACCAAAATAAAAAATGTACATCTTATATTCTTGAATGAATAGATAGTGTACCTATCACCACATAATTTTTTGGATCTACCTCAGCAGTAATGATAGAATATTCCCTTCCTTACTCTCTAGGCCTTAGTGGTTGTTTTCATTTATTTTATCTAATAAACCTTATCTTATGATATTGGTTCACATAATTATTATGTTCAATGAAATTGAAACATTGTAAATGTTGATCGAAAAATTCTTTTCCTCTATCACATTAGTGGTCTTACTCATCTCCCCTTGGCCTTGATTAGCCCAATTCCCCTCTTCTCCACATTTGAAGCATCTCCTGGTTCCCTTATGAAAATTTTTAGGATTCTTCTTCTCACACTTTTTACGTGTATATATTAGGTTTTTATTTCCAACATGATATTTATCTATATACACTCTTTAAGAAAACTCTATTTTATAATTTTTATCTTTTGTCCCGTGAGACTACTAAAAGTATATAATCTCCATATCAGCCATGATGTCACAATATAAAACCTCTTAATAGTTTTCAAAGTCTTGAATCTCTAAACATTTTCATAGAATCAAATTTAAACCACTAAATAAATGTTCTTCCTTATTTTCAGTGTTAATAAAGTAACCAGAGGCATATTGTGCAAGCCTTTTGATGTTTTTCTCACACTCTCTAATACATTCATATTCCTTTTACTTCAGTCTGAGTAAATCCCTCTATATTTTAATATGTAGAGTTCAGAGAAAAAATTCATACAAAAATACTTTCTTGAATCCCTCCCATTCAATGGAATCAATTTCCTCTTTAGACTTCATGTTATTGATTATAATCCAACACTAATCAACTTCCCCCTCTGAGTAATAAATGGACAGTATGACTTTCTCTTATTTTGAGCATTGTATGATAGAGAATATCTTCTCAATAGAATTAATCCAGTATTCTGTGATGAGGGGAAAAAAATATCCACTAAAGGTAGGAGGCCTTTATTACATAAAGGACTCAATGGAAGCTTGATCTTTCTTAGAGAAGGATGTAATGTCGCGTGATTAAAGTTATTATTCATAAATTAAGTAATCTATTCCAATACTTTCATGAATTTCTCATATCCAACTCCCATATGGTTAGGCATCTCAGTAAGTTAATCATCACATTACCTATCATGTTGGTTGTTGGTACGATTCCTCCTATTTCCCTCCATTAACTAAAATAAAGGGAAAATGGGATAATAATACTTTAAATAATAAACATATAAAATGTAAACTATGAATACAGAAGGAATAACTTACAAAATTAAAATTATGTACTAACTTATGAGTCTCTGGTTTTCAATCTATGTTTTCTATTATAATGTTTCTTATTAGGTTTTCTAACCTAACAATCTATTCAAGTTCTTCATAATGGTTCATATAGAGCTTGTGAATTTTTCAAAGCATATACTTGAAAAGTGTCAAACCAGGTGTACAATAAGGCTTATTTTTCATGCACCAAGTGATAATAAAGTTAATACACAATGCACCCTTTTTAGGTTTATTACCCAAAGGTAAATATTTTCTAGATCCACAACCACTTGTAGTATCTAGATCAAGATATAATTTCTTGGAAACCACTCACTCTATACTTCACCAAATTTCAAGATATTCACCTATACTAAGACTTATATCTAGGGTTCTCACTAAATTATTATATTCCTAACCCCCAAAAATAATTATACCTTACTCTGATACTAGCTATAGAGACCCAAGACTTTACTCATATGATTTCATGATTTTTAACATAAACATCCTATAAACACAACCCAAAGATCATGAAGCCTGGTGTCTTTGGAAGACTACATTCATAATACATCAAAAAAATAAAACATGGTATATTTATTTAAATATATATAGTGATACTCTAAATATATTTGATATCCTAAAAATATAAAGGATAACCTGGGGAATACATAAAAGAAAGGGGTGATCAATAAAGCTCAGTAAGGGAATAAACATTATAATGAAGCATAACATGTGAGTCAAATGGTATAACATGACATAATAAAAGATAAGGATCATGAAAAATCACATGGGATTGTAATATAAAGAACATGGTATCATAATATAATGGAAACATAGTAAATTGGGAGCAATATAAAGCATGAAATAAGCATAAGTCAAGGCTAATCGCCAAGAAAATATCAAATGGTGGAAAGATTCTCGTCGTGGATTAGGTTTAATATCTAATCCCATATATACCATCTCATGAGACAAAAACATTACCCAATGGCCTGTATCACTATCTAGGAACACCCATAATAAAAAGTACAAGCTTATGTATTCCATAAAATCAAATCAATCATAATTCATAAACATAATAATTACCCATGGAAAGAAATGGGTTACATAATCTTGCATCATATCATAATCAAAGGATATTTCATAAAGATTAAAAATAGAAGAAGGAAATAAATATTTTGGACATAAATATATTATTTCATAATCATAGGTCTAAAAATATGGTATTCATATCAAAAACCCATCATGATAAAGGGTAGATAATTGGGTATAGAAATGAACTTTCAAACTTTTGTTTTAAAGAATCGGTTAAAGAATTTTGGAGAAAGAGTAAGTATGGAATTTTATTTTAAAACCCATAGTTAAAACATAATTTTTATACCTAAAATATTTATTTATATAATTAAATAATTAATTTTAATAAATACTTAATTTATCATTACATAAAAGGTTTAATAGATATAAAAGTTCCCCTTAATCGGGTTTGAATTTAAAGAAGTCATTCGAGAAATGAACTTAAGGAATGTATTAACCCAATAAAAGAAGGAAGAATAATAAATTTATATATTTAATAGACATATATACATAATTTAAAATCATTAAAAAACTTAAAATATATAGGTAAAGTTGGTTACATAGATAAATTTCATAACCTAAAGAAAATGGGTGCTTTGAAGAGATTCCTTACTATATGTTCAAGAATCATTCTTCACTTAAACATAATTTCCTGAATAATAAAATTAAATTAAATTAATTAATTAATTAAAAACTTTTTCCATATATATTTAATTTATTATAATTTTATTATTTTTATTTATAACCATTTTAGTGAGATATAAAGTTTAATTTCTCTTTTTTGAGGGTGTTTGTTTCATGGTTCCATGGTCAGATCACTTGTGTATAATTATTGATGGTATTTTCAAATGGTACTACAACTCTTTAAGTAAAATTAAATGGTATTCATGTCCTTCCATAAATTTTAATGGTCCCAAATATCCTTTTTTTCAATATAGGGATGATTCGCTTTGTAAATATGTTAACATTATGCGGTTAGTTCATTTATGAGGTTTTGCTGACCATCGCATATTAGTTTTGTTTTATTTAATATTATATATATATATTAATTAAAAAAATTAAATAAGTTATAATATAATTATAATTTTCCTGTTTATATATAATGATATTTTTATGACCATCCTTGAATGCAGTAATGGAAAAGGAAAACCCATAATCTGCGAAGGTGATGAACCGATATAATATGGAAAATTGTTTCATTTTTTAAATAAGAGGAAAATATAAGAGGATGGATGATATATATTACATTAAAAATATAAAATTATAGTATATATAAGATACTGGAGTTATTTTTACATGTTTTATTAGGGTGGTGAGGAGAAGGTAGAAGAAGAAAATAATTTTAAAAGGGTGGTTTGAGAATATTACCTCTTGAATTTCGCCTCCTTGAAAAACTTCTCAAGGAAGATGGAATCAGTATTTTAGTGGTATAAAAAGAACTAGGATGTGATGGAAGGTATTGGAAAGATAATTTTGAATAAATTGGGAAATATCCAAGGCCTAGAAGGTGTGAGAAAAAGGGGTTGTGGGCATGGTATTTATAAGGGGAGGAGAGGAGTGTTTTTGAATATTATAATCATTAGATTATTATTTAGGCACAAGACTAACAATGGTAATGATTCTTGTCACTATATATATTAAATGTTACATGTGATTTTTAACTAATGGGATCTTACATCATTCATGACTCAAAAATCCATTTATTTATCTTATAATGTTAAATATCATATTTTTTCATATTTCATTATTCACCAAAAAATAAAATATTTCATAAATATACAAAAAATACACCTTAAACGTTTTTTGATTTTTAGATTCAAAAAATAAAATCAATTTTATGAAAATAATTTTATAGACATTATAAATTTAATTTTTATATAAAATCATCATTTATTTCAAAAATATCAATTTTAATATTATGATAAATTTTCTTACCCTTTAAAAAATTATCTATGGCCTCATAAAATTATATCATAATTTTAATAAAACATAATATTAATTTATAAACCCATTTTATGAAAATTAAATTTATTTTAAATCATTTTATTGGTTATAAAAATAAAAATAAAACATATATGTTTAACAAAAATATGAACGCTTAATTTATCCTTGTAAAAACATGTATTTATTTGTACCATGGTATAAATATTTTATAAGATACCTAAATATTATTTTACACTTCTATATGTGAGGATACTATTCTGATAGTTAGGTTACTATTCCCTATGGTCAGATTACTATTACAATGATCAAGTTACTATTCTAATGGTCAGATTACTATTCAAGTGTTCATATTTTTAATGATAATATGGGTTCTTAACTTTCTCTAAATACCTCATATTTAATTTATTCTTCATTCAATTATATTTTTTCTCAATTTTATATATATTTTCATTTTCAAAAATCTTATTCCATTAATAATATTCTGCTTTATCTCTATAGTGTTGTTCGTGAGTGCAATTATTCTAAGGGATCGACCATATCCAAATTTTCTTATTATTGTTATCTTATTTTATATTTTTTGTCCCATTATAATTCTCTCAATTATCATGACCATATTTATTATCTAAATTTAATTTTTAATTTAATATAATTAAATGTGGATGGTTTTATCATGGGATTCATATGCATTATATAATATTATATTACAAAATATGACATAATTATCTATTCAAAAGAAAATTTCTATTGATAAAACAATGGGTCATTATATTCTCCCCCCATAATAAATTTCACCCCTAAAATTTCATTTTACATACTAAGGTGAAAATAGGTGGGGGTACTTCTTCTTCATTTCTTCCTCTAGTTCACATTTCACCTCCTCATACTTATGGTTTCAGCATATTACTTTGACTAGGTTAGTTGTCTTGTTGCATAGAACTTTATCTCTATGATCCAAGATCTTCATCAGTTTCACCTTATAATAGAGATCATTTTCCATCCATATCGCCCCTAAATTTAGTACATGTGAGGGTTCTGGTATGTACTTTATAAATAGGGATATGTGGAATTTGTCATGTACTTGAAAAATGGTTGGTGGAAGTTCTAGTTAATAGTCCACATCTCCAATGTGATTGAGAATCTCAAAGGGGGTGATTTACTTGGGATATATCTTTCCCTTATTCCCAAATCTCGTGACTCTCTTCCATTGATATATGTATAGGAAGACTTTATCACTAACCTCAAACTCTAGGTCTTGTCGATGATTGTCATCGTAGCTCTTTTGTTAACTCTGAGCAGCCCTGATGTGCTTCTGAATAGTCTTGACCTTTTATACCATTTCCTCGATCATTTTAAGTCCCAACTTATTACATTCACTAGCTTTATCCCAACACACAAGTGTCTATATCTATTCTTATAAAGGGATTAAAATGGATATATTTGAATAATTTTTTGAAAACTATTATTATATGAGAACTTTACTAGAGGAAGATATTGATCCCACCCTCCTTTTAAGTCTATAAAGCATGATCTCAACATGTCTTCAAGTGTCTAGATAGTCCGCTCAGATTTACCATCAGTTTGTAGGTGATAAGTTGTACTAAAGTTAAAATCAGTGTTTAGATCATGTTAGATACTCTTAATAAACTTTGAGGTAAACCTTGGATCTCAATCGGATACAATTGATAGTGGTGTTACATGCAACCTCATCACTTCTTTGTATATCCTTGTAAGTTTATATAGTAATAAGTCCTATGGAATTTCAATGAAGTGTTTAGTATTTATAACATGATCTTACACAATACATATAAAATTATTTTCTCTTTGTCTTTTGAAGACCAATGACAAAGTCCATGGTGATTTTTTCCCATTTATATATAGGTGTGGGTAATGGTTGAAACATAAACTTGGAATTTTTCCTTTTTTAATTCTCCTATTGACACATAAGATATTTTGATGTATATTCTTTGAGCTCTATCTTCATATTATCCCACCAATAGTGATCTCGGAGATCTCGATACATCTTCATGCCCCCTAGGTGGATGGAGAAGGTCTATCTATGTGCATTATTCAAAATATACTACTTTATCTAAAGATTTTATGGTAAACATAGTCATGAACCAAATATTACAACTCCTTCTTCATCAATTTTAAACTCTAAGGATTTACCTTTTCTTATAGGTTCTACCTTCTTCTTTATTTCCATATCATCATTTTAATAATCCTTTGTATTATCCAGAAGGGATGGTTGGTAAATAATTTGATAAAGTAATGATGATTTCCCTTTCTTTATAATTCTCTTGTCCATACTTTTAAATTATAAAAATATTTTATCCTTATCAATTCTCATCATTGATAAGGCCATAGGATCCTTTCTACTTATATAATCTTCCACTTTATTATCTTTCCCAGGATAGTATTTGATTGAGTAGTCATAGTCCTTGATTAGATATAACCATATTCATTGGTGAATATTAATCTTCTTCTATGTAAATATATATTTTATGTTATTATTATTCATATATATCTCAAACTTCTCCCCATATAGATAATGCCACTATATTTTCAATGCAAAGATCACTGCATCTGACTCCAGATCATGTGTTGAGTATTTTTTCTCATGAACTTTCAACTACCTTGAGACTTAGGATATCACTTTATCATTTTTCATAAATACACAACCTAATACCTTATTTTAATCATCATTATATACCATGAAAAGTTATCCACTTGAGGGTAGTGTGAGGACTAGTGCAGTGATAAGACTCTTTCAATTCCTTGAATCTCTCTTCACATTAATCAGTCTGCAAAAACTTCACTCCCTTATAAGTTAACTTATTTAGTGGGTTTTATAATCACAATAATTTTCTCACAAATATTCATTTTTACTTAGCTAGTCCAATGAAACTATAGACCTTAGTTACATATACTATTCTGAGCCACTCCTGAATTTCCTTTGTCATAGAAGGGTATAACGATATCCCTTTTTTGGTGTTAAAATTCCCAAATAATGAAAATTGCTCCATCCAAAACTCACATTAAATTTACTTTGAATAAATATTACACTTTTTCAAAGTCTTTAACATAGTATTCAAATAATCCTCAATACCCTCCTTTCTTTTTGAGTATATCATAATATCATTTATAAAGACTGCTAAAAAAATCGAGGTGATATCTAAACACTATATTCAATAAGTCTATAAATATTTTTGGACCATTGGTGTGTTTTAAGGGAATCACTATGAACTCATAGTATCCATACCATATTCAAAAGGAATTATTAGAATATATTCCTTCTTCACCTTTAATTAGTGATATCCCAACTGAAGGTCCACCTTAGAGAAATATTGGTCCCTACATAGTTGATCAAACATGTCATCTATCCATGGAAGGGGATATTTATTCATTATCATGAATTTTTGAGCTCATGATAATAAATGTAGAGGCTTTTTGTCTCATCCTTCTTCTTGGTGAAGAGGACCAGTGCACCCCATGGTGAAGCAATCGGGCGTATTAATCCCTTGTCCATATTCTCTTGTAACTGCATCTTTATTTCTTCCAAATAAATAGTGTAAATTTTGTAGGAAGTCCTGGATATGGGTAGATATCATGTTATAAGTTCAATTGAGAAATCAACCACTTGTTTAGTGGGGATATCAAGAAACTCTTCAGGGAATACATCGTCATAATCCCTCGCAATGGGTATGTCTTCGAGCATGATTCTCTATATTATCTCAATTATTTGATCTAGATATGATTTCACATAAGTCTATAATATCTACACCTGATAATAATATTCAAAAGGATATTCTTCCTCCTCCTTACACTTGTACAAAATCATAGGATGAATCATATTGTGAAGAGTGATCTCTCTCTCTCTATATCGATAGATGATGTTGAATTTATAAAAGGATAGTCAATCCATGCCAAATATAGCATCAAACTCCACTAAAGTAAGTAAGATAATATTTTATAGAAGGTTTAGTCAACGAAAATTGATTGGGGAGGAGTTATATACTGGATATGTGATGATTTATCCATTTACGATTCTCACAGATAGCTCAACTCCCATGTTTTGAGGTGGCCTTTGAATATTTCTACTAATATTACAAGATATGAAAGAATATTTATAACTAGAATAAAAAAGTATGTTTTATATTCTTGAATGAATAACTATCATACTTATAACCATGTTGTTTTTGGGATCCACCTCAGTAGTAGTGATATCATATTCCCTTCCTTTCTCTCTAGGCCTTTGTAGTTATTGTAATTGATTGTCTCCAATAACCATTTTCTTAGGTAATTGGTTCACATAATTATTATGTTCCTTATAGTTAAAACACTATAAGTTTTTATTTGAAACTTCTTTTCCTCTTTCACATTAGTGGGATTATTCATCTCCCTTTGGAATTGATTATCCTAATTCCCCTTTTTCTAAATTTGAAGCATCTCCAAGTTCCCTTGATACAGTTTCCAGGATGCTTCTTACCACACATTTGATATGTGGGGGGTTGGGTTTTATTTATATCATTATATTTATCTATATATACTCAAGAAGATAAATTCATTTTATTCTTTTTATCTTCTGGGTCATGAAACCACTAATTGTAACCAATCTCCATACCGGGCATGAGGGAACAATAGACAACCTATTTATAGATGTAAAAGTATTTAATATATAAATATTTTTATAGAAATAGATTTAACCCACTAAATAAATGTTCCACCTTACTTTTAGTGTTGATGAAGAATTTTGAGGCATACCGTGCAATCCTTGTGATGTTTTTCTCACATGCCCCGATAGACTATCTTCTTTTTCTACTTTAGTCTAAGGAAATCCATCTATATTTTAAGATAGATCATTTATGTAAAATATTTTTATTGAATAATTCTTATTCCATTGAATAAATTTACTCTTTGGAATTCATGTTATTGATCATTTTTCACCACTAATTAGCTTCCCCCTCTAGGCAATAAATAGGCAATAAAACTTTATCTTATTCTGATCATTGTAGGATAGATAATATCCTCTCAATGGAGTTAATAAATTGTTCCGTGGTGAGGGTAATAGAAGATCTGTTAAAGTTAGGATACCTTTTTCATATAAATGGCTTGACAAAAACTTTCCCTTTCTTAGGACAAGGATGTAATTCCATACGATTCAAGTTATTATTCATAACTTAAGTTAGTTGATCTATTACATTCATTAATTTATCATATCCCACTCCCAAAAGGTTGGGTGTATCATTAAAGCAATCATCACATTACCTATCACGTTTTTTATTGGTATGGTTCCTCTTATTTCACAACATTAACTAAAATAAAGGAGAAAATGATAAGAATACTTTAACTAATAAACATATAAAAGGGAAACTATGAACTCAGAAGGAATAAATTATAAATAAAAACTATATCTTAACTTATGAGTATCTAGGTTTTAATCTAGGTTATATATGGTAATGTTTCATTCTATATTTTCTAACTAAACAATCTATTTAGTCCCTTTATAATGGTTCATATAGAGTTTGTGAATTTGTCAAAGCATATCCCTAAAATTTTTCAAACTAGGTGTGAAACAAGGCCTCGTTTTCATGCACAATGTGATGATGGAGTTAATACCCAATGCTCCATTTTCAATTTTATTACCCCTACGTACAACTATTCTAGATCCACATCCACTTTTAGTATCTATACTAAGATGTAATTTCTTGGAAACCACTCACTATTTACTTCACCAACATTTCAGGATATTCACCTATACAAAGACTTTTCCCTAGGTTTCTCACTAAAGTATCTTATTACTACCTCAAAAAAATAAATATACCTTACTTAGATACCAAATATAGTGACCCAATCCATTTAAACATATTATTATATGAATTTTAACATAAACATCCAATAAAATCAACCCAAATATCATGAGGTCTAGTGTCTTTGAAAGACTAGGTTCATAATGTATAAAAAACTAAAACATGGTATATTTATTTTAATCTCTATAATGATCTAATAAATCTATTTTAAATCCTAAAAATTGATAGGATAACCTGGGGAATACATTAAATTATGGGGTGAACTATAAATCCTAGTAAGGGAATAAACATGATAATGAAGCACAACATGTGAGTCAACGGTATAACATGAAATCACAAAAGAGAAGGATCATGAAAAATAACATTACACCCTAATATAAAGAACATGGTATCATAATATAATGGAAACATAGTAATGTGGAAGAAACATAAATCATGATATAAGCATAAGTCAAGGCTAACCTCCAAGATAAAATCACATGGTGGGAAGAGTCCTGTTGTGGATTAAGTTTACTCCCTAATCCCATAAATACCATCTCATGAGAAAAAAAATTACCCAATGCGTTGGATAAATATCTAGTAACACCCATAATAACATGTACGTTCTTTTTTGTGCCACAAAAGTAAATCAATCATAAGGCATAAACATAATAATTACCCATGGAAAGAAATGGGTTTCATAATCTGGCCTCATATAATAACCAAAGAATATTTCATGAAGATTCCAAATAGAATAAGGAATTAAATATTTTGGAATTTCATATATTATTAAATAATAATAGGTCTCATGATATGGTATTCATATGGAAAAACATCATGAGAAATAGTAGATAATTAAGTATATAAATGAACTTTCAAAATGGTGTTTTAAGGAATCAGTTAAAGAATTTTGGATAAAGAGAAAATACATTATTTTATTTGAAAACACATAGCTAAACCATAATTTTTATACCTAAGATATTTATTTAATTAATTAAAACATTAATTTTAATAAATACTTAAATGATCGTTACATAAAAGGGTTAATATATAGAAAAGATCCCCTTAATCAGGTTTTAATTTAAAGAAATCTATTTATGAAATGGACTTAATAAATATATTAAAACATAAGAGGAAGGTACAATAAGATATTTATATATTTAATATACATATATGAATAATTTAAAATCATAAATAACATTAAATAGATATGTAAAATGAGTTACAAAGAGAGAATTCATAACCTAAAGGGGTGGTTTGAATAGATCTCTTACCTAATGTTCAAGAATCATTTTGTATTTAAACTTAATGTCCTAAATAATAAAATTATATTCATTAATTAATTAATTCATAATATTTTAAATCTTTATTTAATTTATTATAATTTTATTATGTTCATTTATAACCATTTCAATGAGATATAAAGTTTAATTTCTCTTTTTTGAGGGTATTTGTTTCACGATTCCATGGTCAGATCACTTTTATATAATTATTGATGTTCTTTTCAAATGGGACTACAAATCCATAAATAAAATGAAATGGTATTAATGTCCTTCCATAAATTTTTATGGTCCCAAATATCATTTTTTTTTCCAATATATGGATGATTCACTTTTTAAAAATCTTGACATTATGTGGATAGTTCATTTAGGTGGTTTTACTGACCATCACAAATTACTATCATTTTATTTAATATTATATATATATATATATTGTCACGAACCAACCCAGGTCGACCCTGAACTAGTCACCCAAGCTGGCCCGAAACATGGCCCGAGGGGCGTTCCCGATCCCCACAGGCTGGAAACTAGTGTCGGGCATCAAAAATTAAACAAGAGGGAACGATTTGGCCCATAAATGAAAGATAAGTAAAGCAGCGTAAAAAGTAGAATAACGCAAGGCAAGTAAATGAAACGAAAAAGGAAGAACAACCATTAACAGAAAACTAACATGAACACGACCAAATCTCCTCGTGACTCTGAGAGTCGCTCACCAGTCCACAACCAACTCTCACCCACAGAGAGCAAGCTCAAGTCAAACCTACAACAAAAGTAAAAAAACAGGAAAACACTATAGGTGTGAGTATTAAAACTCAGTAGGTATACCCAACAAACTATTCCCAATGCACTTCCTTTAAATAAAAAAATTTACTAATTCCAAGTTTGAACTAAATTATACAAAATATTGGTTTCCACACTCACTTCCATTTCTAAAACAAGTAACAGTCCATTGCCATTTTTAATTTTAAATGAGTTTAACATTTGAAAGGAACAGGTGCATTGCATTTTAAAACATTTCTCCGAGCAATTTAGAAATTCAAATTTCAGTTATTAGTCAAATGTAAAACCACACACAACACACAACACACACTAAGGGAAATGGAAAATAAGTGGCGCACAGGATCCAGCAACTGAACTAGACCGCACAAACGTCCGCCACATAGAAATAAACACTGAAGAAAACATGGGTCGAACCTAGGAACTAGTGAAAAATCTAGAACGTACTATACATGTGACTCATCCTGAAGGCATGCCTACTCTAGATGACGTCATAACGCCCTAACACCCGGTGTTTCCCTACTTGGCCTAACCGAGGGGCCCAATCCCCTAGCAGAGTGTCATCTGTACTAGGATCCATTAGCGAGTGCATAATCTAAACTAGTGCAGTAATCGTTCTTAGAAGATTCACTTACTATGTCAAGTTCCCATGTCAACACGTATAATAAATAAGAAAGGGGTGAGTCAACAAATTCAATCAATTATCACAACCATCACACACAAATCATGCAGTTGACGTACACCAAATATCACCCCTGAGTCACCCCAAATAGGGTTTTCCAAAATAGTTTATTTTATCAAAGTGTCAAACAGGACTTCACCAATTTTAACAGAAATCCTCATTTCTCAAGAGAACTAAAACACTTGTTCACACTTCAAAATAAATCATTTATCAATAAACCAGAACTACATTTGAAATTCCGTGAATTATGTTTAAAGTACAAAGAGGCATTCTTTCACTACTAGGTGTCCGCTCATCAAGAAAATATTTCAAGTGTCGTGTATCAAATAAACGGATCTTTTTTACATCGAGTGATAATTTAAAAAATTGATTATCTAATACTATTGTTTATTTATTTAAAATTAATAAAATTTCAAGAAATTAATAAATTCTGAATTTAAAGGCGAGGGCAGTAGAGAACCTACCTCGGCTCATTGTCTAAACACAATGTCACGTCACGCCTCACACAGACTCACAAACACGCGCAAGCCGATGACCGTAGTATCACAAGTCTTTCTCTCCAACATGCTGCAAAAAATTCACAACTAAAACGCATAAAAATGGACTCAAAAAAAATAAAAAGAACAAACAGTGCAAACACCACCTCGAAATGCTTTCAAAACACAACTCGCACCATCTACATTATTTACTACACCACTTTAAAATTTATAAAACAAAACCAAAGAGAAACCCACAACCTTACATTAACAAAACTAATTCAATGAACACATTTTTGATCAAACACACACCTACGTCCTACTAAATATACTACTCACCACTTGAATGGTTAAATAAATTAATTGCATAATCTATAAAAAAACAATTTAACAACTCAGGATTAGTTTTCATAAAATGCATCTTAATCCACATGAGTATGCTATAAGATATAAAATGAAAACTAAGTTCATTTAGAAACTAAACTTCGCACTGAACTAACTCACCACAAAACATGCCAAATCAATTAAGTAGATAAAATAAATATTCTAGAAATCAAAAATAATTAATTAATATCAATGAAGGTGAAAAATTCAAGAAATCAAAGCCTTTATAAATTTGATGGGGCAATGAAATATGATGGCGAAGCATCCAAGAATCGACGTTGAAACCCAAACACAACTCAAACGCACCATCAGAAATTTAACACCTACCTAATACAACAAAATTGAACAAAAAAATTGAAGAAAAGGACCTTAAAAGAAAGAGAGATCAATGGAGGCAAAACTCCTCACAACCAAACGACGGAAGGGGTTCGCCGGAGAGGTTTCGCACGTAGGAGAGGAAGTTGGAGGGCATTGTGAGAGGCGGTTTCACCACTGCTGGAGGTCAGGTATGCGGAGGGGTCGCGGATGAGTATGGTTGCCTAGTGGCACGGAATGGGGTTAGAGGGAGAGGTTCTGGGAAAGGAGGTCCTAGATGAGGCCGGTGTTGGCAAGGGGCAAGGCTGAGATGCAGGCCGGAGGCCAGACAGTGGTTGGACAGAGGGTTGGATCGTGGTAGGGGGTGTGTGGTCGGAGGTCGGACAACGACTGGATGGAGGGCCAGATCGACAGGCCAGAAGCACAGGATGTAGGGGCTGGTGTAGAGGTCGGTCGGGCACCGAGAGCAGGAGGGGCGATTGCGGAGACCTGGGATCAGTAGGGCGGCGGAATCACGCAGGGAGGTGTGGGGAACTAGGTGAGAAGGGAAAGGCAAGAAGGGAGGGCGGTGAAGGGGGGTGAGGGGCATGGGAGATGTGAGGTCCGAGGTTTCTTGGTGAGGGGAGGACGAGAGACAAGGCTTGCTACTTGGGAGGATGGTGGACAGGGGATGAAGAAGGGGGGGCGCCGCGTGGGTAGAATAGGGTTTGGGGTTTTTTTCATTCACACGATAATAATATTATTACAATAATAATAATAATGATGTAAAGAATAATAATGATAATACAAATAATAATAATAATGTAGTAATAATATAAATAATAATAATAAAATAATAAAAAATGATAATAACCATAAAATTTATAATAATAAAGATGATAATAACAAAAAATAATATAAATAAAAATAATAACAATAATAACACATTATTGATATTAACATTATCAATTACATAATAACATTATTATTATTGAAATTGAACCATTTAACCCACTTCATTTACATAAAATTTATCTATTTTAATCATTAGATACTTGCACGGACACCCAGCTAACTACGTGACCACTGCTCGTTGTGTGGTGACCGCGCATGGGTCTAAAACCCACAAAAGATATTAAATGACAAAAAAATTAATCCGGGACCCAACTCGGACCTTGGAGCGAGGACCCGAAGCCAAGTAATACTAAAATAAAAATTAATTAAAAAGTCAGGGTGTGACAATTCTCCCCACCACAGACACTTTCTGCCCCCAGAAAGTCACCCAGTCGAACAATAGATAAAACAAGAGACCATGCCCAGTTGAAACTGAAAGAAACCACAATATAAGAAAACGGGAGAACACGAGAGTGTTCTCCCCACCATAAGAATTCAACTAGTGCGGAAATTTAATACCCAAACATACCACCCCGGGAAGGGGAGGTTGACGCGGAAACTCCCAACCAATCCAGACTAACCTCTATAGCACGAGTGAAACAACACCTCCGCTGAAACTTGGAACTCTAAACTCAGACCAAAGAAAGCTCGTACACTATAGAAAAACCTCCGAGAAGAACTTAACCCAGGCAGTAAACCTGAGAATAACCACAAGACTTGACTCCTCCACAGGCACTTACATCTCCAAACGAACACCACAAAACCAAGATCGACCCATAAAAGGGTCAAGCACACTCTTAAGGAAAACACACAACTCATAAAACCCTAACCAGACAAACAAAACTATTTAGATTACACTAGAGCATGTCCATCATAACTCCATAGAAAAACAATGATCTTATAGCAACTTCAAAACTTTAAAAACAGAAAAACAAGAATAAAAATACTTTAAATGTTCCACCACTAACACGGAACACGAAACCCAAACCAAGGATTCACACCCCTGACAAATCTTGACTACATTCGAGCTTCACCCCAAGACCTGTGCTTGGGGCTCTGATGGATGAAGCATCTCCTACCTCACAGTCAGGCACTAGAATTTCTCTGGTCACAGCGTCTTCTTCAAGCGACGCTTCCTGCAGAATTTCTCTAAATGACCCAGGTACCTACAACAATGACACATCTTTGGGGTGATGCGACATAATGGTTTCGCGTGCCCAAACTGGCCACACTGGTGGCACACCACTAAACGGTCCGACGAACTAGAAACCAGAACCACTACAGATGACTCTAAAAAAAACGGGTTCCACTGGCACACCTTTCTTGCCAAACGGGGAACCTTTGCAAGCAACTGAACACACTAGATTTCCAACCATATGCGCTCCAGATACAAACTCCGCTAAAAACGCCTCATCCACCAACTTCTCAAAATAATGGTCCCTTGAAGGGAGTAAATACTCCTTGATCTCTGAATGAAGACCCCTAATGAAGAGGGAAGTCTTCATCAAATCATGTGACGCTGCCTCTGGAGAAAAGGACACAAGCTCCTTGAAATGGTCAACATATGCCTTCACGGTCTGTTGGCCTTGTTTAATGCGCATAAGGTCTTCCCTTTTCTTCTTCTTAACCTCTTTAGGTATAATTCATCAGACGAAGATAGATGTAAATACATCTCACGTCATCCTAACTTTCATTGATGGTGGGGCGAGCAACTCCCATACGTCCAGTCATAGACCTTCAAATAGACCAAAAACAACACACACTTTGATCGCTTCGGGAGTTCCCAACATCCTAAAAGCACACTCGACCTCTTCAAACCACATAAATACATTTAACGAACCCCAATCACCGTTAAGTACAGACAATGTCCAAGAAGGAACAAAAATTGGGCATGACTTATCAGAAACTTTGGGGACCTTTCTGGGCGGCATTTTTTGAACAACATGTAAAACATAGAACCAAAACCAATATCAAGCCGAAGCAATATCATTGAAATCGTTTTCATCCAAAAACATCCAACTCAAAAACTAAACAAATACCAACCCAACAGAAAAAATCCCTTTTTATTTTATATTTCAAAATCGCCTTCTTTAAAGGCCATTTTCCAAATACCAAACCCACTTTCCAAACCAATTTCAATTTTTTTTCAAAAATCATTTCCCTTTTTAAAATCACTTTAGAAAAATAAGGTCAAGCCTTTACTTCCAATTACACACCCTAGTAATCCCATGAACCGTCGCACATGTCTTCATCTGATTTCATCCATACGCACCAACACGCATTTCTCATGCATTCCCTCACATGTGAAAATGTTCATAAAGAGTACTCAAGGTTTCACCCCAAACCATATCTCTACCGGTTCTAAGAGACCACCAGATTTTTAGACCAAGAGCTTTCATTTTTAAAAAAATACCTTTCACAAATTTAAATTCATTCAAAAGAAAAATTTCTCATTTCAAAAAACCTTTTTTCATTTTCAAAAGTGCACTTACACCCACAAGAAACAAGAAAACACACAACTTGCATCAAATCACCGAAGAGAGGGACTAGTAGTCATGCTTAACCTAGCCCCAAGTAAGCATCAACAACTAGGAAGAACTTAAACTGTGTACGCGCACTCCACATGGGTCACTACTCCATGTAAAATAAAAATGTGGCATCAGCTTGCCTCCGTTATCATCCCTCAATCCAAAACAAATCAGAACGAGACAATAACTCAATTCCCAGACTACCCCTGGTGACTCGAGGTTCGGAACAGGTGAGGGTTCATGATGTCCTTCCCATACCTACCTATAGAGTCCCAAAAGTCTTAATCTTCATCTACCAGAAATCCCAAATAACAAGGGCCCCTTTAATACCATTTTTTCACGAACCAACCCGGGTCGACCCTGAACTGGTCACTCGATCCGGCCCGTGACATAGCCCAAGGGGCTTTCCCGATCCCCAAGGGCTGGAAACTAGTGTCGGGCATCAAAACTAAACAAGAGGGAAAGATTTGTCCCATAAATGAAAGACAAGTAAAGCAGCAGAAAAAGTAGAATAACACAAGGCAAGTAAATGATATGAAAAAGGAAGAACAACCAATAACAGAAAACTAACCTGACCACAACCAAAACTCCTCGCGAATCCGAGAGTCGCTCACCAGTCCACAACCAACTCTCACCCACGGCGAGAAAGCTCAAGTAAATCTTGCAACAAAACTAAAAAAATAGTAAAACACTATAGGAGTGAGTATTAAAACTCAGTAGGCGTGTCCAACAAACTATTCCCAATGAACTACCTTTAAATAAATAAATTTACTAATTCCAGGTTTGAACTAAATTATACAAAATATTGGTTTCCACACACACTTCCATTTATAAAAAAAGTAACACTCCATTTGCCTTTTTAATTTAAAACGAGTTTAACATTTGAAAGGAATAGGTGCATTGCATTTTAAAACATTTATGCGAGCAATTTAGAAATTAAAATTTTAGTTATTAGTCAAATGGAAAACCACACACAACACACACTAAGGGTAATGGAAAAGAAGTGGCGCACAGGGTCCAGTAACTGAACTAGACCTCGCAAACGTCCGCCACATAGAAATAAACACTGAAGAAAACATGGGTCGAACCTAGGAGCTCGTGAACAATCCAGAACGTATTATACATGTGACTCATCCTGAAGGCATGCCTACTCTCAATGACGTCATAATTCCCTAACGCCCAGTGTTTTTCTACATGGCCTAACCGAGGGGCCCAATCCCCTAGTAGAGTGTGATCCGTACTAGGGGCCACTAGCCAGTGCGTAATCTAAACTAGTGCAGTAATCGTTCTCAAAAGATTCACTTATTATGCCAAGTTCCCATGTCAACACGTATAATAAATAGGAAAGGGGTGATTCAACAAAGTCAATAAAGTAGCACAACCACCACACACAAATCATGCAATCAACATACACCAAATATTACCCCTGAGTCACCCCAAAGAGGGTTTTTCAAAACAGTTTATTTTATCAAAGTTCCAAACGGGCATTCACCAATTTTAATAGAAATTCTCATTTCTCAAGAGAACTAAAACACTTGTTTACGCTTCAAAATAAATCATTTATCAATAAACCTGAACTACATTTGAAATTCCATGAATTATGTTTAAAGTCCAAATGGGCATTCTTTCACTACTAGGTGTCTTCTCATCAAGAAAATATTTCAAGTTTCATGTGTAAAATAAATGGCTCTTTTTTACATCGAGTGATCATTTAAAAAATTTATTATCTAATACTATTTATTATTTATTTAAAATTAATAAAATATCAAAAAATTAATAAATTCTGAATTTAAAGGAGAGTGTAGTGGGGGACCTACCTTGGCTCACTGTCCAATCACAATGGAACGTCACTCCTCACATAGATGCACAAACACACGCAAGTTGATGACCTCAGTATCATGGGTCTTCCTCACCGACACACTGCAACAACCGCACAACTAAAACGCAGAAACAAAGACTCAAAAAAAATCAAATGAACAAACAGTGCAAACACCACCTCGACACACTTTAAAAACACAACTCACACCATCTACATTATTTAATAAACCACTTTAAAATTTATAAAACAAAACCAAATAGAAACCCACAGCCTTGCATTAACAAAACTAATTCAGTGAACACATTTTTGATCAAACGCACACATACGTCCTACTAAATAGACTACGCACCACTTGCATGATTAAATAAATTAATTTCAAAATATATAAAAAACAATTAAACAACTCAGGATTAGTTTTCATATAATGCATCTTAATCCACATAATTATTCTATAAGATATAAAACGCAAACTAAGTTCATTTAGAAAATAAACTTCGCACTGAACTAACTGAGCACAAAACATGCCAAATCAATTCAGCAGATAAAATAATTATTCTAGAAATCAAAAATAATTAATTATTATCAATGAATGTGAAAAATACAAGAAATCAAAGCCTTTATAAATTTAATGGGGCAATGCAACATGATGGAGAAGCATCCGACAATCAACGTCGAAACCCAAACACAACTCAAACGCACCAGTGGAAAGTTAACACCTACCTAACGCAACAAAATTGAACAAACAAATTGAAGAAAATAACCTTAAAAGAAAGAGAGATCAATGGAGGAAAAACTCCTCACAACCAAATGACAGAAGGGGTTCTCCAGAGAGGATTCGCACGTAGGAGAGAAAGTCATAGGGAGTTGCAGGAGGTGGTTGCGCTGCTGCTGGAGGTCAGGTATGCGGAGGGGTCACGGATGAGTCTGGTTGGCTAGCGGCATGGCATGGGGTCAGCGGGTGAGGTTCTGGGCAAGGAGGGCCTGGATGAGGCCGGTGTTGGCAAGGGGGAAAGGCTGAGATGCAGGCTGGAGGCCGAACAGCGGCTGTAAGAAGGGTCGGATCGTGGCAGGGGGTGCATGGTCGGAGGCCGGACAGTAGCTGGATGGATGGCCGGATCGGCAGGCTGGAAGCGCAGGACATGGGGGCCGATGTGGAGGTCGTTCAGGCGCCGAGAGCAGGAGGGGAGATTGTGGGGGACTGGGATTGGCTGGGCGGTGGAATCACGCAAGGAGGTGTGGGGAACTGGGCGAGTGGGGAACGGCAAGCAGTGAGGGAGGTGAAGGGGGGCGAGGGGCATGGGAGATGTGAGGTCCGAGGCTGCTTGGTGAGGGGGGGGGTGAGAGGTGAGGCATGCTGCTCGGGAGGAAGGCGAACAGGGGATGAAGAAGTGGGGGCGTTGCGCGGGTAGAATAGGGTTTGGGGTTTTCATTCATTCACACAATAATAATATTATTACAATAATAATAATAATAATAATAATAATAATAATAATAATAATAATTTAAATAATAATAATGATAATACAAATAATAAAAATAGTAGTAATCATAATATAAAGAATAATAATAAAACAATAAAAAAATGATAATAACTATAAAATTTATAATAATAAAGATGATAATAAAAAAATATAAATAAAAATAATAACAATAATAACACATTATTGATATTAACATTATCAATTACATAATAAATTTATTATTATTGCAATTGAACCATTTAACCCACTTCATTTACATAAACTTTATTTATTTTAATCGTTAGATACTTGCACGAACACCCAGCTAACTACGCAACCACCGCCCGTTGTGTGGTGACCACGCATGGGTCTGAAACCCACGAAAGATATTAAATGACAAAAAAAAATAATCTGGGACCAAGCCCGGACCTTGGCGTGAGGACCCGAAGCCAAGTAATACAAAAATAAAAATTAATTAAAAAGTCGGGGTGTGACATATATATTCATTAAAAATATTAAATAAGTTATTATATAGTTATCATAATCTTATTTAACTATAAAATTTCTTTTATGACCATCCTTTAATTCGGTAATAGAAAATTAAAACTCATCGTCCACGAAGGCAATGAACCGATATAATATAGACAGACATTTCATTTTTAGAATAAGAGGAAAAGTGAGGAGGATGGATGGTATATATTAAATTAAAAATATAAAATTATAGTATATATATAATACTTTATTTATTATTCAATGTTCGATGAGGGTTATTAGGAGAAGGTGGAAAAATAAATGAATTTAAATGAGGTAGTTTGAGAATATTACCTCTTGAATGTCGTCTCCTCAAAAAACTCCTCAAGGTAGTTGGAATCAATATCTTGGTAAGACCAAAAGAACAAGGATGTGGGGGAGAGGATTGGGAGGATAATTTGATAGATATTTGGAAATATAAAAGGCTTATAAGGTGTGATGAGAAGGGGTTGTGATACATGGTAATTATATGGGGAGGAGAGGGATTTTTTTAATATTATAATTATTGGTTTATTATTTTGGATTAATACGACACATAGTATTTATTATTATGACTAAATATACTAAATGGTACATTTGAGTTTGAAATAATGGGTCCTTACATCATTAAAAACTCAAAAATTCTTTAATTTATCTTATAATGTTAAATATCATATTTTGTTGTTTTTTACTATTCACCAAAAATTCAATTATTTTAGAAAAATAAAAAAAAAACAACTTAACCATTTTTCAATATATATATTCCAATAATGAAATCCATTTTATGAAAATAATTTTCTAAATATGATAAATTTAATTTTTAATAAAAATCATCATTTATTTTGAAAATTACCAATTGTAATATTATGACCAATTTTATGACCAATTAAAAAATTACTTAAGGTATCATAAAATTATATAAACATTATAATACCAAATAATATTAATTTATAATACCATTTTATTAAAATAAAATTTATTTTAAATCGTCATATTTATTATAAAAATTAAAATAAAACATATATGTTTTACAAAAATATGAACACCTAATTTATTATTTTTAAAACATTTATTTACCTTTACCATGGTATAAATATATCATATTTTAATTTTATAAGATACCTGATTATTATTTTACACTTCCATAAGTGATTATACTATTCTAACAGACATTTTACTATTCCTAATGGTCATATTATGATTCCAACAGTCAGGTTACTATTCCAACAGTCATGTTACTATTCCAACAGTCAGAATACTATTCCAATGGTCAGATTTTTAATGGTTATATTGGTTTCATACTTTATATAAATACCTCATATTTTATTTATTTTTCATTAACTTTTATTTTTTCTCAAGTTTATATATATTTTCATTTTAAAAATTCATATTTCATTAAAAATATTCTTCTCAATTTCTATAGTGTTGTTCATGAGTGCGAATATTCTAGGGGATCGAACATATCCAAATCTTCCAATTATTGTTATATTATTTTTTATATTTTTTTATTGTAGTAATTTCAATTCTTATCACTATATTTATTCTCTAAATGTAATTTTTAAATTAATATAATAAAATATAGTTGGTTTTGTTTTGTGGTGTGTGTGCATTATATAATATTATATTACTAATTTGACATAATTATATATTCAGAAGGGAAATTCCACTAATAAAAATATGGTTCATTACATATTTCTATTTTAGATATTCTCTCTTATTTATAGTGAGATAAGTATAAGAAATCTAAACCTAAAAGTAGGAAAAAATATGATTTTGCATTGTCTCTTCTAAGAAATTTGGGTAAATCATATGGGATAAAAAAAGACTCAATTCTAGACTAGATACCACAACACATAATTAATACTCTTCCTGGGTAAAATACCCCAATACAGACACAACCATGGTGTTGGAATTTCTATCTAATATTCAATTTAGGGAAAACAAATGTTTATATATTGGACTCATATTTTTCAGGAGTGTTACAAGTTAATTTAAAATTTTAATCCAATGTTTTTAACTATGAATTTATTGGGGTAAGTTCTAGGAGTTTCTGGTTGGTTTGGGGGGTTTTAGAGGCCTTTTGGGGTTCGATGGTTTGAGAACGGTTTTTCGAAACCATTTTGATTCTCTAGGAAACATTGTACCTTATGGAAGTAACCTAAGGGTAGGCGCACTATTTGAAAAAATGTGAGGACTTTAATAAAAATATATTTAAAACCCTCCAGTATAAAATAGAATTGTTGGCACAAAGTTTGAAAAACTGTGCAACTAAACCATGTGGGTGACCAGGAGAGGTAGAATGCCTTGCACGGTTGGTGAACAGTTTTTCAAACAATGTGTGTGTGAATTAATTATGTTATAATCTATTTTAAGGGAAATTAATGATCCAATATAACTCAATATTCTTTCTAATTGAATCCCTCTCAAATTTATAGACTCCA
Organism: Viscum album; assembly: GCA_963277665.1. NCBI lineage: Eukaryota > Viridiplantae > Streptophyta > Magnoliopsida > Santalales > Viscaceae > Viscum > Viscum album. The sequence continues at coordinate 986,824,618 of OY728166.1, read as the reverse complement.
TAGTGCTTCCATTGTTTTCCTCTCCTCTCAAGCTTGATTTCGACAGTTTCAAGACCGGTGTTGATCATGAATTGAGGTATGTAATCTAAAAATATTTTTTCTTTAGGTTTATTCTAAATATATATCTTTTACCTTGTAAATAATCATAGATTGGATTTTCATTTCCTAATATATGAATTATGATGCTTTTAATAATGAAGTCTTTGATCGCTGCTATAACGAAGGCAGTTTTTAACATGTTGATGGCATCCCCTTTATCAAGGGTAGATCTATCATGAATGATGGATGAATTTGGGTAAGTTATCAAAGATTGATCATCTTGAGACCTTATTATTCTTGAATCACATTTTAGATCTCTATTATAATAAAGGATTCATGTTGGATCAATGTTGTTTAGTTATACCTCAAGTTCACTTCTAGATTTGATGAGGAATTCACAATTACTTCATCAATTGACAATGGATTTGGTGAATTGACATCCACTTCTTCAATATACCTAGTAAATAGTTTCATTAAAGTGATGTGTGAGGTATTTGATTCTATAACTACATTATTGGAATATAATATCCTTAGTTTTTTTTATATACCTATTCTATGAATAACTAGAACCCGTTATAGGCATCCTTGATGTGTGAATTAGTTTTCTGTGGGAATGCAACCTAATTTAGGATTTTATCCTCTAATGGATATTGGATTACTTCATCAAAAATATTGTGTTAGGAATTTCCTTACCATTTTTATCCCTTGTATACTTTTATTTTCTTTATGTGATAGTTGTTTTGGTATAGCCTGTTTGACCATGCTTCATAGTGGTTGCTTGTGGGTGTGTGTGTGTAACCCATGAGACCCATACATGATGCTTGATTCCATGAGAATTTCTAGTGTAGCTTGTTACCATAATTTATTTTTATCACATGTTGTTATATTTTTCTACTAAATTCTCATGATGACATGTTATACTCTACTTTATTATGCTCTTCCCTATTGTGAGTATCTACCATGCCTTTGGAGGTATTGTCTTTGGTACTCGGAACAGGTGTACCATCATGGTATGGTTATCCCTTAGAGTAGAAGTTTGCATGACATATGGTGATGATTATGATAGAACCATATATAGTGTAAGGTCATGATGGATTTATGTTCCAAACTGAAACTCAATTCCTTGAGTATTTTGATTAATGTTTTCACAAGTCGAATTTATGTCATGAACCATTATAGTGACATGTTCACTCGATTATTTGAGTTTTTTGAGTAACATGTTCACCAATCAGCCTTATGGCTTGACCCATGATAGTGACATGTTCACTCGATGCCTTAAGGATTCTGAGTAACATGTTCACCGGTCGACCTTGTACCCCAACCCATGATAGGGACATGTTTACTGAATTCCTTGAGGATTATAAGTAACATGTTCACCAGTTGGACTTATGGCCCAACCCATGATAGAGACATTTTTACTTGATGCCTTGAGTAATCCAAATAACAGGTTTTCCAGTCAACCTTGGGGACCAACCCCAAACTAAATGCCTTATAGATACTAAGTAACATATCCACCAGCCCTATGTCTAGTTCTTGATCACTTCCAACATCTTTTGATTATCCTTATGGTATAGAGCCAAATAAAGTATGATAAAGGCTTGTGCTAGCTTGGTTATCACATGAACACTTGGTGTATGATTGTTTATTATCGGTTGTGAATTTATTTTTATCATGGTATACACATGTTATACTTATTCAAACATGTTAAGGATGCATTAGTTGGTCCTATTAGATTTTATTACTCACACCATGCATGGGAATCTCGATACGTGGGAAGAATTCAGATATAAGGATCCAGGTAAAGGAAAGGGGCCTATGGAAGATAGATGATTAGTGGAGAATGGAGCTTATAGAAGTATTGGTATGGAATCCAAAGGATTACATAGTATTTCTTTTTTTTTTACTTTAACCTTATACTTCGGTTTTTCTTACCATAATGGGGGACCAATTTATTTATTTTTATGACATGTGGTTCATCTGTTATTACATTATGATACTTTATCTTCCACCTTGATTAATCTATGTTGTTTTTTATTCCATTTATGTTTATAGTGTATGTATATGATACTGAGGGTATAGTCTCCCCATTAACAACATTTATACCCTTGCTATTAGTCAGCGGCCTCTTGCATATTGTGAGGTGTGCATGAGGTCTTGTGGATCTATGGATTAGACTTGGTAGTTTGGATCAGGGTGTTAAAAATTGTATCAAATCCTAAGTTTCCCTTATTTTCTTTTGACTAACCTAGTACATTGTGTAAAATATATAGATTGTATAAAAATTGGGTATGGGATTTTCCATGTTCCTATCTAGGTCATGTATAATATCCCTCTATGTTACCATTGATGAGATTTTTATTACTATTTTATGGGATCTAGGTGCTTTCATGCATCATGACTAGGCACATAGGATCACATGTAATATACATACATATTGTTTTCTGCATAGTGTTTATTTAATTTAAAACCTTTATTGTGTTATCTATTTGGGATAGACCTGTATTCACTATTGAATGATAGAACTATTTTTTCTACAGAATTGATATATCTATTTTGGTATTAATTAGTTGAACTTGAGAATGTTTTTATGTTTTGTATATATATTATTGTGACTAACATGTGATATAGATCACCTTGGGTAGTTCTAGGAAGGATATACATTGGGTTATGGGTAGCCTCCTAGGTTAACTTTTTTATGACCCCATAGACTAATTAGGATTTGTCTTAATATCTTAGGGTGTTAAAATTTTTGAATGAAATTTTAGAAAGATGCCAACTCAGATATTTTTTACTAGACTTCTTGGTGGAGTAGGCCAAAACACCTTCACAAAGGGGGACATTCTGGTGTCATGTAGAAGAATACAGCTGAAAATACTCCTACACCCACTCTAGTGGTTCAGGAAGAAGAAACACTTCAGCAAGAGGTCTTCCACTCAGTACCTCTTCAATTCAGTGGATCTTACAAGACTATGGTCTAATATTCTTGGGATGATCAGCTCAAGTGTCCTTTAACCTTCCAGGGAACTGAAGGCCCTTGATATTATAAGGAATAGATTTATATCATCAAGTAAATATTTAAACTAATGGAGACTCCTGATTAACATAAACTAAAGATAGTAGGTATTATCTCATCCTTCAATAGACCTTATAGTAATTCTTTCAATGGTAGGAAAATGAAGGCATAGGTTTTACGCTAGAGCAGAGGCAGATGACTAAACAAGAGTAAGGGTTTTTCAACACCTTCTACAGGAGGAGGAGGTCCTCAGTGCTTCAACTATGGACATAGTGGGAATTATCATAAATTTTTATCAAATCCTTATACCAAGTGTAATCAGTGTGCAAAGATGGGGAATTTCCAACAGTTCTACACCAAAGCAATGAGGTTGAGTTTTCAAAGGGGTGTAGGATATGTGTGATATATGACACAAGGATCTGACTAGGATCCTCAACTACAGTCTTATATGATGATGACTCAGATGAGTTATGTACCTCAAGGATAGGGTCATAGAGCTGAGGTAGGCTAAGTATATATAGTGGATCAAACACCAGAAGATGGTGGTGTGGGACCATCTAGTGTTCAAGGTATGGTATTGATTACTTATACACTATCTACTACTTTATTTAATTTTAGTGCTTCCAATTCCTTTATATATATATATATATATATATATATATAAGTTATTGTTGGGATTCATTTATCGATCAAGTTATCTTCTGATTTTTTTCCCCTTGATTTGATATTGGGAATGAAATTATACAATCTTCAGTGATTCTTAGAGTATCCTATAGTCATTTATAATTATGTACATTTATGGGAATGCATGATTCTAGTGATGAGGAGATTTGATGAGATTCTTAGTGTATATTGGATGAACATATTTCAATACCACATTAATTACTATCAAATATGGGAATCATTTACATCACACAAGGGAGAGAAGTTCATGATGATCGATGAGTGGGAGTTGGGGGTAGGTAGAATGGGTCCAAACATGAGCTAGCTTGGGATGATTATGGCACATATTATAGGTTTGTTTCTTTTGTTAGGATTAATGGTTCACCCCACATCTTTTCCTCTAGTTGTATATCTCTATATATATTTCTTTAGCAATGACTTCACAAGTCTTCCCCCTGATAGAGGAGTTAACTTCAAGATAGAACATGTTATAGTTGCATAGACCATTTTGATACCCCCTTGTCATATGGCATCGCCTATGTTGGAGGATATCTAATTATAGCTTGAGGAATTGGAATAGAAGGGTTTTATTAGAATGAGTACATCTCTTTGGGGTGCACCTGCATTTTTCACTAAGAAATAGGATGATATTCCTCAACTCATTATATATTACAGAATACTGAATCATGTGATTGTGAATAATAGGTACCCTTTACCTAGGATATATGATCTCTTTGATCAGTTATGAGGATATTGGTGGTTCTCCAAGATTTATTTCTGATAGGGCTATCACCAATTGTTGGTTAAAGAGGATGACATCCCAAAGATATCATATAGGAGAAATTATGAACTATAATGGTACTTGGTGATTCCATTTAGATATAAGAATACACTAGTAGTGTCCATGGATCACATGAAAAAGATCTTTCACCCACACCTTGACTCATTTATCATAGTGTACATTGAAAATATCCTCATTATCTCACTAACCCCGTGAATAGAACTATCTTTACCATGAAATAGAGTTGGCAATCATGGTCTATGCTTTGAAGTGTTGGTGATACTATCTCTTTGGTGAGAGTTTTATTGTCTACATAGACTATAATATCCTCAATTACATCTTCTCATGGAAGGATCTAAATTTAAGGTAGGTATGTTGCCTATAAATATTTTATTTTGAGATGGACTATGCACCATGGAATTGAAACATCATTATAGATTCTCTTGGATATAAGATGCATGAAGCTTTGGAACTTGGTTAATGGACTTTTAAGGAACAATAAAACCTAATGAGTTTATTATATTACTGAATTATGGATGGTTTAGAGGAATAGGGATTGATAACATGTACTCCATTTGTGATCATATCATCCTTAGTGTACTGGGTGAGGACTAATTAGGAATCTGACCCAAAGTGTGTTGTGATGTTGGGACAGCTAGTAGGTGGTGATCTAATACTTGGGTGTTCATTGGACAACGATGATGTGGTCTTAGTGCATGGTAGATTTTTATTCCATGAAAACATTAGGGAAGATCTGATGATTGACTTACATACCTCAAAGTGGGTGGTTCACCCTAGAGATAGAAAGATGTTCCATGACTTTAGGAATAATTTTTAGTGGACATGTATAAAGAGGGGCATTACTAGATTCATTTCCAAATGCCTGACCTACCAGGGAATTAATGTTGAGTACCAAAGTCCTGGTGGTTTAATCCAAATACTTACTATTCCCATGTGGAAGTGGCAATATGTCTTAATGGAATTTTTTATGGGGTTACCCTATACCCCTAGGAATCGTGACACTGTTTGAGTGATTTTTTATTAGATAATGAAAATTTTTCATTTCTTACCAATATGTGAGACTCACTCTATATATGATCTGGTAAAGTTGATGTCTATGAGATTTTATACTTACATGGATTTCCCTTGATCATTATATCTAATATAGATTCGTGTTTTACATCATGGTTTTGGAAGGGCTTACAGAAGTTCTTAAGGAATCATCTAATATTGATCACAACATACCAGCCTTGGATAGATGTATAATTAGAGTGTATGATTCATATATTTAAGGATATTATTTAGGACTAAATTTTAGATTTTAGAGGAACTTGGGATGATCATGGATCCTTGGTTAAGTTCACATATAAAAATGGTAACTATGATTCAATTCAGATGGAACATTATGAGCATCTTTGTGGCAGTCCATGTCGTCCACCACTTTATTGGCGTGAGGCTGGTGAGGTAGCAGTTGTAGGGCCTAGTATGGTATTGGATACCTTCAAGAGAGTGCATCTGATTCAGAAGATATTTATTATATCTCATAATAGGTAAATATCATATATTGACTGTAGGAGTAGACCTTTGGAGGTTTTTATAGGTGACTGGATTTTTTTGAGATTGAATCCTCGATTAAGCCTCTGAATTTGAGAAGGTAAGGGAATTTAGCTCTAATATTTTTTAGATTATTCGATTTCACTAATTTGAGTAGAATAGTGGAATACTATGGATATTCCTTATCACTACCAAGGTATTCACAATGTGTTCTATATTCCTTAGATCTAGAGGTACATGCCCAATCCTACACATGTTATATACTGTGAGGATATTGAGATGGAACCTAAAACATTGTATAAGGAATTCCCATAGTGAATTATAAACCGAATCTATAAACTAATGTGAGGGAATATGGTACCACTTATCCAAATTCTATGGAATTTTGAATGGATCCAAGAGGATACTTGGGAGTGGGAGTTTGATATTTAGTCCCAGTGGCCATATTTTTTTGAGAAAGATTCCTATAGATGATTATCGAGAATGATAATTCTTTAGAGGGGTGAGATTGTAATGGCCTCATATTTTCAGGTGTGTTACAAGTTAATTTTAGTGTTTAATCATGTTTTTTAGAGATATAAATTAATTTTTTTGAGTTTTGGGAGATTCTTGTTGGTTTTGGTGAGTTTTAGAGTCCATTTTGGTAGTGCATAATTTGATCACAGTTTGTTTAAACCATGTTGATTCTTTAGTAAATGGTGTACCTTATGGAAGTATCCCTAAGGGAGGATATGGTGACCCTAATTTTTAATACATGACTTTTAACATAATTCCTTAAAAAATATTACAATAATAACTTTGAAATATATTTTGATGTTTAGTGTCTTGGAAACCAGTTATACATTACATGAATTACATAAGAAAAATATAAACATAAACATTATTTATTCCATTTTATGGAATCTATTGTTATTCCATCCTAGTTCACCTCACTACAAGTAATTTCTTAGGGACATACATCAACAGCACAGGGTGAGCATAAATCCCAGCATGGGAAAAACAAAGGAAATCAAACAAGAATAATCATCATAGACAAAACATGAGGAATATCCTGAGATAATAAAAAATATTACTTGATACATAACATGGAAATGTGTCTAAAACATAAAAATGAGTCATTCATAATAATATCACTAAGGTTTATCACCAAGGTTTCATAAAACATAATTACCAATGTTATTCACCAAGGTATCGTAAAACATGTCATCTTTAGAGATTAATTGTTTACCCAATTAATTGGAGCACTATTTTTTCACACCCTTTATATATATTAATTCATGTGATCCAAATTGATCATAATAAATCATTTTATCAATAACCTGATGAGGATAATTAATGGGTTTCATATAAAATCATCAAGTATGTAAGTGCTAAGGACTTGAACATTACATCATTTTTAACCCCTAAAAAGGAAATATAAGTATCATATATATAAATCCTTGAATAAATAATTTTTTTTACATGTAGTTGAATTATCATGGATAAAGAATAGGTTTGTGTATTCACAATATAAGAATATTTCATGAAAATAAAAAATCTCATGAAATGATTTGGGCAACATGACAGTATACAAAATGGATTAAGTAAAATGCATGATGAGAGAGAATGGAGGTCTCCAATTGATAAAACACCATTTGTGTAGTAATGGGAAGATCAAAATTTCATGAAAATAAAGAATATTTGACATTAATAAGACACAAAGAGGTCCTTGAATGAAAAATAAGAAGGGGAAATTTCCCTTACCTTGAATTGTAACTTCCAAAATATTTGGAGAGGGAAACCTTTGGACCTTAGAGATGCCTTGGAGGATATTTAGAGAGGGAAATTATAACAAAAAATATTAATGGATCTGGAGTGGTGATTAATGGGAAGATGGGGTGGATATTTATACTTTAGGAGGGGTGGTTTTTAAGAGATTAAATATTGTTTATTTATTTATATAAGTCAACCACTTGTAATTGAAATGAATTATAACCAATTTGATGGATTATTAATGATTGGTTGATGGTAGGTGGATTTTTATGGAATTCTCAAATCAAAACTCACCTTCCAACCAACCCATTCAATGTGTATAAACCAAAAATAATATTTATCTTAAAAACCCATTTTTTGGTTCCAAAAATGTAAAGTATAAATTTCTAAATTAAAATTAATATTATAAATTTAATTTTTATATTTATTAAATTTAATTTTTATTGAATAAAATAGTTTAAAAAAAATTTAACCATGTTTATATAATAATGATTTCATAAAATTGCAGTGCTCGTAAAGTGTGAATTTTCACTTTTTCACAAAAAAAATAAAATTTATTAGAAATTTCCTAAAAAATCACTCTAAGGTAATTTTGATGTGTTGAGTCCAAAAATAAAATTTATTTTAACAAAATAATTATATAATATGATAATTTTAGTTATTAAATAAAATCTGTATTTATTGTAAATTAATAATTTTTAGAGCATAATAAACATTCTAGCCTTTATAAAAATTACTTAGGCCTTTATTAAAATATATTATCATTTAAAAGTGTTTTATAAGATTATTTCATGAAAATGAATTTTATTTAAAACTTATAATTTTACCGTGAAACATATTTTTAAACATTAATATGTTTATAATCTCTAAAAATAATATAATTTTTATTATATCATTAAAATAATCCTGACAGACACTTAATTGCATCTACATAACCAACAATAATAATGATCAACCATTTTATTGACTAATGGTGATAATTCCCATCAATCATATTGGCTGATAATCATAATGAAAATGACCATATTTCCTTATAAATACACCATAATTATCACTTTATCACACACTACTTCACTTACGAAGGTTCTTACAGATCCTTTGATAATGTCAATTGTTTTCCTAATGATTCTCTTTATTTTTATGATCGTTATGGTAGGCGGGATCTTATTAATAGATTTGAAACCTATGGAGTTTTTTTAGTGATTGTATTATTCTTATAAGTATATATACCTTTAATACTCCTTATTATATTATTCCATATCTACACATGATGTGTAATGTTCTTATGAAAAGTAAAATTATTTTTATGTGTTTCTATTGTAAAAAATAATAAAAATTTGTTTATAGTTAAGAGTTCCTTTATTAAAAGAATAATATTTTTTGGGTTGTTATATTATTCCCCCTTAAATAAATTTCACCCTTGAAATTTCATCTTACATACTAAGTGTAGCGCCCCAAATATTTTATGGTATGTTTCTCTTAAATACATTCTAGTTATAGGCTATATTTCAAGAATCACTAATCCTATATGGAACAAAACATGGTTACTTATAGGATATATCCATAACCTATCCATAAAACATAAATTTCTTAGCTCTGTGATTTGAATTTTAAAAATCTAACATAAACGGTTGCGTTCAAGATGATAATTAGAGTCTGATAGAATTAACTTAATTTTTGGTGAATAGTAACCGACCCTTATGAATAGTAAACTACCCTTATGAATAGTAAATTACCCTTATGAATAGTAATATGACTCTTATGAATGGTATTCATGCCCTTGAATGTATAAATGAATTTAGGCACCATAAAAATGAAGATGAATATTTTAAGTGTTTATATTTTTTGATTAAATAATTATTTTAATTAAATATTTAATTAATCATATTTAGAAAATTATTTTTGAAAAATGGACTTCATTTTTGGATTATACACATCAAAAAATTATTAGGGTGAATTTTTGGTATTTTTCTGAAATACTTATATTTTTTATGAATAGTAAAATCTGATAATTCACAATAAATGCTAGATAATGGATTAATTGAGTCATTAATGATGATATGCTGATGTAAGCCCAATTGGTTCAAATTCACATGCATATATTACTGTTCTTGGTCATGTAATACTCACTATTGGTTGTATTGAGAGGAAATAATAAATTAATGATTATAATATTAAGAAAACTCATCTCTCCTCCACTATAAAAACCCCTTGTCACTCCCTCTTCTCTTCACTCCTCTCAAGCCTTGTGCCTTGCCAATATTCTACCAAAATCTCTCCCCAAGATCCTCCCCCATGTCCAAAATCTCCTAGACTCTTCAAAATACCAAAACCTCTCCCCTTAAGAGGTTCTCAAAGGAGGAAGTCTCAAGAGGTAAACTCCTCTTTCCAATTCCTTCATTTCTTTTAAGTTCTTTTCTTTTTGTTTCTTTCCTCACCTCCCTTCACCCAAATAGTATGATAACTCCAGTAACATGAATTTACTGGATTTTTTTTATTCTAATGGTATATTTCATTATCTTCTCTCCTTTCCACACCCTTGATTTGGAAGAAATGAAAGCACCGTTTGAGATGTGCTAATTTACCACATTCAAGAAAAACAGTTTATCAATTTCTATTATAATCTTTAATTCTGTTCATGAAACCATTGTTTTTATGGTTTAACCAGATTATTATATATGTAATATATCTTATTTTTAGTTCTTTAATCTTTTTGTAAAAATGGTTTTAATTTATAAAGAAAAACATATTCATTGTAATCAAACCCATCGTTTAACCAAAACAGATGTCACTAAGGTTATATATATGTAATAATTAGACCTCACTCTAAGTAACAAAATTAAATTTAAAACCATGTAATCTAATGGAAGTTCACTAATGGCATATAACTTCATTTCTGTACAACCACTTCCATCTTTCATATTTATCCGAACTTGAATATAAGTGAACCGATCTTTTAAAACAAGTAATCAAACGAGATCAAACAATGAAATTGAACATTATAACTAATCAAAAAGGCCTTGAATGAACTGAAAAGGGTTATAATAAATCATTTAAATATAGTAGAGGCTCTGAAATTATGAATTAATAAGCCTAATTTTTTTATTCAGGTCTTTAATAACAAGTCAAGAACACCTTCAAGCAAAAGGTAAGGGATCCTCTCTCTCACTTTTGTTCAAGAATCTCCCCTATGTTGTGACCTTTTATTTTTAATTATGGGGTATATTTTCACACCTCCACCAAACTTCCCTTGTGAAATATAAATAATGGAATACCCCTTTAACCCTCATTAATCCCTCACTATAACACTCATTACCATGTCGAAATGTTTGTAAGGGGTTTCTCATCTCACTTTCATTTATGTGATATTTTCATTGTTCACCACTTATTTCTTGTATGTGGTATATGTGTACTTCCATTTGATATATAATAACATTATTCTCTTTATATTCATGTTATTAAATTATTCATTTGAGTGTTATTAATTTTTGGTCATATGATTCGACCGATTACATTGTGGTAAGAGACTTTGTCTTAACTACTATTTTGTTGTGACTAACTTTGTATTGTACACCTAATAATCCTTATGTGGTGTACCTACTTCCCATTTGAGATAAATTTTCATTTGAAATTATATTTATATTAAATATCCATAATATCATATCATGGATATGTTTGTTTCCTAAACCGTATACCATTTTACATATGGTGTTTATTTGGAAAGTTATTTTAATTATGGAAATATTGATGAATCTGTACACTCTAATCTATATGAATATTGAAAAAGAATATTTATCTTTTATTAAATCAATGTATAAATAATTATTTGGATATAAAGTGGTGGGTGGGGCCCGTTATATCCCCTCGATGCATCGGTAGCTCTCATGAGACAAATCTGTTTGGTGACAAACCCTTCGAGTTTGTTTCCAAAAATCAGACGGGTTTCTACCCATAGAACTAAACTGTTTTAAAGGTATTATGGTTTCATGTTCCAGATACATGACATCCAATTAATAATCATTCTTTTTATTCATTATCGGTTATTATTATTATCCATGAGGTTTTCACTAGGACAAAATCTATGGATGCAGTTTCATTCTCAGTTTATTAATGGAATTAGTTTTTCATTTATTCATTATGTCATATTGATTATGTCAGACTGATTATGATTCACTCATTATAATATTCATGATTCTTCTATTTTTAATCCTTACTGAGAATTTGAGCTCACCCCTTTCATTTTTTACTTTCAACAGGTGAAAAGGAGGATATCATTTATTGAGTTCTTGTGGATGAAGTTTTTAGTTTTCGTTATGTATTGTATTTTGTAAACTTTTCCAATGTAATTTGAGTAACATATATATATCTAGTTTCATCAAGACTACTAAATTGATCATTCCTTTGGGATTTTCATTCCTTCTAACCATTCCAATATCACAAGTAATGCACCGACTCCAGTCTAGAGGGGTCAGGGTGTTAAACTAAGGTGAAAATAGGTGAGGGTACTTCTGCTTCATGGATTCCTTTGATTCTCATATTACCTCCTCATACTTTTAGTTTCACTAAAGTACTTTTACTAGGTGAGTTGTATTATTGCGTAGAACTTTATTTCTATGGTCCAATATCTTTACAGACTGCTCCTCATAAGAGATATCATTTTCCAGTTGTGCCATATTTGAATTTCTTATGTGCAATGGATTTGGTATGTACTTCATCAAGAGGGATACATGCAATATTTCATGCACTTGAGACAGTGTTGGGGGGATTTTAGTCAATAGGTCATAACTATAATGTGATAAATAATCTCAAAGGGGTCAATGTATCTAGTACTTGTATTACCCTTCTTCCCAAATCTCATTACTCTCTTCCATAGATATATGCAGAGGAGAAATTTATCTCCAAATTCAAACTCTAGGTCTCATCAATGATTTCCAACATAGATCTACTGTAAACTTTGAGGAACTTTGATGTATTACTGAATGGTTTTAAACTTTTCTACCATTTCTTTGACTATTTCAAGTCCCGGTAGCTAGAGTTCACCAAATTCATCCCAACACATAGTTGTTCTACATCTATTACCATAAATAGATTCATATAGATCCATTTAGATTCTTTAAGTGAATACTATTATTGTATAAGAACTCGACCAAATGAATATATCATTCTCATTCCCCTTTTAATTCCATCAATCATTCTCTCAACATGTCTTCTAGTGTCTATATATTTCACATATATTAGCCATTTTTTGGGGTGATAAGTTGTAATAAAGTTAAACAAGGTGTTTAGATCATCTTTTAGACTCTTCCAGAACATGAAGGTAAATATCAAATCTCAATCAGATACAATTGATAGTGGTATTATATGTAGCCTCACCAATTCACGAATGTATATACTTGTAATTTGATTGATTAAGAAGTCACGTCTAATTGAAATGAAGTGAGTTGTCTTTTTATAATGATCCACCACAGCACATGTATATTTACTTCCTCTTGATGTCTTTATAATACTAGTGAAAATGTTAATGGTGATGTTTTCCCATTTCTATGTGGGTGTGGTTAATGGTTAAATCATCCCCTTAGACATTTTCTATTCAGATTTCACTTACTAACATACCAAACACATTTATGTATATTCCATGATCACCTTCTTCATATTGTCAAACTGATAGTGCTCTCAGATATCTTGATACATCTTCATGCTCCCTGGGTGGAAGGATAAGGTCAATATATGTGCATCATTAAATGTATCCCTCTTTATCTTAGGATTGTATGGTACACATAGTCATGACCCAAATCTGACAACTCCTTTTTTATCAATTTTGAGCTCTGAGGATTTCCCTTTTCTTATAGTTTCCACCTTCTTCTGTATTTCCACGTCATCTCCTTGAGCATCCTTTATCATATCTTGAAGGGTTTTTTGAGAAATCATTTGAGAAAGTAAATATGATGTTATTTTTCTTATGATTACCATATCCAAAAATTTTATATCCTTTATTAATGGATATATTTAAATCCTCATCATTGCAAGAACACCAGGATCTTTCCTACTCAATTCATCAACAACTTTGTTTTCTCTTTTGGGGTGATAATGAATTGATCAATCATAGTATTTAAGAAGTTCCAACCATCTCCTTCGTATCATTTTTAATTTATTTTTTGTGAATAAATAATTTATAATTAAATGGTTGGTGTATATATCACACTTCTCCCCATGAAGATAGTGTTTTCATATATTTAAATAAAATATAACCGCAGCTAACTTCATATCATGGGTAGGATAATTATATTCAAAATTCTTTAACTTCCACAATTCAAAGGCAATCATTTTTTCATTTTTCATAAGTACACATCCAATTACCTTTAATAATTAATCACTAGAAATGAATAATCTTTCCCCATTAGAGGGTAAAGTTAGTATAGGTGCAATAAAAAAACTATTCTTCTATTCATGGAAACTTTCTTTACACTCCTTTGTCTAGATAAACTTAACTCCATTTTGATTTAACTTGGTTAGTGGATTAAAAATCCATGAAAAACTTTTCAAAAAAATCTATAGTATCCTACTTGATCAAGGAAAGTATTATTATTGGTTACAGTTGTTGGGTATGGCCACTCCTCCATGACCTTTTTCTTTTCTATATCTACTAATATTCATTCACTAGTCATGATGTGTCCTAAGAATGTGACTTTTTGGTAACAAAAAATAGCATTTTATGAATTTACCAAAAATATTATCTTTCCTCAAATTTTGAAATATGACCCTTAAATAATCCTCATACACTTCATGAATTTTGGAATATAAAATAATAACTTCAATAAATACCACAAAATAATTATCAAGGTAGTCTTTAAAGACTCTATTCATTAAATCCATAAATATTGTAAGATCATTAGTCAAGCCAAGGGCATAACAAAAAACTTTTAATTCTCATATCTTATTCATAAAGAAATATTTTTGATATCTTATTTCCACACCCTCAACCAATGATAACCTAGTCGGAGGTCAATCTTGGAGAATAATTGAGCTCTATAAAGTTGGTTGAACAAATCTTCAATCCCTGGAAGAGGAAATTTTTCTTCACTATGATCCCATTAATTTCTCTATAATCAATGCATATCCACATTGATCCATACTTATTATTTATAAAGAGAACAGGTGCTCCCTAAGGAGGCACACTTGGTCAAATAAAACCCTTATATAAAAGATCTTGAAGTTGCTTATTTAATTATTCTAACTCCATGTATTCCATTCTATATGGGGTATTTGATATTGTATTAGATTTAGGTATGATACCAATTGATAACACTACCTCTATTTCAAGGTAAGTTCCTAGTAATGCTTCATTAAATACATCAATATATTCTAAAAAAATGGGTACACCGCCTATCATTAGACTTTCCCTTTTTTCTTTTTCTTTACCAATTATTTACATAAAGAAGGAAATATGAGGTGGTTCTTTGAAAGACTTAGGCTGGTAAACATATCCTTTGAAGATGATTAGAGGTTTTCCATTCAAGACTACTAAAATATCCTTTCTTCTATAGTTGATCTTGGAATTATACTCTAAAAACCAATCCATTCCAAGTATTTTTTAAAATTCAACCATAAAAATGACCACCAGGTTTGCAGAGATATTGTACTCACCAGATTTAATAGTGTAATCCTTTTATATCATTGAATCATGAATATTTTCTCCAGTATTTTTAATAGAAAAATCTATCACTATAAATTCAGGTGTTAACTTGATGTTGTTTGCAAGATTTAATGAAATAAAAGAATGTATAAAACTAGAATCAAACAATTTTCATTCTATCTTTGAGTGTATGATAAGTGTACCTACCATAATATCATTTAAATCCTCAGCTTCAGCCATCCTAATTTCAAATGCATGACCTTTCTCCCTTGGCCTCTATTGGGGTTGATGGTGGTTTCCCTATATTGTCTTTTTAATTTGACATTGATTAGAAAAATTTCTAAGTTCCCCACACTTGAAGTATTTCATAGAAGGTTTTGTTTGCACCATATTCCCTTTTTCATTAGCATTTAGATATTGAGGCTTCACATCTCCATGATAATTTTGAGCTATATTTACATATCTTATATATTCATATCACTTTCCCCTTCCTTTTAAACAAGTATACAAGTGATTCTTCTCACGTTTGTTTAAAATTGGATGTTATACTTTCTTCTCATCCAGATTATTTCCAAAATTTTGTTCCATCCTTCTCTTCTTGTCAATCTATCCATGAGTACTATGGGAATCTATAAACTCTAATTAAACATTGAGATAACATCATACTATCTCTTTATAACTCACAATTTCTCATATTTCTAATGCTTTCTGTAGATAAGCTCTCATTCCACTGAAGAATTGATCTATATTCCCATGAAAATTGATAATAAATCTTGAGGGGTAATTTTTATGCCTTTTAAAGTTCATCTCATAATTCCCTACTGATTTTTTTCACTTTTTCAACTCAAATAATTCCCCCTCCATTTTTTCTAGTGGGTATAAGGAAAATACTTATTAAAAAATATTTTTTTGAAGTATTCCCATTCTATGGATTTTACCTCACCCATTGGATTTGTGTTCTTGATCAGATTCTACCCCAAATAATATTCTCCCTCTAAGAGATATATTACCAACATAATTTTCTCTCACCTAGAATAATATATTACAGAAAATATATTTTCTATAGTATTGATCCATTTCTCTGCGATCAATGGATCAGAGGTTCCACTTAAAACAATTGGTCATTGGCATGTGAATAATTAAATGGCTAGTTGTTCTTTTCTTATTGAAGACAGATGATCCACATAGTTTAGTTTTTTGTACAAGACTTGAGTTAATAGATTCATAATCATTATGAAGTATTCAACTTTATCACTCCCCATTTGGGAAGGATTCCATTTCATTGTCTGTTGCATCCATTTTTTACACGAGTCCTTCTATTTCCTTCCATTTTTCTAGGAGAAAACCTAAGTGATAAATTTATTATTTATTTGGAATATTATAATAATTATTATAAATGAAATATTAATTCTAAAATTTTTCTAATATCATGCTTCTAGGATGATATACTTCAGTTTAAGTAAAAAAATTACATTAACTATATATCCTTCATAATGTTTTGTAAAATCATGTGATTGACCAAATAATATCCCCTCGAGAGTGTTTAATCAGGTATGTAGAAATCCCCATTATCATACACTTGGTGATGATCAATTCAAATGAAAATTTTCCCTTTTTAGGGTTATTATCCTAAAGTGAAACTGTTCTAGAGCCACATCCACTTGTAGTGTCCAAATAAGGATTTCATTGCTTGGAAACCACCTGTTTTATACTTTATAGAAATTTAAGGATATTTTATTATATTTGAAATTATACCTAGGGTATTTTACTAATGTTTTCTAGTAATTATTTCAAAAAATAACTAAACCATCCTTTGATACCAACTATGGTGACCTGCCTTTTTAATACATGACTTTTAACATAATTCCTTAACAAAATATCACAATAATAACTTAAAAGGATCTTTTGAGATCTGGAGTCATGGAAACCAAGTACATAATACATAAATTACATAAGGAAAACATAAACATAAACATTATTTTACCCTTTTTATAGTATCCTTTGTTATTCTATCCTAAGTCACCCCACTATAATTAATTTCCTGGGGACATACATCAATAGAAACGGGTGATCATAAATCTCAGTAAGGAAAAAACAAAGGAAATAGGACATAAATGATCATCTTGAATAAAACATGAGGAATATCATGATAGAATAATCATAAGTACTTTATGAATAACATGGAAATGTGGATACAATATAATAATGATACATTCATAATAATATCACCAAGTTTTTTCACCAAGGTGTCATAAAACATAATTACCAAGGTTATTCACCAAGGTATCATAAAACTTTTCATCTCTAGAGATTAATTAATTACCTAATTAATTATATCACTATCATGGAAAACCATTCATGTGTATTAATTCATGTGAGCCTCTTTAATCATAATAAATCATTTGATCAATAACCTGAGGAGGATAATGAATGGGTTTCATATAAAATCATCAAGTACATAAGTGCCTAAGGATTTGAACATGACGTCATTTTTAACCCAAAAAAATGGAATTTATATTTAATACATGTAAATCCCCAAATAAATAAATCATTTTTACATCTAGGTAAATTTCCATGTATAAGGAAGAGGTTTATTTATTCACAATATAATAATATTTCATTGAAAATAGAAAATTTTATTAAATGATTTCGATAGCATGCTGGTATACAACATAGATTAAGGAAAATGAATAATGAGAGAGAATATAGGTATCCCATTTATAAAAAACCATTTTGGAAGTAATGGTAAGATCAAAATTTCATGAAAATAAATAATCCTTTACATTAATAAGACACACAAAAAGGTGGTTCTTAAATGAAAAATAAGAAGAGGAGAGTTCCCTTACCTTGAAGAGTAACTTCCTAAATCTCTATAGAGGAAAACCTTTGGAACTTAGAGACACCTTGGAGGATATTTAGAGAGGTAAAATGGTCATAATTTCATTCCTAAGGTATTTGGAGTGGAGATTAATGGGAAGAGGGTTTGGGTTTTTATACTTTAGGAGGGGTGGTTTTTAAGGGATTAAATATTGGTTATTTTATTATATAAGATAACAACTTGTGGGTGAAATGAATTATAAAAAAATGATTATTAATTAGTGAATTATGTAGTTTGGAAATTCAAGTCATGCTCAAATAAAAACATACCCTACAACCAATCCATTCAACGTGTAGAAACCAAAAATAATCTTTATCTTAAAACCCCAATTTTTTGTTCTAAAAATATAGAGTATAAATTTATAAATTAAAATTAATTTTTTTAAATTAATTTTTATACTTACTAAATGTAATTTTTATTGAATAAAATGTTTCATAAATTTTAATTATGATGTCATAATAATTATTTCATAAAATTACAGTGCGCATAAAGCAATAATTTTAACTTTTTCACCAAAAAATCAACTTTTTCAGGAAATTCCTAAAAATTAACCCTAATATAATTTTGATATGATGAGTCCAAAAATAAAATTTATTTTATCAAAATAATTCTATAAATATGATAATTTTACCCTTTAAATATAAATATTTATTTATTGAAAATTAATAATTTTTATAGCATAATAAACATTTTTTCCATTATAAAAATTAATTAGGGCTTCATTAAAATATATTATCATTAAAAAAGTGTTTTTAATATTATTTCATGAAAATAAATTTTATTTAAAACCTTTAAATTTATCATGAAAAATATTTTTAAATATTAATACATTTATAATCTCTAAAAATAATACAATTTTTATTATATCATTAAAATAATCTCGACGGACACTTGATTGCATCTACATAACCAAAAATAATAATTACCAACTATTTTATTTAATAATGACTATCCCATCAACCATATTGGATAATAATAATAACCAAAAAAGACCATATTTCCCTATAAATACACAATAATTCTTGATTTATCAAACACTACTCACTTATGAAGGTTCTTACACATCCTTCAATAATGTCAATTATTTTCTTAATGATTAACTTTATTTTTAAGATCTTTATAGTAGGGGGAATATTATTAGGGTAATTCAAACCTATGGAGTATGTTTTAGTGAATTTATTATTCTTACAAGTGTATATCTCTTTACTATTCCTCATTGTATTATTCTATATCTATTCATGATGTGTAATGTTATTATGAAATATAAAAGTCTTTTTATGTTATTATATTGTAAATCATAATAAAAATTTATTGATAGGTAAAATATACTTTATTAAAATAAGAATATTTTTTTGTTTTTTAAAGAGGCGTACGGTTAACGTGTGCAGTTTAAAAAACTGTGTGGCCTTTCCTAAAAATCCATGAGACACCCTCTAGTAGCCAGCATTATAGTTGGAATAAGATTTTAAAATTCATTTTCCTAAACAATTTGGGTTACCATAAGGGGTAGAATGTTTCACACAGTTATCATGTAGTTTATTAAACCATGTGCACATGAATTAATTGTCTAAAAATCTCATTTAATAGCCATTAATGATCCAATTTAACTCATTATTATTTATAATTAAATCCATCTCAAACCTAGAGATTACATAGGCCTTCCTCAATGTTTTCATCTCTTATCATGATTGATGATGGTGGATCCAAGAGCATTGTTGATTGGGAATTGAGGTGTGTGATCTAAAAATATTTTTTCTTTAGGTTTTTTCTAGATCTATTTCATTTCCCTTGGAATGAATCATAGATCTGGTATGTTTCCTAATATATGAATTATTATTCCTTTTAATGATGAATTCTTATATCATTACTATAATAGATGTAGTTTTTGAATTTTCAATGATATCCCCTTTACTGGAGTTAGATCTCTCATGAACAGTGGACAAATCCAGGTATGTTATCATAGATTGGTCATCTTGAGACATTATTTTTCCTAAATCTCATCTTGGATATCTATTCTAATGATGGATTCATGGTGGATAAATATTCAATTACTAGACCTAATGTTCACTTATAGACTTGATGAGTAATTCATGATTCCTTCTTTAATTTAAAATAGATCTAGTGAATTGATATCCTCCTGTTTGATAAACCTAGGAACTAGTTCTGTTAATGAATTCCATGAGGTATGTGATTCTAGAACTACCTTCTTAGAATGTAATATCCTCATGTATATTTTATAAACCTATTATTTTATGAATTGGAACCTATTATAGGCATCCTTGAGGTCTGAACTAGTTTTATATGGGTGTACAATGTGACTTGGGATTTGATCCTCTGATCAATATTGGAGTAATTCATTGAAAAGATTGAGGTAAGAAGTTCCTTAATATTTAAGGCCCTTGTATACTCTTTTTTCCTTGATGTGATACTTTTTGTTCATATCTTGTTTGACCATTATTGATAATGATCACTTGTGGGTGTGTGCATATCCCATGAGACTCGTACATGATGCTTGATTTTAGGAGTATTTCTAGTGTATCTTGTTATCATACTTAATGTTGATCACAAGTTTTTTTATGTTTCAAATAAATTCTCATAATGACATTTTATGCTCTAGTTTATTATACTATTCTATGTTGTGTGTATTTACCATTCCTTTGGAGATATTTTCCTTAGTAATTAGAATATGTAGATAGTCATGGTATGGTTATCCCTTAGAGTGGAAATGTGCACAACATATAGTGATGACAATGACGGACCCTTACACAGGGTAGGGGCATTATATCTTTGTGGAATTAACTAAAACTCAATTCCTTGAGTATTCTGTGTCACATGTTCACCAGCAAGGCTTGTGGATTAACCCATAATAGTGACATGTTTACTTGATTCCTATAGTATTTTAAGTAATGTGTTCACCATTCAGTCTTATAGACTGACCCATAATAATGACGTGTTCACTTGATGCCTTGATGATTTTGAGTAATGTGTTAACCAGTAATCCTTTTAGACTAACCCATAATAGTGACATGTTCGCTATATGCCTTATGGATTCCAGCTAGCATGTCCACTAGTCGTCCTTTTTCCCCAACCTATGATAGAGACATGTTTACTCAATGCCTTGAGGAATTTGAGTAACATGTTTTCAAGTCATCCTTGTGGCCCAACCTAAGACCTGATGCTTTGTGGATACTAAGTAACATTTTCACTATACCTTTGGATAGTTCTTGATCATTTATAATATCATTTAATTATTCTTCTAGTATGGTTCCAAAGAAGGTACATTCATGGATTTCAGTGCCTTGGTTATCTCATGAAGGCCCAACATATGATTTTTTATAAGTTCTTGTATATTTATTATTAACATGTAATAAACCTATTATACTTATGAAAATATTTTAATGTTGTATTAATGTTTTATTATTGGGTTTTATTACTCACAACTTGTATGATAATATCAATACATGTGTAAACTTCCTGTATAGGGATCGGGGTAAGGGAAATGTGCCTACGGAAGATAGCTAAGTAGTGGAGCGTGGATCTTGTACGATTTCATGGTGAACTTTAGAGGATTATATAGTGTTTTTTTATTTAATTACACCTTATACATTTGTTTTTCTTGACATGATAGGAACCCGGTTTATTTATTTTTATGACATGAGTTTCATATATTATTACATTATGATGTTTTATCTTATTCATTGATTACTCTAGGTTTTTATTTAATCAATTTATTTTTATGGTGTATGTCAATGATACTAAGAGTATAGTCTCCCCATTGATGGTATTTAGACCCTCACTACTAGTTAGAAGCCACCTGTATACACAAAGGAATGCATGAGGTCTTATGGATCTATGGATTAGACTTGATGGTTCAGGTTGGGAACTATATTTTTTTCTCATCTGATAAATATTTATTTATTTAACAAGTATTAAATATCCCCAAGATACCAACCAGATCAGAACTTCACTAAAATTCAGTCTGAGGGTAAACACTACATCATAAACTCAATAAAACCATCAGGAAAAAAAATTATGTCATCCACTAGGGTAAATTTACTATTTTAACCTTTTATAAGACCTAGGACATCGAGACTCAAAAATAAATTAAGTCTCATCAAAGAAAAATATTAATTCGCTACATAATTTTTTGAAGCACAAATTCATGATAATATTGATAAAAAAAATATACATTATTTTTTGATACATGAGGTACTTCAAGGAAGTATGTAGTTGAGGAATATGAATCATATTTACTATTGAAATATAAAATAGTGGAGAAGAAAATTTTTGTTGTGCAAGATGTCAATGGAAGAAGAAATATAGATTCTAATAAGGTGGGAGCATCATATTCAATGAGGATATTTCCACACTATAAAGGGAATTAGTTTTTAAACCCCTTTACATGAAATGGAAAATCAAGAAGGTGTGTCAATAAAATAATATTAAATAGGACCTTCTTTAGTGGAAACTTGGTTTTATTTTAGTTTAATAAATAATTAAAATTAAAATATATTTTATATATTTATTGGTACATGACATGAATTCATGTTTTTTATGTATATTTATGTGTATGTGCATCTATTTATGTGAAATTATTTATATGAATGGGAATGATAAATATTATATTCAAATAATTTTTTTATTAAAAATAAATAGAAAAATATTAGTAATAAAATTTACACCAATTGGTAAATGAATTCTAAACAATTTAATCATCCCAAGTTATTATATCTACTCACCTATCATTGAAAATTATATATTATATATATATATATATTATAATTTTCTTTATGTGTAACTCTTTAATAATATAAAAAATAAAAATAACACAAAAATGGTTTGGATGAATTTTATAGTGATGTCGTGTTTGTTTTCAAAAACTGATATGTCACTAGTTTGAGTCCTTGGTCAGGAATCGATGTAAAAGTTAGAATATATATTCCATTTATAATAAAAAAAACATCATGAAAAGTAATTTTTTTTCTTTATAAATAAAAAATAAACAAAAATGGTAAGGGATAAATTTTTATTTGAGTATTAATATTTTTTATAAAAAAAATTATGTCATTCAAATTTTGAACCCCTACTCTGGTATCATTGTATAATTTTTTCTTTTCATATCATGTACGAATTTAAACACATTATGTATAGATTTTTTTTGGTTACTTTTTAATAATAGTAATAATAAATAGTTAAACAATTAAATAAAACATACATGATGTGTTTTTTACATAACATCTTGTAATGGGTGGTGTACCTAGGAGATATATACAATTTAAGTGAATGTTTGGTAGTTCAATAATTTAAACCCTATGTTTATTTGACTATGAACCATGTACCTCCCTCCTATGAAACTCTCAACTCCCTCAATTTAAAATCACATTTGGTGTGATTTCATGTCTCTAAATCAAACTTTGGGTCAAGTAAATACCTACTATTTTTTCCATTGATTTATATTTTGTAGAGATTAAGAAGGTAAGAGTTTTTATTTGAGTTTTACTATACTAAATGAGTTGATATATGGTATACATCATTTATTTTTAAAGTAAATAGGAAGGTTAATTGATGTGAATTAAGACTCATATAAATATTATGTTATCATTTATATCTAGGCATAGTGGTAATGAAAAGGATCAGAGCAACAAGAGTAGCAGCCACTAGAAGTAGATTTAACTGGATTATAAGAATGAGAGGGTATGGAAGCCTCCATTGGGACCAAGCACCATGCATATTTTGTACGGGGAAATTCTATCTGAACAGCAATTCAAGGTGGGGAGATAGGTGATCAATGACGCAGAAGCTGGGGAGGGGCAGTTCAAGTGGGCTAGGCCTACGGGTCATGTATTGGGCATGGTATGCCTCTGGGCCTTCGGGTCATGTATTGCGGGTTAGTTAAGCCTTGTGACTTGGGACTACGGGCCATGTATGGGTTCCCCTTCAACCCTTAAAAGGGGGATTATCCATAATAAAATAAAAAATAAGGCCTTCAGTCCATTCGGGTTATGCTCTAGATTTGTACTCCTATCTAATTTTATCTCTTCTTAGAGTTAGAAACTGTATTTGAGTTTTATGTTCTATACAACCCCTACATTCCTAATTTCATGGAGTAGTATATCCATTTTATGCTAAGAAGTATATCATTTTCATTCATCATGAGTGAATTTATTCCTGATCGTGGTTTTTACTCATACACCTTTACTCTTGTCTATGTCCTTTATATATCTCATCACATTAACTATTTATGATCTATTCTTAAGAGGTGACCATTAGTTTTTAACCCATACAAGCTTCATTGAATATTTATTTATTTATTTGAGATTAATAAAGAGAAAGAAAGAAGAGGTAACAAAATAAAATCTAAAAATAGATAAATAAATAATAAAATGGAAAATAAAATAAGAAAATAAGAAAAAAACACATTTTTTATTTTTGAAAAACTTGTGTTAATTTAAATGATGTTTCCCAACCATTCACTTAAAAATTAAATTGTCTTAAATGTAAAAATAACATGTAAGGAAAATACTTTTAAAGTAATAGAGAAATAAATTACTTGGATATAGGTCATCCATAGTCACATGGTGGGTGGAGTATCATTTTGAGAAAACAAAACAATCATTATCTCCTTTATCCTATAGTGAATAAAATCTGTGGGATGATATAGGGGATGGAATTTATTTTTCTTTATATGTTATAGGCACCCAAAGGTGACCCTTGTTTCAATATTTCTGATTCACACATCAATCTACAATTTCTTTTATTTTTTAGTCAATTTGGTAATAAAGGATGATGAGATGAATGTGTGGGTTATCACTTTTAGGGATGTTTAATTTTTTGTAACATGTTATTATATATCATGAATAAAACTAAATGGAATTATAGAAGTAATGGAGTCATAATAAATTAAATTTAATTAACAATTCTACATACATAAAAATTCCCAATCCCTAATTAACAATTATTACAAATAGAAATATCTGGATCCTCTTTTTCCTCTTGATATATGTGATGTCTTGGGAGCGGTTCAATCATAATTAACCAAACCTGAGGGCCAAAAGGACTCGAGTGTTTCTCCCTATATACTAGAGGCATCTGACTAGTAGTGATGGTCTATGGTGGTATGGTAAGTACATTATAACCTCTTTATCAGGGTGTAGCATAGTGGTAAATAATAATAAAGTAACATCAGAAATAGTAAGGTGGTGGAATATAATAACATAGAAGTGGAAATAAAATATCCCAATAATAATAAAAAAACATAAATAGAAATAGTATCATATACTGGTGATGTCATGATAGTAAAAGAGTGAAAGTATTCAGGCATGCTGACAGGAATACAATATAATACCACTATACAAAAGATAAAAAATGAAAAAAAAACAACTATCACCATGAGTATCCAGAGCACTGGATCAATCATCTACTCCTAATATCCTATATAAAAGGAAATCAAGCATCCATAGTTGGGTGATTCCCATTATCATTACCTTCATCCAACTAATCTGCTCGGGTACCAAATAGTTCCCCAAACAAGATGTGAGTAAAACCCAGTAAACCACCAATAATGGTTTCTAATGAAATTACAGTCTATGGATATAAATTGTAATAGTTCATAGATATAATAAATATAAAGCAGTAAATTATATAAAAACCATGTTAATCTTAGGTTCCTCATGGGATACCTAACCAAACCTATCTGTTTTGACCTAAACCAGATTTCTTTGAGAATAGGAACTTTTAATTCAGACTAGAACCGAAGGAATATATCCAAGGAATCCAAGTATAAAAACTACAAGGGATCCATAGGATACCCATTTCATCTATGACCTTATAATTTTGATCCAACTTGAAATAATTAATTTAGATGTAGGGTAGGGGTATGGGTGTAATATAATGGGTGAACCTTTAGAATTCCACCCAAAACAAATATAGCTAAGAATGAGGATAGGTCTAGGATAGTATTAGGATGGATTTTATTAAATTCTAAGGAGATTATCCATGGTAGTCCATGTCCAAGGAAATCAATATAAATCTAAGGAGATAATCCAAGGAATTCTAATTTCCAAAGTATGAAAGTGAATCACTGATGTAAATATGAGGCATTAACATGTCTAAGACACTGACCTAATCTAAGTGTTGTATATGACTTGTAAAATTGACCAATGAATCATCTGGTTTCCAATGAGTTTTCCCAAGTCATTCCAAGTTGGGAATCCAAGTCTTACTCAATTCAGGTCATGCCTTTAAAGTGATCTTTTTCCATAATAGTAGCCAATGTTATAATTAATAATTAATCATAATCCAACTAAAATATCCAACATGTTTCAAAATTTAATTCATTCTATTGGTCATTTAATTTATAAATAATTAAAATGAAATATTGAGATATCCATATCATATAAAAAATAAATTTAATCATTTTGGTCATTCCTTTTACAAGTGATGAACCAAATACACCCATGGTGGGGTTGGTTAAAGACAAGAACAATTTTAAGGAGAATTTAAACCAACACACCCCAAGTAGGTGGTTCAAGTTGAGGTCTCTAACCTATAATTGTGTCATGGGTCTCATAGCACTCCTAGAACTAGGTTAGACATCAATTTAAGGGAATATTAATTTTAGTAGAATGTGTAGAAATTTTGATGTGCAGCATAATAGAAAAAATTATAAACATATTTTTAGGTAAAATTAGTATAAAATATACCTTATCCATGTAGTAAAATCCTAGTCTGGTATTATCCTTAGATTTTGGAAAGAAGAATATAAAATGGAAAACCAAACAAATGACCTAAAAATAGGGTATATTAGTTCACATGAATATCACACCAAAGAAAATAAAGTGAATAGAGAAAAGGATAAATTTTAATTCTATACATGTCAAGGGGGATCCAATGTGACAAACAAAGATTGAATTGGAGTTCAAACAAAGGAGATATGCCAAATCCTTGGAATAGAGAAGAAGGGAGAGCTCCTATGTTTGGATGTTATGCAAAATGATGGAAGAAGAAGAAGGTAAAATGGTTAAATTCTAGGAGAATAAAATGGTCATTTTTATATTTTTTAAATGTGTACATGTTTTTTCTTTTCAATTGGACAAACTATGCACCAATTGTGTGATTCCCACTATCCAAGATCCCACATCTTTCATGGTTTAGGTGCATAGTTATAAAAATCATGTGAAAACCTTGCGTGGTGGTCCTGTAGTAAATTGGAATATCTGTACAGTGATGAATCCTCTATTTCACATTTTATAAACCCATGTTCCTCCCCTATAGGTCCACATGGTTGATTTATAAAATTAGTGCAAACCATTCACTAACTTTGTGCCTCACCCTATTTCTTTAAGAACCCTTACTCTGAGCCCCAAACTAATCCTGAATGACCCTAAAACCTCTATGAACCCATTGATCACTTAAATTAAGGTAAAATAAGAGGTTTATACTGAAAAATAAAGTATCTACACCTTAATGGAAAACTAGTATCTTACAACCCCCCTCCTAATAATAACTTTTCCTTGAGTTTCCCTTCCAAGGTTGGTTGGGTTGTATCCAAGAATAACTCTGGCCACTGAGCATTTATATTAGACACTCATTCCTAGGTCTCATCCTATATATACTCATGCTACGATATCACCCTAACTAGAGGAATTTTCCTTCCTCAAATAGATTTCATGCTACGACTAATGATATGAACTAGATACTCCTCAAAAGAAGCATCAACCTCCAACTCAAGTTCCTCAGGATCAAAAACATGAGACAGGTCATAATAGTAATAGTGGAGCTAAGAAACATTAAAAAAATCAAGCATAACCCAATACCACTATACAATAACTATCTGATAAGCTACTAGTCCAACCCACTCCAATATCATGAAAGGTCGGATGAATCTAGTTTATAACTTACATTTAATCTTAATCTATCGATGACCCAATCTAGTTAAAAATTTTAATAATACCTGATATCCCACCTCAAACTCTATAGGTCAATGACGGAGATCGACATATGACTTCTTCCTAGAATAATATATATTCATATGTTTTCTAATAAGTTGTACTAGTTTCAATATCTCCAAAACTAGATGAGGTCCCGGTAGTTATTCCTCCCCTACCTCTAACTAGCACAGAGGAAAACAAAAAGGCCTACCGTAGAGAACCTCCCATGGAGTTATTTGGATAGTTTCTTTAAATTTTTTGTTATAATAAAACTTATCTATAGACAGGTGTTTTTCCCATGATCCCCTAAAATCAAGGACACATGGTTAAAGCATGTCCTTTAGTACCTGTATAGTGCACTTGAATGGACCATTGATCTGAGGGTATTATTCTATACTAAGATATACCTATGAAACTAGATAATTCTATAACCCCTTCCAAAACTGATAAGTAAACCAATCCTCCCTATTTCATATGATGGTACATGGAACCCCAATAATGCATGTAATCTATTGAAAATAAAGTCTCCCAAGTTTTCCCATAGATAAGGTCTCCTAGATAGGAAAGAAGTGGAAAACCTCATTCATTTGGTTATAATCACCCACACAGTTCCACTCCCTCAAGGAGAATTTGGTTATCCTATTACAAAATCCATGGTGATGTTATCTCATTTCCACTTTGGAATGAGCAATGGATACAAAATACCTACAGGTTTCTGGTGTTCCTCCTTCACATGTTAATAGGTAGAACACCGATCCATGAATCCTAAAACCTCCTTTTTCATCCCTAACCACCAATACTAGTATAATAAGTCATCATACATCTTATTGAGTTCGGAATTTACTTCACACTTGGAAGCATGAGATTCTCGTATCATCTCTTCTCACATGTCTATAGGTACCCATAAATGTCTATGGATATGGTGGATATCATCCTCATAAACAACCCAACCAGGTGGTGGGTCCTCACCTAAAACACTTTCCCTTGAGACTAATACTTTGAAATATAAAACCTCCTTTTTCATCCCTATCCACCAATACTTGTACAAAAGACCTACAGGTTTCTGCTCATAACAGTCTTTAACTTCCAGAAATATTTCAGAAATAAGATCCATCAATTTTCATTCACTACTGGCTTCCTGAATAGCTTGTATATGAGTCTTCCAACTTAGAGTATAAACAAACACATTTCCCTTAACTAGCATATATGCAAGATAAAATTTGAAAGACTGAATACATTCAACCCATACTCATTTTTAAAGTTTCAAATCACACTTAGAAAATATATATTTGATACTTTTATGGTTTGTGTATTCTAAGAACTATTCCCCCAATAAATAGTGTATCTATCAATATAAATCATGAACAAAAACTACTAACTTGATGACGTGCATTGATTAATCATGCTCATGAGGCCTTAAATAAAGATAAATGTATGATATGACTCATTCCCCTTGAAAAAATATAGCTCACAATCCAATTGTTGATGATTCATAATAAACTATGTATCCTCTACTAGGCTCAAGTAAAATCAATATTTTCATTGAGTTTAGACATCCTTTCAACTCCGGAAATTCCTTCTCACAAGCTTCAGACCATGTAAACTTTACACCTTTATTTGTCAATCCTATAAGTGGTGATACAAGGTATGATATTTTTGGAATGAAACTATAATAGTAACCATCAATCCCCTAAGAAACTACACATATCAAAGACATTTTTAGGTTTTTTCCAAGAAACAACAACTCTCACCTTCTCTATATCCATAGATACCCATGCTTATGATATAATGTGACCTGGTAAGTGGAATTTATCAATCCAAAATCCATATTTTGTGATCTTAGAATAGAGCCTATACTCTCTTAGTATACTTACATAGAAAATTTATGTGCATATTTTATGTATTAATTTGTGTAATTAAATGAATTATCCTACCATTTTCTGAAATATTTGATATGTTTTATGTTTTTATGGCAGGAGATAATGAATTTTTGAAAAAGAACAAAATGTGGAGATAATATGAGCTAAATGACCCTTTGCGCCACGAGCTTCACTCGCGGCCCAACACCAGATTTTTAAGAGATAAGAGGAGATGGAAATATGAAAAAAATATGTCTACACATCGTGTACCTTTGGTAAACATTGTGACCTTATCAAGTGAAGAAGATCCACACTGAATAAGTCATGATGAAGAAACACGTTGTGAAATACAAGTACACGTCATGTACCTTCAGTACATGATGTGACCAAAGTCAAATAGTCAAATAAGCATATGAGATTCATGTAGGATTCAAAAAACATGGTGGAGGAAAACACAGATAGGTACACGTCATGTACCCCAGGTACATGTCATGTAGGTGGCGATGCATGAAAAAAAATTAATAGTGGTTGCAGGGTTGGATGATCATGCCTATAAATTAGAGCTCCATCCACCCTTCCAAACCATTCTAAAGAATACTAGACCAAAGAAGAGAGCCTAGGGATACTTATTAGGATTTTTTTTCTTTATTTCTTTTCTTTTTAGTTTTCTTTTGTCTTGTAACATGCATTCATATTTTAATTAAAGTGTTTCCACCTTCTTTTTCCACCATATTTCTTTTCCAACTTTAATAAAAAATTTATCTCTCTTCCATCTATCCATCATGATATTTATTCACTTTACCATGGAAAGTGAATAACTTGAGGCTTTTCCCTGGGGGAGGTTTCACAGTGTTCTTCATTATTTCACTTCAATTCAAAATGTTTTAAATTCTATTTTTGGTGGATGTGGGAATATTTTATGGGTGCGACATTCATCCACCATGACACTATTTCTAAATAAATTCCTTTCATTTGATTCATCATTTTAACTCCCTTATCTTAGGAAAAACCATCATACTATGGAGTTTGGGTTTCTATAAGGGATGAAACGGCATACTGTGGGGCTGAGTTATTTAGTAATAGCATTCTCAGTTGAGGTGTTATCCTATTTGACTAGTGGAGGAGGTGTGATTTGTTGTTCTAGAGGCATGTTAAAATCAAAGACTCAATAAATCGAAGAGAAGTAATTCATTAATGAGGTTTCATAAAATTAATTATCAAATTTAATTTAAACAACTAAGAAATAATGAATAAACCCATGATATCCAACCCTAATACCGAGACCTTGCTTCATTGATTTCATTATATTTTCATCTACATTTATATTTCAATTTTTCATTTAATTATTTTAATTTCATGTTTTCCAAAAACATCAAAAACTTTATTTTCAAAAAATAAAAAAAACAAAAAAAAATAGATTAGGTGAATTAGAATCAGTGATTGAACTGACTAAAACTCTTCATAAGTGAGATGAACTTGTTCAGCCTCTGTGCTACATTAGGAATATAAATTTTCTTTTGAAATTCCCCACAATAGGCGTGAATCATGTAATCAATATGATTTCAAGGTTTTTGGAATGATCATGTCTAGTATGAGAATACACTAAGATATCATCCATGAAAAAAACCATAAAGGAATCCAAGTATGGGTGGAAAACCTGATTTATCAAGGCCATAAAAAAGTACGCATGTTCATTAGACCGAATAGCATCACTAGATACCCATACAATACATACCTACTTTATAATTATATAAGTGGTATATCGAAGGGCCTAAATCACACATTATGGTAGACTGATCTCAAATCGGTCTTCAAGAAGACCATGGGTCCTTAGAGCTGGTCAAAGAGATCATCTATATGAGGAAGTGGGAACCATTTCTTTATGGTAAGCTTATTAAACCATCTATAATCAACCCACATCCTTATGGTACTATATGCCTTATTGGAGAAAACTATATGTGAACCCCAAGTAAATGTATTTGGTCATATAAATTCTTTGGATTAAAATTCATCAAACTAACTCTTGAGTTCCTAAAGCTCAGTGGGATTTATCCTGTATAGAGTAATAGATAATGGTTCTTCTCCTAGAATAAAATCAATAGTGAACTCCACCTCTCTCTTAGGAGGTATCCTAGAAAATTTTCCAAGAAAAGAATCTATGAATCGGTCCACCACTAGAGGAAATAATGTTTGTTATACTCTATGATAATCATGATAAAGGAAAGAAATCTAGGATGAAACTTTTCCCAGCTCATGATGCTCAGGTCCTGCTATAGTTTCTTAGAAATCCTATTATCCTTTATAAACATAGCTACCACCCTCTAGTGATATAAAAGAAACCGTCCAGTGATAACAATAAATATAGTCTCGATAAGGCACTAACCAGTAAATATCTAGAATTATATCAAAACTTGTCATCTTAGTGAAAAAAATATTCCACAATAAATGGTAATCACTAGTCTTGAGGGGAAACTCCTTAAATTGGTGAAAATTTTATAATCATACTCCTAACGGAGTATCAAGAGTCATTACCCCGCAAAATTACTCAAATTGAGTCTAAGAATCTCCATTAAAGTTGCAGATAAGAACGAGTGTGAAGCGCTAGTATAAAATAAATAAAATACAATAGTAGAGGTTACTGATATTTTACCTCACACTATATATGGCCCAGAACTCTTCTCCTTAGGTATAGGTTTCACTGCATATAACTGGCCAGATCTACGGCCCTAAGATAGAACCTAACCGCCTTGAGTTGGTTCATTCTGTTGGTAATACACACTAAGATTCGATCTTCCTCATCCTATACATCTTATGGTACTCCAGCTCCTGTCCTGGTGTAGTGTCACTAATCCCACTCCAAAATTCTAAGCAAGTGTATATCCTCTCCCACTGGGAATTGGTGAGAAGGTCCTATAGAATTTATAAAGATATACCATTTTACCACTATCTTGGTACTGTATTATGTCCCTCTCACACTGGGGATTCATGTGACCGAGTCTTCTACACTGATGACATACCATATAACTACTAATGTAGATATTTTGACTTCCAGGAGGACCCTAGGTATTCAAGTTCTGGATCAAGATAGTCCAAACAGTCTTCAATAATCTTGATATAGTCATGGATAGGAG
Source organism: Viscum album (assembly GCA_963277665.1). Lineage (NCBI taxonomy): Eukaryota > Viridiplantae > Streptophyta > Magnoliopsida > Santalales > Viscaceae > Viscum > Viscum album. Next base: position 986,791,386 of record OY728166.1, on the reverse strand, counting down.
GGTAGATCTTACTTCATATATGCTTCATAGAACTACTGATCATTAGTGGGATATTTTTAAGGAAGCTAGGTGGCAGAATGAGCTATCTTGGAAGGACTTAGAGATGAATTTCCTAAACCATTTATCTCCTGATACATTGAGGGGTGAAAAATATTTTGAGATCATGCATCCAACATAAGAGATAATTTTGGTGATGGACTATGTTAGATGCTTCACCTACCTACAGCACTTTATGCCATCTTTGGATGCTGATGAGATCTCTAGGGTGAGACATTTTTAGGATGGTCTTCATTATGAGATCAATTCATAGTTGAAATTTTTTTGTCTAATTATTTTTGAGGATGTGATGAACCAAGAACTCATCATAGAATGGAATTAGAGACAGGTCTCGAGCAGTGGCTAGGTTGTTTCAGCAGGGTGAACTGGGAGCTCTTATTTGGGTAGAAAGAAGCACTTCTATAATAGTTTCCACCATGGTAGTAGTGGGTAGACTAGTCATGGAAGTGGATATCCATATTAGTATCGTGTTTCATTCCAATGCTATCAGTGTGGCAAGTTCAACCAAAATCACCCACAGTGTCCTTACCCTACAGTTGAGTGTCACATATGTAGAATATTGGGTCATCTTCAGAGGTTCTATGTGAAAATTCCATAGAAACTAGTGGAAGGGGATCAAAACATGAACATGAGTTGGGAAGGGGCTTATCTACCCCTCAGCAAGCTAGTAGCTAGAGTTCCGCTGGTTGTTCAGGCTGAGGCAGGGGACGTGGTACCCCGGTGTAGGAGAAGCAGTACCAAGAAAGGGAAATAGATCAGATTTTTCAGGTTAGAGCCTAGGTTCAAGGGACAAGTCAACTGCACATTATATAGACTACTCCAGCTAAAATGGATGCAGGAATGTCTACCGTCAAAGATATGATTCTTATATCATCTACCTTAGATTTCATTTTGTTTGATATATGAGCAACACATTATTTCTTATCATCTATTTTTTCTAATGGTTTAGTCTTGTATGGGAAAATATTGGATTGTTCTTTGAACATTTACATGCCATTGATAGTGTGGTCATGGAATATCAAATGTTTCAAGGTGTATTCCTTAGAGATTGGTGCTTACTATTTCTTTTGGGAATTTTTCATGCTAGAAATGAAAGGCTTCGACTTTATTCCTAATATGGGTTGTCTAGTTCTATATTAGTCTCATATCAACTGTTACAGGAGGAGAGTTACCTTTCTATCTATAGAAGGAGGAAACTATTCTCAACAAGGTGATTTGGATATTTATCTTTTCAAGAGATAAAAGGTAGGGTGACCTCTGACTAAAAGGTAGGGTGACCTCAGACTAAAAGAAATGTAACGCATACCAAGAATTAGACTAAAAGAAAGGTAACTCTCTCACAATCAAGTCAAAGCCTTTAGTCTGAGTATTGATCCTCACTTTTCAAGAGGAGAGTTACCTTAGATTTTCAGGATCTAAAAGGTAGGGTGACCTCAGTACCTATCCTCACTTTATCTATGTTGGGTAAATCATATACTTTTTACTATGACACATCTAGAGTTTCACTAGTACTAGTTCTAATATAAGAGGATCGAGTGGTCTCTTTTGGCTCTAGGTAGCTGATACCGCATGAGAGTAATTACCCTACTCACAATATGGAGTTATCAGTGCTGGTACATGCCCAGAAATAATAGAGACACAATATCATAGGTGAGAGGTTTTTGGTATACACTAACCACAAGATCCTCAGGTACATCTTTTCTCAATGGGACTTAAACCTTTGGCAGAGGAGGTGGCTTGAGTATTTGTAGTCTTTAAACATCAAGTTGGATTATACACTGGAAAAGGGAAATGTAATTTCTAATGATTTGAGACTAAATACACAGACATAGGTAGTATATGATTCTTACAATGAGTGGTATATGATGGCCCTCTTTACAAACATGTATCTAGATGTCCAAGACTCTCAAGGTCTAGTAGCTCTGACTTTAACATCTATTATACCCCTGATCTTGGATCAGATTAAGACCAAGAAGTTATCTAATATAGATAGTATAAATCTAAGAGACAACTTAAATGGTGGATAGACACTATTAGGATGGTCTCTCGTTAGTGGAAGTTCTCTTCTTTTATTTATCCAAGTATGGGTTCTTACGGGCTTACGTGAGGAGCTGATGAGGGATTTTCATGCTTCTAGATGGGTGGTACATCCTGATTTGACATAGATGTATCGTGATCTTGATAGAAAGTACTGGTGTTCAAGAATGAATATGGAGGTATCAATATTCATGGTTATATTCTTCACTTGTCAGCAGGTGAAAGTTGGGCATCAAAGACTAATTGGGCATTGGCAGCATTTTTCCATTCCTGAGTGGAAATGGGATGATGACACTAGGGATTTTGTGATAGGATTACCCAAGAAAAACCATAAGAATGATGTTTTATGATTTATTTTGGATCTAATAAATAAGTTATCCCACTTCTTACCTATTAGTGAGATCTTCATAGTTGATGATCTGGGTAGTATTTATGTGCACGAGGTGGTTCAGTTACATGGTGTTCTGATGAGTATCATTTTAGATAAAGATCCTTGTTTCACATCACATTTTGGGTAGGTTATTTAGAATGATTTGGGATCATGGGTTCTTTTGAGCAAGGAATAACATCCTCAAACTGGTGGTCAATCTGAGCGGACTATTCAGGTTATTTAGAATATGTTACAAGCCTATGTTTTGGATTTTTCTGGATCATGGGAGAAACATATGTCACTCATAGAGTTTTCATATAATAATAGATTCAAGGAATCAATCTAAATAGAACCTTTAGAGTATTTGTATGGAAGGTTGTGTCGTTCACCTCTTTGTTGTATGGAGTAAGGTGAGTTAGCACTTATTGGGCCTAGTCTCATGCAAGATACATCTGAGTAGGTTCAGTAGACCAGACATCGGTTTGTGACCACGTAGAGTAGGTAGAAAATATATGTTAACCATTGTATATGACCTCTAGAATTCAAGTTTGGTTATCATGTTTTCTTTTGGGTGTCACCTATATTAGGGAAATGTTTTATTAGGAAATAGGTAAATCTAGAACCCAGGTTTGTCAGGCTGTTTAAGATATTAGCAGGGGATGGTCCAGTGGTGTACCATTTAGCCCTTCCACAATGCTATAGTGCCATGAAAGATGTGTTCCATGTGTCACAGCTATAAAGATATCATCCAGACCCTTCACATGTGATAAACATAGAAAATTTTGAGATTTTTGTTGATGTTTACTTTGAGGAGAATCTGATATGGTTTATGGATCGTAGTGAGAAATATCTTCAGGGTAATACTATACCATTGGTTCGAGTGTAGTGGGAACATGGGAAAGTTCAAGAGGATACCTAGTAGAGGGAGTTTTATATACAAAAATAGTGGCTATACATGTTCACTAAGACCTCACAGTGATTCTTGGAGAAGCTTAGGGATGAGATGTTATATTTTGGGGAGGTTTTAAGATCTCATCTTTTTTCAGGTATATATCTATTTGAGTTTTTTTCATTAATTTTTTTCATTTTCAAGTAATTTTTTCCTCATATTTAAAACTTTGTGGTAGTTTTATATCATGTATAACTATTTTTTGAATAAAAATAGTCTTATTTTGTGAGGAAACTTAAGAAAATCAGAGAGAATCCACGTGGAGATCCTTTAATGGGGAAAATGACCTAAATTCCCTAGATGTGTGTTTTTTTTTAATTAATGGAGTCTGGGTAAATTGTTCAAGTTTTTGATGAGTTATTGTTAAGTTGAGAAGAATTAAGGGGGGTTTTAGTTGTTTATAAGGAAAATAGGATGAAAAAACCATCTTCGGAACATTTACATGCCATGTAAAAGGATAACACATCATGTAATATTCGGGTGTTTTTAATAAAATAATATGGGGCGATGTGTTTTTCAGTGTATTCCATTAAAACATTTACATGACATGTAGTTGCATTAAATTCCATGTAATTCCACAACCTACTATTTTAAAATATGTTGTACAATTGAATTTTCATTCTAACTCACTACAACCTTCTTCTCTCGACCCTAGGGCACCTTCTAGGAGACTTTGGAGTGCCAACCTCCCTTCGAGACATCCCAATAATTTCTTTTATCCAAATTAGGTGGTTTTTGTCTAGTTTTTTTCTTATCTCCTTTTTTCTTCCAACCTTAGTGGTGTAATATCTTGACTATGTGTGTTGGTTGGTTTTGATCTTGATTATTTTTTATCTAGGAACCTCATTGTGATCATCATCATCTTCTTCCTTATGAGTTTTTTACATTGGAATCATTTTTTGATTGTCAGTAAAGGTATGGAGTCCAAATATTAACCCTATGGCTTGATAATTTCCATGTATATGCAATATTTTGATTATTTCAACATAATTTTCACCTAAATTAGTTAAATAATGAATGAGATTATTCCTTGGAGTCCTTTAGTTTCAATTGGATTTTGACCTGGATTATGGGTACCCATTGGGTAAGATAACCTTGAGTATAATTGAATTAGATAATGTATTAATGTGTTTTTATTATGAAATGAGAGAATCCCTAAGTTATGGATTATTTATTATTATTTTTATTGTTGATCAATTGTGATATAATTGAAAGTGGTAATTGAAAGACGAATGGTAATTCGTATAATTAATCACTGATGTTTATGATGTGATATTGTGATATCCATGTTTTATGATAGGACTTTATTCCTTTTTGAAATGCTTATATATCATGAATGTCCCTCAAATAGGAACACTTATATGTTTTAGTGCTGATATTGAGTGGGCTCGGCTCAATCCCATGTTGTAATGCTTATAGTGAGTGGGATCGGCCTAATCCCATTCTAAAATGTTTATAGGTATTTTACTCGGATACTGTAATGCTTATAGGGCTTTGAACAAGAATATTATGTCTATTCCATATTTATAGTTATGGTTGATGTGCTTGTGAGACATGATTAGAGATATTTTATTGTGATGCTAAAGAAGGTTATTTTACCATGGTTGTAAGACATGATCAGAGATATTTCAACATGGAGTCAAAGTAGGTTGTTATTGTATTTTATTAATTGTTGAACTAATTAATAAACATGTTTATCACTTTATTATATACACTTCTTATCAGATTGGTTTGTTTATACACATTGGTGTAGACCTATTAAGTTATACTCACAACCTATTTTGGCCACCATTTGGTACCTAAGAAGATTATGTGGATGCGGGTATGGACAAGGGAAAAGGACCTTGTTATTGATTGTTTTCTTACTGGATGGGATGGAGTTTGGAGGTGGAACTGACATAGGTTTTGGGATCGGGGATTTTTGAGTCTTTGTTTAACTCTTATAGTATTTTACTTATATTGTTTCTAGTATGACATTTAGTTTCATTCCATCATGTCATTACATTATTCCTATTATTATTTATTAGATTATTCAGTTGGATTTTATTATTGGTTTTTGATTTGTCTATACTCTAATTTATTTCATTTATATGGCTTATTTCTACTATCATGACACTTATTACCAGGGGTTATAGTCTATCCACTATACATTTTACACCCCCTCTACTAATCGGCAGCCTCTGTCTTACGGGGAGGCATGCTTGAGGCTTCATAACCAACCATTTTTATCCACATGAGAGAGATCCGAATTGGGGGATGTTACAGTTCAGGTGTCACAACTTATCCATTATCTTCATGATGAATCTCATGTCATTGATTAGGGAGAAATTAATGTTAATGGTGATTCATTTTTTGATAATATTCCCATGAATATCTAGGACCTCCATGAGAAGGTGTTTCACGAGCATGTTATTCCCTTAGTTTATGTCCTTTAGTGGCACGATGGCATGGAGGAGAGAAGCTAGGAACATGGTTATAGATACTCACTCAGTATCTTGAGTTTTTTTATCCTTAGTTATTCTTTTTTATCAATTTTTTTAGGTTTACCTTTTTCAATATTATGATATGGTTCCCTCTTCCTCTATGCCTTTTTTGTGTCCTTTATCCTATTTGAGAGGTATCCCCCCTCCACTATATAGTATTGTATATCTACCTTGTTTCTTTGAGTGGTATAGTTGTTCTCTTATGATGATTATATTCTTAAGAGGTATCTCATAGTTTGGTTGTTCAAAAAACCCTTTTTCCTTCCCTTATCTTTGGGTTTGGTTTTGATTATGGAGTACGAGAATCATTTGATAGTTATCTGATGTAAAGTCTTATATCCTTGAAGGCCCTTCCTTTACATTTTTTCAAGGTTTGTTAGTGTTGAGAAGGATTTTGGGAGGGTTATTTCCTTTCTAAGGTTCACAATTTCCTAGTGGAGGGTGTGGTACTAGTTGTTTTGGGATTTTAGTGCCTAGTAGTTGGTCATGTGGTGATCGAGTACACTATGACAAAGAAATATCTTTCCAATCAATGTTGAAGGTAATATTATTTTAAATTTTCTCCTATGTAAAAAAATCAATGTGAAATTTCCAAGGGTGGGTGTGGCATAAGGTGTGGCACCTTGGGGGACCACCTATCCATAATGGGTAAGAGGCGCTCACCATGTTGTCACCTTATGCATGGTAAAGTGGAAAATGGCTAGGTTATTAGCACCAGAACATTTTTTATGGTCATTGAGGATAAAAAAGGATCCATCGTAGCTTAGATCACATTTTATTTGAGGTCGTGGTGATGATCAAATTTCATTTTTAAAATGCCCATGTTTTGGGGATCTAGACACTGGAGAATTGGACCACCCTTTGACTAAGGTGCCATGGTATAGTAGGAGGTCACTACATCATAGTGGATTATAGTAGGATTACCTATATAAATAAAGGGATCAGAATCTCTCCTTTAGTTTCTTTTCTTCTCCTTCAATCCTTGGCTAACTCTAGACCCCTTGGAACCCTCTTTATCATCTTCTTTAAGGACTCTAACCCCTTGGATCATGGAGTATTGAGTGATATTGATTCATGGTACCCTTTTCCTTCTCTTTAAAACCCTTATTCATTATTCCTTTTTTGGGGTTATCATTTTGGAAATACCCTCAGTTTTGGGGCACATTTTTTAGCATAGTTTGTTGGAATCTTTCTAATGATAGGTTCTAATGAATCTTCCTTTGGTTTTGATGGTGTTTAATCATCAATCATTTATTCTTTCTTGGATAATTTTTAAATTCTAAATCAAGGTATGGGATTCATTGATTATTCTTTCTTTTATGTTTAATAATAAATTTATCTTGATCTATATCTTTGAGTAATAGTGGAATTAGCCTTAATGGAGATTAAACTGGAAATAAATAATGAATTGATTTTTGGTTGTAGTATTCACATGTGTTTATGTCGTGTTAATGGTTTGCCTCTTGATTTTTTAGATAGTGTGATATCTATTATTTATGATATGTATTATATTGTTTTTTATATTGTAATTTGATAAATAGGTTAAAGATAGTAATTCTTATTAGCTAAATAATAAATAGGTTTGTTTAATTGTTATCATTATTATAATTGATGAAACTGGAAGTTATGCTTGAAACATGTTTAAATAATTTCTTAGTTATTGATATTTTATACATTAGGTTGCTTGTGGTTGTAACCATTGATAAATGAATTTCTTAATTCAAGATGGTAAATAATTGGTTGTCTGAAAAATATAAATTTTTAGGTCCAAGCAAGCATGTTTTCTTCTAAAGGATAGAATCCTTGGTTATAGGGATTTGATTTCTTGTTAACTATTTGTTGTTTTGTTTTTTCCTTTTTTGATTACTCTAGATGTGAGCCTTAATATGTAACATTATGTGAGAATATGATAGCTTATGGTTAATGAGAAATGGGTAGGGAGGCCTTAGTTTTTTATGAAATTCCACACCTATAATAGCGGGATGGATGGTGATATGCATGGTGGCGTTCAGGGATGGAACTTTGATTGATAGAATGGGATAAATCAGGTATTTTCTATTGCTTATTATTATATAATCTTAAATTATTTCTTGTTAATGAATCTATTATAAAGTCTGGATGGTCAGGTTTCTTGTTTTTGTATTCCTTTCCCCACTACATAAAAAATCTAGTTGTAAATGGTATATGAATATTTTATGGTAGCTTAGGATGTGTCTTAGATACCTGGAATTATGGAATGATAGTTACAGTTGAGGTTAAGTCTCGGTAGTTTCCTATAGTGTGGTTTTTGAGTTGTGTGTGTGTGTGTGTGTGTTTGTGTGTGTGTGTGTCAATGTGTGAGTGTGTGTATATATGTATATATGTATGTATGTAATATTATGTGTTGGTATGCATGTTGGTTACCTTTCTTATATATATGTGTATAGAGGATTGTTGTGGATTGTGGTTATTTTAGACACATGTATCTCCAGATATAGTATCCTAAGAATTATTATAGGTATGTTGTGTATGGACTGTAGTGAGTTGAGGTATAATACATGACCTATGGGATGTAGTGGATATCGAAAACTACTTTTTTACTATCTAGATATGTGGTTATTGATAACAATATCATGTGATAAATGGGGTGTATGGTATGTTATAGTTTTCCATATGTTTTTGGGTAGGGTTTTTTATTTGGAGAGAGGTGGATCAGGACGTGTGACATTGGGGAAGAGTGGAAAACTAATGAGGAAGTGGTAATGAGGTATATTTATTTGATATTATACTGGATATTATATTATTACTTATTTTATCCTTAGTGAGAGAACCATGGTGAGGTTGGGAACTTAGCATACCAATTTAGGTGATGATTTAGTTTCACTTGGTTATTCACTAAGCTTAAGTGTTATTTCTTTATATTTTTTACTCGAGGATCTAGGGATTATTCTATTGAGTATACCTATTATGCTCACCCAATATCTATATAAACTATTTTTTAGGTCTGCGTGAGCTGTTTGGTGATCGGGTTGGACATTACTAGCTCGTGGTGTTGTTTAGGATCTTTTTAGGATGCCAAGAATTTCTCTTCTGGTAATTGTTATTTCTTTGGTATCTATTTAGTTGTATAAAATTACAGGAATGTATCAGAATCATTTATTATTTTATGAGTAGGAGTTTTTAGTGTTTTTATCTTATCTCCCATTCATCATTCTTCTTAGAGGGTAATTCCTCCCATTTGTATGTATGATATACAATCGATGATTTTCGTCAACCCATGGCCTATTAGAGACAGGATTTGGGTTTCATTAACACTTTCTCTTAATTTTCATCCTATGAGGGGTAACTTTGTGGGTAGGGGGTCATGAAAATTCCGATACCTTGAATATTTTCCAGATATGTATCTAATCTACTATGTGCTCTTTATTCTCCATGTTTATTATTGCACCACATGTACTGATCATGATCATTTCAAAGATCGAGGAACTATTTGTCTGAAATGAAGGTTTAGAAGTCATTCATGGATTTCCTTGAGTAACAAAACCACCATTTTTCATCAAGAATAGTATTAAAATCCTATCTAATAAACCATGAATTTGAACCTGGGTTAAATGCATAGAGGTTTTAGAAAAGAGTTTCCCTTCCCACCACTTCACATTTGGCATAAAAAAAAGAAATAAAAATAGGATCCAAGTTTGAATTAACCTTCACTAAAATGTGTTGTGTTGAAGAATCAATGATGTCTATAAACATAGGATTATTCTAAAAAACCCAAATATGATCATTAGTTGGGATACCATGTAGTAAGAATCTAACATGTATCTTGTTTGCGTATTCCTATATAGTTTTAGCACTATGTTTTATTTCCAAAAGATTTAGAATATCCACTTTTGAATATTTTATCTCCTTTTTCAAATACTCACATTTTTTCTAGAAACCTAAGCCCTTGGAATTCCAATGGAACCTCATAGCCTTAATTCAACACTTGAAATAAATACATATATTAATGGATAACATGAATCATTATTAACATGTGACCAATCATCAAGATTAACCTACAATAAATGACCAATCAAAGGATGAAGAATAGAGTAATCATATTATAAGTTACTTGATGGGATTTAATCTCATGAATAAATGAAGTTTCAAAGGATTGGATAAAAGGATTATTAGTGTGATATTTTAATATAACACTATTAATGGGTATTTTTTATTTTCAAAAAAATATGAATAGATATTTGTTTTTAAGGGTTTGAAATGTTAGGATACAAGGTAGTTAATGATGAATTTATTTAGAATCAAGTTTATGCAATTCATATATATGATTCACATTAAGGATACAAAATTATTCAAAAAATAACTCCTATAATAGTTAGCTTAGATACTGAATATCCACTTCTTAACACATAAAAATAATAATTTTGAAGGTCCTTGTAAAATATAGACAATATATATCTAAAAAAAATTATAGATTAATTATCCCTCTCAAAAATTTCATTTCCATAATAACATATATACATTAAACACATGGTAATTTAGTCAATGATAATATGAAATAAATTTACTATTATAATATAATAATTCTTATAAAATTTTAATGACTCTTGAAATGATTTTAAGAGAAGGAATGAGAAAATATAATGAATTTTTAATTAAATGGATAACATAAAATTGAATATAGAACACGAATTAAATAGGAAGAAAAAATTTAAAATAGATTCCTATAAAAAAAATAAAAGAAATATAAAGAAATGGGGAGGGAGATATATGAGGGGGATGGGTGGTATAGAGAGAACTCTTGCCTTTATTCACTTTATATCATCGAAACAATCTTTTGAAACTTTAAAAATTGTTTGAATTTGTGAGAAAAGTCTAGGATGGAGATGTTAGGAGAAATAAAAGGATAAATATGAATTTTATATGAACAAATGAGATAGATAAGTGAGTAAAGGAAATGATATTTTCAAATAAACATTTGGATAAACTTCAAATAAAAAAATTGATTAAAAAATTTTATATTCAAAACTTGCAATAATGATTATTCATACATCGTATATGATTTTTCTACTTACATATCTAAATTATTACACTATAAATCACATTTTATCATATCTCAATATTTTTATGTGTATTTTATTTATTTATTTATACTAATTAGGTGGATTACAAACTTCAATCAACTCACACACCTAGGAACCCCAGTGGGTCAAGTCTCATCATTGTCCATAAGGAATGGTAACAACCCACTAGACCTATTTTATTACATTTTTAATTATTTGAATTCTTTATGACTTGGAAATCTATTCTTATTATCTCAAAGTCCCATGGTCTAAAGTCCCATAAAAATATGTCCAATGGGCCCTTGAAGAAGATGACTCAAAGTCCCCACATGAGTATCTTACATCATGTCATAACACCAGTCTCAAGTCATTCCCCCCCCCACTCTAGAGTCATTTCACTTATGTTACTAGTCATGGATGTTGCATCTCCCCCTACAAAATCATTGTATCAGGATTGTAATAAACCAATATGGGTTGAACTAACATGTCATCCAAGATAGATTTCTAAAAATCACAAAGCGTGTTCATGGTCTCCACGATCCGGTGATAAGAACCTAGGTATCAACATACAAAACCTTGGGAATGACTTCACCCTAAAATAAAAAACAACATGTCTTATGTATAACAAGATAAGATAAATAATCAGAGTACAATGTGGGAAAATAAGAACGTGACCAATGGACATAAAAACCAATTCAAAGGATAATTCCTATAAATAAACAAAGCTATGACCAAAACCAAGTCTCCATCTGACTATTTTTCACCACCATACCAAACCTCTATGAAGGTGATATCAACCAAGAGAACTCACTATGACACATGATTTCCTTTTATTTAAATGTATCCTACAAAATCATGACTAAAAATTCCTAAATTAAAAAGTAGGTCATGAGCACTAAATATTAGTAAGATACCACTAAAGAATATATACAAGGTCTATCTCTATGAAACTATTAGTTTTAGATTTAAAACAAACAAAATTTTATAAAATAACCTAAAATGAAAACCATTTTTTAAAACATCCATTTGTTTCCATAAAAACATTTAATATTCATATAAATAAATAATATAAAAAGTACATGAATGATATTAAAGAGTGCATAATCAGAATCATTCATGCAAATACTATATAATAAACATGTGATCAATAAATATGAAACAATACCATTATGTATAAACCCAAGCACAAGTTGGGATCTAACCTATGGGAATATGTACTTAGGCATGTAGAGGAACACTAAGCAAGGAATACCATGAATATTACCTATATATATTCCTACCATAGTCTATTTATATCATAATAATAACATCTAGTGGTGTCGCGCACACTAAGGTTTCATATGTTCATAACCCAGAACATCCAAGGTTCCCAGTGTGCTATATTTTCCAAAACATTTAACTAAAACATGTTCACAATTTTATAAATCATTTTCATAGAAAAACATCACCACTCTTGTGCTTAAAAATCCATTTTAGAGTCAAAATAATCTTTGATTCATTTCATCAAACACATAAAGTGTATAAACTATTTATAAATAAAAACCCCTTTAAAAACCCCTTTTTCATGCCACCCAAGATGAATTTCATAAAATAATAATACCTTGATATCAATTCAAAAAAATCCACAAACCAAACCAAAATAATTTAAAATAAAATTAAGTAATTCATGGGTTAGCACCATTATATAGATACACCTAACTCACTAAAAGAGGAAAACTAGTCAACTTCGAAAAGGAAGATTGTATTTGAAGATATGGGGTCATCATAATCCTAGATCCAATAAAAACACCATAAATTCTCCATCAAAACCATATATTAGGTCACCATACCTCATATATATTAGAACAAAATGGATAATATGATAGCTCGGAGGTACATCTAGAAATAAGATAATAATACAACTGAAAAGACACATATACCTCAAAGAGATCCATCTAGATAAATGGGGATTCACTATAGGACTAAGGGGAGAACCCCCTAAAGAATTAAGGATAGACTAGTTTGGGATATTGAGGAATTATGAGGGAATTATAGGTTAAATCATGTAAGGGAATAAAGATATATTTCTATTTTAATAATTTCACATAAGGTAACATGATTAGGCCACATGGTTAGACAAACTATGTGGTGGCCACTATCTCTTGAAAACCATATTTCATGATTTCCTGGTAATAGTTGTACGGTTTGACAAACCATTCTCATGCAATGAAAAACCTTCTAAACCAAAACCCATATTATCATATGGTTTCCTTGGTGACATGTGTGGTTGGAAAAAACATGCTAAATCCATGGAAATCACCACTGAAACACACAAAGATACATTGCACGATTACCACATGGTTACTAATAATCATGCATTTAAACTATGTTCCCAAACTGTTTTCTCTAAAACTCAAAATTTTCAACCCACACCTCTGTAAAACCTATAGAACCTCACAAGAGATAAACCAAGATAAAATTAAATCATACATGTGACTCAGAGGACATCACAATTCTCCCCACCATAAGATATTTCTTCCCCCAGAATGTTCTTGAGATTCTAGACTTATAAAAAGATAAGTACACTATCTGATCTTTAATTCTTCACACTCCCACATCTCATGGCTATCTCATCCACACTTCCATAATACATAGACCAAGGGAATAATTTTATTTCACAACACCCTATACTAAAAATCTATAACCTATATTGGTTACTCAACCAATGAGGTATCGAGATCAAGACCAAAATCTTTCATCTCTATCACATGGGAGGGATGCAGTTGATAGCTCCTAAATTGAGATACATGAATCATGTAATGTAATGGTTTCAAGATAGACAGTAAGTATAATTGATAAGAAACATTTCCGAGTAGTTTGATGATCTCAAAAGGTCTAAAACCATGATGAAAATTTTTTCTGGTTATCCAAATGATAACATCCCAAATGAGGTGAAATCCAAAGAAAAACTCGATCACCTACTAAAAACTCAAACAGACAATAACAGTGGTCTACATAACATTTTTGGTGTATTATAACTACTGTAAACTTTTTATTGAGGTAACTAAACCATCTTCATCAGCCCTAAACAAGGACCATTCCTACAAAATACCATTCTTCAACCCTATACTTACATCAAGGAGATCTATAAGGATGCTCATTAAACACTTAGAAATGAATATCCTTAATCAAAAGGAGAGGTATATTCCAAACCCTAAAACTATTGAAATCAAGCACACATACCTGAAGTGCATCCCCAATAATTGGATGATTCATCTAGTCTAAATATTCATCTAAATATTGAAAGTCATTTTTTAATTCGACTGAGAACCCATTGAATTTATAAATCCTTTCTAGAATTGTAATGCAATACGCAGGTAACTTCGAAATACAGTAACTACATGTGCACAAAGGAGATTCAAAACCCCTTGATTATACAAATGTTAAAGATCTTCTACCAAAATCACTTCCTTGGTAGGAAATACATGAGATGATTTTTTGAATCAGGTAATGATCACCCTAAACTGTATCTTCTTCTCCATTTGTAGTCTATAGTAGTTCAATTATGAGGTAAATGGGGTCGTCATCCAAACTCCATAATGGAATGGATAAGGCCACATAAAACTGGTATTTCTTTAGTATTCTTCTTCAATTTTCTAGCAGGTAGATCCTTGTAGCATAAATTATGCAATCAACCAGCTCATTTTGGGTCACTAACATTGATGTCTTGGTTCATTACACATCCAATTAACCTTGTAGTTCATGGACTAACTAGACCTATGTTCATGACCAACCAAACTTTGAATCAAATCAACCAGAACAACCAACTACCACTTCATTCACATAGCACCGTTAGGAGACCAAAACTAGAACCCAAGGTCTCCCCAGTATAAAAGGTTTCATTAAAATACAACCAATAAGTATCTACTACTTTCCTGATCTAAATATGATTGCACAAGGAAGAACCATATTTATCACATGATGAGAATAAAATCACATTAAATTCTTAAGAACAACCAAGATAACTTCTAAAAATAGATTCACCAAGGATCCCTCCTTTGATTTCTTTATAACCTGCATTTGAAATTCCTTACTCGAGGTATTTATGGACACACATCCTATTGTTAGATTTTACACAACATTGATATTGAATATATAAAATCACTTAACCCGGTATTTATATCATATAATCATATGTCTCAATGTAAAAGTACACTTCAGGATTCTCTGATTTTAATGTATTTATAAACTTCTCACTAAGGGAATAATGCCACAAAGTTCCAAGATCAATCACAATCGTTATCTACTAAAGGTTATGGTGATATAGATTCTTTCTAAGGGGAAATAATTTTTTAAATCCTTAATCCATCGCACATTTCTTGATATCAAATCATATCCTAATTTCATGCCTAAGGCTTCATAGTAACATTGTTAAGACCCAACTGGTTTATAAAGAATAAACATTCAAGTCGAATTTATCCTCACCTCCATCCTTTAAAATAAGACTAGGTTTCATATTACCCAACACAAGGATCTAAGGAGTAAAAAGACATAACATGAGTATCCCCACCATTTAGATTCAATATAAAATGGTGCAATAATTATCAACTTCACTGATACAAGAGAGTATCAAAATTATAACCTAGAATTCCATTGGAACTCTAGATACTCAATGAAACACTTGAAATAAATACATATATTAATGGATAACATGAATCATTCTTAATATGTGACCAATCATCAAGGTTAACCTACAATAAAGGACCAATAAAAGGTTTAATAATATAGTAATATTAGTATAAGTTACTTTATGGGATTTAATCCCATGAATTGATGAATTTTTAAAGTATTTGATAAAAGGATTATCAGTGTGATAATTGAATATAACACTATGAATGGATGTTTTTTATTTTCAAAAAATATGAATGGATGTTTGTTTTCAAGGGTTTATAATGGTAGGATACAAGGTAGTTATAGATGAATTAATATAGAATCAAGTTTATGAAATTAATATATATGATTCGCATTAAGGATACAAAATTCTTCATAAAATAAATCCTAGACTAGTTAACTTAGATACTGAAGATTGACTTCTTAATGCATAAAAAAATAATTATGATTTCCTTGTAAAATATGGACATATAAAATTTATTTTCAAGATAAAGTATCCCTCTCAAAAATTTCATTTCCATAATATGATATATACATTAAATACATGTAAATTTTGAAAATGATAATATTAAATGAATTTTATATAATGATAGAATAATTCTTTGATAATTTTAATGACTCGTGAAATGATTTATATAGGGAAGGATAAAATCTAATAAATTTTTCATTAAATGGATAACACCAAAATGAATATAGAACACTAATTAGATAGGAATATTAAATTTAAAATAGATTATTAGAAAAAAATTACAAGAAAGATAGAGAGATGGGGAGGGAGGGAGGGAGAGGGGGAGGGATAGAGAGAAATATTACCTTTATTCTCTTTATATCAACAAAATAATATTTCAAAACTTATAAAATTCTCTAAATTTGTGAGAAAAATATAATATGGAGATGTTGAAATAAATTAAAGGATGGAAGTAAATTTTATATGAGAAAATGAGATAGATAAGTGAGTATAGGATATATTATTTTAAAATAAAAATTTGGATAAACTTCAAATAAAAAATTGAATAAAAAATTATATTCAAAACTTGAAATAATGATTCTTCATGAATCATATATGATGTTTCTACTTACATATATGACTTATTAAAATATAAATCACATTTTAAAATATTTCAATATTTTTATGTATATTTTATTTATTTATTTATACTAAGTATGGGGATTATAACCATCAATCAAATCACACACCCAGGCACCCCAGTGGGTCAAGTCTCATCCTTTCCCACAAGGAATGGAAAGAACCCACTTGACCTATTTTATTACATTTTTTAATTTCCAAAAGTCCATGTGTATTTGAAATCCATTTTTCTTATCTTGAAGACCCATGGGATGAAGGCCTAGAAAAATATACCACATAGGACCCTGAAATAGATTGCCCAAAGGAACCACATGATTACCATGCATCATGTCATAACACCAGTCTCAAGTCACGTCCCCACCCCCCTCCAGAGTCATTTCACCTATATTAATAGTCATGGATGTTATGTTTCCCCTGCTAAATCACTACATCATGCTTGTAACAAACCAATCTGGGTAGACCTAACATGTCACCCAAGTTGTCCTGTCACAAAGCCCGAAGTGTGATCTCAATCACCACGGGTTGGTGATAAGAACCTAGGTATCAATATACAAAACCTTGGGAATTATTTCTCCCTGAAAGAAAACACAGCATGTCTCATGTGTAAAAAGATAAGATAAATAATCAGATTACAATGTGTTAGAATAATAACATGACCAAGGGATATAAAAAACCAAAATAAAGGATAAGTCTTGGAAACAACAAAAAATCAAGACCAAAACCAATCTCCATCTGACTATCTGTCACCACTATCCCAAACGTCTACCAAGGAGATATCAACCAAGAGAAGTTTATATTCCACATGACTTCCTTATCTTGAAATGTATCCTAAAAAAAATACAAATTCCCAAAGTTAAAAGTAGGTTTTGATCATTGAAGATCAATATCATACCACCAAATATTCTATAAAAGGTCTATCTCTAAGAAAATATTAGATTTATATTTAAAACAAACACAAGTTTATAAAGAAAATTAAAATGAAAACCATTTTCTAAAACATTATTTGCTTTACATAAAAACATTTCATATTCATTTAAACCAATAATATTACAATTATATGAATGATAGTAAAGAGGTATTAACCAGAATCATATGTGGAAATACTTTACAATAAACATGTGAGCAATAAACATGAAATAATACCATCATTTATAAAACCAAGCACAATTGGGATATAGAATATGGGAATAAATACTAATAAATTCGAAGGAACACTAATCCAATCATATTGTGAATATTAATGATATCAATTAATACCACAGTCTATCGATATCACAAGAATAATATCTAGTGGTGCCACAGACACTAAGGTTTCATATGTCCATAACTTGAAACACCCAAGGTTCCCAATGTGCTATATTTTCCAAAACATTTAAATAAAACATGCTCACAATCTTATAAATAATTTTCATAGAAAATAATCACCACTATTACACTTAAAAATAAATTTTAGATTCAAAATAATCTTTGAGTCATTTCATCAAACACATAAAGTGTAGAAATTGTTTTAAAATAAAACCCCATTTTCCATGCCTCCCAAGATTAATTTCATAAAATAATTATCCCTTGGTATCAAATCAACAAATTTAACAAACCAAAACAAAGTAATTTATGAGAACATTAAGTAATCCATGGGTTAACACCATTATATAGAGACACCTACCTCACTAGTGAAGTAAAACTAGTCACCTTCAAAAACAGAGATTGGATTTGAAGAGATCAGGTCATCACAATCCTATATCCAAGAGAAACAACATAAATTCTCCATATTAACCATATATCAGTTCATCATACCTCATATAGGTTAGAAAAACGTGTATAAGATGAGATATCATAGGTATATCTCAAAAGAGTAGAAAAAGACAACTAGAAATACACACATGCATTAAAGAGATCCATCTAGATCAATGGGGATTCACCATGGGCTAAGGGGAGAACCCCCTAGAGCATCAAGGATATGCTATTTTGGGATAATAAAAAATTAGGAGGGAATTATAGGTTAAATTGAGTGAGGTAATTAAGATAAATTTCTATTTTAATAATTTCATATTAGGTTACATAGTTAGACCACATGGTTAGAAAAACAGTGTGGTAGCCACTATCTCTTGAAAACAATGTCTTATGATTTTTTGGGAATAACTAGAAGGTTTGAAAAACTATTCTCAACCCATGTGAAAAGCTTTAGACAAAACTCATCCTATAATATGGTTTTCTTAGTGACATATATGGTTATAAAAAACCATGATCAATCCATATAAATTGCCACTATAACTCTCAAAGACACATCGCATGGTTACCACACGGTTACTACTAACCATCTACCTAAACCATGTGATTGGCCAATTTTTCCTAAAACTCTAAATATTCAACCTATGTATCTTTAAAACCTATAGAACCTCATCAGAGATAAACCAAGATAAAATTAAATGGTACATGTGACCCAAATGGAATCACAATTCTCCCCACCATAAAATATTTCTTTCTCCAGAAAGTGATCAAGATTCTAGACTCACAAAAAGATAAGCCCACTATTTCATCATAAATGATTCACAATACCACATATCATGGCTATCCCATCCACACTGCCATAGTACATGGACCGAGGGAATCATTTTACAACACATCATTGTATCTTAGTTATCTATAACCTATATTGGTTTCTCTGCCACTAATTTATTGGTCTTAGGACCAATATATTCCTACTAAATCACATGGGAGGGATATAGTTGATACCTCCTAAATTGAGATAAATTAATCACATCGTGAAATGGAGTCAATAAATATGGTAATTCCAATTGATAAACCACATTTCCAAGTCATTCAATGGTCTAAAAAGGGCCAACAAACTTCGTTGCCAACATGACCCAATTAACCAAATGGTAACATCCCAAATGAGGTGAAATATTGAGAAAAACTCAATCACCTACTAAAAACTCAAAAAAACAATGATGGTGGTCTATATAACATTTCTAGTGGCTTAAAACTACTATCAACTTTTTATTGAGGTAACTAAACCATCTCTACAATCCCTAGACAAGGCTTGATCCTACTAGAGACCATTCACCAACCCTTGACCAACATTAAGGAGATTCATAAGGCTTCCCATGAAACACCTTTAAGTGAGTCCCCTTAATCAAAAAAGTAGGGTAGATTCTAAACCTGAAAACCACTAAAATCAAGAATGCATTCATGAAACACATCCTCAATAATTGGGTGATTCTTCTAGATTGAACATTTATCTAAATATTGAAAATAATTCTTGACTTAGACCAAGAACCCATTGTATTCAAAAATACTTTCTATAATTGTAATATAATATGTAGGTAACTTCTAAAGATGGTAACCATAGGTACACCAATGAGCTTAAAAACCCCTTGATTATATAAACATTCAAGATCTTTTACAAAAATCACTTTCTTGGAAGAAAATATATGAGATGATTTCATGAATCACGTAATAATAACCCAAAATCATATCTTCTTATACATTAAGAGTATGTGATAGTTTAATTATGAGGTCCATGAGTCCTTTATCCAACCTCTATAATGGAATGAATAAGGCCACATCAAATTGGTAGGTCTTTAGTGTTTGGATTCACTTTTCTAGTAGGAAGTGCCTTGTGACATAAAGTTTTCAATCAGATAAATCATTCTGGATCACTAACATTGATGTATCATTTCATGACACATTTTAGTAACCCTAGAGTGCATTCCCCAACTATACATGTGTTCAGGACCAACAAAAATCTGGCTCATATCAACCAAAACAAATTAATACCTCTTATGTTACATAGCAGTATTAAGAGATTGAAACTAGAACCTGAGGTCTCCCCACCATAAAATGTTTCATTAAAATTCATACAATCGGTATCCACCGCTTTCCTGAGCTGAATCTGATTGCATAAGGAAGAACCATATTGATCATATTATGAGCCTACAATCACATTAAAACCTTTACCAAAACTAATAGAACTTATGAAAAGAAATTTACTAAGGATCCCTCTTCCTTTGAATTATTTATAGCCTTCATTGGTAATTCCTTGTTGGAGGAATTTGTGGCCACACATCCTATTTTGAGAGTTTACACAACATCGAGATCAAAGATCTGAAATCACTTAACCCACAATTTCTATCATGGGATCATATTCCTCTAGGTAAAATTACACTTCAGGATTCTTTGATTTGAATGTATTTATAAACTACTCATTGGGGGAATAATGTCACAAAGTTTAAAAAACAAGAATATTCATTATCTACTCAAGTTCACTATGAGATAGATTCTTTCCATGAGGGCATAATTGGTGAAATCCTTAAGCCATCACCTATTTCCCAACCTAAAACATATCTCAGTACCATGCATGAGGCTTCATAGTAACATTGTCAAGACCCAACCTTGTTTAGTATGAATCTACATTGGAGCTAAAGTTAACCTCACCTATAGTGTTTTAAAGAATTCCTAGGTTTTATATTATCCAACACATGGATTTAAGGAGGATAGAGACCTATAATAAGTCTCCCAATCATTTATATTCAATCTAAAATGGTGTGACAATGAAAAACTTCACCAATACAAGAGAGCATCAACATGATAATTGAGGTTTCACATTCCATTCAGAGGAAACCCCTAAGATCCCTATAAAAAACCAAGGAAAAATTATTATATCATTAGGTATAGACCACTAAAATGGAACTAAATCAAGAATAAAAAAGGGAACTATCTCCTAAGAAAATTTCAAAGTATCATTAGGAAAACACTGGTTAAAACACCATATCCACCACATCTCACATAACTAAGAGATAGTTCAAATAAAGACATTCCTCAAAAATAAATGACATGTCTCTAGTATTGGGTCATTATACTACATTCATGGTAGCTTGGGTTTAGATAATAAAATTTGGTGGATCTATCTTAATACAACTGACAAAAATCATACCTCTGATGAAATGAGGCATGAAGAAACTAGATGTGTCCACTGATCTCAATGAAGTATCCTAAAGATGATATCAAAGGTCACGCCCAAAAAAGGATATCTAAAAACTAAAACTTCTCTAAAAATATATATCATGAACCCATAAAGGTCATAACCTAAACCATAGGATGCACTCAAGATTCCACTCCCTCGTAAGAACACTAGGAATCCAAGAAAACTGGTCATTTCCAATTTAACTTCCCCACTGGGCTACCAAGATACAAAAGAACAATGAGAGAGAAGATAACTCTTCCCACTCCATTTGAATCATGATAAATACTAAATATAAGTGTAAAATACCACTCTCAAGTAAAGTATATCACTTAAACTCATGACCTATCTAGAATAATTACTCAAACTATAAAATATGATAACTCCATCTAGTCATGTCCTTGAAAGTAAAATAGATAACCCTAATATACAACAAAGGGTTAGGCTAAACATAAAATTTAACAAAGAAAGAAAACACTATTATAGAATTTTTAAAACAAACCCCCTTAAAGAGAAGAAACCTATTTTAAAATATATTTAATTCAAAAACCTCCAAACGCCATTTAAAAATGAGTTATACAAACAACCCATTTCAGATGTAAACCTCTTTCACTACTCTATAAAAATAAAAAATAGGATAATTGCACAACTCTTCAATTACAAGATGATACCTCTTATGTTTCAAGATAAAGAATTAAAGAGGATTCATTTTCATCTTGAATTTCATTATCCATGTTTGAAATTATTTAAAATAAAATGCCATTCAAGTTATAAAATTAGCTTTTCTTAGAGGTCAGAACCTTCTTTGTATTTATCATTTTTCATTAAAAACCATTTTCTCTTCAATATTACATATTGATAAAAATCATGTATTTTCACTTAAAACCAAAAACCCACCCCGTTAAAACTTTATGGTAAAAACCAATTTCTTTTCAAACATTTAATAATTATTTATGAAAATCTTCAAGCATGTAAAATTATTACATTTAGATCATTAACCAATTTGGAAACCAAAACATTTTTTTAGGTTTTCATGATTAATAAATAATTTCCAAACACATGAGTTAGAAACCAAGAATAATTTTACAATAAAACATTAAAGATTCACTTTTCAAACTAAAAAAATTCTAGGAAATCCATTTTTCACACATAAATTGGTTATACTACACATGTATAAATAAAATCATGTCACAACCATCAATAAAACTAGTTCATGATATCAACATACCCCAGGAACTGCCTTGATTCTTTTCTCATCAATGAGAGTCACTCAAAGAATCTAATAATCGTGGGTTATAAGTAATAAAATAAGGGAAGTGTGGAATCATGATCAACCTAGACAGATGGTGGACATCCATGTTCCAATCATGTCACAACCACTTTAAAATTTCCAAAATCAAGTGTTTGATCACTATATAGTCTGTCAAGCCATAAAATTCATCTACACAACTTGACCCTTCTTTCCATTTACACCCAAAATCCAAAACAACATATAAATTAAATATAGACTACCCATGGAAACTCAAGTGGCATCATGAAATGTGGTAATCAAACACTTACTCATGATGTACTCCTTGAGCCCTAAAAATCCCTAGAACCAATCTACTAGACCTCTAACCGAACCCAATTAGTGCTACAGTACTTCCGATTGGGTCATCCTTTGATACCATTTTGTAACTAACCAATCCAGGTTAACCTTACACATCACCCAAGTTGGACTACCACAAATATCAAAGAGTGTTCCCAATCACCATGATTCGGAGACAAGCACCTAGGTATCAACATACAAAACTTTGGGAAAATTTTCACCCTAAAGTAAAAAACTAAAAGTATGGTGTATAATAAGATAAGATAAATAATTAGATTATAATGAAAAATAATAAGAACAGAACCGATGGATATACAAAACAAAGCTAAATTATAATTCCCAAAAACAACAAAAATCCAAGACCAAAACAGAGTCTCTATGTGATTATCCATCACCACCATACCTAACCTCTATGAAGGCGATATCAACAAAGAGAATAATTTATGCCACATGACACACTTATCTTTACCTGTATCCTAAAAAACCATGAATACAAACTCCCAAAGGAAAAGTTAGGGTGTGAACACTAAATATCAGTGTGATTTTACCAAAGAATCTATACAAGGTTTATAATCTTTCAAACATTAGTTCTAGATTTAAAACAAAACAATTTTATAAATAAACTTTAAATTAAAAACATTTTGTAAAACATCTTTTGTTTTCCATAAAAAAATTATATTCATATAAAAAAGGATATGAAAAGTACATGAAAGATAGTAAATAGGGAATAACTAGTATTATCCATGGAAATACCATACAATAAACATGTGAGCAATAAATATGAAACAATACCATCATTTATAAAATCAATCACAAGTTGGTCTTTATCCTATAATGTTATGTACTTGGACATGTGAAAAAACACTAATTAGGGAATACTATGAATCACACTGATATCGAGACCAACTATAGTCTATTGGTGTCACAAGAATAACCCATGGTGATGAAACAGTCACTAAGATTGCATATATCCATAACCTGATGCACCCAAGGTTCCCAATGTTCTATGTTTTCCAAAACATTTAAAAAAACATTCTCACAATTTTATAAATAATTTTAACAAAAAATAATCACTACTCCCATGCTTGAAAATCCATTTTAGAGTCAAAATAATATTTGAGGCACTTCATCAAACACATAATGTGCATAAATTGTTTCTAAATAAAAACCCCTTTAAAACCCCATTTTTCATTCCACCTAAGATAAATTTCAGAAAATAATTCTTCCTTTATATCAAATAAATCAATTTCACAAACTCAACCAAAGAAATTTATAAGAACATTAAGTAATTCATGGGTTAAAACCATTGTATTGTGACACCTACCTCACCAATTGATAAAAACTTGTCACCTTTGAAAATTGAGATTGTATTTGAAGATATCAGGTCCTCATAAGCCTAGAACCAAGAGAAACACAATCAATTCTCCATCTAAACCATAAATTAGTTCATCATGACCCATATTGGTTAGTAAAACATGGAGAAGGTGAGAGATCGGAGGTATATCTATAAAGAGGAGAAGAAGACAATCGTAAAGACACACATGCTTAGAAGAGATCCATTTGGATCATTGGGGATTCACCACGGGGACAATGGGATAAAATCCTAGAGAATCATGGAGAGGATATTTTGAGATAATAATGAATTAGAAGGGAATTAGAGGTTAATTATGTCAAGGTTTTCAAGGTAAATTTATATTTTAATAAGTTTTTATTAGGTCATGTGGTTAGGCCATGAGGTTAGATAAATCGTGTGTTAATTTTGCAGTGTCTACTTTCCTTGAAAACCATAACACACAGTTTCCTGGGAATAGCCGCATGGTTTGAAAACTATGATCAATCTGTGCGATAGCCACTAGACCAAAAATCATCCTCTTTCATGGTTTTCTTGGAGACTCTCATGGTTATACAAACAATTCTTAATCCATGAAAATAATCACTAGAACACACAGAGCCACATCGCATGGTTACCACATGGTTACTACTAAACATGAACCTAAACTGTGTGACTGGCCTATTTTTCTTGAAACTCAAAATTTTTAACCCTCGTCTCCTGAAAACCTCTAGAATATCATAATAGATAAACCAAGATAAAATTTAAGCATACATGTGGCTAATAGGGTATCTCAATACTATCCTTGATGCACCGTAAAATAGCACCCCTCTATCCCACATAAGTATATGGGAGAAAGGTCGGATGATAGAAGTTAGTACATCAATCACTCTTTTAAGATTCACACCCGAAAATGTCTGCATATTTCCCCACTGCATCATCAACCTATTTCTCTATATTATATTATTTGTCTCACTATAATGAGAGTCACATGTTTGGGTACTCATTTGTCTTAGATCAAAAAATCATGAGGACGGATGATTGGTTGATAGGAATCAGCACACTCATCCTTCTTTTGAGGTCACTCACCTAGCATCACATGCATATCATCATGCTTGTTCCACCATCTTGATGCATTAATTTGTTTTTCTAGTTCCTCCATATTGCATGAATACATATTTTTGATGACCTGGAGTCCTTTCATGCATGGTCCAAAGGCCTAGAGGCCCTAAAGGCCTAAGAAATGGCCTAAAAGACCACATGTAAATAGTGCATGTGGATGCAATAGTACCACTATAGTATCTTTGCTAAAGTATTACTAAATTGATAATATTAAACACCCTAACCTCATGGATGCAGAGTAGGATCTTATACCACTCGACTACAGGCTCATTGGTTCTTATGTATTTTATTATTTATAAAAAAAATCAAAATTTCTTGTATACCTAATTTAAACATCATGATTCTAAATTTGAAATTAAATTTATAAAATTATATATTTAATTATAATAAATTTAATTATTATATAATGAATTTAAAAACATGAATTCAAACCAACAAATATTATAAAATTATTTTAAGGAATAATTATTATTCTGATAAATAAACATAAAATTCCATTGTGATTTATGAATTAATAAACATTATTTATATATATTAAATATGTTGTTACTAATGGTTGTTAGATATTCTAATGATCACATATTAGTTATATTTAATATTCATCTAGATATTATATTACAATTATAATTATAATATTACCAATGATTGCATTTCCTTCAAACAATCATGCACATGTCACCTTATAGGAATCATGAATTTGTTTAAACCTGAATGGGAAATAAATTTCAAGGATATGGTTTAGAACTTTTATACAACCAATTTAATGGGACTGTAAATCATGAAAGTAAAGGAATGTGCGAGGGTTGACCCTAATTTTATTCAAAAATTTATATCCTTTAATGAAACTCTTTATAATGATTCTTCTTCAAAGGATGATTTTTTCAGGACTCCTATTATTAAAAGATCAAAGGATGGGTCTTTCAATGTTTTTACTAATCCAGTCATACTCTATTAAATACTGGACATGTGTAAGTTTTCTGTTCTTGTCTGATTTTCTTACTGATAGGGTGATAAGCCTTTTTCAAATTCAGACCTCAAATCAAGAATGTCTCATTGTTGGAATATAATGCTTTGGAGATTGATTCAGATTATTAAAGGGTATTTTCATATCATCTTAGGATCCCAAGAGGATTTTAACTCTATATAGAGATTAGGGAATTTGAACTTGAATCATGGTGTTATTAAAATTTTAGAATGGGATATGAATTTCAATCCCTTCAATCAAAGGCAATCAGATGCACAAGTCTGGACAAGGCTACATGGTCTACCCTAGGATTATTGGAACCCCAAAATACTTAATGATTTGGATTTAGGTATTGGGGTTCCTTTAAAAATATATTAGTGAACTCTAAGTAGGGATTTAGGCCTATATTCTAGAGTTCTCATTGAAACTAATTTAGAAACAAGACCCCAAGAACAGATTAGTCTTATAGCCAATGAGCACAAATTTGAGGTGAAAGTTGAATATGAGCATATTCCTCCCTTCTATGAAGTATGTAAGATGGAGGGACATTCTATAGATAATTGTATTTTCATTCATAAATAGATCATACTTTTCCAGGATAATAATACATGGAAAGAATTCCTTAATCAATAAAAAAACAAGACATGGGGTTAGAAAAGAGTGAACCCTCTAGGCATGATGATGGGACAAATGAAGAGAGGTCCAAAGGAAAAATGTAATGGGTTATAATGGTAAAGTAAGAAGAAAAAGATCATAAATACCCTCTCCATCATAAAGACTAAAATCATAAGGATACTCTCATCGCTAATGACAGAGGTCACCTATTGTAAGAGAAAGATCATGAACTATATCTGAATTTTCTCACTAAGATCTCAAGCTAGGTGACATCCTTAAAATATTAAGAGTATTTATTAAAGTTAATTAAAAATTAAATATATGTAGTCATCCATGTTTATTGTGAGAATCCATACATGATCAGATAATTCCTAGAAGAGTTTTATGTTAGGCCATATCATCTAGATAATCTTGCATCTAAAATTTCCTCCTGCAATGAGATAGTGTGCCCACTATTCACTTCCATAAGAGGTGGTGTAGCTATTGAAATATCATAATGTCACTCCAATTATGATGGTAGTATGAAATTAGTATCATCTTCTAATATAAATAAATTTTGACCAACCATAATATCATACAGATTAAACAAATTAAGAAAAAATAAAAATGGGGATAACACCCCCAAGTCCAAACAAAAATGAAGATATTATTCTGGAACTACCAGGGATTGGACAATCCTAACAATAGAAGTTCCTTTGAGATGATTTTTCAGAATCACAAACCGGATTTAATTGGTCTTTCTTAACCAAAAAATAGTTTTATCTTCCATAATTACCTCTCTTTATAGAATAGGATATTACTTGCTTGGTATGAATCATCCTCCCTTGAATATCAATAGGATTTGGCTCATGGTGCATTCCCACATTCAAAATACCTCTATTTTCATCATTAATGAACATATAATAACTTTAAGATTTATTTTTTAAGGCCGTCCAAAAAAAATCTCCATGATTTATGTCTTTAATAACTACTAGGATATAAGGGATTTATGGATGGAAATTGGTTCCCTTTAGAATAGAATTAATGATCCATGGATCCTTATTGGAGATTTTAACTCTATCCTACATCCTGATGATAATATTATCCATTTCTCCAACTCTATATAAACCAAGGATTTCATATCATGTATTGAGATTAGTAAGATGATTGAGATAAATCTGGTAGGTACTAAATTTATATAGTACAGGAAATATCTGAATAGAATAAATTCTAGTAGAATTGATAAATAATTTTCCAATGAAGCCTCATTAACTACTTGGGGATCCATTTCATGTGTCTCCTTATCTAAGTCCAACTTTGATCATCATCCAATCCTTATAAATATTCTTCTTAAATATAGTAAAACTTCACTCCCCTTTATATTTAGTAATGCATAGATCCTACATCCTGAATGTGGTAAAATTGTCCATGATACTTTAAACTCACGGGAATTTAAAGGTAATCCTTTGGAAGGTATACTCAATCTGAAAATTCTCAATATGAGAATGAAAGAATGGAGTAGAAACTCCTTCAGATCCCTTGATAAAGAGATTGAGTCTCTTGAAAATTCCCTTCATCTATTTCAGGAATCTATTACCAGGAATGACTTCTCTGAAGGACTTGTGTAGGAAACTATGATGTATTACAAGCTCAATCAGCTTCTTAAGCTCAAGGAGAACATCCAAAATAACTAATTTAAAAGGAAATTGATTAATTATTGGGATATAAATACTAAATTATTCAACTCTCTTTAGAAAATTAGAAGGGTGAACAAGCCTATCTTTCTTCTCAAAAATGGTGATCATCTCTTGGAGGATAGGCAAGACCTTTTCAACCATGTTTTATCTTATTACAAAAAAAATAATGGATATCCAACTGAACTCAAGTTTATAGATATCATTATTCCCAAACTAGTTATTAATGAATAAAAAACCATGCTCACATCAATCCCTTTAGAGTTTGAAATAAAGGAGGTGGTCTTTGGATTAAATTTAGGGAGATCCTTTGGACCGGATGGTTTCACTAACCATTTCTTTCTGGAATATTGGGATATTATTTAGAAATATATTTTCAATATTATCAGTAATTTTTTCAAATTTTCTCTATGATGATTGGAACTAATGATCGGTTCATTACTCTCATACCAAAGGTGGATAATGCCTATGATATTGGTCAATTCAAACTGGTTTCCCTTTTTAATACCTTACATAAAATAATGGGTAAAATTTTAGAAAATATGATTTCCAAGGTCTCAGATAAAATCATTTCCTTTAATCAATTTGGATTATTTAAAGGGAGATACATTCAAGATTGTCTTATGAATACCTATAAATGTGTCAATATTATTAGGAAAGAAATCATGGCAAATATTGATTTAAATATTGATGTGAAAAAATCCTTTGACACCATGGATTAGGGATTCATTGGTAGGGTTTTTTGTGACTTTCGATTTGAATCAAAATTCATTCATTGGATGCAGTCTTTTATTTGATATGCCCACATATCTGTTCTTATTAATGGATCCCAGGAAGGATATTTTACTTTCTCAAGAGTATCCAGGTAGGGTGACCCCTATCTTCCATTGTATTTTCTATTGTAGAGGACTATCTTAGCAGGTTGCTTCTCAAAATGGTTGATAAGGTTGAATTAAAGACCATTAGAGATTATAGAGGACTGACCTCTCATTCATACTTATTCTATGCCAATGAAATTATTCTCCTCACTCAGGGGGACAAAATAAATATAAATAACATAAAGGAGGACCTCCTTCATTATGAAAAATTCTCAATATAGGTGATTAGATGAAATAAATATTTCATTTACTTTGGGAAAAACATTGCTGCTTTCAGGAAAACAAACATCATAAATGAGCTGGGCATAAAAAAAGGTACCATTATTTTCATTTACCTAGGTGTTACCATGTTTTGGGGAAGACCTCAGGCTGGTTATTTCAATCATATCCTTAGTAAAATTCAAAGACAGTTGAGCTCTTGGAGAGGTAAGTCTATTTCTATATCTAGAAGAATTTTTCTTATAAAGCACATTATTGTTTCATAATTTTTTTACTCTTTCATGGTGTATGAATGGACTACTTTCTTACTTAATATTATTAATAATTTCATTAAAAAATTGTTCTGGAATCACTTTTGAGTGAATAATCCTCATTGTTCCTTGGAATAAATGTTGCAAACCACTTACCCTCAGAGGGCAAGGCATTAAAAATCTTTTCCTTTTTAATGATTCCCTTCAAGATCAATTCATATAGAGTCTTTTGAATGATAAATCACCTTCTATAGACATTATTAGACGGATATTCCTTGATATAATTAAGTATGGGAACTATTTCTATGCTAGATCCTCTATTTTTCCTACCTTAAAACTCATTTTTAATAGAATATCTATGTAATCACACTGGATTGATAACTATAATTCCTCCCTGAGATTTTGGTGTGTAAACTGGATGGGGTCACCATTGTTTAATATTCCTGGTTCCTTTTCTCACACAGCAATCCCTAACACTACAATAAAATATCAATTAGTCTATCTTCACTCACTCCCTATTGAGATTGGAGATATTGTTATCAATTTTGATTTCATAGGCAGGGAGGACTTTTTGATCTAGGAGTTGGTCATGGATGGCATAATCAATACTAAATTGTTTTGTTACAAAGAAATTCAGGGCCCACATAACTAGATCAGCTCCATAAACATAAAATGGATATCAAAATCTAAGTTTAATATATTATGTAGTCTCACCTTATCCAAAATTATTATAGATAAAAATATTCAAGCGGTTGGTATTTCTCTCTGCTCGAGATCTGTACTCTGCAACCAGCACAAAGAGGACATGGATCACCTCTTCCTTAGCTTTTATACTTCCACAACTTTATGGAATGATGTATTTGACATTTTTTAAATAATTATCCCAATAATGGACTCAATTATACATCATCTTAAAGAATTATTTCATCACACATTCTCCCAACAACTCATTAACCGGTTTAAGGTTTCATGTATTGAGATAATTCATTTCATCTATCATGGTAGAAATAAATCTCTGCATGAGAAGGAACAATTCAATATTGAATCTTCCATTATTAAAATTATTGTGGAAATTCAAAATTCCAATTATATTTAGCGGGGGAATTGTGACAACTCTATTCATGACTTCTCAGTTCTCTGGTGATTGAAAATTGCAGGAAACTTTCATCTTCTTTTCGGTACTTTTCAGGTAATTTGGAACTCACCTTTTGTAGGGTGGATCAGGTGAAATTCTAATTAAGCCTCCAGAGGAAATATTGTCCTACGGGCTATGAGGTTGTTTTTAGAGATCATACTAGATATTTACTTAGATGTATTTATGGTTCTTGTGGGATTTCCTCTCCTTTGGATACTGAAATTCTTGGGCTGATTCAAACAGTAGACTGGGTAAGTCAGCATGGTTGGAACAACCTATGGGTTGAGTGTGATTCTTCCACTATCGTGCATGCTGTTATAATGGGTAACATTCATCTTTCTTATAGAATGGGTGTAAATGGGTAAAATGTTAGATAATATTTCCTCTCTTAATTTCTTCACCACACATGCTTATCGTGGATCCAATTCTCTTTCTAATGGCCCTGAAAATAAAGGGATAAATTATGATGATTTCACTTTCTCTAGCATCCTTCCTGATGAGTTATTAACCATTTATCTAAGGTATAAATTTAAATTTCCTTCCTACAGACTAATGTAATCTTTTGTCATGTTATTTTAAAGGGTTTTCCCTTTGGACATGTCCTCATTTATCTTAAAAAAATAAACATTTCACCTTATATCATCGCCTTCCTAAAAATTTATTTCCATTCTAATCTCAAAATAACATGTCTTTATATATATATATATATATATATATGATATAAAATAAATATTTCATGACTTATATTGTTTTTTATGTTAAGAAAAAAATATATAACAATATCCAATTATTACCTAGACCATATAAATTAAATAAACGTCATATTTAATACATTGAAAAATATAAAATAAATAAATTTTATTAATATTTTCAATAAATAAAATTCATAAAAAATTAATATATAAAAATATAGAAAGATTTACCTATAAATTTTTTTTCTAAAATTATTTATCAAGAGATCCAATTCAATGTTTGAAAAAAATAATCTTTTATATCTCTAAGAAAATAAATTTGGAAAATATATTTATCAATATTTTTTTATAAATATAATTATAATATAAAATTTATTATTTTATATAAATTAAAATAAATGTTATATAATTGAAATAATAAAATAAGAGTATATGAAATATATAAAATTTGAATGTATAAAAAATAAATAAATAATAAAATTAAATTAAATTAAATACAAAAATGAATGAAACATAAAATATTATGATAATATTTAAATATTATTAATATAATAATAAAAAATATATAAATAAAATAAAATTAATTTTATCTTTATTAAATAAAAATGAAACAATATGTAAATATTAAATGAGAATATAGAGCATGAAAAATATATGAATGAAAATGTAAATAAATAAAATGTAAAATATATAAATCATTGAATATTTTTAAATAAATATAATAATACTAGTATGAAAATTAATATTAATTACAAAAATAAAAAAGAAAAATAGTGAAAATTAAAGTAACTGTATTAAAAATAAAAAGATAATTGGTAAAATAATATATATAAAAAGTGTTATGACACATACATAAATGTATATGAAAATAATTATAGAAGTTAGTACCCATAAAATTTAGGATGACTAGTTTAAACTCATTACATAAACTTTACCCTATTATATTTTAAAATACCCATTCACTTACACTAACTCATTTAAATACCTATTTATAATTTATAATTTTAAAAACTCATTAATAAAGGGCACATTTTATCAACACATTTTTAGCGCTGATAAAAGTAATGTTGCAGTAGATGTGTTTTTAAATTACAACACACTATAGCAGTTTTTGGATTTAGTGTCCTAGGGATAACTATTTTTACTTTTATTATATATTTATTTGATGTATTGAATATTAATAAAAATACCTATTACATATTGTTCATTATTTTTCATGACTCTAATATAAAAAAAGAGTATATGTCACATTGATAAAGTCATAGCAGTTCCCTTCTATGATAAGAACCTTAAAGTGTTATAATGTTCTACAATTGGATAACAAACTATTATGCGACACATAGTATATAGACTATCATGTGTGAGTACTCATAAGCATATGAGGATTCTTCTCATGAATTTTTCATTTAGTAATCTCTAAGATGGGATATTGTGAGAATAGACCCACCAGTAGAAATTTCACATGTTTTAGTGTCATAGGATTTTCCTATCTGTGAGAATGTGTAATGGTCCTTAGACTTTAAGATTATAATTAATGCATGTCATGAATCACACACTTATATTTTCATATTAAAACCATGAATACATATGTTCATTATGATTTAGGGTACGTTGGGTGAATTATGATTGAAATTTCATTAATGGATAAGTGGAGGAAGAATTTATCCCTTCCATCTTTATGGAAGATGATATCTTGGCCCTTTGATTGGAATGAAATAATCACCCTAAATTTCATGGGCATGGTGTAGCAATGTGTTTATTTTATATAGTCAAAGAAAGACGTATCGAGCATATAGTTTGGTGATATGGATGTGCAACATACTTGATGAGATATTGCAGAAAAGTGATTATATTTCATAGTGAGCATTCATATGTGGTTTTCATCATTGCGACATTAAGTTATTTCTCTAGGTTTCCTCAATCCATTTCTAGAGAGTAATCTTGGACTTTAGGAAATCCCGCCTAAATTCTCCTGAGAAAGAATCCTAGAGGGTCACACACTAAGTGTTTCTAATGATCTTGATTAAATTCTATTTGAATTTAATTAATTGAATAAATATTATTCTCAAGATCGAGGGATAATTTTATTCATGTTTTATCGATCATAAATATTTATTGATGAATGAAATATTTAAATTAAATATTTATTTATGTGTTCAATAAATTATAGAGAAGTTTTTCGAATAGACCAAGATCGTGTCTGGTGATAAATATTAATTAAAAATCCTGTTAAATAATATTTGTTATTGCGCAAGTTGGTACATGCCACAAAATAATAATATTATTATTATTATTATTATTATTATTATTATGAGACATGGGGTTTATTAAAGGTTGTTATATTATTTAAGGGATGTAATGAAATTAGATAATTATTTTAACCTAAACCCTAGATCTAAAAAAATACGGTTATGTTTATTGTGTAAATCATCCAAAAAATTGATATGTGAAATCAAAATAGAGAATTATTATGCATAATGAATTCTATCTTGACTCATCCTTCTCTCTCCCTCTCAAGAATGAGAAACATAAGAGATATTCCTTCAAGAGCAAAGGATGAGCAATCAACACAAACAATGCAAGACAATAGATTCATCATTCTAGAACCTGAAGATCGATTAGTGTTGCATGGAGATCAAAGGAGCACGTGTGGATCATAGCTAGAGAGATTATATCCTTGAATCCTCACAGCGCAATAAAGGTAGTCTAAAAGGGTCTTTTTGGATGATCAATATTCACATTGAAGAAATATCCTAAGCTCAGGTATTCATTTCTATCAATATTAAATAAAGTAATTATAAATTTGACATGAAAGATCATCACACGTGGTTTTGGGAAACTCAAATATTAAAATAAATTTTAATATATCGCCCACCACTGCACGCTTCCACTGTGCCCAGAACCAACAAAAAAAATAAAAATTTTAATTTCAATTAAATTTACATCAAAAATACAAGAAAAAAATCATATTACAAATATTTTAGACATTATTTTGTATAATTACATTGTTACATACAATTTCTCAAAAACATCAACATATTCAAAAAAGTTAATATTTCATTGTCTTTGTCCTAGACCCCCTCTCAAAAGAGTTTAACCATGCTACCAGTTGTCAAAAAAACTGTATCATCTCGAGAAAAATACTTAACCTGTACAAAAAAAATATTATAATAGTAATACTATAATGAAATAAATTAAACATAAATTTGAAACAATTCATTAATAAAATGTCACTTTTAAAATAAAAACATACACTTCGAATCATATCAGGAACATTTTGTATTGGATTAATGTGTGGTTAATTTCTACATATCACAAATAATTTATGGATTATTATCCTAAAATATCAAGACAATTCATGTGTGTTTTCTTGGTTTTAATTTTGTGCCATGTGTTTTGAACTAAAGTGTTAATTTTAAACTAAAAACATACACTTCGAGTCATACTAGGCACACCATGTGTTATATTAATTTTTTCTTGATTTATACACATGAAAAATGATTTATAGACCATTTTCTTAAAGTATCCATACAATCTAAGTTCATTTTATCAATTTTAAGTATGTATTGTGTCTTTTGAACTAAATTGTCAATTATAAATGAAAAACACTCTTTGAGTCATATTAGTCATAATATATAACAGGTTGAAGTGTAGTTGATTACACATGAAAAATGAATTTAAGATCATTTTTCTTAAATTATGAATATAATCTGAGTGTTTTTCAGGTTTTCAGTGTGTGACATACATTTTTAACTAAAATGTCATTTTTTAACTAAAAAAATGTACTTTGAGTTATATCGGTCACATCACGTGTCAGATTAATGTGTTTCTGATTCCTACATGTCACAAATGATTCATATATCATTATATGAAAGTACCAATACAATTTGAGCATGTTTGATCAGTTTTTAGGGAGTGACATGTTTTTAACTAAAATGTTATTTTTAAATTGAAAACACACATTTCAAGTCATACTGGTGATACCATGTATCAGATTGAGGTGTGACTGATTACTACACATCATAGATGAATTATGGATTTTTTTACTAAAGTATCAAAGAAATATGAATGTTTTTTCTTGGTTTTGAGTATGGCATGTGTCTTTTTAACTAAAAATACATTTTTAAACTGGAAACACACATTTTGAGTCATACTAGGCATATCATGTATCAAATTGTGGTACAGATGATTCTTACATGTCATAAATGAATTATGGATCATTTTCCTAAAGTATTAAAACAATATTAATGTGTTTTCTTGGTTTTTGAGTATGTGGCATTTGTTTTTTAACTAAAATGTCAATTTTAAATAAAAATAATCACTTTGAGTCATACTGATCACACCATGCATCAGATTGATGTGGAGTTATGTCCTACACATAACAAATGAATTATAGATAGTTTTACAAAAGTATCAAGATAATCTGAGCATGATTTCTCTATTTCCATTGAGTGATACATGTTTCTAAATAAAATTTCATTTTTAAACTAAAACCATGCATTTTGAGTCATATTGGTCACATTGTGTATCAGATTGAGTTATGGTTAATTTTTACATGTCACAAATGACTTATGGATCATTTTACTAAAGTATCAAAAACTATATGAATATTTTTACTTAGTTTTGAGTATGTCACATGTATTTTAACTAAAATGTCATTTTTAAACTAAAAACGCAAATTTCAAGTCATACCGGGCACACTGTGTATCGAATTGAGGTACGAATGATTACTAAACATCATAAATTACTTATGGATAATTATAATAAATATCAAAATAATCTGAATGTTTTTTCTAAATTTTGAGTATGTGATGTGTGTTTTGAACTAAAATCTCAATTTTAAATAAAAACACGCACTTTGAGTCATATCGGTCACACTGTGCATCAGATTGATGTGCAGTTGATTCGTACACATCATAAATAAATTAAGGATCATTTTCTTAAAGTATTAAGACAATACAAGAATTTTTTATCAGTTTTCAGTGAGTGACACATGTTTCTAACAAAATTGTCATTTTTAAATTGAAACCACACATTTAGAGTCATACTAGTCACACCATGTATTGGATTAAGGTACAACTGATTACTATACATCACAAATGACTTATGGATCATGTTCCTAAAGTATAAAAACAATATGAATGTGTTTTATCACTTTTGAGTATGTCATGCGTCTTTTTAACTAAAATTTCATTTTTAAACTAAAAACACACATTTTGAGTCATACTGGGTGCACCATGCATCATATTAAGGTATTGATGACTCCTACACATCAAAAATTAATTATGGATCATTATCCTAAAGTATAAAAATAAAATGTATTCATTTTCTCAATTTTGACTATGTGACATGTGTTTTGAACTAAAAGGTAAATTTTAAATAAAAGAAAACACTTTAAGTCATACTGGTCACACCGTGCATTATATTGATGTGTAGTTGATTATTATACATCAAAAATGGATTATGGGTCATTTTCATAAATTATCAAGACAATATGAGTGTGTTTTCTCAATTTTTAGTGACATGTGTTTTTAACTAAAATTATATTTTTAAACTGAAACCAGACATTTCGAGTCATACCAATCACATTGTGTATCAAATTGAGGTATGGTTGATTTTTATATATCAAAAATGATTTATGGATCGTTATCCTAAATTATAAAAACAATATGAATGTTTTTTATTAGTTTTTATTAAGTGATGTGTCTTTTTAACTAAAATTTCATTTTGAAACTAAAAACACACATTTCGAGTCATACTGGGAACATTGTATATCATATTAAGGTTTGGATGATTCCTACACATCATAAATTACTTATGGATCATTTTCCTAAAGTATCATAAAAATATGAATGTTTTTATTTTTTTAGTATGTTATGATTATTTTTAACTAAAATTTCAATTTTAAATAAAAACAAACACTTTTGAGTCATACCAATCACACCATGAATCGAATTGACATGTGTTTGATTCCTACACGTCAAAAATGACATAAGGATTTTTTTTCTGAAATTTTCAAGACAATATGAGTGTGTTTTATATTTTTTTAGTGAGCGAAACATCTTTTTAACTAAAATTTCATTTTTGAATTGAAAACGTGCACTTTGAGTTATACTAGACACACCATGTATTGGATTGATGTACGAATGACTCCTACAAGTCACAAATTACTTATATATCATTATACTGAAGTATCAAGACAATATGAGCATGTTGTCTTATTTTTTAGTGAGTGACACATGTTTTTAACTAAAATTACATTTTTAAATCAAAACCATACATTTCAATTCATACCAGTCACATTGTGCATTAGATTGAGGTATAGTTGATTAATAAAAATTAAAAATGACTTATGAATTATTTTCATAAAGTATTAAAACAATATGAATGTGTTTTCTTAGTTTTGGGTATGTCACATGTCTTTTTATCTAAAATTTCATTATTAAATAAAAACATACACTTCAATTTGTACCAATCACACCGTGAGTTGAATTGAAGTGAGGTTGATTCCAACACATTACAAATGACTTATGGATTATTTTCTTAAAGTATCAAAATAATATGAATGTGTTTGCAAAGTTGTTAGTATAACACATGTCTTTAAACTGAAAAAATGCACTTTGAGTCATACCGGTCATACCATGTGATGGATTCATGTGAATATAATTCTTACATGTATCAAATGAGTTATAGATCATTTTATTAAAGTATCAAAAATGTGTTTTCTCATTTTTCAGTGAGTGGCCCATGTTTTTAACTAAAATGTCATTTTTAAACTAAAAACACTTATTTTGGGTCATACTAGTAACACCATGTATTAAATTGAGATATGGATAGTTTATATGTGTCACAAGTGAATTATGGATCATTATCATAAAGTATCAAAACAATTTGAATGTATTTTATCAATTTTGAGTATGTCATGCATATTTTTAACTGAAATGATAATTTAAACTAAAAACATGCACTTTGAATTATTTGTAAACTAAAAACACACACTGCTAAACATTAAAAGATAAAACTCTATAAAGAGAATAAATAGTACCTAAGTGCATCATCCTTATTGAATACTTTTTCTACAAAAAAAACTATGATAATTTTGAGATATTAATAGAACACAAAATGGTTAAAGAAAAAACAATTATAGATGAATTTATTTCTTTATTATATCTATTAAAATTAACTAAATAAGTATTGGAAAAAAATATAATAAAATTAGATAAAAATTAGATAAAATGATGAGAAAATTAACTAAATAAGTAGTATAAAATCACCTCAACATGATGTTTGCAT
The DNA here is from genome assembly GCA_963277665.1 of Viscum album. NCBI lineage: Eukaryota > Viridiplantae > Streptophyta > Magnoliopsida > Santalales > Viscaceae > Viscum > Viscum album. The sequence continues at coordinate 986,751,994 of OY728166.1, read as the reverse complement.
ACATTCAGATACCATGTTTTCTTTCCATTAATTTATAAAAAAATATATTTCTTATTTTGAATACATGGTATTTTTACAGTCCTGGTAGTACTAGAAAAATATAAATAAAAAAAATATTAATAAATATTTAAAATGAAATTGTAATTATCATCAGAAATTTCGCTTAGGGGCTTTTATTTTGTTGATAGAATATGATATCTTTTATAATTTTAAAATTGTAATAACCATAATATTTTCCATTGGTTTGTTTCAAACATTGTTGAAACATTGAAAAAAATAATTAATTTGTTTTGATATATGTTTTAATAGTGAAATATTATTAAATATACCCTAATACTTATCAACTTGTAGAAGTTGATAGGATTTTTATTCTCATAGACTATCCTCGTGACATGATATTGATGATATTTAAACACCACCCTATCATAAAAAATCATTGAAACATAATATAAAATTATAACTTAAAGTTTATTTGTAAAATTTTTCATGTATTTTATTACAAATTGACAAGCATCATTATGTGTGTTCGATTTGTTGGGTATCTATGCATTGAATCCAAAAAAATACTTGGGGTATCCAAATTGATTGAAATGAGCAACCAATGCTACCTAAAAAATAATAAGTAATAAAAGGAATGAAAATATATTTTATATGATTAAATTTTATATTTTTACCCCTATATCATGGGTATTAATAATATCTTCCAACTATAAGTTTGTTTTCAAACATTACAGCCAGTTTGTCCACTATTACTAAATATTCTTCTTCTTCTAATGACATTTTTCGTGTAGAAGTGATGTGAGGACTAATGAGACCAAATTTTTGTTCATAGGTTTTTCACTTCAAATAGTACATATATATATGCCTACAAAAAATATGAATAGTATCCAACTACAATTAACATAGTAGACCAACTATTACACAAAAAAATTATGAAAACACACCTCATGTATAAATTTACAACTAATACTCTAAACCATCCATTCTTGAGGATTTTATATACATTATCAAGACTAAAAAATAGTAATGGTCTATCTTTTCATTTGTTCTTCAAAATCAATGATGATCATATCACCATGATTGAATTTTGTTTCTATATAAACTTATAATATTAGTAAATGTAGAAGTTGAAATGGTGGGGTAAAGGTACTTTCTGAAGGTTTTTTGATCGATTGGTTGGTCCTTTATATTTTTTTGATTTGACCTTCTGTTTACCCTTACTTTTATCTATTTATAATAAAATTCCTCGATTCATAAATTTTTTCATTAATTATTAATTTTTTTTCATAAAAAAATAAATTGGAAAGGAATACCTTCTTGTTGACATCTATTTTTACAAGATCAAATGAACATGATATGAAATTTCCAATAGAAATTTTGACTGTGTGAACATCTAGATCATCAAGGGGAATAGATAGCTTGATGCTCAGCTCATGAGATACGTGAATCCCCACTATCACATGAACTTTTGGAAGTTGTTTGTTATGTAGAATATTTCTTTGAATATTGTATATTGTAAAACTCACAAATTTATGAGGGGTAGGTCCCAATAGATATAAATCATAATCATTTTCACCCTTTATAATTTTAGTATAGGAAATGTATCAGTGTTTTCCCAATTCACATTTCATAGAAATGGTTATGAAAAAATCGATTACCTCTCATAAGAAAGACCTTTTGTAATGCCCCATAAATTTATTTCCTCTAAATATATATATTTTTGTGTCATTATTAGTAATGTAATATAATATAAGATATATACTAGAATAAAAAAACTATTTATCTCATTATTTGATAATGTTCAATAAAATACTTGGAATTACAATAGAAAGACTTTTACATAATAACACTACACATCATGCTTAAATATAGACTAGTAAAACTAAGAATAGTAAAAGGATATGCACATATAAAAATATTAAATTCACTAAAATATAATCCATAGGTTTTAATTACCCTAATAAGATCTCTCGTGTTATAAAGATCACAAAAATAAAGAGATTCATCAGGAAAATGATAGACATTATCAATGAGTGTGTAAGAACCTTTGTAAATGATGTAGTGAATGATGATGTAAGATTTATGATATATTTATTGGAAAATATGTCATTTTTCATTATGATGGTTGGAAAATATGGTTGATGGAAATTATGACCATTATTCAATAAGACATTTGGTCATTATTATTTTTTGTTATGTAGATGCAATTAAGTGACAGTCTAGAATATCTTATAATATAATGAAGATTGTATTATTTTTAAAGATTATAAATATATTCTGTTAAAAAATATGTTTTATGATAAATTTGAATGTTTTAAATAAAATTTATTTCATGAAATAATATTATAACACACTTTTTAAATGATTTTATATTTTAACAAATCCCTAAGTAATTTTTATAACAGTTTGAATGTTTACTACGTTATAAAAATTATTAATTTTAAATAAATAAGGATTTTTATTTAAAAGTTAAAATTATTATAATTATATAATTATTTTTTTAAAATAAATTTTATTTTTGGAATAATCACATCAAATTTTTCCTAGGGTGAATTTTTGATAATTTTTCAACAAAGTTTATTTTTTGGTGAAAAGGTGAAAATTATTGTTTTATAAGTACTACACTTTTATGAAATAATTATTATGTGAACATGATTTAAACATTTTTGAAACATATACTAAATAAAATTTTAATTTAATAAGTATAATAATGAATTTAAAAATAATAATTTTAATTTAGAAATTTATACTTTACATTTTGAAACTAAACATTGGATTTTTGAGTTAAAAATTAATTTTGTTTTGTGTGCATTAATTTGGAAGGTTGGAATATAAGTTTTGATTTTTTAAAAATTTTAACATTAAAAAAACCTATTTTTATAATTAATAATCTATAAAATAGGTTGTAATTCATTTCACCCTCAAGTGGTTAGATTATATAATAAAATAACCAGTATTTAATCCTTTCAAACCACCCCTCTTCAAATATAAATACCCCTCATTATCTCCTCACTTTCCACACCAAATCCTTTGATCATGAATTATATCTAAAAATCCATATCATTAGTATCTCAAAATTGGTTCCAAGGTTCTAATTAGTCCCTATATATCTTTAATAATCATCCTCCCAAGGTAAGGGTTTCCTCAATCCTCCTCCTTCCTTTTCAAGTTCGTTACTTTTGCTATATTATATTTTTAAATTTATTTTATTATATTTAAATTCTCATATTACATGGTATTATCTTCCATATGATATATTTTAAATTATATTTTATTTATTCACTATAATTATAGCCTTTTACTAAGCCATTATTATGATAAAATAAGGGTTCCTCACCCCTCCTTTCCCATTACTTTTGTGGGCCTTATTAATTCTTTATTATTTCAATGGAAAATGTTATTATGAATAATTGTTATAATTTAATTACTATTTTATAAATGATATATCATCATTCCCTCTCAATATAAAACCTTAATAAACCATTTTAATTTTCAATGTTTCTAGTAGCCATAATACCATCATAAATTTGTTAAAGAAAAGAGTGTGTGGTTTTTCTAGAAATGACTTCCCTATCTGGATACTAAAAGTGGATATGGATCTATAATAGTTATACCTAGGGGTAATAACCATGAAAATAGTACATTAGGCTTTGACTTGATCATCACTTGGTGAATAATAATGGGCCTTGTTTTACACCTAGTTTGACACTCCTGGGGGATTTTCTTTGGATAATTCACATGCACTTTATAAACCATAATAAAGGATCAAAATATATAGATTTGTATTTTTGTTAAAATGATATCCCTATGAAATTAATTTAACCTCCATAACTTCTTTATATCATTCCTTCAGTTTTTGTACTGCCCTTTATATTGTGAATGCCCTATAGTTTCTAAAGTTGATAGTTGGGAATCCACCCAGATAACTACATTAATCCTTTAAAGGGGATTTATTCCTACCTAATTTGTAATCAATGATCATGTTATCTATCATTATAAATAATTATAATGTACTTTACCTTTTTATTCTATATAAATTTCACTATGAACATATTTTTTAGTATAAATTAGATCTCTATTGAGAATGAATCATCATTATCTTGTCTTGACTTATCATCATCTATGCATAACAATTATTCAAAAAAAAATCCTTTGTAGATACCCTTGTGTGCTTATTCGGATTAAAGGGTGTTCACCTAGAAACTTATCCATTGATTGACTGGGTAAATTATTGACTAAACTATATACCATTTATTCTATATGGTTTAAATACCCCATAATTCATTATCTGGGTTGAAGGACATTTACATAGAGAGATTTATTACTTTCATTGGATAACCATTTATTTTACATGGGTTAATGCTATGAATATTGATAGATTTTTGTATTTTTTCCTTATATAGCAGACATGAATTAAGGAAAATAAAGGGTTCTCCCTGATAGCGCTCCATTTTATTGGGTAAATAATTAATCTTTAGAGATTATATGTTCATGATACCTTTATAGTATTACTTGGTAATGTTTTATGACACCTTGGTGATAAACCATAGTGGTAAGATTATGAATGTAACATCTTTATATTGTAGCTACATTTATAATTTATTCCTCATATACTTATGATCGTGTTATACATCATGTACTTATGATCATGTTAGTCCCCATGTACTTATGATCATGTTATGTATACTGTAATTATGATCATGGTATGCCTATTTTTATCATGTTAATGTTCTTATATCATGCCTCATTTTTTACCCATGATGTTCATTTATGATCTGTTTTCATTTTTTATCCTATACTTGGATTTATAACTCACCCTTATCTTATATTTCTCCTTTTCCCAAGGAATTACAATGAAAGGGATACATATAAGGAAATTTCATGTGTATAGAATATTTGTGAAAGAATTGTGTGTTGTTGTATGTGTTTAGTTTTAAATATACCTAGTTCCCAAAAATACCAAACTTTTGATCTTGGGAGTTTGTTCTAATTCATGTGATGCATTAAAATGTATGTATGTTTAGTGCCAAATCTAGAAGTGTGGGTCTGGGGAGTCTCATTTGGTATTAGGGTGGAGTTTAGTTATTTTTGGTAATTAGGATTATAAATATTTGAGTATATATAATTATATATATAAAAATTATCTCTAGAAGACTAGGTTAAGTATAACTAGTATGAACACATAGGATTAATATCTCTTTAGTGTTCATAATGTGTCATTTTTATAGATAATATTTAAGTGTAAATTTGGGTTTTTTAAGTGTTATTAAAAGAGTAAGATTGTAGGTATACAATTTCTTTAAGGGGGATATGCTTTGGTTATCACAATATTTTTACAAACCAACATGAAAAGATGTACAGAAAGTGTAACTTTTTCTCTTAAAATAAATAAACAATTAATGTATATGATCTTAAAATCCCTATGTTATAAAACATTAGGATTAAACTCTCCATTGGAATTTATTATCTTGATGATTATTAAAAGTATACTTCTTTTTATTTAAGTTTTTATATTTATTCAATGGATGGAAATATGAGGTGATTAAACATGTTATAATTTAGTTATAGATAATTAATTTCATATTTTACATTTTTCATTTCAACATATCAAATATCATTTATCAAATGGAAGGAAGGAAATATCATATAACATCCTTATCTCTTTTAAATGATTCAATCATCAATATTATTTCAAAGTAAAGTTAGAATGTTTTTAAAAAAAATTAAAATATTCAACTCACCCACAAGAAAATATTTTATCTATCCAGCTCCTTTTTATTTCTCCAAAATTTCTATGGATCATGGTGTCTTTGTGATATGATTTTAAAAGCTCAATTTTTTCATCTATTTTGAGAAGGGGATAACCACTAAGGAATTGAACATTTCTATATTGGATTTGTTTAATTTATAATTAATTATCAAGGAAATATAATCTATTTTAAGGAATACACTGATTTTCTTTTTGAATTAAAGGTATGAATTATAACTTAATCGATCAATAAGAGAAAATTTTGAGGATTCAATTTCTCTATGGGGGGAGAATGTAGCGACCCAAAATTTTATTTCATCTATATATATATATATATATTCTTGTGTCAGTGTTAGTAATGTAGTATAATATAAGACACATACTATAATACAATAACACTTTATTTCATTATTTTATATTGTTTGATAAAATACCCAGTATTACAACGGGAAGGATTTTACATAAAAATACTATATATCATGTGTAAATATAGACTAGTATAACTAGGAATGGTAAAGAGATGTACACTTGGAATAATATTACATTCACTAAAATAAACTTTAATTGTTTTAATTCCACTAATAAGACCATCCCTGCCAAAAATATCATTAAAATGAATATAAAAATTAGGTTAATGATAGACATTATCAACGAGTGTGTAAGAACCTTTGTAAGCGATGTAGTGAATAATGATATGAGAATTATGGTATATTTATAGGGAAATATTTAATTTTCCATTATGATCATTTTAAAATATTTACAATGGACATTATTACCCTTAGTCAATAAGACAATTGGTCATTATTATTATTGGTTATGTAGATGCAATTAAGTGACCGTCTAGATTATTTTATGATATAATCAAAATTGTATTATTTATAGAGACTATAAATATTGTTGTTAAAAAATATGTTTTGTGACAAATTTATAATTTTTAAATAAAATTTATTTCATGAAATAATCTTATAAAACATTTTTAAATTATTTTATATTTTATCAAATCCCAAAGTAATTTTTATAATGGTCAGAATGTTTACTATGCTATAAAAATTGTTAATTTTTAACAAACAATGATTTTTATTTAAAATTTAAAATTATCATATTTAGATAATTATTTTCATAAAATAAATTTTATTTTTTTACTCAGCACATCAAATTTATCCTTAGGTTAATTTTTAGTAATTTTCTAACAAAGTTGGTTTTTTGTGTAAAGGTGAAAATTACTATTTTACGAGCACTGTGATTTTATGACATCATTATTATATAAACATGATTTAAACATTTGTAAAAAAATTATTAAATAAAAATTCAATTTAATAGCTATAAAAAATAATTTAAAAATATTAATTTTAACTTAGAAATTTATGCTTTACATTTTGGAACCAAAACTTTGATTTTTGAGATAAAAATTATTTTTAGTTTGTGTGAATTAAATGGGTTGGTTGGAAGGTAAGTTTTTATTTGGGAATATTTTGAACATAAACCCACCCTATTTTTCTCATTAATAATTTATAAAATTGGTTGGAATTCATTTCACCCACAAGTGGTTGGATTATATAATAAAATAACCAATATTTAATCCTTTAAAACCACCACCCCTAAAGTATAAATACCCCCATTCACTCATCATTTTACACACCAAAGCCTTTGATCATGAATTCACTCTCAATATCCCTCTAAATATTCTCTCCAATGTGGTTTTAAGGTTCTAAGGATTCCCTATCTATCTTTAAAAAGCATCCTCCCAAGGTAAGGGTTTCCTCAATCTTCCTCCTTCATTTTCAAGTTCATTACATTTTCTATATTGTCTTTTTAAATTTCTTTTATTATACTACCATGTTTTTTATTCCATGGTATTATATTCCATATGATATTTTTTAAAATATATTTTATTTATTCTCTATCATTATATCCTTTTCTTGATACGTTTCTATGCCGAAACAAGGGTTCCTCGCCCATCTTTTCCCATTAATTTTGCAAGCCTTATTAATTATTTATCATTTAAATAGAAATTTTTATTATGAATCATTATTATAATTTAATTAATATATTATAAATTATATATCACAATTATCTCTCATTATACTACCTTCATAACCCAATGTAATTCTCAAGGTTTTTATAGCCATAAAACCATCTTAAATTTGGTAAAGAAAAGTGTGTGTGGTTTTCCTAGCAATGAAATCCCTGTCTGAATACTAATAGTAGATGTGGCTCTGGCATAGTTATACCTAGGGGTAATATCCCCCAAAAAATATCCATTATTATTTGACTCTATTTTCACCTGGTGCATGACAATGGGCCTTGTTGCACGCCTGGTTTGACACTCTCGGGAGATTTGCTTTGGATAATTCACATGCACTTTATGATCCATAATAACGGATTGAAATATATGGATTGGGTTTTATGTTCAACTGATATCCCTATTAAATTAATGTACCATCCATCACTTATTGATATTATTCCTTTAATTGGGGTATTACCCTCTACATTTTGAATGTCCTATAGTTTCTAAAGTTGATTTTTGGGTATCCACCCAGATAACTGCATTAATCCTTTAAAGGGGATTTTTCCCACCTAATTTGTAACCAATGATCATATTATCTATCATTATCCATCATTATCATGTAATTTAACTTTCTCATACATTCCAATATCACTAAGAACACATTTTTTGGTGTAAATGAGATCTCTATTGATAATGACCCATTATTGTCTTTGTTTTGCCTTATTGTCATCTATGCATATCTTTATTTTCAAAGTATTTCCATTGTGGATACCCTTGTGTGGTTATTATAATTAAAATGTATTCACCTAGAAACTCATCCATTGATTTAATGGGGAAATTACTGACTAAACTTTATACCATTTATTCTATATGGTTTAAATACCCCATAATTAATTATCTTGGTTGAAGGGTATTTATGTAGAGATATTTCTTACTTTTATTGGATACCTATTTATTTTCCATGGGTTCATTATATAATTATTTATGTATTTATGTATGTTTTCTTTATTTGGTATACATTAATTAATTCATGCTAATGGTGAACCCTGATAGCACTCTAATGTTTTGGGTAAAGAATTAATATCTAGAAATGACATGTTCGTGATACCTTGAAAGTATGACTTGGTAATGTTTTATGACACTTTGGTGATAAACCTTGGTGATATTCTTATGAATGTATCACTTTTATGTTGTATCCACATTTCCAAGTTATACCTCATGTACTTATGATCATGTTATTCCCCATGTACTTATGATCATGTTATGCCACCTGTACTTATGATCATGTTATGCCTTATGTACTTATTATCACATTATGCCTCGTATACTTATGATCATGTTATACCTACTATAATTTTGATCATGTTATGCCTCTTGAAATCATGTTCATATTCTTATATCATGCCTCATGTTTTACCCATGATGTTCATTTATTCTTTATTTTCATTGTTTATCCCTTACTAAGATTTATAGATCACCCTTTTCTTATGTTTCCCCATTTCCCTAGGAATTTAAATGGAAGGGATGTGTATAAAGAAATTACATGTGTGGATAATATTTGTGTAAGAAATGTGTATTGTACCATGTGTTTAGTTATAAATGTACATATTTCTCAAATACATCAAACTTTTGATCGTGGGAGTTTTTTTTAATTCATGTGATATATTAAAAATTATGCATGTTTATCACCAGATCTAGAAGTGTAGGTATGGGGAATATCACTTTTGAGGGGAATGGATCACCTCAAATATGGGGGTAGATATTTATTTAGTGTTTATTGTTGTGTTGTTTATTCTCTTTGATACCTTCCCATGACATTCTCCAAAAATTCAAACTTCCTATTAAGTTTTTCTTCTAAAGTAGTTATTCATGTATACATATCCCATGTTTCCTTATTTATATCCCCTTGTGAATTTCTTTTCTCAAAATATGTTTGGTTTGACACTCCAAAACCCTCACCTATAACATGACCATATTATTTTGGATGGTTCAAGGCCACTAAAAGCATTCATTCATTTGGTACATACAATGATGATTCTTGTGTCTAAAATGGATAAAAATATAGTAAAATAAGAAATAATTATTATGTAATATTGATTTAAAGCATAAAAAATTATTATGGAATTATTACACATGATTCTCATATTTTTTGTTTGTTTTAATTTATCATTATTTAGTATTTATTTACATGATCCTCCTTACATAGAACATGAAATGGGAAAGAAGTGGCTTTGTATTTTTATTTATCAATCTATATATAAACAAGGGAACATAATTGTGTTATTTTTTTCATGCCACATAAAATTATTAAAATAAATTTAAAATACATACCATTTCTTTTTCTAGTGAATCATACCCCATACTTTCTTTATAGTATGGATGCATTGGTTTTGATACACAATGCTTATTTTCATCACTCGGTTCTTGTTTCATAAATTAAAAATTCTTAATCAAAGTGATTATATGCATATTGTCAAGTAATATATTTTCAATCACAATGCACCTGAAAAGTTGACTCCTCACAATGACTAATAAATGATTTTCATGTATCTTGGTTTATCATGTATTCATACATCTATGGGGTTGTAGGTTTATTTTCCCTTTAGTATGCCTAAGATGATGCTTCGTAAGAATTGTATGAAATCCTCTATGATCCTTTCCATAAACCAATAATACAAATTTCATCCAGATGACATCTAGTATAAATGAACTCTTCAAGGGATAATGAAGAGTAAATCAATGTTTCATTATTTTATTTTTTAGTAAAATAAATAAAATATATCATAATGTTACCATAATATCTTCCCAAATTAGTGACTTAACTACAGGCACAAAATTTTTCCACAAATCTACATCAATCATAATGCTCATTCGAGTGGTGATCCCAATGTAACTAATGAAAATAGACTTTTTGGGGTTAATAGGCCAGTTGCACTCATCCCATCCAACCTCAAATTGGATGCATTTTCTTCTCACCTTAATATTTTTTATTAGCACTGTCAAGTTATAATGATTATATTTTTTATGGGACATAGATTTTTCACCATATACCATTTCCTCAACTTTAACATCATCAATATGTTTTACTTTAGGATTGGTAGCATCATCATGTGGAGGAATTTTTTATTCCGCTGCATTAGGGTCCCTCTATCAAGTATCAAAATCCCCTCATTGTGGTCTCCTCTGACACACAAGACACCATCTATATTAGGACCATCATGAAATGATTGTGACCTCCCAATGAAAGGGTAGTCCTCGTTTGAATTAACATCTTAACCTTTGGTGGTTTTGTTCAATAGTAGAACAATTAAACACTTAATTTTTGTAGGATATATGACATAAAATAATTATACTACCCATGATTCCATTATGAATGGTTTGTCTTTGTACACTTCCTTATTGAAATCCACTTTCGCAAATACAAATTCATCAATTTTATTGAACTCATATTATCAACCAACTTTTATTGAAAAATAATCACTTGGAATGTTGTATAATTCAACTCCCATATTTTTTGATAATGCCAAAGTATGACATATTCATAGAAATTAGATTTTTTTTCCTTGGTACTAAATATATGAATCGCTTCAGCCACAAGTGTAACTCTACTATTTTTCATGGTGATACATTCATCGTGTTCTTTTATATAGAACATATAACCATTAATTACATAACCATTATAAGATAATATATGTACAATTGTTCCTATGGCTATCTATCGAAGTCATTCTAAAATTGAATTCATATTTTCAATTGGATCCTTAAAAATATATTCTTGAAACTATCCTATAAAATTTCGATTATATGTATTTAGTAACCATCTTTCATCTATTAATGGATTCAAATGCCTAATAATTACTTTATGGATTTCAACATATGGTAAAACCTCTAAGATGTTATGTAAAACATAAAGGTGATCCTACTCTTACTCTATAATAATAATTATAAAAAGATCTATTCCAAAAATTACTTCACCTGAAAGTCTCCCGGTGTGATTAGATTTTGGTAGACCAATTATTTCCACATCAGATAGGTAGTTAGTATAGAATTCAATGGCTTCCTCGATAATATATTTATCTGCAATACAACCTTCTAGATGAATTCAATTTTTTAAGTACCCTTTCAAAATCAGCATATACCATTCAATGGGGTACATCCTTTTATAATGTACAGGACCACATAGTCGGATCTCTCTAACCAAGTGAACCATAAATTGAATCATCAAGTGAACCATCATATCAAAAAATGGTGATAGTAAGAACATCTCCAGTTCACATAATATGATAACAATTTCTATTTCCATAGTTGTAAATTTCACTAGGTCTATAACTTTACTACATATAACTTCAAAAAAGAAACAAATCTTGGTTAATTTATAATAGACATTCTTAGACAAAATACAATGTAAAGCTGCAGGCATTATATCTCGCATCAAAACATGAAAAATTATGTGATTCCAGGATCTTTAACTTTAAATCATTCATTGACATGATATTATTCATATTTGATGAATTTTCCTCTAGAAACTTTACATCATTAAAGAAGTTTCAAGAATGATATCTCTATTTCCTGGAAATAGTGTAAGCAACTGGAGGAAGAAAATTTTGTATTTTATCCTTCATTAGTGACAAATCTTCTTGTGTCCTTATGTTAATAATATCCAACCCAGCATTAATTCAATACTTTGTTTTTTTAGTGCATTTATTAACATGTAAATGACATTATCACATATATTTTTTACACATGCATGACATCAAGAAAATGTTTTATGTATAAACAAATCTAGTCTACCCCACCCTTGGTGGTGCGGTGGTAAGGGTTTGGGTGGTGAAGGGCAGGTCGTAGGGTCAAGTCCTCTGGCTTAAGATTTAATGCAATTTTCTTCCTTAGGTTGTGTTCCATGGTGGAAAATGTAATTGACCTAATATATAAACAAATCCAATTTGGTAAATCAAAAAAACTAATCTATTTTTTCAACTAGTTTTCATAAGGTTTTTTATAAAAGGTTTACCAAAATAATTGGGCATATACTATACTTTCTAAAATAGTTGATCAACTATTAATGGAGGCGTTGTTGTTCCTTATTTTTAGTTACCATCGAATGATGTCACTGAAGATTAGTAGTTATGTCATTGGGTTAGAAACATGTGATGTCCTAGAAACACTATCTTCGATGAATGATTAAATATAACTAAGTTTTCACCTTTTTCACAAATGGGATACCCTTTGGTTCCTTTAATGTTATATCCTGATAAATTTCCAAAAGAAAGAAATTCATTTATCTTCTCATAAAACAAGGATCTCAATGAAAAATATTTATTTTTGTAAGCATCATACAACATAACACCTAAATCCCATATTAATTTCAAACCATTGATAAATGGATCAAAATAAAAATCAATATCATTACCCAGTTGTTTTGGTACTGATATAAGAAAAGATAACATAATGTATTTTTCTTCATTCATAATCATGGTGGAAAGTTATAATTTACCAACATAATCACGCATCTACTGTGAGTGCATATTTTTAAACTGAAAGGATTCACTCCATCTATAGATAGTGTAAGAAGAAGGTTTCTTGGATTGTATCCAAATTCAGGATACTCGTTATCAATTTTCTTCTGATGAGTGTCTATTGGGTGAAAAAGTTTCCTATTTCTTGTATTCTTGTGCCATGTCAATATCCTTGCAGTCTTATAAAATATATATAGGAACATAAATCTTGTAATTATTGAAAATTACTAAAAAAGTTTGAACAACTTGATTCATCTTTCTTATATCAAGATTCACCACACTTTGGGCTTTTTTAAGTGATTCGTGGTCCTTACAAAACAGTATATATCTATTTGGACATGCATGTACTATTTCAAAGATCATACCCATTGAATCATATATTCAGTAAGGAATATCATTATCTTATGGTATCATATCATTCAAGAGAGAAAGTATTTTAGTAAATTTGGTTTCACTCTATCTATTGCTAGATTTTACATTATATAGATTCGGTATGGCAGACAATGTTGTATATCTATTACAACTATCATATAGTGGCGTCTTTGTACAGATCTTTAACTTCTGAAATGGTTTTGGACAATCATGAAGTTCATATTCAACTATCATTGTAATTTCCTCAATATAATCTTCATCATTGTTCACACTTTTAATCATATCCTTGATATGATCTTCATCATTGTTCACACTTGTAATCATATTAGATGATCCAAAAAACGTAGTGTTATCCCAGTTACTATCTGCATTCAGTTTTTTTCCATTTTTAGTCCAACATTTATAACTTCAATCAATTTTGTGACAGTTCAAGTGTTCTTTCAACTCTTATGGACTAATTAGCCTTGAATAACAATAATGTAAACATGAAAAAGGAATTTGAGAATGGTCAAATGCATGATATTATGAAAACTTGATGAACTCTCTCACCCCATACCCATAATCTTTTTTCATATGATTGGAATCCATCAATTTTTTATTCATATCCATCCTATTTGATTTAATTATATTAATATTTAACAAAATAAATCAATACATAAAAATTATGATCTTAAAACCCTAAAAGGCTATTCTTTAAATATACACATATATAATCATCATATTTGATATAAATTTTCATTGCTTTAATAACTTGTTAGAATATATAAAGACCAAGAATTATATGAATTTAAAGTATTATAAAACTTATTTTTTAATACAAGAATCCACATATCATAAATCATTTTTTAAAATGGATTCATCAAGGGATATAATTCACTCTGTCACTATCAATGTTCACAAGAAACCTATGGACTTCTATAACTGGATAAGTATTAGGGTATATATGCTAATAATTAACTATAAAAACATATATAAAAACAAATTACTTATTAATATACATATTATATTCACCTAAATTCTTAGAGGATGGTGGAAGAAAATAGGAAATCACATCATGCCATAAATAAGAAGTTTTCATATGTCACAAACAAGAGATTATTCAAATCATGATAAGTAAAGTGAAATTATTAAAGTCTAAAGGTTGAATAAATTCTACATATTTTGTAGATTTTGGAAGAATATAAGAGAATGTTGATGGAGGAATAGATGGATTCAAAGGATTCCATTGCAAGAATGAATAAGGAAGTAAAGGAACAATGTGATATGATTGAATAACTTTTTCATTAGATTGATTTAGGAATGGAAATAGAAAACTACATGGAGCCTAAATGTCTATCTTAAAAGAGTAGTGTAAATAATGGGTAAAGATTACACACAAGAAAAGATTTCTTGCCTAGAGAATTTAGATGGCCAACTGAAGGAGATGGATTTTAGGATTGAGAAGATTTAGGGATATATTCATATTTTGAAGTAGAATTAAAATTCTAAAGATTCTCACATAGAGACATCGATTTGTAGCAAGAATTACAAAAATATGGATTTGTTTAAAAAATTAGGAAACACTGTGATTTGGTGTGTGGAAACTAGAAAAATCAATTGAGGGAGATTTTAAGAAACCACATCTCAACTAAAAAAATAATCTAGAAGGTATTATTTCATTATGAGGTGATATATTCAAACTATCCATGATCATATGGCAAGATACTACAATAAAAAAGGAATGGAAGGGAGTTCATGATGAACACTAAAAGGTTGTTTATCGTTATCTGAGAAAGAAGTTGACCAGTGAATATAATATGTACATGAATAACTACATGCATCTAAAGTGAACCAACCAAAACATGATTGCTAATATGGAACTCACCCATGCTGCTACACATACATGCTAGGAGGCACCCCATTTCCCACGACCCACTAATAGCATTCTCTCCCTAACTCGTCTCTAGGGAGAAAGATCGAATGAGATTCCTTAAAATGAGTTCAGAATATCATATCTTCAGTTTTGAGATTTGATTTGTCCAAAATGATCGACTTTAGCTACAATAGACCACTGGTTCCACGAGAGCTTGAGTGTGGTGTGAGGAAGACGTGATGCTAATGTTCTTTTATAAAGAGGTTAGAGGTTTTTATCTTCTCTTACAAAAAAGCGCTGATAAAAGTATATTTTATCAGTGCTAAAAGCATAAACGTTGATAAATACTACTTTTAACGGTATATTTTTAGTGCTGATAAAAGTTGTGATTTTTTAGTGCTTTTTAGAATTGATAAAAGTCATGATTTATAAGCGTTGAGAAAGCACTGACAAAAGTAGTATTTGTCAGCGCTTATGTTCTAGCACTGATTAATACTACTTTTGACATCACTTTTTAAAAATTGATAAATAATAACTTTTATCAATGCTAAAAAAACATTGAAAAAAGTATCATTTTTCAGCGCTGAAAAAAAATATAAAAATGAATAAAAATGAAAAGCAAATATTAATTATATAAATAATAAAATTATTAAAAATGAAATATAATAACTATTTAGATTTAAAAAAATATTAAAAGTGCGTTTAAAATAATTAATTATATAAATTAAAAAACATATTGAAAATATTGAAACTCGATAAATAAATATTTAAAAATGAATAAATTGAGAAAATATTAAAAATTCATTTAAAATAATTAATTATATAAATTACAAACATATTGAAAATATTAAAACAAAAAAATTATGTATAAATAAATATTAAAAAATAAATAAATTCCAAAAATATTAAAAAATAATAAATAATATTGAATGAATTAATATTGAAAATGAATAAATAAAGTTGAATAAATTACAAAAATATTAAAAAAATGAATTCATAACATTAATTACATAACTTAAAAACAAATAAAAATGAATAAAATTAATAAATAAATAATATTAATTATATAAATAAAAAATTATTAAAAATGAATAATATTAGTTATTTATATTTAAAAATTATTATAAAATCATTTAAATAAATTAATTATATAAATCTCAAACACATTAGAAATGTTAAAACTTAAAAATGAATAAATATCATTTATATAAATTAAAAAATATTAAAAATATTAAAACATAGTAAATAAATACGTATAAATAAATATTAAAAAATGATTAAATTAAAAAAAATATTAAAAAATAAATATAATAAATTAATAAATAATATTAAATGAAAGAATCTAAAAAATGAATAAATAAAATTTAATATATTAAAAAAATATTTAAAAATGAATTCATAATATTAATTAAATAAATTGTAAACACATATAAAATGAATAAAATATTAAAAACCCATTTAAATAAATAAATTATATAAATTTAAAACATTTTAAAAATATTGCAACTTAATAAATAAAATTGAATAAATATTAATCGTATAAATTTAAACCATATTGAAAATATTAAAACTTACTAAATAATTATGTATAAATAAATATTAAAAAATGAATAAATTTCAAAAATATGAAAAATTAATAAATATTAAAAATGGATAAATGGTATTAAATGAAATAATATTAAAAATGAATAAATAAAATTGAATAAATTACAAAAATATTTAAAAAAGTGAATTCGTAACATTAATTATATGAATTATAGAGACATAAAAATGAATCAATGGATAATGTTAATTATATAAATAAAAAATTATTAAAAGTAAATTATATTGACTATATAAAAATATTAATATTAAAATGAATTTATAGGAATCAATTATATAAATTTCAAACATATTAAAAATATTAAAAATTAATAAATACAAAGAATAAATATTAATCATATAAATTACAAACATATTAAAAATATTAAAACTTAGTAAATAAATAGTTATAAATTTTAAAAAATGAATAAATTACAAAAATATTAAAAAATAATAGATAAAAAAATGGAAAAAAAATATTAAATGGAATAATATCATAAATGAAGAAATAAAATTTAATAAATTACAAAAATATTTAAAAAATAATAATTCATAACATTAATTATATGAATTGCAAACACGTAAAAAATTAATAAAAATGAATAAATAAATAATATTATTATTTCTAATTATTGATTCATGCATGGTATTGATTGTATATAAAAATATAATTAATTATTAACCTTTAGAATTTTTAATAATAAATAAAAATATTATTATTTAATTAAATGTATAAATATTTAGAAATGTATAAATAACTATCAAAATTGAATATATTACATAAATATTAAATGAATATTTATTAAAAATGAATAAATTGCAAAAACTATTAAAAATAGAGAAATATTAAAAATGAATAAATAATATTAAATCAATAAACAGACATATATTGCAGCTGGGGTGTTGGCCAAGTGGTAAGGCGGTCCAGTCAGACTACATAAGGTCTAGGGTTCAATCTCGGATGACCCCCAATTTGGGGGAATTTAGCTGGTGGAATATTCTGCATCGCACAGGCGGCTGGCAAGAATGGACGTTGGTGGGTCTTAAGCAGGCGACGGATGTGGGTGTGATGGCTTCCAGTGGTGCAACTACATAGACGATGACGGGGGTGATGGTATCAACGACCTCTGATGGTGCAGGTTGCATGTGTCGAAGATGGTAAGCCATCTGTTGGTGTGAGTGCATAGCGACGGCGACGTCAGCGGCGACCTCTGACGAGGTGCAGGCAGTGCACGCGGGGGTGATGATCCTTAGTGACGGTGACGAATGAGGTGTGGGCGGGACGTGGGAGGGTGACGACCACTTATGATGGTGACTATAACGGCAGCCTCTGACAAGGCCTAGGCGGAGGGTTGTTTGGCACACTGGGTGAGGCATACGATTGAATCCTCCCCTCATCATATTGGGCCTATAGGTCTTGGGCCTACAAAGGTCATGTAATGGGATCCCTCAACCTAGTAATTAGAGGGGAGTTTGAATTTAATAAAAATGGAGGTTTTCCCCTCTACCAGTTATATATATATATATTAATAACCATACATAGACGTACACACAGACATGCGCATAGACATACATGTGCAAATGCATACATGTACATATACACATAAACATACATACACACGTACACATACATGTATACATATACACATGCATATGAATATGCATATACATACACATTCACATACATACAATTACATACACATGCATGCACTTATATGCACATACATATGAATATATACATATACTATATAAACATACATATACACATACACTCATACATACTTATATACATACATGTATATATACATACACATACGCATACACACAGACACATACACATACACATACACACATACACACATACATACGCATAGACATGCATATGTACACATACATGCACATAAACATACACATACATGCATGTATACACATACACATACATACATGTGCATGCACATATATACACATATATATGCATACATACACATACTGTATAAACAGACGTACGCATACACATACACATACACGTACACATACACATACACATACACATACACATACACATACACATACACATACACATACACATACACTTACACATACACATGAACACATACATATGCATTGGCATACATGTACATACACATACACATACACATACACATACACATTCATATACACATACACATACACATACACATACACATACACATACACATACACATACACATACACATACACATACAAACTTACATATGCATAGACATACATGTACACATACATACACATACACATACACATATATACAAGCACATACACATACACATACACATACAAATAAATATATATACGTATAGACATACATATATACACATACATGCACATACACATACACATATAAATACATACACATACACATATACATACACATGCATATATGCATACACATACACATACACATACACGGACACACATGTATACACATACAATTATATACATGTGTGCATCCACACACATACATATGCATACATGCACTGTAATACCCTGATATTTTAGAATATATTTCTATTTAAATAAATTTAATTTCTTTGATAGCTTGTGTTACACACAACATTGAGTTTAAACGAACCGCGGTATACTTTTAAAAATTTATTATTTAAACATGACCATTATAACCTAACCGTTGAATTAGCGAGTATGAATATGAGTAACCACATTATAAAATATTTATAATGTTACTAATCAATACAAATGTATTGATTAATTCTTAGGAAATAATCACTCAATTTTTAGTAGACTCATTTTATACTTCAAAATGGCATTTACTTCAAAAAAATGATTTTATTTCATTTTGTGTGGAAATTATTATTATTTTATTTCAATTTTAGAGATTTTATTTTACAAAATTTTTAGCATTTTTTAAATCATCATATCAAAATTAACCTATGGTGAAATTTTTTTATTTTTCTAAAATGATTGATTTTTTAATAAATAGTAAAAAATATTGTTTTTTCAAATACTCTCATTTATTTTCATTAAATTAGGTAATTTAATAATCCAATTATATTTTGGATTTTGTATTCAAGTGAAATATGATCTATTTGATCTAATTAATTTCATTTTAACCTAAAATATTCATCTTTTTTATATAAGTTAATTTTTGTGATTAAAATGCATTTTTTCTAAAAGTTGTTTTTCATTTCATTTTACACATTTATATTAAAATTGATACCTTACACTTATAGAAATTGAATCTTGAAAAATGATACCGTATTTGGAATTATTATGTTCAAATTTGGTAAATAGGACTCTTTTATTTTGATTCATTATGTCACAAACTAGACCGGGTACCCTGGTAACCCAGTAACCAAGTCGGACATGAAATAGCCCAAAGGGAATTCCTGATCCCCACGGTTCGGCAACTAGCACATGGAATCATATAATTGAAAGTGGGATTGGTTTTTCCATAAGCATTATGGAAGTAAAAAAGAGAAAAGTTAGTATACATAACAAAAGAAACTCCACTGGGAGTAAAGTACCAGAATAAAACAATGCATAAACAAGCCCAAAGTACTATAACCTAAGTACCAAAATAGGGGAAAACAACCTAAGTCCCTAAGAACACAACTCACCAAGTCCAAGGTTCAACATTTAGATCCCCCTCCTAGAGATCCTTTCCCCTTGCTCGAACCTAGAATGAGATAATCTAAAAACACCCAAAGGCACAAGTAGGGTGTGAGCTAAAAAGCCTAGTAGAGTATCACCAAGGATTCCATAACAGAGGCCAAAAATAGATTATCCAAAGGAATTATTTCAATTTTAAAAATAAACAGGTTTTTCATTTTTAAATCATATTTAAACAATCATGCTATATAGTTCAAATGATGGAAAAATATTTTAATAAAAGGATTTATAAGTGATGGAATATTTCTAAAACAATGGCTTAAAAAATAGTTACATAAAATAGTTTATGTAAATCTAGAAGGAATGTAAATCAGTTTTATAACATTGGAATACTTTTATATATCAAATATAAAATAAGTGAGCAACATGGTCATATGATAAATAGGTATGAAAGTTTTAGGCTACAAGAATCCACACTCTCTAAGTGATCTCAGTAATATATGAATACACACGTCCCCCTGACATTGGCCAAAGGCTACTCATCATCATCCCATTGGGGATGTGATATGATGCATGTATGTTTTAGAACATTGTAATAGTGTAGATTCTATCCAAATAAATCACCAACTACCTATGGCTTTTATGTTCTCTTACACAATCAATGATGGGAAATTTATTTTAAGACTGCTTAAAATACAATTAAATCCCATTATTCCATTTCAATTCCAATTTTCCATTTAAAACCAAAATGGTTTTTAATCAAAAACATGCCTCTTTAACAAGATAAAACCACTGGGTTTCTATCAAAACATTTTAAGTCATTTTTACAAGTTTAAAATCCATTCAAAACCAATTCCATCAATTTCACAATTCATTTCCATAAATAAATTCAACAATTTAATTGAAATAATTTCTATCAAAATTAAAATTTAAATTAAACAATTTAAATAGAAAAATTTCTATAAACCCATACCAATTCAACAGGATTGGGTTTTTCCCAATTCTCATTCCAGAAACATTTCAAATCTCTCAATTCACTGGAATTATATTTTATTACATCAATTTAAATCAAGTTTGATCAATTGAATTTAAATCAACAGTTGAAATAAATTAATAAATTCAAATTTAATAAATTTGGCGAAAGAGGATGAAATCACATACCTTTTCTTGAAACTCGACACTCGCAATGGCACCCGTCAATAAGAAAAAAGGTGTAAAAGACTTCAAAACACAACCTAGAGATGAGATCCAACAATACGAAACATAGATCCATCAATTTCAGGATGATCTATTGAAATCCCAAAGGAGGATAAAGATATAAATATGAAGAATGAAGGAGAACACTTACCCGAGAATCACACCGCAAGCACGACGATGATCGAACGCCAAACAAGGGGTTTCATAAGGGTTAGAGAGCTTTAAGATCATCTGGGAAAGGCCTTGGGTCGAGGGAGAATAAACTGGAGTGGAGGATAAAATAGATCTCAGTCATGATTCCCACTTAAAAAACTGTAGTTGGGGTATTATACGATGTGTAATACCCTTTCACATCATGAAATAGTTAATTTTTGTAACTGCTGAAAAATACATCGCCTCAAATTAAAAATTGACGCTCTGAGTTTAAAACTGATCTTTAAATCATTAATGATGTGTAAAGTCTCTTCATGAAGTTTAACCTTCACAGTGTGAAGCCTTTCTCAACTTTCTTCAAGAAACGATTACATGTCATACAACCCAGTTACACGGCATGTGACCCTCCAACAGCCTACAAAAAAGGCATGTTAAAACTAAGAGTCCAAAAAAACTCTGACTTCACCATTATAGGTATTCTCCCAATTCATTATCAATCCTACCTAGTCAAGAAAAAGGAAAATCCATGATAAGTTTAAAGGTATACATGTCAGATCGATAATGGGATGTTATAACCTCCCCACCATAAAATCTTTTTGTCCCTATAAAGCCTACAAATAAGCTTCCATGCCAAAAATATGAGGCCAATTCTCTCTCATCAGTTCCTCGTGTTCCCATATATCATGACTATTAGATCCATGATTCCATAGCACACGAACTAAAGGTATCTTCCTCCCATGAAGTACCTTTGTCTTAGAATCAACTATCTTGAATAGCCACTCAATCAAAGGTAAGTCAGGTTCAATTTCCAGATCACTCCAGCTCAAAACATGAGATGGTTTAGATAAACACTTTATCAGATGTGATACATAGAACACATTATGTATTGATGTCAGTTGTGGTGGAAGTGATAAATGTTATACAACTTTCCCCCACCTATTCAACAACCTATAAAGGTACCACAAAATAATTAGAAATCTTCTCTTGCCTCCCAAGACATCGATGACCCAACTGGGGTGAAACTTTCAAGAACACATGTTCATAAACTAATAACTCCATAGATATATGGTAACAATCAGCATAAGACTTATATCGGCTTTGTGCTATCAACATTATCTGACGAATCATCTGAATCTTTGATGTTGTATCTTGCACCAAGATTGGTCCAACCAAGGAACTTTCACCAATCTCCAAAAACACAACAAAGATTTATAAGGTCATCCATACA
Organism: Viscum album; assembly: GCA_963277665.1. Taxonomy (NCBI): domain Eukaryota; kingdom Viridiplantae; phylum Streptophyta; class Magnoliopsida; order Santalales; family Viscaceae; genus Viscum; species Viscum album. Next base: position 986,728,714 of record OY728166.1, on the reverse strand, counting down.
AAGACTCAAAAGGTGTCATTATGATCATGGAATGATAATTATTTTTATAAGAAAACTAAAACAGCCCTAGGTGATCATCCCAAGCCCCACTGAAGTCAAGAAAACAATTGTGAAGCATATCCGCAAGAATTTGTATAGCTCTCTCTTTCTGGTCATCCGACTGTGGATGGGTAGGCAATGCTCAAACGGACTTGAGATCCTAGTTCCTATTAAAGTCCTATCTAAAATCAAGAAGTGAATTGAGGATCCCTATCAAAAACTATAGTAGATGGAACTCAATGCAAATAAATAATATCCTTCATGTATAGATTTCCCAACTCCTCAACTTTGGTTGTATCACGAATGGGTATGAAGTGATCCGACTTGTTCAGCCTTTCGATCACAACCCATATCACATTATTTTTTCTCTAGGTATGAGGCAACCCAACCACAAAGTCTATAGAGATTTTATCCAACTTTCAAGTAGGGACTGGAAGTGGTTGAAGTAAACTTGAAGGTTTCTTATGCTTGTCCTTCACCTATTGGAACGTATAGTAATGTGAGACAAACTCAATAATGCCCCATCTCATACCTAGCCACCATAACTACCGCTACATATCATAGAACATCTTGGTGGTTTCTGGGTGCATAGCCCATTATGAATTATGAAAATCCCCCATCACATCCTCTCTTGCTGCTAATGGTATAATGAAGAGATCTTGATAGCATAGAACACCCTCTTTGGAGAACTACCACTGGGAAACTATCTCCCCACTAAAAAGATATTCTCTAATTCTATGAAATTCATCATAAATATATTTATCCTAAAGATTCATCTTGAGGAATAGTATATCTCAACTGAACACTGGCTAAAGAAACTTCATCCCCTTTCTCTTAAACTCTAATATGAAACTGTGCAAAGAGAGCCATCAAATTCCACTCTTTCACAGAATCTTTCACTACCTGGGTTGGAAGCTTACTATTCAACACATCTGCAACAACATTCTCTTTCCATAGGGTATAGGAAATATCAAAGTCAAAATATTGTAGGTATTCCACCCAACACCTCTGGAGAAGATTCAAATCTTTTTTAGAGAAGATATAACTCAAGATTTTGTGGTCTTAATACACAGTATAATTTTCTTCAAAAAGGTAGTGCTACCAAATCTTAAGCATGTGCATCACAGCTGCAAGTTGAAGGTCATGGGTAGGATAATTCTTCTCATGTGGCATAATCTGATGAGATATATAAGCAACTACATGATCAACTTGTATAAGAACACATCCCAAGACCGAACCCGATGCATCACAAAAGACCACATATCCCTTCCCAACCTTTGGAAGAGTCAAACCAGTGCAGTAGCCAAAATACATTTCATATCAACAAAGGAACTCTGACAATTATCATTCCAAGAAAATTTCACCCCCTTCTGAGTCAGACCATACATCAGAGAAGACAACTTCAAGAATTCCTTCACAGACTGATGATAATATCCATTTATACCCATAAATATTTTAATCTTGAAGACATTTCATGGTTTCTTTCTAGTCATAAGAACCTTTACCTTCTCAGGATCAACTGATATACCTTACTCAGACACCACATGTCCTAAGAATTTCACTTCCCAAATCCATAAATCACTCTTTGAAAACTTGGCATAGAGTTGGTTATTTCTCAGCAAACTTAGAACTGTCCTCAGGTTATGCACATGATCCTCATTAGATTTAGAGTAAACAAGGATGTCATCCATAAAGACTACCACAAAGTTATCTAGATACTCATGGAAAATACTATTCATTATAGCCATGAAAAATTCAGGAGTATTTTTTAGACCAAAGGGAATAATAAGGTACTCATAATGGTCGTACCTACCCCAAAGGGTAGTTTTCTTAATGTCAGGTTCTTTTATCCTCAACTGATGGTAACCATATTAGAGTTCGGTCTTTGAAAACCACTTTTCTCCTTTTAAATGATCAAACATATCATCAATCCATGGAAAAAAATACTTGTTCTTTACCGTAACTCGATATAGATTTTGGTATTCAACACATAAACAAATAGAGTCATCATATTTCTCAGCAAATAGAACCAGTTGCACCCAAGTTGACACACTAGGGCATATAAATCCTTTCTTAAGAAGGTCGTTCAATTGGGACTTAATCTCTTTCATTTCAGATGGATCCATTTGGTAAGAGGGAATTGAAACTAGTTGACTTCCATACATTAATTCAATAGAAAACTAAACCTCCATTACCAATGGAAAACAAGAGAATTCAAAAGTAACACATAATAAAAATCAATGAAGACTGGAGGGATATCGCCACTCATTGAATCCCACTCTAGATCAAAAGAAAACACTGATATCACTTTCCCCAACTCTGGATAAAAAAGATTCAGCTCTTCTTGACCTTGGGTCTCATTCTCCTTGAAATACAAGAGTCACACCACTGGGTGTAGTAAGGTAGACTTGGTAGAAGATAAAAATAAATTCAGGATTTATTGGAAATGATCCAATCCATCCTGAATATAACATAAAGTGATTTCATTTTGAGGACTAAAAAACTCCAAGCCAGCTCAACATTGGATAGAGAGAAGACACAAGCAGGACTACAGAGACCCTTCTCTCTCTTCGTATCAAGGGGTATAGTAATATCCATTTCACAAGATAAAATATCTATAGAAAGATTAATAAGATTAACAATATGGGTTGAAATAAATGAGTGAGGTTCACCAGTATCAAATAGAGTAGTCACTAATAACGAATCTATAGTAATGGTACCTCTCACAGTTGTTGTACTCGTGTCTACTTCCTCTAGAGACTCTTTCACTGCATAAAGTAGCTTTTTTCTAGATGCATGTGACTAGAAACCTTTTATACATGAAGCATCTGATTGCCCTATAGTTTTAGGAGGATTTGATGATCCTATCCCACTACATGGAGTAGAAAAGTTATGAAAGAATCTATGTAAGTGTCCTAAATATCCGCGGGAGATATAGTTCTTGGGTGCCTTAGTGAAAATTCTCTTAGAATGTCCTAGATTGCCACACTGATAGAAAATCAAAGGAATTTATCCTGCATTGTAGGAGATCTAGAATAACCCTACTATCAAGAAATACCACAATAATCATCATGATTCCATTATACCTTGAAGGAAATCACACTACCGCTGGGAGAGAAAGAAACTACTAATAACCCTGACTTGCCATCCAGGTCCATCTTGACCATCATCGCCCTATCTAGTACATCGGTATAAGTGGGAATATTTAGCACAGAAACCTGAGAATGGATATCTGGTCAAAGTCCCAACTTGAACCATCAAGCCTTAATCCTCTCATTAGATACAATCTCAGGTGAAAACTACACGAGTTCAGCAAAGAAAATTTTATACTCAATAACAGTTATATCGGCCTGCTCAATCTTGAAAAAATCCACAGCCTTGGAAAATACCATTGAATCTAGATATAACTAGTTGGTGAAAATAACCTTGAAGTATTTCCATACTAATCCCTCATGTTTCTTTTTCATCACTATCATGTACCACCATCTTCTACTCGGTCCTTCCAGCATGAAGGTGGCATACTTTACATTAATCTCATCCAGTGTCTCCAAGAACTCAAATAGATGTTCTATCTTGACCAACCATTCCTCATAATTTTTAGGATTACTAGAGACTATGAAAACTAGTGGATTCTTGGAAAGTAACTCTTGAGAATGATTTTTCAGAACATCCCCCTGAGGATCCACAGTTGGAGCTTTAACGGGAACTGGAGGTGGTGCCTGTCCCAGATCTTGGATAGTGTGCACAATCACCTCAACTAGATTTGGGTTCATTAGAGGATTTGGTCACTATGGTTCAGCAACAACTTCCTCCTGGATCTGATTCACACATCTTCTTGGAGGCATGATCTAACCCAACATCATAAGACCACAAAGAAGACATTAGATTAACACTTAAACTAAACAACAAGGGAAATTATTCCCAACATATGGAACGACCAGATTTGGATTACACTATATCCAAATCAGAATAGGGAAAATACTAGAACTAATCCACAAGACTTATTTCCCTAACCACCCCTGGTGACTTGAGGTTCATTATAGTGAGAGCTGGCCAAGCACTCAATCACAACTACCTCCTAAGTCCTAACAAGATTTCAATTGTACACTGACTTAAAGACAAAATCTCAACGGCCTCCTTTGATACCATTTTGTCACAAACAAGCCTGGGTACCTAGGTAAACAGGTAACTGAGCTGGCCCTAACATAGACTAAAGGGATTTCCTGATCCCCATGGGTCAGAAACTATCACTTGGCATCATACAATTGAAAGTGGGAATGGTTTTTCCACAAACATTGTGGAAGTAAAAAAGAGACAAGTCATTATGCATAATAAAAGAAACTCCACTGGGATTAAAGTACCATAATACATTAGGTAAAAAACAAGCCCAAATTACTATAACCCAAGTTCCAAAATAAGGGAAAACAATTCAAGTATTTAAGGACACAACTCACCGTGTCCAAGGCTCAATAGTTGGATCCTCCTCCAAGATATTTGTTCCCCTTTCTCTAACCTGTAATGAGATAATCTACAAACACCTAAAGGAACAAGTAGGTTGTGAGCTAAAAATACCAGTAGGGTCTCACCAAGGATTCCATAATAGATTAGAAAAATAGATTAACCAAATGAGTGATTTCAATTTTAAAAATAAATAGGTTTGGAATTTTCAAAGCATATTTAAACAATTATGATTTACAGTTCAAATGATGGAAAAATACTTTAAACAAATGATTTAAAAGTGATGGAATATTTCTAAAATAATGGATTAAATAAAATAGTTACATAGAATAGTTTATGTAAATCCAAAAGGCATGTAAATAAGTTTTACAACAATGGAACACATTTATATCTCAAATATAAAACAAGCGAGCGACATGGTCATCTTCCAAATTGGTATGAAAGTTTCAAGCTATAGAACTCTACACTCTATAATTTATCTCAGCAATATTTGTATATACATTTCCCCTAACACTGGCCAAAGGAAACTCATCACCATCCCATAAAGGATGTGACCTGATGCATGTATGTTTTAAAATGTTATAATAGCATAGAGTGTGTCCAAATAACTCACCAACTACCTAAGGCTTTCATGTTCTCTTACACCTTCAATGATGGGAAATTTATTTTAAGACTTCTTAAAATATAATTAAATTCCATTCTTCCATTTCAATTCCAATTTTCCATTTAAAATCAAAATGATTTTTAATCAAAAACATGCCTCTTTAACAAGATAAAACCACTAGAAATCCATCAAAACATTTTAATCCATTTTCAAAAGATTGAAATCCATTCAAAACCAATTCCAACAATTTCATAATTTATTTCTAGAATTAAATTCAACGATTTAATTGAAATCATTTCAATATTCCAATTTAAATTAAGCAATTTAAATTGACAAATTTTTATAAACCCACCCCAATTAAATGGGATTTGGGTTTTTCCAAATTCTCATGCCAGAACCATTTCAAATATCCCAATTCACTGGAATTGGATTTTATTACATTAATTGAAATAAATTTTGAGTAATTGAATTTAAATCAATATTTGAAATAAATAAATCAATTCAAAGTTAATCAATGTGGAAAAATATAATTAAATCACCTACCTTTTCCCGAAACTCAACACTCACAACGGCGCCTGTCAATGTGAAAAAGGTGTAGAATACCTCAAAACACAACCTAGATATAAGATTAAACAGCACAAAACATAGATCCATAAATTTTAGGATGATGAATTGAAATACTAAAGGACGATAAAGAGATAAAGTTGAAGAATGAGGGAGAATTCTTACCTCAGAATTACACCACAGGCATGGCGATGATTGAATACCAAACGAGGGGATCCGGAAGGGTTGGAGAGCTTCAAGATCACCAATAGAAGGCCTTAGGCTGAGGGAGAAGAAAATAGAGTGGAGGATAAAAGACATACTATCCATGCTCCCTACTTAAAAAAACTACAGTCAGGGTATTACACAGCATGTAATACCATTTCACATCATGAAATATTTAATTTCCATAACCGCTTAAAAACATGTCACCTCGAATTAAAAACTGACGTGCTGAGTTTAAAATTGATCTTTAAATCATTCACGACATGTAAAGGCTCTTCATGAATTGTAACCTTCACAACATAAATTCTTTCACGACTTGCCTCTAGAAACCATTACACGTTGTGTAACCCACTTACATGGCGTGTAACCCTTCTGCAGCCTATAGAAAATACCTATTAAAGATGAGAGTCCAACAAAACTATGACTACACCATTATAGGTATCCTCTCAATTCATTCTCAACCCTACCCAGTCGATGAAAATGAAAATCCATGAAAAGGTTAAAGGCATACATGTTAAATCGGTAACAGGATGTTACATATTATGAATAGTAATCATAGTAAATATTTGTTACCATAGTAAGGGTAAAATCGGTAAAATATAGTTAAAACAATGAAATAAGGTCTCTAAATCAACCCAAAAATTTATTTAATTTCATTTTATGGGATAAATTCAACCATATACATACTAAATTTGAATATCTGGAAAAAAAATTCTATTTACCATTGACAATGACATTTAAATTATTTCAAGTAATGAAAATTCTAAAATGTCACTCTCATAACTTGAATATCTCTAAAAAATTTACTTAAGGATAAAAAAAGGATAAGTTCAGTTTTAAATTTTTATTTTAAAGATGAATTTATTTTTTTATCATATTAATTTATTTTTAATTTATAGTGATGAAATAATTTCCTTAAATGCTTACACAATGATGAAACAGTGCTTTTGAGAGCAGTAGAAAAATCATGTGAATGATTTTTAAAAACTCTAAAAGTAATAATTTTTGGGGGAGTTAAAGTGTGTTATAAATTATAAAGATAATTATAACATATAAGAGATGTCTATAAGTTTTATATTTTAATTATATTATTTTTATTCTTTTTTTAAAATCCCACAGGGTGTCGTTGTTTCCCTACAGGGCTAATCAAAATGAAAAATTTATAAAACTCAGACAGATAAAAGTAATTAATTAAAATGTAGTTAGAAAAAAGTTAAGGTCAAACCTATGAGACGGTGATTTATTTTATTTAGGTTTCTAAAGAAAATTGATTTTATTGATTGGTTTTAAGAAAGGGAAAATAATCAGAAATAGTTTGAGAAACAGTTTTGGAAAAGTGAGAGAAACAAAGAAAATCAAATTGGTTTGTTTGTAAAATTAAATTTGAAGGCATTCTAAGGTTTTGTATTTTTAGGGTTTGGGTACAATTGAATTTAGAAATTAAATTAATTAATACATGTGTAGCATTGAATTCAAGATTAGGTAGAATCAATGATCATTAAACCCCATCCTCAATATGGTAATCCCCCTTTTCCCATGGTTAGGTAGTTTAGGGCATTATTGAATCGAGTTTATCTCAAGACCATTTTTAAACCTGATTACCATAAATGCAATAATGGTCATGCCTAATTTATGGTATCTAGTTGAGTAATTAAAATTTTCCTTTCATATTCTCCAATCAATGGTCATGATTAAATAAAAATAAAGATATTGGAATTTTATTAATGAATTATGGTAAACCAACACATGAATAAAAATAAAGAAAATAATCCAACAACATCCTCCCCCTTTGGCTACATTACCCTATCACATAGTGTAAGTTACTCTCTCATCATAATTATGAGGTATTAATAGGGAAGGAAAGAATAAAATAAAAAATGAAATAAAATCCAGAGAATAGGAATGGTGAGGACCTTGCACTGTGCAACTTCTCACCCCAAGATTTTCTCTTCAGAATCTATCTTAGATTACAATAGTACAAATCTTTATTTATAGACTTTGATGGGTATAATGTTGCATTTAGGTCACCATTAATGTGTTCCATTATGATTCATGGTTCCCCCTACATGTTTAATGGTCACTTGGAAAATTAATTTAATTAACTCCCATCAAAAATTCCATCCAAATTTTCCTTACTCGATCTATCTAAGGGATTTCATGATGTAAAAGTTGTGTCACATCATGAAAGTGTCTATCCCTCCTTCGATTTTCTTCATGTACTAAATTTGATTCATTCCTTGTATGTTTTCACATTATATAAGTGTTTCAGGATGATAAATATAAATTTACAACTCTAGAAGCTTATTTTCACCTTGGTTCTTCAGTTTCATCCCCCGAGAGTGTTCCATAGGTCTTTAATGTCATGGAAAGTCCTATTTTTGTGAATATCTTGGTTTCTTTGGCTTATTTTTATCATTTACCATGAATTAATGTATCCATCCACATATGAACAATGTCATTAAATAAATGGAAAATAATTAATCATTTATATATCAAAATGAAAATTTTAATATAAAAAATGTACATAATAATTGCTCATATCATGTTTTCACAGTAAAATTTTTTTAATAGTTATTAAAATAAAATTAATAGTATTTTATGTTAAATATATTTATTAAATTATTTAAAAATAATAAAAATATTGAAAGAGTAAAATTAGGATGAGAAATTTTCTAAAATTTCATGACATGTCCATTTATGAGTCAATTGTAAATTTGTAAGTAAAATTATAAACCTTTAATATTGAAAAATTACCACGGTTAAGGTTTAAATAGGTTAACCAATGGGTTAAAACAAAATATGAGGTTTAAAATGATATCTAATCCTATAAAAAAATTATTAAATGATTATATTAATACCATATCTTCCTTATCTGTGAATCCATGTCATTTTTTAACCATTTGACATTAATTAGACACATATTATATTATAATATTTCATGTATTTTCAAAAACAACATTAATGATATTTTATAATAAACAATATTTTATTAAATAATTAAAAAATAATAAAAATTCTATATTCATCCAAATTAATGGTATATGGTTTAAAATATCAAAAAAATTCCATTTATGGGTCACGTTTTCTTTTATAGTAACTTTCTTGACCTCTAAAGAGTAAAAAACATTGATATCACGATAATTTTCAAAAGGGTTGATGGGGGTTAAAACTAAGAGATAGGGGTAAAAAACATAACCAAAACCTATGAAATTTTTATTGGATGAGATTATTTTGAATAATTATAGTATTATATAATAATTATATCAATTTTAATCCATTTTCTATGAAAATTAATTTATATTAGTTTAATACTTTAAGTAATTCCAAGAGTGCCCCCACCCTCACTTATAAAAGGAATCCACTTATCTCTTTTATTTACACATTATTGAGAAACCTATCTCAATAAAACCTTACCGGACCTTAAGAAGGGATATAAAGAAAGTATGCTAAAAAAGAGGTAGTCATCTTTACCTACTCTTTCAAGTTTATTTCTTATTATACTTCCTCTAAATTTGTTGTAAACATACTAAAATAATAAATCCATAATCATCAATATAATAAGGTGTTATTATAATTATGGTACAACCATTTTCCATCTCTTTTCTATCCAAATAAAAGTAAAAACATCTCTTGTGTGTACGTACAGCTTACCATCTCCACATAGCGGTGTAATTCATCTTTCAACACCACTATACTTAGATAATTATAAATATGAAACTAAAAAATATATATTATATTTATTACATAATTATTCTTATATAATTATAATATCATATCTGCATTATTACCTTATAATCCATTATAAAACGATAACATCGCTCATGTGTGTGTGTGGACTACCACCTTCACGAAGAGATGTGGTCCTTTTTTCATTTATTCTTTAAATAGGTGGTAGTAAGAATATATTTAATGAATATATATGATATATATGATATAATAATTATTTTTTAAAGTTGAATTATTATTTACCTTTCTTTCATTTCATCCATCAAAAAGTGAAAACAACGTTCATGCATAGGTACGGTCTACTGTCTCCATGGACAATGTAATTCATTTTTCTATCTATAAATTTCATGGATGATTATAAATATGTATATAATGAATATATATGATATTTAAATCATGATTATAATTATATATATGATATAACCATTATCAAAGTACAATTATTGGAACTGTCGAATTGAAACTTACATGAAAAATGATGCAGTTGACACTCAAAACGGTGATTTTAATAAAGAATTATTAATAAACAAGTATTGAAATGTTATAAGTGGATAATAAATGATAATTTTGTATATTTTTATGGTATATAAGTATAATAAATTTAAATTTATTAAAAATTAGTTTAAAATCACTTACGAAGCAAGTCGGGTCTGAGTTAAGGGGTTTCTTAACTCAATTTCCAATCATTGGGTTATACTTCTACTTCATTAACCATGTTATGCCATGATTATGTGTAAAATGACATTTGATTGTATTTTGTTTTACTTAAAAAAATTGTGTGGATTTATGTTTTTCACACATAATCGCTTCATTGATTAATTCTCACTTCAATGATATGATCATTGTAAGGGTTTATTTCACAATCTCATCCTTATTCAGGATTATTTATATTTAAGTTTACATTTGAATAATTATATGATATTTATATATTAAACCCCGTCATTTTTTATCCTATAGTTATTTCTGTCAATTATATTATTTCCTTTCATATTCCTCACTTTATGTACTCAAGAGTCTAAAATAATTTTTTTAAGGAAAATTAAATTTGTTTTATATTTAGTCGGGAATCTTTTTCTTCCATGTCCATATTTTCTTTAAAAAAATTTCAAGAAATTTTTTATTGTTATCAAATGATTTATTAAATAAAGTGTTTCCCCTATTTTACATTTTATAAAAAAAAATAAAAGAAATCTTCATGTCTTTTTCAAAACTAGGTACTTGTGATTTTTTACTAAAAATATAAAAAGAATCATTGTTTTAACATGAATAACATGAATAGAATTTCCTACCATCATGACCACTAAATAATTTTAAGCTTAATTTAAAAAATTTAATATTTATTTTTAAAATAAAATATTTTCCTTAATATTTTGAAAAATATATATTTTAATATAAGTGATTTCAAAATGAAAAGGGCATTTTCCTCAAAAAATATTTTGATGATATTTTTAAAGTATTTTCATCTATGTCAGAATTTTTTGGTGAATATTATACTTTAATGGGGATATAATATTTTTATATCATTCACCATATCACTTTTGATGTCTTTTGATTATGTTTTATTTATTTATTGGGGAAAATATTAACATTTCATATGCTAGTTTTTCAATATGAATGTTTACATTGATTATGTTTCACACATTTTATATGATGAGTGAATTAGACTTAGTAAGTGATGGGGGTTATTATATCCCCTTGGTGCATTGGTAGGTCTCATGAGACAAATTATTTTGGTTATTTGGAAAATTCCTTACCTGTGTATGTATATTATCTTGGCACAAGGCCTTAACGATAAGACTATGATGTATAAAATTATTCATTCAATCATTATTAAGCTCATCATTGTTATCCATGTGATTATTTATATTATTATGTTATCCATGGTCTTAGTCCCCTTTTATGGTATTAGTTGTATGTCCTATTTTATTATTATTTATATCATTTATATTATTCATGTTTTATTTACTCGTGATATTTTCTGTTTTTCTTAACCCTTACTAATATTTTAAGCTCACCCTTATTTTATTTACTTTATCTAGGATATGAATAAGGAAACATTGAACAAGTTCAAGAATATATAATGTTTACTGTTACTATGTTTTATATTTTATTTCCAATATAAAAAATGGGAATTGTGTATGTATCTATTTCTTCAAGACATATAAAATATTCTATCCTTTGGGATGTGATCTCTTGTATCTTAACAAATTTAATAAATTAATCATTGGATTTGGGCTACTAGGACTGGGGTGTTTGCAATTATTATTAGAGTTATTTTAGTAGAAACTTTGGGAACTAGATTTAGGAAAACATAGTTTAGGGAACGTAACCCTATAACAGACTTTGAGTAAAAGTCTAAGTATAGAATAATATCCTAAAGTTTTGGTAAGGTAGATATTGTGTGGTTTTCCCTATAAATAAATCCCTATATGGATATTAAAAGTGTATATGGTTTTGGAAAAAATAAATCTTAGGGTAATAACCTCTAAAAGAGTTGTTTACGCATATCTCAACCATCATTCTGGTGCATAGTGAGTGTGCCCTTACTACACACATGGTTTAACACTCCTGGGGGATAGGCTTGGGTTAATTCACATTTTAATTATGATTCGTTATAATGAATGAGAAATTAGAACCTATTAAAACCTATGATGCTTCATAGTAATATGGGATAACCTAAAGTGTCATAGATTGATATGTCTAAGGTTGATCATAAGTTTAAATTCATATATACCCCTTTTGAGGTTTCATGTTATTAATGTTTAAGATGATTATGGGTATTTTTAGAGTCATTTATAGTATAATAACCTTTTAGTTTAGTATGTATTTTAGTGAAAATATTATTTGATAAACAAGGATTTTATATTTTGTAGAAACAAGTTGAAGTTTTAACCTTTAGGGTTAATATGATCATTGATGTTGAGGTAATTATGGTTGATTGGGATAAAAGAGTTAGTAGATTTGGGGAATATATTTTTATCATATAGATAAAAATTGAAAGGTTATTTAGTGACTGAGTGATCAATGTTAAGTATACTATATTGGGAATATTATAAGATTAAGGTAAAAATAATTTTAGGATTGAATGTTGAGTTAATTTATGAAAGAATGTATGATTTTATTATGGATTTATGGTGATTTAGGATATTTATGGAAAATATTAGTATATTTTGGGGAGTATATGATTATGATATATATATATGTGTTCAGAATATGACCTTATTATCAATTGATATTTTTTGGAGATAATAGTTAGGTTGATCATAAAAATATGTGATCAAATATTTCAGATTTTTGGGTTTTGAATTTGTTCAGACATATTTTTGGAGAATCCTTAAGGTTAACTATTTATATAATAGATTAATTTGAACTTTGGTTGTTATTGTTGAGGTTTTAGATATTAATATATTATATTGGAAAACTTTTTCTAACCATTTTGGTTTTTGGTAAATATTTAGAGTCAAAAGGAATGAACTATGGGTCTTATGATCCATTAAAATTAAATTTCAGTGCTTCTGGAATGAAAAAATCATCTTCAATATTAATTTCTTGGAATAAGAGATGAATTATAAATTCATTGAAGCACAACTGAAGGATGAAATTATGTTTATTAAATGAAAATACATTAAGTAATTTTGTCATGTTCTCTATCTTGATAGTAAAGGAATCCTCAAACTCTAGGAAAAGGATCTTGAAATAAAAAAAATGTATCATATTGCATTCATTTATGATGAATCGATGGTCTTTTCACCCCTCTTCAATTTATGGTTTTTTGGTCATTAACTTTCTCAATATCATGTTCTTTATCACCCTCTATTAGTCCTTTGAAGTTAGTATTCTCCTCCATGTTTATATTTTAACTTTGTTGGTCGGAGTGGATACTCAAGAGGGGGGGTGAATTGAGTTCCAATTAAAATTTCTGTTAAAAATATTTCTCTTAAAATCTCCCAATTTAAAAACAAATTTAAACTATAGTGAATCTATATAGAGTGTAAAGGTTCAATTAGTTTCTAAAAGATTGATTAGGTCTCAGTTAACTTAATTTGAAGATTAAATTAACTTTTGAAACAAACTTACTGGTTTACAATAAGTATAAACACTTGCTAATTTAACTATCAAAGTAGCTTTAAAATAGTTTTGTATTTCAAAAGTAATAGCAGCAAAATATTTAAAATATATATGTAATACTTATAGACTTAAAATAAAATTCACAACAGAGTTAACCAAGAGGTTCAGTCTCAAGCCGAGACTTAGTCCTCTCAATAATTTAAATAAATTGATCCACACCCTGGATCGGGGTTAACAACAGTGAACAACTATCCAGGCCACACAGGGACCTCTACCACAGTTCTTTTTGGGAAAAGGAAACAATAGAACACAGGCTGTTCAGGTCTTACTCGACCTCTACCACTTTCCACAGTGGGAAACAAAGAGTTATGAAGTTCGAGTGAGGATTTAAGAATCCTCCAGTTTAGCTTAGGAGACAGTGTGTGTGTAAAATAAACAGGGTACACACACTGCTCAAAATGTAAAGATAGATTCACTAAAGTAAGAATGTATCAGAGTTTAGAAGGCTCTAGTTATTGGTAGTGCAGCTTTGGACTCATTGGATTTACAAAGATGCATTTTAGTCCTTCTGTGGTTTTGCTGTTAAAAACAGAGTATCGTGATTCAGCTTGATTCCCTTCACAGGCAAGTGAGTACTCTGATTTCCAGTGTTCTTCGTATTCTCTTCGGTAGCGCTGGATTACATGCATAAGAGTTTTCTTTAGATCTTGCAAATACCCCTTCTTCCACTTTGTCGTGTGTTCTTCAGTCTCTTATGTATATTCATGGAAGAATTCTCTCTTTTTTCCTTTTCACGCATCCATCCATTTTTCTTTACTGCAGCTCGATCTTCCTTTTTATTCCACAAGCTCCGGCAATGGGAATGATTACCTTTCCATAGATACGAGGTACGGTCTCCTGACATGCCAACAAATAACATTAAATATCATTAATTTCATTAAAAACATCAATTATGACTATTATAATTAAATACGGATTTATAGAGATTCAAACAGTTTTCATGACTATCGGTGAGTCATGAGATCGGTGAGACATTTTGAATCTGCATCAGTTTCTGTTGCATCAGTATCGGTATCTTAGCATCGATGTCTTAGCATCGGTGTCTTAGCATCAGTAGCTTAGCATCGGTATCTCAGCATCGGTAGATTAGCATCGGTATATTAGCATCGGTAGCTTAGCATCGGTAGATCAGCATCGGTTTTGCTTTGGACCTTTGATAGTTAATGGTGCGACCGTTCATCATCGGTGCGACCGTTCATCATCGGTGCGACCTTTCATCATCAGTGCGATCGTTCATCATCGGTGTGACCATTAATCATCACTGCGACCGTTCATCATCGGTGTGATCGTTCATCATCGGTGCGACCATTCATCATCGGTATGACCGTTCATCATCGGTGCCTCAGGAAAATGACTATCGGTGAGTCAAGACATGGAATTCTCACAAAATGTCTGTTCAATCCAGAATACTTCCAGGTCAACCATAACCATACATTGATCAATGATAAACATTTTTAGATATGATTTAAACATATTTAGAACAATTTGAACAAGATATTAAAAGGAAATAAATAAAACTAAGATTTGTGATTATTAAAATAACCATTCCATAGAGAGTTCAACAATATCCCCCTTTGTGATAATCACAAATCAATGGCATAAATTAAGAGATAATACAGTATGTCAATCATTATGCTCCCCCTATAAAAAAGAATATATTCCAAAAGATAAAACATGGTTATAATAGAAACCAGAACATATATCTAACTGAGGTATTCTCCTCTTTCAACATTTCTCCCCCTGTGTATACATACATCTGATAAATAGCCAGCATGGGCATTCAGGTCACCCATCCAGACATGATGCATCCAGAGATGATGCATCCAGAGTTCGCATATGCATGTATGATTCACCTGTTTTATCTCCGTGATTTCTCTCCCCCTTTGGGATTATCAAAAAGAAGATATAAAGAAAGATAAGCAAGAAGATTTCATACCAACAAAGGGTACACATATTACAAACAAAAGAGAATAGTTCTGGAAAACAAACACCCTATCAAAAAATTGACAGTAACAGCTATTTCTCTGGGTGCAAGGGAGCTTTCCCTTTCGCAGTAGGAGGAATTGAAGGTCCAGAAGGTTGTTGGGTAGAAGGTGGAACTGGAATTATGGAGAAAGGAGGTAGGACGACCCGAGCTGGATGAACTGTGGGTTCCAAGGTCACTTGTTGCGAAGAAGGTCATTCTGAAGGTTGTTGTTGAAAGACTGGTCTAATACTGGAAAGATCTTGAGAAACAGACATATGGCTGGGAGCAACATCTGATGATTGGAGAGTCTCAGCTGTAGGAAAACCAATGGCTTTTTCTTTCACATGAAGGCAGGGTTTTAGCAATTTGATGAAGTCCTGAATGAATTCTCCACCGTACTTCATGGATTTTTCAAAATCATCCTTATTTTGCATGAAATTTTCTAAAGTGGGGGTAAAACCTTTTAACTGCTGAACTTGAGCTTTAAAAGCTTGAGTCACTGGAGGGAGTCTCATATTATCAGCCAGTACTTTAAAATTATGATTCAACTCACGATTTGTGTAGATCTTAGAGAAATAATGATCTACTTTCTCCTTAATATCCTTTTGAGCTTTTGTAGCATCAGCCGAATACAATTGTACCATTTTATGAACATGATCACTATGCTCTTTCATTTTCTTCAAAGAATCTAAATCTAAAATCTTTCCAAGAGATACCAGCTCTTCTCTAACAACATCTCTTAAGGTATCTAATTCTCGACCAGTGATCTTGGTCACCTTGGCATTGCCATCCTGAGCAATAACCTGAGTAATCTCAGCTTTTAACTTCCTCAAATCTGCTTTCTTCAAATGTTCAATCATATTTCTTAAAACTTCCATCATACCAGAGATGGTTGTTTTGAACTCACCTGACAGAGAAACAAGATTACTGCCTAACTCCATAAGTGTTTGATTCAAAGAGGTAATATGTCTGCCAATCGATTCACTGTAATTGTACAGGACTGGTTTGATAAGTCTTGCCACTCTTTGAGCCAAATCATTCATAGAAGCATCAGATAAAGTCAAAGGAGTAGGAGTAGGAATATGAGATAACTCACTTTTTACAATCTCCCTAACAGCTTGAATCAATTCAACCTTGAAATTATCAAAATCTGACTGAGCAACTGTCGGATCAGGTCTACTTTGAGATACTGAAGGATCGGGTATGACCACTTTTCTTTGAAAAAACTCGGCAACAAGTTGAGCCTTAACAGAATCACTTATGCCTGCAAGATCCACTTCTACATCTTCCTCTTTCTCTGGGTATTCCAATCCTAGAATAGAAAGACCTGGATGATCTTCCCATGCCGCTTTTCATGAAGGGTATACAGGTTTCACAAACTGAGCTCATCCAGAATTTTCAGGAAGGACTTCTCCATCCTCATCACTCTCCAATTGTTCTGTCCTCTTGGCCTCAGGGACATTTTCTTGCTCAATAGGTTGGGGTTGAGGATCATCTAGAATCACATTCTGACCTTCAATAGGTCGAGCATCAGCATCATCATCATCAAAAACATCACCATTACTTTCATTGTCACCACTACCACTATCACCATCAGCATCACCCTTATCACCATCACCACCTTCATCATCATCATCATCATCATTAACTGATCTCTCACTAGAACTGTCTGTACTTCCGGATTCATACTCCTCAGAAGTTGATTCAGTAGTATCGCCTTCTTATTCATCATCTAAAAGCGGTTCAATTTCCGGAAAATTGAGAGGAGGACTTGCTGAACCAAATTCCATCCTTCTTATCTTTGGGATAATAGTATCAGGATCACTCCTTTCATTAGGATATGATTCAGCCTCTTATTCAGCATTTAGATTCTCATTAGCTTCTTCTTCTTCTTCTGTTACTTTCTTACTAGATTCACCATTTTCTTTAGGAGCAACCACTTCCTCTTCTTCATCTGAATAGATCACTTCCTCACCAGGTTTTAAGCTAGGATCTCTTACTTCCCTTAGTCTCCTTGGATGATCAGTAGGATTTAAGGACTCATATAACTTTTCTTCATCAGCAACCCAAGCTTTCTTCCATGGGTTCCAATTTATTTGTATTCTCTTACAAATAACTTTATTGAAACAAAAGCTAACTGATGAGATACACTCATCTCCATCATCCACACAGCCTAAGAATTTCAGCATGGTAGAAATCAGTTTAGAATAAAACAGAGTAGTAGCTTTCTTTGAAGGTTTTATCATCTCAACAATATGCTCGGAAAAATATATACATAAATTAATATTTTCACCATTCAGCAAAAGAAAGATCAGAAAAAACATCTTGATACTTTACTGCAGCAAAATCACCTTTTCTCGGACATACTTGATGTTGAATAAATTTGAACAGGATTCGGTTCTCACCATCCAACTCAGCAGCAATTATCCTTCGCGATTCAGACTTCCCAGTCAAAAACTCCAAGGCTAGCTCATAAGAAAAGTAATCAGTTGTGGGAGGAATATTACCAGAATAGTCCTCGTATCTTCCATTGTGAGGTACTCCTAGACATTCATCCCATTGTTTTGATGAAAACGTAATCTTTTTTCCTTTTACTATAGAAGATAATATCGCAGCCTCTACTCCGTCCAAATCTATATCTAGGTTCAAATAAAACTCGTGCACTAGCTTCGAGTAAAAGACTCTATCATTATTACATAACCACTCCTTCCAGCCTTGAGTTTCCAATACTTTCAAGAGAACGGACTTGCTAGATAAAACCCATTCAGAACAAATTTCCTTTTCATCTATAACTTCTCATTTTTCTAGCTCCGGGTTCACAAACCTCTGCATCGTACTGCTCAACTCACCTCGAGCACACTTGATAGGTGAAGTTCCTTCAGATTCTTTGCTCTGTCTCTTTTGGTTGGCCATTTTGAGGTTTTGAGGCAATCGAGAGGCTTGGAAAGATTCAAAAGGCTCGGGTTATAGAGAAGAGAGGATAGAGTTCGGTGGGAAATGGAAGGTCAACAGTCTTTAGAGAATAGAATAGTCGCGTGTCATTATTTGTATCATTTAGGGCTTTAATTAATAAAATATCGATTAATTAAAACAGCGTCGTTTTAAACAGACAAAAAAAAATTTGAAAAAAAATAGTATGACCCAATCGGTAGCACTAACCGTCATGACAGATCGATTTGACAGATCGGTTTCACAGATCGGTTTGACAGATCAGTTTGATAGATCGGTTTCACAGATTGGTTTGACAGATCGGTTTCACAGATCGGTTTGACAGATCGGTTTCACGGATCAGTTTCACATATCTATCATACCTAACTCTTGTTTAATCGAGTTTAACCTTTCACAATTTAAGGGCTTGGTGAAAATATCGGCTAACTGATGTTCAGTTCCTATAAAATCAAGAGTAATATCACCTTTTTTGTAGTGATCTCTCAAAAATTGATGTCTGACATCAATGTGTTTGGTTCTAGAGTGAGACACAGGGTTATTTGAAATGTTAATTGCACTAGTGTTATCACAGTTAATTGAAATATGCTTAAAAACATATCCATAGTCCAAAAGAGTGTGTTTCATCCACAGAATTTGTGCACAACAACTTCCAGTAGCAATGTATTCTGCTTCAGTAGTAGATAATGAAATAGAGTTCTATTTCTTACTACACCAAGATACTAAGGATTTTCCTAATAAATGACATGTTCCAGATGTGATCTTCCTATCTAACTTGCAACCAGCAAAGTCAGCATCTGAATAACTGATTAGCTCGAAAGATTGTCTTTTTGGATAAAACAAGCCTAAGTTTACAGTGTGTTTAAGATACTTAAAAATTCTTTTAACAGCAAGTAAATGAGATTCTTTCGGGTTAGCTTGAAATCTTGCACACATACACACACTAAACATAATATCTGGTCGACTAGTAGTAAGGTAAAGTAAGCTTCTAATAATTCCTCTGTAATTGGTTTGATCCACTGGCTTCCCAGTTTCATCTGCATCCAATTTATAGACTGTACTCATAGGAGTATCACTTTCCTTAATACTATCTAAACCAAAATGTTTTAGAAGATCCTTCGTGTATTTACTTTGATTCAAAATAATACCATTTTCATTTTGAAAAACTTGAAATCCAAGAAAATATTTAAGTTCTCCCATTAAACTCATTTCAAATTCATTTTGCATACTCTTTGAAAATTCAGTACATAAAGAAATTTTAGAAGATCCAAAAATAATATTATCAACATAGATTTGTACTATTAAAACATCTTTAGAAATTCTTTTAATAAAAAGAGTTGGATCAGCAATCCATTTAGTAAAACTTTTTGAAATAAGAAAATTGCTAAGTCTATCATACCAAGCTCTTGGAGCTTGTTTTAAACCATATAAAGCTTTAGAAAGTTTAAAAACTTGATTTGGAAAATGATGATTAATAAATCCAAGTGGTTTTTCAACAAAAACATATTCAACAATAAAACCATTTAGAAAAGCACTTTTGACATCCATTTGATATAACTTGAAATTCCGATGAGCAGAATATGTAAGTAAGATCCTAATGGATTCTAATCTGGCTACAGGTGCAAAGGTTTCCTCATAGTCTATACCTTATTCTTGACTATATCCTTGTGCAACTAGTCTAGATTTGTTTCTAACTATTTTTACAGACTCATCAACTTTTTTTCTAAAAACCCACTTTGTGCCGATTGTTAAAGTGTCCTTAGGTCTGTCAACTAATTCCCAGACTTTGTTTCTTTCAAATTGATTTAACTCTTATTACATAGTCATTACCCAAAATTCATCATTAATAGCATCATTGACATTTTTAGGTTCTAGCTGTGACAGAAAATCTTGATGTTTAACCTGATTTCTTAGAGAAGCTCTAGTCTATGTCCCTCTATCAAGATTACCAACAACAGCATCCAAAGGATGATTCTTTAGAATCCTTGTTAATCTAGTAAAGGTAGGACTAGAAATTTCAGGCTCTTCTCTAGGTTTGGGTTCATTAGAAGCAGATTCTGGAATAAGTCCAGAACTGGTTGTCTTTATAGCAGGTTATTTAGATTTTTCATTAAGGTCTAGAATAGATAAATCTTCTTCAAGATTTTCAAGAGAGGTTTTAGGCTCATGTGGATCAGATTCATCAAACTTGATGTGAACAGATTCTTCCACACATTTGGTTCTCTTATTAAAGACTCTATAGGATTTTCTAGTTAAATAATAACCAAGAAAGATTCCTTCATCACTTTTAGAAGCAAACTTGTCCAGATTATCCTTTGTATTAAGAATAAAAACTTTGCAGCCAAAGACTCTAAAGTAACTAACATTAGGTTTTATATTATTCTACAACTCATATGGGTTCTTCTTAAGAACTGTTCTAATTAAGACTCTATTAATGATATAACAAGCTGTATTTACAACTTTAGCCCAAAATTAAATAGGTAGGTCATACTCATTAAGCATAGTCCTTGCAATTTCTTGAAGGGTTCTATTTCTTCTTTATACTACACCATTCTGCTGAGGTGTTCTAGGAGCAGAAAAGTTATTGTTAGGTCCACTAGGCTGGATACCCTGAGAGGGGGGGTGAATCAGGGTATGACTAATTAAAAATTAATGCCCGTTCTGATCTTGTTTCGCTGTTAAGCAAAACACTCTTCTCTCTTTTCCTTGTTGCACGATATAAACAGAATGTAAAGCAAGCACGGGACACAACAATTTTACTTGGTTCACCGCTAAGGGCTACGTCCAAGGAGCATACGCCGACAGGTTGCCGGTCGTACCAAATTCCACTAATCTTCACTAGCTGTGGATTACAAGGTTCGGGCTAGATCACTTCTATGCCCAGGCTCACTGCCTTTACAATGTTTAGGGTCAGCTCACTGCTTTCCCAAGGGTCACTCCCTGTTTCTCTCTCTCTGGCTCACTGCCGGTGGAGAGGATCACCTTCTTCCTCTTCCTGAGCTCACTGCTCTTGGATGGAATCCACTCACAGTTTATAGACCTGTAGGTCTCTTCATATTCCTGAAAGAATGCATCTTCTCTTGTTTGTAGATGCTCTGTTGAAGTTTAACTTTCACCCGTTGATGAATATCTCTTTGCACCGAAGGTATCGGGCAAACTTCCAGCTTCCACACAGTCTGAAAATCACTGCGGGAACAAAACCTTACTTGGCGCGCAAGTCAACCTCGGCGCGCAAGTATCGGCGCGCAAGTCACAACGGGCGCGCAAGTCCTCCTCTGACACTTGCGCGACACAAGCTTTCTCAACTCCAAACTTGCGCGACTCTCTTCCCTTTACGCCCAAACCACCAATGGTGCGCAACTGCAAACCGGCGCGCAACTTCTAACACCGGCGCACAACTTCAACCACTGGCGCGCAAGTCCCACCTGCGCGACCACACACACCACTTGCGCGGCCACCACACCTGCGCGACGGGAGCTCTCGTCTTCAACTCCGGTGAGAAATGAGGAGGGGTGGTCCGGTATTTATAGGCAATCTGACCACCCTGCGCGACGGCGCGCAAGTCACCTGCGCGACCCAGTTTCGGCGCGCAAGTCTCCTCTCCTTTAGACACTTGCGCGACCAACTCCCAAACTTGCGCGATCCTATTTCCTTAGCCATATTTTGATCTTCTGATCTTGAAAAACATGCGGCGCGCAAGTTTCCTGTACACCATGTTCGCGGCGCGCAAGTCCCTTTGCCAAAAACACTTTTCTTCATTTGCCGATTTTCAGGCCCAAAAATTTGGCAAACACTGGAAAACGGCGCCACCTTGTATCTGTTCTTTTGTACCGCCTCCAGATCATCCATTCCATTTATCGACGTTCTTGAATCAAACATGGATCGTTGAACTCAGCTCTTGAACTCGACATTCAACCATGAAATCCTCTTTGTGAACAATCACAACTTAGATGTCCACTTTGTCAACAAACACAATCACCTCAAAAAGGCTTCAATGATACCTTGAGGGATTTTTGCCCAACAATCTCCCCCTTTGGGTTTGTTGACAACTCTTCCAAACAAAGATACGTCATTGATTCTTCATCCTCCATTCGCCTCATTGCGATTCTGATAGCGACCAAGGATTTACTCAACACATACTCTAAGCCCACATGAGCAATGCTCGGCGTGAGAAACAAGAGTAAATGAAAAGTTCATCAATGAATCACTTTGTCTCTGACATCCACTGTTGACACCAAACACTGTCCAACACCACTCTTCTGCTTTTATCACGATCCTCAGCTGTCGTGATATCTATTCTTTGATCGATCACTTCTAGCATCGTCAGATTTAATACGCTCCCCCTTTCTGCTCACAGCTTCAACACCTCTTTAGCCATATTTCATGTGTTGTCCAAGCTAAGCTCTGGCTAAGCACGTTCAACAAGCTTCAACTCCCCCTATCTGGCTGCTCCACCTGTCAGCGTCTCCCCAGATCATTCATGATTTATCAAATCTCCGCACTGTCTCCCCCTTGAACAACCACTATTTTCTCCCCCTTTGTCAACGAACCCAAAGGTCACGCCTTTGAAGTCTGTAACAGAGTATAGAACACATTAGCACAGTAGGGAAAACACAACATACCTCGGGGAGAGGGGGTGGTCCCGCGTCCACACTATTTCAAGTGCGGGGAATCGACTGAACTCCCAGAGCTAGTCGATGCCTCTCAAAAGCTTCCTTGGGTAAGGCCTTTGTCAGAATGTCTGCAACCTGTAGCTCTGTAGGCACATACTCCAACTTCACGATGCCCTGCTCAACCTTCTCCTTGATGAAATGATACTTGATCTCAATGTGCTTTGTCCTGGAATGATGGACGGGTTTTGCTAAGATTTATAGCACTTGAGTTGTCACACTGGATTCCGATCGGAGACTTCACTTCAACTCCCATATCTTCAAGCTGCTGCTTCATCCACAATAACTGTGTGCATGCTTGAGTGGCCGCTATATACTCAGCTTCTGCGGTGCTCAATGAAATGCAATCTTGTTTCTTGCTTAGCCAAGAAATACACAATCCACCAAGATAGAATGCACCACCTGACGTTGATTTTCTATCATCTGCTGAACCGGCCCAGTCTGCATCAGTATATCCCAATAACTCTGTCTGAGATTTGTCGTTGTATGTCAAACCGAAGTCCACCGTGCCCTTGATATACCGAAGTATTCTTTTCACTGCAAGCATGTGACTTTCCTTGGGATTACTCTGATATCTCGCTGCTTGGCATGTGGCGAAAACAATATCAGGCCTTGTTGCGGTTAAGTACAACAGACTTCCAATGATTTGCCTGTATTCTGTGATATTAACTGCCTTTCCATCCTCATCTTTTGATAATTTCATCCGGGTAGCAACCGGAGTCTTCATTTCCTTGGAATTATCCATTCCAAACCTTCTTAGAACTTCCTTGGCATATTTGGATTAAGAAATGAATGTTCCATTCCTTCCTTGTGTCACCTGTAGACCAAGGAAAAACGTTAGCTCTCCAATCATTGACATTTCAAACTCATTTTTCATGAATTCGGAAAACTGTCTGCACTGAGCTTCATCTGATCCGCCAAAGATTATGTCATCGACATACACTAGCACCATCATCCTTTGATTACCGTCATTGCTGAAATAGAGATTGTAATCAACTCCTCCACGCTGAAAGCCAAGCTTCTTCAAGTACTGATCAAGCCTTGAGTACCATGCCCTTGGTGCTTGTTTCAGCCCATACAAAGCCTTCTTCAGCCTGCAAACTTTGTTCTCATCCTCATGAATGAGAAAACCATCTGGCTGCTCAATATACACCTCTTCTTCTAGAACCCCATTCAAGAATGCGGATTTGACATCCATCTGGAACACTTTGAACTTTCTTTGCACTGCTATGGCCAAAAATAATCTGATTGTCTCCAGCCTTGCAACCGGTGCAAATGTCTCATCAACATCTATTCCCTCTATCTGGGAGTATCCCTTGCACACTAGTCGTGCTTTGTTCCGAATCACTGTGCCATCTTCATTCATCTTGTTGCGATAGACCCATTTATTCCCGATGACATTCTTGTCTGCTGGCCTTGAAACAATCTCCCATGTCTGGTTCTTCTCAATCTGATCAAGCTCTTCATTCATGGCCTGAACCCAGTTTTCATCTTCAGCTGCATCAGAAAAACATTTCGGCTCCACTTGAGACAAAAACAATGCTTGCTGTGATGATTTCATTCTTCGAGTCTGAACTGGAGCTGTTTGATCACCAATGATATTCTGCCTATCAATCTCAGCTCGACTCTTTGGCTTCCTCGCAGACACCGACTTGACACTTTCCTCTTCATCATCAGTATCTTCTTCTGAGTCAGCTTCTGCCACTTCTACTCCCCCTGGGTTGCTTATCTCATCATCACTTTCATCCAGGAACTGTTCACTGGGTCGTTGAGCAGTCTGTTCATTTTCAACTATAGTGACATCATTGCTTTCAATGATTTTTCCCAGCCATTTGTTGAAACATTTATACGCTTTGCTTTTCCCGGAATAGCCAAGGAATATCCCTTCATCTCCTCGTGCCTCAAACTTCCTATGATGTTCTTTGTTGAGAATGAAACACTTACTTCCAAAGATTCGAAAGTACTTCAACGTTGGCTTCTTTCCGTACCACAGTTCATATGGAGTCTTCCCTTGCTTCGGACATAACAGGGACCTGTTTGAAACATAGACCGATGTCAGAACTGCTTCCTTCCAAAATTTCTCTGGCAGGTCCTTATCAATAAGCATTGTTCTGGCCATGTTGTTGATGATCCGATTTCTCCTTTCAACTACTCCATTCTGTTGGGGAGTTCTTACTGATGAAACTTGATGCCTTATCCCATGTTTCTCGAGATAGTTTTCAACCTGACTGTTTGTAAATTCCATACCGTTATCAGTACGAAACTTCAGAATTTTCTGCTCAAGCATCTTTTCTGATTCCCTCCTGTACTGCTTTATGCAACTGAATACCTCTGTCTTATGGGTTATGATGAATACCCAGGCCATTCTGCTATAGTCATCAATGAAAAGAACATAGTACCTTTGCCCATTTATAGCTCGTGGTGAGATAGGTCCACATACATCAGCATGCACCAATTCGAGCACTTTAGTTGATTTCTGTTCCTTTGGCCTGTATGTCTTTCTGATGATTTTCCCTTGTTGACAAGAATCACACGTATGGGTGCAATCACGTGATAGTTTGGGAAGGTCTCTAGCAGCATCACATTTAACGAGATCCTCCATAGATGGTTGGCATAGATGACCAAGTCGCTTATGCCACAGCTGGTTTTCTTCCTCTCTGGATAAAAGACAAGTATCTTCTTCCCCACTTACAAGATAGAGATTTCCCTTTGACCTTTTTCCCTGCAGAACAGCTGCTCCATCTTTTCCTTTCACAACACACATCTTCTTGGTAAATTGGATAGAGTGCCCAGAGTCACATAGTTGACTGACACTGAGTAGATTATGACTGAGACCCTCTACTACCAAGACATCAGCACGTCTCATCTCTTTGCCCCCAAACTTGGCTTTCCCTGAGCCAACAATCTTCAGGCCTTCATCATTTCCAAATTTGACAACTCCTTCTTTGTCATATTTGATGCCTGCAACAAGATCCTTATTACCCGTCATGTGGGATGTGCAACCACTATCAAGGATCCAAACACCAGATCGATCTGATGCTTTAAGGGCAATCTCCGCCACCACAGCCTTCTCATTTTTCTTCTTCTTGGTCCATACTTTTTCTTTCACACTTGGCATGGATTGAGGCTTCTGTTCTTTCTCAGAGTATGATGGACCACCCTCATCTTGCAGAGCTGCAAATTTGTTCTGAACTTTTAACTCACTTGTTGGTTTATTGATCTGCTGCTTGCGAACATTTTGATTATTCTTTGACACATTTCTCTGAATGATTGATGTGCAATACCTAGCCATGTGTCCAAATCCTCCGCACCAAAAACAGTGTCCTTCAAAATGTGTCCTGGAAAACCGTTCTCTGTTTGGCTGCTGTCTCTGCTCATGTTCCCTTCTGTATCTCTTGGCTATGGAACACACAAACTGTGAATGTCCCATTTTCCCATAGCAATAACACCTGATATAGGATGCATTCCCTCGTGATATTTCAGCACTGTGATTTCCCCTTTGGGATCTCTGAATATTCTGATTCTGTTTTGTTCCCAAATCAACCTTCACTTTCGGGATGAGTGCTTGCGGTCTGACTGCAATTGTCGCCAATTTTTGTTCTTGACTAAGCCCAGAAACGACCTTAACATCTGAGCTCAATTGCTGTTTCTTTCCTACTGAACTGCTAGGCTCCGCTTTCATCTTCTCTGTCTTCTGAATAGCCTGCTTTTCAGATATCACATTGGGGGTCAAGAGTTTATCTTGATCCTTGAGTTTTTGTCGCAGACTGACCACTTCTTCTTCAAGATCTTTGATACATCTAACCTGCTCCTTTCCTGTGTTTGTCAGACAATCAATTTCCTTCTTTTGTTCCTCAATTTTAAGCTTATACTCAACAATATTTTTTGAGCTCTCTGGTGTTGAGGATTTTAGTCTTTCAATTTCTTCTAACAGCTCAGACTTTTCTTCATCCTGTTGTTGCATGTAGAGTTTGGAATCACGAACCACTTTATTGGCTTTCTTCGTTTTGGCTCTCCAAACATCTATCTCCTCAAGAGCTGCTTCCAATTCGGCTTCCATATCAATTCTCCCTTCAATTTCTTCTTCTTCTTTAGCATCAGCTTCTTCTCCCTTTTGAGAACTACCAACAATTGCCACCAAGGCATTTACCCCACGATCTCTGCAATTTTCTATTTCCTCAACTTCTTCATCCTCAGACTCATCTGAACTTTCAAATTCTTGTGAGAGAAGATTCTTTTTCTTGAAGAAATTTCTCTTGAATTGTTTCTTCCCTTTCACAAAAGCTGAAGACTTCTTTTTGGGAATTTCAGCGTCATCATCATCATCATCATCTTGAAACTTCTTGGGGCATCTTGCCGCAAGATGACCAACCTTTCCACATCTAAAGCATGCTAGTGGAAGTTTACCTTTAAACTTTCCTCTTCCTCTTTGTAGATTCGAAGAAAGGAATGACATCACCTCATCTGTCTCTTCTTCTTCATTAGAATCTTCAATGGTGAGCTTCTTCATGGCCTTAAATGCCACCTCTTTGGACTTCCCCTTTTCCACAGCCTCATTATCATCGTTCCTCATTTCATATGCAACCAAGGTACTGTGCAAATTGTCCAATGTCAGCTCTTTTGGATCTTTATCTTCTAGTACTGAAACTTTCGGATTGAACCGAGGTGGAAGTTTCCTCAAGATGCGCTTTACAATCTTTATGTCTTCAATGACTTCTCCAAGACCTCGCATATCTTCCACAACAATGTTTACCCTATCAAAGAATGCGTCAACAGACTCATTCGGGTTCATTTTCAGATCTTCATATTTGTTCCACAACACCTGCAGCTTTGTCTCTCTGACTTTTGTGTCCCCTTCATATATATTCAAAAGCTTTTCTTACATGGAATGTGACGTTTTGCATGACATCACCTTTGTGTAGATGGGATTGGAAAGGGCTCCCCCTAAGGCATTGATTGCTTTGGAATCAGCATCCAACTCTCTATGCTCAGCTTCTGATAAGGCACCACTATTAATATCAGCTGTGATACCATGCATAGCTGCTGAAAACACATCCATTCCCAAGGATCGGAAATAGTGTTGCATCCGATTCTTCCATATCTGAAAATTATATTCGTCGAAGATCGGAATCCCTTTATGATTGGTTACCTCCATTGAGAGAAGAACAACTTTCAACCTTTCCCTTTGATACCACTTGTTAGGTCCACTAGGCTGGATACCCTGAGAGGGGGGGTGAATTAGGGTATGACTAATTAAAAATTAATGCCCGTTCTGATCTTGTTTCGCTGTTAAGCAAAACACTCTTCTCTCTTTTCCTTGTTGCACGATATAAACAGAATGTAAAGCAAGCACGGGACACAACAATTTTACTTGGTTCACCGCTAAGGGCTACGTCCAAGGAGCATACGCCGACAGGTTGCCGGTCGTACCAAATTCCACTAATCTTCACTAGCTGTGGATTACAAGGTTCGGGCTAGATCACTTCTATGCCCAGGCTCACTGCCTTTACAATGTTTAGGGTCAGCTCACTGCTTTCCCAAGGGTCACTCCCTGTTTCTCTCTCTCTGGCTCACTGCCGGTGGAGAGGATCACCTTCTTCCTCTTCCTGAGCTCACTGCTCTTGGATGGAATCCACTCACAGTTTATAGACCTGTAGGTCTCTTCATTTTCCTGAAAGAATGCATCTTCTCTTGTTTGTAGATGCTCTGTTGAAGTTTAACTTTCACCCGTTGATGAATATCTCTTTGCACCGAAGGTATCGGGCAAACTTCCAGCTTCCACACAGTCTGAAAATCACTGCGGGAACAAAACCTTACTTGGCGCGCAAGTCAACCTCGGCGCGCAAGTATCGGCGCGCAAGTCACAACGGGCGCGCAAGTCCTCCTCTGACACTTGCGCGACACAAGCTTTCTCAACTCCAAACTTGCGCGACTCTCTTCCCTTTACGCCCAAACCACCAATGGTGCGCAACTGCAAACCGGCGCGCAACTTCTAACACCGGCGCACAACTTCAACCACTGGCGCGCAAGTCCCACCTGCGCGACCACACACACCACTTGCGCGACCACCACACCTGCGCGACGGGAGCTCTCGTCTTCAACTCCGGTGAGAAATGAGGAGGGGTGGTCCGGTATTTATAGGCAATCTGACCACCCTGCGCGACGGCGCGCAAGTCACCTGCGCGACCCAGTTTCGGCGCGCAAGTCTCCTCTCCTTTAGACACTTGCGCGACCAACTCCCAAACTTGCGCGATCCTATTTCCTTAGCCATATTTTGATCTTCTGATCTTGAAAAACATGTGGCGCGCAAGTTTCCTGTACACCATGTTCGCGGCGCGCAAGTCCCTTTGCCAAAAACACTTTTCTTCATTTGCCGATTTTCAGGCCCAAAAATTTGGCAAACACTGGAAAACGGCGCCACCTTGTATCTGTTCTTTTGTACCGCCTCCAGATCATCCATTCCATTTATCGACGTTCTTGAATCAAACATGGATCGTTGAACTCAGCTCTTGAACTCGACATTCAACCATGAAATCCTCTTTGTGAACAATCACAACTTAGATGTCCACTTTGTCAACAAACACAATCACCTCAAAAAGGCTTCAATGATACCTTGAGGGATTTTTTCCCAACAGTTATGACTATAGCCATTGTGTGAGAAATAAGATTCAAAGTCTTGATTTTCAAACTCACGGCCATGATCACTTCTCAGGGATTTAATCTTAAGTCCACTAATATTTTCTACAGATTTGGAGTATTTAACAAAGTAAGAACAAGCTTCACTTTTGTGAGCTAAGAAGTATACCCAAGTATATCTAGAAAAGTCATCTACTAGAACATAGAAATAGTGCTTCCCATTTAAACTAGAAACTCTTGATGGTCCAAACAAGTCCATGTGAACCAACTCGAGAGGTTGAGAACTAGAAACTTCTTTCTTTGATTTAAAAGAAACTTTTTGTTGCTTTCCATTTTGACAGAGATTACAAACTTTTTCAATTGGGAATTCAAGTTTAGGTAGGTCTCTAACCAAGTTCTTCCTAGTTAGTTTTCTAATTAAATGGATGTTGCAGTGTCCTAATATTCTATTCCAAAGCCAAGACTCTTTATAAAAATCATTTAGGCAAGTAACATTTTTCTTAGCTAAAGAATTTAAATCAACTGCATAAACATTTTCATTTCTTAAGGCATAAAAGACTAAAACATTTTTAGAATTAAAAACATTACAAAAATAATTTTCAAATTTGACATTAAAACCATCATCACACAATTGAGAAATACTTAACAGATTATATTTCAGTCCATCAACAAATAAAACTTTAGAAATTAGAATTGGATCAGAGTTACCAATTTGACCTAGGCTGATGATTTTTCCTTTAGAATTATCACCAAAGGTGACATGGCCTCCATCAATCTTGATTAGACTTTTAAAGCATGAGTAATCTCCAGAAATGTGTCTTGAACATCCACTATCCAAGTACCATACCTTCTTGTGCGAACTCTTCAAACAGGTTTCCTACAAAACAGATTTAGATAGGAAATGATTTTGGTACCCAGATCTTCTTAGGTCCAGACAGGTTAGCAATCAAAGCTTTTGGTACCCACATTTATCTTATGGGTTTCATAAAAATTACAGAATCAAAGGATTGTTAAAGATAAACTTTATTTAATCTATAAATATGCGAATTACTAGTTGAATCATATAAATGTACAGAACTAGAATTACCAGTATTCTATCCAGATTTAGGAATAAATCTATTCTTAGTAATCTGTCTTTGTCCAGGTTTGTAGCCTATTCTAGAAGTTTATTTAGGATATACTTGCTTTCCTAGAATTTGATTTAGTGTATCCTTTCCATTTGTAAACTTTTCTAAGTATCTTATAAGTTTCTCATTAGACATTTTCAGTTTAGTTTTTTCCTTTAACAGTTGATCATTTTTCTCTTTTTCAATAGTAAGTTCGGTTTTAACAGTTGTAGTGAGAGCATTCTGTTTCTTTAATGATTTTTATTTATCCTTAAGTTCATTGAATGTCTCTTCCAACATATTATAGTATTCAAATAATTGCTTACTATTCATGTTTTCAGAATCAGAATCAGATTCTACATCATCTCCAGAATAATAAGAATTTAAAATAGGAGTATCTAAGGTTACCTCAGATGTGTTGGTCATGAAACACATGTTGGCATAATTCTTCTCAGAATAATACATTTCAGATTCACTTGTGCTGTCTTCAGAAGCACTCCAAGTAGCCTTCATAGCTTTCTTGTACTTACTATCCTTATAATCATATTTCTTCTTGAATTTTAGCTTTGGGCAGTCTACTTTAATGTGTCCTTTTCTTTTGCACTCGTATCAAACAACTTAATCACTTCTATCTGGATTTTTCTAGTCCTTCTTACAATGTCCCTTATTATCATACTTTCCTTTGTAATTTGATTTTCTGAAAAATTTATTATTCCCATATAATTTCTTAAATATTCTGGCTATCTGAGCCATTTCAGCATCACTGTCTGAATCTGAACTTTCACTTGTTGGACTATCAGTTTATATTTGAGATTTTTCTTTGTCCTTTCTCTTTGAAGAATTAGTCTTGAAAGCCACTGATTTCATTTTTGTTTCATCATCTTCCTCTTTATTTACCTTGAGTTCTTCCTCATACATCATTAGTTTTCCAATAAGTTCTTTGACAGGCAGAGCTCCAATGTCACATGATTCTCTGATTGAAACAGATGTGCCTCTCCATCGATCTGGTAGACATCTCAAGATTCTCATGATTTGTTCCTTTGCTGGAACAGCTTTACCAAGTGAATTCATTGTATTGACTATCTCATTGAACCTGAGATACATATCAGAAATGGGTTCATCAGTTTTCAGTTTAAAATTATCATATTTAATAGTATAAGTATTCAATCGCATTTCTTTAACATTAGTTGTTCCTTCATGAGAAACACTTAAAGTATCCCATATTTCATAAGCAGTTTTGCAAGAATATATTCTGTTAAATTCCTCATCCCCTAGAGCACAGTACCGAGCATTCATGGCTTTATAATTATTATTGTAAGCAGTCTTAGTAGGTTCATCCCAATTTGTTCTTTCAGTTTCTGGAATTTTATATTGAGACTCTATAGCAGTCCAAATATCAAAACTCATGCTCTCTAAATGAATTTTCATTTTTAATTTCCACTGAGCGTAGTTTGTACCATTGAAGAAAGGTGGCCGGTTGGTAGCAGCACTCTCTAGTCTATTATCCATAACTAGATTTTAGAAAATAAAATTTTAAGAGATAAAATTTAGAACTAACAGAAATTTAAGATCTTTAAAGATGCAACTAAAATCACAGTTTAAAGACAGAGTATTTCAAAAATCCTTAAACAAAAATAAAACCTATGATACCAAATGTTGGTCGGAGTGGATACTCAAGAGGGTGGGTGAATTGAGTTCCAATTAAAATTTCTATTAAAAATATTTCTCTTAAAATCCCCCAATTTAAAAACAAAGCTAAACTGTAGTGAATATATACAGAGTGTAAAGGTTCAATTAGTTTCTTAAAGATTGATTAGGTCTCAGTTAACTTAATTTAAAGATTAAATTAACTTTTTAAACTAACTTACTGGTTTACAATAAGTATAAACACTTGCTAATTTAACTATCGAAGTAGCTTTAAAATAGTTTGGTATTTCAAAGTAATAGCAGCGGAATATGTAAAATATATATTTAATACTTATAGACTTAAAATAAAATGCACAGCAGAGTTAACCAAGAGGTTCAATCTCAAGTCGAGACTTAGTCCTCTCAATAATTTAAATAAATTGATCCACACCCTGGATCGGGGTTAACAATAGTGAACAACTGTCCAGGCCACACAGGGACCTCTACCACAGTTCTTTGTGGGAAAAGAAAACAACAGCACACAGGCTGTTCAGGTCTTACTCGACCTCTACCACTTTTCACAGTGGAAAACAAAGAGTTATGAAGTTTGAGTGAGGATTTAAGAATCCTCCAGTTTAGCTTAGGAGACAGTGTGTGTGTAAAATAAACAGGGTACACACACTGCTCAAAATTTAAAGATAGATTCACTAAAGGAAGAATGTATCAGATTTTAGAAGGCTCTAGTGATTGGTAGTGTAGCTCTGGACTCGTTGGATTTAGCAGATATGCTTCTGAGTCCTTCTGTGTTTTTGCTGTTAAAAACAGTGTATCGTGATTCATCTTGATGTCCTTCACAAGCAAGTGAGTTCTCTAATTTCCAGTGTTCTTCATATTCTCTTCGGTAGTGCTGGATTACGTGCATAAGAGTTTTCTTTAGATCTTGCAAATACCCCTTCTTCCACTTTGTCGTGTGTTCTTCAGTCTCTCATGTATATTCATGGAATAATTCTCTCTTTTTTCCTTTTCACGCATCCATCCATTTTTCTTTACTGCAGCTCGATCTTCCTTTTTATTCCATGAGCTCCGGCAATGGGAATGATTACCTTTCCATAGATACGAGGTACGATATCCTGACATGCCAATAAATAACATTAAATATCATTAATTTCATTAAAAACATCAATTATGACCGTTAGAATTAAATACGAATTTATAGATATTCAAACCATTTTTATGACTATCGGTGAGTCATGAGATCGGTGAGACATTTTGAATCTACATCAGTTTCAGTTTCATCAGCATCAGTATCTTAGCATCGGTGTCTTAGCATGGGTGTCTTAGCATCAGTGTCTTAGCATCGGTAGCTTAGCATCAGTATCTCAACATCGGTAGATTAGCATCGGTAGATTAGCATCGGTAAATTAGCATCGGTAGCTTAGCATCGGTAGATCAGCATCAGTTTCACTTTGGACCTTTGATAGTTAATGGTGTGACCGTTAATCATCGGTGCGACCATTCATCATTAGTGAGATCATTCACCATTAGTGCGGCCATTCATCATCGATGTGACTGTTCATCATCGGTGTGACCGTTCATCATCGGTGCGACCGTTCATCATCGGTGCGACCGTTCATCATCGGTGCCTCAGGAAAATGACTATCGGTGAGTCAAGACATGAATTCTCAAAAAATGTCTGTTCAATCCAGAATACTTCCAGGTCAACCATAACCATACATTGATCATTGATAAACATTTGTAGATATTATTTAAACATATTTAGAACAAGTTGAACAAGAGATTAAAAAAACTAAGATTTGTGATTATTAAAATAACCATTCCACAGAGAGTTCAACAAACTTCATATCAATGTTCTCCTAATATGGGAACCTTATTATGCGTTATTTTGGATAACCATTTCATTTTCACTTCCCCTTTTCAAAATAAGTTTTATTATCCCTCTATACAATATGGTTTTTCAACAAATGTATTTTCAAATATTAAACCTTTGATGACCGAGATAAAATTTTGAGGGTGAAATTTATTTTATGGGGTAGAATGTAACACCCTGATATTTTATAACATATTTATCTTTAAATAAATTTAATTTCTTTTATAGTTTGTGTTACACACAACACCGAGTTTAAATGAAACACGATATACTATTAATATTTTATTATTTAAACATGATTGTTATAACCTAGTCATTGAATTAGAGGGTATGAATATAATTAACTACATTATGAAATATATGTAAAATGTTTTTAATAAATACAAATTTATTGATTAGTTCTGAGGTAATAAGCACTCAATTTTTAGTAGAGTTTCTTTATGCTATAAAAATACATTTTCTTCACAAAATGATTTTATTTCATTTTGTGCGTGGAAATTATAATTAATTTATTCTACTTTTAGAAATTTTATTTTATAAAATTAAAATCATTTTTAAAATCATCATATCAAAATTAAATTAAGATGAAGTTTTCGGATTTTTCTAAAATGGCTAATTTTTCAGTGAATAGTGAAAAATACTGATTTTTCAAACGCTCGTTTATTTTCATTAAATCAATTTATTTAAAAATAAAAATATGTTTTGGATTTTTTATTAAAGTTACATATGATATATTTTATCTAATTAATTCTATTTTAATCATAAAAATTTATAATTTTGATATAGGTTTATATTTATGCTTAAAAACACATTTTTTCTAAAAAATGTTTTTCAAAGCGTTTTACGCATTTATATTAAAATTGATTGATTCCACTTATAGATATTGAATATGAAAAAATTGATACCATATTTTTAATTATGAGGTTTAAATTTGGTAAATAATTCCCTTTTATTTTGGGTCATTATGAATAGTAACCATGGTAAATATTTGTCATCTCGGTAGGGGTAAAATGGGTAAAACATAGTTAAAACCATGAAATAAGGTCTCAAAATAAACCAAAAATATGAATTAATTTCATTTTATGTGATAAATCTGACCATATACATCTAAAATTTGAATATATATCATTTCGTTCCATTTATCCTTAACAATGACATTTATATTATTTTAAGTAAAGAAAATTCCAAAATATCACTCTCTTGACTTTAATATCCCTAAAATTTTTACATAAGGATAAAACGATGATAATTTATATTATAAATATTTATTTAAAATATGAATTTATTTTTTTATCGTAAAAATTTATTTTTTATTTTTAGTGATAAAATAATTTCCTTAAATGCTTACACAATACCGACGCGGTGATTGTAAAAGTAGTAGAAAAATCATGTAAATGATTTTTAAAAACTCTAAAAGTAATATTTTTTCCTAAGTTAAAGTGTACCATGAATTTTAAAGATTAATATAACATATTAGATATGTGTTAAAGGTTTATATTCAAATTCTATTGTTTTCATGTGGTTTTCAAAGTTAAATTTTATGAATGGTTCTTAAAATGACATTAATATTATTTTATGTAAAATATATATTATTAAATTATTTAAAAATTATAAAAATTTTGAAATTGGATAATTAGGATGAGAAATGGTCTAAAATTTTATAACTTTTCCATTTAATATCTAATTATAAACCTAAAATTAAAATTATAAACTTTTAATGTTGAAAAATTAATCACCACGTTTAAAGATAAAATTGGTTAACCAAGGGATTAAACCAAAGATAAGGTTTAAAATGATATATAAACCTATCAAAATTTTATTTTATGATTATATTAAGACCATATATTCCCTATATTCTATTCAATGTCATTTTGGAACCATTTTACATGAGTTAGATACATGTTATATTATGATATTTCATGTATTTCTAAAAATGAAATTAATGATATTTTATAATAAAAAATATTTTATTAAATGATTTAAAATTCATAAAAATATTATATTCATCAAAATGAATTGTATATAGTTAAAAATATTAAACATGGTTCATTTATGGGTTAATTTTTTTATAATAACTTTCTTGACTCCTAATGAGTAAAAAACATTAATATCATGGAAATTATCCAAATGGTTAACGGGGGATTGAAACTAAGAGATAAGGATAAAACATAAACAAAACCTGTTGAAATTTTATTTTATGAGATTATTTTGACTCATAATCATATTATATTCAAATTATATCAATTTCGATCCATTTTTCCCAAAAAACTAATTTATAATAATTTAATACTTTAAGTAATTTGAAGAGTGACTCTACCCTTAATTATAAAAGGAAACCCATTATCTATTTTTTAAACCTTATTGAGAAACCTATATTGACCAAACTTTATAAAATTATCTTATAAACATTCCTATACATTAATTAGATGATTTTTTCTTTTTAAAATGCTATAAAAAAGGGGGAAGTATCGACATCTTTTTTGTGGACTGGCGGTGGTTTAAACCACCTCCTATTAGTATCGCAGTGGTTTCAAAAATCGCCACATATTGCACAATCGCTAGTCATTTAGCGATTGTTTCAATAATTTCATGGTGGTTTTACTATGTGTCATTTTTTGAGTATTCAGTGGAAGTTTCTATTTTATTTAGTGGTTTTTTTTATAAAAAAAATATCCTAGAGAAATATTTAAAAAATGTAAAGAATTGATGTTGATATGTTCATTGGTAGTTTGTTTTAGTGGAGATTAATACTAACTGAACTAAACATATTTTATTTAATTCATTTAGTAGTGGTTTCTACAAACTGCTACTAAATTATATTTTTTTTTTAAATCATAAAAAATGTAAATATAAAAAAAAGTGACATGAAATAAATTAAAACATGAATTTATGATAAACCATCATACATACGTCATACATCCATAAAAAATATACAAACATCTACAGTCATCATAACCTCAATCTCGGTTAACCCATATATCTATTAACCAATACATTTGTCTGGCTTCACTACATCTACGTCGCGACCAATATACATCTGCATCATGACCTCCACTTCATTTGTCTACCTCCACTGCATCTCATCAACTGAAATTGATCATGTTATCTCATCAACTATAACAAAAAAGAAAACAATAATTAAAACTAAACATAATAAATCATAATTAAAGTAGGATAATTGATAAAAATTTAACATACCATGGAAACTAAGAACCATCATGACTACCTTATGAAGAATGTCATAGATCAGAATGGTCAACCTCTGACCTACTTCTGACATCTTCCACCTATAATGAAAACCTAAATATTTAAGAAAATAAATGTGAAAAAGAAAAGACATAGAATATATTCAGAATGATGCAATAAAATTTTTTATTTTTTTAATCAAATAGAATAAATTTTAACATAAAATAAATAATATATAATGAAAAAAACATTCAAAACATAAACTTACCTATTTAAGATAATATTCAACGCTTGAAATTGAAAAGGGATAAGTAAATATTCTTATTTATTTTTAAAGAGACATTCGATGTGCTTGAACTTTACTTAACAAATAAATTTTAAAGACTTTTATATCACATCATGTCATATATTTCAAAAATAACTTAGTGGTGGTTGTCCAATGATTTGACGTCAATTTGTGGTCTTTTTCTATGGTTTTGAAAATTCTATACACGTTTTAGTGTTTTAAAACACTAAAAATGAATTTATAACCATAATAAAAAAATCTTCTTTCAGAATGATGTGTCATCAGTTTCTACATTTTACAATTAAATATATGGTCTTTGTTCCATAATTTCAGGGCAATTCGGTGTCGTTTTCCTGGTTTTGACTCCCCAACACTTGTTTTTAAAGCTTTTTGTACCTTTAAGAAGGGTTTTTTGAGTCATTTCAAACACACCACACATCGGATTGATATATTTTCTACATTTACACATCAAAAATAACTCATAGGTGGTTTTTCAATTATTTTACATCAATATTTGGTTGTTTTCTATGGTTTTGACCATTCCATGCATGTTTTAGTGTTTTAAAACACTAAAAAATAATTTATGGTCATAAAGGGAAAAATATCATTCAGAATGATGTGTCATCAATTCCTACATTACAAAATTAAATATACAGTTTTTTCCCTAATTTCAAGGTAATCCAACATCATTTTCCTAGTTTTAACCCCTCAATACTTGTTTTTAAAGGTTTGTGTGCCTTTAAGAAGTGGTTACTGAGTCATTCTGACCACACCGCACATCATATTGACATTTTTTCTACATTTACATGTTAAAAATAACTTAGCGGTGGTTTTACAATGATTTGAAATCAATCTATGGTCGTTTTTAATGGTTTTGACTGTTTCATGCACGTTTTAGTGTTTTAAACCACTAAAAACGTATTTGCACTTATAATGGGAAAACTGTCATTCGGAATGATGTTCCGCTGGTTCTTACATTTCAAAATTAAATATAATGTCATTGCCTCCTGATTTCAGGGCAATCTGACCTTGTTTTCCTAGTTTTGACCCCCCAACACTTGTTTTTAAAGGTTTTTATACCTTTAAGATGTGTTTTCTAAGTCATTTCGACCACATCGCACGTTGTATTGTCATTTTTTCTATTCATACATGTCAAAAATAACTTATTGGTGTTTTTTCAGTGATTTTATGTAAATATATGGTCATTTTCTATGTTTTTGAATGTTCCATGCATGTTTTAATGTTTTAAAACGCTAAAAATGTGTTTATAGCCATAACAGGAAAACCATAATTTGGAATGATGTGTTGTCAATTCATACATTTCATAATTAAATATACGGTCATTGTACCTTGATTTTAGGGAAATTCTATGTCGTTTGCCTAGTTTTGACCCCTTGACACATGTTTTTAAAGGTTTTTGTATCTTTAAGAAGTGGTTACTAGGTCATTCTGACCACACCGCTCGTTATATTGATGTGTTATCTATAAATACACATAAAAAATAACTCAGTGATGGTTTTCCAAAGATTTCACATCAATCTGAGGTCGTTTTCTATGGTTTTGACCATTCAATGCATGTTTTAGTGTTTTAAAACACTAAAAACATGTTTATCGACATAACGGGAAAACCATCATTTAGAATGATTTTTCATTAGTTCCTATATTTAAAAATTAGATATACGGTCATTTTCCCCTGATTTTAGTGAAATATGATGTCATTTTCCTTGTTTAGACCCCCAACACTTGTTTTTAATGGTTATTATACATTTAAGAAGTGGTTACTGAGTCATTCTGACCACACTAAACGTTAGATTGGTGTGTTTTCTGTGCATAAAAATAAAAAATAATTAAATGGTGGTTTTCCCATGATTTCACATCAATACGAGATCATTTTTTATTTTTTT
This sequence comes from Viscum album, assembly GCA_963277665.1. Taxonomy (NCBI): domain Eukaryota; kingdom Viridiplantae; phylum Streptophyta; class Magnoliopsida; order Santalales; family Viscaceae; genus Viscum; species Viscum album. The sequence continues at coordinate 986,688,777 of OY728166.1, read as the reverse complement.
ATCATTAAACATGCATTTTAGTGTTTTAAAACACTAAAAACGTATTTACAGGCATCACAGGAAAACTGTAACTCAGATTTATGTGGCGTCAATTCCTACATATCAAAAATCAATATGTGGTTGTTTTCTTATGATAACTTTTGTAATCATTAAATATTTTTTAAAAATATAATTTTATAATTATTATATTATTAATAAAATTAATGATTTAGCACGCCCTGCCCAGTGGTGTACTGTTTCACGCCCTATCTAGTCACACCACCCATCGTGCCTTGTCCAGTCACACCACACCTCATGCCCAATCTTCCTCACACCTATACTATGTTCTTTACTTAAAGTAATTGGGTGATCAAATCTATTACAAGAAGTTTACTACAAAAAAATCAGGTCTATGTGGTGGTTTCTTTACTACTGGTAGTGGTTTAAACTGTCAATACATTATTTAGTGGTTGTTAAGTAAACCGCTATTTATTCCATGGTCAATAATCATTTAACGGTGATTTTTATAGTTGAGTAATAGTTTTTATATGTGTTGTTTTTTTTGGTACTCAATGGTGAGTTTTTATTTAGTTGGTGACATTTTTTTTAACAAAAAACAAAAAAAATAACATGGGGGAAGTTAATGGGAAAGCTCGTCATCTCACAAGAAAGTTTCCCAATAATCTGCCCATAGATTCTGGCAGTGTCACCATCTCACTAGCAATCTCGAGTACAGCAGAATGACTAGGATCCATAGAAGATGATGGTAGTGGTGGCGTTCTCTAAGATACTAATCGGCTAGGATCTTGAAAAAAATTTGTTCTTGGAATTCTTGCATTTCAAATGGTTAAGGTATATTAAATGTATAAAAAATGAAAAACTAAAAGTTTTCCCAAAAAAAACTAGAACAATGTATGTATGTATGAAACACTTATCAATAAGAAATTGTAATATATTTTTATTACTAATTTATACATTCAATTATCTTCATCTTTATTATATCCATTGTTATCAACCTCTATTAGGATGAGTCCTTCATTTTCACCCTCTCTTTCAAGTTTTATATTTCGATATTTTCAAGAAAAAATTGTTCGATGTTTTTTGGTTGATGAGGTTTACTCTCAAAAATCACTAATTGATCTTCCTCTCCCATATCATATAAGTCTCTCTTATTTAAGTTTACAACAACACTCTAACCTTCATGTATTTCATCATCCACATAATAAACCATCTTCACTTGTGAAGCCAAGAAAATGGATCATGTTGTGCATGCTCATTGGTATCTATCAAATGAGAGAAGTTGAAAGAAGTAAAATGTAATGAATCTTTTATTATACCCCTATCAATGATGACCCGCTTGCATTTGAATAATACAACTGAAAAATGGTCATAATAGTTTAATTCAATTATATCATTCAGCTTCCCATAGTATCCCACCTTTGTAAATGTAAATACACCACTATTCTAAGTTTTCAAGTCTTTTTCGTGATAAATTGTACGAAACTTGAATCCATGAATATTGTAGGCATCAAATCTCTTAGCCTACCTTATAGAACCTCATGCCAAAAACTTCAAATCATTTGATATTTTAGTTCAATTTTCAACATTCATTATCTTGACAAAAAGATATAACATTTTACTTTTAACATAGACAAAATAACTACACATTAATAATATAAATATGATTATATACTCACACTAAGGGAAAACCATTCGACAAGCTCCTTATTAATATTTTTTATTAATTTCAGCTCATTTCGAGCTCAACCCCTTAGTCACCTCTTTGTTTTTAGTCGCAATTATTGAATAAATGGATATGTAATAATATTGTTGAGTATCACATATCAATATACTTGTAGAAACTCTGATCAATCAATGTAAAATTTGACCCCATTCTAATTGATCATCCAATAGTTGGAAATACTGATGACTAATTTTCAGAATGAGAATTAGTGGAGATGTCATCATCACATCCAACATGATTGAATCTAGTCTCAATCCCATCCAAATACCTAGAACATAAGGTCAATAAATCTTCGGCTATGTAACCTTTAGCAATATCTCCTTCTGGTTGAGCTCTATTCCTCACATATGATTTCAAATGACCTAAGTATCTAATGGAAAAAAATAAGAAACATATTAAGAAAATTTTTAAATGATTTGATAAAATTGAATTCACTAATGAAAATAAAAAAATATCAATGTACCTCTCTATAGGATACATCCATTGATAGTGTATGGTCAACCAAGTTTAGATTCTTCAACCAAATGAATAGTCCAATAAATCATGACTCTGAAGAATGAATGGGGAAATAACATCTCCAAATGACATAGTGTCAAAACAATTCTTTCTTAAAGTTTATCAAGATCGGTTGGATTTAAAGTTTTTCTACAAAGCTCACTGAAAAAGGTACAAAACTCAACTAGAATTGTGGTTACTTTTTCATGTAAAGTATTACGCAAAGAAAATGGCAACAACTGCTCCATAAAAATATGTGATTCATAAATTTTAAATCCATGTAACTTTTAATGTTTTAAGTCAATGCACCTTGATATGTTACTTGAATATACATCTGGCACTTTTATATTCTTTAAAGTTTGAAGGAATATGTCTTTCTCATGATTATTCATTGTAAAAATAGTGAAAGGATACTTGTCATTATCATTTTCCCACAAACCATGATTTATATTTATTGACTCTAAATCCTTACAAGCATTAAAGTGATCCTTCTATTTACCATGCTCATTAAGCACCGTAAAAATTACATTTTAATATATGTTCTGCTCAATATGCATTACGTCAAGATTATGAAGTATCAAATTAAACTCCCAATAAGTAATTTTGAAAAATATACTCTTTTTCTTCGATTGTTGTGTTCCATCTTCTTCAGATATTGTATCTCATACCCTTTTCCCCCCTTCTTTAAACTGATGAAATTTTAAAAATTCTTCAATGACATCCATTAATTGTCCCAAGATTTCTGAACCAGATAACACATTTGGTGACTTTATCATTTCAATATATCCATTGAATTGTGTCTTATTAAACCTAAATTAATGAGATGCATCAAGAAATTGATGATGACACATAAAACACCATTTTCTGCTATGAGGTAATTATTGAGGTTCAAAATCAAAATTACAAACTAGATAAGCCAAAATAGTATGAGTATTCCAAACAGATAAATTTCCCAATCTGGTAAACTCACTAATTGTCTACATTAAAGAAGATTTTAAATAGTTGTCTCATTGAAGCATTATATGTTTCCACACCATCATCATATAATTCTCTCAATTCTTTGATTAGAGGTTGAAGGTATACATCAATGTCATTTACAGAAATTTTATTTCCATGAATAATCATCAAAATAATGAAATAAGTCTTATTTATACACATCTATGGAGGTATATTATTGGGGATCAAAACAACTGGTAAAATTATATAATTAGTACTTAAAGTACCAAAAGGGTTAAAACCATCAAAATCCAATCCCAAATGTACATTCCTAGGATCCAAAGAAAAATCTGGATAGAGAGAATCAAACATATTCTATGATGTTGAATGTTTTGGATGTATCATTAATCCATCGTTACTATCATAAGCATGAAACTTCATATTGTATGCAGTCTTAGACAACATGAATAAAATTTTAAAGTGTGGTTTCAGAGAAAAATAACATAATACCTTTGCATAAGTTTTCTTGTTTTGTTTCTTCATGGGGTTGTATTGATTTATACTCTCATTATTTTTCATTGACTTTCATCTTCTTGTATGAAATATTGTGTATTATTCTTTATCATACTCTTCTCCCCAATAAAGCATGCAATCATTAGGGAACGCATGTATCTTTGTATAATCAAGTACACATTTTTTGATGACTTTCTTCATCTCATCTAATGATACAGAGATCTTATCTTCACTAAATACATCATGAAGAAACTCTAAAATCATGAACATTAATTTTTCATTAATTCCAAAAATACACTTTATATGATACAAATTCAGTAAAAAAATACAACTTCAAAGGTACAGAGTTTCCTGGGTTTGGCCGAATACTACCGAAGGTTTATGCTAGATTTATCCAGAGTTGCAGCACCACTTTCAGCGTTGAAAAATAAGGGGAAACCCTTCGTGTGGATAGAGAGATTCCAGCAGAGTTTTCAGGAGCTGAGGCAGAGGCTGACTAGTTCCCCCATCTTGAGGATTCTAGTCTACTGCGACGCATCAAAGACCGGACTCGGATGTGTCCTGATGCAGGAGCGAGCAGTGATCGCTTATAGTTCTCGATAGTTGAGACAGCATGAGAAGAACTATGCTACCCATGACCTGGAGTTAGCAGCAGTGGTCTTCTCATTAAAGATGTGGTGACACTACTTGATGGGCGAGCGTTTTACACTGTACTCTGATCACAAGAGTCTCCGGTATGTCTTCTCTCAGAAGGACCTGAACCTGAGACAGCGATGTTGGATTGAGTTCCTCCAGGACTATGACTTCAAGATAGTCTATACTCCTAGGAAGGGGAACATTGTATTAGATGCACTCAGCCGGAGATCTGGTATACAGCTGCTAGGTGAGGCGACAGAGCAGTTGGCCTCTTTGTAGATATCCTTCTTGGAACGTGATGGAGCAGTTTTCCTTCAGTCTCTTACAGTCACTCCCCCACTTCTTCTGTGAGTCAGGGAGGCACAGCGTGGGGATGCTGACTACGAGGCTCAACATTCTCAGATATCCACAGGACATGCACGAAATGTATTTTTTGAAGGTGGGGATCACGTCTTCCTCTTCATAGGACGTACCATGGTACCAGTGTCACTTAGGGAGGAAGTGTTGAGGGAGTTCCACATATCCCCTCTAGCAGTACATCCTGGTGTGGTAAAGATGTATCAGGACCTTCAACATCAGCACTAGTGGGACCAGAGATGGTACGATCTACCACAAAGAAAGTGAAAATCATCTAGTAGCGGATGAAGACTACATTATGATGACAGGAGACGGAGACCTCTAGAGTTCGAAGATGGTGACCATGCCTTTCTACGAGTCTCACCTCGACAAGGTTGGCTGAGATTTGGACGAGGCGGAAAGTTATCTCTGAAGTTCATCGGACCTTTTTAGGTCCTCACCAGAGTTGGCGAGGCAGCTTACTGCTTAGCTCTTCCACCTCAGTTGCACCTGGTGCATTACGTCTTCCACGTATCCCAACTGAGGAGATACATGCATGACCCTTCTCACATCATCGACCATGGCGAGCTGGATGTCGACGATGGGGCGACTTTTATGGAGGTTCCAGTAAAGATTGAGGATCGACAGGAGCGGGTCCTTTGTGGATGGTCGATACCTCTAGTGCGCGTTTGCTGGCAGCACGGGAACCTCCAGAAGAGCACATGGGATCAGGAGACTCAGATGTGTGCTCAGTACCCCCACTTGTTCCCTTAGTTTGAGTTGTGGCTTATGGTGACGTAAAGCTCTGGGGTGTGGAGAATGTAAAGACCCAGAATTTCCATGTAATTGTTTTTTCATATATGGGAATTTTACGAGTCCGCGAGAATTGACGGCATGTGATTCTGCGGCCCGGAGTGCCCATAATGAATTTTTTAACTTTATTTCAGGTACATTAAGTAAACATACGAACAGGATTTTTTAAATTTTGAACTGGTGCTCAGAATTGAAATTCGAGGGCACCATTGAACTCGTAGCACTGGAATTCACTTAAGGAGACCTTCACCTTGACCGCAGTAGGTCGAGGGTGGAAGTTAGCGTTTCACTTATTCGTGAAAGAATAAAATAAAATAAAATGGTGTGACATTTTATTTTTATTTTTATTTTGAAACTTCCATGTGGATGTTTCATAGGTGGGGACCACCTGAACTAAACCTCCAATGAGAGGTTATGGTAGTGGGGACCACCTGAACTAACCTCCCATGAGAGGTTATGGTGGTGGGGACCACCCAAGGTTAAAACCCCTTTTAACCTCCCACTTAAATGAGGGGAAGTCTCTTGAACTTCCCCTTGATTAATTATGACACCACCCTTTTAATTAATACACCAACTCAATTAATTAATTATTCCAATTTGAAATTGTGCCAACATATTTTATTATATTGGCTACCTTTTCTTTTTGGTGGGTTGGGGGGAAATTAATCATTGGCAAAGGAAGGAGCCTTGGGAGAAATCTCTCCAACGAAGAACATCAATGAAAAATGCTAACTTCGACTCCGACTTCTTCCTCGAGACATTTGTTGACGAGGAACGTCTTCAACGTCAATGAACCGATGATCGAGGAAACGTCGACGTCACTGACGTCTGTCTATTACCAACGACATCGTCTCTTCCCCCACTGACAATTTTCAACGAATCAAACGAACAAGGTAGGGGTTATTATTGAATTCTTGAATTCTCTTGATTAATTTCCTCGTTCTTGGAAAGTATGGCGAATGTGGATCAACCAAAATGAGTTAGATCTACGATTCATATTAAATTTTAGAGTTTGTCATTCTTGACTCAGGATTTTGTTGAGCTTTTTGCTACCGCTCTAACACGGAGGGTGCGGACCAAACAAACACGGCCCGACTCCTCTGTCGTTCTGCTTCTTTGGTGTGTTCTTCGTAATGGAAGAAGGCGGCGACCGGTTTTGGCGGTTGGCACTAGTGGAACTCAAGAACCGCGATGAAGGCGACGAAGGCAACAGTTTCACCCCGTGGCCACTGCTGCCCGTGGCCTGCTGTGCTGCCCCGCAGCCCTCTGAGCCACCCTGCGGCCTCGCGCCGCCCATGGCCTCCCGCGGCCACCGCAACCCCTCGTGGTTCTGCGGCCCCCGCGCTGCCCTCGCGGTCCCGTGGCCTCACGCCGCTCGCAGCCTCCGCCACCCCGCGGGTTGTTGCCCAAGTCGGGCCACCCAGCGCAGGCCAGGTCAGACCCAACAGGTCGTCCGGGTCGGTCCAACCGGGTCGGACCGGACCCGGACCCACTTCGACCCATTTACGCATTTTTGGCCATATCTTTGGAATCGGGAGTCCGTTTTACGAACCACCAATGGCGATGGAAACCTTGAAGCGAGATGGTCCCTTTGGTATACCCCACTGGATATTTGGATAAAGTTGGAGTACGGTCGGGTTGGATCGAGCACAAATCCAACCGGGCCCTCAGGACTAAAAGGCTAATAACTCACATACCGAGCGTCTGATTGATGCACCGTCTGTTGTGTTGCGACCCATATGACATGGAAGTCCTTTGGGATACTTCTTCATGAGACTTCATGGCAGTTGGAGTATCGACCAGTGTCTTGTGGAGCAGACCCTCTCAGAGACGAGCGAGCTTAGCGCGGGAACCCTGTAGCTGGCTGTGACGTGAAGAATGAAGAGCTATCATGTGTGGGTCTGCACCTTGTGATCCTGTGTGGGTCAGCACCTTGAGATCATGTGTAGGTTAGCACCTAGCGATCCTGTGTGGGTCAGCACCTTGCGATCTTGTGTGGGTCAGCACCTAGAGATCCTGTGTGGGTCAGCACCTTGCGATCATGTGTGGGTCAGCACTTAGAGATCCTGTGTGGGTCAGTACCTATTGATCCTGTGTGGGTCAGCACCTTGCGATCATATGTGGGTCAGCACTTAGCAATCATGTGTGGGTCAGCACCTAGTGATCCTATGTGGGTCAGCACCTTGTGATCCTGTATGGGTCAGCACTTAGCGATCCTGTGTGGGTCAGCACCTAGTGATCCTGTGTGGGTCAGCACCGAGCGATCCTGTGTGGGTCAGCACCGAGCGATCCTATGTGGGTCTGCCTCTTAACAGATTAATATGATTCAGTAGTTACATCTAAACATCTCTACTACTATAATTAAGTTATACCTAGTGTGATCTGAGTTCGTACATGTGTGGTAATACCTTGGTGGTATTATTCTATGTGGCGTACCTGTGTGGTACTTGCCTTTGTGGTTTTCCTTCCTTTGTGGAACAATTGAGCTTTGGGATTTTGGGTTGGACCCTGTGTTTCCTCATGATTGAGATGGGTATACTTGATAACTTAGGTATATGTATGGGCATATACCTAAGTAGGGTTGACAGTTGACTTTATGATTTGAGGTTTATCCTTTTTGGATTTTATGAGACCTTGAGGGTCTCGGGGTCCCTACTGAGTATCGTTATACTCACCCCTGCACGGGCTATGCCCGCACCTTGTTGTGTTTGGTGTAGATGACGGACAGGGTTGATTGATACTGAGGGTACTAGGACTGGACGGTGCCCAGAGGAGGACCTTACGATGAGTTGGTACACGGAGGAGACGAACGGACATGGAGTGCTGAGGAGGCGATTTGTACCTACCCTTCATGTAGGAACCTCAGAGGATGACTCAGCAGTTCTCTTCCTTTTTGCTTCAGTTTACTTGTACTTTCAGTTTCTTTTACTTTCCAGTGGGGCTTGTATTCTGACCCCTTTTACTTATTGTACTCACTCTATTTATTATTCAGTTTACTTGTGTTCGTATCTTGTTGTGTGCTTGGTTGCGTATGATTACAGATTATAAAGGCAATGTCTTCCTAGTTTTAGGGATTGCTCCATTCGGTGCTAGTCACCAACCCCTGACCTATGGAAGGTGGGCTTGGGGTAGTCATGGAATGGGCCCTGAGGGACAGGTCGTGACAGACAGTTCAATGGAAACCACTGCTAATTATTAAAATTTAAAAAAAAATAGTAGTTGTTTGATGAAACCGCAGATATTTTTTTTAAACTGTATTTATTTCATGGTTCTTAATATAACTTCCACTTACTAGTTCTTTTTTGTAGTGAAAGACTATTCCAAGGGTCCTTAATAAGGGATCTAAAAGAATTCTATCGAAGAATAGGTAATCGACTTTACCGAATCTTTCAAGTTTATTTATTCTTATATTTCCTATAAATTTGTTGTATCCATCCTAAAATTATAACTTCAGTATCATAAATATAATGGTATGTTATTATTATTATGTGAAAACCATTTTTCATCTCTTTTTTATCCTACGAAAAGTGAAAATATCGCTCATGTATATGTCCGACTTACCATCTCCATGTAGCGGTGTAATTCGTTTATCATCACCACTTTACTTGGATGGTTATAAAAATGGAACCAATGAATATATATTATATTTATGAAATAATTATACTTCTGGAATTATAGTATCATATCTACCTTCTTACCTTCTAACCCATTAGAAAATGATAATGTCGCTTGTGCGTATGTGTAGACTGCCACCTCTACGAAGCAAAGTGATCCATTTTTCATTCACACTTTACATAGATGGTAATAAGAATAGATTTAATGAATATATATGATATATATGATATATATTATATATATGATATAATAATGATTCTATGAAGGTGAATTATTATTTAACTTTCTATCTTTTCATTCGTCGAAAAGTGAAAACAATGTTCATGCGTACGTATGGTCTACCATCTCCATGAATGATACAATTCATTTTTTCATCTCTATCTTTTATGAATGATTATAAATATGTATATAATGAATATATATTATATTTATATCATAATTATTATTTTTTAGATGATGTAACCATGATCGAATTACAAGGACTGAAACTGCCAAACTAAAACTTACATGAAAAACGAGGCAGTTAACACTTGAAAATGGTGATTTTAATAAAGAATTATTAATAAACAACAGTTGAAATGTTATAAGTGGATAATATATGATAATTATTTATATATTTATTTTATATAAGTATAATAAATTTAAATTTATTATATATGATGTTAAAATCACTTATGAAGCAAGTTTGACCTGAGGTAAGGGATTTTTTAACTCAATTTCCAATCATTGGGTTATAATTCTACTTCATTGATTATTTTATGCCATGATTATGTGTTAAATGACCTATAATTGTATAATTTTGTATTTCTAATTATTTTTTGTTGATTTATTTTTTTCACACATAATCACTTCATTGATTAATTCTCATTTGAATGATACAATCTTTGTAAGGGTTTATTTCACAATCTCATCCTTATTTGGGATTGTTTATATTTAAGTTTCTGTTAGAATAATTATATGCTATTTCTATATTAAACCCCATAAATTTTCTTATCCTCTGGTTATTTATGGAAATTATATTTTTTTCATTTCATTTTACTCGGTGTGTATTTAAGAGTCTGAAAGTATATTTTTAATAAAAACGGGCTTTTCTTTCTATTCGATTGGGAATATTTTTATTCCATGACTATATTTTCTTCAAATTGTTTTCAAGAATGTTTTAACTATTCTTCAATGATGGATTAAATACATTTTTACCCTTGTTTTAATTTCTATAAAAATGTTTAAAAATAATCTTCTTGTCTTTTTCTAAATGAGGTACTTTTTTATATTTACCAAAAATATAAAATTAATCATTATTTTAATGTACACAACATGAACATAATTTTCTGGTGTCATGATCACTAAATTCTTTTAATCTTACTTTACAAGTTTTCAAGGTTTTTTTCAAAAAAAAGTCTTTTCTTAATATTTTGTAAATTTTTAGATTTTAATATAATCAACTTCAAAATGAAAATGTTATTTTCCTCAAGAAATATTTTGGTGATCTTTTTAAAGTATTTTCATAAATATCAACATTATTTGGTGAATATTATACTTTATTGGGGATATACTCTTTTGATACCATCTTCCATATTACTCTTTATGACTTATGATTATGTTATATTTATTTATTGGGGAAAATATTAACATTTTGTATGCTAGTTTTCAATACAAATGTTTATATTGATTATGTTTATCCCCTTTCATAAGATGAATGCATTGGACTTATAAGTGATGTGTGGTGCTTGTTATAACCCCCTCAATGCATCGGTAGGTCTGATGAGACAAAATTGTTTGGGTATTTGGTGTATGCATTACCAGTTTATGTATGTTGTCTCAACACAAGGCCTTGATGGTATGTTTATGATGTCCATAATTATGCATTCTATAATTATGAAAGTAGTTATTGTTATCCATATGATTATTTATGTTGTTATGTTATCCATGGATTGATTCCCCTTTTATGGTATTATTTATATCACATATTTGATTATTGTTTATCCTTATCATATTATTCATGTTTTATTTACTCATAATAGATTTTGTTGTATGTAAACCTTACAAAACATTTGATCTCACCCTTATTTTTCTTCATTCCCCCGGGATATGAAGAATGAATCTTTGAATGAGTTTAATGATGAAATTTGTTTGCTGTTAATACGTTTTATATTTTATTTACAATGTAAAAATGGGAATCATGTGTGTATCTATTTCTTCAAGAATGTTAAACCATTTGTTCATTTGGGATGTGATCACTTGTATCTTATATCAATGTAATAAAGTAACCACTGGTGTAATGACCTGAACTTTTATAAATAAAATTCCATTTTAAAATGAATAAATTCCTTATTTATGAAATGTGGTTATGGAAAACACATACACTACTTTGGTTATATTATATCATTATAAGTTATATCCTATCATATTAAAAATATGGTTTTGCATCATAACTGTTGATAACATAGCTATTGAATAGTGATCATATTATTAATATATATTAAGAGTCATGATAAAGTCCTTTTGACATAGATAAAATAATCGAGGCCTTGATCAGTAGGACCGTGTCCTATGAAGCTCATTTATCAGAGTTTTCAAGGGAGATAGCATCATTGGGTTTTTCCCTTAACCAATTCCAATATGAGATACAACAACTAAAGCATGAGCGAAACCTTTTATAGGATAAGTTTAATCTCATCGAGATCGTGACACAAACCATATTAGCTAAACCACCCCATGAGAATCCCATTATTGTGCATCTTACCCTTAGGTCATTCGTTGTTGTAATAAGGGGTTACGTATCTCAAACCTAACAGTATGAATATGTATATTTTATTTTCAATAAAATGATTATTATATTTATTTCTTAATTTTTTCACTTTATGAATGATTAAGTAATGAGTTTGATAAAAATTAAATTTAATACGACAAAACTCAAATTGTATTTTTAGGTAATATTTAATTTCAGTTAACAAATTCCTTTTTATGAATTCGTGAATTTTTTAAATAAATTATTATTATTAAAATATATATATTAAATATAAATTATAATATAATTTTATGAAGTGAAAATGCAATTTTTATAAGGATTAAAAAACTATTATTATAAAAAAAACTCAGTATTTTTCAATAAACATGATTTTTAGTTTAAAGTTGTAATTTATCATATTTAGAGAATTATTTTGATAAAATAAATATTTTTTTTCAATCATCACATTGAAATTATCCAACGGTGGATTTTTCATAATTTTCTGAGACAGTCAAATTTTCAGGTAAAAATTAAATATGATATAAATATACGGTATGTATTATAACATCATAATGACCCAAAAGTGATGTAATATGTTTCATAAAAGATATCCACAACCAAATATATATTTAAAATTTAAAATAATGTTTTTAGGTAATTTGATTAATTTTATAAACCCTTTATGAATCATCCAAAACCTACATTATATTTTAAGGTTTTAAAATCAATTCTTTATAAACTTGACTCACTTCCACATTACCAAGGGTGTTAGTTAAATGTGATAAGTTTGTGTCCTTATAAAATAATTAAAACCACTTCTATTTTTAAGAAATCATGGGCAAAACTCATGTTAAGGTTTGTGGTTTTGATTATTTTTGTATAGAGTCCAAAACCTAAATTTGGAAAATAACAAAGAACCCCCCCCCCCTCTTTTCCTATATAAACTCACTCAAGATCCCATTTCTATTCACTCAAAATTATTATATCATGATTATAATCTTCCCTTTACTCTATATATCCCTCCCAAGGTTCCCCTAAGCTCTCAAGAATCTCCTCCCAAACTTTTTGAAACACCCTCTCAAAGTAAGAGATTGTCTCCTTATCCTCTGTAATTCAAGCACCTTTTTGTCTTATGCTCGTTAATTCCAAATTGTTCATGTTGGATTATGTTATAAAATATACATCTTACTAACCTTATGATTTCCAAGTTATGATATACCCCTTCCACTATCATTAATCCCTCCCATGATTCATTATGTACCTCTATTATGCCACCAAAATTATCCTGTGATTTTTCCATGTCAAACCTTTGTATTGTGAATACCATCACCATTTTCACTCAATGGTATTCACCTAGACATACATATCCTTATTTTATTGGGTAATTCCATTTATTTATTCCATAATTTTTAATCATGGGATTAAATGTGATGAAATATGATCATATGTTGAATGATCTATATTGAACACTTATGTATGTATGTGATATGAAAGTGACAAGTGCACTCAGAATTATATAGCGCTCCAATGTATTGGGTAATGTTTTAGTAACATGATACTTCATATATGGGATTAGGGACTAAACCTAATCCATTATGAGAGTTTTTCCACCATGTTATGATGTCTTGGAAGTTACCCTCGACCTATGTTTATGATGTCATGTTTAATGTTGTTATCACATTTCACATGTCTCCTTGATGCTATCATATTGTATCATGTATCATTGTTAAAGATTATGATTTACACCCCTTTTATGTTACATTGAAATGACTATTGACTAACATGTAATACTTTCATCATGTTATGCTTTGTTTATTCCCTTACTGGTCTGTATAGTTTACCTCTTTCTTATGTATGTCCTCAGGTTATCCTGTACAATTTTAAATGAATTGTGGAATATTAGAAGAATATTAAGGAAGTTTACAATAATTTTGTTGTATCCATTTATCAACTTGATGTGCTATGTGCCTAATCACCCAAAGAAACTAGGATTCTCGGTCTTCTGGGTTGTACTAAGTGTGCTTTAATGTAATTAATCATGAAATAAATTGTATTAAAGATAAGGTTTTTCATAGTTGGTATCAAAGGAAAGTCTAGTTATTTTTGGGAATAATATTAGAAAGATCTATTGAAATCCTTAAGTATGGATTATAAAACATAGGAAAACATCCCTAAATTTTTGTAAATTATAGAGTAAGTGGTTTCTAAGCAAATACATCATTGTCTGAATACTAAAAGTAGATGTGGCTCTGGCATAGATGTACCTAGGGGTAACAACCCTGAAAACACTGTATTGAGCTAGAATCGATTCAGAATTGGTGAAAAACAATGGGATTTGTTTCACACCTAGTTTGAAATTCATGTGGGATGTGCTTTGTTAAATTCATAGGCTCATTACAACCCATTATTAAGGGAACAAAAATGCTCATAAGATTTTATGTTAAGAAATAGATCATGGATAACTTATATTGAAGCCTGTAAATTCATATGTTAAGGAATATATGTTATTTATGGGTTATCCCTTTAAAATTCATGTTTTCCCTTTATGTGTTTAATAATTTAAAATGTGTCACCCCTAATTTTCCCTTTATTCTAGTCAATGGATGGAAATAAGAGGAACTGAGTCAATAACCAATGTGAGGGGAAATCTGATGACTGCCCAAACATGATGCCCAACCTGATGGGAAAAGGAACGACAAACTTCGTGAATATACTTTTTCAATTGACTCAAGTTTTGACCTAAAACCTGAATCTGGAGGAACGTCCAAATCCCACTAAGAAAGAGTAAGTTGCAATTGAGACCTTTATGCAACAAAGGCCTCTAACTTTCAGTGGATCTTCTGATCCCTTAATTGCATAATAATGGATCAACTCTATCGAAAAGATATTATCTATCCTTCAATGCTCTAAGCAAGAGAAGGTCGTGATGGATATTTATCATATAGAAGGATAAGACAATCAATAGTGGTCTTTGGTCAAGAATAAAAAGCCTGAAGAGGATATTAAAGAAATAGAGTGGAAGGATTTCCAAAAAAAATCTGATAAATATTTTCCTCAAACTCTCCAAATAAAAATAGAGAGGGACTTCCTTAGCCTCTAGAAAAAATGAGGATGAATCTATTGGGGTGTATGAGATAAACTTCACAAGACTTACACGATACGCCTTCGACTTTTCGTTACCCCCAAATTTAAATTTTACCACTTCTCTGGTGGACTAAAGCCAAGTCTACGAAAATCCTTGGTCATTCAGGACTTTAATAATTATGAGTAAATTATCCAACGTGCCCTCAAAGTTAAAATGAAGATCAGTGAATCTCAATGGTCTCATGGGGATAAAAAGTGGAAAGTGGAGTTTAATTATGATGGTACGATGGAGAAATTCAACGGTGGTAATAAATTTCAACATCTCACTTGTCAAAGGTGTGGGAAGAATCGCCCTAGAAATTACCTGAAGGGGATAAGGAAATGATTTAGGTGTAGGAAGGAAGGAAACCTAGCTAGCGATTACCAACGAGAGAAACCCACCAATGTGATGGAATAAAGGAATGCTCTGATCAACCCTTATCTCATTGTCCAATGTTTCAACTGTAAGTAACATGGACACTATGCGAGCTAATGCACTAAGCCAAGGGTTGTCGATGACAACTGATAAAAGCAACCCCCAATGCCTAAAGAGAAAGGGCGAGCTTATTTCATCACAATTGCGGAGGTGGATCTCGACAATAAAATGGTGACAGGTACACTAGTTATTCATTCAAGAATAGCGAACATATTTTTTTTGGTTCTACTCGTTCTTTCATATCTCATAAGTTTAGTAGAACTATTCAAACACCACCACAAAGCACGGAAGTAGAGCTGTCAGTGAAAATGAAAAATGGGAAAATTATTGCATTCCAAGTATATAACTCCTCCCCTATAAAAAATTGTGGGATGAACTTCCTAGTGAACCTTTTGATACTCCCTTTAGAAGAATTTGATGCAATTCATCCTCTCAGCTAGGAGAAAGACTAGACACTTCTTTGAGAAACACATCAGTGTATTTCCTCACAATGGACATGTATTCAAGGATGTTCTTTTCTTTAATCTTAATTGTTTGAACTAGATATGATTTCTCACTTGGTAATAATATTCATGCTTAAGATGTTGGTACCAAAAAAGATTCATCCTCCTCCTTGTACTTGTATAAAATCAGAGGGTGATTCATGATACAGAGGGTGATTTCATTCTCTCGGTAATTTATGTTGGCCCTATATAAGGAAAACCATCTATACCCAGACCTCCTTCTTCACCTTTACTTGATAATATCCTAACTGAAGATCTATCTTAAATAAATATTGGATCCACGTAGCTAATCAAACAAGTCATTAATCTGTGGTAGAGAATACTTATTCTTTATCATGATTTTTTTGAGCTCATGATAATCAATGAAGAGGCGCATTGACCCATACTTCTTGACAAAGAGGTCTGACACACCCCACAGTGAAGCACTTGGGCATATAAACCCTTTATCCAGATTCTCCTATAGTTTTTTCTTTATCACCTTGAGTTCAACAATGACCATTTTATGTGGATTACTGGATATTGAAAAAACCCCAGGTATAAGATTGACTGAAAAATATCCCGAATACTGCTTTTTTGTAAAAGGTATGGGCACTACAAGTTTATAGTGATTCCATTTGGACTCACTAATGCTCCAGCAATCTTCATGGATTTGATCAATATAGTCTTTAGGGATTACCTCAACAAATTTTTGGTAGTCTTTATTGATAATATTCTTATCTACTCCAAAAGAAAGTAGGAACATGAGGATCATTTTAATACTATATTGAGGACTTTATAGAAAGAAAAGATATTTGAAAAGTATGGTAAATATGAGTTCTGGTTGTAGAAATTAACATTCCTGGAACATGTCATTACCAGTAAAGGGATATCTGTAGATCCTTTAAAAACAGAGACAATTGAAGGGTGGCCTAAACCAACCTCTGTGACGAAGATTCTTAGTTTCCTTGGATTAGCTGGGTATTATCGTCAATTTATGAGAAACTTCTCATGGTTTTCAAGAGCCCTAATCAAGCTAACTCATAAAAGAGTCAAGTTTTTCTAGAATGGTGAATGTGGAGAATTTTTTAAAGAGATGAAGAAGAGGATAATCACTGCACATGTGCTCACATTACTCACTAGTGGGGGTGGATTTGTGATATACAACGATGTATCCAAAAAGGGATTGGGTTGTGTACTCATGAAAGATGAAAAAGTGATTGTCTATGCCTCATGCCAAAAAAATATTCATGAGAATAACTACCCAACTCATTATCTAGAATTGGGTGCAGTGACCTCGTGTTAAAGATTTGGCAACATTATCTCTATGGGGGGAGGTGTTATATATATATATATGAACCATAAAATCCTAAAGTATATATTCACACAAAATGAGCTTAATATTAACTAATAGAGGTGGTTAGATATTATCAAGGATTGTGATTTTTCAATTCATTACTATCCTGGGAAAGAAAACAAAGTGGTAGATGCTCAGAGTCGAAAGGATCCCACGATTCTATCCATGATGAGGACTATAAGGGATCCAATATTCTTGGACATGAAAAGGATGGATATGGGAATAATAAAAGGATATTCATCATACATTACTCAAATAACTACTCAACCATCCATTCTTGAGAGGATCAAGGAGGCTCAGAAAGATGATGAGGTGCTACAAAAGAAGGTAGCGAATATTCCAGAATTCAACTTTGTTGAAGATGAAGTTATAAGGTTTAGAACTCAGATATGTGTCCCATCAAAACCAAAACTGAGGAGGGAACTTCTGGTTAATGCGCATAGCTCATCCTTCTTTATTCATCCAGGAAGCACTAAGATGTACAAAGATTTGAAGAAAAAATTCTAGTGGGATAACATGAAGAGAGAGATTGTGGAGTTTGTATCTTGATGCTTGGTATGCCAGCAAGTCCATGATGGATGAAAAAATTATAAGGGTATGATGTAACCATTGTCCATACCAGTATGGAAATGGAAAAACATAACCATGAATTTCATCGTAGGACTCCCCAGGACACCTAAAGGTAATAACTTCATCTGGGTGGTAGTTGATCACCTTACCAAGTCAATGCATTCCATTATTATCAAGGAAGATTTCTCTCTTGACCAAATCACTAAGATATATATAAAAGAAGTGGTAAGACTGCATGGAGTGTCAATCTCTATTGTATATGATTGAGATCTGAGGATTACCTCGAGGTTTTGGAGAATACTTCAACTAGTATTGAATACATAACTAAGCTTCAGAACTGTTTATCACCCTCATATGGATGGTTAGTCTGAAAGGACCATTCAAACTCTAGATGATATGTTGAGATAATGTTCAATGGATTTCCAAGGATGTTGGGATCAGCACCTTCCCCTAGTGGAGTTCTCATATAGCAACAATTTCCATTCTAGTATTCAAATGGCACCTTATGAGGCTCTATATGGGAAGAGGTGTTGGACTCTGATGTGTTGGGATGAAGTTGGAGAGTGGAATTTGATGGGACTTGATCTTATCTAATAGATGACAGAAAGGGTTAAAATCATTCAACATCATATGAAATCCACATAATGTCAACAGAAAAGCTATGCAAAAAATCATTGATGAGATATATAGTTTGAGGTTGGAGACAAAGTGTTTCTTCGTATATCACCATGGAAGAAACTCATGAGGTTTGGTAAGAAGGGAAAGTTTAGTCCAAGATACATCAACCCCTTTGAGATCCTCGGTCACATCGGAGTTGTGATATATTGATTAGCACTCCCATTTAACATATCTCAAATACATGATGTGTTTCATATATCCCTCTTGAGAAAGTACATACCAAACTCCTCACATGTTCTGAATCTAGAGATGGTTCCATTGGAAAATGATCTGTTATACGAGGAGCAACCAGTGAAGATATTAGATCATAGAGAAAAAATTATATGAAACAAGACAACTCACCTGGTCAAAGTGTTGTGGTGGAACCATAATTTTGAGGAAGCGACATGGGAACCGAAAGAGGTGATCAAACAGAAGTACTATCATCTATTTTAGTGTATGAAATGAAAATTTCGAGCGAGGAATTTTTTAAGGGGGAATAATGTAACGACCTGAACTTTTATAAATGAAATTCCCTTTTAAAATGAATAAGTGTTTTATTTATGTAATGTGGTTATAGAAAACACATGCACTGCTTTGGTTATATTGGACCGTTATAAATTATATCCTATCGGATTCAAAAGAACATTAAGCATCATAATCGTTGATAACATTCATTAAACAGTGATCATATGATTAGTATATATTAAGGGTTATGATAAATTCCTATTGACACAGATAAAATAAGTGATGGCATCGACCAGTAGGATCGTACCCTATGAAGCTCGTTTATCAAAGTTTCCAAAGGAGATAGAATCATTGGGTTTTGTCTTTAACCAATCCCAAGTTGAGATTCAAAAACTAAAGCACGAGCAAAACCGTTTATGGGAGAAGTTCAAGCTCATTGAGATCACGACCCAAAACATGTCCGTCGAACCACCCCATAAGAATCTCACTACTGCGCACCTTACCCTTAGGGAATTCACTGGTGTAATAAGGGGTTACATATCTTGACCCTAACAGTATGAATATGTATATTGTATTTTCAATAAAATAATGATTATATTTATTTCTTATTATTTTTACTTTATAAATGAGTAAGTAATGAGTTTGATAAAAATTAGTTTTAATATGACAAAACTCGAATTGTTTTTTTTAATATGCAATTTCAATTAAGACATTCCTTTTGATGAATTCATGAATTTTTGAAATAAATGATTATTATTAAAAATTATATATTAAATATAAATGATAATATAATTTTACGAAGTAAAAATATAATTTTTATAAGGGTCAGAAAACTGTTCTTGTCAAAAAAACAAGTATTTTTCAATAAACAGATATTTTAATTTAAAAGTGCAATTTCTCATATTTAGAGAATTATTTTGATAAAATAAATATTATTTTTTGAATCATTGTGTCGAAATTATCCAACGAAAAAAATTTCATAATTTTCTAAGACATCTGAATTTTTCAGTAAAAATTAAATACGTTATAAATATACGGTATGTATTATGATATCATAATGACCCAAAATTGATATAATATGTGCCATAAAAGGTATCCATGACCAAATCTATATTTTCCCTTTAAAATAATGTGTTTTGAGGTTATTTGATTAATTTTATAAACCCTTTACGAATCCTCAAAAACCTATATTATATTTTAAGATTTGAAAATCAATTCTTTGTAAACATAACTCACTTCCACATCACCAAGGGTGTTATTTTAATGTGTTCAATTCATAGACTTAAAGAATAATGAAAATCAATCCTCTTTGGTAGAAACCATGGTCAAAAACTATGGGAAGATTTGTGGTTTTGATTACTTTTTTGTATAAAGTTCAAAACCTAAATTTGAAAAATAATAAAGAACACCTCACTCTTTTCCTATATAAACTCGCCTAAACTCTTATTTCTATTTACTCAAAACCATTGGAGCATGACTATACTCTTCCATTTCCTCTCTAGAGCCCTCCCAAGGTGTCTCCAAGCTCTCAAGAATCTCCTACCAAGCTTTTGGAAACACTCTCAAGGTAAGGGATACTCTCCTCTTTAATTCAAGCACCTTTTTGTCTTATACCTTTTAATTCCCAATTGTTCATGTTGGATTATGTTCTTACATATCCCTCTTACTGCCCTTATGATGTCCAAGTGATGAGAGATCTCTTTCACTCTCATTAAACCTTCTCATGATTCATTATGTACCCCCGTTATGCCGTCGAAATTATCCTAAACCTTTATATTGTGAATATCATCATCATTTCCACTCAAGGGTATTCACCTTAAACATATATATCCTTCTTTGATTGGGGACTTTCATGTGTATTTCACACTCCTTAATCATGGGATTAATTGTGATGAAATATGGTCATATGTTGAATGATCTATGTGGCACACTTCACACACACAGGCATATACGTACATATGCACATATACATACGCACACATATATACATACGCATACACACATAAACATACACAAAACACACACACACACAACACAACACATGCATACACACACAGCACATACACACACGCACATACATATACATACATCCACATACATACACATGCATACAAATATGTGTGTATTTTAAATTATTAAATATGAATATAAATATATAAATTCAAACATGGATAACATATTTAAATAAATATATTCATTTATATATTTATATAATTATTTAAATAAAATATTAATATATCATATTTGTATTAATTATATATATATATATATATTGTAATTAATGTATATAAATATACTATTAAACATTTTTATTGATTAATATAAATTTGAAAAAAAAAATATACATAAAATTATGAAAATAAGATTGATAATAATTTTTTATTAAAAGTTAAATAAATCATATTAATATATTTTATTTACATATATATACATTTATTATAATATAAATCTTTTTTAAAATATATAAATGAAAATATAAATTAAATTATTTATTATGCCATTTAAATGTTTTTTACACCGTTAAAAGGTGGAGATTTTATAATGAACTCATTGTCAACGCTAAAAAATCAATGAAAAAAGATATTCTTTTATCAACGTTTTTTTAAACTTACCTCTATCAGCATTTTTTTGTTGATAAAAATCAGCACTAAATATCATGAGAATTGTAGTAATTAAAAAGATTCTGTTTGTATTTACAGAGTGAGCTTAGTGCTTCCCTTTGTGAGGTTTTCATTGTAAAAGCAGTCTTGTGGTAATTGTTGTATTTCCGATCTTAAGATCAAATAAGTCCGGATTGATACTGCGAATTTTCTGATCGAAGAAGCTTTGGGGAAAGAGCTTGGTGGTTCTGATTCTGATTGATGAGGTTCCATTCTGAAACATTGCATTTACGGATCTGGGATTGATCCTCCTAACGCTTTGGATTAAAATCAAAGAGTTCTAGGGATGGGAACTGTCATATCTTTTCATTGAGCATTTTTAGACCCAGTTCATGTGAGTTTAGTCCACACCGTCCCAACCCGGTCCATGAGAATTTAGCTCATTTGTTTCATCTACTAATAAGAATAAAAAGAATAATTTCTTTCATTTGAATAGACATATACAATTGAAATTTTTAAATAAAACTTACCTCGAGTGCAAAATGTATGTAATCCCATGGCTGCAATCATTATTCAAATCTTAACTAATGATAGTAATGTATAACACAATTTATTTGAATCATGAAACTACATAGATTAACTTTATGTTAATCAGTACTTGACTACACAGTTGGGGTAAATAGGTGTGTTTCAAAATGCCAGTAGCAAATAACTACCACAAAAACAGCAATGAAAAAACAGTATAAATGACATCCAAAAGGCCAATAAAATACATATTAAAACGTTTGATGCCAAACCTGCATTGAAACAACCGTCTATTAAAGTTGGCATCAACAAAGTCAACTTGTGGATCAGTTTTCAAGGGGGGGCTGTAAAGGCTCTGCCACAGCTGCAGCACCAGCTCAGACCTGCTAAGAAACAAAGAAAAGAACAAGAAAATCTAAAGGCAATGCTAATTGAGAACAGGAGAACAGACCTTTTCAAAAAACCAGCAGGATTCATTAAGCTTAAACATATAAGATGAGTATTCAGACCCCCTCCACCCACTTAATTCATTAACAATTCCCGGGAGACCTCCTGGGAATCTGCTGCCCTTCACTCTTTCTCGGGGTATCAATGCCCTCTGGAGTGGCACAAGAGTCTGTTCCTGCGCCCTTGTTCTCTTTGTTCTCCGTCTCCATGTGACTCACTCTGTCAGAATTGATGAGCAGATCAGAAGGCAGCGCGGCCGTGTCAAGCTCGTAGCACCCGCTCGGCACACCCTCCCTCTCCGTGCCACTCATTCTGAACGACGGGATCCGATGAGAAAATCGAAAAATCTCCTCCGGTGGCACCGTGAACGAAGCAACCCCTTCCCAAGAGGAAGGCTGAAAGAGGCTCACGAACCCCTTGATCTTGTCCAAGCAACCGACTCTTATCCCCACCCCGTCCTCAAAACCGAAAAGTACCTCAACAATCTCATACTCATACGACTGGTGCTCCTCCGGGTTGGCGCTCCACCCGATGTCCCAGTCTTTGAAAAGAGCCCACGTCTCCCCCTCCCGGGGGTACAAAACATACGAGCGCCGGCCCTTGCCCCTTTCGAAATCAACCCTGTGAGAGAACATGGGTCGGTCAGTGGTATCCTGTGAGCTTCCAAGAGTGTAATTACCACAAGCAATCGGCAACTCATGACGCACCCACTCGGCCTGGTCCTCATTGAATGGCCGAGGCTCAAGCCACGTGACCCGTAGTTTGAACTCGGAGGGAAAAACCCTAGCAATACGAACATAGTATCTAGGCATGCCATCCACGGTGTCATAAACAGCCCATATCTGGTCAACAGCATAGCAATGATCCGCCTTGTCCTTGTCAAAATCACTGAACTCTGGATCGGGACACTGATACAGATCTGCCTCTGGCTCGGGTGAAGACGGGCCATTATCATCATCCTCCATGGATGCTCCATCATCATGAGCCTCTGATACACTGTTTGGCACGTTTTGTCCAACAGCTGCACTTTCCTTCTCTTTCACTCCTCCAAATGAACCAGCAGATCGCACGTCATTGTCTGCTTCTTTTTTGGCATCGGATGATTCATCAAACTTGGATGCTTTTGGGTGGCCAGCTAAGTCATCATAATCATCATCGCTCGCATTCTCAGCATAAGATACGTTTCTCTTGCTCCGAGCAGATGTTCTACGGTTTCTGGCAGTATTGAATCCAGAATCCTGCTCTCTGCCACCTCCACGAATGTTCACGTCTACCGATTCATCACTATCTGAACTCTCACTGGACTCTACAACCATGGGCTTTGATCTCTTCCTACTGGCGTTTTTCGGTACCTTGGGTGCATCTGTTTTGGGCAGCCCGCCATTTTCAGTGTTAGCATGTACATCACTTTTCGGTTTATTTCCAGATCCCAAAGCGGGTTCTGTCTGTGATTCAGGTTTATTGCTACCACCTTGCACTCCTGTACTGCTGGTGGGCTTCCAAGCAAAACCTTGCGAGCTTGCATTATGAAATCCCGGCTGGAATCTGGGGCCTTGTGAAGCATTCTGAGTGCTCCAGACGTAGGCAGTGAAGAGTTTCGAGCAGTTTTGACATTTCAATGTTTTGTTAATAACATCTGTGTAGTATTGGAATCGTACATTACAGTAAGGACAGCAAGTCCAAAACGTTTCCAGGCGCTTGGGAAATGCTGATGCCGGCTGCTGCACATTGAAACCTGTGTACTGCGAATTGGTAACATTCGGAGCCCCAGGTTGTGGTCTTGCATAATGGTTCTTGTTTACCTGATGGGGCGGGGCTTTTGGCACAGTGTTTCGGACTGAGAATTTAAGCCTCGAGTCGTACACAGACCGTTTCTCCTGGTCGGTAAGCATCCTGTTTGCCTCTCCTATAAGCTTAAAAGCAGCTTCTGCGCCTGCAAATTTGTTTTTATCGGGATGCAAGAGCAGGGCGAGCTTTCTGTATTGCCTCTTGATGGTTGCTTCATCAGCCATTTTCTGGACTTGAAGGATCCCATACCAATCCATTTCAGTACCATTTAATTTCACTAGAGATGAGCAGTGAACATCACAAACAGTTAACAGCTGGGAGATGTTGTCAAGTTCAGGAAAAAGTTTCTGGGCTTTCAGCCCAAGCTTCTGAGCTTGTACGAAGTCATTTTTAAGCATCCAGCCCTCTGCAGACGCCATGGCCCTGACAGCCTCATCTTTGTTGCATTCCATAAGATTTGGAATCCAAAAACAAAGAGTGGGTCGCAAATGGTAAACTAATCTTCTTCTTTAAAACAACAGTAAGCAGAGGGAAACCATATAATTGTGTGACCGGTCAGAACACCAGATCTTCATTCTGCACCCATAAATTAAAACCAGATTAACCTCATATTTACATAACATCAGATAAGCACATTATTGAATGCACAAACAGCAAAAGCCATCATATTATATTACGATGATAACAATTGAGGAAAACATTAATCCACCCAGCATTCCAGAAACAGGTTGAGCAAAGACCACTTTTGCTCGAGCTGATAAAATCTAGTTATTGAAGATACTCGAACAATCCAGAAACAACCATAAAAGGGCACAGTTGTACACCTCAAATTACATAGCTTCAAACGAGAAAATTAAAAAAGAATAAGTACAACAACAATATATGCTTAGTCAGACAAAAGTAGAATCATACACTGAAATATAAAGCTTAAAACTGATCAAGCATTGAAAATATTCCAAGTAGACAAAGCTTTACATGGTGTGGATGGTTGAAAGGGCCATGGCATAATTCAAATTCCACGCCACAAGTCAACTACTCTTCGAGAAGACATTACTAAAAATTCTTGAAACATTCAAAAAAAAAATAGTAATAATAATAATGATTAAGAACATAGATCGTTCCATGGAGTTGTACTCCAAAGCCACCAACTCAACACCCCCCACCCCGAAGGAAAAAAAAAAACCTAAGAAACACTGCTTACATGCAAAAACTATATACCATAATTTTTGCTGCTAAAAAAACGGACTAAACCTTTGGGATGGAGGTGGTTAAGGCACAACGTGGTGTCCTCACTTTAATTCGATGTTCTAGATGTTTAAGTTTATAAAATCTCTCGTTCCTCTTTTGGTTCTTCACTGTTATGGGTTTTAAGAGGTTGGTATTGTAGGTTTCAGGCGCAGCGAAAGCACGTTGGTGGGTGTTCCCAATTTTAAGTTTTGCCGTTAACAACGATCAATCCGAGATCCGTCAAGATAATAAAACGCCGGATCTTCAGAATGGAACGAAGAACGAAAGAAAGAGACTCCCAGAACCATAGAGAGGGTCATCATATGTTGGTTATAATTAATTTAATTAAAAGACAAGAATTACCTTGATGGAATTTTCTCTCTGTTGATATTTCAAGTCACGATCCGATGTGATTCGTTGTTGCGTCGTAGAATCCAAGTGTAGAATTCCTCTAGTGGTGATCCACACGTTCTCCACGTATCTCTAGACGTCGCCGAAGGAATCTCCGGGTGCTAGCGCGGAAGAGCCTTCGCTTGCGATGTCCGCCTTCGATCGCCTTGAGAGCCGCTTGCAAAGCGTTCTCCTTGATCCGGTGGAGGAGGATCTCTCTCGTAACTTGAGAGCATTCTTGGAAGAAAAGAATCCTCTCTTGGCTTGAAAACTTTCTCTAGATCCATTGTGCACAACCACCAAAAATGACTAGACTAATGAGAATTATATAATTGGAATTTTAATTACTTACAATAATAAAATGAATTAATTACCCGAAAGCATTTATTCATTACATTTAATTCTTAGTAAGATTTATGTTTATTAATAACAGTTGACTATTATTATTACTTGATATGCGTCCAGCGAATTACACCTAATATTATTTAATTAAATAAATAATATTATTTATCACAAATCCCTAGAAAAATTACACGGCGTGTACTTTTGTTTTTCATTTTCTTTATTTCCTCTTCCACATTTATTAGACCTTGAATAATGGCTATTTATTTCTCAAATAAATATCACTTCATTACTCGCTAATAAATATATTATTTCGCCCACAATATATTCTATCGAATAACTAGTGTCGAAATAAATGTGATCAGGCATCCTTGAATAATTATTAAACCACAATCAGAAATGTTGGAGTCTGCATCCCACATCGGACTTGTGGTCCGGTGTGGTCTTTAGTATTCATTATAAAAAGAACCTCAAGGCCTCCTTTAGAGAAAACCTTGGGGGTTCAGGTTTCTCTTATTTTATCATTCTACATGGTATCAGAGGGAAATTAATCTCGAACCCTCCTCCCGTTTTAGTTTTTTTCCCGTCGGCCTCTAGGGTTTCTCCCGGTTGGGGGGGCCTCCATGGCCAGCAAGCCATAGGTATCTCCCCCCCCCTGCCGACTATCCCTCACATACGACGAAATCCCCCCTCCGGGCTCTTTTCCCAGGCGGTGGATCTCCCCCCAGCCGGCGCCCCTCCCCGCTGCGCGCGATGGCCCCATCTCCGGCAGATCTCCCCCTGCCAGCGCCTGCTTCCTCGGCCCCCCGCATCCAGCGCGGCGCGTCCCGTCGCCCTCCTCCCGAGCATCGCTCGGCCCGCGGCCCCCTCCGAGCTCGTTCCCAGGCGGTCTCCCGGTGCTCTCACGGCGCCCCTCCCCTGCGCTCTATGCGCCTGTCCGCCCGCCCCTCCTCCCTGCGGGATTCCCGGTTCTGTCCGGCCCTCCTCCCCGCGCCTGACCGAACGGCCCCCCCTCTTCCTCCCTGTCGGCGTCTCCCCCCCCCCCACGGCATCCAGCGTGACGCGTCCCGTCGCCCTTCGCCGCGACTCGCAGCTCCCGATTGCGCCCCTCCGTCGTCGATCCACCCGCCTCACCTGCCGCGGCTCCCAATCCCGGAACCCCTTCCCTCCCAACGGCCGTCGTTGTTCCACACGGGCCTCCATTCGAAACGCGCCACTTCCTGCGATCGGCCCCGACTTCCACCGGGGTCCCGCCGGCCAGCCTCCCTTGTTGTTTCCCGGCACCCGCCTCCATGTGCGACGGTCTCTCCCGCTGCGCACGACCCCGCCCTCCCGTTCAACGCTACTTCCAGGCTACCTTCGGCCCTCCGCCTCTCTATGTGAGACTCCCGACGGGCTCCCCTCCTGTGCGCTTTCCCTCTACCTGTGTGTCACCCCTCAGTGTGTTAGCCCTCTTGCACGAGCCTTCCCCATCCGATGCTCCCTCCATGTCGGCCACCCCCCTCCCAGATTGGCCAGATCTGGCCAGATCTAGTCGTTGGTGCATCCTGCTACGCGCGCGCCTCCTCCAGACACCTCTCGGCTCCCGTCTCTCCTAGCGGCTGCCCTGTATCTAGATCCGGATCTCCGGCACCTCCTGCGGAATCTCTACCTACCTTCGCCAGCATCTCCCGACGACTCCCGGCAGCCGCCTCCTTGTCCGCCGGCACGCCCTCGCGCTTCCTCCACCGTGGCGCAGCACCTCAACCGCCTTAGATTTGAGCCCTTTGACGCCGCCAGATCCTGCAATAATTCTGCAGAATCCCCACCTCCTGTCGTCGGCCCCGCAAGTGCGGCTTTCCCGGTGCTAGTGTGGCTTTCTCGGCGTCTCATCGATCGGCCCCACTAGTGCGGCATTCCAGACGCTCCGTCAACCGGCCCGATCTGTGTGGTTCCTTTGCTGCGCCCGCGACAACTTCATCCATCCATCATCCTGAGGGGGAGCTACGATCTTAAGGGGGAGCTGCGATCGTTGTTTGTTTCTTTTTATTTTGTCTCTTTTTGTAATCAAGCTGGATATGTCCAGCTTGAGGGGAAATGTTTGCAGTCTGTTGCTTGCTTTGTTTTCATTGGTTTGGTTTGGTCTCTTTTCTTTATGTGTTCAAGCTAGGTACACCTAGCTTGAGGGGGAGTGTTGGAGTCTGCATCCCACATCGGACTTGTGGTCCGGTGTGGCCTTTAGTATTCATTATAAAAAGAACCTCAGGGCCTCCTTTAGAGAAAACCTTGGGGGTTCGGATTTCCCTTATTTTATCATTCTATGGGGAATAATCTTTATTCAACTTGTTAAATTAAAATTTAACTGAGATACTTGGACACACTGAGTGTGTGACCCTCCATGTCTCTTTCTCAGTGGCATTAGGCGAAGCCTGCCTAAAGTCCAAAGTTAGCGTCTAACAACATGCCAAGGCATCCATAGAAAAAGAAGTTAAACACCGCAATGACGTGTCACCTCCTACAAACGCTTACTGTGTAATGTAATCCTTTTGTCTCGATATCTCGAATCAAGCGGGTTGCATGTTAGTACCATCAACTCATTTGCTCGATTATTCTTTCTTTTACTTTTCGGAATTGAGCTCGCTCATTCCTTACCATGGCTCTGGATTTATTTAGGCTATATCAATTTCATCAAAGGGCTTGAGATATCTGCTTCCGTTATGGAACAGAAGGGACAAATCCTTTCGCGCATTATCTATTAATGCAGTATTACTCATGACGCACCCAACATATCCTACCTCGCTGCGAACAGTGTGTCGTCACAGTTTTCGTCAATACATCTAAGTGCACGAGTTGTAATACTCATTAATAATAATCTTAAAGTCTAAGGACCAATACACACGTCCGCAGATAGGAATATCCAATAACACTATGAAATGTGGATTTCCTACTGGCGGGTCTCGTTCTCATAATATTCTCCGTTGCCGACGTCCCCTCCTGCGGCTTCCCGGCTTCGCCTCCTTGCGACGACCGGCCCCGCCTCCCTCCGGCTTCCTGTCGCGGATCCCGCCTCCCTCCCGCGGCGCGACTCGGCTTCCAGCCCCGAATCCCATGCGTCGGCCTCCTGTGACGCGCGACACCTCCCGCGACGCTCTGTCCGGCGGCCCTCTCTCCTGAAGGCCCTCTCTCCCGACGACCCACTATCCCAACGGCCCTACTCCCTGCGCATGCCGGCCCGCTCGTCGCCACCCCTTCCCGCAGCGCCTCCTGCCGGTTCTCCCTCCCGGCGGCTCTCCTGCATGGCGCGGCTCCCCTTCCCGGCGGCCCTCTCCTTACGCGGCTCCCCTTCCCGGCGCTTCTGCCCGGTCCGATTCCCCTCTGCCTTTGCCCTTCCCGGCGGGTCTCCCTCCCATGCGGACTCCCGGCGCCGCCGCTCCCGCGACGCCTCCCGTCGCACCTCGCAGTCCCGCTGTGCGCTCATCCCGGCGCCCGCTCCTCCTGCGCGCGACTCCTCCCGGCGACAGGCTTCCTTGCCCGACGGTTCTCCCGCCTTCCCGTCGTCCGCCCTCCGCGGCTCTTCCCGGCGACGTCCAGATCCAGTGTGGATCCTCAGTCGCAGCGGCCCTCCCTCCCGGCGGCGCACTCCCGTCTTCCCTCCCGACGCGGCGAATCCAGGCAGCCTCCCTGCTCCGCCTCAGTCCGGCGGTGTTCTTCCCCCGGTGCGCATCCCTTCCCGGCGGGCTTCCTCCCCCGGCGTCTCCCCCTTGCTGCGTACGCCGGCCTTCTCCCCCGGCGCGGCTCCCCTTCCCGGCGGCCCTCCTAGCCCGCACGGTGCTCCCGACGAGGCTCCCTCCAACGCCGGGACCTCCCGCCCCGGTTCATCCCGCCCCGGCTTCTCCTCTAGCAGCCCTCCTCCCGTGCTCCGCTCCTCCCGCTGCTCCCGCGCGCTCGCGGCTCCCGGCTCCCGGCGGATCTCCCTCCAATCCGGCGACCGCCCTCCCGGCCCTTCCCGGATTTTTCGGCCAGATCCTTCTCCCGGCAGCTCTCCTGCGGATTTCCCGGCGACCCTTTCGGTTGGCCGGCTGCGCCTTTCCCGCCTTGTTCTTCCCGGTGGACCTCCCTTCCCCGGCTTGCGGCTCTTTTCGGCAGCCCGCCTCCTGTGCGATCTCCCGCCGGCTCCTTTGACGATCGGCCTCCATCCCTGCCGGCCTCCACTCCTGCCGGCCTCCACTCCTGCCGACTCCTCCAGTAGCTGGCCTCCATTCCTGCCGGCTCCTCCAGCAGTCGGCCTACAGCCCTGCCGGCCTCCCGTGCCACCTCTGCTCAATTGCTCCCTCCATGCCGACCTCCTCTTGCATCCTGCGGAATCCCCGCCTCTCTGCCCGGTGCCTCCTGCGGAATCCCCGCCTCTCTGCCCGGTGCCTCCTGCGGAATCCCCGCCTCTCTGCCCGGTGCCTCCTGCGGAATCCCCGCCTCTCTGCCCGGCATCTCCTGCGGAATCACCGCATCTCATCGTCGGCCTCCTCCTGCGGATTTCCCGGCGCTTCGACGACCGGCACCCGCCATTGCGGATTTTCTCGGCGCTTTGACGATCGGCCCGACATTACGGTTTACCGGCGCTCTGACGACCGGCCCGTAGTGCGGCTTTTCCCGACGCTCTGACGACCGGCACCCGCCAGTGTGGATTTCCCGGCGCTCTGTTGTCCGGCCCCGCACTTTTCCGGCGATGACCCATCATTTTCAGCGGCATCACATTACAATCTTGAGGGGGAGCAGCATCATCAACGATTTTATTCTTTTTGTATCTTCCGTTTTTCATCTTGTTTTGTCATCAAGCTGGGTATGTCCAGCTTGAGGGGGAGTGTTTGCAGCTTGTTGCTTGCGTTGTTTTTCATTATGTGTCCAAGCTAGGTACACCTAGCTTGAGGGGGAGTGTTGGAGTATGTGTAACTTCCTGCCCCACTTCCTTGGTAACTTCCTGCCCCACTTACTTTGTAACTTCTCTTTGTAACTTCCCTATATTTTCTATAAATGAAGGCTCTCTCCTCACCTTGAGTAAGGAGGGGGATTTCTGATTTCTGATTTCTGATTTTACAGTATTTATTAATGAATAAAGTACAAATTAGTTGGTTCTAGGCCACCAACTCCAACAGGTATCTATGTGAAAAGGGCCTGGAAATCGATGGCTGGAGAGTAGAGGCATGAATGTTTGGTGGCTTTAAACAGCTACTGGCCAGCCGGTGGAGTTGTTGTAGGTAACAAGGAAATTGCAGACCCCACCGGCCAGCAGGTGTGCTGGAAGAACCTAGGTGGTTCGACCAAGCAAATCGGCCAGCCGGTGCGCCAAGGGTCGAGGGTATATTAAATGCACCCTGCGGATTTTAATTCTACTCGGTTTGTCACCTTGATTAATACCAATTTCTGACCCAAACCCCCTATTTCAAATTAGAGACCGCCCCTCTTGACTTTAGTGCTCTCTCATTCATCTCCCCTTGGTTCTTCAAGGTTGGAACGATTTGGTGACACTAAAACGGCGAGTTTCCACTAGATCTACACCAAATTCCTCTTCTTTCTTGAGAGATGAGCATGAATCTATGATGGATCTATGATGGATCTATGTTTTCTATGTGGATCTGATGACAAATTCCTCATTTCTTCATAGATCAGTGATGGATCTAGCAAAATGACAACGTCTCTTGATCAGATCGAGATCTACCATCGATTACGAACGTTCTACGGGTATGTGTTTATGAATCATCTTCCTAAACTTCTTCTTGATGACGGATTGAAGATAGAACTATAATCCATCGACGATCCCTTGGTATATTGGTGGGGATTCGACGTGTCAACGACATCCCTTTGACCGGAGCTTGATCCCTCGTAAACGGTGGACATTTCCGGGTAACTTACCATAGATCGATCATCTTGAGACCTTGAATCTCATCTTGGATCTCTATTCTAATGACGGATTCTTGGTGGATAGATGTTCGTTAGCCAGACCCAAGGTTCTTTTCTAGAATAGACGAGGAATTCACAATCCGTTAATGAATCGACAACAAATCTGGTGAATTAACGTCCTCTCCTTCGACATATCTCGGAACTAGCTCCGTTGAGGAACTTCGTGAGGTATGTGATTCTAGAACTACCTTCTTGACATGAAATCTCCTTGGGTTTCTCTTCTAAATCTACTTAATGAACTTGAACCCGAGATAGGAGTCCTTGACATGCAAGCTAGTTCTCCGTGGGTGCGCAACGTGATTCCAACTTCGATCCTCGACGGATATTGAAGTACTTCGTCAACAACCTTGAGGTAGGAAGTTTCTTACCCTTTGAGGCCCTTAAATACTCTTATTGTCTTGATTTCATATTGTGATGGCATAAGTTGTTGACCATGTTCGATGGTGTTTGCTTGTGGGCGTGTGTGTAGCCCGAGAGGCCCAT
The DNA here is from genome assembly GCA_963277665.1 of Viscum album. Classification (NCBI taxonomy): domain Eukaryota; kingdom Viridiplantae; phylum Streptophyta; class Magnoliopsida; order Santalales; family Viscaceae; genus Viscum; species Viscum album. Next base: position 986,656,156 of record OY728166.1, on the reverse strand, counting down.
ATATGATGCTTGACTCCATGAGTATTGCTAGAGTAGCTTGTTACCATGATCGATGTTGATCACATGTTATATGATACTACTATATTCTCATGATGACATGCTATGTTTGTCTTATTGTGCTTTTTGTCTTGTGTGTATTTATCATGCCTTGAAGGTATCGTCTTGGTATTCGTAGCAAGTGGACCGTCGAGGTATGATTGAGGGGGAGTGTGCATGACCTGTGGCGATGGCAACAGAGGACCCACACTTGTGGCCCGGCCAAAACTCGATGTCTTAAGGATACCGAGTAACGTGTCGGAGCTCAATGTCTTGTGGATGCCGAGTAACATGTTCACTCGATGCCTTGAGGATGTCGTGTAACATTTCGACAACCTTGTGGCTAGTTCTTGATTACTTTCGACATCTTTGATTACCCTTCTGGCATGGAACTGAAGCACGCACAGTCGAGGCTCGTGAACATATGCTTGCTTGCACATTTATTATTATCATGACATACACATGTTATACTTGTGCACACTTATTAAGGACGCATTGGTGGTGTCCTACTGGGTTTTATTACTCACACTTTGCACGAGCATTTCAATGCGCGTACAAACTTCATGTATAGGGATCCAAGCGAAGGCAAGGGGCTCGTGGCAAACAGCTGAGTTTTGGAGCATAGAACAGGTGGCAGGACCAGGACAGACTCCAAAGGATTTCTGCAAAGTTTTATTTATTTATCTACGTCTACTTATACTCTGGGTTGGCTTTCCCCATTGGAAGCCCATTTAATTTATTTGTATGACTCATATGTCATCCATTATTATATTTGATATTTAGTCTTCTACTCGTTATTTTGACTGTTATATTGTTATTTATATTTTATATTTATGGTGAATGGCTATAATTACCGTAGGGTGTAGTCTCCTCACTGACGGTGTTCAAACTCTTGTTGTTAGTTGGCAACCTCTTGCGTACAGGGCGGCGCACATGATGTCCCGTGGCTCTCAGGCTCAAACCCAGTGGTTCGGATCGAGGCATTATAGTGGTGGAGTTTGTGCCTCGTAACCAACTTTATCATGCACTTTTGCTTACCAGGTAAGTTTGTGCCCTATAACCAACTTTATTATGTACTTTTTGTTTACCAAACCATGTATTCAGTTTATAAAAATTGCGTACAACCGCGAAAGCGGCACACACGCAAGGAAGAAAATTACATTAAATCGCAAGCCCGGGGACTTGACCCCGCGACCTTCCCCTCACCCCCCAAACCCTTCCCACCCCACCACGATATTCTTAAAACCATGTCTTATGGTCTAGATACATCGGTCTAACGGGACACAAATGAAGTTTGACTATAAGGTTTTAGGGGGCTAATAAACATTGAGATTTCTTCTCATGAAATTTTCACTTGATGATCTCCAAAAAAGTCCATAAATATGAGCACCGCATAATTAATGTGTCATTAAATGTTCCTATCTGCGCGTGTGTGTATTGATCATTAGACTTGAGGTTATTATTAATGTACTTAAATGCATGACGAAAACCATAATGTATTTACTCGTGGCGAAGTAGTTTGTATCAGGTGCATCATGATGCATATGACATTGATTGAATGATAAAATTTGTACCTTTTATGAAATAAGATATCTTCGGCCCTTTGATGGAGATGGAAGTGTCTCACTAAAATACAGTCATGTTAGTTTACAAAAAAGTTCATCTTGATAAATAAAAGAAAGATAATCAATAGAAAAGAAAATAACAAATGTATGCATTCGGCTTGATATGGCAAAAGGATTATATTATACAGTAGCGTTCATAGAAAGGTTGTTGTTATTGTTGCTACGACTAATCTTTTTTTCGATGGGGGTAATGATGTGTTGTTAGATACGGCTCTTTGTATGTGGGTTGGACCACCAGCTATTGAGAAAAGAATGTGGAGAGTCACACACTAAGTGTATCCAAAAGATTATTAGATTCACTAGAATCTATGTTAAAGAACAAATTCGTTCTCGATTTGTGGAACGATGTTTATTCAAGTTATATTGATCATAAATTCAAAATTTATTCAAGCCAAGAATAAGTTATTTGAATTTTATCTCTTATTCATTCACAAGATAAATAAATATAATATTTATTTACACACGGGAAGAGTAAATATAATAATTATTTATTTATAAGATGAGTGAATATATTCATTTTATTGAACATGCTTATTTCATGGTTCAAGGTTCAATAAAATTTTATGTGAGAATTTGTAGCAGGTTAATGGTTCAAGAGACATACTTTTAATATTATTTAAAATGAATATTTATTTATTTATTTATTTATTTAAGAAATGGTATGAGATTCAAGTCACTTAAAATAATAGTTCTTTATTTTTTATTATTTTAAGAAGTGACATGAGGTTTTTATTTATATTAAATTAAAAGAAAGAACCTTTGGGGAATTCTTTTAAGTTTTAACCTAGATATAAATATGTTTAAATTATTTGAAGCATAATTCATTTGTCTAATTTTCCTCTCAAGACCAAGAGAGAAAATTAAAGACAATCCCCCCACATCACTCAAGTTTCTAGAGAAAATAAAAAATCTCTATATACGACCAGGCACGAAAGACATAAAGCAGTTGATTTCATCACACTAGCACCCTATATATCAAGAACATCATTCAAAGTTTCACGAAACACGTGTAAAAATCGCTAGAGGAATGTTCATTTGATTTCTTGAAGCAATTACAATGTCAAGACAACCAACAACACGCGAAAATCAAATCAAAAATAAATTACTCAAGGTATTTATTTTATTTAAATAACTAAATAAAAATTACATGTGATGATCCGATTAAAGGATTTGAATCAATTTCATGACTTCAGATAAAAAAAATTAAACGGCCATCTCACATTCGAATCAATACAAAGACAATATGTGAGGGAAGGAAATTCTGGTGATATTCTCTCTAACCTCATATGGTGGAATAACAATTGATGACAATGAATTATGTGGATATTATATCAGTACCACACTAGACATAGCCCGTATTCAGGTGAACCAGGTAAAAAATATGTTGGATTATTGTTACATTGGGTAGAAATATATTTATGGAAAAGACACAATTTGTGACTTTGGAATCCATCGATAAAAGACCGCGATTTAAGCAATTAATATTCTAATGTGGAGTTGCCCCGCATGGAAAGAATATTGGGTGATAGAGGCATTTATAGCTATAGGAGTGTTTTGACTCCTAGATACCATAAGAGGAGACGCAAGAGTGTCACATGCGCGCCACGCGCGCGCCCCACGCCACACCTCGCCTCAACACGAGCTTGGGCTTGGGCTCGAGCATTTGGGGCGAATTGTCTAGGGTCTTAGATCCCTTTTTTTTGCAGCAAAATCGTTCATAGGATATTCCACCAATTTGTAACGATTGTAATGGGCAGAGCAATAAGTAGCTCGTTGATTGTCGCAGTGGACAATTAAATCAAATCCACTAATTGCCACAACAGACAAGTGCAGGCCAGCGGCGTTCCTCCTCCAGTGAAACTTGATCCTCCTCCCTCTGCTCCAATCTCTCAGCGGAATCGAGAGCCCCAACCAGGGGCCTCTATGCCCCCAAAACCGACCCTTCATCCATAGTTTCTCCCGTTTCTCTTGTACAAGACGTCCACCGGGTCGCCCTCTCTGATCGGATTCTCCATATCAGCCCCTTGCTTGCTCACAGCCTGGTGCAAAATGACTTCTTTGTCTCTATCAGATTCTCCGCTCCTCCCTGTTGTTCGTCAGACCTTTGTTGTCAACCAGAATTCAGGGTCAGCTAGACGGACGTCGTTTCACCTCAGCATTTCAAGGACCGCTAGACGAACGTCGTTTCACCTTGGCATTTTAGGGTCAGTAAAGTTGGGCGCCGTATCACCCGGACTTTTGGGTCCGCTAATCAGGCGTCGTTTCACCCGGCTATTTTGAGGTCGTTTGTCGGTCGTCGTTTCATCCGGCATCTTGAGCAAGGGTCGTACTCAGCAAGGGAGCATGAGAGTTCTACGATGGTCATCTTTCCTTTAGCACCCAAGTGCGGGAGCGCAACAAGTGGAGCACATCCAGTGGGCAGTGCATTATTGAAGGGGAGCAGTCATGACAGTTTATATTTTCTTATGTTTTGTCATGTTATGTAATCAAGCTAAGTATGTCCAGCTTGAGGGGGAGTGAGGGGGAGTACTGGAAGTGTCTGCTTTGTTTTTTGCTTTGATTTGTTTTCTTTAATTATGTGTCCAAGCTAGGTACACCTAGCTTGAGGGGGAGTGTTAAAGGCTAAGTTGGCCCGAGTCCCACATCGGACTTGGGCATCATGCAATCTTTTGTTATTCATTATAAATAGACACCAAGGCCTCCTTTAAAGAGGTACATTGGGTATTCGGTCCTCTTCCATTTCTACAATAAGTATTCCTGGATCTTACTGTCTTCTCTTAATATTCCATATCGGTTTGTTTGCATTGTCTGGATCATCCACTGTTTTAAACAATATGATCGGTTTGTTTAGATTAATCATCACTTTAGCATACTGTTCACTGTGTACTATTGCAATATGTGTGATCTAATAGCACAGGCTTCCGTATATGACTTCAACATTCATTAAATGGCTGTGAAACGGGGTTTTTTTTATGATGACCATGGAGAGGAGATTTATACGGATCATCCAGATGGATTTGTGGCATCTGGTAATGAACATAAGGTCTGCAAATTGGTTAACTCTTTGTATGGACTTAGGCTCTCTTTTTGGCTTCAAAGTAAATGAAAGAGAGGTGTGTCTACTGCAAATCAACAGGTGATTCTTATATTTTGTTGTACTTATAAGTTGATGACATTATTCTGTTTGGGTCAAATATTGAGATTATTAAAGAGAAAAAGTCATTTTTGAATAACAAGTTTGAAATGAAGGACATGGGAGTTGCAAATGTAATTTTGGGCCTCAAGATGTTTCATTCAGGCGGATAACAATTTCTCAGTCTCATTATGTTGAGAAGAAGATACTTGAGAAATATGGTTATCAAAATTACAAGTGTTAAAACTCCATATGATCCTTCTATAACTTTATTCAAAAACTAGTGATGTTCCCATATCTCAGTTAAGGTATACTAAAATCATTCGAAGTTTGAAATATCTTGCGAACTGTACAAGACCGGATATTTCTTTTATGGTCTCAAAGTTGTCAGTATATACTAGTTGTCCCAATAAGACCCATTGGGAGGTACTAGATAAGATACTTCGGTGCCTGAAGGGAACTACTTCCCTTGGGTTGCATTATGGGATATTTGCTGACGTGCTTGAGGGGTACAGTGATGCTAGCTGGATAACCAAAAACTCTGGGAGAAATAGCTGTAAAGGATATGTTTTAACCTTGGGTGGCAGCACGGTCGCTTGGCAGTCTTGTAAGCAGACCATTCTAACTCAATTTACTTTTAAGGCTGAGTTTTGTGCTTTAGATACCACAGGAGAGGAGGTTGAGTGACTACATGGACTGTTATCCACATTGTCAGAGAACCTGTATATATAGATTGATACATAAGTATCTGAATTTATCCCCTAGTAACTTGAATGTGTTGAACTGCAAGTTAGTAAGAGTAGTTTACTCTGAATATGATCAAACCTGCTAGGCAGTATGTGAGCAGTACATCCTTTGAGATGCCCAACTAGGTAGATGTTGTTGTGATGTCGCAGATATGGGAATTGGTTTTATTCCTCAAATGCATTCATGCATCAAGATCATGACACATAGCCAGAAAGTGTCACCCCTAAAGATTGCTTCTATAGTTGATAGCATGGTGTTCCCGGTGGACGGCGTCTGATAGGAACTAGGGGGGTAATAGTGTCATTATAATAAGGGAATATGATGTGCGTAAGAGTTGGTGTCCTAGAACCAACTGGTAGTACTTTGATTACATGAATATTTAATATATTTAAATATTAAACATCTTATTACATATTGTTCATTGTTCTGCATGACTACTGTAATAATGTCCTGCAGTATTTGTCGCATTGACAAGATCATAGCAGTTCACGGGTGGCATGTTATTAATGGATAAGTCAAGGAATAATTTGTCTCTTCCATTTATGGAAGTTCATATCTCGGTCCTTTGATTGAAATAGAACCGTCGCACGAAATTCCATGATCATGGTGTAACGACGAGTTTATTTCAGGTAGTCAAAGAACGACGTATCAAGAACAAAGATTCATGACACTATCATGAAACTTGTTTAATGAGATATTAAGACAAAGAGATTATATTACACGGTGAGCGTTCGTATGTGGATGTCGTTGTTGTGACTTTAAGTTCTTTCTCTTGGATGCCTTGACCCGTTGCTAGACAGTACTCTTGGACTTTAGGGAAGCCCGCCTAATTCCAACGAGAAAGAATCCTAAAGGGTCACACACTAAGTGTTTTTTGTGGTCTCGGCTAAATTCTATTTGAATTTAATTAATAAATATTATTTTCAATACAGTAGAATAATTTTATTCAAGTTAAAATGATTGCATAAATTAAATAAATATTCATTCACCGGATTGTAGGTAAAATATATTTATTTATTTTATTGAACATTTAATAAATATTTATTTACGAGTTTGTAAATAAAATATTTATTTAAGAGAATAAATTATTTATTTATTTATTCGGGTGTTCAATAAATGGAAGTGGAGTTCGACCAGACCAAAGCTGGTCCGGTAGTAAAATAATTATTTGCAAGATGGTGAATAATTATTTAACTAGTTGGCACAAATTAAAATAATAATAACGCTGCTATTATTTTGTGACGCGAAATTTTATTTATTCCGTTTTGCGCAAGTTGACGCACCATAAATAATGACGCGGTATTATTATTAAAAGCATGGGTTTTCTTTAGGGTTATGAATGTATTTAATTATTGTTACGCAATTAAATATTGTAACCGAAACCCCATGTCAATAAATAGACATGTACGTCTATTGTGCCATGTACCAAAACTGCACGCCCGGTGAATTGAGAATTGTTGAGCTAAACAATTTCTTTCTCGAATCCTCTTTTCGCCCCTCTCAAGAACGAGAAACGTTCTTCAAGGCCGAAGAACAAGCAATCAAGAACGACCGATACAAAACACTCGCTTCGCCGCTCTAGCACCCGGAGAACGAGAGGTGTCGATCAGAGGTCATCAGAGCACGTGTTGATCACCGCTAGAGAGATTCTAGTTTGGATCCTCACAAGTACAACGAGATAATCCGGAAGGGTCATTCCGGACAATCAACAACATCAACGAAGAATATACCGAAGATCCAGGTATTCTTTTCTTTATGAAATTAATTAAATTAATTATAAACATGATGTGCAAAATCCTCTCTAAAGGTTTCGGGCCTCTTCCTTCTTTATCTAAATCTTTGATTCTATTTCATGGAGACTGGCGTTCATCGTCATATTGATCCTGAAATAATCATTGATCATGGTAAAAATTAAAGTTGGGTGTCGGCTCAACCACGCTTCCGCTACGCCAGGAACCTACAAGTGGTATCAGAGGAAGGTTACATCATAGTTTATAATTATTTAAATAATTCGTTGATGATTTACGGTTTAATAATTTAGTTTGACAATTCAAGTTGATCGTTCTGCAAATTTGAATCTCGATATCTGTTCCTCTTTCGTTTCTCGTTCACCTTACAGAAACGATCTTTTCTTTTAATTTTGATTAAAATAAAACAGAGGATCTCATTCAGAGGTGCCAAAGGTTCATGGCCGTACAACATCAGAATACACGGTGTGTAGTTGGATTCACACGCCGTGTATCAAGGTTCAATGCATCGAGACTGGTCCGCCAAACCAAGTCGTGTCATTGGAGTTTGTCTAAGTCTTAAAGATTCCGTGTGTTGACCAAGGACAGGTGGCACACGGTTTCCAGATTACACGTCGTGTGGCCCACTGGACACGACGTGTAGTCCCTTCAGGTTAGAGTTGGATAGTGTACCCCGTACACGGCTTGCCCGGGTGGAGACCGTGTAACGCGGATACTACACGACGTGCAGCCCACTGGACACGCCGTGTACTCTGAGGATTTCCGAAGTACATATACACGTCGTATCCCCGAGCGCGTACTTCGGATGGTCGGTGAATGATAGTACACACCGTGTAGTAGGAACTACACGTCGTGTACTCATCCAAATTACGCAGATTTATTAAAATTTATTATTATATTATACAAACCCTTGAGACGTGTATCATGGTGCAGGCGTAAAGCTGGGGCACAACACGTGATAGGTATTTTATATATCTGTGTGTTTAATTTAACATTTGTGTTGTGTTCATTCCTACTCATTGGGTAGTTATGAACGGGAATTCACCAGGTTGACTCCAAGGTACAAGTTACGTACAAAGATAATTTTAAATGAATTTATTTGTTTAAAATTATGATGGATGAGAATCTCAAAGAAATTCAAAAAAAGATTTAAGATAAAAGGATTGATTAATTAAATATGATAATTAATTGATTCGAGCGTGATTTATCTTAAACAAGAACGATTAAAGAATTGAATGCTAGTTTTATTAAATGCGTAACTCGTTGCATGTATGTGGGTGATCATGAGCTAGACCAAGACCTTTGTATGTGATTAATTTCCCTTTAATTTATTTATTAAATTAATTATTGGCTCTTCTCATTAATAAGTAAGGTCTGCGTGCCCATGGTTTCTTTTATGTAAACCCCCTTTTTACCCCACACCTGCGTGCGAGTTTAAAAGCATATGTAATGGATGGAACTCTCAAGCTAGTGGAGACGGTTCAAGCTGGAGCCGAGATGAAACCAATCCTAGGAGATACAAAGGTAGACAGGTGGAAAGTTGTAAACACGAACCCAAAAGGTTCAAGGTGTTTCTCCTCTAAGTCAGGGTTAGTTTATCAATCACTAGATAAACTAACTATTAGAAAAGCTCATGATCATGCTCTTTGCTTTATTTTATTTCTGTCAGTTGCATGGTTTATCATTATGAATGTGTTGTCGCAATCACATAATTAATGAATTAAACAAGCATGCAAGATAGAACTAAAATAAATCAGGCTATGCGTAAATATTATCAAGACAAGGTTAATCACTTAAGTAAGTTCCACTTAATATTAACAAGCATGTGATAATGATAATAATCAATTCATGCATAAGAGATAAAACCCCTCAAATAAAATATTAAGTCAGACCAAGCATTTTGTTACTTGATTAAGGGCAAAACTCAATAAAACTATGTGTTTGACCAACCCTTGTTGGGACACTTAATTTTATACAGGAAGCCCTTATGAAAAGTTTCGAGGTTGACTTAACCATATTACATCAAGAGGAGTAGCCCTTGCTAGACTTGGTGTAATATTGGAGGCAAGAATTGAGAAAATCCAAAGTCAGGATTTCAGGATTAGGGAGTCCACTCAACAGATCAAGGAGCTGCAAGCCAGCAGTTGACAAAGACCTGCCTACCTAAATACCTTCAAATAGCTTGACCAACCCTTGTTGGGGTTATGTGAAGGGGAATATGGATCCTTGCCACTAGAATGTCATGGCAACCGGACATTCCGAGTTCAATGGTGAGGGTCATTGAGACTTGATAAAATAATGTGAGACCCAATAAAATTAATTTATTATTTCTCATAAAATGTAATCAAGAAAGTATTAATGATCTGCTCTTTTAATTGTAAAATAAAAATGACAAGCTCGTCAACCAAACTATCCCTGCGATCAATTCTAGATAAAGACAACATCCTCCCTGGCAGTAACTTCCAGGAATGGTTTAGACGCCTTCGAGCTATCCTACGCCATGAACGGAAGTCTTACGTGTTGGAGTCAGCATTACCTGATCCACCTGCCAAAGAGGCGAGTGATAGGATTTCCTGGTCTATGAGAAACATATGAACGACGCGGTCGACGTTCAATGTTTTGATGTTATCATCAATGTCTAGTGAGCTCATGAAGTCTCACAAAAACATGGATGTTTATAGCATGCTCGAGCACCTCCATGGTCTTTACCAGGAGAGAGGAAAGGCTTGAGATCTCCAAGACACTTTTTCAGAGTAAGCTTGGAGAGGGTGCCCCAGCTGGGCCTCATGTAGTCAAGCTCATTGGCTACATTGAGCGCATGGAGGTTCTAGGGTTTAAACTCCCTGAAGAACTGGGCACCGATCTCATTCTCGTATCACTTCCTCAAAGCTTCTCCAGCTTTGTTGTTAATTTTAATATGAACAACATTGAGAAGTCTCTATCTGATCTTCTTATCCTCATTCGCCAAGTGGATAAAGATATGAAGCGTGACAAGACTTTTGTCCTTATGGTGCATAAGAGGAAAGAGAAGGCAAAGAGCTTTAAGCCCAAAGCTTCTTCACACCCTTCCAAGAAAAGAAAGATCAAAGGGGAGGCAAGGGAACAAGAAGTTGTTTGTTTCGCATGTGGCAAGAAGTGTCATTGGAAGAAGAACTGCACTCAACCTAAGAAGCAAGGGGAAGCTTCAGATGCATTGTTATCGAATGTAATCAATCTGTTTCTACAAATTGGGTATTAGATACAGCTTGTGGTGCTCACATATGTATCCAAATACAGGAACCAAGTAGATTCAGGAAGATTGGCCGAAGGGAGGTAGATCTACGAGCACCCAACGGAGCCAGACTCGATGTTGCAGTTGTCGGGGACTACCACCTCACGTTGTCAATTGGGATGATCTTGGTGTTAAAGGGTTATTATGTGTCGTATGTTACTAAAAACATTATTTCTGTATCCAGATTATATACAGATGGATTTGTTTTCAAGTTTGGAAATGAATGTTGCTTCTTTTACAAAGATAGCATTTATTTTGGTAGGGCGCATTTATACAATGGTCTTTACGTGTTAAATTATACAAACCAAGTAATGGCAATCGATAACAAAGATACTTCACATGACTCATACCACACCCAACTTTGGCATCACCGGCTAGGTCATGTAAACGAGAAACGCTTGACAAAGTTACATCAAGATGGATATTTAGATTCTTTCGAACTAAAACCACTTGGCGTATGTCATGCATGTTTACAAGGCAAAATGACCAAAGCCCCATTTAGTGGAAAAGGTAAAAGGGCTAAAGAGCTTGAATTGGTTCATACCGATGTGTGTGGACCATTTCCAATTAAAGCAAGAGGAGGGTACTCATACTTCATAACTTTTACTGATGATTTTAGTAGATATGGATATATCTACTTAATGAGGTATAAGTTGAATTCTTTTGATAAGTTCAAAAAATACAAGAATGAAGTTGAGAACCAGCTTGGTAAGAAGATTAAGAAACTCCGCTCAGACCAAGGTGGAGAATATCTTAATCAAGACTTCATTGATTACTTACGGAAGTTTGGGATCCTATCTCAACTCACTCCTTACACGGCCCAGTGGAATGGTGTGAGCGAAAGGAGGAACCGCACCTTGTTGGACATGGTGAGATCAATAATGAGTCATGCGAGTCTTCCATTATCCTTTTGGGAATATGCATTACAAACAGCGGCACACATACTAAACCAAGTACCAACTAAATCGATAAATGGTATTCCATACGAGTTATGGAGTGGAAAGAACACCATGTTGTCGAATTTACATGTGTGGGGAAGCGATGCGTTTGTTAAGGACTCTTCAGGTAACAAACTTGCACCCCGAGGCACAAAGTGTACCTTTATAGGATACCACAAGGAAACAATGGGATATTACCTATACAACCCCTCGAACAAAAAGGTTATAGTGGCAAGACAAGCCATATTCTTTGAGAGGGAGCACATCTCCAAAAGAGATGGTGGGAGCGAGATAGACTTCGATGAAGTCGGGGCTCAAGGTACACAAGAGTTAGTACAGGAACATATTCCACAAAGCCCCGTGGAAGAAAGAACTGTTCCAGAGACACAAGAACTGTGTAGAAGTACAAGAGAGGTTAGAGAACCGGAACAGTGCGGTTTTCTAGTTACGGAAGATGGTGACTCATTATTAGTTGATAATAATGATCATCTAACCTACAAGGAAGCAGTAAGTGGCACAGATGTTGTCAAGTGGCAAGAAACCATGAATTCTGAAATGGATTACATGTACCAAAACCAAGTCTGGATTTTGATAGATCCTTCAGTTGATGTAAAGCCTGTTGGTTGCAAATGGATATTCAAGAAGAAACTGGACATAGAAGGACAAGTCAGTACCTATAAGGCACGACTGGTTGCAAAAGGGTTCAAGCAGCTAAGGCATTGACTACGACGAAACCTTTTCACCAGTTGCAATGCTGAAATCCATCAAAATTCTATTGGCCATTGTCGCTTACCATGACTATGAGATTTGGCAAATGAATGTCAAAACAGTCTTCCTTAACGAGAACCTTCAGGAAGATGTCTACATGACACAACCTCAAGGGTTTATGACTCCAAAGGATGCCAATAAGGTATGAAAGTTGCAGAAATCCATTTATGACTCCAAAAGATGCCGATAAGGTATGCAAGTTGCAGAAATTCATTTATGGATTAAAGCAAGCATTCAAGTCATGGAACATTCGTTTTGATGAAGCCATAACGAAATTTGGTTTTATTAAGAACGAATGTGAGTCTTGTGTCTACAAACGGTTTAGTGAGAGTGTAGTCGTTTTCCTAATAGTATATGTTGATGACATATTACTTATTGGAAACGAGATATCAGTTTTACAATTTGTTAAGGCATGGTTGAATCAATAATTCTCCATGAAGGACTTGGGCGAGACAGCATATATTCTTGGGATCAAGATCCATCGTGGCAAATCCAAGAGATTGTTGGGTCTAAGTCAAAGTACATACATCGATAAGATACTGAAGAGATTCGGTATGGAACAATCCAAGAGGGGATTGTTGTCAGCGTCACACGGCATTCATCTTTCCAAGAAAATGTGTCCTCAGACACATGAGGAAAGAAAGATAATGACAAAGACTTCATATGCATCAGCGATTGGGTCAGTCATGTATGTCATGTTATATGCTAGGCTGGATGTCGCCTACGCATTGAGTGCGGTAGGCAAATATCAAGCTGACCCAGGTGACCGTCATTGGATGGCAATTAAGACTATCCTAAAATATCTGAGGCGTACTAAGGATATGTTCCTGGTTTATGGAGGTGATGAGTAACTAGTCATCAAGGGATATGCAGATGCTAGTTTCGAGACTGATCAAGATGACATAAGGTCGAAAACGAGATACATCTTCATTTTGAATGAAGGTGCAGTGAGCTGGAAGAGCTCAAAACAGAGTGTGGTCGCAGTATCTACAGTAGAGTCCGAGTATATCACACCTTCTGAGGCAGCTAAAGAAGCAGTTTGGATGCGAAACTTCGTCCAAAAACTGGATGTGATACCTAGCAGTAAAGATCTCATCACATTGTACTGTGATAATACTGCAGCAGTGGCTCTCGCAAAAGAGTCAAAGTCACTTCAGCGGACGAAGTACATACTTCGAAAGTATCATCTCTTGAGGGATTTTTCTTAGAGAGGTGAATTTGCAGTGAGCAGTATTTCCACAGAAGAACGTGGCGGACCCCTTGACTAAAGTCTTAACTCAGCATAAACATGATCATCATGTGAGGTCCAGTAGACTGAAAATCGTAGGCAGTTGGCTCTAGTCCAAGTGGGAGTTTGTAAGAGTTGGTTTCATAGCAGTTCCCCACTATGATGAGAACCTTGAAGTGCTATGACAATATTCTTAAATATAGTTCTGCGGTAAACGGCATACTATAATGAGACACATAGTATACAGACCGTCAGGTGCGAGTACTCGTAAACAGATGAGACTTCCTCTCATGAAGTTCGTACTTGGTAATCTCCAAGACGGAAGATTATGAGAACAGACCCGCCAGTAGGAATTTTGCATGTTTTGGTGTCATCGGATATTCCTATCTGCGAACGTGTGTAATGATTCTTAGACATTAAGATTGTCATTAATACGTGTCACGACTCGCGCACTTTGATTTACTGACGAAAACCGTCACACAGACAGTTGGCGGGAAGTAGGGTGCGTTGGATGCGTCACGGGTGGCATGTTATTAATGGATAAGTCGAAGAAGGATTTGTCCCTTCCATGCGAAATTTCATGGTCATGGTGTAACGACGAGTTTATTTCAGATAGTCAAAGAACGACGTATCAAGCACAAAGGTTGATAACACTATCATGAAACCTGCTTGATGAGATATTAAGACAAATGGATTATATTACACAGTGAGTGTTCAAATGTGGATGTCGTTGTTGCGACTTTAAATTCTTTCCCTTGAGTGTTTTGACCCGTTGCTAGACAGTACTCTTGAACTTTAGGAAAGTCCGCCTAATGCCAACAAGAAAGAATCCTGAAGGGTCACACACAAAGTGTTTTTTGTGGTCTCAATTAAATTCTATTTGAATTTAATTAATAAATATTATTCTCAAAACAGTGGAATAATTTTATTCAAGTTAAAATGATTGCATAAATTAAATAAATACTTATTCACCGGATTGTGGGTAAAATATATTTATTTATTTTATTGAACATTTAATAAATATTTATTTACTAATTTGTAGATAAAATATTTATTTAAGATAATAATTTATTTATTTATTTATTCGGGTGTTCAATAAATGGAGGTGGAGTTTGACTGGACCAAGGCTGGTCCGGTAGTAAAATAATTATTTGTAAGACGGTGAATAATTATTTAACTAGTTGGCACAAATTAAAATAATAATAACGCTGCTATTATTTTGTGACGCGGAATTTTATTTATTCCGTTTTGCACAAGTTGCCATACCATAAATAATGACGCGGTATTGTTATTAAAAGCATGGTTTTCTCTAAGGTTATGAATGTGTTTAATTGTTGTTACGCAATTAAATATTGTAACTGAAGCCTCATGTCAATAAATAGACATGTACGTCTATTGTGCCATGTATCAAAACTCCACGCCCGGTGAATTGAGAATTGCTGAGCTAAACAATTTCTCTCTCGAATCCTCTTCCCGCCCCTCTCAAGAACGAGAGACGTTCTTTAAGGCCGAAGAACAAGCGATCAAAAACGACCGATACAAAACACTCGTTTCGCCGCGCTAGCACCCGGAGAACGAGAGGTCTCGATCGGAGGTCATCGGAGCACGTGTGGATCACCGCTAGAGGGATTCTAGTTTGGATCCTCGCAAGCACAACGAGATAATCGGGAAGGGTCATTCCAGACAATCAACAACATCAATGAAGAAAATACCGAATATCCGGGTATTTTTTTTCTTTATGAAATTAATTGAATTAATTATAAACATGATGTGCAAGATCCTCTCTAAAGGTTTCGAGCCTCTTCCTTCTTTATCTAAATCTTTTATTCTATTTCGTGGAGACTGACGTTCATCGTCGTATTGATCCCGAAATAATCATTGATCATGGTAGAAATTAAAGTTGGGTGTCGGCCCAACCGCGCTTCCGCTGCGCCCGGAACCTACATTGTGGGGCCCAGGGGAATATTCTAGGGAATATTATTAGTTTGTTAGTGGGGAAATTCAGTTATAAATAAAGGGTTGAGGGTGAGAGGAAGGGGCCTTCGTGGCTAGGCTTGGGCAGGAGTCTCTCCCGATCTTCTCCTCTTCCTATTTCTGTTTGTATTTCTGCTAGTTATCCTCTATACTACAAGTTGTCGGTCCTATGTCTCTGTCATTTGGTATGATCTACCTTCTTCCTATTCACCTTCGTCAGCCAGCGGCACACTACTGCTTAACAGGGGCGGCCCAATTTACTGCTTCGGGAGAGAAACGCACAAAGGTGAGCCACGTTTTTCAGTCAGGGAAGAGAAACACAGGCGAAAAAAAAAGAGACGGCCCTACTTCTCTGTACAATAAAAAAACGAAAAAGAAATTAACGGGCAGGTCGTTTGCTGCCAGCCTCCACGCAGCCATTGGACGACTGACGCTGCTATGGAAAAAACGCTTCGACGTGATCACCCAGCAACTCAAGAGCGCTACAATTCAGTTGGCACAGGAGCAAGCAAAATTTCGAGACGCTCTCAAACTTTCGAAGCAACATCTTGAGCCAATGATGCCGCAAGGGGAGGCGACTCCGCCTTATCACATGACCACCCTCCCTGAGGCGCATACCGCGGAGTTTGACGCTACGACTGCAAACTCGATGCCACCTGGAGGGACAGTCTCGTGCATGGGAATCGTCAAAGCAGGAATACCACATCTGACGACCAAATTGGAAGATCTCCCACTCCACTAACAACGGTGGGATCTGGTGAAGCAAAGGAGGGCACCCGCACTGACCCTGCAGCAGCAAGCACAACACATTACCTCCGCTCCAGTGCCGACGGATGGGTTGCCAAAGGAGGGTCATGCCCAGTCCCCACCGGTCATGGGGGACGCACTTTGCGAGGAGGCGACACTGCCTGTTGTGACGTCGACGCTGCTTCAAGTGCATTACACGGTGTTTGTTGCGATGAAAGTGGAGTAGTGCGACAAAGGGATGTTGTCGGGACTGACCACAGACGACCAACCCGCACTCGGGAAATTAAGGGAGCTTGTCCAGCCCGCTGAATTTTTTTTTTGGCACTTACCTGGAAAATTGTTGGCCCATTCCGCGGTGCGGCACATAGAAGATCACGTGGCATTCCTGCTCTCAGTTCCATGGTAGGCGGCTCGTCTGGGAGATCGGTTGGCCTGCCAATGCAACGCACCACCTTGAGGACAAGGTCATTTTTCAGGACGGCAGCAGTGATAGGAACTAGGGGGGTAATAGTGTCATTGTAAGAAGGGAATATGTTGTGGAGCCCAGGAGAATATTCTAGGGAATATTATTAGTTTGTTAGTGGGGGAATTTAGTTATAAATAAAGGGTTGAGGGTGATAGGGAGGGGGCATCGAGAGAACTGAATTCTGGTTGCACTTGCAGTTCGGTCTTGGGCTTGAGAGCCTGCCTTCGTGGCTAGGCTTGGGCGGGAGTCTCTCCCGATCTTCTCCTCCTATTTTTGTTTGTATTTCTGTTAGTAATCCTCTATACTACAAGTGTCGGTCCTCTGTCTCTATCAACGTCACATTAAAAGTTCAAATTCAAGGCGTAGTCCATTTGGTCCTATGAAGACTGAAGTTGGGTTAACATAGGTAGAGGTTCAAACAGGAAGGTACCTCTACTGAAACCATGCTATTTAAAAGTCGTATAGTTTTCTCGATGGATTTGTGAGAAATTGCAGTTTAATATTCCTCAAATGCGTTCATTAGTTAGGATCATGACATGCGGCCTTAGAACCCAAAGGTAGGGGTTCGAGCCTCTCCTGTCACGGGTTTCCCCTGATTTTTTAGGATAAGCTTTGGGTTGAAGACACCCAGCGATGTTGTCAGCGGTTGTGGGCAATGCTCTGATTACCTCAACGTTAGCTTCGTGGGGTCCCGACGCAGCAACACGAGGCTCAAGGATTGACTCTTATCACGTCATGCTCCCCATTTCCCGCCTGCCTCTATTGCCTTGACCCGGCCCGTGGACTTTTTGTTTTTGTGTTGGGCTTTCTTTTTGTTTCGGGTTAGTTTGTGTGGTAATTTGTGGGTTGGGCCATCCAAAAAATTCCTTTATGTACACCTTGTATGGGGTTGGGCTACCCAAAAAAGCCCCCTTATTTTGAAAATTTATAAACATGCAAGTTGAGACACATGGCCAGAATGTGTAAGCCCTAAAAATTGCTTCTATAGCTGATAGGATGTTGTTCCCAGTGGACGTCATTGCATTAAAGGTTCAGATTCAAGGTGCAATCTATTAGGTCCTGTGAAGGTTGAAGTTGGTTGACTTAGGAAAAGGTTCAAAATGGAAGGTATCTCTACCAAAAACAGGCTATATAAAAATAATAGAGACTTTTCTCGATAGATTTGTGGGTGATTGCGGTCGATCATTGTTACATTTAGTAAAAATATATTTATGAAAAAGACACAATTGGTGACTTTGGAATCCATAGATAAAACATCCTATCTTTTTGCTGCAAAATCGTTGATAGGATATTCTACCGATTTGTAACGACTATAACAGGAGTAATAAGTAGCCCGTTAATATTCATAACGAACATATAAATCGAGCTCATTAATTGTCATAACGGACAATCAAATCGGGCCTGCTGCTTGAGATATGTAGAGTGATTGCCCTCCCCTTCCAGGGAGAAGGAAAAAAACCAGAGGCTTTTTCCTGTGATTTCCAGCGAAATGAAGAAGCAAAGAGATCTGCTGCAGATTGCGCTGCATTGGATTCGGACTGTCTTATCCAGTGTGAGGAGTTTCGAAAACTCATCGCAACGTGAGTGGGGCAAAGTCTTCTTCAAGACAAGTCAAAGTTTACTCAATGATTCAGTCAAGAATTTTGCTCGATAAGTATTCTTGGATCCTAATGTCTGCTCTTTTGATATTCCATATCGGTTTGTTTGCATTGTCTAGATTGTCCACTGTTTTATACAGTATGATCAGTCTGTTTAGATCAATCAGCACTTTAGCATACTGTTCACTGTGTGTATTTTCCATAAAATATCTCTGTGTTTTTGCAGTGCCAGCTTGTGAGACTTGGTTTTTTTTCACTTACGCCAACACCAGATACAAATCCCCTTTAAATCCCATATACCTGTGTACACCCCAGAATCAGGGTTCGGGGAAGGGTCCTGCGTAGATCTACAGTCATATAAAATGGTATCAGATTACACAATCTCAATCAATTCAAACGTGAAAAAACAAATGCAAACAACCCAACCGAAAAAGCATAAACCTTCTAAATCCATACTCTGTCAGCACTGCAATGACAAAAGCAGCCGTCCTTGAAGGGGTTATGAAAGATAAAAACAAAGAGCACGACTAATCGAGTAGTGTATATCACTACAAGCAGGAGCAGTAAAGCTTAGGTGGGGGGCGAGGTTAGGGTTCCTAAAAAAAATTCCACAACAACGCAAGAGCATCAAAACCTCACCCTGCTAGCAGATAAGCAACTTGAATCACAAACCTAACCCTGGAGGAGCGAGAAGAGAGAACGGTGACCACCAAAATGTGTGAATTCGTGAAAGAGGAAATAAGATGCTCAGCAAGCAAGAAGAGAGGTTACAAAATAAATCATTGAAACCTAATCAACAAGTAGAAGAACAACAGCAACACTGGAGACATAGGGAGTGAGGGGGTTGGAGGGAGATGGAGAGGAGTCTGGGAAGCTTACTTAATTGGGTCGCCGGAGACAGGGAGATGCAGAGAGTGAGGAGGCAAATGCAGGCCCAAACCGTGTCAGTAATTACAGTTTCCTTCCACGAACGCCCAATTCGATGTATTTCTAGGGCAAGGGCCAGGCCCCTCTCCGAGCCTGCCGAGTTTAGTAGTTTCTTCTGAACCATTTAATTTCATTGGAAAATAAATCTACTAAAATTGGAATAAAAATATTATGAGATCAGCTGGACATTCAACCTAGAAAATAACTTGAAATAACCATAATTATTAAAATGTAAAATTATCGATAAATTCATTTTTTAGTATCATTTATTAGATTTTTCAAAAGTTTCATTTTTTTTCTTGAATTGTTGGTTGAATTTTCTCATAAGTATTTTTTTAACATAAACTCAGCTCTCATTAAAAATCATGGTCTTCCCAGTATAGCCCTCCCCCGACGAAGTGAGTACCAAACTCCGGATCTCGAATGCGTCATGCGGTTGAACCAAATAAAATTGTGTCTCCTCACCTTGTCAAGGACCATCGAAGCGATTAAACCAGCGAGCATGAAATTACGACGACAAGTCATAACCAAGGAGAATTGAACACCTTGTCTCGAGGAACCAAATGAACAACTTTAACTATTAGACCACTTTTGAGGGGGCAAATGAATAATTTTAAAAAAAGAATTTATTGATAAATCTATATTATTAAAATAAAATTTAAATATAATGTTTAGGGATGATAGTGGGCACTCGAAAATATGGTATCATGTCCTACCTGACCTAATTAAATTGGGTCTGAGTACCGTTTAATAGGGTTCGGATAAGGTTCAGGTTTTATGGTTGTTGTTTGATTATTAATTAGGCAGGGTTCAGGTATCAGTGGTAGGATATCCAAACCTGTTTATTATTTTGTTATTCAATTTATTCAAAATATATACTCGGGGTGGCCCATGGTGGGCGGCCACCGGCAAGGCACGACGGTAGGGAGGCACACAATGGTGGCGCGCGGGGAGCAATTTGGAATCTCTGGGGCATGCAGAGGGTTATAAGCCTTTGTATGCCCCAGTGTTTCCGAATAGCGCCATGTTGGCCGGTCACTAACGAAACCTACTTAAAAATAAGTATACATATAAAAAAATGGGTTCTATCGATGGGTATTAAAAAAATATAACTAAAAATAAGCGGGTTCTATTATTTAAATGAATATTATTTCGTTAATCAGATTACGGTTAGGGTAAAATTTAAACAATTATACCTGAGTCCGGGTTGGGTTTATTGGGGGTGGAAGGGAAAGACCCAACAGGCGCAACTTGTGAAGTCACCACATGTTCAACCATCGAAAACAAGATCTTAGATCCTTTAGAAATTCAACCTCCAGACGTCATGCCTAGTGGACACACCAGACCTCCTAGACTAAGAGCTTCAGAACTTAAGAGGCTTGAACGTACTATAAATTGCCACACACACAGTCTTATATTGAACACACACACAAACATACAAAACAAGCAAAAGAAATATGATAAAAGCAAAGAACACTTTTGGATTTACGTGGATTGGACTTTCGTCCCAATCCTTTGGAGAACACTGCAAAATAATATATCTTCGGAAGCACAGAGATTAGAACTTGGTGACTTGTCCACAACGTAGATCACTATAAGCAAATAATCATGTTACACATCAACAGGTGGTCCCACCCCATATTTATAGTGGGGTCTAGTCGGTCATCTGGTTGCATTGACCTCATACTTTCACAGGCCTCCATCTGTTTGCAACAGTAACTGTCGATCTCCTGTAGCAATCCTCATAATGACTGGCTATAATTGGTAGACCAAACACGTTATCATCTTTTGGATAATTGACCTCACTAAGTGATCCAACTTCTGCTGAAATAATGATCACATCAGAACCTCCTCCCGATCAACTTGCCACTATTGAAGTTTTATTGTCGTTGCCTCCTTTCGATGAACTGAAATTAGAGTCGTGAAGAGGCTTCACAATCCCAACAATCTTTCACTTGAAGACTGATTCAAGGATCCCTGGGCAACCTCCACCAATTAGACAGATTCAAACTTTTTTCATCCTTATGCATACATACAATCCTCTCCTCCACCTTCCAATTAGCCTAATCCCACCATGGCATGGTGTTTCCTTGGACATTCTTAGACCAAAACTGTAGTGCACGTGTCAGCCAAATTTCATCTCCCAATAATCTTTCACAGCTCTAACTCCCCACCCCCAAGCAACTTATGAATATAGTGATATTTGAGGTCGATATGTTTTGTCCTTGAACGAAACAATGAATTTCCCACCAAGTGAATCACACTCTGACTATCATAGAAAAGTAAACCACCTTCCCGATTCCTTCCAAGATCCACTAATAAATGTATCAACCAAACCAACTCCTTCACAACTTTCATTACGACCACAAATTATACTTTCATAGTAAAGAGTGCAACTATTGACTGTAACTTAGATATCCAACTAATTATCGCCCCTCCGAATGTAAACACAAAGCTTGTTATACTCCTGTGAGTATCAGAATCTCTCCTAAAACCCGTATCAACACACCCTTGAAATAGTTCAAATAACTTGAAATATAAGTCAATATATTTCATAGATTTTAGATACCATATGATCTATTTCACGACTTCCCAGTGCACTTTCCCCGAATTGACCATACACCGGCCGATGACTCCCACTACATAAGCAATGTCAAGGCGAGTGAAATCCATTGCATGCATCAAACTTCAAACTACTAAAAGAAACATAACCTTTCCATATATTTTTTCTCATCTTCCAATCTCGGTGCTTTACCCTTTGACTATATAAAGTGTCCATCCATAGGAGTTGAAAGTGACTTGTATCCAGTCATTGCAAACTGCTCAATGACCTTCCACATGTACTCTCTTTAAGACAACACTAGACTTCCAGCTCTCATGTCTCTTTCAATCCTCATCCCAGGAATCTTCTTTACAGTATCGAGATCCTTTATTTCAAAAATTTTATTGGAGTCGATGTTCTAGAACCAACTATTTGTACTTTGAATTACATGTATATTTGGAGATTTGAATATTAATAAAACATCTTATTACATATTGTTCAGTATTTTGCATGACTTTAATGTAATAATGTCATAGAGTATCGATCACATTGATAAGGTCATAGCAGTTCCCCGCTATGATAAGAACCTTAAAATGCCATGATAATATTCTTAAATACAATTATACGACCGGATAACATACTATGATGAGACACATAGAATTTCAACCCTAAGGTGTGAGTACCTGTAAGAAGATGAGACTTCTTCTTGCGAAGTTCGCACTTAGTAATCTCCAAGATGAAATATTATAAGAACAAACCCACTAACAAGAATTCTGCATATTTATGTGCTGTTAGATATTCCTATCTACAAGCACATGTAATGGTCCTTAGACTTTAAGATCATTATTAATGCTTTTCATGACTCATGTACTTTGATGTACTGACCAAAACCATGATGCCTTATGTTCATAGAAAGTAGGGCATGTTGTTTGAATCACGAATGACATGTTATTAATTAATAAGTCGAGGGATGATTTTTCCCTTACATATTAATGAAAGTTGATATTTCGACACTTTGATTGAAATTGAACCGTCACATTAAATTCCATGGTCATGATTTAATGATGAATTTATTTAAGATAGTCAAATAAAGGAGTATCAAACACATAGGTTGGTGACACGTATGTGTAACCTTCTTGATGAGATATTATGATAAAATAATTATATTACACAGTAAGTGTTTGTGTGTGGCTATCGATGATACAAAATTAACTTTTTTCTCTTGGGTTCACTATTGGAAATATGATCTATACCAACGGTTTTGGGCAAACTGTTGGTATAGTTCACTAATTTGGACCTATACCAACAGTTTGGCCAAAATCGTTGGTATAGGTCACTTATATGGACTTATACCAACGGTTTTGGACAAACCGCTGGTATAGGGGGGACCTATACCAATGGTTTGGCCAAACCGTTGGTGTAGGTCCCAAAATCAAAGAACCTATACCAACGGTTCTCAAAACCATTGGTATAGACCTATACCAACGGTTTTGGACAAACCGCTGGTATAGGGGGGACCTATACCAATGGTTTGGCCAAACCATTGGTGTAGGTCCCAAAATCAAAGAACCTATACCAACGGTTCTCAAAACCGTTGGTATAGGTACATGTATTTTTAATGGAATCTTCTTACATAGGACATTAAATAAATCAAAATTTAAAATACTTATGATAATACATATATATATATTTATGAAATTATGTTCACAAAAGTAAGTTAGGTTAGTGGTTAGGTCGTTCAATCACAAACGGGAGGTGCTGGGTTCAAAACCAAACGAATGTTTATTTTTTGAATTACATATACCAACGGTTTTATGGAACCGTTGGTATAGACCTATCCCCATGGCTTACTTGGAAATGGTTTGGAGGCCTATACCAATGGCTCCAAACCGCTGGTATAGGGTATTTTTCCAGTAGTGGTTTCTTAACCCATTGCTAGACAGTAATCTTAGACATTAGGCGAGCCCACCTAACACCAATGAGAAAGAAGCCTAGAGGGTCACACACTAAATGTTTCTGTTGATCTTAATTAAATTATATTTGAATTTCATTATTAGAATAAATATTTTTATAAAAATTGAGGAATAATTTTATTCAAGATTTATTGATCATAAATATTCACAAGGAAATAAATAAATATTTATTTATTAATAAATAATTTATTTAATTACGTGAATAATTAATAAATATTTATTTTTTTATTGAATATTTAATAAATATTTATTATTCAGCTTGTGAATATAATATTTATTTAGGAATAAATATTTAATTAATATTTATTCAGATATTCGATAAATATTGAGGATAATGAGTGGACCAAGATCGTGTTCGGTGATAAATTTTAATTTTCAAGCCATAAAAATTATATTTATTGTTGTTCCAAATAGTGAACGCCATAAAATAATAATAATATTATTATTATATGGAATGGGGTTAGATAAGGTTCATTATATTATTTAAGTGTCTTTGTGTAATTAAATAATATTTTAACTAAAACTCTAACTCTATAAATAGATTACTATGTATATTGCGTAGGGTTAATCAAGAATTGAGAATCGTTTCACATGACAGATTTCTCTCTAGATTCCTCCTCCTCTCATCCTCTCAAGAACGAGAAAAATAAGAGAAAATCCTTTAAGCTTGAAGGAACTAAAAGTGATCAAGAGGAATATCACATGACGATTGATCCATCGTGCTAGTATCCGACATTCCATTGGTGTTGTTTGAAGATCAAATGACCCCGCGTGGGTCATCGCTGGAGGGGATCTACTTTGGGTCATCCTTATACAATGACGGTAATCTGAAAAGGTTTTCAGATGATTAAAATATTCATCAAATAAAGATTCTAAGATGTGGTAATATTTCTTCATATCTGATTAAATTAATTATAAATTTAACATGCAAAATATCCTATATGGGTTCTGGGATTTCTATGTCAATATTCAATGAAAAAAAATTGTTGGTCATGACATTTATGTCCTACACAATTGGTGAATGGTCCATCAAATTTGAAAAAAACCTTAATGGTTATTCACCCAAAAGGCACTTCTGTTATGTCTGGAACCTTCAAGTGGTATCAAAGTGGTCATGTTTAAATTTATAATTATTTATTTGATTGTTGATCGATTTTTTGTAATAGTGGTTAGATCATTAATTCCTAGATATTCATTCTTTAATCTAAAATTTAATTAACATGCTTTCAAAATTTTAATATTATTCGTTCAGGATTTCTAATTTCTTAAAGACTAAGAATAGATGGAGGACGATCAGAGATGCCATCAGTAGGTGCCAAAGTTTTTGGATGGTAGATTGGGTTACACGAAGAGTAGTCAGAGTACACATCATGTACTCAAGTTCATTGAACCTGGACGTGTCATGGGATACAAGGTGCACCAAGCATTTATTACATGCAGTGCATTTATTTTACACTATGTGTTGTTCGGCCCAACCTAGCACACAATTTGTCGAACTACACGGCATGTAGCCGGCGTACATGTCGCGTAGTCTACATGGTATAATGGAAAAATTCATGCTAAACATGTAGTCAAATACATAGTTTCTAACTGTGTGAGACTAACAATCTGTATAATTAATGAAATACACAACCCGTAGCTAACGTACGCGGTGTGTAACTCATTAATTCTCACGTCCAAAGAACACACCAAGTCATTTGGCATGTTGCACAGGCGCACGACAAGTGAAACACACGATATGTATCCGGAGTACACATCGTGTGGTTCCACATTCAAAAAACATGTCGGGTCAGCGGCGGGTTACATAGACACATGGCAAGAGGAACACATGTCGTGTAGTCTGGTCAAGATATACACCGAAGCCCCAGTTGTTTATCCTAGATACAAAACAGTCGAGGAACGCGACATGTAGCTCATAAGTACACATCGTGTAGTCTCCCAATAAAGGACAAAATTAAATTACATTAAAATAACTAATTGTACCATTAAAACCTAATTACATTGTCGACACTAGATGTGTTTGACTATGTAATAATGGTTTTAAAGAATTAATAATTTCTCAATTGATTTATTATAATTATATGTAATTATTAGTTATTCCATTTTATTTGTTATGAAGGCATTAATGATGGGTATCTCCAAGAGACTTCAAATGGTCATTAAGATAAATGAAATTAATTAATTAATTAATTAAGTAATTAATACAAGCGTGTTTATCTTAATAATATAGAATGAATTGAAGTGAAATCTAGCTAGTGTACTTTTGCATATTCGTTTCATGTGTATGACCATTCACGAGCTTTAACCAGACCTGTGTATGACTTGGTTTTATTTAATTTTATTTTATTGCATGAGTCGGTAATTATCTACTGTTAAATTATATATGATGGTTTTCTAGTAATCCCTCTTAATTTTATTATGTAGGGCATCCGTGTCCATGGTTATTTATGGAATTCCCCTTAACCAATAATATAGAGACCCTATCCTTTTTACACATATCATTACATTATTTTAAGTATAATTAAACATCAAATTACAAGCCAAAGATTGTGAAGTCTAGTGTCTTGGAAGACTCGGTACATAAAACTGAAAACATGGGACTAAATAAAACATTTATTTATTTATAATCCATTATGGGATACTAAATTCCTTTGAGACCTTACATATGAATAGGATAACCTGAGGATAACATGAATAAAGGGATGAGATAAAAAGCTTAGTAAGGAAATAAACATTAAAATAAATCTTAGCACATGGGTTAGAAGGCATAACATAACGATATAAAAAGGCATGGAACATGATTAAACATAAGGAATCATAACATGGAATTATATAATCATGGATTCATAATAATGTGGAAGCAACATAAAACATGAGTTTAGCATGATTCAAGGCTCATTTCACAAAGAGGAGCACGAGTCAAGGCCTATTTCACATAGAGGAGTACGAGTCAAGGATAACCAAGAAGACCCCTACACATAATGTCTCATGAGACCAAACATTACCCAATTAATTGGATAATTATCTAGGATCACCCATAATAACATGTTCATGAATATGTTTTCCACATAAAGAAACATACATAAGTAATCAAATATAAACATAAGGTTTACCCATGGAAAGAACTAGGCATCATAATTATGTCAAAAGACATATCAAAAGAGAATAACATAGTGGTGTCCATGAAATGATGAATTTAAATCATACATGGAAATTAATAAGGGAATATAGGTATATATCATGATAATTGACGTCAAACTGAAGTGAAAATGGTGTTTAAGAAACTTTAGAAATAAAAAAATTTAGTACGGTTTATGGGAAAACTTTCAAGATTCTTTAAAATGGAAAAGGTATAATTGTTTGTATAAAACCATAATTGAACCAAGGTAGTTTTCATGATAAAATGAGTGATTTTGGAAAAATAATTGTGGCTTAAAATAGATTATGGAGAACACTTTAAAATGGGTAAGAATTTAGGAAGTTCCCTTAAATCAAGCTTGCTTATCGGAAAGAATTGAGTAGGGAACCTTTTAAAAACATGTATATCCCCAAAAAAGAAGGATGAATGGATCTCGATACATGATTTTGGAACATATAAACATCATTTAGAAGATTTAAATAACAAGAAAAGAGAATTTCATTTGTATTTGGGGTTTGTCTTAGTGGTAAACACCCTGTAATCCTACATGAAAAATGGGGGTTTAAAACCCATCAGGTGCAGGCACTATAGCAGACTGTAGCGACTGTAGTGGTGGTGGCACTATAGAAACGGAGAGACTATAGAAACGGCGGGATTGTAGTGATGATAGGTCACTCTAGAAGTGGCAGGGCATTGTAGTAGTGGCGGGTACTGTGCGGCATTGTAGCAGGTGGGTACTGTAGCAGTACTATTCACAAAATGGGCCTTGGGCCAAAAATTTGGGCCTATGGGCCATGTAATGGGCTAAACGCCCATTGGGCCTTAGGGTTATGTAATGGGTCTTCTTATAACCAGTTAAAGAGGTCCTTTATTTGCTTTAATAATAAATGAGGCTTCAACCCCAACATTTTAAAAAAAATAACCCAAAGGAATAATGGAGGTTCGAGTAAAATTCCTTACCTTACGTCCGAAATGATTATGAACTTGATCTTAATGTATTGAATAATAAAATTAAATCCATTAATTAATTAATTAATAACCTTTTATACATTTATATTATTTAGTATAATTTTATTAAGTTCATTTATGTCCCTTTTGAAGGGTTATGAAATTCAATTTCATCCTTCAGGAGCGTTAGTTTCCTTGGTTTTCATGATTGGTTTATTTGTATAAGTGTATGGAAAATCATGTAGAATGAGGATAGTTGTCTAGAAATAAAATTATATGTTATTAATGAACTTATAGAATATTAAAATACAATTTTTTTTCTAGAATTGAGGATGATTCATTAGATAAATCATTAATGATAATCATTTATATTAATTTAGCATTTTTTGATCATCACATACTAGTTTTGTTATATTATTAAATATCATGTATATATACTAGTTACAAAACATTAAATAGGTTGTAATACATATAATATAATTTGTTTAAACCATAAAAAATGTTTCATGACCAACATTGAAGGTGGAATTGAAAGATGAAAGCACGTCGTCTATGTAGGTGGTAAATCGGCACATCACGAACGATGCTTTCTTTCTTAAAATAAAAGAGAGTAGAAGAGATTTGATGAATAATTATTCCATAAAAATGATAAAATTACAGTATATATAATATACCAGAGTTTTAATGCCACTTGGACAAGGGTAAGTGAGGAGGATATAAGAAAAGAAAAGAACTTTAAAAGAAATTGAAAGAAAACAGAAGAGGGTTTTACCTCTTGATTCCTTCTTCCTAAGAACCTCTTTAGGGGATTAATTTTGATATTTTTTTGAGACCAAAATATTCTGGAAGTGGGGGATAATATTATTGGGAAGAATTTGGACAATACTCAAGGCTTGAGAGGTGTTAGGAGAAGAGGTGGTGAGGGGTGATATTTATAGTGGAGGAGGGGGTGTTTTTTTTAGTATTTTAATCATTATTTTATTATTCTACTCAAGATAATCAATAGTGTTGATTATTGAGACTAAATAAAGTAACTTGAGCATGTGATTTGTATATAATGGGCTTACATTAGTACTACATCACCTATGAATCTATAATTCAAGTATTTAGCATTTATCGTAAATTATCGTATTTTATTATTCATAAAAAATTTAGGTGTTCCAGAAAAATCCCAAAAATTCACTCTAACTATTTTTCAATGTGTAGAATTAAAAAATAAACTCCATTTTATGAAAATAATTTTCTAAATATTAGGAGTTTAATTTTTAATTAAAATCAACATTTACCTTGAAAATACAAATTTTAATATTAAAACGACTTTTGTAACACTTTGAAAAATTAATTAAGGTATCATAAAATTATATCATAATAATAATACATCAAAATAATAATTTATGAATACATTTTATAAAAATATTTTTTTAAAATTATTAAATTAGTGATTAAATTATAATTAAATATTTACGACTTACAAAAATACCAACACTTAATTAAATATTTTTAAAATATTTATTTACTTATACTATGATATAATTATATCATATGACCATTTATAAGATGCTTAAATTTTATTTATACTTTCATTGGTGAGGTTACTATTCAATTTTCTGATTTACTATTCATAAGGGTCATGTTACTATTCCAAAGGTCAAGTTACTATCCCTTTGGTAAATGTTCCTTAACTTATAGAAATTCCCTTTGTTTCATTAATTCTTCATTTATAAAGTTTTTATTATGTTCTTAATGTGATTTTATGTGATTATACTATATGATATAATTATAAGAAGGTAATTTCATTGATAAAATTTCTATGTCGTTACATTCTCCCCCTTATGAAATTTCACCCTCGAAATTTCATTTTACATTCTAAGCGGAAAACATGTGTGGGCAATTTTTCTTCATCAATTCCTTTGGTTCCCATGTTGTCTCTCCGTACTTATGGTTTTACTATAGTACTTTGACCAAATGGGTAGTCTTATTGCGTATAACTTTATCTCTATGATCCAAGATCTTCACTGGATACTCCTCATAAGAAAGATCATTATCTGAATGTACCACCTTTGAATTCAGTACGTGTGAGGGATCTGGTATATACTTCCTCAAGAAGGATATGTGGAATACATTTTGTACTTGAGACATGGTTGGTGAAAGTGTTAGTTGATAGGCCACATATTCAACACGATCAAGGATCTCGAAGGGGTCGATGCACCTGAGACTTAGCTTCCCTTTCTTCCCAAATCTCATGATCCTCTTCTATGGAGATATGCAGAGGAATACCATGTCTCCAACTTTAAACTCAAGGTCTCATCGACGATTGTCTACACAACTCTTTTGTTGACTTTGGGATGCCTTGATGTGTTGCTGAATGGTTTTCACCTTCTCCACCATTTCTTTAACCATTTCAGGTACTAGCAGCTTACGTTCACTAACTTCATCCCAGCACGCCAATGTTCTATACCTTTTCCCATAAAGGGTTTCATATGGATCCATTTTGATATTGGAGTGGAAACTATTGTTGTATGAGAATTCGACCAGTGGCATATGTTTGTCCCATCCTCCTTTGAAGTTCATAGAATATGCTCTCAACATGTCTTACAATGTCTGAATAGTCTACTCAGATTGACCATCAGTTTGAGGATGATAGGCCGTACTGAAGTTATTCTCAGTGCTTAGATCATGTTGGATACTTTTCCATAACTTCAAGGTAAATCTTAGATCTTGATCGGATATAATAAATAGCAGTACTCCATGCATCCTTACCACTTCTTTGATGTATATCTGTGCAAGTTTATCCAGTGATAATTCCTCTTAAATTGTGATAAGGTGAGCCATCTTTATAAGAAGATCCACAATAATCCATATAGTATTATTTCCTCTGGATGTCTTTGGAAGTCTAGTGACAAATTCCATGGTGATGTTTTCCCATTTTCACGTTGGTATGAGTAATGGTTTCATCATCCCTTTAGACTTTTTCCTTTCAGCCTTCACTTACTAACATACCAACATTTTGATGTATATAAAACGATATCCTTTTTCATATTATCCCAATAAAATTTCTCCAAGAGATCTTGATACATGTTTGTGTTCCCTGGGTAAATAGAGAAGGTTGATCTATGTGCACCATTTAGAAGCTATTTATTTATCTTTGGATCAGATGATACACATAGTCATGACCCAAATCTTATGAATCCATCTTCACCGATCTTGAACTCTGAGGATTTCCCACTTCAGATAGCTTCCACTATTTTTTGAATTTCCACATCATTTCTTTGAGCATCCTTTATTTTCACCACAAGGGACGATTGGTAAATAATTTAATAAAGGATTGATTATTCCCATATCCATCCTTTGTAAGTATAAGAATATTGGATCCTTCTCAATTATCATCATTGATAAAGATGTAGGATTATTTCTACTTATAGAACCTGCCACCTTATTTGCCTTACCAGGATGGTAGTGGATTTATTAGTCATAATCCTTGATGAGATTTAACCATCTTCATTGGAGAATATTAAGCTCCTCCTATTTGAATACAAATTTGAGACTCTTGTTATCAATATATATCTCACACTTCTCCCCATAGAGATAATGGTGCTATATTTTCAATGCAAAGATCACAACCGCCAATTCTAGATCATGTGTGGGATAGTTTTGCTCATGGATTTTAAAATTCCTTGAGTCATAGGCTATCAATTTATCATTTTTCATCAGTACATAGCCTAAAATATTTTTTAAGCATCGTTGTACACAAAAAATAATTCTTCACTTGTTGGGAGTGTGAGTACTGGCAGAGTGATAAACCTCTTTTTGATATTGATAAATCTTTCCTCATATTCTTGAGTTTAGAAAAACTTCACTCCCTTCCATTTTATATTGGTTATTAGGTTTGAAAATCATGATAAGTTCTTCACAAATCATCATTAATACCCATATAGGCCAAGGAAACTACGAATCTCTATTACAGAAGTTGGCCTGTGATACTCTTCGATTGCCTTTGTCTTACAAGGGTCTACATATATCCCTTTGTTGGTGATAACATGCCCTAAGAATGACACTTACTTCATATAGAACTCACATTCACTGTACTTTTCATAGAGTTTCTCCCTTCACAAAGTATTCAACGCAGTATTCAAATGCTCCTCATATCCCTCCTTGTTCTTGGAGCATATCAGAATATCATCGATAAAGATTACCAAAAATTTGTTGAGGTAATCCCTAAAGACTCTATTATTGAGTCCATTAATATTTTAAGAGAATTATTGAGTACAAATGGAATCACTATGAACTTATAGTATCCATACCTTGTTCTAAAGTTAGTCTTGGAAATATCTTCTTTCTTCATATTTAATTAGTGATATCCTGATCGAAGGTCCACCTTAGAGAAATAACTGGCTCTGTATAGCTGATCGAACAAGTCATCTATCCCTAGTAGGGGATAATTGTTCTTTACCATGATTTTATTGATCTCACGATAATCAATATAGAGGCTCATTGATCCATCCTTCTTCTTGACAAAGAGGACTGACACACACCATGGTGAAGCACTCAGGCATATAAAACCCTTATCCAGATTCTCTTGTAATTGCTTCTTCAGTTATTCCAGCTCAATGATGGACATTATATAAGGTGTCTTTGATATAAGTAGATATCCACAAATAAGCTCAATTGGGAACTCAACCACTCATTTAGGGGTAAGACCATACAACTCTTTAGGGAATACATTAGTGTAATCTCTTACAATGGGAATGTCTTCAAGCATGATCATCTCCTTTGTCTCAACCATTTGAGTGAGATATGATTTCTCATAAGGCAATAATATTCACACTTGAGATAATGATTCTAAAGAAGATTCATCTTCCTCCTTACACTTATAAATAATTAGAGGATGCTTCAGGATGTGAAGAGTGATCTCCCTTTCCTGAGAGTTGATGTTTGCTTTGTATAAAGATAGCCAATCCATGCCCAATATAGCATCAAACTCCACCAAAGGAAGTATGATAAGATTAGTTGGTAGGTTCATTCCACAAACATTAAATGAGGAGGAGTTATGTACTTTGGATGCAATAATTTCCTCATTATCTATTCTCATAGATAACTTAACCACCATATTTTGGGGTGGTGCTTGAATAGTTATACTAAACTTGCAAGAAATGAAAGAATGCATACAACCAGAATCAAATAGCAAGTTTGCTATTTTTGAATGAATAACAGACATACCTATCACCACATCATTTATAGAATCCCGCCTTTTTATCACATAAACTTTCATTACATTTTACAAAACCAAGGATCTTTAAGGTTTAGTGTCTTGGAAACCAGGAACTTAAAACATGAAACAACAAAAAAATATTCTTCTTAAACACTTGAAAGTCTTCTCCTTATGTTCATCCTAGGTTCATTACTGCATCTCAAAACCTGGGGACATACATCAAAGGAGAGGGTGAGCAGAAGGCCCAGTAAGGAAAACAAGAGAAACATTTTACATGTGAACTTGAGATACTTCAATAAGGTAATGAAAAGAACATTAAGGCATGAGAAAGAAATCATGAGATATATCATAATAAAAGTAACATTTTTCATAACTTGAAGATGTGGCTACATCATTTAACATAGACAATAATGAACATATCACCAAGGTCCATCCACAAGGTGTCATTTGAAAATTACCAAGGTTATTCACCAAGGTATCGTGAAAATTGTAATCTCTAGTGGTTACATCATTACCCAATGCATTGGAGCGCTATCAGGGCGCACCCTTAAATTTGCCTTTATTATCATGTGAGCCACATATATCATCATCAAACATTTCATAAATAACCCATATAGCATAAAATAAATGGGTTTCATTTCATAATTATAACGTTAAAAAAAATGCTTTAAATACATGATCCTTACGTCACTTTAAAACCCACAGAAAAGGAAGGTGGGTATCATGTATGTAAATCCCAGAATTTAAAATAGAAAATTTTGGTATATATGTGAATACCCCTTTAGAATAAAGAGATTTGAGTATTCACTTAATAATATAAAAGAACTTTAGAAAAAGAGAGAGACATTTTGAGACAGAAATTCTGCAGCATAACGACTATGTTACGAGGTTTTAGAAGACATTAAAAAGAGAGGGAAAATGGGTCAAACATTCATAAATGACCCATAAAACAGTAGATGAACAGAATAAGAAGGATACATGATCATGGTAATGAAATTTCAAGGACATACCATTTGAAATGAAAAACATGGAAGGAAGACAAAAATTAGATTTCTCTTATGAAAGTTCGACAGCCCAACGACGTTACTTAAACTTCAACAAAAATGATTTGAAAAGATCAAATAGGGTATCTCATCATGTGAAAATAAGAGTTCAGTATGATAAATATAGAGACAATGGCCCAACATAATTAAAAAGGATCTTGAAAGACTTGACATGAAAGTAGAACTTTGAAAAGAATGAGAAGGGTGAAAGAATCCCATAAAAATTCGGCAGCCTAACGACGCCACTTAAAACATCAAAATACTGAATTGAAGAGATCAAATGGGGTCTCTCATCATATGAACATAAGAGTCCAGTATGATAGATATAGAGATCATACCCCAACATAAAAAAAAGGAACTTGAAAGAATTGACATGAAAGTAGAACTTCAAAACGAGAAGGGTGAAGAACCACTTAAAAATTCGGCAGCCTAACGGCGCCACTTAAAACTTCAAAATACTGAATTGAAGAGATCAAATGGGGTCTCTCATCACATGAAAATAAGATTCCAGTATGATAGATATAGAGATAATACCCCAATATAACAAAAATGAACTTGAAAGAATTGACATGAAAGTAAAACTTCAAAACGAGAAGGGTGAAGAACCACTTAAAAATTCGGCAGCCTAACGGCGCCACTTAAAACTTCAAAATACTGAATTGAAGAGATAAAATGGGGTATCTCATCATATGAACATAAGAGTCCAGTATGATAGATATAGAGATCATACCACAACATAACAAAAATGAACTTGAAAGAATTGACATGAAAGTAGAACTTCAAAACGAGAAGGGTGAAGAACCACTTAAAAATTCAGCAGCCTAACAGCGCCACTTAAAACTTCAAAATACTGAATTGAAGAGATAAAATGGGGTCTCTCATCATATGATAATAAAAGATTAGTATGATAAATTTAGAGATCATACCCCAACATAATAAAAAGGAACTTGAAATACTTTACATGAAAATAGATCTTGAAAAATGAGAAGGGAGAAAGAATCCGTTACAAAAATTTCGGCAGCCTAACGGCGCCACTTAAAACTTCATAAAACGAAATAATGAGAGTAAGAGGGGATCTCTCATTATATGAACATAAAAAGGGCAGTAAGAGGAGTATAAAATAACACCCTCAAACATAAGAACATGTAGCATAAAAGGAATAATATAAAATAGATTACTTGAAATGAAAGAGAGAGGTCAGATCCCTTACCTTAAAATGTAACTCTTAAACCTCAATGGATGGGACCTTGAGGGATTGGGGGCACCTTGGGAGGACTCCTTGGGAGGTAATGAGACCAGAACTTCGTTGGGGAAGAGTGGGGAGTCGAATGGATGAGAGGAGGGCTTGGTATTTATAGGGAAAGTGAGGGGACAAAGCATTAATGGCCAAGGGACACCTCAAAAATGGTTTTCTCAAAAGCATGGGCCCTCCCATGGTACTTCCCATAAAGTTAGGCCACATGGGGACCCCAACACAATAATTCATCACCCATGGCCGGCCAACCCTAAAAAAACTCATGACATCATCATGACACAGTTATGATGTCATTAAACATACCGAAACCCAAAAATTGTATTTTCACTATTCACTGAAAATTCAACTTTCTCAGAAAGATCCCAAAATTTCACCTTAATCAAATATCAACGCTCTGATTAAAAATATGAACTCCATTTTATAAAAAAAATTTCTAAATATTTTTAATTTAATTTTTAAATAAAAACACTATTCACCGAAAATTCATTTTTTTCAGAAAAAACCCCAAAAATTACCATAGCATAATATCGGTGCTCTGAGTTCAAAAATGAAATCCGTTTTATAAAAATAATTTTCTAAATATTTTTAATTAAATTTTTAATTAAAAAACACTATTCACCCGAAAAACTAATACTTGAATAATAATTTATGAAACCGTTATTTAACCATTTTATTGAATCACATTACTTAATCAAGGTGCCTATATTATTTTAAAACTTTATTTAAGTGAGATTACTAATCCATTTGGTCATATTACTAATCCTAATCATAAAATCACTATTTATAATTTACTATTCATCAAAAATCAAGTTGATCTTATTAGAATCCAAATTTTGTACTGAACATAATTGTAGAAGACCATTTTTTGAAAATCATTACACATTTTTAATTATTTAAGGTTTACATAAACATTTTTAAAATAACCTTTTTCTAAAATTCATCAAAAATATGCATACTATATTTATCCGGTCATTTGAAAATTCATAAACTTCATCATAAGAAGAAATCCCAATTTTTATTTAAAACAAAGGATTACACAAGGCAGTTACGGTCTCCTTACATAGCCCCTTATCACACCAACATATGACCTAAGTGTAAGGTGTGCTAAGGTGAGAGAATCTGAGGGAGGCTCGGCTAACATCGCACGAGTAGTAATTTCTATTAGTTTGAACTTCTCGCAAAGGCGATTCCGTTCTAGCTTCACACGATGAAGTTCGGCTTGGGTTTGGTCCAGAGCAAAGCCCAGTGGTGCTACCTCCTTCCCAAGTTCTGTTAGATGGGCTTCGATCGGTCCAAGATTATTGGTTGAGGCCATCGAATCTTCTTTCTATAATAATTAACCAAGATTACTTGTATTTAGAGACAATAATCAAAACATTTTGTTCACAGTGGTCATATTGACCGATGGTTATAAAACAGTCAGAACCCAATGGTCTCATTTTAATTATAATCATGTTTATAAAAAAAAACATTTTTGTTGAGTATAAAAATAAAATAACACATGAAATTAGGAAAAAATATTTATTCAATATTTCGGGCCATTACAATCTTCCCCCCTTAAGAAATTGCGTCCTCGCAAATTAAAAAAAAATAAAAAATTGGGTTTTGAAATTTCATTGAAAGTCCCACATCGGAAAAAGAGTATGTGACACCATTACTTTAAAAGAAAGAAAAGGAAGTACAAAGGCCACCCGAGTTTACTCATACTATGATTCCATGTAGGAAACATGGACATGGAGGAGAAAACAAATGGTCACATCCTAAAGGAGAGTGATAGAAAACATGATTAGGAGGAAGTTAACAACCAGAAAATCCCAAAATTATGATGTGTGCAAGCGGTCTTTGATTACCTAGTAGGAAACGTAAACCAACAAAGTTTTTGTTTTACGTTCCTTTTCATAACTTTGAGGAATTCATTTACAACATAGAACAAAAACATAAGGAAATATATCTACCTTCATGTAGAGTTTCATCCTTCAATAAGTTTCTACCCAAAACTAATCTTTTCTCTAAACTATGAGCATTCAAAACTACTTGGTCTCATCAAAACACAAGAATCATCTTCTAGAGAATCACATAATCCACAAAAGATTAACTATCTATTTCCTTTATCTTTAAACATTATCCCAAAAACCGAAAGGGTAAGGTAAAACAACTCTTCAAAAAGAAAGAATCCCATAGGAATGGAAACTACTTTTAAATCTTCAAAGATCCATGGTACTACCCAAAGTTCATCATAGTCCATTCCATAAATAACGGTCCTTAAAATTCCTCAAAATAAACCAAACTAATATTGAAACCCAAATACAAGAAGGATTTGATAACATAGTCTTCCCAAATAAACTTCACTGTTCATCTCCAAACAACATCAACCACTCCTAACATCTTATAACAAAAGTATCTAACCTAAACATATTTAACCCAAGATAGGTTAATCATTCCCATAAGTAACCTAAATTACTATAAGTCCACCTTAAATTCATCGATTCTTCAAATATAAGTCAACCTTACTCCTCAATGAAAATACCGTTGTAATCTATTTACCTCGATCATATAGGGTCCCCAAAATAGTGAACATATTCCAAAATAAAAATCATATTTTAATCCCCTAATCATCTCTGTCATATTAATACGACAATCGTAGAATTTCCTATCACATTGGTTATTGAGACAAGTTCTTCCATTTCCCGCCATTAACTAAGAAAATAAACTATAATTAGGGGCTTAAATACTTAGCGAATAATCATGAAAAGAAACTTAAAGCATATGAGGATAAATTGTAGTTGAAAAGTATACCCTAACTTGTGATCCCCTAGGTTCCCATCTAGGTTATCCATGATCATATATTCTTATGTGAATCTTCATTTTATTTTATCTTTGTTCCTTTAACAATGGTTCATACTAAGCTTGTGAATTTACCAAAGCATATCCCCCAGGAGTGTCGTAACCAAGAGTGCAGCAAGGCCCATTGTCGTGTACCAGTTCCCGTTCGAGTATAGCTCAAAGCGGTGTTTTCGGGTTTTACTCCTATGTACATCTATGCCAGAGCCACCTCTACCTGCTCGTATCCAGACAAGGATGTATTTTCTTGGCAACCCCTTACTCAATACTCACCAAAATACCAGGAAGATTTCCTATATTTTAACTTTTCTATAGGCTTCTTCCTAAAGTTTTCATATCCTAATTTCCACAAATAACTAAACCATCCTTTGATACCAACTATAGCATCCCGCCTTTTTATCACATAAACTTTCATTAAATTTTACAAAACTGAGGATGTTTAAGGTTTAGTGTCTTGGAAACCAGGAACTTAAAACATGAAACAACAAAAAAACATTCTTCTTAAACACTTGAAAGTCTTCTACTTATGTTCATCCTAGGTTCATTACTGCATCTCAAAACCTGGGGACATACATCAAAGGAGAGGGTGAGCAGAAGGCCCAGTAAGGAAAACAAGAGAAACATTTTACATGTGAACTTGAGATACTTCAATAAGGTAATGAAAAGAACATTAAGGCATGAGAAAGAAATCATGAGATATATCATAATAAAAGTAACATTTTTCATAACTTGAAGATGTGGCTACATAATTTAACATAGACAATAATGAACATATCACCAAGGTCCATCCCCAAGGTGTCATTTGAAAATTACCAAGGTTATTCACCAAGGTATCGTGAAAATTGTAATCTCTAGTGGTTACATCATTACCCAATGCATTGGAGCGCTATCAGGGCGCACCCTTAAATTTGCCTTTATTATCATGTGAGCCACATATATCATCATCAAACATTTCATAAATAACCCATATAGCATAAAATAAATGGGTTTCATTTCATAATCATAATGTTAAAAAAAATGCTTTAAATACATGATCCTTACGTCACTTTAAAACCCACAGAAAAGGAAGGTGGGTATCATGTATGTAAATCCCAGAATTTAAAATAGAAAATTTTGGTATATATTTGAATACCCCTTTAGAATAAAGAGCTTTGAGTATTCACTTAATAATATAAAAGAACTTTAGAAAAAGAGAGAGACATTTTGAGACAGAAATTCTGCAGTATAACGACTATGTTACGAGGTTTTAGAAGACATTAAAAAGAGAGGGAAAATGGGTCAAACATTCATAAATGACCCATAAAACAGTATATGGACATAATAAGAAGGATACATGATCATGGTAATGAAATTTCAAGGACATACCATTTGAAATGAAAAACATGGAAGGAAGACAAAAATTAGATTTCTCTTATGAAAGTTCGACAGCCCAACGGCGTTACTTAAACTTCAACAAAAATGATTTGAAAAGATAAAATAGGGTCTCTCATCATGTGAACATAAGAGTTCAGTATGATAAATATAGAGATAATGCCCCAACATAATTAAAAAGGAGCTTGAAAGACTTGACATGAAAGTAGAACTTTGAAAAGAATGAGAAGGGTGAAAGAATCCCATAAAAATTCGGCAGCCTAACGACGCCACTTAAAACATCAAAATACTGAATTGAAGAGATCAAATGGGGTCTCTCATCATATGAACATAAGAGTCCAGTATGATAGATATAGAGATCATACCCCAACATAAAAAAAGGAACTTGAAAGAATTGACATGAAAGTATAACTTCAAAACGAGAAGGGTGAAGAACCACTTAAAAATTCGGCAGCCTAACGACGCCACTTAAAACTTCAAAATACTGAATTGAAGAGATCAAATGGGGTCTCTCATCATATGAAAATAAGAGTCCAGTATGATATATATAGAGATAATACCCCAAAATAACAAAAATTAACTTGAAAGAATTGACATGAAAGTAGAACTTCAAAACGAGAAGGGTGAAGAACCACTTAAAAATTCGGCAGCCTAACGACGCCACTTAAAACTTCAAAATACTGAATTGAAGAGATAAAATGGGGTCTCTCATCATATGAACATAAGAGTCCAGTATGATAGATATAGAGATCATACCCCAACATAACAAAAATGAACTTGAAAGAATTGACATGAAAGTAGAACTTCAAAACGAGAAGGGTGAAGAACCACTTAAAAATTCGGCAGCCTAACAGCGCCACTTAAAACTTCAAAATATTGAATTGAATAGATAAAATGGGGTCTCTCATCATATGATAATAAAAGATCAGTATTATAAATTTAGAGATCATACCCCAACATAATAAAAAGGAACTTGAAATACTTTACATGAAAATAGATCTTGAAAAATGAGAAGGGAGAAAGAATCCGTTACAAAAATTTCGGCAGCCTAACGGCGCCACTTAAAACTTCATAAAACGAAATAATGAGAGTAAGAGGGGATCTCTCATTATATGAACATAAAAAGGGCAGTAAGAGGAGTATAAAAGAACACCCTCCAACATAAGAACATGTAGCATAAAAGGAATAATATAAAATAGATTACTTGAAATGAAAGAGAGAGGTCGGATCCCTTACCTTAAAATGTAACTCTTAAACCTCAAAGGATGGGACCTTGAGGGATTGGGGGCACCTTGGGAGGACTCCTTGGGAGGTAATGAGATCAGAACTTTGTTGGGGAAGAGTGGGGAGTCGAATGGATGAGAGGAGGGCTTGGTATTTATAGGGAAAGTGAGGGGACAAGGCATTAATGGCCAATGGACACCTCAAAAATGGTTTTCTCAAAAGCATGGGCCCTCCCATGGTACTTCCCATAAAGTTAGGCCACATGGGGACCCCCACACAATAATTCATCACCCATGGCCGGACAACCCTAAAAAAACTCATGACATCATCATGACACAGTTATGATGTCATTAAACATACCGAAACCCAAAAATTGTATTTTCACTATTCACTGAAAATTCAACTTTCTCAGAAAGATCCCAAAATTTCACCTTAATCAAATATCAACGCTCTAATTAAAAATATGAACTCCATTTTATAAAAAAAATTTCTAAATATTTTTAATTTAATTTTTAAATAAAAACACTATTCACCGAAAATTCATTTTTTTCAGAAAAAACCCCAAAAATTACCATAGCATAATATCGGTGCTCTGAGTTCAAAAATGAAATCCGTTTTATAAAAATAATTTTCTAAATATTTTTAATTAAATTTTTAATTAAAAAACACTATTCACCTGAAAAACTAATACTTGAATAATAATTTATGAAACCGTTATTTAAACATTTTATTGAATCACATTACTTAATCAAGGTGCCTATATTATTTTAAAACTTTATTTAAGTGAGATTACTAATCCATTTGGTCATATTACTAATCCTAATCATAAAATCACTATTCATAATTTACTATTCATCAAAAATCAAGTTGATCTTATTAGAATCCAAATTTTGTACTGAACATAATTGTAGAAGACCATTTTTTGAAAATCATTACACATTTTTAATTATTTAAGGTTTACATAAACATTTTTAAAATAACCTTTTTCTAAAATTCATCAAAAATATGCATACTATATTTATCCGGTCATTTGAAAATTCATAAACTTCATCATAAGAAGAAATCCCAATTTTTTTTTAAAACAAAGGATTACACAAGGCAGTTACGGTCTCCTTACATAGCCCCTTATCACACCAGCATATGACCTAAGTGTAAGGTGTGCTAAGGTGAGAGAATCTGAGGGAGGCTCGGCTAACATCGCACGAGTAGTAATTTCTATTAGTTTGAACTTCTCGCAAAGGCGATTCCGTTCTAGCTTCACACGATGAAGTTCGGCTTGGGTTTGGTCCAGAGCAAAGCCCAGTGGTGCTACCTCCTTCCCAAGTTCTGTTAGATGGGCTTCGATCGGTCCAAGACTATTGGGTGAGGCCATCGAATCTTCTTTCTATAATAATTAACCAAGATTACTTGTATTTAGAGACAATAATCAAAACATTTTGTTCACATTGGTCATATTGACTGATGGTTATAAAACAGTCATAACCCAATGGTCTCATTTTAATTATAATCATGTTTATCAAAAAAAAAACATTTTTGTTGAGTATAAAAATAAAATAACACATGAAATTAGGAAAAAATATTTATTCAATATTTCGGGCCGTTACATCATTTTCCAGATCCACCTCAATAATAGTGATAGCATAAGTCATTCCTTGTTTCCTTGGAGGTTGTTGTTGATTTCCTCTGACGACCCTAAGCTTAGGGAATTGTTTCCCAAAATTCCCATGTTCCTTGCATTTGAAACACTGTACTACTGAATAAGCATTGATCTGAGCCTTCCTTTCTTCTTCCATGTTAGTGGTATTCTTCATATCCCTTTGGAAGTTCTTAGCCAAATGTCATATTCTTCCACATTTGAATCATTTATTGGTTCTCTTTAGACAGTTTCTAGGATGCTTCTTCCCACAATTTTAACACATGGGATATTCAGCCTTCTTTACATCATGGGATTTATTTACAGATCCTCCCACATTAGACTCCATTTTCCACTTTTTGTCACTGGGCCCATGAGACCACTGAGAGTATCCAATCTTCATTTCAACCTTGAGGTCACAACGAACAATCTTCTCATAACTGTCAATGTCTCAAATCACCAATGCTTTTCTTGGACCTGACTTTAGTTTATTAAAGAAGTGATATACACCTATCTTTCAGTGTTCATGACAAAGTTGGAGTCATATCTTTCAAGCCTTGTAAAGTTTTCTTCATACGCCCCGATAGACTCATATTCCTTCTACTTAAGTATGAGGAACTCTCTTTCCATCTTGAGACAGAGGGTTCAAAGAAAATATTTATTGGTTTTTTTTATTGAATTCCTCCCAATCCATTAAATCAATTTCCTCCTTGGACTTCATATTTTTGACCAGTGTCCACCATTAATCATCTTCCCCATCAAAACTATAAACCGACATCACAACTTTCTATTCTTCTAAGCACTAGAGGATAGAAAATATATTTTCAATGGAGTTAATCCACTATTCCATGAGGAGGTAATAAAAAGGTCCACTAAACATGGGAAGCCTTTTTCGTATGAAGGATT
The DNA here is from genome assembly GCA_963277665.1 of Viscum album. Classification (NCBI taxonomy): domain Eukaryota; kingdom Viridiplantae; phylum Streptophyta; class Magnoliopsida; order Santalales; family Viscaceae; genus Viscum; species Viscum album. The sequence goes on along the minus strand of OY728166.1, from coordinate 986,612,866 downwards.
TGATGACAACTTGCTCTTTCCTTGGAGAAGGAGGGAGTTCCACATGATTCAAGTTATTATTCATAACTTGAGCCAACTGAGCAAGTATTTTCATAAAGTTTTGAGCACCTGTTCCCATTATATTTGGCATATCATTAGGGAAATATTCAAATTTCCTATCACATTGATTGTTGGTACATGTTCTTCTATTCCCAACCATTAACTAAGAAAAATATAGTACAATTAGGGGACTTGAATACTTCTCATAAAAAGAATACTTTAAACATAAAAGGATAAACTTGTAAAGGAAAAGTATATCCTAACTTGTGATTCCCTAGGTTTTAATCTAGGTTGTCCATGATCGGTTTCCTAACATATTTTCTTATGGGTATTTTTTGTTCCCTTAACAATGGTTCATAATGAGATTATGAATTTACCAAAGCATATCCCTTGGGAGTGTCAAACTAGGTGCGCAGTAAGGCCTGTTGTCATGTACCAGGTTACCCCGAGTTAGGCCTGGAACATATTGTTAGAGTTTTCAATCCTAGGTACATCTATGATAGAACCACGTCCACTAGTAGTATTTAGATAGGTATGTATTTGATTGATAAACCACTTACTATATACTTACCAAAATATAGGGATGTATTCTTAGACTTAGTATTACCCCTAAGGTTCTTACTAAAGTGCTCTATTCCTAGTCCCCCAAAATAACTAAACTTTTCCTCTGATACCAACTATAGATACCCTAGCCTTTTTACACATATCATTACATAATTTTAAGCATAATTAGACATTAAATTACAATCCAAGGATCGTGAAGTTTAGTGTATTGAAAGACTAGGTACATAAAACTGAAAACATGGGACTAAATAAAATATTTCTTTATTTATCATCCATTATTATCTCCTAACTTCCTTTGAGACCTTACATATATATAGGATAACCTGGGGATAACATGAATAAAGTGATGATCTAAAAATCCCAACAAGGTAATAAACATTAAAATAAAGCTTAGCACATGGGTTAGAAGGTATAACATAACGATATAAAAAGGCATGAAACATCATTAAACATAAGTAATAATAACACGAGATCATATAATCATGGATTCATAGTAATGTTACAGCAACATAAAACATGAATTTAGCATGATTCAAGGCTTGTTGCACATAGAGGAGCATGAGTCAAGGCTCGTTGCACATAGAGGAGCATGAGTCAAGGCTAACCACCAAGATCGTTGCACATAATGTCTCATGAGACTAAACATTACCCAATGCATTGGACCGCTATCTAGGTGAACCCATCATAACATTTTCATGAATATGTTTTCCACATAAATAATCATACATAATCAATCAAACATAAACATAAGGGTTACCCATAGAAAGAATTAGGTATCATAATTATGTCAAAAGACATATCAAAAGGGAATATCATAGTGGTGTCCATAAAAGAATGAATTTAAATAATAAATGGGAATTGATAAGGTAATATAGGCATATATCATGATAAGTGATGACAAATTGAAGTGAAAATAGAGTTTAAGAAACTTTAGAAATAAAACATTTTAGTACGGTTTAAGGAAAAACTTTCAAGATTCCTTAAAATGGAAAAGGCATAATTGTTTGTATAAAACCAGAATTGAACCAAGGTATTTTTTTATTATAAAATGAGTGATTTTTTAAAAATAATGGTGGCTTGAAATATATTACGGAACACACTTGAAAATGGGTAAGAATTTAGGAAGTTCCCTTAAATTGGGCTTGTTTATCGGGAAGAATTGAGTAATGAGCCTTTTAAAAACATGTATATCCCTGAAAAAAGGATGAATGTATATTGATACATGATTTTGGAACATATAAATATAATTTATAATATTTACATAAAAATAAAATATAATTTCATTGGGTTAAAGATAGAGAAAGAATAACCCAAAGGAATAATGGAGGTTCGGGTAGAATCCCTTACCTTATGTTATAAATGATTCTGCACTTGATATTAATGTCCTGAATAATCAAATTAAATCTATAAATTAATTAATTCATAAAATTTTATACATTTATATTATTTAATAATTTTATTAAGTTCATTTATGCCTCATTTTATGGGTTATGAAATTAGATTTCATCATTTGGGAGCGTTAGTTTCCTTGGTTTTCATGACCGGTTTACTTGTATAAGTGTATGGAAAATCATGTAGAATGAAGATAGTTGTATATAACTGAACTTATATGTTATTAATAAACTTATATAATATTAAAATACCATTTTTTTATAGGTGAGGATGATTCATTGGACAAATCATTAATGATAATCATTTATATTAATTTAGCATTTTTTGATCATCACAAACTAGTTTTGTTATATTATTAAATATCATGTGTATATACTAGTTACAGAAAATTAAATAGATTTTAATACATATAATATAATATGTTTCAACCATTGAAAAGGTTTCATGACCATCATTTTAGGTGTAATTGAAATATGAAAGCACATCGTTTCCGTAGGTGGTAAATCGGCACCTCACGGACAATGTTTTCTTTCTTAAAATAAAATAGTGGAGAAGAAATTTGATGAATAATTATTCCATAAAAATGATAAAATCAAAGTATATATAAGATACTAGAGTTTTAATGCCACTTGGACAAGGGGAAGCGAGGAGAAGATAAGAAAAGAAAAGAACTTAAAAAGAAATTGAAAGAAAACGAAAGAGGGTTTTACCTCTTGATTCCTTCTTTTTGAGAACCTCTTTAGGGGATTGGGTTTGGAATTTTGTTGATACCAAAAGCTCATGGATGTGGGGGAGAATATTATTGGGTATAATTTGTAAAATTATCAAGGTTTTATAGGTTTTAGGACAAGAGGTGGTGAGATGTGGTATTTATAGTGGAGGAGGGGGTGTCTTTTTGAGTATTTTAATCATTATTTTATTTTTATGCTAAAGATAAGAAATAGTGTTGATTATTGAGACTAAATATGGTAACTTGATCATTTGAGTTCTATATAATGTTATTAAATTATCACTACACCATCTATGACTCCATAATTCAATTATTTATCATTTATCATAAAGTATCATACTTTACTATTCACAAAAAAATCAAGTATTTCAGAAAAATCACAAAAATTAAGCCTAATAATTTTTTAATGTGTAGAATTAAAAAATTAACTACATTTTATGAAAATAATTTTCTAGATGAGTTTTATTTTTAATTAAAATCATCATTTACCTGGAAAATAAAAATTTTAATATTAAAACGACTTTTGTAACACTTTGAAAAATTAATTAAGGTCTCAAAAAATTATCTCATAATCATAAGACATAAAAATAATAATTTATGAATACATTTTATCAAAGTAAATTTTCTTTTAAATTATTAAATTAGTCATAAAATTATAATTAAATATTTACAACTTACAAAAATACCAACACTTAATTAAATTTTTTTAAAATATTTATTTACTTATACTATGATATAATTATATCATATTACCATTTATAAGATGCTTAAATTTTATTTATACTTTCATTGGTGAGGTTACTATTCAATTGTTTGGTTTACTATTCATAAGGGTTATGTTACTATTCCAAAGGTCAAGTTAATATCCCTTTGGTAAATGTTCATTAACTTCTAGAAACACCTTTTATTTCATTAATTATTCATTTATAAAGTTTGTATTGTGTTCTTAATGTGATTTTATGTGATTATACTATATGATATAATTATAATAAGGGAATTTCATTGATAAAAGTTTTGGGTCGTTACATTCTCCCCCCCTTATGGAATTTCACCCTCAAAATTTTATTTTACATTCTAAGTTGAAAATAGGTGTGAGTACTTTTTCTTCATCACTTCCTCTAGTTACCATGTTTCCTCTTCATACTTATGGTTTTGCTATAGTACTTTGACTAGGTGAGTAGTCTTGTTGCATACAACTTTATCTCTATGATCCAAGATCTTCACTAGATACTTCTCATATGAAAGATCATTCTCCAACTGTACCAACTCTGAATTTAGTACATGTGAGGAATCTGATATGTACTTCCTCAAGAGGGATATGTGGAATACATCGTGTACTTGAGACATGGTTGGTGGAAGTGCTAGTCGATAGGCCACAAATCTGACATGATCAAGGATCTCAAAGGGGTTGATGTACCTAAGACTTAGCTTCCCTTTATTCCCAAATCTAATGATCCTCTTCCATGGAGATATACAGAGGAATATCATGTCTCCAACTTTAAACTCATGGTATCTTCAATGATTTTCTACATATATCTTTTTTTGAATTTGGGATGCCTTGATGTGTTATTGAATGGTTTTCACCTTCTCCACCATTTCTTCAACCATTTTAAGTCCTAGCAGCTTACCTTCACCGACTTCATCCCAACACACTGGTGTTCTAGACCTTTTCCCATAAAGGGTTTCATATGGAGCCATTTGGATGCTAGATTGGAAACTATTATTATAGGATAATTAGAAGAGTGAAAGATATTGGTCTCATCCTCATTTCAAGTCCATATAACATACTCTCAACATGCCTTCCAGTTTCTGAATAGTCTGCTCAGATTGGCCTTCAGTTTGAGGATGATAGGTCGTACTGAAGTTCATCTTAGTGCTTAGAGCATGTTGGAGAATTTTCCAAAACTTTGAGGTAAATCTTGGATCTCAATCAGATATAATAGATAGAGGAAATACATGCATCTTTACAACTTCTTTGATATATATCCATGCAAGTTGATCTAGTGAGAAGTCCTCTTGAATTGTGATAAAGTGAGCTGTCTTTATAAGATGATCCACAATAATGAATATAACATTATTTCCTCTGGATGTCTTTGGAAGTCCAGTGACAAATTCCATGGTTATGTTTTCCCATTTACATGTTGGTAAGGATAATGGTTTCATCATCCCTTTAGACTTTTTCCTTTTAGACTTCACTTACTGACATACCGAGCACTTTTATGTATATACAGTGATCTCCTTTTTCATATTATCCCACCAAAAGTTATCCCAGAGATCTCGATACATCTTTTTGTTCCCTGGGTGAATAGACAAGGTTGAGATATGTGCATCATTTAGAAGCTCTTTATTTATCTCTAGGTTAGATGGTACACATAGTTGTGACCCAAATCTTACAACTCCATCTTCACCAATCTTGAACTCTGAGGATTTCCCATTTCAGATAGCTTCCACAATTTTTTGAATTTCTACATAAATTCTTTGATAATCCTTTATTTTTTTATAAAAGGGATGATTGAGAAATCATTTGAGAAATCATTTATTATTCCCATGTCCATCCTTTGTAAGTCTAAGAATATTGGATCATTTTCAATTCTCATAATTGATAAAGATGTAAGATCCTTTCTACTTAGAGCATCCACCACATTATTTTCCTTACCAGGATGGTAGTGGATTGAGAAGTCATAATCCTTGATGATCTCTAACCATATTAAGTTCCTTCTGTGTAAATATATATTTGAGACTTTTGTGATCAATATATACCACACACTTTTCCCCATGGAGATAATGCTGCTATATTTTCAACCGAAAGATCACAACCGCTGATTCCAGATCATGCATGGGATAACTTTACTCATGGATTTTCAAATGCCTTGAGGCATTGGATATCACTTTATCATTTTTCATCAGTACATAGCCTAAACCCTTTTTTGAAGCATCGTTGTACACCGCAAATATTTATCCACTTGTTGGGAGTGTGAGTACTCGCACAGTGATAAAACTCTTTTTGATCTCGATAAAGATTTTATAATGTTCTTCATTCCAAAAAAACTTAACTCCCTTTTGTGTTAGCTTGATTATTGGGTTTTACAATAATGATAAGTTCTTCACAAATCATTAGTAAGACCAATCTAGGCCAAGTAAACTAAGGATATCTGTTGTAGAAGTTGGCCTTGGCCACTCTTAAATTGCCTTTGTCTTGGAAGGGTCCATATATATCCCTTTGATAGTGATAACATTCCCTAAGAATGATACTTAATCCATATAGAACTCACATTTACTGTACTTTTCATAGAGTTTATCCCTTCACAAATTATTCTACACGGTATTCAAATGCTCCTCATATTCCTCCTTTCCCTTGGAGTATATTAGAATATCTTCGATAAAAATTACCACAAATTTTTCGAGGTAATACCTAAAGACTCTATTCTTAAGTCCATGAATATTGTAGGATAATTAGTGAGTAAAAAGGGAATCACTATGAACTCATAGTGTCCATACCTTGTTCTAAAGGTAGTCTTGGGAATATCTTCTTTCTTCACCTTTAATTAGTGATATCTGACTGAAGGTCCACCTTAGAGAAACAACTGGATTTACATAGATGACCGAACAATCCATCTATCTATGGTAGGGGATAATAGTTCTTTATCATGATTTTATTAAGCTCACGATAATCAATACAGAGGCGCATTGATCCATCCTTCTTCTTGACAAAGAGGACTGGAGCACACCACAGTAAAGCACTCGGGCATAAAAAACCCTTATCCAAATTTTCTTGTAACTGCTTCTTCAGTTATTCTAGATCAATGATGTCCACTCTATAAGGTGTCTTTGATATAGGTAGAGATACAAGAATAATCTCAACTGAGAACTCAACCACTCAATCAGGGAAAAGACCATACAAATCTTCAGGGAATACATCAGTCTAATCCCTCACAATGGGCATGTATTCAAGCATGATCATCACCTTTATCTCAACCATTTGAGTGAGATGTGATTTCTCATATGGTAGTAATATCCACACTTGATATGATGATTCTAAATGAGATTCATCTTCTTACTTACACTTTTAAATAATTGGAGGATGCTTCAGGATGTGAAGAGTGATCTCCCTTTCCCGACAATTGATATTGGCTTTGTATAAATATAGCCAATCCATGCCAAGTATAACATCAAACTCTACCAAAGGGATTATGAAAAGATTTTCTGGGAGGTTCAGTCCACAAAAATTAACTGGAGAGGAGTTATATACTTTGGATACAATAATTTCCCCATTCTATTTTCTTATAGATAACTCAACCTCTATATTTTGGGGTGGTGTTTGAATAGTTCTACTAAACTTGCAAGATATGAAAGAATGCGTACAACTAGAATCAAATAGTAAGTTCACTATTCTTGAATGAATAACCAACATACCTGTCACCACATCATTATCCATCTCTACCTCAACAGTAGTGATATCATAATCCATTCCTTGTTGCCTTGGAGGTTGTTGTTTATTTCCTTTGACAACCCTTAACTTAGGGAATTGGTTCACAAAATGCCCATGTTCCTTGTAGTTGAAACACTACACTACAAGTTGTGCATTTATATAAACCTTCCTTTCTTCTTCCATGTTGGTGGGATTCTTTATTTCCCTTTGGCAGTTCTTAGTCAGATGTCATATTCTTCCACATTTGAAGCATTTCCTGGTTCTCTTTAAATAGTTACCAAGATGCTTCTTCCCACAATTTTGACATGTGGGATATTCAGTCTTCTTTACATCATGGGATTTATTTGCAGATCCTCCCACATTAGACTTTATTTTCCACTTTTTTGTCACCAGGCCCAGGAGACCACTGAGAGTCTTCAATCTCCATTACAACCTTAAGGGCACAACATACAATCTCCCCACAACTGTCAAAGTCTCAAATTGCCAACGCTTTTCATAGAGCCAACTTTAGTTTGTTAAAGAAGTGATCCACCTTACTTTCAATTCTCATAAAAAATCTATAGGCATATATTTCAATCCTTTGTAAAGTTTTCTGCATACACCCCGATAGACTTATATTCCTTCTACCTAAGTCCGAGGAACTCTCTTTCCATCTTGAGATAGAGGGGTTGGGGAAAATATTTATTGAAAAACATTTTCTTGAATTACTCCCAATCCATTGAATAAATTTCCTTCTTGGACTTCATATTTTTGATCAGTGTCCACCACTTATCAACTTCCCCATCAAAATGATAAACCGCCACCACAAATTTCTATTCTTCTGAGCATTGGAGGATAAAAAATATCTTTCCAATGGAGTTAATCCACTATTCTATAAGGAGGATATCGAAAGATCCACTAAACGTGGGAGGCCTTTGCCTTAGAAGTATTTTATGACAACTTGCTCTTTCCTTGAAGAAGGAGGGTGCTCCACATGATTCAAGTTATTATTCGTAACTTGATCCAGCTGAGCAAGTATTATCATAAAGTTTTGACCACCCGTTTCCATTATATTTGGCATATCATTAGGGAAATCATCACATTTTTTATCACATTGATTGTTGGAACATGTTCTTATATTCCCATCCATTAACTAAGAAAAATAAAGAACAATTAGGGGGATTGAATACTCAACATAAAAAGGATACTTTAAACATAAAAGGATAAATTTATAAAGGAAAAGTATATCCTAACTTGTGATTCCCTAGGTTTTAATCTAGGTTATCCATGATCAGTTTCCTAACATATTTTCTTATGGGTATTTTTTGTTCCCTTAATAATGGTTCGTAATGAGATTATGAATTTACCAAATCATATCCCTTGGGAGTGTTAAACCAGGTGCGTAGTAAGGCATGTTGTCATGTACCAGGTTACCCCAAGTTAGGCCTGGAACACCTTATCAGAGTTTTCACTCCTAGGTATATCTGTTCCAAAACCACGTCCACTTGTATTATTCAGACATAGATGTATTTTCTTGATAAACCACTTACTCTATACTGACCAAAATTTAGGTATTTTTTCTTGGACTTAGTATTATCCCTATAGTTCTTACTAAAGTTCTCTATTCATAGGTTCCAAAAATAACTAAACTTTTACTCTTATACCAACTATAGAGACCCTAGACTTCTTACACATATAATTATATCATTTTAAGCATAATTAAACATCAAATTACAAGTCAAGGATCATGATGTTTAGTATATTGGAAGACTAGGTACATAAAACTTAAAACATGGGACTAAATAAAACATTTATTTATTTATCATCCATTATGATATCCTAACTTACTTTGAGCCCTTACATATACATAGGATAACCTGGGGATAACATAAATAAAGGGATGATCTAAAAAGTCTAGTAAGAGAATAAACATTAAAATAAATCTTAGCACATGGGTTAGAAGGAATAACATAATGATATAAAAAGGCATGGAATGTGATTAAACATAAGCAATAATAATATGTGATCATATAATTATGGATTAATAGTATTGTGACAACAACATAAAACATGAGTTTAATATGGTTTAAGGCTCGTTTCATATAGAGGAGCACAAGTCAAGGCTCGTTACACATAGAGGAGCACGAGTCACTACTAGAAATGGCAATTTTACCAACACTTACATCCCAACGGTTTGTGTAAACCATTGGTAATGTCTATGTATACTAACGGTTTATGTAAACTGTTGGTATAAATGATTTTATACAAGCTTTTACCAATGGTTTTGCAAAACCGTTGGTAAAGGCCTTCGATATCACCTTTTTACCAATGGTTTATTTAAATCATTGGTAAAGACATACATTCCAAACGGTTTTTAAAAACCGTTGGGAAAAAATTACCCTAAATATAGTCGGGCATCCATTCCCCCTCTGCTCGATTACAGATTGCAGTTTTGCTCAGCGTGCCCTAAATCCAATCTCCTCCTACCAAACTTATTCCACATATCGATCCATCTTCAATCAAGGAATTTTTTTCTTCTACACATCAAATCTGTAAGTGATTCCTTGATTTTGTTGTTATGCAATTATGTGTTTTTGTGTTCACTTTTGATTTGGCCGAAAGGGGATCTTTGTGGTCATTAATCATGGTTGTGGGTGGTCATTTAGGATGTAGTATAGTATGACTTCATTTTACTTGATATATCCAATATTATTATTGATTTATGTTCAATTTGATTATCTTTGACAAGTGATGTTGTTTTCAATTTTTATTAGGCTGAAAGGGGATCTTTGTGGTCATTAATCATGGTTGTGGGTGGTCATTTAGGATGTAATATAGTATGACTTAATTTTACTTGATATATCCAATATTATTATTGATTTATGTTCAATTTGATTATCTTCGACAAGTGATGTTGTTTAATAAGTTGTTATTAATGGTTGTAATAATGACGATATGGTATAAGGGTTCACATGGTGTCTATAAGAGTTGACATGGTGTCTATGATAATCTAGTGTCCTGGGAATGTACATGGGAATGTACAAAGTACATGACTTGGATAGCCATGTAAATATACATGGCCTATCCCTAATAAATCTTCTGTTTCTTTATATATTTTTTTATCAGAATGGTTTTTATATATTTTGTTTTTTGGGTTACACATTAGTTATCTGTTTCTAATTACTTCCATATTTGTTTTCATTACAGGAAATGACACCCATTGAAGAGAGGCAACAGAAAAAGATGATAGAAAATAATCGTCGCATGACAGAGTTGGGCATTCTTCCACTCATCCTTGTTGTGAGTATTTTATTTCAAATATATATATTTCAATAACTTATAATATCATGTGTTTACTTTTATGTTAAATTTTTTTCAGGATCCACCCCCTAGACAAGAGATATCCAACGAGTGACCGCGATGATCGACGACATGTCAATCAGAGGTGTCATGTGACCGCAGTGGCCGAAAACGCACTCCGTGTGTCGTAAATGGCCAAAACAAGCATTTAACGGTCAAATGAATTCCGAACAACATCGGAATGAATTGAAATCACACAAAACAGCCTAATTATTATTTGTGAGGTGTATGAGGAGATGACACGTCATTCAGATGCGCGGTTTGCGCGACACGACTGAATATGTGTTTTTTAGGTGTTTGTCACACTTGAAAAACGTGCGTGGGGTGGTCGATACCGGCCGAATGACCTTGGAATGCCATGAAATTGGACGACAACAAAGGGTGGTTGAATTTTAAAATGGTCAGCTAGACGACCCGTCAATCAGAGGTGTCGTGTGACCGCGCTGATCGAAAACGCACTCCGCGTGTCGTAAATGGACAAAACATGCATTTAACGGTCAAATGTATGCCGAATGACATCAGAATGACTTGAAATCACATGAAAACACCCTAATTATTATTCATGAGGTGGAGGAGGAGATGAAACATCATTCAGACGCGCGGTTTGCACGACACAACTGAATATGTGTTTTTTAGGTGTTTGACATGCTTGAAAAACGTGCGTGGGGTGGTCGAAACCGGCCTAACGACCTCGGAATGCCATGAAATTGGACGACAACAAAGGGTGGATGAATTTTGAAATGGTCGTCTAGATGACCCGTCAATTGGAGGTGTCATGTGACCGCACTGGCCGAAAATGCACTCCGCGTGTCGTAAATGGCCAAAACATGCGTTTAACGGTCAAATGCATGCCGAACGACATCGAAATGACTTGAAATCACATGAAAACACCCTAATTATTATTTTTGAGGTTGAGGAGGAGAAGAAACGTCATTCAGATGTACGGTTTGCGTGGCATGACTGAATATGTGTTTTTTAGGTGTTTAGCACGCTTGAAAAACGTGCGTGGGGTCATCGATACCGGCCGAACGACCTCAGAATGCCATGAAATCGGACGAAAACAAAGAGTGTCTGAATTGTGAAATGGTCGACCAGATGACACATCAATCAGAGGTGTCGTGTGACCGCGGTGGCCGAAAACGCACTTCGCGTGTCGTAAATGGCCAAAACATGCGTTTAACGGTCAAATACATGTCGAATGACATCAGAATGACTTGAAATCACACGGAAACACCCTAATTATTATTTGTGAGGTGTATGAGGAGACGACACATCATTCGGACGTGCAGTTTGTGCGGAACAGTTGAATATGTGTTTTTTAGGTGTTTAGCGCGTTTGAAAAGCGTACGTGGGGTGGTCGAAACCGGCCGAATGACCTCGGAATGCCATGAAATCAGACAAAAACAAAGGGTGGGTGAATTTTGAAATTTTAGGCTAGACGACACGTCAATCAGAGGTGTCGTGTGACCGCGATGGCCGAAAATGCACTCCGCGTGTCATAAATGGCCAAAACATGCGTTTAACGGTCAAATGCATTCCGAACGACATCAGAATGACTTGAAATCACACAAAAACACCCTAATTATTATTCTTGAGGTGTACGAGGAGACTAAATGTCATTCGGACGCGCGGTTTTCATATCACGACTGAATATGTGTTTCTAGGTGTTTGACACGCTTGAAAAACGTGCGTGGGGTGGTCGATACCGGCCGAACGACCTAGAAATGCCATGAAATCGGACGACAACAAAGGGTGGGTGAATTTTGAAATGGTCGGTTAGACGTCACATTAATCAGAGGTGTCGTGCGACCGCGATGGCCGAAAACGCACTCCGCGTGTCGTAAATGGCCAAAACAAGCGTTTAACGGTCAAATGCATGCCGAACGACATCGGAATGACTTGAAATCACATGAAAACAGCCTAATTATTATTCGTGAGGTGTATGAGGAGATGAAACGTCATTCAGACGCGCAGTTTGCGCAGCACGACTAAATATGTGTTTTTTAGGTGTTTGGCATGCTTGAAAAACGTGCGTGGGGTGGTCGATATCGGTCGAACGACCTCAGAATTCCATGAAATTGGACGACAACAAAGGGTGGCTGAATTTTAAAATTTTCGTCCAGACGACCCATTAATCGGAGGTGTCGTGTGACCGCGCTGACCAAAAACGCACTCCGCGTGTCGTAAATGGCCAAAACACGCGTTTAACGGTCAAATGCATTCCGAATGACATCATAATGACTTGAAATCACATGAAAACACCCTAATTATTATTCTTGAGGTGGAGGAGGAGATGACGTGTCATTCGGACGCGCGGTTTGCACGACACGACTGAATATGTGTTTTTTAGGTGTTTGGCACGCTTGAAAAACATGTGTGGGGTGGTCGATACCAGCTGAATGACCTCATAATGCCATGAAATCGGACGACAAGAAAGGGTGGGTGAATTGTGAAATGGTCGGCCAGACGGAACGTCAATCGGAGGTGTTGTGTGACCGCGGTGGCCGAAAACGCACTCCGCGTGTCGTAAATGGCCAAAACATGCGTTTAACGGTCAAATTCATGACGAACGACATCAGAATGACTTGAAATCACACGAAAACATCCTAATTATTATTTTTGAGGTGTACTAGGAGACAACACATCATTCGGATGTGCTGTTTGCACAACACGTCTGAATATGTGTTTTTTAGGTGTTTGACGTGCTTGAAAAGTGTGCGTGGGGTGGTCGAAATTAGCCGAATGACCTCGGAATGCCATGAAATCGGACGAAAACAAAGGGTGGGTGAATTTTAAAATGTTTGTCTAGACGGAACGTCAATCGGAGGTGTCGTGTGATCACGGTGGCCGAAAACGCACTCCGCATGTCGTAAATGGCCAAAACATGCATTTAATGGTCAAATGCACGCCTAACGACATCAGAATGACTTGAAATTACACGAAAACACCCTAATTATTATTCGTGAGGTGTATGAGGATACGACACGTCATTCGGATGCGCGGTTTGCACGACACGACTAAATATGTGTTTTTTAGGTGTTTGACACGCTTGAAAAACGTGCGTGGGGTGGTCGATACCAGCCGAATGACCTCGTAATTCCATGAAATCGGACGAAAACAAAGGGCCATATGACATGTCAATCGGAGGTGTCGTGTGACCGTGGTGGCTGAAAACGCACTTCGCGTGTCGTAAATGGCCAAAACATGCGTTTAACGGTCAAATGCATGCCGAACGACATCGGAATGGCTTGAAATCACACGAAAACACCCTAATTATTATTCGTGAGGTGTAGGAGGAGACGAAATGTTATTCGGACGCGCGGTTTGCGCGACACGACTGAATATGTGTTTTTTAGGTGTTTGGCATGCTTGAAAAACGTGCGTGGGGTGGTCGATACCAGCCGAACGACCTCAGAATGCCATGAAATCAGACGACAACAAAGGGTGGATTAATTTTGAAATGGTCGGCTATATGGACTGTCAATTGGAGGTGCCGTGTGACCGTGGTGGTCGAAAACGCACTCCGCGTGTCGTAAATGGCCAAAACATGCGTTTAACGGTCAAATGTATGTCAAACGCATTCAGATTGTGTTGATACTTTAGTAAAACGATCCATGGGTAATTTTCGATGTGTACGAATCAACCCCGCCTCAATCCAATATGCGGTGTGACCGACACCACTCAAAGTGTCTCTCTTTTGTTTAAAATGGACATCATTTTAAGTGAAAACAACAACTGACATACAGAAAACTGAACAAATGCATTCATATTCTGTTGAAACTTTAGGACATCGATCCATGGGTCATATGTGATGTGTACGAGTCAACCCCACCTCAATCTGAAACGCGGTGTGGTCGGCACCACTCAAAGTGTCTCTCTTTTGTTTAAAATGAACATCATTTTAAGTGAAAACAAAAATTGACATACGGAAAACTGACCAAATGCATTCGGATTCTATTTAAAATTTAGTAAAAAGATCCATGGGTCATATGTGACATGTATGAGTCAACGCGACCTCAATACGAGGCGCAATGTGGCCGACACCACTCAAAGTGTCTCTCTTTTGTTTAAAATGGACATAATTTTAAGTGAAAACAACAACTGACATATGGAAAACTGACCAAACGCATTCGAATTCTGTTTAAACTTTAAGAAAACAATCCATGAGTCATATGTGAAGTGTACGAGTCAACACCGTCTCAATCAAAGGGTCGGTGTGGCCAGAACCACTCAAACTATCTCACTTTTATTTGAAATGGACATGATTTTAAGTGAAAACAACAACTGGCATACAGAAAACTCACCAAACGTATTCAGATTGTGTTGATACTTTAGAACAATGATCCATGGGTCATATGTGACGTGTACAATTCAACCCCGCCTCAATCCGAGGCATGGTGTGGCCGGCACCACTCAAAGTGTCTCACCTTTATTTGAAATGGAAAACATTTTAAGTGAAAACAACAACTGACATACGAAAACCAACCAAACGCATTCATATTCTGTTGATACTTTATGACAACAATCCACGAGTCATCTATGATATGTACAATTCAACCTCGCCTCAATCTGAGGCACAGTGTGGCCGGTATCACTCTAAGTGTATGTCTTTTGTTTAAAATGGACACCATTTTAAGTAAAAACAACTGGTATACGGAAACCCGACCAAACGTATTCGGATTCTCTTGATACTTTATTTTGGGGTTATTAGATTCTAATTTATGAATTCAATCGTGTATGTGTTATAGAAAATGCAATTTTGTATGTATTCTTAATTCTGTATAACCCACCCCCTAGACACCCCACCCTCGTGGACAACCCCTCACCCCCGGACACCCCCACCTCCCGAGACACCCCCAACCCCTTGTATGTCATATTATATATGTGTTATATATAATTATGAATTTTATATGAAACATAATTAATTTTTTATGTGTCATTGATTCATAATTCAGAATTCATTACATAATTCATTCTGCATGTATTCAATTTAGAATTCAATTATGAATTCTGTATGGCATAGGGTAATTGGGTTCATATACATGATTATAATTGTGGTATATTCCATGGTTATAATATTATCCTATTTTTATGTTCTTTTGTGTGCTATAACAGGTGTTTTTGTTGTTGTTAAGAGTGTATGCAGGTGTGTAGTTGAGTGTGCAGTGGACGAGATTTTAGGTGGCTGGGCTGTGAAATTCTGGCAATACACTATACCAACGGTTTACTAAAACCATTGGTATATTTCTGTAGATATTTTTACCAATAGTTTACTAAAACTATTGGTAAAACATGTAAATACTCTTATATACCAACGGTTATTTAAACTGTTGGTAAAATAGGATTACACTGCCAGTATTACCAACGGTTTGTAAAACCGTTGGCAATACTCCAATTACACTGCCTTTCCCAACAGTTATACAAAAACCATTGGTAATGGGATACTGCCACGCCTTACTTGCCAATGGTTTTCCAAACTGTTGGTATACGATATACCAACGGTTTGGCAGCCTTTACCAATGGTTTGAAACCGTTGGTAAATGATTAATTTCCAGTAGTGAGTCAAGGCTAACCACTAAGACCGTTGCACATAATGCCTCATGAGACTAAAAATTATCTAATTCATTGGATATCTATCTGGGTGAACCCATCATAACATGTTCATGAATGCGTTTTCCACATAAAGAATCATACATAAGTAATCAAACATAAACATAAGGGTTACCCATGAAATGAATTGGGTATCGTAATTATGTCAAAAGGCATATAAAAAGGGAATATCATAGCGGTGACCATGAAAGAATGGATTTAAATCATAAATGGGCATTAATATTGGAATATAGACATATATCATGATAAGTTATGTCAAAATGAATTGAAAATGTAGTTTAAGAGACTTTAGAAATAAAAAAATTTAGTACGGTTTAAGGGAAAACTTTCAAGATTCTTTAAAATGGAAAAGACATAATTTTTTGTATAAAACCAGAATTGAACCAAGTTAGTTTTTCACGATAAAATGATTTATTTTGGAAAAATAATGGTGGAATAAAATAGATTACGGATCACACCTAAAAATGGGTAAGAATTCTTGAAGTTCCCTTAAATCAGGCTTTCTTATCGGGAAGAATTGAGTAGGGAACCTTTTAAAAACATGTATTTCCCTAAAAAAGGATGAATGGATCTTGATACATGAGTTTTGAACATATAAAAATAATTTATAATATTTACATAACAAGAAAATAGAATTTAATTTGGTTAAAAATAGAGAAAGAATAACCCGAAGGAATAATGGAGGTTCGGGTAGAATCCCTTACCTTATGTCCGAAACGATTCTTCACTTGATCTTAATGTCTTGAATAATCAAATTAAATCTATCAATTAATTAATTAAGAACCTTTTATACATTTATATTACTTATTATAATTTTATTAAGTTCATTTATGTCCATTTTTATGGGTTATGAAATTCAATTTCATCGTTCGGGAGCGTTGGTTTCCTTGGTTTTCATGATCGGTTTACTTGTATAAGTGTATGGAAAATCATGTATAATGAGGATATTTGTATAGAACTGAACTTATATTTTATTAATGAACTTATAGAATATTAAAATACAATTTTTTCCATAAGTTAGGATGATTAATTGGATAAATCATTAATGATAATCATTTATATTAATTTAGCATTTTTTGATCATCACAAACTAGTTTTGTTATATTATTAAATATCATGTATATATACTTGTTATAAAACATGAAATAGGTTTTAATACATATAATATAATCTGTTTCAACCATAAAAAAGGTTTAATGACCATAATTTAAGGTGGAATTGAAATATGAAAGCACGTCGTCCACATAAGTGGTAAATCGGTACCTCACAGACGATGTTTTCTTTCTTAAAATAAAAGAGAGAAGAAAAGATTTGATGAATAATTATTAAATAAACATGATAAAATTAAATTATATATAATATAATGGAGTTTTCATGCCACTTGGATAATGGTAAGTGAGGATAAGATAAGAAAATAAAATAACTTGAAAAAAATTGAAAAAAAACGGAAGAGGGTTTTACCTCTTGATTCCTTCTTCCTAAGAACCTCTTTAGGGGATTGTTTTGGTATTTTTTTGAGACCAAAAGCTCATTAATGTGGGGTATAATAGTATTGGGTAGAATTTTTATAAGGCTCAAGTCTTGATATGTGTGAGGAGAAGAGGTGGTGAGGGGTGGTATTTATAGTGGAGGAGGAGGAAGGGGGTGTTTTTTGAGTATTTTAATCATTATTTTATTATTTTGCTCAAGACAAGAAATAATGTTGATTTTTGATACTAAATAAAGTAACTTGAGAATGTTAGTTCAAGATAATGGGCTTATATTAGCACTACATCACCTATGACTCCATTATTCAAGTATTTAGCATTTATCATAAATTATCGTATTTTACTATTCACAAAAAATCAAGTATTTCAGAAAAATTCCAAAAATCCACCCGAAATTTTTTTCAATGTGTAGAATTAAAAAATAAACTCCATTTTATGAAAATAATTTTCTAAATATGTGGAGTTTAATTTTTAATTAAAATCACTATTTACCTAAAAAATACAAATTTTAATATTAAAACGACTTTTGTAACACTTTGAAAAATTAATTAAGGTCACATAAAATTATCTCATAATCATAAGACATCAAAATAATAATTTATGAATACATTTTATGAAATTAAATTTTCTTTTAAATTATTAAATTAGTCATAAAATTATAATAAAATATTTACGACTTACAAAAATACCAACGCTTAAGTAAATATTTTTAAAATATTTATTTACTTATACTATGATATAATTATATCATATTACCATTTATAAGATGCCTAAATTTTATTTATACTTTCATTGGTGAGGTTATTATTCAATTTTAAGTGTTACTATTCATAAGGGTCATGTTACTATTCTAAAGTTCAAGTTACTATCCCTTTGGTAAATGTTCCTTAACTTATAGAAATGCCTTTTATTTCATTAATTATTCATTTATAAAGTTTGTATTATGTTCTTAATGTGATTTTATGTGATTATACTATATGATATAATTATAATAAGGTAATCTCATTGATAAAAGTTTTGGGTCGTTACATTTTTCCCCCCTTATAAAATTTCACCCTCGAAATTTCATTTTGCATTCTAAGTTGAAAATAGGTGTGGGTACTTTTCCTTCATCGCTTCCTCTGGTTCCCATGTTTCCTCTTCATACATATGTTTCTATTATAGTAATTTTTCCATGTGAGTAGTCTTATTTCGTATAACTTTATCTCTATGATCCAAGATTTTCACTGGCTACTCCTCATAAGAATGTTCATTCTCCAACTGTACCACCTCTGAATTAAGTACATGTGAGGGATCTAGTATATACTTTCTCAAGAGGGATACATGGAATAAATCATGTACTTGAGACATGGTTTGGGGAAGTGTTAGTCGATAGGCCACAAGCCCAACATGATCAAATATCTCAGAGGGGTTGATGTACTTAGGACTTATCTTCCCTTTCTTCCTAAATCTCATGATCCTCTTCCATAGAGATATGCAAAGGAATACCATGTCTCCAACTTTAAACTCAAGGTCTTGTCAACGATTGTCTACATAGCTCTTTTTATGACTTTGGGATTACTTGATGTGTTGCTAATTGGTTTTCACCTTCTCCACCATTTCTTCAACCATTTCAGGTCCTAGAAACTTACGTTCACCGACTTCATCCTAGCACGCCAGTGTTCTAGACCTTTTCCCATAAATTGTTCCATATGGATCCATTTGGATGATGGAGTGGAAACTATTTTTGTAGGAGAATTCGACCAGTGGTACATATTGGTCCCATCCTCCTTTGAAGTCTATAAAATATGCTCTCAACATGTCTTTCAGTGTCTGAATAGTCTGCTCAGATTGGCTATTAGTTTGAAGATGATAGATCGTACTGAAGTTCATCTTAGTGTTTAGATCATTTTGGAGACTTTTTTAGAACTTGAAGGTAAATCTTGGATCTCGATTGGATACAATATATAGTAGTACTCCATGGATCCTTACCACTTATTTGATGTATATCCATGCAAGTTGATCCAGTGAGAAGTCCTCTTGAATTGTGATAAAGTGAGCTGTATTTATAAGACGATCCACAATAACCCATATAGTATTATTTCCTATGGATGTCTTTGGAAGTATAGTGACAAAATTCATGGTGATGTTTTCCCATTTCCATGTTTGTATGGGTAATGGTTGCATAATCCATTTATACTTTTTCATTTTAGACTTCACTTACTGACATACGGGGTGATTTTTTGTATATACAATGATCTACTTTTTCATATTATCCCACCAAAAGTTCTCCCAGAGATCTCGAAACATCTTTGTGCTCCATGGTTGAATAGAGAAGGTTGAGATATGTGCATCATTAAAAATATCTTTATTTATCTCTAGATTAGATGGTACACATAGTCGTGACCCAAATCCTACAATTCCATCTTCACCGATATTGAACTTTGAAGATTTCCCATTTTATATAGATTCCACCATTTTTTGAATTTCCACATCATTTCTTTGAGCATCCTTTATTTTCTCCATAAGGGACATTTGATAAATCCTTTGAAAAATGATTGATGATTCCCATGTCTATACATTGTAAGTATAATAATATTGGATCCTTCTCAATTCTCATCATTGATAAAGATATAAGATCCTTTCTACTTAGAGAATTCACCACCTTATTTGCCTTACCAGGATGGTAGTGGATTGAGCAGTCATAATCTTTGATGAGACCTAACCATATTCCTTAGCACATATTAATATCCTTATTTGTGGATATATATTTGAGACTCTTGTGATTAATATACATCTCACACTTCTCCCCATAGAGACA
This sequence comes from Viscum album, assembly GCA_963277665.1. Classification (NCBI taxonomy): domain Eukaryota; kingdom Viridiplantae; phylum Streptophyta; class Magnoliopsida; order Santalales; family Viscaceae; genus Viscum; species Viscum album. The sequence goes on along the minus strand of OY728166.1, from coordinate 986,592,476 downwards.
ATGCTACTAGATTTTCAATGCGAAGATCACAACCACTAATTCTAGATCATGCATGGGATAGTTTTGCTCATGTATTTTCAAATTCCTTGAGGCATAGAATACCAATTTATCATTTTTCATCAATACATAGCCTAAACCCTTTTTTGAAGCATCGTTGTACACCACAAAGAGTTCTCTACTTATTGGGAGTGTGAGTGCTGGAACAATGATAATCCTCTTTTTGATCTTGATCAAGATTTCCTCATATTCTTGAGTCTAGAAAAACTTCACTCCCTTCTGTTTTATCTTGTTTATTGGGTTTGAAAATCATGATAAGTTCTTTAAAAATCATCATTAATACCCATCTAGGCCAAGGAAACAATGGATATCCATTGTAAAAGTTGGCATGGGCCACTCTTCGATTGCCTTTGTCTTGGAAGGGTCCATAGATATCCCTTTACCGGTGATAACATGCCCTAAGAATGATACTTAATCCATACAGAAATCACATTTACTATAATTTTCATATAGTTTATCCCTTCAAAATATATTCAACAAAGTATTCAAATGCTTCTCATATTCCTCCTTGCTCTTAGAGTATATCAAAATATCATTGATAAAGATTACCACAAATTTTTTGAGGTAATCCCTAAAGACTCTATTATTAAAGTCCATGAATATTATAGGATAATTAGTGAGTATAAAGGGAATCACCATGAACTCATAGTGTCCATACCTTGTTCTAAAGTAATTCTTGGGAATATCCTATTTCTTCACCTTTAATTGGTGATATCCCAACCAAAGGTCCACCTTAGAGAAATAACTGGATCCACATAGCTTATCGAACAATTCATCTATCTGTGGTAGGGGATACTTGTTATTTATTGTGGTTTTATCGATCTTATAATAATCAATGTAGAGGCGAATTGATCTATCCTTCTTCTTGACAAAGAGGACTGACACACACCACAATTAAGCACTTGGTCATATAAAACCCTTATCCAGATTCTCCTATAACTGCTTCTTTAGTTCTTCTAGATCAATGATGTCAACTCTATAAGGTGTCTTTGATATAGGTATAGATACAAGAATAAGCTCAAATGAGAAATCAACCACTCAATCAGGGGGAATACCAGGCAACTCTTTAGGGAATACATCAGTGTAATCCCTCACAATGGGCATGTCTTAAAGCACGATCATCTCCTTTATCTCAACCATTTGAGCGAGATATGATTTCTCATAAGACAATAATATTCACACTTGAGATGATGATTATGAAGGAGATTCATCTTCCTCCTTACACTTGTAAAGAATTAGAGGATGCTTCAGGATTTGAAGAGTGATCTCCCTTTCCCAACAGTTGATGTTGTATTTGTATAAATATAGTTAATCCATGCCCAATATAGCATCAAAATCCACCAAAGGGAGTATGATAAAATTTTCTGGGAGGTTCAGTCCACAAAAATTAACTGGGGAGGAGTTATGTACTTTGGATGTAGTAATTTCTCCATTCAATTTTCTCATAGATAAATCAACCTCTATATTTTGGGGTGGTGTTTGAATAGTTATACTAAACTTGAAAGATATGAAAGAACGCGTACAAAAAAGAATCAAATAGTAAGTTCGACATTCTTGAATGAATAACCAGCATACCTATCACCAAATCATTGTCTAGATCCACCTCAATAGTAGTGATAGCACAAGTCATTCCTTGTTTCCTTGGAGGTTGTTGTTGATTTCCTCCAAAAACCCTTGACTTAGGGCATTGGTTCACAAAATGCCCATGTTCCCTACAGTTGAAACACTACACTACTGGCTGAGCATTGATATGAACCTTCTTTTCTTCTTCTACGTTAGTGAGATTCTTCATCTCCCTTCGGTAGTTCTTAGCTAGATGTCATATTCTTCCACATTTGAAGCATTTTATCTTTCTCTTTAGACAGTTCCCAGGATGCTTCTTCTCACAATTTTGACACGTGGGATATTCAGTCTTCTTTACATCGTGGGATTTATTTGCAAATCCTCCCATATTAGACTCAATTTTCCGCTTTTTTTCACTGGGCCCATGAGACCACTGAGAGTCTCCAATCTCCATTTCAACCTTGAGGGCACATCAGACAATCTCTTCAAAACTGTCAAAGTCTCGAATCACAAATGATTTTCATAGACCTGACTTTAGTCCATTAAAGAAGTTATCCACCTTACTTTTAGTGTTCATGAAAAAACTAGAGACATAATTTTTAAAGCCTTGTAAAGGTTTCTCTATACGCCCCAATAGACTCATAATCCTTCTGCATAAGTCTTAGGAACTCTCTTTCCATCTTGAGATAGAGGGTTTAGGGAAAATATTTATTGATTTTTTTTCTTAAATTCCTCCCATTCCATTAAATGAATTTCCTCCATGGACTTTATATTTTTGATCAGTGTCCACCACTGATTATCTTCCCTATCAAAATGATAAACCGCCATTACAAATTTCTATTCTTTTGAGCACTAGAGGACAAAAAATATCTTTTCAATGGAGTTAATCCACTATTCCGCGAGGAGGGGATCATAAGATCCACTAAACATGGGAGACCTTTGTCGCATGAAGGATTCAATGACAACTTTCTATTTCCTTAGAGAAGGAGGGAATTATACATGATTCAAGTTATTATTCATAACTTGAGCCAGCTGAGCAAGTATTGTCATAAAGTTTTGAGCACCCATTACCATTATATTTGGCATATCATTAGAGAAATCATCACATTTCCTATCACATTTATTTTTGGAACATGTTCTTCTATTCCCATACATTAACTAAGAAAAATATAGTACAATTAGGGGGCTTGAATACTTAGAATAAAAAGGAGACATTAAACATAGATGGATAAACTTATAAAGGAAAAGTATATCCTAACTTGTGATTCCCTAGGTTTTAATCTAGATTATCCATGATCTGTTTCCTAACACATTTTCTTATGGGTATTTTTTATTCCCTTAATAATGGTTCGTAATGAGATTATGAATTTACCAAAGAATATTCCTTGGGAGTGTCAAACCAGGTACGCGGTAAGGCCCATTATCATGTACTAGGTTACCCCGAGTTAGGCCTAGAACACCTTGTTATAGTTTTCACTCCTAGGTACATCTATTCCAGAACCACATCCACTTGTATTATTTAGACAGAGATGTATTTTCTTGATAAACCACTTACTCTATACTTACCAAAATTTAGGGATGTTTTCTTAGACTTATTTTTATACCTAAGGTTCTTAATAAAGTTCTATATTTCTAATCTCTAAAAATTACTAATCTTTTCCTCCAATACCAACTATAGAGACCCTAGTCTTTTTACACATATCATTACATTATTTTAAGCATAATTAAACATAAATTTACAAGCCAATGATATTGAAGTTTAGTGTCTTGGAAGACTAGGTACATAAAACTGAAAACATGGGACTAAATAAAACATTTATTTATTTATCATCCATTATGATATTCTAAATTCCTTTGATCACTTACATCTAAATAGGATAACTTGGGGATAACATGAATAAAGGGATGATATAAAAAGCCCAGTAAGGGAATAAACATTATAATAAAGCTTAGCACATGGGTTAGAAGGCATAACATAACGATATAAAAAGGCATGGAACATGATTAAAAATAAGTAATAATAACATGGGATAATATAATAATGGATTCATAGTAATTTTTTAGCAACATAAAATACGACTTTAGTATGATTCAAGTCTTGTTTCACATAGAGGAGAACGAGTCAAGGCTCATTGCACATAGAGGTGCACGAGTCAAGGCTAACCACCAAGACCGTTGCACATAATGGATCTTGAGACTAAACATTACCCAATTCATTAGAGTGATATCTGGGTGAACCTATCATAACATGTTCATGAATATGTTTTCCACATAAAGAATCATACATAAGCAATCAAACATAAACATAAGGGTTATCCATGGAAGTAATTGGGTATCACAATTATGTCAAAAGGCCTATCAAAAGGGAATATCATAGTGGTGTCCATGAAAGGATGAATTTAAATCATAAATGGGTATTAATAAGGTAATATAGGCATATATAATGATAAGTGATGTCAAAATGAAGTGAAAAGAGACTTTAACAAACTTTAGAAATAAAACATTTTAGTACGGTTTAAGGGAGAACTTTCAAGATTTTTTAAAATGGAAAAGACATAATTGTTTGTATAAAAACAGAATTGAACCAAGGTAGTTTTTCATGATAAAATGAGTGATTTTTTAAAAATAATGTCAGCTTAAAATAGATTATGAATCACACTTGAAAATGGGTAATAATTCGGGAAGTTCCCTTAAATCGGGCTTGCTTATCGGGAAGAATTGAGTAGGGAACCTTATAAAAACATGTATATCCCTGAAAAAAAGGATGGGTGGATATTAATAAATGAGTTTGTAACATATAAAAATCATTTATAATATTTAAATAACAATAAAATAGAATTTAATTTGGTTAAAAAGAGATAAAGAATAACTCGAAGGAACATTGGAGGTTTGGGTAGAATCCCTTATCTTATGTCCGAAACGATTCTATACTTGATCTTAATATCCTAAATAATCAAATTAAATCTATAAATTAATTAATTAATAACATTTTATATATTTATATTATTTATTATACTTTTATTAAGTTCATTTATGACCCTTTTTATGGGTTATGAAATTAAATTTCATCGTTCGGGAGAGTTAGTTTCCTTGATTGTCATGATTGGTTTACTTGTATAAGTGTATGGAAAATCATGTAGAATGAGGATAGTTGTCTAGAATTAAAATTATATGTTATTAATGAACTAATAGAATATTAAAATACCATTTTTTTCATAATTTATGATGATTCATTAGATAAATTATTAATGATAATCGTTTATATTAATTTAGCATTTTTTGATCATCACAAACTAGTTTTGTTATACTATTAAATATCACATGTATCTACTATTTATATAAAATTAAATAGGTTTTAATACATATAATATAACATTTTTAACCATAAAAATAGTTTCATGATCAGAATTGAAGTTGTAATTGAAATATGAAAGCACGTCGTCCATGTAGGTGGTAAATCGGCAGCTCACGGGCATTGTTTTCTTTCTTAAAATAAAAGAGAGGATAAGATATTTGATGAATAATTATTCCAGAAACATGATAAAATTATATTATATATAATATAATGGAGTTTTCATGCCACTTGGACAAGGGTAAGTGAGGAAAAGATATGAAAAGAAAAGAACTTGAAAAGAAATTGAAAGAAAACATAAGAGGGTTTTACCTCTTGATTTCTTCTTCTTGAGAACCTCCTTAGGGGATTGGTTTTGGTCTTTTATTGAGACCAAAATCTCCTGTACATGGGGGAGAGGTTTGGGAAGAGTATTGGGCATAATTTGGACAAGGATAAAGGCTTGAGAGGTGTGAAGAGCAGAGGTGGTGAGGGGTGATATTTATAGTGGAGGATGGGGGGGGGTGTTTTTTGAGTATTTTAATCATTATTTTATTATTTTGCTCAAGAAAAAAAATCATGTTGATTCTTGAGACTAAATAAAGTAAATTGAGCATTTTAGTTCAAGATAATGATCTTACATCATTACTACATCACCCATGACTCCATAATTTAAGTATTTAGCATTTATTGTAAATTATCATATTTTACTATTCATAAAAAATCAAGTATTTTAGAAAAATCCCAAAAAATCACCCTAACCATTTTTAGACATGTAGAATTTAAAAACGAACTCCATTTTATGAAAATAATTTTCTAAATATGAGAAATTTAATTTTTAATTAAAATCATCATTTACTTGGAAAATACAAATTTTAAAATTAAAACCACTTTTGTAACACTGAAAAATTAATTAAGGACTCATAAAATTATCTCATAATCATAAGTCATCAAAATACTAATTTATGAATACATTTTTTGAAAGTAATTTTTCTTTTAAATTATTAAATTAGTAATAAAATTGTAATTAAATATTTATGACTTACAAAAATACCAACACTTAATTAATAATTTTTAAAATATTTATTTACTCATACAGTGATATAATTATATCATATTACCATTTATAATATATTTAAATTTTATTTATACTTTCATTGGTGAGGTTACTATTCAATTTTCTTGTTTACTATTCATAAGAGTCATGTTACTATTCCAAAGGTCAAGTTACTCTCCCTTTGGTATACGTTCCTTAACTTTTAGAAATTCCTTTTATTTCATTAATTATTCATTTTTAAAGTTTGTATTGTGTTCTTAATGTGATTTTATGTGATTATACTATATGAAATAATTATAAGAAGGTAATTTCATTGATAAAAGTTTTGGGTCATTACAAATCCATTGGTTCCCCTCACCCGTATTTGAGTTATAAACATATGTAATTAAAGGAGCATCTTAGGGCTTATATAGGTAGTTCAAGATGGAACTGTGATGAAACCAACCCGGATGATATGAAAGTGGATGGTTGGAATGCTACAACTCATGCCAAGACTGAAATAATGAGTTTTCCCATAAGATCACATGTTGATTTATTTTCTGCTCAATAAATCAACCATTAGGTAAGTTCATGACCAGTTCATTCATTTATTTATATATTATACACTATTTATTTTATGGATGCAAGACTGTAATCACATAAATAAATGGATTAACATGCAAATATGGAATTTAAATAAATGTATTATGTGTAAACGTTTTATTGAAATATGGTTAATCAATTAAGTAAAATTCACTTAATATTAATAGGAAATTTAAAGGATAAAATAAGAAATCCTTAAGAATAATAAATAAAATTCATCAACTTAATATTAAGTCAGAATAAGTCTCCCATTACTTGATCCAGAATGAAATCCATAAAACTAAGTGTTTGACCAACCCTCATTGGGACACTTACTTTTATAGTGGAGTTCTTATGAAAGTTTTGGGTTAACTTAACCAATTTTCATCATGAGAAGCAACACTCATTAGACTTGATGCAACTTGGAGGCAAGTGTTGAGGAAATATGAGTAAGGGTTTTTGGATTGGGGAGTCTACTCAACACATCAAGGATATGCAAGCCTATAGTTGGGAAAGACTTGACTACCTAAACACCTTTTAGTAATTGATCGATCCCTCACTTTTGTTATGAGAAGGGGCAGATGGATCCTTTCAACTAGAGTGTCTGAGAAACTAGAAATTTCAAGTCTAATGGTGAGGGCTGTTGGGACTTGATAAAATAATGAGATACTTAATAAAATTAAATTCATTATGTATCATATAAACTGTAATCAATTAACATACTAATAATCTACTCTTTTATGATTTTAGAATAATGGAAAGTTCATCATCCACATTATCCTTGCGATCAATCTTGGACAAATACCATCTCCTTAATGGAAGTAATTTCTAGGAATGGTTCAAATGACTATAGGTTGTTTTGAACCATGAATGAAAATATTATGTGCTAAAATACTTGCTGCCTAATCCACCTGCTAAGAAGGTGAGTGATGGAGAGTTCACTATCTATGATAAACACTTGAGAGACACAATCAGAGTTCAATGTTTAATGATTTATTTAATGTCTAATGAACTCATGAAGTCACATAAAGACATGAATGCTTATAGAATTATCTAGAAACTTCATGGTCTATATTATAAGAGATCTCAATATGAACAGTTTGAGATATCCAAGGCACTCTTTCAGAGTAAGCTTGGATAAGTTGCATCGGCGAGGACTCATGTAGCCAAACTCATTGGCTACATTGATAACTTAGAGGTTATAGGGTTTAAAATACATGATAAAAAACACATTGATCTCATTCTATCATCAATCCCTAAACAATTCTCTAGTTTTGTTTTTAATTTCAATATGAACAACATATAGAAGTCTCTTCCATATCTTCTCACATTGCTTTGACAAATTGATAAGATAACAAAGCTTAAATGCCTTATATCCTTATGGTGAATAAAATGAATGACCAAGTGAAGTGATCTAAGTCCAAATATTCTTTACAATACCCTTATAAGAAGAGAAAGATAAAGTGTCAATCAAGGGAATAGGAAACTATCTATTTTACATGTGGCAAGAAGGGTCACTGGAAGAAAAACTGCACCCAGGAAAAGGAGCAAGGGAAAGCTTCAGGTGCATTTGTTATCAATTATAATAGATCTTTTTCTACAAATTGGGTATTGGATACAATATGTGGTGTTAACATATGTATTCAAATATAGTAACCAAGTAGATTTTGGAATATTTCTTAGGGTGAGGTAGACCTATGATCATCCAATGGATCCAGACTTCCAATCATGGGTTATTGGGAACTACCACCTTACATTGTCAATAATAATGATCTTGGTTTTAAAAGATTTATATTATGTTCTATCTATTACCAAAAACATTTTTTTTGTATACAGACTTGATATAGATGGATTTATTTTCAAATTTGAGAATAAATGTTATTTATTTTATAAAATGGTAAGGAATATTTAAAAAATAGTATTTATGTGTTGAATTATTTGAACCAAGTAATGGTAATTGATAAAGAAACTAATTACATGACTCATACCACAACCAACTATGACATCACTGGCTAGTTCACATAAATGAAAAGTGTTTGATAAAATTACACCAAGATGAATATTTAGATTTCTTTGAACTAAAATCATTCAGTGTATGTCACGCATGTTTATAATAAAAAATGACCAAAGACACATTTATTAGAAAAGGTTAAAGGGCCAAATATATTCTTAAATTACTTTATACTGATGTGTGCGGAATATTTTTAGTTGAAACAAGGGGTGGTCACTCGTACTTCATAACTTTTATTGAGGATTTTAGTAGATATGGATATGTCTTCTTAATAAGGTATAAGTCAGATTCTTTTGAAAGATTCAAAGAATTTAAGAATGAAGTTGAGAAACAACTTGTCAATAAGATTAAGAAAATCCACTCACATTGTGGTGGATAATATCTTAACCGAGACTTCATTGATTATTTACAGGAGTTTGGGATTACTTTCCAACTCACTCCTCCATATACACCATAAATGGAATGGTAAGGAACCATACCCTATTGGACATGATGAGATCAATGATGAGTCATGCGAGTCTTCCACTATCCTTTTATGGATATACGTTATAGATAATAACACAAATACTAAACTAGGTTTCAACTAAAGCAGCATATGATATTCCACACCAATTTTGTAGTGTAAAGAAACTCGTATTTCCATGCTTATATATGTGGGGTTATGAAGTGTTTGTTAAGGCCTCTTCAAGAAAAAAACTTGTACCAAGGCACAAAGTGTACCTTTATAAGACACCCCGATGAAATAAGGGTATATTACCCATATGAACCTTCATAAAATAGGGTAATAGTGGAAAGACACACCATATTCCTTAAGAGGGATCAAAACTCTAAAAGATATAGTGGGAGCGAGATAGAATTTGATGAAGTCTAGGTTCAAGGTACACAAGAGTTGGCATAGGAAAAAATTCCACAAAGCCCTGTGGAAGAGAATGTTTTAGAGACACAAGTACCATTCAAGAGTATAAGAGAGGTTATAGAACCTAAAAGATATGTTTTTCTAGTCACCAATGATGGTGACTCATTATTAGTTGATAATAACGATCTTGTACCCTACAAGGAAGTACTAAGTGTCACATATGTTTCCAAGTGAAAAGAAGCAATGAATTATGAAATAGATTCCATGTACCAAAACCAACTTTAGATTTTTGAAGATTCTCCAGTGGATGTAAATCTTGTTGGTTGTAAATGGGTATTTAAGAATAAACTGGACATGGGTGGAAAATCCAATACTTATAAGGAAAGATTGTTGCAAAAGGGTTCAAACAACATCAATACATAGACTATAATGAAACATTTTTCACCAGTTTATATGCTAAAATCCATCATAATTATAATTTCCATTACAGCTTTCCATGACTATGAAATTTGTAAAATATATGTCAAAATAGCTTTCCTTAATGGGAACCTTCAGGGAGATGTCTATATGAAAAAAAATTAAGGGTTTGTGATCCGAAATGATGACAATAATGTATATAAATTTAAAAAAAAACATTTATGAATTAAATCAAGAATCTAGATCATGGAACATTCAATTTGATAAATCTATAATGAAATTTGGTTTTATAAATAATTAATGTGAGCCTTATGTCTATAAGCGTTTTAGTGGGAGTAAAATCATTTTCTTAATAGTTTATATTGATGAAATACTACTTATTAGAAACAAAGTGATAGTTATACAATATGTTAAAGTCTGATTAAATAAATGATTCTCCATAAAGGACTTAGGTGAAGAAACATATATTATTGGGATCAAGATCCATCGTGATATATCCAAGAGGCTTCTTGGTCTAAGTCAAGGTATATATATTGACAAGATACTAAGGAGATTTAGTATGGAATAATCTAAGAGGGTATTATTTCCAATGTCACATGACATTCATATTTCCAATAAATTGTGTTCCCAAACACATGAGGAAATAAGAAGGATGGAAAGGACTCCATACACATTGACGACTGGGTTATTCATGTATTTTAGGATATGCACTAGGTTATATGTCACCTATGCCTTAAGTGTGGTAGGAAGATATCATGCTAACCCAGGTGATCATTATTGGATGGCGGTCAAGACTATCCTTAAGTATTTAAATCGTACTAAGAATATATTCTTAGTCTACAGAGGATATGAGTAACTAGTCATTAGAGGATATGAAAATGCTTATTTCCAAACAGATCAAGACGACCTAAAATCGTATATGGGATACATCTTCACTCTCAATGGAGGTGCTGTGAGTTGGAAGAGCTTAAAAAACTGTGGTTGAAAATTATACAGTAGAATCTGAGTATATTGTAGCTTCTAAGGAAACTAAAGAATTAGTTTGGATAAAAAACTTCATCTAAGAGATTGATGTGGTACCTAGCAGTAAAAATCATATCACACTATATTATGATAATACTAAAGTGGTGACCTTTTCAAAGGAACCAATGTCACATAAGTGGATGAAACACATACTTTAGAAGAAGAATATCTTGAGGGATTTTTCTCAAATAGGTGAAGTTGCAGTGATCAAAATATCCTTGAAAGAAAACGTGACTGACACCTTGACCAAAGCCTTAACTCAGTAGAAACATGATCATCATGTGAGGTCTAGCGGACTGAAATTTGTAGGTAGTTGGCTCTAATCCAAGTGGGAGTATGTTGGAGTTGGTATTCTAGAACTAAATATTTATAATTTGGATTATATGTATATTCAAATATTTTAATATTAATAAAATATATTATTACATATTGTTCATTGTTTCGTATAACTTTAATGTAATAATGTCCTAAAGTATATGATGCATTGATAAGGTTATAACAGTTTCCCATAATGATGAGAACCTTGAATTTTCATGACTATATTCTTAAATATAGTTCTAAGGTCAGATAAAATACTATGATGGGAAATGTAGAATGTTGAATGTTAGGTGTGAGTACTTATAAGCATATGAGACTTCTTCTCATGAAGTTCGCACTTAGTAATCTCCAAGACGGGAGATTATGAGAACATATATACCTATAAAAATTCCATATGTTTATGTGACATCAGATATTCCTATCTACATGCATGTGTAATGGTACTTAAAATTTAATATTATTATTAATTCTTGTCATAAATCACATACATTGATGTACTGACAAAAAATGTGATGCCATATGTTCATGGGAAGTAGGGTACGTTGGGTGCGTCACAAATGACATGTTATTAAAGTTGAGAAAAGATTTTCCCCTTAAATATTAATGGAAGTTGATATATTGGAAATTTTATTGAAATGGAATCGTCATATTAAATTCCATGTACATGGTGTAATGATGAGTTTATTTTAGATATTCAAAGAAAGACATATCATGCACATTGGTTTGTGACATGTGTGTGAAACCTTCTTGATGAGATATTGTGATAAAGAGATTATATTACACAATAAGTGTTTGTGTATGGTTTCAATGTTGTGACAATAAATTCTTTCTCTTGGGTTCCTTGACCTGTTTCTAAATAATAATCTTGGACTTTAGGCGAGCCCACCTAATGCCAATGAGAAAGAAGTTGAATCAAAAACCTAACCCTGGAGGAGACAAGTAACTTGAATCACAAAACTAATCTCGGAGGAGTTAGAAGAGAGAATTATGACCACCAAAATGTGTGAATTCATGAAAGAGTAAATGAGATGCTCAGCAAGCAAGAATAAAAGTTATAAAATAAATCATTAAAACCCAATCAACAAGTAAAACAACCAGAATAACACTGGTGACATAGGGAGTGAGAGGGGATTAAAGGGAGATAGAGAGGAGTTTGGTAATATTACTTAATTGGGTAACTATATATATAGATATTATAGAGAGAGGAGGAAAATATAGGCCCAAAATGTGTCAATAATTATAGTTTCCTTCTTTGAACACCAAATTTGATGTATTTATTGGGTAAGCGACAAGCCACTCTCCCAACCTTCCAAGTTTAGTAGTTTATTCTAAACAATTTAATTTCATTGGAAAATAAATCTAATAAAATTAGAATTAAAATATAATTATACCAAATTTGATATAGACATTTAACCTAGAAAATAACTTGAAATGACTATAATTATTAAAATGTAAAATTATTTATTAATTAATTTTTTAGTATCATTTATTAAATTATTCAATATTTTCATTTTTTTCTTGAATTGTGACTTGAATTTTCTCATAAATAATTTTTTAATAGAAACTAACCCCATAAAAATCATACTCTTCCTAGTATAACCCCCAGTGAAGCAAGTACCAAACTCTAGGTCTTGAATGAATCCCATGGTTGAACTGGGTAAAATTGTTCCCCCTCACCCTACCTAGGATCATCAAGGAGGCTAAACCAATGATAATTAAATTACGATGTTAAGTCATAACCAACAAGAATTAAACTCTTTATTTCAAGGAACCAAGTGAATAACCCTAACCACCAGACCTTCCTTGTGGGGAAAATGAATAATTTTTTTAAAATAAATTTATTGATAAATCTATATTATTAAAATAAAATTTAAATATCATATTTAGGGATGAAAATGGGTACTTGAAAATTTGGTATCATATCCTACCTGACTTTATTAAATCGGGTCTGAGTACCTTTTAATAGGTTTCAGGTTCTATGACTACTGCTTGATTATTAATCGGGTAAGGTGTAAGGACTAGTCTGGGATATGCCTAACACTGAGAGGGGGGTGAATCAGTGTTGGGGAATTTTTAAACAAATTTCAAATTTTTATCCCTGTACCTATTATACCTGTTAGGATATTTATTATTTTATTCAATTTTCCCTATCGCATGAAAGTATATGAAAGCAGTAAAGATAACACAATATTCACTACTCAACAAGAGTAGCTACATCCTTATCATGGTTAGAAATAATCCTGACTAAACAACCACTATAAAATAATCATTTTGTGTGGTTATAATGAATAGGGTATACCCTTACACTCATGAAGCACTTTGAAAACAATCCAATAGTTCATGTTTTACAGCTCTTGGCTAGATCTTTATACTACTTTCCAAGATAGTCTTCTCCTTATTGATAAGGGTTTTTAACACTAAGAAAGTCATCCACCTATTGAGTCTTGTCTGATGTCACAATTCTGCTTTGTTCTTCCACAACCTTCTTCTTCACTTTGTTACTTGAAAAGCATCATGCAAGAAACTCCTCTTATCTCTTACAGGAAGCAAACTTGATAGCTACACAATCTCCTTCTTCTATCAGTCATAATAATATGAATGTGTTGTGGACTAATGAATACTAAATTTTCTTTGACCAAAATTATAATAAACTTATATAAATTTGGTCACCAAATCTTCTTCTCTTCTTCTTTCTTCTTCTTAAGTGCAAAACCATATGCAATGATATCTTATCTTCTTCTTCTTTCTAAAATCACAAAAAATTACTTTATGATTATTAAATCAATTAAGATCATCTCAAATTAGCATCATCAGAATTAATATGCCCTGAATAATAAATAGTCTTTAAGTGGGAACACTCTATTCTTATTTGATATACAATAATATGGAATATTGCAGTAGTGTTAGGATCTCCCTTCCTTCTTCCTTAGTAAATATATGAGTTTAGGTGTATGTCAATTTCTTCTTCATACTAACAAACTATGTGTGTTTGTTCTTCTCTATCTGTTGTGTATCAACTAGGTACACACATGGTTCTACATGATCTTTCTTCTTCATGGAATGTCTTACATCCTCTGTAAAATACCTTGCACCACATGGTGTGAGTGCTTTGTGGACAACATTCCCTTCTATGAACTACCTCTACTTCGCAGATGACTAATGCCCCGTGTACTGTCAATGCTCCGCCTACTGTTAATGCTCAGCATACTATCAATGCTCAGTGTACTGTCAATGCTCCACTTACTGTTAATGCTCAACATACTGTCAATGCTCCACATACTGTTAATGCTTCATAGACTACCCTTTCTCTGTAGATGAACTTTGCTTCACGGTCCGCCTTTCCTTCCGAGGATAACTTTTTCTTCTGTAATCTGCCTTCTCTTCTAAAGACAGTCCCCTCTTCCACAAACTAATGATTCTTCCATGGACTGCCTCTACTTTGTGGACCACTTCTTCTTCCACGTATGAATGATGCCTCACATACCAAATCTCCTTGGAAAACTACCTTTGTTTCGTGGAATCCTCTTGCTCTACAGACAACTCTCCTCTACCAAGACTCCTTATCTTTCACATGATTTATTCCTCGAGAACTATTCCAGACTTAACTGAATTTTTCCTTCAGTGATGATCTTTTCTATTGAATTTAACTCTGCTTAATGATCTGATCAGGGGTCCTTATATAGGCAAATAGATCCAAAAATCCCATTAATCTGATTTACTCAAATTTCAATGTGGTACAACCTTTACCAAGGGCTTTTCTCCTCCTGTGAACCATTTTTCCCTTCGCGGTTCGTGTAGAAACTTATCCTCCCACAAAACTTTTTTCTTTCTATGGATGCGTAACACATTTATTTCCTCATGACAGATGATCTCTTCCACAAATGGATCATCACCTATCATCCTAAAATGAAACAGATTTCACGTACCCCAAGCCTCCCGCGAACCGTGAGCCTCCCATGAACCGTTTTTCCTACGCGGTTTGCATACCATGCTTCACAGTCCACATAGTGATGCTATCTGAAATCCTTCCTTTTCTAATTTTCTTTCACTGCTCCACATATATCCTATGTGGTCCATGAACTTTCCTTCATGGAAATCCTTCCTTTTCCAAAAAACAAATCCTGATTTTGAGGCCCAAAAATTTGGCAAACACTGGGAAATAATACCACCTTAAAATATGCTTCAGCAACCCCAACCATAATTATTTGTGGTCATATGATTTTATCACAAACCTTATCTATCATGATTTTTAACCTTTGATCGATCATCTTCAGCACCATCATATTTACCATGGAAAGTATTGCACCTTCCCTATTTTTCAACAACAACCTTCTTTCCAATAAAATCTGAATAATATTGGAAACACATTTAATCCCCCTTTTACTTCATAAGGCTTGAATAAAAAGTTCTCCAAACAAATTATGATATTTTTAAAATAAAAATCATCAAAGCATCTTCATATTTACTAGGATAATTATTCTACAATGAAATCCAATGCCACCAAATGAATCCATTACAATTCTTTACGTATCCCCTTGAAACTCAAAGTATTCAAACCATTCATATGTTTCTTGGGATATCAATACTTGAGGACTTCATCCAATATCCATTAACTTTGGAACTTCTTCATCATATTTACCATAAAAAGATCTTCTTATCTCATTGATCACTATTGACAATTGATGACAATCAGTTGACAATAAATACAACCCATGCATAAAGTGGGATCTTCATAGGGTTTAGATATTAGTGATAGGATACCCAAACCTAATTATTATTATTTTTATTCAATTTGTTCAAAAACATCATTCAGGGTGTCTAGTGGCCGGCGACCGACCAGTAGGGTGTGACGGTGGGGAGGCGCACAACAACGACAAGCAAGGAGCAATTTGGAATCCCTAAGGTGCATAGAGGTTTATAAGGCTCTGTACACCTCAATGTTTTTGAACAACGCCCTACCCCATGATGCAGTGTGCCTCCCCTCTACGGTTCCCCACTAACCAATCACCGATGAAACCTACTTAAAATAAATAAATAAAAAACCAGTTTTGTTAGTGGAGATTAAAAAAATTAAAATAAATAATAAACAGGTCCTCGTATTTAAATATATAATATTTAATTAATCAAATTCAGATTAGGGTAAAATCTAAACTCATATACCTAGATTTGGGTAGGTTTTATTGGGGGGGGGGGGGGAGACCCAATAGGTGCAACTTGCAAAGTCACCAAATGTTCAACCATCAAAAATAATTTCTTAAATCCATTGGAAATTCAACCTCTAAACATCATGCATAGTGGATAGACCAAACCTCCTAGAATAAGAGCTTTAGAACTTAAGAATCTTGAATATACCCTAAATCACCACACACACATTCTTCTATTGAACACACACACAAGTATACAAAAAAACCAAAAGAAACGCGGCAAAATTAAAAACACTTCTGGATTTATGTGGTTTGTAATTTCTTCCTAATCAATGGGAGAAGACTATAAAATAATATTCCTCTAAAATCATAGAGATTAAAACTTTATTACTTATCAATTATGTGGACCAATATAAGTAAATAATCACATTTTTCATGACCCGACCCACCGAGGTCCGACCCATGACTACCCCAAGCCCACCTCCAATAGGCCAAGGGCTGACGACTAGTGCCGAGTAGGAATATCCTATAAATGGGAGGCATTGGCCTAATGTACCTGTAAAAATGCACACATATCTAAGCCTAAAAAATTATGAAATGTAAAACAACTAAACAAATTCATGCATACATCTACAATCCCACAACCATAGCACAACAGTAAAGTACTGAAACAAAAAAAGGGACCAAATACAAGCCCAAAAAAACTATAAAGAGTCCAACCTACTCTAAGGGAGAGGACTAAGGTCAAATGAAAGATTCTAGAAAACACCTTGATCTGAGAAGCTCCATATATATTCCAACATCACTACATCCTCCAAGGACACTATCTACAGAGTCATCATCTCCATAAGAAACGATAAGTGTGGGCAGACCCCATATAGGGGTGAGTATAATAATACCCAGTAAGACACACTAAAAACAATAAACATGAATCATCAAGTATATTTAGATCAATAAAAGATATAAAGATCAATTCATAATAGAAAATACCTAGATATACTTAGGAAGGACACCACACCACCAGGCGATCGTAACCAACAACCAGCTATAGGATTTTGCTCGAAGCATTGCTCATTCTAGGAGAATCCACTCAATGGGAAATCTATCACCGAAGACTCTCATCAAAGAGGTCTAGATCATTAATCCAAACCCAAGAAAGATCATTGGTCTCTAAAGACCCTGATACTCAAATAGGGGTTCACACCCAAGACCACTAGGGGATACCACAAACCTAATCTGGATTAACCTGCTATGTAGGGGGTCATATGCCAATGATACCAAAAACCCTACTGATATAGCCTTCTGGATGGAGGATAAACACCTTGATCAAGGATGTTATTACAATTCCAAAAAACCCCACCTAGGGTATAAAGATGATAGATGATCACACTATAGTCTCACGGAGGGACCCCAAAAACTCTATCTGAGATTCATCCTTTAGAGAAGATCACAATCCTGTGACGTGGAGGAAATACCGCACTGTACCCTTGAGGGAATAGACCAAGGAAACACACTCAACCAAGAATGTTCCATACTAAATAAATGAAGGGCTAAAAACACCCTTTGAGGGGGTACATGAAATATACTAGGGTGGTACACAACATGTCCAACTATCCCCAAATACACCTGTGTGTTAAAGCCTCACACGACATGTAAACCTCAATATACATGACATGTGAGTGGAACACATAGCGTGTAGAGGTTTTATGAAAGCTTCCTGTGTTGTTTTCCATGTTTTTTTACTTTGGCCTACCCATGTACCAACCTGTGTACAAGTCATGTCCATATCCAAGTACAGGGCATGCCACTAGCTGTGTACTCCTAGCCATGTTTGTGTACTTTATGAAGTACACATCGACCCATCTCAGAGGGGTCACACAATGTTTGATACTTAACTCTAGCCAAAACCCTAGCACCACATCTAGGGGGTCCCACACGACATGTAATCTGGAAGTACATGTCGCGTTGATCAGGATTGTCCAGAATTCTTGGTTCCTCTTATGTGTCATTTGCCACTTCATTAAAGCCACACCTTATTAGAATCTATAGATCCAGGGCTAGACAAGACTCTCGCTACTGAAGATCATATATTTGGCCTTCAAATATACTTAGAAAACATCATCTTGATCCATCCGTAGCTTCATCTTACACCACTCGAGAAAAACGAATCCCACCGGTCTGGTCTCGTTCCTCCTCGATTTTTCCACAATCATTTATAATCCTCCAATTATAACCTCTATCACATGTCATACCTATGGTATTGATCCGTTGAATTGAATAACTATTGTGTAATGATCAAATACCGGGTAATCATCGAACCAAAATCTAAACAAAATACCCATGATGAACACATGAATAGTTGGGGAAGAAATCCAAAATAACATCAAAAGTGATGAATGAATCTCGACATTTGTTCATTTGACCTCGATCTATTATTGTAGAATTAAAAAACGAAGAGGGATAATCACAATGAACAAAATATAAATTTCATTAATTTAAATCTATCGACAATGCACATATCAATTATGTTCAGGAATTGATCTACATTCATCCAAGATTAAAGAACAAGATAGAAAACATAGAATCAAATATCCTACCTAGAGTTTGGATCGATCTTTGATGAATAATGGTGCTGTGTTTTCATTGTTGATGAGATCCATGAACTCTACTTGTGCAACGATCCACGATCTGGTCTTGATCCATCATCGTTTTCCAAAAACACTCTCTAATGGTTATCTAGATCCTCGGGGTTTGAGTGAAAAACCCTGAGGAAATAGCATAAATGTATACTTATAGGAGAATTTGGTTGCTATGTCAAAAATAAATAAAATCAATCAATCAATTTATTTATTTTATTCATTTATGTCTATGATGAATTTTCCACAAATGGACCATGTCTAAAATGATTATGTCACACCTATAGTGAAACCCGCATTCTAAACTCAATAGTGCCCAAATATTTCTGACCCGACCCCCACTCAGGAGTTATTACGCTTTTTTAGGAAAATTGTGTGCACATTCTATTTAATATATTTAATATATTTCAAACATTTATTATGGGAACACAGAGCATTATTATCACACACCATCTAAATACATTCTCTAAAAAATAATCCATATAAAATTCAAAAATAATACATGGAAAATTTGATTCATTACATTCTCCGCATATTGGGATTTTTCATCCTAAAAAGAGAAAAAACTACTAAAAAAGATGGGGGTACTAGGCTTGAATATGGGTCCCTCGCTCCTTGGTTCTCTCTTGAAGGTTCCCGTGCTACCACCAGACACACACTAGGGGAATAGATCACCCACTAAGGATCATCTCCTACTGATCCTTGATCTCCACCGGGTACTCTACAAAGGTAGCCCCATTATCACTGTCCAGCTCTCTCCATTGGATAACGTGCGATGTACCATGCATGTACCTCCTCAATTGCGACACGTGGAAGACATCGCGTACCTGGTACAACTACGATGGTAGATATAAGTGGCACACCACCTCTCCAACTCTACACAGTATCTAGAAGGGTCCAATGAATCATATATATAACTTGCTACTAGACCAAATCTTCATAATCCACATCGTGGTGAGACCCTCAGGAACACATGGTATCCCTCCTCGAACTCCATAGGTATCCATCGTCAGTCTGGATAAGACATCTGATGAATCTCTGTAGTCCTTATCTGCTCCTGGATGATCTGCACCTTCTCTATAGTAGCTCACACCAACTTTAGGCACATGAGTGTTGAATCGCTTGGATCAGTACAACAAAGTGGTGACCTACAGGGTCACCCGTACAAATCCTCAAATGGTTACATACAAATGGTGTAATGATAGATGTTGTTTTTCATAAATTCTACCAAGGGTAAATGATCCTACCAACTAATACAAAAGTCCAACATGTAAGATCATAACATATCCTCCAAGACCTAAATGGTTCACTCTGTCTGGCCATTATTATGGGGGTGAAACTCCATGCTCAAGTGTAACTGAGTCCCAAAGGACTCTTATAATCCTCTTCATAAATGTGATGTGAAGTGATCATCATAGTCTAAAATGATTTTTAAGGGAAATTTAAGGAGTCATACTATCTTCTGCACATAGAGGAATCCCAAGATCTCTACTGAACTCTGCTCTCAAATAGCTAGGAAGTCAGCTAACTTGGTGAGTTAATCTACAATCACCTAGATGGAATAATATCCCATATATTTATGTGGTAACCTCATCATGAATTACATTTATATCCCATATCACTCCCACTCTGGAACCTCAAGGTGTTGAGATAAATCCATTGGAACCTGGTGCTCAGCCTTCACCTGCTGATAAGTGAGGCATTAAGAGATAAACTATGCAACTCCCTTATTCATTAATGACCACCAAAACTGAGGTCAGAGGCCCCGATACATCTTTTTCAAATCTATATGTACCACCAAAGGGGATATATTAAACAACTTCATCACCTCCTCCTGCAATGTCAAAGGTATCATCATCCATCCTCTTAAAAGGATAACATGCTCCCCACATTCATAATATCTATCTGGAGAATGTCTAGTGGATATATGAATATGTAAGGTCTCACTATTAGTATCTCCACACTAATAATCTCTTAAAAACTATAAAAGTGGTGGGTTAAAAACCATAAACTGAAGATATTAAGCACTATACTTGTCCACTAAGGACAACTACAACAAGGCAGACTGCTCTGACCCCTCAACCAACATTTGAGAACAAGATCTCCTATTGAGAGAATATACCACCATGTTCCCCTTTCTAGGATTATATACAATCTAAAAATCATAGTCCTAAAGGAATTCTAGCCATCACCTCTATCTCAAGTCAATATCATTCCAAGAGAAGATATACTTGATACTATTCTGGTCAGAATAGACAATAAACCGCTCACCCATTAGGTAACATCACCACATCTTCAATGTGGAGACTACCACTGCTAACTTAATATCATGGGTCATGTAGTTCTGCTCATGTGGTCTAAAAAATGTGAACCATAGAAAATCACTTACTATCTCTATATCAGAGCACAACCTAGTCTGGTCCCTGATGCATCACATGATACTACATATTCAACACCCTCCTCTAGAAATCTCAAGATGGGAGTACTCGTCAACCTCTACCTCAACTCCTAAAATCATTTCTATCACCTTTTGGTCCACATGAAAGGTTACCCATTTTAGGTGAAAATTTTCAAGGGTGTTGACTCTCTAGAGAAATCGAGTACAAACCTTTGATAGTAACCTTCCAACCCAAGGAAACTCTGCACCTTGGTAACACTCTTGGGTGGCTCCCAAGCAAGAACTACCTCAACCTTTGCTAAATCCACTGCTACTCCTGCCTTTGAGATAACATGTTCCATAAAGTGGACTTATCGAATCCATAATTGAAACTTCGAGAGATTTCTATAAAGTTGGTGCTCTCAGAGTGTGTCCATGACCATCCTAAAGTGTTTCACATGCTCATCTTTAGACTCTAAGTACACTAGGATGTCATCAATGAATAATACCATAAACTGGTCTAAGAAAGGTTGAAAGATCCGGTTCATGAGTCCCATGAACATTACTGGGGAGTTCATTACATCAAATGACATCACCAAGTACTCATTGTGGATATATAGACATTTGATTGTCGTCTTTGGTATATCCCCATACAACACTCACTGTTGGCAATGGCCAGATCTAAGTTCAATCTTTGAGAACTATTTTACCCCTCTCAACTAATCAAAGAGGTCGTAGATCCTCGATAGTGGATACTTATTCTTCATGGTCACCTAGTTCAAGCGTCAATAATCCACACATAACCTCAAGATACCATCCGGATTCTTGGTGAACAACACTGGGGATGCCTAGGAGAAATACTAGGTCTCACAAATCCATTCATCTAAAAGTCCTCCAACTGCATCCTCAAATCACAAATCTCCACAGAATCCAATATGCTGGTGCAGATATCGGAGCCATCCTAGGATGCAATTCAATGCAGAATTCTATCTCTCGGTGGGAAGGTAAACCTGGTATGTCCTTGAGAAAGACGTCCTCATACTCCTCCTCCACCACAATAAACTAATAGCCCATAACATCCACTGCTCTAAGAGTCATGCTAGATAACTGGTGATTAATAAGCTACTCTCTCCTATGCCTAAGTCCGTCATTCTCTTCCAAGGTTTTATTTTCACCCACAAAAGAAAACCTAGTCCCATCACTACAGACACACCACATCATCTACCTAAAACAATTGATCTGGGCATGAACCATGGATAGCCAGTCCATACCTAAGATGACATCATAATGCCTCATCATTGCTACAAATATATCTCATACAAAACTCTCACGTCCAAGTGTCATATCACACTATTGGAATAAGTGAACTACTGGAAAGTGGGGCCATCCCCATGAATTTATACCCATGGTTTACAAGAACAATGGGTATAGAGTTCCTAGATCCAGGCTATACCAATGGTTCATTAAAACCATTGGTATAGATAAAGATATACCAATGGTTTTTTGAAACCATTGGTATATTTTGGGCCATACCAATGGTTTTTAAAAATTTTGGTATAGACTTTGCACATATCAGGCCACTCCCAGCCTCCCCCCATTCATCCACGATCCCCTAACCTAATTTCCCTCTCATCTAGGCGAGCAACCACCTGAGCAAGTGACAATCTCCCATATCCTCCAACAATCTACTCTATTTCAATCATTTTTTAGATTCAAATATTATTCAACATCACATAAGTGAGTTCTGGATCTTTTTTCTCTTCTACTTAGTATTGTTTTAATTTTTATCTATGTAATCATGTGATCAATATAATACAATATTTGTTTTTATACCATTTAAATATATATTTAGTTATTTTTTGGTTTATGTTTTTACATTCTAGACTTTATGAGTTTTTGTTCATGCCAAGAAGTAAACCATTCCAACTATTTTAAATTGTTTTGGATGTGGTTTGATTTTCTTTTTGGTTTAGTGACTTTTATTGGTTTTCCTATTATTTTTATAGTATTATAGATATTGTTTTTTGTGCTGCTCCTTAGAGTGGTAGTGTGTGTGGATATTTGAGTATAGGTATTCTTATTGTGCTGTTTTGGATTTGTTTTATAGTTTGGTTGGAAGTTTTTGTGTCTTTATTATTGTGTGGGTTCCCACTAAACCCCAAAATAAGATTTTATTCAAATAAATTATTTGAATTTTCATTTTGTATTTTTCATGCCAAGAAGTAAATAGATGCATCATGAAGCATGGATGACCATGACCAGATTATGCCATAGTTTATGATCATGTCATGAAGCTCTAATCAACATGAAAATAAAAACACATTATCTATGAATTTATTTAATTAATTTAATATCTATTTACCATGAAATCCATGTTCAAATTTAAAATAAAAGAGGCATGTTAAAATAATTATCATCAAGTTTGTTGATAATGAGAAAGGGGATTAAGGAAGAATGCCATATGAGATTAAAAATATTTATCTTTGGGAATATATAAGGCTAAATTTATTGAGGTTTATTTTTATAAATATAATAATTAAACATGATATTATAATTTAATTATTGCTTAAATCATTGATTAGGGGATGAATGAGCCCGAAGTTTTTTGATAAAGGCTGGATTTACTTGACAATTTGTCTATATTTTCCTTTGAAATCATGTGTCGAATAATTCATTAAATATTTATTTATGATCTATGGATTAAATCCTCCATATTTATGCTCTATCACATATTCTATATGTTTTATTTAATTATTTTCATCACCCTATCATATATATCATGAGAGGGTGATCTTTATTTCTTCCTAACACGTGATTAAAGGGGGGTTATACTAGTGTGTATATGTATTTTTATTTAATTAATATTGTGTTTTAGGTTAAATTATCTCCCCTCCCTCTCTACCTTATTTTTCATTACATATACATTGTGTTTTTATTAAGGGAGTGTTTTATAATGCAGTTTCTAGAATATTAATTTCACTATAACCATTGGGTATGATAGGATCTACATTTAAAAACAATTTTTAATTACCATTATCACTAATGAACTAAAGTATATGACCATTAAAAGGGTAATTTATGAGAGAGTGAGATTAAATCACTTAGATTGGTGTGGGAGGAGGGGTGACTTAGACATAATTACAATGAAAATAAGAAGTCATTGCCATATTCTAGATCTTTATGTTAAATTAGTAGATATTATGTAGTATTTCTTCTGCTACCATGTTCTTTATATCGATAATTTTGATCATTTTATTCTAGTTTTGATCTATGAACTATATTTTGGGATGTTTGAAGTATTATGATCATTTGGGCTGTAAGAATTTGTTTTTATGAAACTATAGTTTTTTCCTTTGTTTTGATCTTGTTGATTGAGTCGTCATAGTTAAAACCTTGGGTAGTATTTTGTAGTGTCTCAACATTATTCAAATTATCCACCATGATAGTGAATTATTAAATGTCAGGGATACCCACCTTGGTTCGTTATGTGTAGTCATTGCTTATAGCATATGTTATTTGTCTTATTCTTTGTCTTTCTAGCTACTAGTATGCTTTTATAACTTTCATATTAAAATTGGTTGAAATTAATTTTTTAATTATGGTTTACATTGTTGATTGGAACATATTTTTTTCCTTATAATAGAATGGATAGAAGTTGGATGTATCATAACGATCATATTTCAACTAAGTTTCAAAATAATTTGGATTTTTTTTAGATTTTTCATTTAACAATGCTTTAGATGGAGGTTTTATATAGTGTCTATGCTATAATTGTGTTGGAAGACCATGATTAATATGGGAAGAAGTTAGATACCATATAAATAAATTTTTATTTCAAAAAAAAAACTATTATGTTTGGTATTACCATGGAGAGACAAGAGAATCCTCTACTATTTATGAACACAAAGAAAGAAGTGGTAAGGAGAAATTAATATTTTATTGGTTTCTATTTATGAATCATCATGAGAGAGAGAGAGTATATCAGTTAAAGAAGGCAATCATATCAATACACATGAGGAAATGACCAAACATGATGATGTTGAGAGAGTGAAAAATCTAATGGATGATTCTAGAACTCTAGTATATTAAGGATGTACTAAATTGAACAAGTTGGAATTTTTAATGAGTTATATCATGGAAAAACCATGTATGAAATTTTCAATACCACCATTTATTATATTCTTACATTTTTGAAAGACTTTCTTCTTGATGGTGCAGATATTCCCTCAAATCATTATAAGGCATAGAAGTTAATTAAGTATCTTGGATTTTCTACTAATAAAATTCATGTTTGTCCAAAATATTGTAGTTTATTTTGGTAAGAAATGACTAAACTTAATGAATGTAAAGAATATTGTACGTCTTGATGTAAGGAAAATGTAGATGGAACACCATATCATGTGACATAGAATGTCATGTGTCACTTTCCATTTATTCTTAGGCTTCAAAATCTATTCACGTCTTTAGAAATCTAAGACAATATGTGATGGAATGATGTTGAAAGAATCAAAGGTGACAATGAGTTGGTTCATCCTATAGAAGGATTAACATGGTAGAAATTTGATGCAAAACATCCTGATTTTGAAGTTTAGGTGTATAATGTCATGTCGGGTCTATCTTGTGATGGTTTTAATTCATTTGGTAATATTCTTACTGCTCACAGCATGTGGCCAGTTTTTATTCATATTTATAAAATTCTTCTATGAATGTATATGATTTTTTTTCAATCTCTTGAGTATAATGATATCTAGAAATTCTAATCATATAAATGATATAAAAATATACTTACAACATTTAATAATAGAGTTGAAGTAGCTTTGGGATATGGGTGTGCGCACATTTTATGCTTCTTCAAAAAATATATTCCAGATGCGTGCTGCTGATCGCACCGCGATTCACTGTTTCATTTTCACCCTTACACCAGTGTGCTAAATTTGTTTTACATTGAAAATTATAAAAATAATAACAAATTTTATTCCATGTTTGAATCATTTATTTTTTTTATCACTTTTAAAAAGGGAAATGTTACTTATTTTGATGATTCCATTGCAGGAGGAGGTGATTTGGAGGACCCATGATGATGTCTAAGAAAAATGGGCCAAACTGCTCAAGATCCATGCACACCAGTGGACTCATCCGTGCACTTATCCTGAACCGTGAATCCAAATGGGATGAAATTTTGTGTACTGGTCCAAAATTCATTAGGATACATTTCATCTTAAGGAACCCAAGACTCATTCATCCATATGTTGGCCCAAACTACCTGATTTTTCCATCACAACGAATCTGCACGAAGTCAAAAGTGGTGTGCTATGATCTGTCCATATCTAAGGTTATAGTTGTTAAAATTATTCCAAACTTTTTGTGGAGACAAAAAAGAGGTGGGGATATAACTTATTTATTTTTTCCAAAGTGATATAATATTTCATGGATGTAGAAATCCATGTGACAAGTGGTTTTAAGAAATCTGTGTGCTCAAAACCACCTTCCCATTTTCCTATAAAATGGCACCTTGGGCTCCCCATTTGTAAGTTCGGCGAGGAGGAAAATCTATGGTATTTTGGAGACCCAAAGGAGTCCTATCCGCATCCAATAAATTCTGGAGGCCCCTATCATCATAGGGGTATCAACAATGAAGAAGGAGTTCCACCCGAGCCTTCTCTTCCCCTCGATGGCGAGCTAAACGGTGGACGATCATTTTGAGGGAGTTACACATACTTGGGAGGGAGTTTAGGCACTTGATACTCTACTAGTTTTGTATAATTTTTGTGTGTATTATTTTAATTATGTTTTATCTAAACATTTTTCTCCTCTGAATTCATTTCTTGGGTTTAATTAAGTGAATCGCTTTTCATTTCAACACCGATTGGGTTGAAATTTCAAGTGGGAAACTTGGGTTGTTTCGATTGGGAAACACAAGGATAATATTTCTCTCACATATAAAAAAGATATTAGTATAATTTGGTATCCATTAATCTGTTCTTGAAGTCCAAACCTTGACAACATGATTTTTGTGTCAAGGGTTGGTACTTTGTGCAACGTTTTGAGAGGCAAGAGGGGAATCAAGATCTTAACAAACCTCAACCAAAGAATTAAACAAAACCATGTGAAATTTTCAGAACAATGAACTATCCAATATGTGTAGTGAAATTAAAGTGATCTCCTTATCTTATAATTCTAAAACACCACTTTTATTTATCAACTATTAAACTCTTTAAATCAAGTCATTTTCTTAAAACTGTTTTCAAACCACCCCCTCTTTTGTTCTTCTTATTAAAAATTCACACTATAAAACCTCCAACGCTCCTTGAGAGACAACCTAGGGTCTTTCCTATACTATAAAATCTTCTTTAAATCACTATCAATTTTATGTGTCATGACAATGCGTTCAAATTTTGGCACTGTTTCCGGGGAGCGCTTTGGTTTTAGTGCATGTTTTTTATAAGTTTTTTGTAATGTTTGTGAATATTTATTTGTTTTATCTTATACATTTTCATATATGTTTGTGTTATAATTTATATATTTTATAGGTTCTGTGCGTGACACGTTCTACTTTGGGAGACTTACCACCTTTCAAACCTGAACTATAGAGGATCTTACGTCAGTGACCCTGAGATGCACAAGACAACCCTTTGAAGGAGGACACACCACAACTCGTGACTTTTCTAAACCCATATTCTTCTAGAACCAAATTAGAACCTGAAATTAATGTGTTTAAACTGGTTGAAAACAATATAAAACTAAAAGAATTAACCTCACCAGATGTTGATATCCAACCCACTTACATTCAAATGGAAGGCAAGGCACCCAATTTTGAACTTAAATCTAGTTTAATTCATTTATTACCAAGATTCCATGGACTTACTGGAGAAGATCCACACAAGCATCTTAAAGAATTTTATACCATATATTCTACATTAAAACCTGCAAATGTGGATGAAGAACAAGTAAAGCTAAGATAATTCCCATTTTCATTGGAAAATACCGCAAAATACTGGCTTTACTATGTTAATTCACCAATTAGAGTCCGGGCGGACATGAAACACCTTTTTCTTGAAAAATGTTTCCCAACCTCTCGAACTGAAACTATAAGGAAAGAAATATGTGGTATAAGGAAATCTCAAGGGTAAACATTACATGAATATTGGGAATGCTTTAAAAGGTTATGTTCAAGCTGTCCACACCACCAAATAAGTGATCAACTTTTAATTCAGTATTTTTATGAAGTTTTAATTCCTATTGACCGAAATATGATTGATGTTGCTGTAGGTGGTGCGCTAGTTGATAAAACCCCAATCATTGTAAGGACCTTAATTGAGAACATGGAACAAAACACTCAACAATTTGGTTCAAGGTCCAATGTACCCATTCAAGGTGTCCATGAGGTGCAAAGTACTGAATTTGAGAGGAAGGTGGACATGAAGTTTGAAGAGGTATGTACCCTTCTTCGACAAATTTCTCTTTCCCAAGGGAAATCCCAATCTCCTCCTCCCATCCATTTTGGTATATGTTCTTCTGACACCCACTACTCTAATCAATGCTCCTAACTAAGAGAAACTTCTGAGAGTTGTGAGGCAATCTTTCCAGGACACCCCTATAACCAACCCTTTAGGAAAGAACCATACTATCCATCCAATCTTGGGTGGAAAGACAACCAATCCTATAGGTAGGGGGTATTAAAACTAACCTCAACAACCATGGAACCAACCAGGGCAGATTAGTCAACCACCACCACCCAAAAATCCTCAACCACAACAAAGGTCTTTCCAAAAAACCCCTCAAAACCCGAGCCTAACTTAGAAGACATGATGAAATAAATGGCTACCAATAATATTAAATTCCAAAAAACCACCCAAGATTCCATACAAGACCTAAAAACCCAATTAGGCTAACTTTCCAACTCGGTGGGGGAAATCCAGAGCCATGGGTCAGGTAAAATACCTTCTCAACTAGTAGTTAACCCTAGAGATAAAAGAAATTTCAGTTCCATAACCCTTCAGAGTGGAACAAAACTAAAAATCCAAATGACCCCTCCACTAGAGTCATCCCCTCCTAAGGAAACCACTATCCCAACTACTGGAAATGCTCCAAATAAGGTAGAACCTTGTCCTAAGATAATTCCCTCTAAAGGAAAGAGTGTATCTATTGATGAGTCACCTATCCCAACAATCCCTCTTCCATTTCCACAAAGGTCCACCCAACCTAGAAAATAAAAGGAAACTGAACTCGATAAGGAAATTTTGGAGACTTTAAAAAAAGTGCAGGTAAACATTCCCTTGATTGATGTTGTGAAACAAAATCCAAGATATGCGAAGTTTCTAAAGAATATGTGCACACACCGAAGGTGACTTCGAGGTGATGAGAAGGTGAGTTTGGGGAGGAATGTTTTAGAATTGATAGAGCCATCACTTCCCACCAAGTGAAATAATCCCATAACATTCTCAATTTCGTGCACCATAGGGAAGTATTCTTTTTCTAATTCTATGCTTGATTTAGGTGATTCTATAAATGTGATTCCTAAATACATTTACTCTACATTACAGGTCGGGGAACTGAATCCCACTGGAATTATTGTTCAAATGGATAACCGGAGTACCGTACACCCCTATGGTGTGTTAAAGGATGTTATTGTGAGGGTTCAAAATTTAATTTTTCCTACTGACTTTTATGTGATTAGAATGGAGGATGATAGGATGAATGAACATGCCCCAATTATATTGGGGAGACCCTTCTTAAAAACCTCCAAAACTGTAATTAATTTTCACAATAGTACATTATCTATGGAGTTTGGTGGTGACATTGTCCACTTCAATATCCTTGATGCCATGAAGCACCCCTCATTAGAACATTCCTCTCTCTCTGTTAATTATATAGATGCACTCCCTTCCCTTGAAAAAACTTCATTTCATTCCCCTGATCCCCTTTCTGAGTTTTCTTCATTAATAGAAATGCTAGGAAATGATTCATGCATTGATTGTTTTAGTGGTATAGAAAAGTGTCATGCATGTTCATTTATTGATGATTTCCTAAACACTGAGGATCCAATGACCATCGATGATACTGATAAGCTTGTAAAAGATCATTCCTCATATAAGGATGATACCATTGAGCAGTTAGATGAGATCAATGATCTCTCACTTTCACACACACTCCCATCAATCCAAAATCCCCCTAAATTGGAATTAAAACAACTGCCTCAAGATTTAAAATATTCATATCTTGAGAATGGTAATAAGCTTCCTGTCATCATTTCCAATTGACTCCCTCCTGAGCATGAATTACAACCGCTTGAAATTTTGAGGGAGTATAAACAAGCTTTGGTATGGACACTTGCTGACATTCCTGGTATTAGCCCATCAATTTGTACACATCATATTTTATTAAATGATGAGGTTAAACCAGTGAGGCAGACATAACGTTGACTGAAACCAAACCTCCTAGAAGCTGTGAAAAAGGCGAAAACAAAATTATTGGCTTCTGGAATCATTTACCCTATCTCTGACAGCCAATGGGTCAGTCCCATTCAAGTAGATCCTAAAAAAACTGGCCTTAGAGTAATAAAAAATGAAAACAATGAATTGGTTCCAACTCGTGTGAAGAATAATTACATGGAAGTTTTCATGGATGATTTCACTATTTATGGATCCTCTTTTAATGAATGTTTGAGTAGTATTGGTTTAGTCCTACATCGCTGTATTGAAAAGAATCTTGTATTAAATTATGAGAAATTCCATTTCATGGTGTGACAAAGTATAGTTTTGGGGCATGTCATTTATGGGGATGGTATCCAAGTAGATAAATAAAAAATGGATGTTATTTCTTCCTTACCATTCCCCAAAAATGTATGGGATGTGCAGTATTTCCTAGATCATGCTGGATTTTACCATCATTTCATTTGTGACTTTAGTAATATTGCACTTCCACTCTACCGGTTACTCCAAAAAGAAAAAATAATTTTTTTTGATAAAGAATGTGAGGAATATTTTAATAAGTTAAAATGGAGTCTCATGTCACCCCTGGTAATCCAACCACCTCGGTGGGATTTACCGTTTGAGCTCATCTGTGATGACTCTAACTATACAGTTGGGGTAGTCTCGTCACAAAGGGTCGATCGAGCTCCACATGTCATTGCCTATGCCTCACATACTTTGGACCCATCCCAAGAAAACTACACCACAATTGAAAAATAATTCCTTGACTTAGTGTTTTCCTTGGATAAATTTAGGTCATATCTTTTAGGGTCCAAAGTCATTGTATTCTCTGACCATGCAGCCCTCTGGTATCTTCTTAAGAAACTGGAAGCCAAACCACACCTCATTCGTTGGATGCTCCTCCTTTAGGAATTCAATCTAGAAATTAGAGATAAAAAAGGAGCATAGAATGTGGTGGCTGACTATATCAGTAGGATCCACCCATCCTTATACATTGACTCATCTCTCTGTATTCCTATAAATGAAATGTTTCCCGATGAGCAACTGTATCGAGTGCAAGATGTTATTCCTTGGTATACTGAAATTGTAAATTATTTAGTAGCATCTTGCATTCCTACTGATTTCAAAAAAAACCAGGACCACCATGTAAAACATGAGTCCCGTTGGTACATTTGGGATGACCCCTACCTTTGGCACACCTATAGTGATCAATTCCTTAGGTGTTGTGTTCCTGATAGCGAGTTTCAGTCTGCCTTTAGGTTCTGCCACACTCTTGATTGTGGGGGCCACTTTGGTCCCCAACGGACTGCTCTCAAGGTCCTCGATTCTAGTCTCTTTTGGACCACATTGTTTTGGGATGCCCATGACTTCTATAAATCTTTTCCTTGATGTCAAATAATGGGGAATTCCTCTAAAGGAAATGATATTCCACAAAAAACCTTGCTCTTCCATGACATTTTTGATGTTTGGGGCATTGACTTTATGGGACCATTCCCCCAATTCATTTGGTAACCTATACATTATTTTGTTAGTAGGTTATGTTTCTAAATGGCTAGAGACACAAGCTATAAGGAATGATGATTCTAAGGTAGTTGTAGAATTTTTGAGAACCCAAATTTTCTATAGGTTTGGCTTACCTAGGTTCATCATCAGTGACCAGGGTTCTCATTTCTACAACTGAATAATGCAATCACTTTTACGTCAGTATGGGGTCGGTCATAGAGTGTCTACTTCATATCACCCATAGACCAATGGTTAAACTGAGGTGTAAAATAGAGAGGTAAAACAGATTCTTGAAAAAATGGTTCAACCCAATAGAAAAGATTTGGAGTCTTCGACTTGATGATTCATTATTGGCATACTGCACTACTTTCAAAACTCCCATTAGAATGTAACCCTATCGGATTGTGTTTGGAAAGAGTTGTCACCTGCCTATTGAGATTGAGCATCAGGCCTACTGAGCCATCAAACAATGCAACTCTAATCTTTCTGGTGCAGGTGCTCAAAGGAAGCTGCAAATTCAAGAGATAGAGGAAATGAGAAGAGATGCATATGAGAACTCCAGGATTTATAAGGAGATAACCAAGGCTTCCCACGACCGTCTCATCCTTCATCGTTATTTCCACATTGGGTAGAAGGTCATCCTCTATAATGAAAGGCTGAAGTTGCATCCAGGTAAGCTTTGTTTCTGCTGGTTTGGACCATACACTGTTACTAATGTCTCTCCATTTGGTGTTATCTAGGTTCAAAATGAAGAAACCAAGAAAACCTTCATAGTTAATGGGCAGCAACTAAAGAACTTCCACAAAAACGTTCCGGAGTCCTTGATGGAGGAACTCTAAGTTAAAGAATCAGTCTACGAATGACACCCACCAGGTTTTATCCTTCCTTCCTGCATTCTATTTTTACAGCGAGGACACTGCACACTCTAGATGTGGGAGGATGGGTATATTACTGGGTTAGTTAGGAATTTTCATTATCTTTTTTTTTTCTCTTTTTAGCTTACTGAATAGTATTTTTACTTTCCCCCCTTTATCTCCCACTCACCTTTGTGCTGGATTTTTTTTATTATTCCCACTTTATCATGGAAAATGATACCCGTTTAATCATGGAAGTTATTGAAAATACATGTGGAATATCTGTATTTCATGTTGTTTTAACACTAAAAAAATTCTGATGAAATGTGCATTTCAACAAGAATTTAATACTATGGTGTGAATTTCTTTTGAAATTTAGTTATTTGTCAATGATATAAATGGTTTTATCATTTTGAAACCTTTGAGAAGAATGGTGCCCTTTTTTGTGAATAGTTTAATGGAAAATTATGTCACTTAATCTCTCCACACATTTTTTTTCACCCAACCATGATGTGTGAAAATTTATTACATAATGGAAGGTAAATACAAGTTAGGTTTATTTTTATCTACTTTCCAAAATCATTTTTCCATTCGTTTGTTCCTTATCCGATCTATTTCATTACTATACCAGATTGACCTATGTGTGTGTACATATTATCTGACTGTTGTACGCCCTCAAAAAAATAAAAAAATAAAAAAATAAAAAAATGGGGTTGTATATTGGGAAGGTCAAAACTACCCTTCCTCGACCTTTGATATTGTTATAACTAGTATAATTAGTGTCGTAAGGAGATCAAACATGGGTTGAGAGAAGATTGTGAGATTTGTTCCAAGTGAAACTTTTGAAAAATTAATAAATGAGGGGAGTGAAGAAATGTACAACATATGGAAATATATAGGTCAGGAGCTTATAGTTTGACTTATGTGAATGCTTAAGTGAGTGGGTCTTTAAATTTGATTGCAAAGGATGTGGGGCAAGTTTGGTGGAAAGGATCTTGTAAGTAGACAATTATTAAAATAACTTATATTTACTCGATAAAAAGTGGAAAGAATAGAATGAAATGGTTTTCACACACACACATGGATAATTAGTGACATGATTAACTTTTTAATTATTTTATTTGATTGGTATCATGCATCTCTTGGAATTTCATTTGGATACAAATTTTGAGATGTCTTTTTCAATGATCATTGAGAATAACTCCTCAGTGTGATTTTTGCTTTGATCACATTTCTATCAGGAATTAAATTTTCATTTAATGTTAAATCTTTATGAAGTTGGAAATATCTACATGCATAATTTTTTTAATTATGAATTTTCCCAGGAGTTTAAATGTTTAGGTGTGGGGGTTTGATCGCACCGTGATTCACTGTTTCATTTTCACTCTTACACCACTATGCTAAACTTGTTTTATATTAAAAATTATAAAAAAATAACAAATTTTATTCCATGTTTGAATCATTTATTTTGTGTTTTTCACTTTTAAAAAGGTAAATGTTACTTGTTTTGATGATTCCATTACAGGAGGAGGTTATTTAGAGGACCCATGATGATGTCCAAGAAAAATGGGCCAAACTGCGCATGATCCACACATACCAGTGGATTCATACATGAACTTATCCTGAAACATGAATCCAAATGGGATGAAATTTTGTGGTCTGGTCCAAAATTCATTTTTCTACATTTCATATGAAGGAAACCTAGAATAATTCGGGCATCTGGTGTCCCAACCGACCTGATCTGTCCAGACTACCGAATCTGTACGAAGTCAAAAGTGGTGTGTTGTGATCTATCTATATCTAGAGCTCTAGTTGTTCAAATTGTTCCAAAATTTAGGTGGAGACATCCAAGAGGTGGGTATACAACTTTTTTATTTTCTATAAATTTATATAAGGATTTTTGGAGGTCAAAAACCATGTGAAAAGTGGTTTTAAGAAATCTGTGTGCTCAAAAAAACCCTCCCATTTTCCTATAAAATAGCACCTTGGGCTCCCCATTTGTAAGTTTGACAAGGAGGAAAAGCTTTGGTATTTTGGAGACCCAAAGGAGTCTTATCCTCATCCAATAATTTCTGGAGTCCCCTATCATCATAGGGGGATCAACAATGAATAAGGAGTTCCACCCGAGCCTTCTCCTCCTCTCGATGGCGAGCTAAATGGTGGATGATCATTTCAAGGGACCTACACATACTTGGGAGGGAGTTCCATCATTTGATACTCTAATGGTTTTGTATAATTTGTGTGTGTATTATTTCACTCATGTTTTATCTAAACATGTTTCTCTTCTGAATTCATTTCTTGGGTTTAATTAAGTGATCTGCTTTTCATTTCAACACCGATTGGGTTGAAATTTCTAGTGGTAAACTTGGGGTGTTTCGATTGGGAAACACAAGGATCCTCTTTCTCTCACATATACAAAAGATATTAGTATGATTTGGTAGACATTAATCTATTCTTGAAGTCCAAAACTTGACAGCACAATTGTTGTGTCAAGGGTTGGTACTTTGTGCAACGTTTTGAGAGGCAAGAGGGGAATCGAGATCTTGACAACTCTCAACCAAATAATTAAAAAAAAACATGTGAAATTTTAAGAACAATGAACTATCAAATATGTGTAGTGAACTTGAAGTGATCTCCTTATCTCATAATTCTAAAACACCACTTTTATTTATCAACTATTAAACTCTTTAAATCAAGTCATTTTCTTAAAACTGTTTTCAAACCACCCCCTCTTTTGTTCTTCTTATTAAAAATTCACACTATAAAACCACAAACTCTCCTTGAGAGATGACCTAGGGTCTACCCTAGACTAAAAAATCTTCTTTAAATCACTATCAATTTGACGTGTCATGACAACGCGTTCAGCTGCCCTTCTATGGACTCTAAATAAATTTCCTGCTTATCAAATGATGTATGTTTGGAGAATAAAGGGAAAAATATCATGTCCTATTTTTATGAAGAATACATGACCGAGAAGGCTTAAATATTATTGTAGTTTCACTTTCATGGGGCATCGATGATTCTTGCCAATGGATCATCAACACAGAAATAATCACTAGAGGTTTTATAATAATATTGACACTGAATAACCACCTCAATGTATGTCAAAAACTAATGTGATTAATTAATTAAAAGATTTCAGTTCTTCATTAGGGAAAGTTCAGATGAAATCTAAAAATATGAATAATGTTGACACTAAATCTGCTTCCAATTAAAAAAAAGAGAAGTATGTTTTTTGAGTTTCCATAGTGGTTTATAAATTTGTTACATCATTGTTTAGACATAATGAATATTGAGAAAAATATATGTGAAATGTTGCTTTAAATTCTTATAAATATCAATGGGAAGACCAAAGACAAATTCCAATATTTTCGATACTTGTTGGATTGGGGTATTTGACTAGAATTTCATCCCGTGTGTATTGATGAAAACAAATGGAAATTTCCTTGTGCTTCTTATGTGATAAAACCTCTAGAGAGAAATATTTTTTAGTAATTATTGGAAAATATCAAGGTTCCTGATAGATATTCCAAAAACACATCTAAATGAGTCAATAGAAGGTATTTGAAACTAAAATCCAAAAAATCTCATGATTAGCACATCATTGTTTATGAATTGATTCTAATATAAATCCAACATTTTATATCCAATAATTTAAGGGTGAAATTGATTCACTTGTTCCATTTTTTAGAGACCTTTTTTCTAAAAGGTTATCTAAGTAATTATTGATAAAAATGCAGGAAGAGGCTCCATTAATTTTGTGTGAGATGGAAAAAAATTTCCTCCATCATTTTTCACGCTTATGCTGCATTCAACAGTTAATCTTCCAACTGAAACACTTATTAGGATACCCATTGCTCTTTGGTGTAAGTATCCTATTAAAATAAATATTTTCACAATGAAATCTTATGTTCGAAACATGAATAATCCCAAATGTTTCATTACGAGAGGTTATATGGCTCAAGAATGTATAATTTTTTTTCAATATATTTGTCTGATGTGAGCACAAGACATAACCGACCAATGAGAAATAAAGATGAGAAGTATAGGGAAATTGATTCCTAATTTCCATATCTTTCCCAAATAGGAAGAATTTATGGTTCATATACATTGGATACATTGAGCCTTGAAGAGCGGGATATGGCTCATCACACAATCTTGTTTAACTGTGGTTTGTTCGATGACTATATCAAGTAAGTAATTTGAATATTTATATGTTATCTCATACTATATTATTTCACATATATCTTAAACTTTTATTATCATTTTATACAGGGAACATAAAAAAATTATAAGTAGAGTTCATCGATATTTGCCTTTGAGAATGAGAGAGGATTTTCATAGCCAAGAGTTTCAATCTTGGTTGAAATCAAAGGTATGAACAATACTTTAATTAAATTAAAAAAAAATATTCATTTAATTATCTTTGTTAGGTCCACTAGGTTAGATACCCTGAGGGGGGGGGGGGGGGTGAATTAAGGTATGACAGATTAATAAAACTGCCCCTATTGATCTTGTTTTGTTGTTAAGAAAAAATATCTTCTCTCACTTTCCTATAGAAAAGTATAAACAGAAACTAAATCATTCACAGAACACAAAATTTTTTACTTGGTTCACCATCACTAGGCTACGTCCAAGGAGCATACACTAAAAATGTACCGATGTACCAAATCCACTAAAAGCGCACTGCTGTTTACAATGTTTGAAGTGGACTCACTGTCCCTTCTGGTTTATAACCAATCATGATGTGAAATCTCACTACTCTCTCAACTGAAGTGTTCTCACTGCTTCTTCAGAAGATCCACTCATATTTTATAGACATTTAGGTCTCTTCATTATCTCTAATGAAATCTTCATCCTTAACTATTGATAGATGCTCTATTGATGTCCAACTTTCATCCACAGATGAATCTCTCTTTGCAACGGGTGTACTGAGCAACCCCAATTTTTACGTGCAACCTTCACTAGGACTTGCGCGTAATTCCCTTATTTTGTGCGAAATCCACTTTTCATGCAACACCTCTTTTACGCACAACCAATTATTTTATGTGCAATAGATTTTTTTTACGTGCAACCGTTTCTTTATGTGAAATAACCTTTTTACACGCAGCCTGAGCTTTACGTGAAACCTTATTTTTATGCGCAACCTTTTCTTTATGTGCAAATACCTGAATTTATGTGCAAACTTTACATTTATGCGCAAATCCCTTGCATATTCTAATTTCGTGCTCCAGAGCTTGGATACTCTCTAAGTATAGAGCTTCTTTGAATGAGGGGGGTCACTTCATATTTATAGGAAAAATCGATCCCTGCGTAATAAACCCTCATTGCACGCATAATCCTCATTGAGTGAAAAAAACACATCTTCCGTGCAACACCATATTTCGCGCAATGCTCCAATTTTTCACGCACCTCATGCCTTTTCCAATTTTTGAGCTTCTGATCTTGAAATACCTATTGTGTGAAAAACTCCATTCCTCTATTTCATGCACCACACCAATATTTCACGCACCACTCTAATTTTTCACGCACCTCCATTTTCAAAAAACATATCTCTCCATTTTTGGATTTTCAGGCTAAAAAATTTGGCAAACACTGGAAAACAGCGCCACCTTATATCTGCTCTTTTTGTACCACCTCCAGATCATCCATTCCTTTTTTAGGGTTCTTTTGTCAAACATGGATAGCCAACAACATCTCTTGAACCCAAAAAATCACCATGTAAACCCCCTTTGTTAATAAATTGGGCATCGTGGTCTTCTTTGTGAACAAACACAACATAGAGGCTCGCTTTTTCAACTAACACAATCACCTAAAAAATGATTCAATGATACCTTGAGAGATTTTTTCCCAACAATATTATTCATATATATTTTAGGTATTGATTTTACCTATTGAATCCTTTTCTCAAGAATTAAGAGATTTGGATTTTGGTCCCAAATCTTTGGTTCATGAATGAAAATATTTAATAATCAATGGGTATAAATTTGTTACAACTAATTGAGTGGTAAAAATGAGAACAAAACATGTTGAAGTTATGTTAACTTCTATAACAAACTGTTATGCTAGTGCATCATATAGTAAGCCCTGATATGAAAAAGTTTTTTATTATGGACTTATTTAGAAAATATTGTTATTGGATTAATACTCTCAAGGTCAAGTCACTGTGATGAAATGTAAATGGTTTGATCCAATGATATGACATGGTATATTTATTGATGATTATGGATTCAAAGTTATTGACATGAGTCGATTCCTAGATACCGATGAACCATAAATTTTGGCATCAATGGAAAATAAGTGTTTTATGTGAAAGATCATCTGATACCTGATTATGGTGTCATTAATGAAGTAATCCTAAGACATATTATTCATGATTTTGGGAATGAAATTGACACCATTGATTCCCCCATTAGTGTTGAACAAAATATTGTATTTGATGATTCAAATTTCCATATTGTGAGAGTTGATGTTGAACATGTAGTAGTGGTGGGTAATATATAGAAGAATCCATATATGTTTATAGTTCATTTAGTTTACCTTGGCATGAGTTTCTCAGGTTGGTATTACTGTAATTAATTTAATTTAGTTTTAGTTTGGAATGATATGATTGTTTTAGTATTTTTTGGTTTCATTGAATTTAATTATATTTATTTTAATTTAAAAAATTGGTTTAAAATGGGTTTTACAAAAATTTATAACTTGGTTTTAAATTATTGTTACTAAAACATGTTATGAAATTGTTTATGACTTATTTTACTTCTAAGTTGTATGCATGATTTTTGAAAACTATTTCTAAAAAATGTACATTTAATTCTTATGTATATTATGAAAAATACTACATAAGTTCAAAGGAAGAGATTATTTGATGTTGATCGACTGATGCATGAGTGTGGGTTGTATCTTATACTTCCCTTAGTGAGTATAATAATTGTAATATTTTTCTTCTACATTACATATAATGTCACGTTCATATTCTTTATCAAATTTTTTTAGGGAAATTCAGTTCCACCAGAGTTTACTCATCCTCATCCTACTAGAGTGGGTCTAATTGGGGATGCTTCTAAACCTATAAGGATCACCTTTCGTACCCATTCCCACCCTGACCCACCAATGGACACCCCATCCACCACACCTTTCCATCATCCGGTTAAGCCTCTAGGGATGTTCCCACCCATGCCTCTATCATCATCTCATTAAGACTCTTATTACCATACCATGTCTATGCCACCTCCAAGAATGTTCCTACCCATGCCTCCATCATTATCTCATTTAGCCTCTTCTTCCCATACCATGTCTACACCACCTCTAGGGATGTTCCCACCCATGCCTCCATCATCACTTCATTTATCCTCTTCTTCCCATACCATGTCAATGCCACCTCCAGGGATGTTCCCACCTTTACCGTATCTATATCCTTTGATGTATCCCCAACACTACTACCCATATCCTACCATGTCTACACTGCCTCCATTTACTACTATCTATCCAGGATCTGATGATTATTTTCCTTTATCTTCCACTCCAGTGCATGCAGATCACCTAGATCATGCATTGGAATAGACACATCCTTCAGAGGATACTAATGCAAGACATCCCACAGATTCATCAGAGACTATTTAGTAGCCTGCATCCAGTTTATTTTATTTTAACTGTGTCAAATTATATCACTTAATTTTTATCCTGTTGTACCATGACCTTATTCTTCTTTCCCCCCTTTTATCTTATTCAGTGGGATATTCTAGTAGTTAACATGGGAACACCCATATGTGGGAAGCCTGGAATCTCCAAATAAAAATAATGGTGGATTATAATGAAGAAAATCAGATGATAGGTAAAAATTCCAGGCAATTTAGAAGTTCCATGGAAACTTTATCCAAGTACCACGATATCATTTTGGTGGAACCAGTCTCATGAAGACATATCGGTAATGAAATCAATTAAAAAGTATGGGTGGAGATATGGGTAAGAAAATTTCATAAATTTATATCAATATTATTGTTGTATTTATATGAATTAACATATTTGTTGCAGAGTAGGTTTAACTTTCCCGATGGTGAAGCTTTTAAGGTTGAAAGGATGATGAATCTTGGGGAGTTATAGAGATCATATAAGCATGAGTTATATATTGGTTGGAGGATTATAGTTGGTTATGATTTAGAGGGTGTACCCATATTCCCCAACTTTTCAAAAACACAATATCAAAAACCGATTTCATATTGAAAGACTGATGATTTTAAGGTATTACCAATCTTTAATGGGTTTCATATAAAATTTAATTCTTATTACTTGTATTGATTTTTTAGGATGCATCAGGAAAAAAGAACAAAGATTCAAGGGTGTATCTACACACATTGGGGCACACTACAATTCCCAAGCATGAAAAGCGACAAATAATTTAATATGAATAGAAATAATATATAGATTTAAATTGTTACTTAGTTATCTATGTATATTTTTATGTCTTATTTTTTTATTCATCATTAATTTTTGATATTGTAAATCTCTGAATTATTTCATATTATGATATTAAATAATTATGATATACCATGAAAATGTTAATTTTAAACATGATACAATGTATCTTTGCATCAATAACTGAATAATAAGATAACTGTTTTTTTAAACATGATATATAATGATATTTTAACATGAAACAATCCCCTTTTAAATGTGATATAATGTCCATATCTTTTATATGAATTAGGAGACACCTTTATTTATATAATTAAAATGTTAATATTAATTATTATAACCTTTCTCAACATAATTGGTTCCTATATTTGTATTAAAATCTATGATTTATATATTTTCATCAATATTAGATATGTTAATTTTAATAATTACATGAAATTATGAACATATCATATGTATTATATTATGATTTTTTCTTATTCAAAACATTGTAATTCCTCTTCTAGGGACCTTTCTTGCAACATGTGATTTAGAAATACTCTTGCTTATTTCTCTCTCTTTGAATCATTTACCTCTTTTACAGATGTTGAGAAGGCCTAATTGAATCTAAACATATAATAGGATTTCAAAATTCTCTATGACTTTGTACACTATAATGGGTGATTGAATATGTTCTAACCAATCCTTATTAGTATAGAGAAGCATAATCAAATGTTTCATTAATATATTCTCTATATTTTCATTATTTAATATAGATAATCTTGACAATATAGTTTAGAATATGATATTAATGGAAAACTTCTTATAAATATGGTAGAACACTTTTTCTAACTAATCCATATACATCAAAACATGATGGAATAAACACAAGATAGGTACTTTTATTCCATTTTACAGTTGTGATATGCAATGAAAATATCATTAATCACAATATATTATTTCTCGTTTTGAGTTCTTACCGATGAGTTATTGTGGTGTATGATTCCTTGTCTCTTTGTTTCATATTTATCTATATAGGAATATATTATTAAATGATTTAACAAATAGTTAATGGAATAAAAATGTATCAAATTTATTCATCCTTTTAAACTTCAATCTCTCATTGAGGATAATGATTTGGATTTGGGGATTCCAACACTTTATTGAAATATCGATTTGGTAGTGTAGTAAACAAGAAACTATAACCCTATTCCAAATTTGTTCTACAATGGTAATATTCATTTTCAATGAATGTTAGTAGTGTTCACTTGGATTTTATTTCCATTTTCAGCACTAAATAATAGATTGTAATTATAGAATGTTCATAACGAGTAGCTAAAATTATACAACATTTATGAATAGATTTTATTTATGAAAATTTCATCAATTTTTATCACATGTTTAAAATTTAGAATTGTTCATTTATTTAAAAGTTATTCCCTTTTATTATTATTTAAGATTATAAAATGTTTATATTATGAATATGTGTATTCTAATCAATTTCATTTTCAGTAAGCGGTATTGGGCATTGAAGGCCATGTGACCCGAGAAAAATTATTTCACTCAAGTAGGAAGAAAAAGGATGGAAGTGCAGTAAATGCACAAACACATGAAAAGATTGTAAGTTTTTTTATTTATATTTCAAATATTTATACAAAATTCATAATTAAATATCTTTTTTATATTTTAAATAATCTTCCCTAGATGACCTTGATGATAAATAAGATAT
This sequence comes from Viscum album, assembly GCA_963277665.1. Taxonomy (NCBI): domain Eukaryota; kingdom Viridiplantae; phylum Streptophyta; class Magnoliopsida; order Santalales; family Viscaceae; genus Viscum; species Viscum album. Next base: position 986,549,214 of record OY728166.1, on the reverse strand, counting down.
CAAATTTGGTCCAAATGATCATTTGATTCAGGTATTAGGTGCGGAGCACTAGGGGAGAGTCCGATGTCAAACCAGAAAAAACATCATACCCACTAGGTATTGTTCCTCATTGGGCTCCTCTCAAACCTCTCAGACACCTGAGCTACAAAGCGCTCATACAGAAGTAGATGAGGCAAAAAAATAGCTTTAGAGTACCATCAAAGAAGTAAACTGATCACCAAACACTTCTTGAAATATATGTCAGTTATAAGTCAATCACTTCCATAAGAGGATTCTACTACTATTGATTCATATATGTCATCAATTCACTCTTTAAATGATGCCCCAGGTGATGCCAATGAGGTTCCTAGTGGCAGTTGAGCTGATGGTGGTGGTGATGATGATGTTGATGATGATGCTATTGATAAGGATACTATTTCTACTCCATATGATGTTGTTAGTGATGAGGATATTGATGATGGTGAGGAGAATGTTGCTGATGGTGATGAGGATGAGGATGTTGGCGATGAAGGAGATATCGATCCTTTCAATTTTTGACTCAGTAGTAAGGATACATGTGAAAGTTGTTTAATGACTTGAATTGATTGGTTGTATGTACATATATGTATGTTTTAGTATTGTAAATGGTTTGAAAATTATTACAAGTGGTTGGTTGAATGCTAAATATTCAATATTTGTACTGAATAGAATGTGTATTGTGTGTTTTATTTTCTTTATAGGTTCAGGATCTGGAAGAGTTTTTGCTGCTTCCAAATGGGGATAACTACCTATAACCATAGTTTGGAGAACCATGGGTATAGGTTCTTTGCTAGGAAAATCTATACCCATGGTTTCTAAAGAAACCATGGGTATATGTCTATACCCATGCCTATATTAGCCACGATTTTAAAAACCATCAGTATAACCTATACCCACAGTTTTAGGGGCTATAACCATGGTTTAAAATTGTGGGTATAGAGTGTTTTACCAGTAGTGGTGCATAATCACTGAGTCACCACCTGTCAGAGTATCCAGCCACAAGGGTCAAGCCAATGGATCAACTAGAATATCTAAGTCACAAACCCAAGAAGTGGTAGGGAAGGAATGACTCAAACATGAGTCTATTAGTATTGCAGCTAAAGTAGAAAAGAAATAGACCGTACCTCGTATCATCCCTAGAGACTTGGTGTCATAGGACTCTATAGATTATGGTTGGACTCATCCTTGATCACCATCTCCCTGAGCCTGGTGTGGACCACCTGGGGGTGGTGGTGGTAACATGAAAAACCTCTGACCACCTCCTATTACTATGCCATGTCCACCACCCTATGAACCACCCTGTTCCTACCTCTATCTTTACCTCTATGGTCCCTTGATCGTCTCATGATCAACTGTATGATGATTCAGACAATTTTGTTCCAGATGTCCTCAACCATCGCAAGAGAAACACCGCCTCTCCCTTGGATAATTTGAGCCATCCTAAGATCCCTACACCACTAAACCTATGTCCTAGGATCGCCTCCTGAATAGTTTGACATGATTGGATCCCTGTAACTATTGTTGGTTTCTTGTTTCTAAGGTCTCATCTCCTAGGTTCCCATTACCAGCAACTACTGTCAGCGCCTGCTTTTCCAGGAAGCTCTCCACCACCAAGGATCACTCAAGAACCCTATAATAGGTGGTAATGTAGAGAGATATCACTGAATCCCTGACATCCTAGTGTAATCCCCGATTGAAGGTATATGATCTAAATAAATGATCTCACACCATATCCAAGGAGTAACATGAGAGATCCATAAACCTCACCAAGTACTCTTCTATGGTCAAACCAACCTGCTGTAGATGAAGAAGATCGTGTATGTGCACTGATCGCAATGTGGTAGGATAGAAATACTACATGAATAGATGTTCAAATTTTGACCAAGAGAGATATGTCTCATTGTGTGAGTGAGCCAATAAGATCCACCATCACCCAGTAGATCCCTAAATAAGACTTGCTGTGAGGATCGCCATCTGATCCAATGATTCCCCACTAGGTGGAAAATGCGAGTAAATACATTTATCTAGTCCTCACCCACTTAGGGGTCTAGATCACCCCAAAACCTGGAAGGTCACTACCTATGAAACTCATGTAGCAAACTCATCCTGCATGCATCCTCAGCTGGAACTGACAGTGCTAGATACTACTCAATTGGTGGTGGAATAACTGGTAAACCACCCAAAGGTACTATTTCTAGTACATTCCCCTATACTAAAGCCTCATTACTATATGGATCATCCATGTGATCATGTAGTGGAATCCTGGATGGATGTCTACGTGGAGGAATCATGAAATAAAATAAGATGTATCACAGTTAAAAGAGTATATCTAGGGAGATAACTCAAGAAGAACATGAAAAAAAGACTCATTTCTATATGATGCATGTACCAAAATTTTCCCTACAACCAATGTCTACATGTATTGAGTCTAAAGGTAGGTGATCAGAGTCCTAGTGTATTGATATGTCAGCTGCCACACCAACACTAGAGTCCTCATCCTAAAATCCACACTCAAAACACTAAACATTGTTGCCTCAAACCAATATCACTGACTCTAGTTCTAAAGTAGAACCTAATTTAACACTACTCTATCATGACCTGACCCATCAGGGTCTGACCCGTGACTATCTCAAGCCCGCCTCTAATAGGCCATGGGCTAGCGACCAACACTGAGTAGACATATCCCACATATGTGAGGAATTAGCCTAATGTACCTATACACACACGCACATTTCTAAGACCACACAATGCTAAAATGTAAAACAACTGAACAAATTCATGCATATATCTATAATACCACAACCAGAGTATGATAATAAAGTACTGAAAGTGGGAGAAGTGGCCAAATTCAATCCCAACCAAAAACTATAAAGAGTACAACCTGCTCTAAGGGAAAGGACTAGGGTCAAATACAAGATCTTGAAAAACACATTAGTCTGAAAAGATCAAGATTTGCTCCACCAGTTCTACGTCCTCTAAGGACACTGTCTATAGGGTCTTTGTCTTCACGAGACACGACACATGTGGACAGATCCCATGTAGGGGTGAGTATAACAATACCCAATAGGACACCCTGAAAACAATAAACACAAAGTATCAAGTATAGTTAGCTCAATAAAATATATAACTATCAATTTATAATAGAAAATGCCCAGATATACTCAGGAAGGACACCACATTACCAGGCGACCACAACTAACTACCGGCCATAGGATTCTGCTCAAAGCAACACTTATTCCAGGAGAATCCACTCCACGAGGCATGTTATCACTGAATACTCTCATTGAAGAGGTCTAAATCATCAGGACCCACCCAAGAAATCTCACTGGTCTTAGAATACCCTGATACTCAAATAGGGGGTCACACCTAGGAATTCTAGGGGACACCACAAACCCAATCTGGATCAACTTGTTACATTGGGGATTGTATTCCAACAATACCACAGACCCTACCGATACAACCTGCTAGATGGAGGATAAACACCCCACTCAAGGAGGTCACGTTGATTCCACAAACCCTGCCTAGGGTATAAATATGATAGAGGATCACACTCTAGTCTCATAGAGGGACACCAAAAACTCTATCTGAGACTCATCCTATAGAGGGGATCACAATCCTATTATGTGGATGCAATGTTTCACTATAAACTTAAGGGAATGGACCAAGGTAACACACTCAACCAAGACTAGTACAGACTAAAGAAATGAATGGCTAAAAACACCCTTTGAGGGGGTATATGACATGTACTAGGGGGTACATGGTGTGTCTAGATATCTCTAAATCTACCCATGTGGTAAAGCCTCACATGACATGTAAACCTCAACATACATGGTGTGTGAGTGAAACACATGACATATAGAGGTTTCCTGACACCTTCCCGCATTGTCTAAACATGTCTATGTACTTTATCCTGCCTGTGTACCAACCCATGTATAGGTGGTCATGTCTGTGTCGAAGTACACATGGTTCCACTAGCTGTGTACTCATGGTTGTGTCCATGTACTTTCCAAAGTAAACACTAATCCATCTCAGAGGGGTCACATGGCATGTGACCATGTCATATCGTGTGTGATACTTAACTCCACCCAAAATCCTAGCACCATGGCTAGGGGGACCCACATAGTGTGTAATATATAATTATACATTATGTTGACAAAATTTTTCTAGAATCCCTAGTTCCTCTTCCACGCCATCCACTCCTTTTCTGGAGCCACTGTCATCACTGAAATATGCATATACGGGGTCAGCCAAGCCTCTCATTATCGGAGATCATAGATTTGGGATTCAAATATGCTTTGAAAACATTCTATCAATCTATCCATAGCCGAAACATACGTGGCTTGGAAAAAATGAATCCTATTAATCCAGTATTGTTCCTCCTCGATTCATCCACCATCATTGTCTATCCTCCAATCACAACCTTTATCGTACGTTGTACCCACAGTATTGATCCATTGCATTGAAGAATGATTGAAAAATGATCAAATACTAGGTAATCATATAACCACAGGCAAAAGGAAATACCTATGATGAATGTGCAGAGAATGAGGGGAGAAATCCAAAAGAACATAAAAAGTGAGGAACTAATATCAACCTTTATTCGTTTGACCTTGATTTGTTGTCATAAAATTGACAAACGAAGAGGGATAATCACAATGAACAAAATATAAGTTTCATCTATTTAAATCAATCGATGATGAATGTATCAATTCTATTTGTGGAATTGATCTGTGTTCATCCGGGATTAAAGAATGGGATGGAAAACAAAGAATCAAACATCCTACCTAGAGTTTGGATCAATCTTTGATAAAGAATGGTGCCGCATTGTTGTCATTAATGAGATCCAAAAACTCTATTGGAACAATGATCCATAATCTGGTTCTGATCTGTCATCATTTTCCAAGAATTCTATCCAATGTTCATCTAGATATATAGGGTTTGAGTGGAAAACAATGAGGAAATCCCATAACCATATACTTATAGGAGAATTTGGTTTCCATGTCAAAAATAAATAAATAAATAAATAAATAAAATAAATTTATTTATTTTATTCATTTACGCTCATGAATAATTTTTCAAAAATGGCCTATATCGAAAAATATTAGGTTGTTACTAGGGTAAATCCTTCATTTTGAACTCAAAGGTGCCCTTAGATTTCTGATCCAAGCCCCCCCCATTCAGGATTTATTCCACTTTTTCAGTAAAATTACACGTGCATGCTATTTAATATATTTAATATATTTCAAAAATTTATTTCAGGCACACTGGGCCTCAGAATTGCATGCCGTCTTAGTGCCTGGTCTAAAAAATAATCCATATAATATAAAAAAATAATAAATAGAAAAATCAAGTCATTAAAAAGTTACACATTAGTGGGTGGTCCCACCCCATATTTTTAGCGGGGTTTAGTTGGTCATCTGATTGCACCACCCTCCCTCTTTTATGGTCCTCCATCTATTCAAAATAGTAACCACTAATATCCTATTTCAATACTCATCATGAAAAAATATAACTATTAGACCAAAAAAATCATCATCTTCTAGATAACCGACCTCACCAAGTGATCTAACTTCTGTTGAAATAATGATCCCATCACAATTTCCTCCTGATCAACCTTCTATTTTTGAAGTATTACTACCATTTCCTCCTTTCGATGAATTGAATCTAGAGCCCTGAATAGGATTTACAATCCCAAAAATCTCCCATTGGAATATTGATTCAAGGTTTCCCAGGAAACCTCTACTAATTAGATAGATTCAAACTTTCATCATCCTTATGCATATATGCAATGCTCTCGACCACCTTTCGGTTAACACAATCCCACTATAGAACGGTGTTGCCTCATACTTTCTTAGACTGGGATCTTAGTGAAAATTTTAGTATAATTTTATCTACCAACAATATTTTATGGCTCTAACTCTATATCCCTAAGAAACTTTTGAATATAGTGATATTTCATGTCAGTATGTTTTTTCCTTGAATGAAACACTAGATTTTTCACCAAGTGAATCACACTTTGACTATCATAGAAAAGTAAGCCACCTTCCTGATCCATTCCAAGTTCCACTAATAAATTTATTAAACAAACCAACTCTTTTGTATCTTTCATTATGACCAAAAAAGTTTCTTTCATAGTAAAGAGTGCAACTACTGATTGCAGCTTTGATATCTGACTGATTATCACCCCTCTAAATGTAAACACAAATATTGTTATACTCTTATGAGTATCAGAATCTCCCCTAAAATCCATATCAACATACCCTTTAAATAGTTCAAATAACCTGAAATATAAGGAAATGTATTTCATAGCTTTTAGATACCATATGATCTATTTCATGACCTCCCAATTCTCTTTCCCCGAATTGACCATACACCGACCAATGACTCCCACTACATAAGCAATGTTAGGGAAAGTGAAATATATTGAATATATAAAAATTCCAACTACTAATAAAATATAACTTTTCCATGTATTTTTCCACGTCCCCTGATCTCAGTGATTTCCCATTTAACTATATAAAGTGTTTGTCTAGAAGAGTTGTAACTGACTTGCATCTGGTTATTTTAAAATGCTCGATGAAATTCTAGATTTACTCTCTTTAAGATAATAATATACTTTGAGATCTCCTTTATCTTTCAATACTCACCCCAATAATATTCTTTACAACATTGACATACTTTATTTCAATTTTTTTTGGAGTTAGTGTTCTAGAACCAACTGTTTTTACTTTGAATTACATGTATATTAAAAAATTTGGATATCAATAAAACATATTATTTCATATTTTTCATTAATCTAAATGAATTTAATGTAATAATGTCCTATATTATATGTCACATTTATAAGGTCACAATAGTTCTCTTCTATGATGAGAACCTTCAAATTCCATGACAATATTCTTAAATATAGTTCTAAAGTCGGATAACATACTATTATGAGACACATAGAATATTGCCTATCAAGTGCGAGTAATTGTAAACAGATGAGGCTTCTTCTCATGAATTTCATACTTGGTAATCTCCAAGATGATATATTATGAGAATAAACCCACCTATGAGAATTCCACATGTTTATGAGTCATCAGATATTCCTATCTACAAGTTTGTATAATGGTCTTTAGACTTTAAGATTGTTATTAATTCTTGTGACGAATTTCATATTTTGATGCACTGACCAAAACCGTGATGCCATATGTTCTCATGAAGCAGGGTACATCGGATGCATCATGAATGAAATGCTATTAATTAATAAGTTAAGTAAGGATTTTCCCTTCCATATTAAGTAAGTTAATACCTCGACCCTTTGATTGAAATGGAACCATAACATTAAATTTCATAGCCATAGTATAATGACGGGTTTATTTTAGATAGTCAAAGAAAGACATATCAAGCACATAGGTTGGTGACAAGTGTGTGCAACCTGCTTGATGAGATATTGTAATAAAGGAATTATATTACAAAATAAGTGTTCATGTGTGGTTGTTGACATTATGACATTAAATTCTTTCTCATGGGTGCCAGTACCCATTTCTAGGCAGTAATATTGGAATTTAGGTGATCCCACCTTATGCCAATGAGAAAGAATCCTAGAGGGTCACATACTAAGTGTTTTTGTCGATCTTAATTTAGTTTTATTTGAATTTAATTATTAGAGTAAATATAATTTTTAAGACCGAGAACTAGTTTTACTAAGGATTTATTGATCGAAAATATTCACATGGTAATAAATAATTATTTATTCATTAATAAATAATTTATTTAATTATGTGAACAATTAATAAATATTTATTCACTATACTATGAATATAATATTTATTTTATTTATTTAATATTTAATAAATATTTATTCACTGGACTGTGAATAGAATAGTTATTTATGAATAAATATTTAATAAATTTTTATTTGGGTATTTGATAAATTTTAGGAAGGATGAGTGGAACAAGATAATGTTTGGTGATAAATATTAATTTGTAAGATGATAAAATAATATTTATCTTTTCACTAGATAATGCACACCATAAAATAATAATAATAATAATAATATATGGCATGGGATGAGTAAGGTTTATTATATTATTTGAGAGTAATTTTGTAATTAAATAATATTTTAACCTAAACCCTAACTCTATAAATAGATTATAATGTCTATTGTGTAGGTTTAATCGAGAATTAAGAATCATTTCACACAATGGATTTCTCTCTAGATTCATATTTCTCTCATCCTCTCAAGAACGAGAAGAATAAGAAATAATCCTCTAAGCCCGAAGTAACTAAAAGAAATCAATATGAACAACATAAGATGATTTATAATCCATTCTAGCACACAATATTCTATCGGTGTTGTTTGGAGATCAAAGGACCACATGTGGATCACTTATAGAGGGGATCTACTCTAGGTCCTCCCTACACAATGATGGTAATTAGAAAAGGATTTCATGTGATAAACATATTCATTAAAGAAAAATCCTAATATGAGGTAATCTTTCTTAAGATATGATTAAAGTAATTATAAAGTTAACATGAAAAATACCCCCTCTGGGTTTCAGGATTTCTATGTCAATATTCGATGGATTTTTTTTTGTTCATGACATTTATGTTTTTCACAATTGGAAAATGATCCATCTAACCCGAAAAAAGCCTTAATGGTTATTTGAAAAAAATGGAAATTTCATTTCATTTGAAACCTTCAAGTTCCATATAATTCACACTTTAATTCCTAGATCTATTGATGTTTGGACCAACCAAAAGTATATTATCAACATACGAGAGCAAGATGATAAAGCTCATCTATAAACACATTTCAATAACAAAAATGGCCTAAGTTGATTTGCATGAAACCCTTTTTAACCATGAATGAATAAAATTTTTAGTTCCATTTATGTGGTGTTTATTTCAAGTTTTAGAGACTTCATTTTATCTCACACACCAAGTTCTTGTTATGATCAACCTCAAAACTAGTCAATTACTTCATGTAAATATCTTCCTCCAAATCACCATTGAAGAAATAAGTTTTTATATCCATTTTTTCTAAACACAAATCATTGGTATCAACCAATATTATGACCATATTAATGGCAGTATTCTTTAATACCGATGAAAATATTTCAGAGAAATCCACTCCCTCTTTCCATTGAAATCCTTCCATGACCATCCTAGCTTTATACCTTTTTTCTTTCATCTAATTTTTCCTTTAATCATAAAAACCATTTATTCTCAAGTTATTTCTTTACTCATAGTAAAAATGTTATATTAAAGGTTTATTTGGAATATAATGAACCCATATTTCATCGATATATAACTCCCACTTACTAAAATCATAGAGTGATGTCACTTCTTTTAGGATCTCGAGCTCTGCTCCACCCGTTAGAAGTAAATAGTGCAAGTCATGATCAAATATTTTTACCAGTCATATAACTCTGGAAGATCTTCTCAATTCAATATATGATTATTCTATTTCTATTATTTTACCTTATAGTGCCATTTATTTTAGAGTTCAAACTTCTATAGCTCTACTTCACACCTCTACAACCCTTGAGCATACAATTATAACTTCTATCAACCTATTTTCTAGACTTCTTAAGATAACATATAAACTTAATAGAATTGGTGTACTCCCTATGATTCCATTAAAATCAACTTGAATCTAGCCTGATGATTCTTTGAACTCAAATGTTTCCACTACGAATTTCTGGTATTTGTACAAGGCCCTCTCATTAAAGAGAATGCTTTGAGCACTGGTTCTCTTCCAATGATTGTCATCCCAAAGCTGGTAACCAAAGTTCTCATATCTATAGTCCATAAAGAAAAAAATATGGTAATTATCCTTGATCTTGTACCTATACTTGGTGTTAATGTAAGAATATTATATACTTACATAAACTTTTAGATAATAAATTTCCACAGGTCACCAAATCCAAAAAGATAGTATCTTTTCACATATAATTTATAATTAATCAATTTAGTTAAATAATTACCTTTAATTTAATTCTTTCTTCATCAATGAATTAGTAGACCACTCTTATCATACTACAATTACATTATAGGAAACAAGTGTAGATTCCCTCTAGTAGTGATACACACATTCTATATAAACCTTCAATCACTGCCATATAATTATTAGGGTTGTAGTGCATACAAATCTATCACTTGCAATGATCAATGTTGATCACAAATGAATCCTTCAAGGGAGAAGGAATTTGATTTGATGGATGAGGATAACTTCCATGTGTTCTTCAAAGGTTTTTAGGGAGGGATATCTCTAGGGTTTTAGAGTATTATATCTATAACTTTTTGTGCACAGGGAAAGAATGTATCTCTAGGGATTGCATAAAATTTCATAACCAAGTTTATATAGTGATTGGTTTAGAAAATAAATAATTATGTAAGTTACCTTATTATTTTCTTAATTTTTGGTGAAACCCATGTCTAAATAATAATAATAATAATACTATTTAATTTAAATTAGATAAAAATTATTTTTATTGAATAAATAAATTAAAATTTATTCAAATAATATTTAATATGAAATTTCTCAAGAAGCCATTAAACTCGATCTGCCAATGCTCCTCAATATTTATTGGTCCTTGAATAATGACTATTTATTTAATTAAATAAATTCCACCACATTATTCACCAATAAATATTTAAAAATTTTATTCACTGAAACTAGTGAATAAATATTTATTAAATATTCATGTGACTAACTAAATAAATATTTTTTTACCATGTGATAATCCAGAATAAATAAATATTTTTATATCCACATAATTAAAAAAACAATTTCTTATTGAATAAATATTTATTAAATATACAACTCGCATATATATTCTCTCAAATAACTAGTGGTTGAATATTTATTATTGAACCAAAATGATTAATTATTAAACCATTTATGAGAATAATATTTATCCAACATGTTAAATCCATATACAATTTAACTAATGCTCCAAATACACTTAGTGTGTGATCTTCTAGGCCAATTTCTCAGTGACATTAGGCCACACTGCCTAAAGTCCAAGGTTAGCCTCTAAAAACACATAAAGGATCCCATGGGGAAAGAATTTAATGTCTCAATGACATGTAACCTCCTATGAATGTACAACATGTAATATAACCTCTTTATCTCGATATCAATAATCAAGTAGGTTGCATGACAGTGTCATCAACCTATATGATTGATGTCTCTTTATTTGAATTTCTAAAAATGAACTTGACGAAAACACTACCATGGACATGGACTTAATTAGGCAGTTCAATTCCCATCAAAGGGCCCAAGATATCAAATTTAGTTAAATAAAATAAGGGATAAATCCTTTCTCACATTATTTATTAATACAACATCACTCGTGATGAACCTAATGCATCCTACTTCTTCGCGAGCATGTGTCATCATGGTTTTTATCAATACACCAAATTACATGAATTATGATATGTATTAATAATAATATAAAATTATAAGGATCATTATACATGACTGTAGATAGAAATATCTAATGAAACATATAAATCTATATTTTTAATTGGCAGGTCATGTTCTCACAATCCCCTACACTGGAGATTACCAAGGGCATACACCATGATAAAGTGTCTCATAGTCCTATGAGTCTCCACCCCTGATACCCTGTATAATTTGTGTCATATAAAATGATATCATTCATCTATAAAAATTATATTTAATAACATTTTCATGGATCTTCTAGGTTCTCATCATAGTAAGGAACTTCTATGACCTTTCAATTCAACAAGTAAAATTAAGACATTATCAAATACCATGTCATACAGAATAAAAATCATGAGGTGATATGATATTTTATAAATATTCAAATACATGAATACAAGTAACCATAAATTACTTAGAATTTTTTTATAGGGAACTGACTCCAACAGAATCCCACTTTCACTAGAGCCATCTGTTAACAACCCTCAGTCTGCTGATGTTCATACTTTTGTTGAGATAGGGCTTTAGTCAATATGTCCACCATTTTTTATTCCATGGGAACTTTTCTCACAACAACTTCAACTCTGAGAAAAATCCCTTAAGAGATGATATTTTTGGAGTATGTTTGTCATCCATTGATGTGACCTTGGATCCTTTGTGAGTTCCGCCGCTGTAGTATCATCACAATACAATGTGATAGGATATCTACTTCTAAGCACCACATCAAGATCTTGGAAAATTTAATGAATATAAAAAGATTATTTGGATACATTAGAAGTTTATATATACTTAGAATCCACTATAGAATCGATGAAAACTGGCTGCTTGAACTCTTCCAGCTCATAGCTCCTCCATTGAGATTGAATACATATCCTGACTATGACTTCATATTATTATGATCTATTTAGAAACAAGAATCAATATATCATTTTTTGACTATTTCACCATCTACTCTATATATGAGGAATATATCCTTAGTATTCCTTAAATAATTAAGGATATCCTTAACAATAAACCAATTCTGTTCTCTTGATTCAACATGATATCTACCAACCATAATTAAAGCATAGGAAACATAAATACTAATACATAACCCAGAATACATGATAGATCCTATCATATATGAGTATGGGATCATACTTATCACAGCAAAACCTAGTTCACTCTATGAATAATAACCAAACTGATTGATGAAAACACCTCAAGCACGCCTCCCCATACACCAAAGGCTTCCGACTAGCAGTGAGGGCCTATGGTGTGTCTAAGGGGAGACTATTCTCTCATATCAGAGTAAGAAACCAACAGAAGTAACCAAACATCATCCATAGTAGAAAATATACAGAGAGAAAAATCAATAAACATAATAAAGATGTAACAATAAATGACATGTAGTAAAATCCTAAATGACCATGTCATACATAAAACACTGACCGCCCAGTGGGCCGACCATACATATATGGTAATAAAGGAAATAAAAAAAGTTCAAGGATTTATCACTAAATCTGAGCCAAACCACATACCTGACCTCCACATACGTATCTGAGCTATCCCACTCGACTAGTCTCAGGCCTTGGTCCATCTTTTTCCTGCAACCAAGTGAACGTATTCTTAGGTACCCCAGTTCAATGTCGGTTAGATAAGGGTGTGATTACAAAACTCAATAGGGCACCAAAAATGCGGTCCTATACACAACTAGTAAATGCAGTGTATGTATATTTTAGTTACTCATTAGGATAAAAAAATAATAACTAACTACTAAAAATAAACTATAAGACAAGATCATACAAGTCATGATCATGGAAATGTTTTTCACCTAGGATAGACACAACTGGAAATAAAGAATAGGATAAAACCATTATTGATACTTTTTTATGAGATCCCGACCGACTAGACATCTTGTGAACAGGGCATTGAGATGAATTTCATACCATTCAAACTGTTTGTAATCAAGTTGATCCTTGGGTCCATAATACTGATTGATGATACCTACTTTATCCAACAATAGAAATGTCTCTGAACAAGCTATGTCACCATAGGGGGATACATGTACCAACCTTGGGGTCAACCATACTCACCTATAATCACTATAATGAAGGATTCCATGTAATATATAGACATCTTGTAAAAATGGAATTGAGATGAATGTAATACCACCCATGCCATGTAAATCCAGTCTAATGTATGAGTCCCAGGTCCCAGTCTATAGAAAATAATGAAATTGAGACCTGGATAATTCCCAAGGGGAAAGAAACTTATGTGATATGTAAGGAATAAACTCTAGACCCAAGGTAATAAATCAAAATCTATTAAATAAATGAATAAATATCCCACTCCTAGACAAATTTGGTGAGTACAATAATGGTGCATCCACATGATCCTAGGGAGTTTCCTAGGAATCTCTTAAGGAGATCATAGTAAATACCTAAGAGTATATTAATAGGTATTCTGAAGTGTACTTAGAAACCTAACTCTATAACCCCTAAAGGGATGAATTCTAGTGATAATAGGAATTACTGTAATGGTATCAATCAATCATGAAAGTCTCAAAAGTTGGATCCTAGGAAATACCTTTGGGCATCCTGATAAGGTGGCAGTTAATAAACATGCTTAATAGTCAGATCCTAGGAAGTACCCTTGGGAATCCCCATCATATCACCATATCAGATCAGGCCCCATGGGATGAGTTCTAGGAAGCACATCTAAAATCATAGTTACATTAACAGTAACCAAGTGAATGCATAAATAAAATAGTGAGGGTGGACAAACACCTAAACCCACCACTACTTCCACAACCCCTTGGGCTTACAAGTTTGGTATCAGTTCTAAGGTGACACCCACTACCATCTATACCCCAAACCCTTGACACAATAGCTTGGGTTCATTCAATATACCGGGCACCCACTGGGTTCCCTAGGTCATACTACAAGAGAGGTATCCTACTTGGGATACTTGAGGTGAACACATAAGTAGAGGCATACCTCTTGTAATCCCCTATAATAGAGTTACAGTCTTGGTTAAACACCTGATTCAACAGGAAATTATGCACCACAACATCGTAAAGAGGGTATCATTACCTTTCCAAATTCTTAGGAACTTACCATAATGAAACTATCTAGGGATAGGTCATGAAATAATCTCAGTGAAAAAATATCTCCAGGATTGTCCACACATCCAACGTGGTCCCGATATACCTAATATCTACCCACCTAGGCTTATATAAGGGCTGACATGCCTTAATGAGTTCAGTATCACCTCCTATAAGGTCTGGAGGCTCCTTGGTCTCTTAAATTTCCAATCCATGAAACTAATGCACATGGGTTGTTAGCGACCCCTGAAATTTATCCATTAAAACTACAAATTTAATCAATTAAAAAGTTCATTAAGTTAAATTAAACAGGAGGTGTTGTCCTTAGGGGAGATTCCTAGCATAAAAATACTACCATAAACATGCATAAATACCATAATAAAGGTATGATAAACCCCCTATCTTTATGAATATTTCCATTAATTTTCTAAGGGTCGACAGCAGTTCCCAAGGCCTGTCCAAGCTCAACCAAGACATGAAAGGTCCTGTCTCACATAGAACCATCATAAGTTAATTAATCATAATAAATTATAATTAATTAATTAAAACCCAATAAGATAAAAAAAATTAAACAAAATTTTTTAGGAAGGCATAACACCCTAAACCTCACCGGCAGATCCCATCACATCAGAAACATGAACTTGCACTTTCCAATAACCCGTGACACATCCTCAACCTAGAATTGGGCATAATACCTAAGCAATGAAGTAAAAAAACACACACCAATAATTTAATTAAAAACATAAATCTTTATAAATTCACTGTGAAAATGTACCTCAAATAAACGACACACAACAAAGTATAGGCAAACTCCTATGTCATCCTCTTCCTAGGCAGAGAAAAAGCCCAAGCATCGGTATTTGATTCCACCATTATCTAGTGTAATTAGGAATAAAAACCCTAACTAGAGTATCCAAACTTAGTGGAATGAGGATAAAAATACAATGGATGATAAAAAATCTAAAGTATTACTTCAAGTCTTCCAACACATCTGACAATGTTCAATTCTGACTAAGAATGAGGGATACCTCCCATAAAGGAAGTGAGAAGGAGGAGGGATCACATAGGGAATATTTTGGGTGAAATGAAGGAGAAAAGAGGGGAAAAAACTTAAGTGTTGAAGTAAAAATGGTAATTTTTTCCCTTTTAATGATGTACATAATTAGGCCACATGATTAAGTAAACCGTGTGCCAACTGTGTAGGCTTCACTATCTGAACACCTTCACCTCACATAGTTACAAACATGGTTAGGAAAACTAAGAACCGACCATGTGAGTACCTATTCACCTGTATACCAAACCACATGGTTATCTAGGGCCCTCTCATTAATTGAAACAAATATTGTTCCAATACAAACTGGGCCACACAGTTAGGCCACACAATTAGAACTAATCGTGCACCAATCGTGTGACCTATGCTGCATTTTCCCCAAACTACTATTTTGGGTCCTAAACCCCTAGGGCTCTCCTAAATACTATGAGCTACCATCCAAGCCTCATTATATATCTAAAAAAAATTATTTATAGTCATTCCAATCTTCAAATTTCCATTCTAAATATTTGATCAAAATTTGACCCATCTAGTAATTGAAAACTCAAAATACTTTTGGAAATTTTCAACTTGAAAAACACAGGATCTTAGAACCCTGAAACTTAATGATTCTCATACCTAATAAGGATTTATGGGAACAAAAATGAATAACCCAACCTACTTGGGTCATAAAATCCATTCAAATGATTTCATTTCATTTTTGAACACCTAACTCTCTCTCAACATCTCTTTAATTATATGATGTTTAAATTGTTAAAACCCAAGATAAAACTCACAAATAAAGCCAAAACATCGCGACAATGATTTCTTGAGCCTGTATAACCCAATACATGATCACATAATCATCTATTCCATCAACTGGTCTATATTTATCCCCACCATAGGTTCTTACCTTTAATGGTCAATTCTAAGCCACAATGCTCCCATTGTCAGAATTGCTTAAAAAAACATCCCTAGCATCCTAATGATACTTCCAACACATTTATCAATTTAGTAAACCCAATAAAACATTAGGATATTACTCCCAGTCCTCAATTTTATCTAACCAATCAAACTAAAATTGACCAAAATTATCCTGATCACACTAGTTTTTCCTTGAAAAGCCCTGATTGGCCCTTGCACTACATGTAACGACCCGAATTTTTTTAAATAAATTTTGTTTCTTAATTTTATGTGTTATTGTTATACTCAACAAAAATGTTTCATTTGGTAACATGAGTATAATTAAAATGAGACTGTTGAGTTTTGATTGTTATTTGACCATTGGTCAATATGACCGCTGGAAACTAAACATTTTGACTATTGTCTCTAAATACAAGCAATATTGGTTAATTAATATAGAAAGAAGATTTGATGGCCCCACCCAGTAGTCTTGGACCGATCGAAGCCCATCTAACAGAACTTCGGAAGGAGGTAGCACCACTGGGCTTTCCTATGGACCAAACCCAAGCTGAACTTCATCGTATAAAGCTAGAACGGGATCGCCTTCGCGAGAAGTTCAAACTGATAGAAATTACTACTCGTGCGATGTTGGCCGAGCCTCCCTCGGATTCTCTCACCTTAGCACACCTTACACTTAGGTCCTATGCTGGTGTGATAAGGGGCTATGTAAGGAGACCATAACTGTCTTGTGTAATCCTTTGTTTTAAATAAAATTTCGATTTCTTTTATGAATTTTCAAATGACCGGATAAATATAGTATGCAAATTTTTGATGAATTTTAGAAAAAGGATATTTTAAATATGTTTATGTAAACCCTAAATAATTAAAAATGTGTAATTAATTTCAAAAAATGGTCTTCTGCAATTATGTTCAGTACTAAATTTAGAGTCTAATAAGATCAACTTGATTTTTGATGAATAATAAATTATGAATAGTGATTTTATGATTAGGATTAATAATGTGTCCAAATGGATTAGTAATCTCACTTAAAGAAAGTATTAAAATAAGTTAGGCACTTTGATTAAGTAATGTGATTCAATAAAATGGTTAAATAACTGTTTCATAAATTATTATTCAAGTATTAGTTTTTTTCGGATGAATAGTGTTTTTTAATTAAAAATTTAATTAAAAATAATTAGAAAATTATTTTTATAAAAATGACTTTATTTTTGAACTCAGAGCATCGATATTATGTTAAGGTAATTTTTGGGGATTTTTCTGAAAAAAATGAATTTTCGATGAATAGTGTTTTTATTTAAAAATTAAATTAAAAATATTTAGAAAATTATTTTTATAAAATGGATTTCATTTTTGAAATCAGAGCATTGATATTTGGTTAATGTGAAATTTTGGGATTTTTCTGAGAAAGTTGAATTTTTAGTGAATAGTAAAAATACAGTTTTAGGGTTTCGGTATGTTTAATGACATCATAATGGTGTAATGATGATGTCATGAGATCTTTTGAGGGTTGTCTGGCCAAGGGTGATGAATTATTGTTTTGGGGGCCCCATGTGGCCTAACTCGATGATAAATGACAAGGGAGAGCACATGGGTTTGAGAAAAGCACATGTGAGGTGTCCCTTGGCCATTAATGCCTTGTCCCCTCACTTTCCCTATAAATACCAAGCCCTCCTCTCATCCATTCGACTCCCCACTCATTCCCAACGAATTTATGGTCTCATTACCTCCCAAGGAGTCCTCCCAAGGTGCCCCCAAGCCCTCAAGGTCCCAACCTTTGAGGTTTAAGAGTTACGTTTTAAGGTAAGGGATCCGACCCCTCTCTTTCTTTTCAAGTAATCTCTTTTATGTCATTTCTTTTATACTCCATGTTCTTATGTTGGAGGATGTTATTTTATATTCATCCTACTGCCTATTTCATGTTCATATGATGGGAGACCCCCCTTGCTCTCATGAATTCGTTTTAAGAATGTTTAAGTGGCGCCGTTAGGCTGCCGAATTTTTAAGGGATTCTTTCACCTTCCTCGTTTTCAAGTTCTATTTTCATTCAAGTCTTTCATGTTCCTTTTTATTATGTTGGGGTATGATCTCTAAATTATCATACTGATCTTTTATGATCATATGATGAGAGACCCCATTTGATCTCTTCAATTCAGTATTTTGATGTTTTAAGTGGCGCCGTTAGGCTGCCGAATTTTTAAGTAGTTCTTCACCCTTCTCGTTTTGAAGTTCTACTTTCATGTCAATTATTTCAAGTTCCTTTTTGTTATATTGGGGTATGATATCTATATATATCATACTGTACTCTTATGTTCATATGATGAGAGACCCCATTTGATCTCTTCAATTCAGTATTTTGATGTTTTAAGTGGCGTCGTTAGGCTGCCGAATTTTTAAGTGGTTCTTCACCCTTCTCGTTTTGAAGTTCTACTTTCATGTCAATTCTTTCAAGTTCCTTTTTGTTATTTTGGGGAATTATCTCTATATCTATCATACTGATCTCTTATGATCATATGATGAGGGACCCTATTTGATCTTGTCAAATCATTTTCTTTTGAAGTTAAGTGACGCCGTAAGGCTGCCGAATTTTCATAAGAGAAATCTAATTTTTTTTCCTTCCATGTTTTTCATTTCAAATGGTGTGTCCCTAAAATTTCATTACCATGTCCATATGTACTTCTTATTCTTTCACCCTACTGTTTTATGGATCATTTATGAAAGGGTGACCCATGTCCCCTCTCATTTCAATGTTTTCTAAAACCCCAAAACTTAGCCGTTATGCTGCAGAATTTTCCCCTCAAAATGCCTCTCTATTTTCTCAAAAATTATTTTATGTTATAAAGTGAATACTCAAAGCTCTTATTTCTACAAGGGTATTCACATATATATCAAAATTTTCCATTTTAAATTCTTGGATTTACATACATGAGACCCGCTTTCCCTTTCCGTGGGTTTAAAGTGACGTAAAGATCATGTCTTTAAAGCAGTTTTTAAAACGTTATGATTATGAAATGAAACCCATTTATTTTATTCTATGTGGGTTATTTATGAAATGTTTGATGATGATATATGTGGCTCACATTATAATAAAGGCAAATTTAAGGGTGCGCCCTGATAGCGCTCCAATGCATTGGGTAATGATGTAACCACTAGAGATTACAATTTTCACGATACCTTGGTGAATAACCTTGGTAATTTTCAAATGACACCTTGGGGATGGACCTTGGTGATATGTTCATGATTGTCTATGTTAAATGATGTAGCCACATCTTCAAGTTATGAAATTTTTTGTTTTTATTATGAAATGCCTCATGATTTCTTTCTCATGCCTTAAAGTTCTTTTCATGTCCTTATTGAAGTATATCAAGTTTACATGTAAAATGTTCCTCTTGTTTCCCTTACTGGGCCTTCTGCTCACCCTTTCTTTTGATGTATGTCCCCAGGTTATGAGATGCAGTAATGAACCTAGAATTAACTTAAGGAGATGGCTTTCAAGTGTTTAAGAAGAATGTTTTATATTGTTTTCATGTATTATGTTCCTGGTTTCCAAGACACTAGACCTTAAAGATCCTCAGTTTTGTGTAATGTAATGAAAGTTTATGTTATAAAAAGGCGGGATGCGATAGTTGGTATCAAAGGATGGTTTAGTTATTTGTGGAAATTATGATATGAAAACTCTAGGAAGAACCCTATAGAAAAGTTTAATATAGGAAATCTTCCTGGTATTTTGGTGAGTATTGAGTAAGGGGTTGCCAAGCAAATACATCCCTGTCTAGATACGAGCAGGTAGAGGTGGCTCTGGCACAGATGTACATAGGGGTAAAACCCGAAAACACCGCTTTGAGCTAGACTCGAACGGGAACTGGTACACGACAACGGGCCTTGCTGCACTCTTGGTTACGACACTCCCGGGGGATATGCTTTGGTAAATTCATAAGCTTGGTATGAACCATTGTTAAAGGAACGAAGATAAAATAAAATAAAGGTTCACATAAGAATATATGATCATTCATAACCTAGATGGGAACCTAGGAGATCACAAGTTAGGGTATACCTTTCATATACAAGTTATCCTTATATGCTTTCAGTTCCTTTTCATGATTATTAGCTAAGTACTTAAGCCCCTAGTTATGCTTTCTCTTCTTAGTTAATGGTGGGAAATGGAAGAACATGTTCCGACAACCAATGTGATAGGAAATGCGACGATTTTCGTATTAATATGACAGGGATGATTAGGGGATTAAAATATGATTATTATTTTGGAAGACGTTCATTATTTTGGGAACCATATTTGATCGAGGTAAATAGATTACTATGGTATTTTCATTGAGGAGTAAGGTTGAACTATATTTTGAAGAATTGATGAACTTAAGGTGAACTTATAGTAATTTAGGTTACTTATGGGAATGACTAACCTATCTTGGGTAAAATATGTTTAGGTTAGCTACTTTTTTTTATAAGATGTTAGGAGTGGTTGATGTTGTCTGGAGATGAACAATGAAGTTGTTTTGGAAGACTATGTTATCAAATCCTTCTTGTATTTGGGTTTCAATCTTAGTTTGGTTTGTTTTGAGGAATTTTAAGGACCGTTATTTATGGAATGGTTTATGATGAACTTTGGGTAGTACCATGGAACTTTGATGATTTAAAAGTAGTTTCCATTCCTATGGGATTCTTTCTTTTTGAAGAGTTGTTTTACCTTAACCTTTCTGTTTTTGGGATAATGTTTAAAGATAGAAGAAATAGATAGTTAATCTTTTGTAGATTATGTGATTCTATAGAAGATGATTCTTGTGCTTTTATGAGACCAAGTGTTTTTGAATTCTCATCATTTGGAGAAAAGATTAGTGTTGGTAGGGACTTGTTAAAGGATGAAACTCTACTTGAAGGTAGGTATATTTTCTTATGTTTTTGTTCTATGTAGTAAATTAAATCCTCAAAATTATGAAAAGAAACGTAAAACAAAAATGTTGTTGGTTTACGTTTCCTACTAGGTAATCAAAGACCGTTTACACGCATCATAAGTTTGGGATTTTCTCATGGTTAACTTTCTCCTAATCATGTTCTCTATCACTCTCCCTTAGAACTTGACCCTTTGTTTTTCCTCCATGTCCATGTTTTCCTACATGGAACCCTAGTGTGGGTTAACTCGGGTGACCTTTGTACTTCCCTTTATTTTAAAGTAATAGTTTTACTGACTCCTTTTCCGATGTGGGACTTTCAATGAAATTTCAAAACCCAATTTTAAAATTGCGAGGACGCAATTTCTTAAGGGGGGAAGATTGTAACGACCCGAATTTTTTTAAATAAATTTTGTTTCTTAATTTTATGTGTTATTGTTATACTCAACAAAAATGTTTCATTTGGTAACATGAGTATAATTAAAATGAGACTGTTGAGTTTTGATTGTTATTTGACCATTGGTCAATATGACCGCTGGAAACTAAACATTTTGACTATTTTCTCTAAATACAAGCAATCTTGGTTAATTAATATAGAAAGAAGATTTGATGGCCTCACCCAGTAGTCTTGGACCGATCGAAGCCCATCTAACAGAACTTGGGAAGGAGGTAGCACCACTGGGCTTTGCTCTGGACCAAACCCAAGCTGAACTTCATCGTATAAAGCTAGAACGGGATCGCCTTCGCGAGAAGTTCAAACTGATAGAAATTACTACTCGTGCGATGTTGGCCGAGCCTCCCTCGGATTCTCTCACCTTAGCACACCTTACACTTAGGTCCTATGCTGGTGTGATAAGGGGCTATGTAAGGAGACTATAACTGTCTTGTGTAATCCTTTGTTTTAAATAAAATTTCGATTTCTTTTATGAATTTTCAAATGACCGGATAAATATAGTATGCAAATTTTTGATGAATTTTAGAAAAAGGATATTTTAAATATGTTTATGTAAACCCTAAATAATTAAAAATGTGTAATTAATTTCAAAAAATGGTCTTCTGCAATTATGTTCAGTACTAAATTTAGAGTCTAATAAGATCAACTTGATTTTTGATGAATAGTAAATTATGAATAGTGATTTTATGATTAGGATTAATAATGTGTCCAAATGGATTAGTAATCTCACTTAAAGAAAGTATTAAAATAAGCTAGGCACTTTGATTAAGTAATGTGATTCAATAAAATGGTTAAATAACTGTTTCATAAATTATTATTCAAGTATTAGTTTTTTTCGGATGAATAGTGTTTTTTAATTAAAAATTTAATTAAAAATAATTAGAAAATTATTTTTATAAAAATGACTTTATTTTTGAACTCAGAGCATCGATATTATGTTAAGGTAATTTTTGGGGATTTTTCTGAAAAAAATGAATTTTCGATGAATAGTGTTTTTATTTAAAAATTAAATTAAAAATATTTAGAAAATTATTTTTATAAAATGGATTTCATTTTTGAAATCAGAGCATTGATATTTGGTTAATGTGAAATTTTGGGATTTTTCTGAGAAAGTTGAATTTTCAGTGAATAGTAAAAATACAGTTTTAGGGTTTCGGTATGTTTAATGACATCATAATGGTGTAATGATGATGTCATGAGATCTTTTGAGGGTTTTCCGGCCAAGGGTGATGAATTATTGTTTTGGGGGCCCCATGTGGCCTAACTCGATGATAAATGACAAGGGAGAGCACATGGGTTTGAGAAAAGCACATGTGAGGTGTCCCTTGGCCATTAATGCCTTGTCCCCTCACTTTCCCTATAAATACCAAGCCCTCCTCTCATCCATTAGACTCCCCACTCATTCCCAACGAATTTCTGGTCTCATTACCTCCCAAGGAGTCCTCCCAAGGTTCCCCCAAGCCCTCAAGGTCCCAACCTTTGAGGTTTAAGAGTTACATTTTAAGGTAAGGGATCCGACCCCTCTCTTTCTTTTCAAGTAATCTCTTTTATGTCATTTATTTTATACTCCATGTTCTTATGTTGGAGGATGTTATTTTATATTCATCATACTGCCTATTTCATGTTCATATGATGGGAGACCCCCCTTGCTCTCATGAATTCTTTTTAAGAATGTTTAAGTGGCGCCGTTAGGCTGCCGAATTTTTAAGGGATTCTTTCACCTTCCTCGTTTTCAAGTTATATTTTCATTCAAGTCTTTCATGTTCCTTTTTATTATGTTGGGGTATGATCTCTAAATTATCATACTGATCTTTTATGATCATATGATGAGAGACCCCATTTGATCTCTTCAATTCAGTATTTTGATGTTTTAAGTGGCGTCGTTAGGCTGCCGAATTTTTAAGTAGTTCTTCACCCTTCTCGTTTTGAAGTTCTACTTTCATGTCAATTATTTCAAGTTCCTTTTTGTTATATTGGGGTATGATCTCTATATATATCATACTGGACTCTTATGTTCATATGATGAGAGACCCCATTTGATCTCTTCAATTCAGTATTTTGATGTTTTAAGTGGCGTCGTTAGGCTGCCGGATTTTTAAGTGGTTCTTCACCCTTCTCGTTTTGAAGTTCTACTTTCATGTCAATTCTTTCAAGTTCCTTTTTGTTATGTTGGGGAATTATCTCTATATCTATCATACTGATCTCTTATGATCATATGATGAGGGACCCTATTTGATCTTGTCAAATCATTTTCTTTTGAAGTTAAGTGACGCCGTAAGGCTGCCGAATTTTCATAAGAGAAATCTAATTTTTTTTCCTTCCATGTTTTTCATTTCAAATGGTGTGTCCCTAAAATTTCATTACCATGTCCATATGTCCTTCTTATTCTTTCACCCTACTGTTTTATGGATCATTTATGAAAGGGTGACCCATGTCCCCTCTCATTTCAATGTTTTCTAAAACCCCAAAACTTAGCCGTTATGCTGCAGAATTTTCCCCTCAAAATGCCTCTCTATTTTCTCAAAAATTATTTTATGTTATAAAGTGAATACTCAAAGCTCTTATTTCTACAAGGGTATTCACATATATATCAAAATTTTCCATTTTAAATTCTTGGATTTACATACATGAGACCCGCTTTCCCTTTCCGTGGGTTTAAAGTGACGTAAAGATCATGTCTTTAAAGCAGTTTTTAAAACGTTATGATTATGAAATGAAACCCATTTATTTTATTCTATGTGGGTTATTTATGAAATGTTTGATGATGATATATGTGGCTCACATGATAATAAAGGCAAATTTAAGGGTGCGCCCTGATAGCGCTCCAATGCATTGGGTAATGATGTAACCACTAGAGATTACAATTTTCACGATACCTTGGTGAATAACCTTGGTAATTTTCAAATGACACCTTGGGGATGGACCTTGGTGATATGTTCATGATTGTCTATGTTAAATGATGTAGCCACATCTTCAAGTTATGAAAATTTTTGTTTTTATTATGAAATGCCTCATGATTTCTTTCTCATGCCTTAAAGTTCTTTTCATGTCCTTATTGAAGTATATCAAGTTTACATGTAAAATGTTCCTCTTGTTTCCCTTACTGGGCCTTATGCTCACCCTTTCTTTTGATGTATGTCCCCAGGTTATGAGATGCAGTAATGAACCTAGAATTAACTTAAGGAGACGGATTTCAAGTGTTTAAGAAGAATGTTTTATATTGTTTTCATGTATTATGTTCCTGGTTTCCAAGACACTAGACCTTAAAGATCCTCAGTTTTGTGTAATGTAATGAAAGTTTATGTTATAAAAAGGCGGGATGCGATACTACACCTGTCTTATCCCAATGATATGTGTGATGTGGTTCCTCACTGAACTCATAAAACTGCTTGAGGGAACTCAATTAGAATCTCCTCTAACTAAATAATTTTGAGAACACTCATCTTCTGCTACCAATGCATAAATAAAACCCATTTCCAAATCCTTTACCTCAAGGTATAACGAGATCATTCTGAACACGTTCACCAAATCCCATACCTAACTTCTAGTGACATCTCCTGGATGAAACCATCCTCTATCCAACAATATCTGTAAGAAAAAAAGAATGTCTAAAAACCAATATGATTATTTCATAACCCTTTTTATGTAAGGGTTTCACACTAGTAACCAACGTCTCGCTTCCTACTATAGGAGCATCCTTGTCATTGCACAAAAAAAAAATGATTTCCTGATCACCACATCCCATGCCCCATCCATATCCCGACATAATGACTAGCATGGATAAGAACCTATTCATTCTTGAGTGCTAACACAAATGTTACCCACCACCCGTTCATGATATATAGAAATTTAATCCATGAAATTAGCTAAATTTCAACTCATAATGGGGGTTACCACCCTCAAATGACCAATGATGTACTCCCCATCATATAACTTACCATATACCACTACTCAAGCACAACTCCCAAGGAGTCCCTCTATTAAACCACAAAGTATATTTAGTCTTTACTTATAACCAATTCTCTATCAATGCACTCAGGATGATGTCAAGATATTATACATGATTATATCTTAACTAGAAGTACACTAGGATTCCATCGATAGGCATGTATCACTCTCCCTAATCCATACCCCTCATCATGTCACTAATTGACCAAGATTAATCCATATAGACAATGAAATTTCACATGATCCATTCTCAATGCCTCCTATACCACCAAGGTACATTTATCATTTTTTCACAACCCTCAGATAACCATGCTCGCAACTTTTATTTAAAACCATCAGTCCACATCTCGCACATGACTGCTCACTGATTAACTATTTAAATAGTACCACACGTGACCTACAAGTACTATACCTATCTCACCCAACACAATGGGTGTACTATCTCATACCACCCAATTATCACCCGACTCACACTCCCACAAGAGACACATTATAAAGTCCAATATAAGCGTGCTACACGACACAAAAATCTTGAAAAGTTAGAAGATCCCTTGAAACTCCTCTTCAAAATCGGGCAATCCACCCATGCCATGATTTATTCCATGAGTTCCCATCACATGAAATCATTTTATGAGATTAAATCATCAAATGCACAACCAAAGGTCAATAGGGTTAGGCACCCAAATAGTCTTTCCTATGGGATGTAGTCTCAATATCCAAGCACCCTTGGTACTTTCTCAAAAACAAAAGGTATACCCTACTTGTATTGTAAAACCCAAGAACCTCCCATGCATTAGTCTCTACACGAGTGTACCACAAGCTCACTGCCTAAAAATGAAAGTGTAAACCCCGAGATAATCCTAATCATAGGTTTCACTCAATCAAATAAAACACCAACCTACAACGAGATAAGTCAAAAATAAGGGCATATAAGTCTCCCAACTAGACCTACTAATCAAGTCTCATAATAGGGTCACTGGGTCCAACCACCTAGACCATAAGTTAACCTCTCACTAAGGTCACTTCTCAATAGGCATCACTCACACACCTGTCTCAATGCAAGGAATCTAATGAACCCATCGAACCTATATAAGGGTGGTAGGGATAACATCAACCTACATGGGTCAAAACATATCAACATGGGATCAATTATAAAGGTTTTAAATTCTATGTTATAGAGGAAAAAACATTTAATTTTTAATTGGAAACCCATTTAATTGCAACCCATTAGAAATTTATAACTTGTAATCTAGTCTTTTAAACATTTAAGGCATAACCTACCTATAATCGACCTACCAGGCCCTAATACCCTCCAAGCATCCTCATAAGGAACTACTCCCTAGAGGGTCACAATATAGACACATAAAAGTCAATGAATTGATACTCACTGGGCACCCACATATGGTAATACCCCCTTGAGGTCCTCATTCACTATAAATGTTTAGGTAACCATCAAAACCACACTAGAGGATTTGACTAGATAACCCTAAACAAAATTCGATTAAGTAAAATAGCATAGAAAGACATATGGGATATATATATATATATATATATATATATATTATTACAAACCTTTATTTAACTAAACCTAAAAAAGAATACACCCTAAAAAGGGTCTACTATAAAGGAATCAATTTCCAACTTTGACCTTCAAGGGTCAACAGTACACACACAACATTGTCTCAACGATCTGTATCATACCACATACACGGTTAAGTTAAGTGAAACGCCATTCAAAGTTATGCCATAAAACATCATATAGGTTGTTACTAACACTTATCGAACCTAAGAAGCATCACCCTAAGAGGGGTCCAACACTTGGGAATCATGTATCCTATCGATATACTAGGGTCACTGCACCTTCTATGCATGAGGAATGAGTCATCATACTCACTATTAAACACCTCACCATAGATCCACATGACCTACCATTAGAAGGAAATACATATACATGTTGGTCTAACTGAGTAGAATTCCACCAAGAACCTATATGGGAAAACACCATATAGGTTGTTGTTGACACATTAAGTAGTTGACCTCACTATCAGTAGTAAAATCAAACAATATCATGCCTATAACATGCAGAACCTATGTTCCAAATATAATGCATGAGATGCCTCTTTCCTTTTCTGTCCAAGAGTCAAAATCAATCATTGGCCTCTCACCAACAAGATGAGATCCAGAAAACCATAATAAATCATAAAATCCACACATGTGCATTTCCCAAAGAGAAAATCATGTAAAACTGTAACATCACATATCAAGAAAAACAATCCCATATCCCTAGAAACTAGGGATGACTCGGTGTTTGAAGAGATTTCTAATAAGAAGAAAACCTTTGCAGATATAATCCTTAAGTAAGAGCACACAACTCTGGAGAGATTGAGAGTTAAATGGTTACATGAAGGTGAAAAAAACATGTCCTACTTCCATGCATGCATCAAAGAAAAAAGGTGGCTAGTGAAACCTAATATCATGCTTGAAGATGGATCTTATTCGGATGATAGAGACGTTGTTGCGGGTATGTATTTTTCTTTCTTCAAAAACCTACTTGTAGGTCCTAACCCAAACATTCCAAATGGGTATCCAAGAGGGAATATGAAGCTTCTATAGGTGATTCCCAAACTAATATCCAACCAGGACAATGCCTTTCTAGAATCAATACCTGAGGTGAAGGAAGTTCATGAGGCCATGTCAAACCTCAACCCAGAGAGTGCTCCGGGTCCAGACTATTTTCCAGGATCATTCTATAGGGGATCATGGGATGTGGTCAAAGTTGATATTATTTTGGTATCCAAGAATTATTTTGTGGTGGAAAAATCCCACAGGTTTCTGGTGCTATGACTCTTTTCCTTCTACCAATGATCAAAGATCCTTCCTCTATTCTCCATTACAAACCGGTAAGTATGTGTAATTTCCCTTATACGATTTTTTCAAGCATCATCAACTTGAGTCTATAATGCACATTACTCTGTGGATTTCCTTATAGTATCATGGATTTGTGAAGGGCTAGTCAATATAGGGAGATATTGACTTATTATAAGAAATGCTTCATGATATAAACATCAATACCCACAGATCAAACATGGCATTAAAGATGGATATAAATAAGTCTTATGATAGAATGGAATGGGGCTTTATCAACATGGTACTCATGAGTATGGGTATATCTTCTTAGGATATGTAACTTATTTTTAGATGCTTTATCTCACCATGGATGGATGTGTCTTTCATGGGCAAGACTCATGGCTTTTCAAGGCGACCTGCGAGCTTAAGTAAGGGGACCCCATCTCCCCGACCATTTTTATTCTCATGAAATACACCCTCAGACACCTTATTAACAAAAGATTATCTACAGGGGATATACTTCCTCACCATAGGAAAATTAACTAGTCTTCTATTTCCCATATAATGTTTATAGATGATGCTATCATCTTCATTAATGCTAGAAAAAGATCAGTTTGTGGTATCAAAAAAATCTTGGAAGAATATTTCTACTAGAGCAGACAGGTTATCAACAAATCTAAGAGTAACCCCTATATTTCAAGAAGATGAAGTGACAGATAGGTTAATTCCCTATTCAATGGTATGGGCATGCAAAGAGGTAAATTTCTATTGGATTATCTAGGCACCCTAATTTCCTTAGGCCAACTTTATATCCATTACTTTGATCACATAGTGAACAAGATAAAGAGTCATGTTCTCAATTGGAACAACCACTAATTATCGTTTGGGGGATGTATTTCTATAGTCAACAATGTAATATTAGCTATCCCTATCCATGCTCTCTTAGCCATCAAAGTTACTAAGGGGGTCATTAACACCATTGATAAAATCTTGGCTAGCTTCATCTGGGATGCACTTTCTTAAGGTAAACGTCACTGGACCTCATAGGGTAGGATGGCGAGGACCATTAAAGAAGAAGGTATTAATGTGAGGAGTTTAGAGGATACTATTCACTGCATGCATGCAAAGATTGCTTGAGAGATCATGGAAGAGCACAATCTTTGGGGTAAAATCATGTCCTATAAATATGGCAGGAATGTAAAATAAGTTGGTGCTCATGCATCCCCGTTTTTTTCTATAATATACCCTATTATCCTAACCCTTTGAAATCACTCCTTGGGGTAAAATCATGTCCTATAAATATGGCAGGAATGTAAAATAAGTTGGTGCTCATGCATCCCCGTTTTTTTCTATAATATACCCTATTATCCTAACCCTCTGAAATCACTCCTGATGTATTGTAGGAAAAGGTGACATCCTATTCTGGTATCACAACTAGGCAGGTTCTACGATGGGCTTCCCAGGGTGTCCTTCTCCATTGATTTCTTTTAGAGAGGCCAACTTGCATCCTCACTTTTTCAAAGATGTTCTGGATGAGAATCAATTATATGTGTTTGATCTCATTGATATCAATTCTGAACCATAAAAATGTGTGTTTAATCCTTCCAATTAAAGGACCTTAACATCCAAGGACTTTTGAATGATATCGATGCCTCAAGAGCAGTGGGATAACTAAAATAGCATGGTCTGGTGCAATAGAGTTCCAACAAAGTTCAATTTTATAACTTGGAGGATAAGGAACCATGTAGTTTCCATTTATGAAAATATTAAAAAGATGGGTGTAAATATCATCTCTAGATGAAACTACTACAATACCCACCAGGAGGAGAACTCAAATAACCTTTTCTTTGAGGGAGAATAAGCCCTAGATGTGTAGAATTTCTTCAGTGAGTTCATTATCCTATCCTCCCCGCACCTTCTCAGCACCATGTTTTTAGAGAGATGGTTTCATGGTTCAAATGATATGGTCTTGGAAAAAATGGAAAGATCTATTATTCTGAGTACGAGTTGTTGGTGTATATGGAAGGTCAGAAATAAGGAAAGGTATGAGGGTATTCTATCCACCATAAGATCCATCATCATGAGAACAAGGCCCCTCCTCATTAGCGTGATCAGTGGTATTAGAAAATGGCACAATGCTCCCTCTCTGAGATCTCTATAGGAGAGTTCATCTCTGGGGAAACCTTCTATTACTGTACTGCAGGGACATTGGGTGTGTTGAAAACCGCCAGTCATGGGTTTTAAAATGAATATTGATGGTTCAAGCATTTAGAGAGTCATGTGAGGTGGAGGGGTTGTCCGAGACTACCAGGGGAGTGTCCTACTTGCTTTTACTACCTATTATGGGAATGAGAGCTCTATCCAGGTGGAGGACAAAGTAATGTACATGGGCCTGATCCCATGCGACCAGAAAAATATTGCTCTTACTCAATTAGAAATTGATTCCATGATCATTAATGATTCTATGTATGTAAAAGGCTCCATTCCTTGGTCGATTTCCTACATCATTATAAAACTTAGATCCATCCTTAGAAAAAACACTCATTTGGTCCATACATGGCATGAAGGAAATAGGGTGGTGGATTATGTTTCTTCTAAGGTAGTGGAGGATTAGGACTCCAACGTCACATGATTCCCTAACACCCATTTCTTGAAACTGGAGGGGGTTAATTTGATCAGAGGGGATCAACTTGGTTTTCATTACTTTAGGCCTCCCTAGGCCTTGATGTGTTTCTTATCCCTATTTTGGTTGTATGACTTTCTTGCTTAATAAATATATAACTATGATGATGATAATGTCTACCATATCCCAAATAGTAATCTAATAGGAAAACAAAGGCTTTGATATCACTTTGTCACATCCCAACCCAATTAAATATATGAATAGTAATTGAACTGATTAGAGATAAAGCCTCAAGAATGCATCCCCATATTCTAGAGGCTTCCAACTAGCAATGAGGGCCTAAGGTGTGTCTTTGGTGAGACTATGATCTAATATTAGAGTAAGAAACCAACACAAGTAACCAAACATAATCCATAATAGAAAATAAACAGTTTGAGTAAGACATAAACATAACAAGCTATAATAATAATATAAATTTAGTAAAATACTAAAGGACCATGCTATACATACAACATTGATCGCCCACTAGACCGACCATACATATACAATAATAAAGGAAATAAAAAAAAAGTACAAGGATCTACTACTAACTCTGATCCAAACCACATACTTGATCTTCACATATGTATCTGAGCCATCCTACTCAATCAATCCTGGGCCTCAACCCATCCCATGCCTACATCTAAGTGAACATTTACTTGGGCATTGTAGTTCAATGGTGGCTTAAGAAGGGTGTGAAAATAAAACTCAATAGGTCACCACCAACGTGGTCCCGTACATATCCAATTAATATACTGTATTTATATATGATATACTTATCAAGATAACACTAATAATAAATAACTACTAAAAAATAAACTATAAGACAAGGTTGTATAAGGATTTCTCATGGAAATGTACTCATCCTAGCTAAGAAAAAAATGTAAATAAAGAATAGGATAAACCCATAGTTGATACTTGGGTATAAGATCCTGATCGACTAGACATACTATAAATAGGGTATTGATATTGATTTCATACCACTCAAGCTCTTTATAATCAAGTTTATCCTTGGTTTTACAATCCAAATTGACGACTCTTACTTTTTCCAGTGCTAAAAATGTCTCCGGGTAAGCTACATCACCACAAGGGGATACATGTCCTAACCCTAGAATCACCTGTACTCACTTCCAATCACTATAATGAAGTATTCTAGGTAATATCTAGACATATTGTAAATATGGAATTGATCTAGAAGTCATACCACCAATTACATGTAAATCCAGTCCAATGTCTGAGTCCTAGGTCCTAGTCCATAGGTAATCATGACATTGCGACTTAGATAATCCCTAAGGGGAAAGACCCTTAGGTGATATGTAAGGAATTATCTCTAGAATAGAGGTAATAACTCAAATTCTATTCAATAAATGACTCAAAAACCCACTCTCATACAAGTATGGTGAGTATATTAATGGAACTTCCATTTATTCCTAGGGATATTCCTAGGAATCAATCAAGGAAGTCATGATCGTACCACGATTCACTGTTTTATTTCACCATTATACCAATGTATTAAACTGGTTTTTTATTTAAAATTATAATTATAATAAAAAATTTAAATTCATGATTGATTAAATAATTTTGTTATTTTAACTGTTAAAAAGGTCAATTTCACTTTTTTTGATGATTTCATTGAAGGTGGTGGTGATTCGGAGAGCCCACGATGATGTAGAAGGGAAATGGACCAAACTGCATGGAATCCCATGGACACATGTCCACTATTTTTCATGATTCGAAAAATTCTTGAATAAAAATGGGTTTAAATTTTGTTACCCTATCCATAGCTCCATGTGATACAACTTTCATGAAGGAACCAAAGCACAATTTGTCCATTAAGAGGCCAATCCAAACTGATCTGTCCAATAAAATGAATCTGCATGGGTTCAAAACTGTGCCTCTGTATTTTGGAAATATCTATTATTATAAACAATATATATCCTCCAAATTTGACATGGAGATATAAAACGTGTCTTCAAAAAACTTTTTAGTTTTTTTAAAAGTAATTTAAGACTGTCTGACCACCCCAAACTGTGGACCAAGCAGATTTTAGAAATCATGGTGCCCAAAAATGCTTCCCACTTTACCTATAAATTGGCACCTTAGGCACCCCATTTGGGAGTTCTACCAGGAGTAAAAGTGCTTCTATTTTTTATTCCCAAAGTATTCTTACCATAATAACTATAATTTCCAGAGTCAATGGGAAATTATACTTCAATATATTCTTCTTCCTCCCATCCCATGGATTTCTAAACCCCTTGTGATCACTCAGGGAGGAATGCGATGTAATCCCGAGCTTCATGTTTGTATTATTTTGAATGATCTTTTTAATTAAAAGTTTTGTGTTGTTTTTCTTCATCCTATATTCTTATTTAATTGATTTATATACTGTTATGTTATACACAAACTCAAATGATCATGTTTGAGGGTACCCTTTCATGTGATGTTTCACACACCGTTCATCCCCTTTTTCTTCCCTCATTCAATTATGGTGTTTGTGTGGTTAATATTGGTTAATTAAACTCAAATAAGCACTATGAAGCCCATGTAAATTTATGTCATGGTATTAAAAAGAAATAACATACAAACCTAGACAACACATCAAGTTCTTCATGTGTTGCCTTGGTGAGTTTTGGTTATGAAGTCGAACACAAATCACCCAATCATCGGTGGTATCTAGTGAATCATTGTGTGTTTTTTACTAAACCCTATGAGGTATCCTAGCATAAACTTAGTAAAATTATGGTACTAGGTGTTACAAACTAGGGATTAAAAAATATATACCCTTTCTCTTGAAGCGATGAAGGATGAGCATCATGAGAATTCCCCAGGTTGATCATGCTTAATTAATTTTGTTAATTTCCACTTTGTTTTATCACATTATTTTCCTTTGTAATATTAAATTATCAAACCCCAAGTTTTTCAAAATAAAATTCCCCATTTATTTTTATAATCACAACCATATTTTTTAAGTAATGATCTAAGGATCCGTCGAGAGATGACCTAGGGTTACTGCTATACTGCATAAATTCTAGTACACTAAACATCTAATTTGATGTGCTCGACAACATGATCAAAATTTGTCAATGTTTCTAGGGATCCAAGATCATTTCCCCCTTTTACTCTTTTATTTAATTGATAATAATTTCTATATCCCCCATTGGATTGTTTTTGTTTTGGTTTTTGTTTATTTTGTGTGTGTTATCTCTCCCTCTCTCTCTCTTCTCTCTCTCTCTCTCTTATTCTGTAGTATAAAACTATCTTTTATTTTCTCTTTTCACACTTATTATTTTATTTTATTTTATAAATATTAAATCATAAAAAGGAAAAAAATATAATAAAAAAGTCCACAACTTATTTTCTTGACCCGATCAGAAAAAGAAGAACTACTTGAATTTGACCCAGAAATTGAAAAGACACTTCACTCACAAATCAAGTCATCTAGAGTAGGTCAATCAAGTAAAACTAAAGAACCCCTTGTGGAACCTCAAGTGGTCCTAAAATAATCCAAAATTGAACCCAATCAAACCCAAGAAAACATGGATGCAAATAACCGAACCTTAAAATAACTGACCACCCCTTATGTGGAGTACCAACCTACATACATCCAATATCCTGAGGAAGTAACCAACTTTGAGATGAGATCAGTCCTCATCCACCTACTTCCCAAATTCCATGGTCTTCCTAGTGAGGAAACTCACAAACATATCAAGGAGTTTCACATAGTGTGCTTCATAATGAAACCCCAAAATTTATCTAAGGATCTCATTAATTTTAGGGCCTTCCCTTTCTCCCTTGATGGTGTAGCCAAAGACTGGCTATACTATCTACCTACCACAATTGGGGGCTGTAATGACCTTAAATGACTATTTCTTGAGAATTTATTCCTTTCCCCCCAAACTGCATCAATTAGAAAAGAAATCCGCGGAATTAGGCAATCACAAGGAGAGTCTCTTCATGAATATTGGGAGAGATTCAAAAGAATTTGCTCAAGTTTCCCCCACCACCAAATTAGTGAACACTTTCTAATTCAATAATTCTACGAGGGACTTGTTCAAATGGATCATGGAATGATAGATGTTGTAGCTAGTGGTTCCCTAGTTGATAAAAATCCTTCTACTGCTCGTGACTTAATAGCCAACATGGATCAAAATGCATAACAATTTGGTACATGAGCAATAGAACCAACCCAAGGAGTTCACGAGGTAATTCATTCAACCCTAGAACAAAAGTCAGATAATAAACTTGATGAGATTCATACCCTTCTAAGGCAAATATCTCAACCACAAGGTAACTCACACTCTTGTTCTATTACATTACATTGTGGTATTTTTTTCTGATAACACTCATTTTTTTGACTAGTTCCCACAACTTCAGGATTCATCTGATTCTTGTGCAGCAGTATTACTAGGGTGTCCTTTTTAGAAAGCACCACACTTCAAGAAGGAACCATTTAGGCCAAATCCAAACCCTGGGTGGAAAGCACAACCACAATACCAACAAGGAGGAAACCCAAGCTACCCCAAGAAAAATTGGTATCAACAAGGCCAAGGTATGAAATCTTCTTATCCCTCAACTTCTCATAACAATACTCCTCCTACTCCAAAATGTGAACCAAGCCTCGAGGACATGGTGAAGAAAATGGAATTCAAAAACCTCCAGTTCCAACATACCACACAATCGGCTATTCAAGACCTATGAAATCAAGGGGGACAATTGGAAAACACCATCGGTGAGATAATAACACAAGGTTTTGGACAACAATCATCCCAACTTGTTTCTAATACAAAAGAAAAAGGTAATTCTTGTGCAATAACACTTTATAGTGGTAAAGAAGTTTATTCTTCCAATTATTCTACCCAAAAGGTATGTCCCCCTCTTGAAAACTCTCTTTCCCTACCCTTAAAAGAATCTAATGTTGAAAAACCAAACAAAAATTCTAAACAAATTTTCATTGAGGATTCCATTTAACAAAACATTCCTCTTCCTTTCCCCCAAAGACTCTCTAAATCTAAGAAGATTTTTGATAATGAGATTGATAAAGAGATACTGGATACATTTAAAAAGGTACAAGTTAACATTAATTTATTGGATATAGTTAAAAAGATTCCTCATTACACCAAATTTCTTAAAGAACTTTGCACCCATAAACAAAGGCTTAAGGGGAATGAGAGATTCAACCTGGTAAGGAATGTCTCGACCTTGATTCAACTAGAAATTCCAACCAAGTGAAAGGATCCAAGAATTTTTATGATACTTTGCACAATATGGGAGACATTATTTTCAGATGATATGCTAGATTTAGGTGCTTAAATTAATGTAATTCCTTACTCTGTGTACACTTTTCTATAGGTTGGAGAGATTCAACCAATAGGAATCATAGTGCAACTTTCCAACCAGAGTACAAAATACCCATTAGGAGTGGTTGAGGATGTCCTTGTAAAATTGAAGAATCTGATCTTCCCTACCGATTTATACATTCTTGAGATGAATTATACCCAAACCCAAGGACATGATCCTCTCATACTTGGGAGGCCATTCCTCAAAACAACAAAGACAATCATCAATGTTTACAATGGTATGCTGTACATGGATTTTGGTGGAGAAAAGGTAAGTTTTAACATTCTTGATTCCCTAAAACACCCCATTAAAGAGCACTCCACTCTTCTTGCCTATTCGATGGAAGTGATCTCTAATGAAACACACACAAAAAAGTATCTCCTCAACCTGTACTCAGATTTATTTTTATCTTCTTCAAACTTGGATGATTTGAGTTTTGATTCATGTTTTGAGTGTTGTGTGGGTTTTGAAAAGTGTAAATTTTATTCTTTAATATATTAGTGTGTTCATTCTGAGGTACCCATGACCATCGATGATTCTGAAAATATCATTTCAATATATTTTCTATCCTTAGAGAATAAACATGAGAAGATAGATAGTTTCATGGACTTCACTCCCCTTAAATCCCCTCCCTCAATCCAAAAACAACTAGTTTTGGAATTAAAACCACTTCCATATAATTTAAAATATGCCTATCTTGAGGGTATTGACCAATTTACCATCATTATTGCCAATAACCTCTCTCTACAGCTAGAAGAAAAACTACTTGACCTATTAAGAGAGTGTAAAAAGGTGATATGATGTACTTTAGAAGATATTCCTAGGATTATACCATCTATTTTTATGCACCATATACTTTTGGATGATGAGGCTAAGACCGTAAGGTAGGCCCAACACTGGTTGAATCTCACTCTCCTTAAAGTGGTAAAATTGGAAGTAGTAAATTAATTACTGTTGGGATCATTTATCCTATACCTGATAGTAAATGGGTTAGCCCAGTTCAAATTGTGCCTAAAAAACTGGAATAATAGTAGTGTCTAATGAAAGAAATGAATTGGTTCCAACACGTGTGAAAACAATTGGAGAGTCTGTATTGACTACCATCGAACGAATCAAGCCACGAGAAAGGACCATTTTCTTATACCTTTCATTGACCAAATGTCAAAAATATTGGCCGGTAAGTCCCATTATTGTTTCCTTTATAGATATTTGGTTTATTTTCAAATACATATAGCCCCTGAGGATCAAGAAAATATAACATTTACCTATACATTTGGCACATTTGCGTACATAAGGATGCCTTTTGGTCTATATAATGCTTCTGGTACTTTTCATTGATGTATGTTGAGTATTTTTTCTTGAGTACCTAGATAATTGCATGGAAGTTTTTATGGATGATTTCATGGTTTACGGAACTTCATTTGATGACTATTTGGCTCACCTAGGTTCTATCCTCCACCATTGTATAGAAAAAGATCTTGTATTAAATTATAAGAAATGTCATTTCATGGTTGAATGAGGGATAATTCTTGGGAATGCTATTTAAAAAGAGGCAATTCAAGTGGATAATCAAAAATTTAATTAATTTCAACCCTTCAATATCCAAAATGTGTTCGTGAAGTGAAATATTTCTTGGTTCATTCTGTTTTTTACCACTGATTCATTAAAGACTTTAATAAGATCGTACTTCCCCTATCTTGATTGTTGAAAAAGGATTATGAATTTGTTTTTGATAAAAATCGTGTGGATTATTTTAATTCACTAAAAAGGAGATGAAATTACCCAACAACCCATCTATTTTGTAATTCATGTACTCAATGACAATTTATAGGGAATATCTTCAATAGGAATGAAATTCCCCAACAACCCATGTTATTTTGTGAGATCTTCGATGCATGGGGCATTGTCTCCATGGGGTTTTTTTCAAATTCATTTGGCTTTGTATACATATTATTGGCTATTGAATATTTATATAAATGGGTGTAAGCAAAGGCCACTAGGACTGATGACTCTCGAGTGGTTGCTGATTTTGTGGGGTCCCAAATTTTCAGTAGGTTTAGTTTACCGAGATTTATCATTAGTGATCAGAGTTCACATTTTTTCAATCACAACATGAAAATTTTGCTTCGTAAGTATGAGGTTGTTCATAAATTCTCCACAACATATCACCACAAACTAATGGACAAGCATATATCTAAAATTGGGAAGTTAAGAGAATTTTGGAAAAAATGGTACAACACAATAAGAAATATTGGAGTTTGCGCTTGGATGATGCACTTTGGGCGTACCGTATAGCTTTTAAAACCCCAATAGGAATTTCACCATATAGGATTGTTTTTGGAAAGGATTATCACCTCCCAGTAGAGGTAGAGGACCATGCATATTGGGCTATTAAACAATGTAATATGAATATCTTAGATGCAGGTGATCATAGGAAGTTGCAGATTCAGGAGTTGGAAGAAATTCGGTGTGATGCATACGATAACTCATAAATATATAAAGAGAATACAAAGGCTATCCATGATGATATTATTCATCAGTAGAAGTTTCATATTGGTGAGAAGGTCCTCATGTAAAATTCCAGGCTAAAGCTCCACCCAGGTAAGCTTCATTCCTGATGGCTCAGTCATTATACTGTTACCGATGTTTAGCCTTTTGGTGCTATACAAGTTTTTCATGAGAAGACTGGACAGAGGATTACTATCAATGGGAAAAGGCTCAAACACTTCTATGAGTATTTTCCAAAGAATATAGTGAAGGAAATATAACTAATAGATTCCACATATGACACCACTTAGTAGTTTATCCCTTCTACCTACCTTTATTTACTTTTCTATTTATTTAAAATACTTTCATTGAGGATAATGTAATTTTTAGGTGTGGGGGAGGGTAACATGTCATAGTTAGGAAAAAATGGAAAAATGTATTTTCATTTTTGATTTATTTTTCTTTATTTTTTGTTTTTAAACAATGATCTTAAAAGAATATCCAAAATCATTTTTTATGCTTGAGTCGATTGTGTGTAAAATTCCATTGTTTTTGGAAAAATGTTTTTCAAATGAATGTTGATATGTAATCCTTTTATAGAAATTTATTTTAAAATCATTCTTAGGTATTTAATGGATTTTTGAATCTCATGCCTCATTAGCAATGACCAATATATTAATCCCTTACCTGAGAGACATTCTAAGACCTTTATTGCATATTCTTCCTTTTAATCACTTTCTTGAGAATCTCGGGTCATGAATAGAAACTAAAACTTTCCTTGATTATATTTTAATCCATAAGATTCGAGTATGAAACATTCATGATAGAGGCAATCATTCATTGAAAATCCCTTTATACAATTAAACTCTATTTTTGGCCACCTTAACATTTTATCCTTTTAATCCTTAGAGACCATGAAATGCCTATTAGGTAGCCACATTACAAGATAATTTATCCCTACATACCCATCTATTATGTATATTCTTGTTTTATTTTAATAAAGTGTGGGTGATAGGGGGTTTCCATGGGAATTCTAGGGAGATAATCATTATTATGGGTTGATATAAAGGGTGCCTACATTTTACTTGGGCAGTGGGTTCACAAGCCATATTGCATTATTTTTTACACATATTTCCCTATTTATCTCCAAAAAAACTATATATTAAAAATAATATAATTCTATACATAAAAATAAATAGAACAAAAGAATAAAATGGAGAAAAGAGGATTTTTACTCATTATTATTCACTGCTTGGTTTTGACCCACACAAATGGACAATGGGGATCATGAGTTATAAGTGATACAATTTTTGAGGGGTTGAGTGTGTAAATTAATTGTGAACAATTTTTGAATTTCAACATGTTTTGTACGTAAGATATTAAACACTCCTCTTTTGCCTTATATTTTTAAATATTAAATCCTACCAACCCATGAACCTTAGAAAAACCTGTTAGAATTCCTCTTGAGTAGCATACTAGTTTCTGCCAGTAGAGAACTGAGAATTTTGGAAAGTATATGGTAAGATCAAATGAAACCTGGGAAAAACAAATAACTCCACTTTAATATGTTCCTTGAGTGAATAGGGAAAATATCTAGGTGAGGTAGGTTATAACATGTGGCATGGGTAAACAAATAAAGTTGAACAAATTCGAATGTGAGAGAAGAAAAATGATAGAAAAATTGATTCCATAAACGAGACATGATGAATTTCATTTAAAAAGAATCTTGGATGTTTTCAAACCTTTGATTTAGGAATGGTACATGATTAGGACATTATAATTTTCCTAAGAGTGAAACTATTTGGGTGTGGGGGTGTGATCGTACCACGATTTATTTTTTTATTTCACCCTTACACCAATGTATTAAACTGGTTTTTTATTGAAAATTATAATTATAATAACAGATTTCACTTAATGATTAATTAAATAATTTTTTTATTTTCACTATTAAAAAGGTAAATTTTACTTTTTTTGATGACTTCATTGAAGGTGGAGGTGATTTAGAGAGCCCGTGATGACGCAGAAAGAAAATGGGCCAAACTGCATGGAATCTCATGAACACATGCCCAATTTTTTACATTATTAGAGAAATACATGAATCCAAATGGGATGGAATTTTGTGAGCTAATACATATCTCTATGGGATAAAACTTTCATAAAGTAACCCAATCTCAATTCTTCCATTAAGTTTTCCATCATAACTGATCTATCCAATAAAATGAATCTGCATGGGGTCAAAAATTTTCCTATGTATTTTGGAAATATCTCTTATTATAAACAAGATATGGCCTCAAAATTTGACATGGAGATATAAAGGTTATAGTAAAATAACTTTTTAGTTTTTTTCAAAGTGATTTAATACTTTATGATCACCCCAAACCATGAACCAAGAGTATTATCAAAATCAGGGTTCCCAAAACTACTTCCCACTTTTCCTATAAATTGGTACCTTGGGCACCCCATTTTGGATTTCAACTAGGAGAGAAGGTGATTCTATTTTGGAGTCCCAAATGAGTCTTCTAATCACACCTATAATTTTTTGAGGCTATGGGAAGTTCTAACTCAATATCTTCTTCTTCCTCCCCTCCCATGGATTTCTAAACCCCTTGTGATCACTCGGGGAGGAACGTGATGTAATCCCAAGCTTCATGTTTATATTATTTTGAATGTACTTTTTAATTCTATGTTTTATGTTGTTTTTATTCATCATATATTCTTATTTAATTGATTTATATACTGGTATGTTATACTCAAACTAAAATGATCATGTTTGGGGGTACCCTTTCATGTGATGTTTCACACACTATTCATCCTTTTTCTTCCCTCATTCAATTGCGGTGTTTGTGTGGTTCATATTGGTAAATTGAACCCACATAAGCACTATCAATTAAATGTACATTTATTTCATGTTATCAAAAATAAATAACATACAAATGTGGATATCACATCGAGTTCTTC
Source organism: Viscum album (assembly GCA_963277665.1). NCBI lineage: Eukaryota > Viridiplantae > Streptophyta > Magnoliopsida > Santalales > Viscaceae > Viscum > Viscum album. The sequence goes on along the minus strand of OY728166.1, from coordinate 986,507,128 downwards.
GTGTGTTTCCTTGGTGAGTTTTGATTATGAAGTCGAACACAAATCACCCAATCATCGGCAGTATCTAGTGAATCATTGTGTGTTTTTGAATGAAAAATGGGAGGTATCCTAGAATAAACTCATTAAAATTATGTTAATAGGTGTTACAAACTAGTTATTAAAAAATATATACCCTTTCTCTTGAAGTGATGAAGGATGAGCATCATGAGAATTCCCCGAGTTGATCACGCTTAATTTTTTTTTAATTTCCACTTTGTTTTATCACTTTCTTTTTTTCATTTGGAATATTAAATTATCAAACCCAAAGTTTTTCAAATTCTCATTCCCCATATATTTTTATAATCAAAACCATATTTTTGAATTAATGATCTAAGGCACCATCGATAGAGGACCTAGGGCTATTGCTATACTACAGAAATTATAGTACACTAAACATCTAATTTGATGTGGTCAACAACATGATCAGGTCATCATCAATTCCTAAGAGTATATCAAGAGGGGTTTTGAATTGTACTAAAAAAACTACCTCTATAACCCATTAAGGGAGGAATCCCATAGATAATGGGACTTCCTATAACAATATCAATTGATCATGTAAGGCTTAAAAGATGGATACTAGGAAGTACCTATGAAAACCTTTATAAGGTGGAAATAAATAAAAGGATCAACAACTAGATCCTAGGAATTACCTCTAGGAATCCCCACCATATAACTATATCACATCAAACCCCATGGGACGAGTTCTAGGAAGTAAATTTGGAATCATAGTTTCATCAATAATAACCAAGTGAATGCATAAATAAAAGAGTAAGGGTGGATAGAGGCCTAAACCCACCCCTACTACCATAAACCCCTAGTATTTCAAGTTTGGTATAGGTTCTAAAGGTTACACCCACTACCATCTCTACCCCAAACCCTTGACACACCAGTTTAGGGTCATTCAATATACTGAGCACCCATTGTGTTAGCTAGGTCATACTACAAGAGATGTATCCTACTTGGGATGTTCAAGGTTAACATGTAAGAAAAGGAATCCCTCTTGGGATACCCTAGAACAAAGTCACAATATTGGGTTAACACTTAACACACTAGGACATTATGTCCCATGACATTGTAAAAAGGGAAACACAAACTTTCCAGCTTCTCAGGGCCTTACCACAATGGAAACCATTATGGGATGGGTCATAACCCAATCTTGATACCAAGATCACACTAGGATGGTCCACACACCCAAACCAATATTGTTCTACCTAAGGTATATACACCTAGTCTTGTATAAGGGATGAGATACCTTACTGAGTTCAGTATCACCTCCTATGAGGTTTGGAGGTTCCTTGATCTCTCAAAGGGCCAATCCATGAAGCTATCACACATGGGTTGTTAGTGACACCTAATATTAATCCATTATAACTACCCATTTAATTAATTAAACAGTTAATTAGAATAAATTAAAGAGGATGTGTATCCATCAGGGGAAATCCCTAGCATATTCATACTACCATAAACATGCATCAATACCATAAGGCAGGTACAACAAACCACCTACCTTTAAGAATATTTCCATTTATTTTCCAAGGAAAAAAAATATCTACCAAGGAACATCCAATATAAACTAAGACATGAAAGGTACCATATCACAAAAAAACCATCAAAATTTAAATAATTATAATACAAATTAATTAGTTAATTAAAACACAATAATATACAACAATTATGCAACATTTTTTAAGAAGGCATAATGCCTGAAACCTCACAGGCTGATCCTGTCGCATTAGAACCATGACCTAACACTTTCCAATAACCCATGAAATATACTCAAAATAAAATAGGTAATAAAACTTAATCAAAATTATCAAAACAAACACCCCAAAAATTTAATTCAAATCTTAAATCTTTAGAAATTCACCGCGGTGATGTACTTCAAACAAACGACATGTAGTGAAGTGAATATGACCTCTCGGGTCATCCTCTTACTAGGAAAATCAAATTCATTAGAACTATTATCCAATTATACCATGATTTAGTGAAATTGGGAATAAAAAACCTTACCAGAGAAGCCAAATGTAGAGCAGGGAGGAGAAAAATACAACATAGGCTAATAGAGTTGAAGGCTTACCTTAAGGATTCCAACTCATCTGATGATGTTCAATTCCAACCAAGAATGAGTGAGATCTACCATGGAGGAAGGGAGAAATAGGGGGGGTTCATGTGGGATATATTCTAGGTGAAATTAGGGATAAAATAGAGGTAAAACAGCTTAAGGCATAGAGGAAAAAATGGTAAATTTTCCCCTTTCAATGAGGTGCACAATTAGAAAAATAGTGCACCAACCGTGTGAGTCCCTCTACACCTCTACAGCAAACCACATAGTTATATGGGGCCCTATTTCATGGTTAAAAAAAATTATTCCAGTATAATCTAGGATTCATTTTTAGGTCGCACGGTTAGTACTAACCGTGCGCTAATTGTACACCATATGCTACATTTTCCCAAAACTCCTATTTCAGGTCCCAAACATCTGGGATGATCCTAAAACCTCTAAGATAACATCAAATCTCTATTACATGTCTAAAAAAATTATTTATAGGTATTATAACATTTTAATTTTAATTTTGAATCTCTAATCAAAATTTGACCCATCTGGTAATTGAAAATTCAAATTCTTTATGAAATTTTCCAACTTGAAAAACATGAGATCTTACAATACTCATTTTATCTATCTCTCCCATTGTGTATGAGGATAAATTTTTTTAGAGAGATTTATACTATGTGACACTATAACTAATCCTTTCTTATATTTTTCCATGCTAAATCTCTTTAGTACCTGGTCAATGTATGTACTTTGACTTGGCCCAATTAACCTTTTGGATCTATCACTAATGTTCATGATTCCAAGTATATATGTTTATTCACTTAAGTCCTTAATATAGAAAAACTTGTTTAACCATTCCTTAACTGACTGTAATATTTTTATTTCATTTCCAATAAATAATATTTCATCAACATATACTACTAGGAATATAACCACACTCCCACTAAACTGATTGTAAACACATGACTCACATTTGTTCTTTATGAAACTAAATTCTCTTATGGATTTATCAAACCAAATGTTCCATGAACAAGATGCCTAATTTAACCCATAAATGGACCTTTTCAACTTTTATATCTTATTGGAATTTTCTAGAGTCACAAAACCTTCAGGTTGTGTCATATAGATGTCTTTCTAAAGGCTTCTATTAAGGAAAGTTTTTTTGATATCTATTTTTCAAATCTTATATTCATGGAAACCTACTACAGAAAATATAATTATGATAGATTTAAACATGAAAAATAGAGATTTTTTTTTCATAGTCAATGACTTTACATTATTTAAACCCTTTATCCACTAGCCTTAATTTATAGATACTTACTTTACCTTCCATGTCCATTTTTCTACTGAATACCCATTTTCACCCAATAGGATTTAAAAAAAATGGTGGATTGACTATAACCTAGACTTGGTTATTATATATGGAATCCATATCATAATTCATAGATTCTTACTGTCTTATAAATTATAACCTCTATACTAACTCCTTATCAGAAATAGGATCATTATTGTCATCCAATAACAAGTCACCATCTTCAGTGACTAGAAAACCATGTCTTTCTGATTCTCTAACCTCACTGGTGTTCTTATGAATAACTTATGTTTTAGGAACAATATATTTAATGGGGACCTATAGAACTTGTTCCTATACTAACTCGTGTATATCTTGAGAATCAAATTTATCAAATTCAATCTTGATCCCACAACCATTCTAGATGATGTGTTCCCTCTCAAGAAAAATAGCTTGTATTAAAATAGTCACCTTTTTGTTTGAGGGGTTGTATAGATAGTATCTCATTGTTTCCTTAGGATACCCTATAAATATACACTTTTCACTTTAGGGTTCTAGGTTTTTACCAGAGTTGACCTTTAAAAATTACTCTAAACCCCATTCATGAGTATGTGACAACATATATTTCTTTCCATAAATTATCTTATATGGTATCTCGTCTATCACCTTAGTTGTTACTCTATTTAGAATGTGTGCAACAACATGTAATGTATATCCTCAAAAGGATAATGGAAGGATTTCATGAATTTTCATTGACCTTGCCATGTCAAGAAAGGTATGGTTCCTCTTTTTAGTGACACTATTCCACTATGGTGTTTAAGGAAGAGTGGGTTGGGATAGGATCACACAATCATGTAGGAAGTTAATGAATTATTGGTTAATATATTCACCACCCCAATCATATTTAAGTTTATTTATTTTTTTCAAAATTGATTCTCAGATTTATTATTGAAGTATTTTAATATCTCAAAATATTCCAACTTATACCTAATTAAGTAAACATATCCATATATACTCAAGTCATCAATAAAAATAATAAATTAAGAATACCCACATCCTACTTCAACTGAAAATTATTCACACACATCAGTGTGTACCAATTCTATAAGCTTTGAAGCTCTTTCACATTATCCACCAAAATGTGACTCGATAATTTTTCCTTGTAAATAAGAATGGCATATATCAAGTGGTTTTATATCAAAAGAGTCTAAATAACCATCTTGACAAATACTTTTCATACTCTTTTCATTTACATGACCAAGATGATGATGCCACAACTGAGTTTGAAAAGAGTCATTCAAAGTTGATTCATTATAAATTTTCAATACTTGGATTTTATAATTTAATATATAAAGACCATTATTTAAATTCTCCACACTATAACATATGTTTTATTTAAAAAAGAAACAAATTTTATTTATAAACTTGAAAAAAAACTATATATATCTATAAAATATAAAAAATTATGTTTTTGACAGTAGTATGTATATAATAATTTTTTTAAAAGCAAGACCATCTCAGTTGGCAATGGAAGGTAATAGTCTCCAATGGATAGAGAATCCATCCTCACACCATTGGAATCCTAAATATCCACCTCTCATCAGGAAATATTTCAAAATATTATTGGTTCTTATATTTTAATATAGATGTGAGAACAAAAATCTATATCTAATACCCAATGTGTATATATATAATGATTTCACTTGATAACAAACACACTTGAATCTTCCTCTTTTTTCTTTAATAAGGTTCAATTCTTCTTCCAGTGGACTAGCTTTCTAGAAAAAAATCATACTGTATCCTTTTCCTTTTATCATATTTGTATATTCCTTTTCTTGGAAGGATGGTTCTAAAGAGCCTTATACTTAGTATTATTATTAGTACCCTTTACCTTATTCTTCCTTTTCTTATTTACCATAAGTACTATTGGATTTTCATGCCCCATGTATTTATCAACTTAGGGAATTGAATTAATGATTTCTTAAAGAGTCTTCTCACTATTTACCATATTATAATTAACAATAAAACTAGATAAATACTTATTTAGTGTGTATAACATGATATCTATGTGTAACTCATCAGGTATCATAGATCCCAAGATGTATAAGTTTGACTACAAAAGGTCCAACTAGCACTGACTCTATTATCTTGCATGTGAATAGTGCATCAAAGATCTTATATCTCTCTTGTATCACCTTATTTTTACAATGATCCCAAAATTGAGATGTTTTTATATATGCATCCATATCCATTTATTTCCATAAAATCTCACTGGACATGGAAGATAACATGAAACATTATACATATGTGGTATCATCCAAATGTTTCATATAGAGAGACAAATTTTCCTCACAATCTCTTTTATAGGAACTACATGAATAGGGTTTTCTAGAACATATAATTTCTATTCATGGCGTAGTATAACACATAAGTGTTTATATAATTCCTAGAAATTTTAATCGATGAGAAGGTAATCCTTATTTAGAATGGATCACAGTGATATTATCAAAGTCATGAAAGTTTAAAATTTTAAAATAAATAAGAGTAGGATTTTATTATTTTTATGGATTACAATTTATATAATAAATTTTATTTAATTTATTAATATCTGGATATTTTATTGAAACATAATATCCCTCTCCATTAGTTTTATAATACCCCATTGCACATATATCATAGTGGTAAGGATCCATATGCTATTTCTCATAACCCAAATGGAGGTATGATAAGCTACTTAGAGGTATTTAGGTAGGTGCAACTTTAAAAATGCATTAACTCACATCTCCTTGATCTGTTGAGTGGACTCCCTAATCCTGAAATAATATATTATGATTTCCTCAACACTTTTCCTACTAGTTACATTAAGTCTCGCGGAGGTGATAAACCCTTAATGTAAGCTTGGTTAAGCCAACCCAAAACTCAAGATATAGATTTCCTAATAATTTAAAGAACCCCAACAGAGGTTGATTAGTCACTTTTAACTATGATTCACCCAATTAGTGGAAGATTATACCAACTTAATGTTTTATTTTATTGATTCATATCTTTATGTGTAAACTTCCCATTTTATCTTATCACATGTTTATTAATATTAAGTTTATTTTAATTAAGTGATTAAACAAGTCTGGATAAAGTTTACACATATTATAATATTTATTTTACTTATATCTTTCATGCTTGTTAATTAGTTTATTTAATGATTTTAAATATCTATAAATAATTAACCATGTAATCAATAAAAATAAAATAAAATAAGCGGAATGACTATGAGCATCTCTAATGGTTGATTTATCCAGTTGGTGATAAACTAACCCTTGACCCTAGGGAATTAAATCCTAGAACCAAGCATGTTCCGAGTTATAGAATTCCACCTGTGCAACTATGTACCACCTGGATTGGGTTCACCTCAACTCTGAACTTGAACAAACTCCACTCACCTCGTAACTCCATCCATTACATAATTTTAATCACACATATGAGAGGGGAACCAAAGGAATGGTTAATGGGTGGATTTTATAAAATAAACAATGGTAATGAATTCCCTTACATAATGAGAGGATAAGAATAAATCAAAAACAATTTATTTAATTTAATAAATTATTAAAAAACCATAAAATAATAAATTAAATAAAGAAATCACATACAGATGATAACCTAAGCTCATGGTCATCCATATACATGCACCAAATACACAAAATCACACTATCCAATGTTAGCCTCAATTTGTTCTTTATTATTAAGAAAAACATGCTTGAATTAATTTAATTAATTAATTAATTCCATTTATCCTAATGACCATCCAAAGTTACTTGGGGATACCCCTCATAAATGTAATATGCAAAATAAATGGGTTGACCAGTAATTATAGATAATTACATGGAACTAATTGAGAATTTATTAATTCTGAAAACCTTATTATATAGTCAATATATCTAATGATAACACTGTAATTAGGTTTTTAATTCTATAATTAAGTATTGTTTATGTAATTTATTTATGTTATTTACTAGGAGACTACATAACATGTACTAATGAGCTACACGCTATGTTTCTTTCTTTCCATGTATCTAGGATAAATTCATAGGGAATCAACATGTATATCATCTTAATTAGATGGTGTGTAATAATGAACTACATGTCCTATGTTCCACTTATCATGTGTCCATGTAACTCACTAGTTGAGTTGAATTATTCTTCATAAATAGGAATTAATGACTCACATGACATGTATGCTAGCTACACACTATGTATCTCATTAATGATACATGCTATCAATCTCAAACGGTGTTATGAAATGTATTTGACCACATATTTAGTGAAGATTTTGCTGCTAAACCATGTAAACTACATGGTGCGTATGCTAACTACATGACATATAGTCCAAAATATTGATTCCAAGGTTCTTTTTGACTTTTACATTCCTTTTGTTTTGGAAATCACAAACTCATTCTTAAATATACAATATCTAATAAGTTTAAATCCAATGTGTTTTTACAATTTTTTTTATAGAAAACATATATTTCTACCATACTTTTAAACGTTTTTAAAGTATTCAAAAGTTTACATTACAATTCTCGTAATGAGAATGAATCCAATTATGATTGAATTCACCTTATCGAATCAATTTAAAGTCTTTCTATCATGTATTCGTACTGACAAATTTTTTAATTGGATTCGATATTGGAACCAATACCATTAGATTCACACTCATAAAGAAAATAGTAATGAGACTCTATAAGTAAATCCATCAGATTGAATTTAGTTTTAATCCTGAATATGGATAACCGTTTTATCATATTGGAACATTTTTACTTTTAACACTATATTTTCAAAACAATGTCATGTATTTTGTTATATGTGTTAATAAAAATTATGTAATGGTTTCAGTTAGAATATGGCCGTTGGAGTTAAAAGTGTCAAAGTCCTTGTGGAAATATTAGAGGAAATATGACCCTTTGAGATCAAGATGACAATTGGAATACACACCTATAAAAACCTGGCCATTCAGTATGTGTGTGTGATTGATAACATTTTTTATGTACGTGTGTACTGTGATTTTTTATCATTTTTCTAAAGTTTAAAAGTGTGAACATCCTATTACCAGTATTTTTTATTTTCTTTAGAGAGAGTCTTTTTCATAAGGAAACCTTTTCAGGTTTTCTCCTTAAAAATCTGCTGTATTATTTTGTACGACTCTAATAGTTGTGATTACGATCGAGGACTTCCAAGGATAGGAAGACAAACTCTGATAAACTTGATCGAGTAATTCTGTGTATAGAAAGACAGAATCTGATCCATTGGATTGAGGGCTTCTAAGATAAGAAGATAGATAAGCCGATCACCTTATTGATCGAGAGCTTGCGGGGATAGCAAGACAGAATCCGATCATCATATCGAGGGCTTACCTTGGTGCAGGTAAGACATAATTTCTTGAAAGTAAAAATCAAGGGAACTTTATCCAAGGTTAGTAGATACCCTTCTCTTTGGGTTAAAATAATTATATTCAATTTTATTACTTGTTTCTTTACAAGTCTTTTATATTCCACTGTAAATAAATATAAAGTGATATTTTGCATTCATATTTCTATTTTTATTTCATTTATAATAATATCTTCAATTAAAATTATTATTATTTTGATCTGAATATGATTCCATACGCTTTAAGATAGAATCACTATTTATTAAATTACTCTGATAAATCGTAACCATTGTAATTATGATTATTTTTATATTATTTTCCTGAAATACGATTATTACTTAATACGATTCTATTATCTAGAATCAAACTTGTAGATTAAATATAAAAATAAACTTGATTATGATATTCCTTTCATTGGAACCTAGGGCCCAGTCTGATTACTATTTGAATACACAAGAGGTTTTGTGAATATGCTTTGTTTAAACCTATTAAACAAAGTTTCTTTTATGGTTAAAAATGAAAGTTTTTAAATATACAATTGACCCCATCTTGTATTTAGCCATTTAAATATACATTTTGATCATACAATTTGTATTAGATAAGGTTTCCACTACTCAAATACTTGCTGACTTTTTCATTTGAAAGTTTTATTTATTTATTGTTATAAACTTTTGTTACACTAATGTGTATCATGGAAAATATTTTGTTTGTAATTTTTTAAAAGATGGTAGGGATAAATGTTAGTTCTACAGATAATCTCAATCCAACATGACCCCCAATATTTTATGTTAATGATTATAAATATTGGAGGGATAAAATGAAAACTTTTGTGATCAACATAGGATTTGATAGTTTTGTTATACTGACCGATGAATAAAAAATTCATGACAAAGAAATAAAAACTTTTACCAATTAGGAAAAGCTATAATATCAACTAAATTACATGGTAAGGAATACTTTATTATATTCTATGACTATAAAAATATATATCCAAATTTCCTATTGTGAAGCCACTAACAATATTTGTAAAAATTTAGAGATTAATCATTTTAGAACTTCTAAAGTTGTTGAAAATAGAAGATAGATGCTTAGAGTTGATTATTAAGCATTTGAATTTCCTTATAGAGAACTTGTTGTTAAGGTACAACAAATTTTTATGGAAATTTTTAATAGATAACAAGTTATGGGTAAAAAAGGATTAGAGGATGAAATTCTTGCTGAAAATATTATTGATATCATGCCCAATGAATTGGAATCAAAGAGAACAATAGTTGATAAATCCAGGAAGATTAAAAATCTTACACTTGATGATTTATTTGGAACTATCTTACAGTATGAGGGTAGGATGAAAAGATATGTTGAAAAAGAAAAGAATAATAATGGTGGAGTTTTTTTTACTTCTACATCAAATCTAATGAGATATTATACTCCTGAGAAGGTTGTTAAATCAACAATGAAAAATATTTTTATTCAATATGGTTCAAGTGATTCTGAACAGTCTAAGAATGAGTTGTCTAATCTTTCTCTAATAATAAACAAGATTATTGTAAAAAATTATTTTAAATATCATTACAAGAAAAGCAACAAGGACAAAAATGAAAAGAAGGATTCTAAAGTCACTTGTTATAAATTTAAAAGAGTTGGACACATAAGACCTGATTGTCCAAAGATCAAAAGGAAAGATAAAAATGAAATACATTCTGATAGAAATAAAAAAATTATTACAATTCAAAAGGAAAAAAAGTTTTTAAAGCTAATTACTCTTGGAGTGCTAGTGGAGGAGATTATTTTGATGATTATTTAGACAATGAAAATTCTTAATAGAGGAATATTGGTCTCTATGCCAAAATATGTTTTGAAAATCAATGTCTTATGGAAAAGGTACACACTTCTGATTCTTTAAAAAATATGTATTTAAATGAAAACTATCATGATGATAAAAATTATAATTATTATAATGAAGAAACTTCCTTTGCAGAAGATAATAATTTACCTTCTTATGATGAAGTATCTAGATTTTCTAAATTAATTGAAAATTAAAATTTTAAAGTTAGTAAGAAACTTGAAAATGAAAATACTAGAATAAATATTTTGACAAAAGTAGCATCATATATTTCAAAATATCTTGATAAGAAAGACTTTGGAATGATTATATTTCTAAATTTTTTGAAAAATATAATTATGAGAAGGATGATCTTTTTAAAGATTTTTAAAAATTCATTTCTGAGAAAAATATTTTAGAAATAAAAATCACTTCTGAAACTGGTACTAATGTGGATAAGAATTTAGTTATAAAACTAAAGTTTGAAGTTTGTTCTTTAAATAAACTTTTATTAAACTTTACCACCAGTAAGGAAGGTTTTCATAAATGTATAAATAGCTATGTTCACATGGTAATAGTTCAGGAATGAGATATACTCATAGTAAACCTATTTTTAGTAATAACTTATTTGTTCCTAAGAATGATCCCTTTTGCACAAAATGTGAAAGTGGAGGTCACTAGAATAAAAATTATTCTTTAAATAAAATTTAATCTTTAGGATTTCACAAAGAACATTTTTAAAAAAAAATATGGAATCCTAATATTTTTTTTCCAACATTTCTGGACCCAAGAAAGTTTGGGTTTCAAAATTCTAATTGTTTTGTTTTCAGGAAAACAAAGGAAGTACCAAAAATAATAATACATGGTACATGGATAGTGGTTTTTCCCAGTATAGGACTAGTAATAAAGAATTTTTTTAAAATATTATCTAAATGAAAGGTGGAAGAGTTACCTTCAAATACAATGCTCAAGGAAAGATTGTTGGTATAGGTAACATTATTCTTGGGAAAGCTTTAATTTCAAATGTTTTATTTGTAAAAGGTTTTAAGAAAAACCTTATAAGCATAAGTTAATTATGCCATGTAGGTTACTTGTGAATTTTAGGAATGATAAATGTGTAGTACACAATTTCAATAATAAATTCATTTTTTCTTCCCATAAGCATGAGAATTTTTATACACTTAACTTAGAAGATCTTAGGTGCCAAGACTTACCTTGTCTCAGTGTAATGGAAGATAAATATTGGTTATGGAATAGAATATTAGGACACTTTAACCTCATGAACTTATGTATATTGACTAAGAAAATACTTGTTAAGGATCTACTAGAACTTAGATTTGATTCTTCAAAAATCTTTGACCCTTTTCAATATGGAAAGCAATATAAGTAAATTTTTAAATCTATTAGTGAATTATCAACTACTGATTCTATAAAGTTAGTGAACATGGATTTATTCAGTCCCACATAAAATATAAGTATTGGAGTCAAGTAATATATATTTTTTTAGTTGATGATTGAACACGTTGTTGTGACACGTCAAATTGATTATGTTTTTAAAGTTGATTTATAGTATAGGGAATACCCTAGGTTATCTATCCAGGAGTGTTGATAGGTTTAGAGTATGCATTTTTAATAAAAAGTACTAAAAATGGGGGTGGTTTAGAAAACATTTCACTACACACATTTCAAGTTCATTGTTCTTATATATTCATTTAGGTTTGAAGTAATTCTTTGGTTGAAATTAATTGGAATCCTGATTAATTCCCAAGCTTTTATTTCAATTCTTGATGAACTAAACATTGACATAAAAATCATATTTCCAAGGTCCAAAAATTATGCATGGAATAATAGCTTCAAAAGAAGATTGAAATCTCAAGGAGGTTAAGAAAATGGTTCTTATGTTGTCTAATCGGAACAATACAAGTCACACACTCAAAACCTCACACTGATTGGTTAGAAATTAAGAGCATAACATTCACATGCATCAAAACAAGCATTAAAATATGAAATCATGTAAGATACATGGGATGAAATGTTTTAACACCTAAATTAATTCAAAACAGTAGCTAATATATGCAACAGAACTCCCTTGACATGTGTGTAGATTCCTCACAACAAACACCCACTATTTATCCTGACATTGAGAGGAGGAAGAAGATTGGGTGGATATCCTTCTTCATTTTAGCTATCCCTTTGAGTATAGGGAGCTCCAAAACCTCCAAGGGGATGAAATAAACCCTCTTTAACTTCAATTTGGTATCACTTCCCTCTCTTGGTCGAACTTGCAAATGAGGTGCCTATGGTGCCTTTTTTATAGCCCAGATGGGAAGTGATTTTGGGCACCCAATTTTGGTCATACCACTTATATCTCGTTTTTTGGTTGGTAAATGGAATTATCTAGACTTGGAAAAAACTAAAAACATATTGAACCACCTATTTAATATCTCCACTTAAAGTTTAAAATTATTTGGAGGCCTACATCTCTAGATATAGACAAAAAACAACACACCACTTTTGACTTTGTGCAGATTCGGTAGCTTGGATAGATCAGTCTGGACGGGCCACCAGATGGAAGAATTGGGATTGGGTTACTTAATAAAAGTTGCATCCCATGAAGTTTTGGAAATTTAGTTCAATATGAGGCACTTATTTCTCAAAATGTAAAATCAGTGGAAATGTGTCCTTGGGCTTCAATGCAGTTTGACCCATTTTCCTTTTGGATCATATTCATCCCTATAAATCACCTCCTCCTATAATAAAATCACCAAAATAAGTAGAATTTACCCTTTTTACAGTGATAAAAAATAAATTATTGAATCATATGATAAGTTCAATTTGTTATTAAATTTTGAATTTCAAATACAAAACCAGTTTAAAACAGTGATGTAAGAGTGAAATAAAGTAGTGAATCACAATGCAATTAATGATCACACTAGATATACATGGGTCTATTTTCTAGAAAAAAATATAAAGCCTTTTGTCTTTTTAAAACTTTTTTAGAAAAAGTTAAAAATGAGAAAAACCTTCCCTTTATAACTATCCATAGTGATCATGGTGAAGAATTTGCAAACTTTGATTTTGAAACTTTTTATAGTAATAAAGGAATTAATCATAAATTTTCAACTCCTAGAACTCCTCAACAAAATGGTGTTATTGAAAGAAGAAATTATATTCTTCAGGAAGTAACAAGAACCATGTTTAGTGAATACTCAATTGAGAATTTTTTTTGGACTGAAGTTGTTACTATTACTTGCTATACTATAAATCAAGTTTTAATTTGACCCTTTATTAATAAAACTGCTTATGAGTTATAGACAGGCTAAAAACAAAAAGTTTCATACTTTAGAGTATTTAGATGCAAAGTATTAATCTTGAATACAAAAGATAATTTACACAAATTCACACCCAAATCTGATGAAGGTATATTCTTAGGGTACTCCACTACTTCTAAGGCATATAATGTTTTTAACAAAAATTATTATACCGTTGAAGAAACAATACATGTTAAATTTGAAGAAATAGATCCTTTTGTTTTTAAACAAAACCAACCATCATACTTGGATGTGTTTTACAAAATTGATCCTCAACCTTTTATATAATATTCTTATAATAAGGAAAATACTCAAGAAATAGTTTCTAAAGTATTCACTCTGAAATAATTTCTACCTTATGTTGATGAACATGTCTTACAAAATCCAAGTCAATTGTTTATTAGGAATCATCCTAGTGATAGTATCATTGGTTATGTAAATAAACCAATAAGAACTAGAAGTTCTTTGATAAATGAAGTATAATATTTTTATTTCAATTATTAATTCTAACCTAAAAATCTTGATGAGGCTTTAGGTGATAAATATTGGATTAAGGCAATGCAAGTTGAACTAAATGAATTCAAAAGGAACAAAGTTTGTAACTTAGTTGAAAGACCTAAAGAAACTCCAGTCATTGGAGTAAAATGGGTTTTTATAAACAAACATGATGAAAATGGAATAATTATTATAAATAAAGCAATAATTTTTTCTAAAGGTTATAATCAACAAGAGATAATAGATTATGAAGAAACCTATACTTCGGTAGCTAGACTTGAATCTGTTTGTATTCTATTAGCCTTTGTAGCATTCTTAAATTTTAAACTTTTTTAAATGGATGTAAAGTGTGATTTCCTTAATGAATATGTTCAAGAGGAAGTTTTTTTGAACAACCTCATGGTTTTTAAGATACAAAACATCTTGGATACATTTATAAACTTACCAAAGATTTATATAGCCTTAAACAAGCCCCAGAGCTTGGTATGATAGATTAACTAGATTTTTGTTATAAAACAATTATGTTAAGGGAACTGTTGATCCAACTATTTTTATAAAAAAGGTAAAAAAACATTATGATTATTCAAATTCATATTGATGAAATTATATTCAGATCAACTCAAAAATATTTAATAAATTATTTTGTGAATCTTATGAAATATGAGTTTGAAATGAGTATGATGAGTGAGTTAATATTTTTTCTTGGCTTTAAAATTTCTAAAAAACAATAAGGTACTTATATATCTCAACATAAGTATATCACATATATTCTTAAAAAATATAGATAAAAAAATACTAAAAGTATTAGTACTCCAATCGGTACCTCAAATACACTTGATCTTAATGAAACTGGAAAACTAGTTGATCAAACAACTTTTAGAGGTATGATAGGAATCCCACTATACTTAAATGATAGTCGACCAAAATTAATGTTTTCTATATGCTTATGTGTAAGGTATCAAGAAAATCCAATGAATACCATTTAAAATCTATAAAATGAATTTTTTTATTTAAAGGGAACCATGGATTGAGGAATTTTTATTCTTATAAAAATGACTTTGAATTAAAAAGTTTTTCGGATACTGACTTTGGTGTTTATAGAGTGGATAGAAAAAGTACATATTGAACTTATAATTTCTTAGGATATTCATTAGTTTCTTGGTCTTGTAATAAATAACACATAGTAGCACTTTCCACTGCTGAAGCTGAATATGTAGCAGTTGGAAGTTGTTGTACTTAAGTGTTGTGGATGCAACACACACTTACTGACTATGGAATGAGTTTTATCAAAAATCAAATACTACATGATAACACTAGTTCCATTGATTTAATTAAAAACATTTAAAATCACTCCTATGTAAAAAAAAAATTTATATTAGGCATCAATTTCTTAGGTATCAAACACAAAAAGAAGATATAATTTTACAATTTATTGGAATTCAATAAAAATTTGCTGATATTTTTAAAAATCCATTAACTTCTAATAGACTTGAATACATTAAATAGAATTTAGGAATGATAACTGTAAAGTAATCATTCATATATATTTCTTATTTAAACCATCTCATTACATTAAGTTGCTCCTTTTCATAGGGGGAGTTCATATGTTAGCTCTTTATAAAATTTTTAATCCTTCAAAGATTTATTTTATCAAAAAAATTTATAATAAGTCTTCCGAACTTAAGTATGTTTTAAAATTGGATTTTAAAATTTTTGGATTCGGAAATTTTTCAAATTTGAATGTTTTTTATATTTGAATTTCTAATCGAATTTTAAAAATCAAACATAATTGAGTTTTCTAATTAGAATTGATTTTTTATTGAAATTGAAATCCAATTTTGAAAGATTTATTTTTTTTACAAAATTCATCATTTTAAAATTTTCATTTGAAATCTTATCGTAATCGAGCCTTAATTATTTTTGTATTATTATCATAATATATTTTGTTACAAAACAAAGAAGAACAAATTACCATATCAATATTTCCAATATGAAATTTTTCTTTCTTTTACACTTTAAAAACTATTATATTCTTATTAGTTTTGTTTTTGTTTATTTTTATTCTTAACGTTTGTTTTTCAAAATTATTTTACTTTCCCAATCATATTCACCTAATAGGATAAATATTTTTATAAAGCCTCAAGAGTTTATATTTTTAAGAAAATATTTCTTTGAATATAATATCAACCGTCAAATCAGAGAGCTTGAATGTTGGACATTATAGATAATTGGAATATGAACTGTCACTCAAATTCACCTTTAAAAAGGGGACCCCTCTCCTATCCCACATCACTAATCCCAGTTTTTTTACACGTAGTGCTGCTACCCTTAAATCTCCAAGTCCAATTTCTTTCTCTATGTTCAAAACCTTAGTCTAAATCCTGAATATGATGGATCCAACCAAAGATCCCAAAAAGTGGTTTTTATTCCATGAATGGTTAGTATCTTGATCTTTTTATGAAAATTATGATTCATCATTAAGAAGAATGATTCAATTTCAAGGATGGAAATCATTGTGTGTAGAACAGAAAGATCCAAAATATGATTTATTCTATTTGGATATGGTTCATGATTTCTATGAGTCTGTTATGTTTTACAAGGAAAATGGAAAATATATTTTTTCTTTTCAGATTTATGATAAAACATATGAGATGTCTCTGAAAGATGCTGTTGGATTTCTTGGTGTATCTAATGAAGGTGATGCATTTTTTCCATCTCAAAAATTACCATATTATAATGGAACATTTGTAAAGGATAAAACTAAAAATTTATTTTTCAAAATAGATGAATATGCAAGAAAATTAACTCATCTTATCTCAGATCACAGAGTGTTAGCTACTTGGATGAATGGTTTTTTTATTTAGAGAAGAGGTGATAAAGATAATCTCAAAGTATCTGATGTTTTTGTTCTATATTATCTTGTGAATATGAGGAAGATAAATATTATTGGGGTTATTCTTTTCTCTATTAAGAATATAAAGTCAAAATATATCAAGTTTCAGATCATTATGTTTCCTAGATTGATTAGAAAAATTATTGAAAATAGACTGAGACATATCAACATTATAATAAAATCTGATCTTGTTAGAGAAAATATAAAGTTTATTAATAATGATACGATCAGAAGGATGATTTTTTTTGATCCAGAGTCAAAATTATTTGTGAATAATAACCAGGTCTCTACAATAGAGGCATAAACTTCCTCAAAAAAGAAAGATGTGAAAGATGAGAAAAAGAGAAATGCATATTCTCTTCCTTAAAAGAAATAAAATAAGGAAAAGAAAGTTTCTGATGCCATTGCTGCTGAGTGTAAAAAGAGGAAATCTAAAAGGAAAGAAGGAGAACCCCAAATCAGACTTTATCTATCTAAAGCTTTAGTAATAATACTTCATGGAGAGGAAGTTTTGTAAAAACAAGTGAAAGAAAAGAAATAAAAGAAAAATCCCTTAGAGGAACAATTATGGGAAAATTTTCTAAAGGGTGTAGAATTGGCCTCTAATTTTTTTTTCCTAATACGAATGTAGGTATAGTTTTAAAGGAAACAACTATAGTTCATACCAATGACCCCTTAGGCAAAAACAAAGGAAAAAAAGTTATTGTTTCTCAAGAATCAATTCAAGTTGTAAAAATTTATTTCAGAAAAAGAGTCTCAACTCTAAGAAAAGTTTCTTAAAGACATGGAGAAATGTGAAGAAGGAATTGAATAAGAAGACAATGTGTTTAAGAAAATAAAATAATGTAAAGGATAAGAATAAGAATAATAAGAGGAAGAATAATAAGAAGATAAAGAAGAATAAGAAGAGGAGTAGGAATCATAAAATGATTAAATATAAGAGAAAGAAAACTCTAAAGAGAAAGAAGAAGAAAATAATTCTGAAAAACTATCTTTAAGGACTTATCTAGCTTCATCAAAACAAATATCTTCCTTGGGAAATCATAATAAGAAGTCAGTTTTCTAGGAAAATCAAAAGTATACTTTGATTCAAGAAATCATATCTTCATCCAAGGGGGATGAATAGAATCAAATCTAGAAGGCTGGAGGAAATAATAAGATTATTGAGAAAGAAATTGAAATTTCTGATCAGAATCAGAATCTAGATTCAAAGAAATAGAAAATAAAGTTAGTGAAAGAAGATATTGGAACTGGTAAAAGAAATATTCAATCCAAATCAAAATATTTGAATATGATCACTGCTTAAGGTATTGATTTCATTTATCATATTCTAACCATCTTGGATAAGACTATTCCATAATTTCCAAGATTGGAAAAAAAAGTTGATTTGGTTATGGAAAACCAATAAAAAGAATATAATTCAGTGAAAGCTATGAAAAACAGTTTAATACATTTGGAAGAAAACTTCAAAGTATACAAAGAAAATTATGAATCCTATGGGAAAAGTTGTAATAAAATTTTGAAATGGTCTTGAAGTGTGGATGATGAAATCAAGATTCATTATGAGAATCTAGGAAGATTCAAGAAATCCTTGGATGAAACTGATATTGCTTTCAATAGTCTTTCCAGATACATGACCAATAGGGTTAAATATTTTGAAACTTTCATAATCACATCTAAAAAATAGACTCAGGATATCTCAGACTTATAAGAAAGCATGAAGTATCTGCTCAGTGAGATTTATATATTCAAAGTCTATAGAGATAACATTAATGCTTTAATGAATCATTGTGAAATTTTCTTAGAAATAATCAAATATTAGGAAGATCAGATTGAACTTTTTCAAGAAAAGTTTCAGGATAATGAAGAAGAAAAGAAAGAACAAAATCAAATAATTCGGATTCAAGAGGAAAGGATTCAAGATATGGAAAGGAAAAAAAATATCATGATGAATTGTTGGAAATGGTTGAAGAATATAGAAAGTAATTCAAGAAGCCGAGAATAGTTTTTATATCCTTGATTCCACTGAATAAAAACTTACCTTTTTAAAAAATCTTGTTTTATTTTTATTTTATTTGGAATTTAAATGCAATAATTATTCATATTTAATCAATTTTATTGAATGACCTCTAATTATTTTGTTTGAATGTTATTTCATATATTTTTAGATGATTAAGTTATCTATTACTATTATTTTGTATAAACTACTTGCTAACCCTTTTTAGGTGGTTTACAGACTTTCCCTATTTGTTTTTTAAAATCACAAAGGGGGAGAATGTTATATAAAGGGAAATATTCATAATAAAAGTTAAATTATTTAAGTAAATGGGAGAAAAACTTTTAAATAAGAGAATAAAATCCTTAGGGGAATTATTATCCTAAGGGGGAGTTAGTTGTATTCAATATTGTATTCAATTGAGTTAATAAACTCAGGGTGAGATAAGTATAATTGTTTAAGTTTTTAATATGATGTATCTAAAAATAATGTACTTAATTTTTTCATAGTTATTTTCTATTTAAGACTTGTGGTTTATGCTTTCAAAAAAGGGGGATATTGTTGAGTCAAAATTTCTTTTTGACTTTTCCATTCCTTTTATTTTGGAAATCACAAATTAATTCTTAAATATACAATATCTAATAATTTTCTTCCCAATTTTTTTTTGTAATTTTTTTATAGAAAACATATATTTATACCATACTTTTAATTTTTTTTAAAGTATTCACAAATTTACATTACAATTATCATAATGAGCATGAATCTGATTATGATTAGATTCACCTTATCAAATCGATTGAAAGTATTTCTATCATGTATTTGTATTGAAAGAAGTTTTAATCAGATTTGAAATTGGAACCGATACCACCATATTCACACTCATAAAGAAAATTCTAATGAGACTCTATAAGTAAATCCATCATATTGACTTCTGTTTTAATCCTGAATACAAAAAACCATTTTATCGTATTGGAACAATTTTATTCTTAACACTGTATTGTAAAAATGATGTCATGTATTCTATTATATGTGTTAATCAAAATGATATCATTATTTCAGTTATAATATGAACTTTGGAGTTCCTGGTGTCTAGTCCTTACAGAAATATTAGAGGAAATATGACCGTTGGAGATCAAGATGACCATTGGGAGGCACACTTATAAATAACTAACTATTTAGTATGTGTGTGTGATTGACATAATTTTTCATGTGCCATGTGTTGTGATTACAATTGAGGACTTACAAGGCTAGGAATATATAATCTGTTCAACTTGATAAAGTACTTTCATGGATAGAAAGAAAAAATCCAATCCATCGGATCAAGGGATTCTAGGATAGGAAGACATATGAGTCAATCACCTTCTTGATCGAGGGCTTGCGGGGATAGTAAGATAGAATCTGATCATCATATTAAGGGATTACCCTGTTGTGGGTAAGGTATAATTTCTTGAAAGTATAAATCAAGGGACCTTTATCCAAGGTTAGTGGATACCATTCTCTTTGGGTTTAAATAATTATATTCAATTATATTACTTGTTTCTTTACAAATCTTTTATATTCCGCTGAAAATAAATAGAAAGTGATATTTTTTATTCATATTTCTATTTGTATTTAATTTATTTTAATAGATTTAATTATGATTAATTTGTTTTGATCTGAATAAATTTTTTTTATGATTTAAGACAGAATCACTATTTATTTCATTACTTAGATAAATCGTAACCATTATAATTATGATTCCTTTTATATTCATTTCATTAGAATATTATTATTACTTAATATGATTCTATTCACTAGAATCAAAACTATGAATTATATATCAGAATCAACTTGATTAAGATATTATTTTCAGCGGAACCTAGGGCCTAGTATGATTACTGTTTGAATACACAAGAGGTTTTGTGAATAATATTTGTTTAAACCTATTAAATAAAGTTTCTTGTAAGGTTAAAAAAGAAATTTTTTAAACTTAAAATTCACCCCTATTGTATTTATCCATCAACATATACATTTTGATCCTATACAAAAGACTACGTGTCAGGATGGCCTAGTCAACATGTGATGTGTATTAAATTCTCCATGTGTTATTACTACTCAATGTTTCATGGATCCCTTTACATGTCTAGGTGTGGTGAACTTGGGTACACAATGTGTACTTTCGGTCGCATGCTATGTATCCGGGTCTACCATCCAGAATCCTCAGCACCACCCAATGGTATCTATGATCATTCTTTATCTTTCCTTAAAATTTAAGATGATATAAAACTTGAATGGAGAGAATTCATATATCAAAAAATGTTAATTAAAATCCAAATTAAATAACAAATAAACTAGAAGTAAAGAACCAATAACAATTACATATAATTTATCAATGAATAATAAATAATTATAAATTATTATGTGAGAACTTTGATACCACTTGAAGGTTCTGGGGTCTTGTAGAAGCAGTTTAATCCATTCCCAATAGAATTTTTCCATCAACTTATTTGGATTTCTCCTCAGAACTAGATATAACATTGTTCTTATAATTCACAAAAGAAAGATATTTTCACATATAATTTATAATAAATCTATTTAATTAAAGAATTACCTTTCGCTGAATTACCCCTTTATCAATGAATCACTAGAACACAATTTTTGTATCATCATTGCACCGAAGGAATCAAGTATAGATTTCCTCTTGCGTTGATCCACACGTGATCCATGAAACTCCGATCATCACTATAGAATTATCTAAGTGCTAGCATGGATAAATATATTAATTGAGATGATTGATTTTGATCACAACCAAATCCTTCAAGGGAGAATGAATTCACTCAAGCGGAGGAGGTAAATTGATTTGTGTTCTTCAGAGCATTCCAGGGAAGGAGCTCTTTGGGGCTTGAGAGAATTCTTTCTACAATGTTAACAATGAAAGAATGGGGCTCTAGGACTTGCACAAAATGTCATGATCAAGTTTCTATATTACTAGGGTTAGGAAATAAATAATTGTACAAGTGCCCTTATTATTTTATTAATTTCTGGAAAATCACATGTCTAAATAATAAAAATATTATTATCATTTATTTGACATGAGCTAAAATCGCAGATAAATTAAATATCATTTTTCGTGAATAAATAAATTAAATTGTATTCAAATAATATTTAATATTATACTTCTCACTGGACTATTAAACTTAGTCCACCAATCATTATCAATATTTATCAGTCCTTGAATAATGAGTATTTGTTTAATTAAATAAATACCATAAAATTATTCACTAATAAATATATAAATATTATATTCACCGAAACTAGTGAATAAATATTTATTAAATATTTATGTAACAAAATAAATAAATATTTTGTTACCTTGTTAATAAACCAAAATAAATAAATATTTTTATATTCACATAATAAAATAAATAATTACTTGGGGAATAAATATTTATTAAATATTCATCTCACATAAATATTCTCTTGAATAATTAGTTATTGAATATTTATGATCAAACCAACATGAATATTTATTAAACCATATATGAGAATAATATTTATCCAACATGTTAAATTCATATAGAATTTAACTAAGGTCCAGAATACACTTAGTGTGTGACCCTATAGGCCCCTTTCTCAGTGGCATTAGGCTACACTACCTAAAGTAAAAGGTTAACATCTAACAATAGGCCAAGACCTCCATAAAGAAAGAAGTCAACATCATAATTACATGCATCCTCCTAAAAATGTACACCATGTAATATAATCCTTTTATCTCTATATCTCTAATAAAGTAGGTTACATGCTAGTGTTATCAACCTATATGATTGATGGATCTTTATTTGAATTTATAGAAATTAACTTTACAATAACACTATGGTGGCCATGGAATTAATTAGACAGTTCAATTACCATTAAAGGGAATGAAATATCCACTTCTATTAAAGAATATAAGGGATAAATCCTTTCTTGTGTTATTCATTAATATAACATCACTTGTGTCACACCCAACATATCCTATTTCACCACAAGCATATTTCATCTTGGTTTTCATCAATACATTAAAGTACATGACTTATAACATGTATTAATAATAATATTAAAGTCTATGGTTCATTACATACATCCAATGATAGGAATTTCTAATGACATATATAAAAGTGTATTTATTATTGGCGAGTCATGTTCTCATAATCTCATGTACTGGAGATTACCAAGGAAATATACCCTGAGAAAGTGTCTTAAAATCCTATTATTCTCCACCCTTGATAGCCTATATCATTTGTGTCCCATCAAATGGTATCATCTAACTATAAAACTTATATATAAGAATACTATCATTTTACTTATTGGTTATCATCATAATAGAGAAATACTATAACCTTTAAATGCAACAAGTAAACTTAGGACATTATCTCACACTATGTCACATAGAAGAACAATAATTATGGGATAAGTTAATTTATAAATATTTTATATATGAATGAAAGTAACCATAAATTACTTAAAAGTTAGTTCCAGGGCACTAACTCCACAAGAATTACATTCACCATAATTTCATGCATCAAATGATAGGTTGGATATGAGGTGTATACAATAACACGAAGAATTATTCTATAAAGTAGAACCATTATAAGTTTTCATCTAATGAAGGTTTTATGATGGAGTGCTGGTGGTCCATAAGTTTATCAATATTGAAGGGTCACCAGGTTAGTAATCAAGTTTAGACGATCATTCTTAGTGATCCATAATTTTAGGGGATCAAGTATTATAGGTTGAAATGTTGGTAATTAGTATATAAGGGTGTGGGACCTCAATTTTAAATGATAATGATGATTTAACAGAAGAAGAGATTAAGGAGAGCAATAAATATTGTGTAGATTACTTGTACTTAGTAACCTTATTTTTCAATATTTTATGTCTTGAAATTATAAATAAGATAACCATAATTTTTCTCCCATGTACATAGGACACGTAGTTCGAAGCATTCTATTCGATTGTATTCATTTCTTTCTTTATAGATTTCCAATTCCTTGAATGGTTGTGAGTTTTATTGGGAGTGAGGTTTGACTTAGTGTGGTGGATATAGAGCACCAAATTCCTACTTTTGGTACCCTAATCTCAAGGGGATAAATCTATCAGTAGCTGGACCTTCTACAAGTGGTTGAATTTATACTGTGCAAGAGAACTGATAGTATAAACTACTAGTGATCAAGAAAGTGCCCTAAATGCCCAACAAGTAGTATTAGAGCCATGTTTTTATTAGATTAGGTTCTCTCTTACTCAACAGTTATTGAGTTCAGTGGGAGTTACTAAAATGATGTAATGGCATAATATTATAACAAGGTCTGGGTGGAAAAGTTTGATAGAAAATAATTTTTACTTCTGGAGAGTGCATATAGAAGATCATCTAATTAAAAATTACATGAATTCTTCACTTATAGGAAAATGTTTAGAGAATGTGGAGAAAGGAAAATTTGAACAACTGGACCGTAAAGAACTAAAATTGGCAAGGATGTCCTTGATAGTGAATTTTTCATTTAATATTCCTAAAATAAAGATAATGACAGAAGTAATGAAGGTGTTGGTGTATATTTATAGAAAAACCATGACTTTGAAAAAAGTGTTCATGATGTAGAGGTTGTTCTACCTAAGTTTATCATAAGGAATACCAATGATAGATCACATGAATGATTTTAATATGATTCGAGGGAAGCTCAAATCAATGAATTTGAAGTTTTTTGTATAATGTGTGGAAACTCCTACTACTATATCACTACCAAAGTTTTGGGATGATATAATTACTATGGTGATTAAAAATTTCAAAAAAAGGACTCAGTGTTTGATGATATCAAGAATTTGATACTCAATGGAGAAATTAGGCAGGGAGAAGTCCAAGAATCATATAGAAATATTCTTAATGCTGATAGATGAGGGTGTACACATTAACAAAAGCAATATTATCAAAATAATCCATCAATAGATAAGAATTATAGTGGAGACAAAGTAAATTAGTCAATCATAATCCAACCTACTAGAAGTGTGAGAAGAAATAACACATCAAGTAGGACTGCATGAGTTATATTGAAATATATAGAAGACCATTAATTTATGAAAGATCAAATTTTTTTGGTATAAAGAAAGGAGTGAACTAATTATTTATAATTGTCAATATTTTAATGAAATCATGTGTAGTTGACTTATTAATATCATTCCATTAAATGTGAGAACATAGATTCATTGAAAATTATTCATCGTAAAATTTCAGTAAAGTAAATTTGATAAATGATGAAGCTTTATAGTTTTTTTGGAAAAAGAGATGTGAAGATTAAAATGAAGGAGGGAGTTTTGAAATTGAATAATGTTAGACATATCATAGGTCTAGAAAAAAACTTAATTTTAGTTGCATAACCAGATGAGGAAAGGTATGGAAATTCCTTTTCTAATAAAGTATGGAAAGTTACTCAGTGCTCCATGGTGGTTTTAAAAGGAGTAAAATATGGAACTCTTTACTTGACCAGAAGCTAAAATAGAATTTCAATGGCTAGAAGTTTAACTTTTGATGATCCAAAAGTTCAGCATTTCATGCATGACCATATTAGTGAGAAGAAATTGAAGGTTATAACAGAAAAAATAATACTAAATCATGTCCATATAGATACAAAAATATGTGAAAACCATGTGTTAGGAAAAAAAGGATAGTGTCATTAAATTTAGATAGAATAAACTCCAAGTCCAAGAATATAGAACCAATTCATATTGATGTTGAGGGACCTTCCCCTATTCAATCTCTCAGGGAATCCTTGTAATTTGTAACTTTTTTTATATAATGAAATAAGAAAAATTTTCATTTAATTTTTGAATAATAAGTCTGATGTTTTTTAGGAATTCATTGAATAGAAGGTAATGGTGGAAAAGGTGAGTGGATAAAAGTTGAAATGCCTATGATCTGATAATGGTGGTGAGTACACTAGATGCAACTTCTAGTGTTTTTATAAGAATATGGGGATAAGGGATGAGAATATGGTGCCCAAAAATTAACATCATAATAGAGTGACTAAAATATTGAATAAAATGGTAATAGAGAAAGATAGAATCATGAGGTTTCAATGTGGAATATCCAAGATAATCTGGGTGGAATCTCTTAACAAAATTTCATATCTAGTCAATAGAAGTCTTGCATCAATAGTTGGGAATGAAATTAAAAAGGAGTTATAGAATATAAAGAGATAAAAATTTCATCACCTCAAACTATTGAGAATCTTGGAATACATCTATATCATTTATAAGGATATAGAAAATATTGTGGCTAAGTCTAAATTTTATTCTTTCATTGGGTATGATGATGAAAAGTTTATCCACTAGTTGTGGTATGTAAAAAAGAGACAATCCATCAGAAGCTGATATGTTCAATTCAATGAAGGGGTTCTATGGAATGAACATACTTGGTTGAGAAGGATGTTGTGAATAAATAAACCATTGAAGTTTAAGTTGATTTTAATAAAAGTATCAAAAGTTCACAAAAAATAGAGAACTCATATGAAAGCATCGTAAGTCCATAGGTGTGAACAGTGGAAGATGATCTAGAAAATTCAAGAACTGTTGAAGATTAGGCAGGAGTGCCACTAATTAGGTCTCTAGAAATTAGAGTACCATAAGTTCATGTACTGAAAGAAATTACTAAGATGAGTAGTTCAGAATAACCAAATCAGTTTATGAGATCAACCAGAGTTAGAAATCATGTTCAAAGATTTAGGGATGATATTTTTTTACTTAACAAATATAAAAGAACCTGAATACCTGGAATAAATTACATTGCTTAGTGACTTAATGGAATGGAAATAAAAAATGTACAAATAAATGAATTCATTGATGTTAAATAGAACTTATGAATCAACTAGTTTATCAAAAGGTAAAAAAGTAATCTAGAATAAATGGGTTTAATGGAAAAAGGAAGAGGCTGATGGAAATAAATGCTATAAATCACGACTAGTGGTAAAGGGGTTTCTATATAATAAAGGTGTTAAATTCATAAAAATATTTTCACTGATGGTTAACCATGACACTATTCGAACAATGATAAGCATGGAAACATCAAAAGATCTATACTTAGAACAAATGGATGTAAAAATCACTTTCTTTCATAGTGATTAGAAGGAATAGATCTATATAAAATAGATTAAAGGTTTACCGGTATAATAGAACCAAAATTTGGTTCATAAACTAAAGAAAATTATCTATGAGATAAAGTAAGAACCTTAATAATGGAATCGTAAATTTGACTTGTTCATGTTGGCATAAGGTATCAGCAGGTGAAATTCGTACCATTGATTTTTCTAGAAGTAATGATATTTTGGGTAATTTATCATATTGATTTTACATGTGGATGATATCTTGATAGATGGTCCGAATACTAGGAGAATCCAAAAGTTGAAATGTGATTTGTTTAAAATATTTGAGAATAAATATCTTGAGAAAACAAGAAAGATTTTAGGGATGAAGATCAAGATAGATAGGAAAGATGAAACATTGGTGATATCTTATAAGAACTATATCTGAAAAATCATTGAAATATTTGAGATGGATGGAAGTAAGATAGTCTCTATCCCTCTTTCTTCTCACTTCAAATTATCTAATTCATATGAACCAATAACTAGAGATGAGAATCACAATATAGAGAAAGTTCCATATGATTTAGTAGTAGGAATCTTGATATACACTATGATTTTCATACAACCAAACATTACCCATTTAGTGGGAGTTATGAGTCAACACATAGAGAATTTAGTGAAAGTATATTAGAAGGAAGTGAAGTGAATACTATATTATTTTAAAGGAATTATATATATGACCCTGTGTTTTGGAATGAATAATCTATTACAAGGGTTTATGAACTCAGATTTTGCTACTAACATGGATACAAGGAAAAGTATAACTAGTTTTTTGTTTACTTTTAGAATAATTACAATAATCTAGTCTTAAGATTTACAAATTATTGTTACTATATGTTTAACAGAGGATGAGTAATAGCTTCAATGAAAGCTGGGAAAGAAATGGTGTGGTTGAAGAGATTTCCAAAGGAGCTATGAAGGAGTAACAAAGTGAAATCCAATTGGATAAAAATCAAATGTTCTATGTTTAGGAAAATCACATCAACCTGAAGTATCATTTCATCAAAAAATTTCCAAAGGATAAGGAATTAGAGATATAAAAGATAACAAGAAGCTAAAATTTAGTAGATATTTTTACCAAGGTGATAGATCGAGAATGTATGAGGCAGTATCATACCTCTATGAGGATTGGGTGTATGGAAGGATAAAAATAGAGAATGATACCATATATTAAGTCATAAAGAGTTTCCAAGGTCCCCTGAAACAAGTATTCAATGTAATGACCTCGATTTCAGAAAACTAGATCTAGTGTTTACTTTATTACATTAATAAAAGATATAAGGGATCACACCTCACAAGATCAATCAGTTTAGTGGTCTTAGAAAACTAGATGCATACATGATTCCTATATTATATTATAAAATATAAAATCATAACACAAGAATTATTCTTATATCCTTGAAATAATTCAAAATATCCTTCTTCATATCCTTGGGAAAGGAAAAAAATAAAGGGTGAGCTCATATTCTTAGTAAGGGTTATATATAATAGAATATATCATGAGTAAATAAGTAATAATCAATATGAAAGAGTGGATAATAAAAACACATTCCATTTAATCAATAAATTGAGTTCAAAGTACATCCATGACTAATATCAATATAGCAATCATATGGATAATGGAAACTTAATTATTAATAAAGGAAATATATAAATCGAAAAATTCATGTTCTTACCAATAATAACTTAGAAAACATAATATGATTTTTATCATAATGGACTCAACCAAGTCATTCTTAATAAATGGGTAGGTTTAAACTAGATACCCATCTAATATGGCATGATTTCTGTTTTGTCTCATGAGACTTGTCGATGCATCGAGTAACTACCTATAACTAGGCCCCACCCATCACTTGATAATCCTATACATTACTCATATATTGAATGATCAATACAATTCATTCTCAAAATTCCTTATAAATCAACATTATCCACATTGAATTAAGAATATAAAATATTTCCACTGTCAATGAAAGAAATTTCTAATTAAACATCATTTAACTGATACTGTATATAGAAATAGTATCGAAGTAATAGAAATGAAATTGAATTCATCCACAATAGTTAAAATATGGACATGAAGGAGAAAAATAATTTCTAATGAATAATGGAGAGTGATAGAGAATATGATCATAATAAATTAAATGATATAAAAATAAGGTATAATCCATACATTAGAAAAGGATTATATAAGACCATATATTCATAAAAAATAAAGGTTTTGCAGGAAAATAAATCATTTAGAAAATAAAATAGAAGAAAATAATTAAAAATAACTTCCTGGTAAATTTGTGTAAAAACAGAGTTATAAATCAATTTAATTTTTTTTCATTCCTTTAAGAAAATAATAACCTTTCTTTTGATAACTTTTTAAATAAAAATTCCCAAAATATTGAGAGACATATTTTATTTTAAAATAACCATAGAAAATTATAAAGGAATCTTGTAAGTAAAGAATAATCATAATGGTGGGATAATCAATACATGTCACATACATTAAAGGAGAATATTATTTTCACACTTTTTTAATAATAAAAGGCTTCCCAAGAGTAAAGCTCCATAGACTAGAAAATATTATAAAAAATGAATGAAGGGAATTACACAGATTCCAAGTAACATAAAATCATCAATAATATCTAGAATAGAAAAATACTAAATATAAATCTTTAAATCAACCCATAAATTAGAAATAACATCATCAATTTTATCACCTTCCTTGTATGTGTAAGACACCACAAAGTTAATCTACTTACAAAATTCCATACAATTATTTTCATACTTTTGTAAAAAGTTAAGAAAAAAATTATTTAAAAAAGTTTTAAAAAGATTAATTTTAAAAATTTAAAAATAAATTAAAATTTAGTGAAAATTAACTTTTAAAAACATTTCATGTATAGTTAAAAACTTTCATAAAACAATGCGAAGAACATGGATATGGAATATAAAGATTCCTGACAAAAAAAAAGAAACAAGGTCGATATCTCTTACATGTAACTTACTTGTTGTTTTTTAATCCAAAAAGAGATGAAATGGAAAATAAATATAGAAAATAAAAACATAAATATAAGATAATAAAATATGTGGGGTTTAATATATTAGTATTATATAATTTTCTCATAGGAAATTTGAACATAAACTATCCTGAAATAAAATGATATTACAATAGAAATTTCTTACCTTGGGTCTCTGATTATCCTTATGCATTTTATCCTCCCATATAATAAATTTAAATTTATGAAATAGTTTATTAATAAAAATTTTCATCTTTATTCCATTTTTTGAGGTTATTTTATAATAATTTTAAATCCATTCATTGAATAGTCCTTGCTTACATCAACTACTTAAGGATGTTCAGTCATTTTTTCTAAAATTACTTGAGTAGATTGTCCATGTTTAAAGAAGTTATGAAATGGTTCTATCATATCCAAAATTTTAATAATTTAATGAATATAATTTTTATTCATTATATAAAATTTTAGAATAATCCATTCACGGTGGTAATATAAAAATGAATCATATCTCTTTGTGGAGGTGGTATTCCACTCCTACGCACGAGCGCCATTATAATTTTCAAACAGATGAAAGGGTTAGAAGGTAGATGTTATATTATATTTAAAGATTCATAATTATGTGATAAATATCACATATATTCATAAATTTCATCCTAATTACCAACTAATTAAAGACTAAATGAAAAATGAATTACATCTCCATGTGAAGATGTTAAACTGTATGTATGCATGCATGATTTTTCATTTTCCATAGAATAAAAAATAGATATAAAATTGACATATCATTAACATAACAACATATCAGTATGATTAATATAAAAATTAATTATTTTAATATTGTTATTGAATATTTGGATGAGGTTTAAGAAGAAAGGAACTCAAAAAATATTAGTAAGAACATATACCTCTTCTCTTGGTATCCTCCTTTGGATTACACCTTACGACTTATTAAAGTGTTTTTTTGGTGAGACCAGAACCTACAGAATGATAAAAATAAATTTATAAAGGTATTTTTTAGGTATTTTTCAATCTAATTTGCTCACATAGTGTGGATAAGAGAGGAGAGGGGTTCCCTTTTATTAGTGAGGTGGGTGACAAACTTGTAAATACTTGAAAATTTATTATTTAATAAATGTATTTCAAAATTACAGTGTCTCAAGATTGTATTAAATTTGAATATTATATGATTATTGTAGAAATAAAATAAAAAAATTAGATTTATTAAAGTTTTTTGTTCTATTTTAGAGCCTTATCCCTTTATTTTAACCCCTTTAACTCATTTTACCCTTAACCAAAGTGGTAAATATTTACCATTTTTACTATTCATTATAAAAAAAATTAAGCTAAAATTATTAGATAATATTAATTATTATTATTCAAAATACTAAATCTATTTTACAAGATTCAATTTCAATAAGTGATAAAAATTATGTTTAATATATGTTCGCAAAACGCAATAAAAACCGTTTTTAGAAAAATGTTTGTTTTAAGAATAAAAATGATTTTATAGAAACATCAAGTAAAATATTGATTCCAATGGAATTAATTGGATTATTTTAAATCAAAGGATATTTATTTATATTTAAAATCAAATAAAAATTGAAAGTAACCTTGTAAATACTTGATTAATATAAAATAACTAAAAACATTTTTTTATTTGAACAAAAGCATTACTTAAATTTCCAAAATGTTACACACATATTTCTAAGTTTAAAATTATATTTTTATATATATTATATTGATTAATAATATATATTTTTTATATAAAAAAGGTTTTAAAAACTTTCACATTATTCTTATATCATTATAATTTCATAAAAGTGGATGTTTTTGTAAAATCAATATTTTTTATTATTCACCTAAAAATAAACTATTTTTGAAAAATCTAAAAGGTCACCCTAAGATAAATTTGATATGATGAATTCAAAAATTAAATTAATATATTAAAATTAAATTTATAAAATTTGGGAATTTAGGTTTTAATTACATTATTAAATGAATCTATGTGTATTATGCTATTGTTTGTTTAGAAAGAAAAGTTTACTTACTATAATTGTATATTATATGTTACATTCTTCCCTCCTTAAAAAATTTCGTCCTAAAAATTTCTATAATGTCACCTTATGAACATATTTGGGTAGTTATTCATCATGAATTATTCATTTTCCCATGTTACACTTTTATTTTATTATTTCTCTAAAGAATCTTTACCAATCAATTCATCTCATTCTACAACATTTGTTCTATAGTTTCAAGAATATGGATAGAATCTTCATAGTAAGATAAATCCAGTTTCAATTCTATTACCTTAGAGGTGAGAACATGTGTTGGGTATTACATATACTTACTTAAATTAAGAGATTTTCAACAAATCATTAACTTTAGAGAGAGTAGGTGGTAGTGCCAAATAGTATGCCACATCTGTAATTCTTTCCATAATTTCAAAAGGCCCGATTTACATAGGAATTAGTTTACTTTTTTTGAAAACCTTATAACAACCTTCCACAGATATACCTTTAAGAAAATAGGATCCCCTACTTAAAATTATAATTCCTTTCTTTGGTTATTCACATAACACTTTTTACTACTTTGAGATACCATGTTATGATTATGAATAGTATTTACTTTCATCATTGTATTCTAAAAAAGTTCTGGGCCTAAAATATTCGTTTAACCAACTTCATCCCAATATGTTAGTGTACAATATCTTTTCATATACAAAACTTTATATATGATTCCATATGAATGCTATAATAGAAGCTATTATTATAATAAAATTCTACGAAAGGTAAATACTGATTCCATGTAACTTGAAATTCAAGTGAACATACCTCAATATGTCTTCTAATGTTTGAATATTCCTTTAAAACTTTCCATCTATCTAAGAATGATAAATAGTGATCAAATATATCTCATTATCAAGAGACTTATGAAGACTCTTCCATAATTTCAATTAAAACCATGTCCATGATCAGATACAATCAAAATAGGTTCACCATAAAATATCACAACTTCATTAATATAGAGTTTCATGAGGTGATCAAGAGGAAGATATTCCCTTATAGAAAAGAAATGTGCGGATTTGGTAAGGTGATCAACAATAACCCATATGCCATCATTATTTATTAGATTATTTGTAAATATAAGGAAAAATTACTCTATAATACTATCCCATTTCCACATAGAAAAAGAAGAGGTCATATGATTCCTTTAGGATGTTTTCTCTTAGCCTTTACCTATTGAAAAACCAAGCATCTTGATACATAGTCTGAAATTTACCATTTAAAATTATCCCACTAAAGATTTTATTTCAAATAATGATACATTTTGGTGCTATACCAGTGTTTCTAAATAAATTTAAGCCATGAGATTCATTTAATAATTATATTTTTAGCTCAGGTGTGGATGAAACACATATCCACTTTGAAAATTTCAATATACTATCTTCATAAATGAAGTCT
Source organism: Viscum album (assembly GCA_963277665.1). Classification (NCBI taxonomy): domain Eukaryota; kingdom Viridiplantae; phylum Streptophyta; class Magnoliopsida; order Santalales; family Viscaceae; genus Viscum; species Viscum album. The sequence continues at coordinate 986,473,190 of OY728166.1, read as the reverse complement.
AATAACCTCCCATCATTCATATATTTAATTTTCTTTTGAATATTCTTATCATCAAGATAGGAAATTTTTATTTTCTCTAATAGGTATATATTTTCAATCATTTGAAATAGATGTTATGTTTATCCTTCTTTAATGATTCCCATATCCAACTTTACTAAATCCATGAATATATGATTTTTTCATTCTTAATTTTAGTCAAAACCTCATGATATTTTCTACTAAATGAATCAACCACCTTATTTTCCTTCCTAGGGTGGTGGTGTGTTGAGAAATTATAACCCTTATGTAGTTCCATCCACCACCTTTTCCTCATGTTGAACTAATTATCTAAGAAGATATATTTCAAACTTTTGTGATCCATATATATTTCACATTTTCACCATAAATACAATGCCTATATATCTTTAATGAAAATATTACATCTTCCTATTCAATATCATGGTTTGTATAATCATGTTCATGGATTTTTAACTCCCATGATTCATAAGAAACAACTCTATCATTTTTCATAGGGACACATCCAAGTCCCTTACTTGATGCATCACTATATATAAAAAAATATACCCCTTCCCAATGGTAAATTCAATATTGATGCATTGAAAAATATTATATTAAATTATTAAAATTTTTATTTATATGATTTTGATTATATAAACTTAACCTCTTTATATGTCAACTTGGTTATCAGGTTAGATAATCGGGAAATTTTTTGAATAAATCATCAATAGTAACTTGCCAATGAAAGGAAACTACATACCTTGGTTATATTCATTTGAATTGGACATTCCATCACTACCTTTTTCATTAAAGGATCAAATAATATTTCTTCCTTGGAGTCAAAATGAAAAATAAAAGAAACTCTATGAATCCATAATTCATATTTGCTAGATTTTACATATAAATCCTTTTCTCTAAGATTCTTAAGAATGATTTTCAAATGACTCTTATTCTCATCACGAATTTTAAAGTATATCAATATATCATCAATAAATACCATAAAAAAATTATCAATACAATACTTGAATACACTATTCACTAGATCTATAAAAATAGAGGGTAAATTAGTCAATCCAAAGGGCATTAATATAAATTCACAATGTCCATATCTCATACAAAATGTCTTATTTGGAATATCTTACTTCTTTCCTCACAGTTTATGATACCCATAATGAAGATAAATCTTTGAAAAATATTTAGCTCCTTAAAGTCAATCAAATAAGTTATCATTGTGGGAGATAAGATACTTGTTATTTATAGTAATGGTATTGATTTCCTTATAATCTTTGCACAACCTCATAGACCCATCTAGAAATGAGAATATGGGATCCCCATGGTGAAACACTATGTTGTATAAACCCCTTATCAAACAATTCTTATAGTTATTTCTTCAGTTCTACCAATTACACTATGGTCGTATTATATAAAGTCTTAGACATATATTTCACATCAGAGATGAGATCAATATAAAAATCAACTTCATGCTTAGGTGGATGCCCAAGTAGTTATTTAGGATACACATCAATGTATTTTTACACAGAAGGTACATCCTCTATTCTAACAATACCTTTCCCATTAACAGGTTACATTATCTATTCATCTACAAGAATTTAATTAATAATAGGAACTGAAAGTGGATCCAAACATGATTCGAATGATTTAGTCTCCCCTTTGGAGAAAAGGGATTAGGCATCTCCATCCCAAACCATAATCTCCTTCTCTTATGAAATAAATTCTCACATTATAATTAGAAATTTAATCCATACCAAGGATTATACAAAATTAAACCATAGTTATCAAATTATGTTTTCAAATAGGGTACATTTGTGTGTTATAATGGGAACTAAATAACATATCCTTGTTGCAATAAGATTTTCACTAGGATTATTGATTGACAAATCCATTACTATGGTTCTAGGGAAATACTTAATTTTCTTTGAAAACATGGAATATATAAAATAGTGAAAATATCCAGAATCAAATAAAGTATTATCTAAATTTTAGGTTATGATCAAATTACCTTCCACTACATCTTTTAGAACTTTGACCTCAACTATATTAATCATATAATCTTGGATTTCTACCCTTAACCTCTTCTATAATAGGGACCCTTGATGCTTGATAAATTGGTTTGAATAATTCACCATCTCTTTATAGATGAAGCACTTGATAATAGTGATTTCTTTCATTCCCCTATATTCATGATCCCTATGAACCTTTTCGACACACTTGAAATAGACTCATGTTCTCATTAATAAAGTACTTAAGGGTTTCTTTACACAATTATCACATGTTGGAAATCCCATATTCCCTTTCTTCTTTTTTTTCTGCATTTATATTTTCTTGGTGCTTATAAAACCTCTTATTTTATTTATTTCCCTTGAAAATATAAGTTCTAAATAATTTTTTCTCTATTTTATTACACTTAACACTATATCATCATATTATGAAAACATTTGGAAAATGAAGTCCCTTAAAAGAATCCACTTAATCCCAATAAATAAATTCTAAATATTTATTTCTAGATTAAATATGTAGTCCCAAACATGCTTGGACAATCTTATAAAGTTAACCTCATAATCTAAAACACTATCTTTTTCTATCTAATTTAAAGTGATAAACTTCTTCTCCATTTTATCTCATTTATCTCAAGGAAAGTATTTCTCAAAGAATATCACTTTAAAATTTATCCATTATATAATTTATATTTCATCAACATCTTTAGTGTTTTGGATCAATGACCACCATTGATCAACATCTCCCTTTAGACAATACACTACTAGAATAAACTTTTCCCTTTTATTACTTCCCAAGGCTAGAAAAATAGTTTTGAGGGACTTAATCCATTTTTCATCCACCAATGAATTAGTATTTACATTAAAATATATAGGCTTATAGTGTGTAAAGTGATCTAATATAGGTGAATAACACTATGTAATAACAGGTCAATCCATATGCACAAGGTTATTTATTATATCCCGAGTCAGCTATCCTAATGTGGGCATGTTCAACTCACCTCCAAAACCAGCTATATTGGATTTCTCAATAGGGTAATTCCTACATTAACTATGAGTATTGATTACCTTCCTTCTACTAGGTTACATATATAAAAAATTAAACACACCGAGTTATATCTTAATTATCATGAATATTGATCCATAAAGTAAAAATCCCCATAATGGTAAAAGTTATCATATAACTGAATGGATTATAATAATTCTTATATTAGCCATGTTCATTTAAAATCTAGTTTCCAAAGTTTCTACTAAAATTTCTCTGGTACCAGTTTTAATGAATATGACTCCAGTAAACAAGAGTTTGTGTTTAAATTATTACATTGGTAAAAGATAGAAGGTACCAAACCATGCAAAATTTATCAATTTAGTAGTCTTATAAAACCTGATACATACATGATTCCAATATTACATTGTAAATATAAAATCATAGTATAGGAAAAATATTACATTCTTGAAATCATTGAAAATATCATTCTTCATATCTTGGGGAAAGAAAAAGAAATAAAGGGTGAGAATATATGATTAATAAGGGTTACGTACAATGAAAGTTATTATGAGTAAATATGGTATACTCAACATAGAAGAGTAGATAATCAAAACACATGCCATTCAATCAAAAACTTGAGTTCAAATCACATCCATGGATAATATCAACATGGAAAATGGAAATTGAAATCTTAAAAAAGAAAATACATAAATTTTGATATTCATGATCTTACCATCAATGCCTCATCCAAGATATCATGAATGTTACCATCAAAGCCTCGATTAATACATTCTTAATAAATGGGTAGGTGTAAACCAGATACCCATCCAATATGGAATGCCTAATATTTTTTTCTCATTAAACCTTTGATGCATCAATGGTTTATCAATACTAGGTCCCAATAATCACTTGAACATCCTATATATTCCTTATATATTTAATGATCAAAATAATTCATTCTCAAAATGCCTTATAAATCAAAATTATCTATATTAACTAAAGAATAAAAAATATTTCCCCAGTCAAGGAAATAACTTTCATATTAAACTTCCTTTAACTGATACCATATATAAAAATGGAATCAAAGTAATAAAAATGATACTAAATTCATACATGATATTTAAAATGTGTACACGAAGGATAAAAATAATGTAAAATGAATAATGAAGAGTGATAGAGAACATGATCATAAGAAAGTGAATGATCTCAAAAAAATTTATAATCCAAAAATCAGTAATGGATGATAGAAGACCATCAATTCATAAAAAATAAATGTTTTTAGTAAAAAAATACTTTATAAAATAAAATATAATAAAATAATTAAAAATAACTCTCTTTTAACTTTATGTAAGAATGAAGTTATAAATCAATTTCAAAATTATTTTTATTTCTTTATGAAAAAATACCCTTTTATTTTGATAAAATTTTAAATAAAAATTCCTATAATATTGAGAAAAATATTTTCTTTGAAAATAACCATAGAAAATTGTAAATTAATCTTCTAAGTAAATAATATCTTGATGATGAGAAAATCCATTCATTCCCTATATGTTAAACGAGAACATTTTTTTCACACTTTTGTAGAAAGTAAAGAAAATGAATTGTTCAAAAAACTTTTAAAAATATTCCCTTTAAACCTTTGAAAATAAATTAAAAGTTAGAGAAAATTAAATTTTAAAAACATTTCATCTATAATTAAAAACTTATAAAAAATAATTTTAAGAACATAGATATGGATGAAAAATATTCCCAACCAGAAAGAAGAAATAAGGTTGGTATCTATTACATATAACTTACATTTTGATTCTTGATCCAAAAAAATAATAAATGGAAAATAAACATGAAAAAACCCAAAAATAACCAAAGGAGAAGAAATTATATGATTTTTTAGATATTAGGATCATAATATTTTTCCAAGAGAATTCTGAACATAAATAATCTTGAAATAAAATGAGATTGTAATAAAAATACCCTACCATGGGCCTCTGCTTTGGTGTACATGTTTTATCATACTATAAAATGAATTTAAATTAATTAAATAATTTATTAATAACTATTTTTATATTTATTAATTTTTTAAGGTCATTTTATAATAATTTGAAACCCATTCATTGAATAATTATTGCTTACATTGACTGCTTATGGTTGTTCAATCAATTTCTCAAAAATTACTTTGGTATATTGTCCATGGTTAAAGGAGTTATGAAATGATTAAATCACATAAATATGGTTAATAATGTCATGAATATAATTTTTATTCATTATTTACAATTTTAGAATCATCTGTACATGGTGGTAATAGAAAAATGAATCAAATTGCTTTATAGAGGTGGTAGTCCACACATATGCACAAGCAACGTTATCATTTTACATTAAATGAATGGGTAAAAATTTAGGTGATATACCGTATTTAAAAAACAATCATTATGTAATAAATATCATATATATTCACTAATTCTATATTTATAAGCATCCAATTAAAGTAGTTATGAGAAATGAATTACACCGCTAAGTGGAGATGGTAGGTAGTATATATGCACGAGCGATGTTTTCATTTTTCATAGGATAGAAATGAGATAGAAAATGGATATAAAATTAACATAAAACATCTCATTATATTTTATATAATAATTTAATTTTTATAATATAGTTATTAAAGAGTTTGAGGAATTTTAAAACAAAAGGAACTTGAAAAATCTTAGCAAGAACATATACCTCTTCTTTTGGTAACCTCCTTTGGATTACACCTTAAGACTTCTTGAATTGATATTTTTATGATGATAGGACCTATAAGATGAGAAAAAAAGTTGGAATAGTATTTTGGTAGGGATTTTTCACGCTAAGTGGCTCAATTAGTGCACAAAAGTGAGGAAAAGGGGTTCCAATTTATAAGTGAGGTGAGTGGAAAACTTGTAAATACTTGAAACTTTATTATATAATATATATATTTTTCAAGTTAAGTGGATCCAAATTGTAATATATTAAAATATTATAAGTTTAAGGTCAAAATAAAACCAACCAATGATATTTAAGAAATTTTTTTGCGTTATATTAAAGCCTCATCCCTTTATTTTAACCCCTTTAACTCATTTTACCCTTAACCAAAGTGATAAATATTTACCATGGTTACAGTTCATCATGAAAAAAATTAAGTTAAACTTATTACCTAATGATAATTATGAATATTTAAAATATAAAATACATTTTAAAAGATTAAATTTCTATACTTGATAAAAATTACTTTTAGTATATGTTCACAAAACACAATGAAAACCGTTTTTAGAAAATTATTGGTTTTATGAATAAAAATGATTTTATAGAAAAATAAAATATAATTATGATTATAATGGAATTTATTAGATTATTTAAATCAAAGGATACTAATTTTTATTTAAAATCAAACCAAAACTGGAATGAACCTTGTAAATACTTGATTAAGAGTAAAGAACTAAAAACAGTTTTTATTTGAACAAAAGCATTAATTATATTTCCAAAATCTTAAGCATAGATTTATAAGTTAAAAATTATATTTTTCTACATTATATTACTTATTAATATGTATTTTTTCTATAAAAACTTTTTCATAAACTTTCACATTATTCTTATATCATTATAATGTCATAAAAGTGACAATTTTTATAAAAAATGTATTTTCACTATTCACTCAAAAGTTAACTATTTATGAAAAATCTCAAAAAGTAAAACTAAGATAATTTTGACATGATGAATTCAAAAATGAAATAAATTTCTTAAAATTAAATTTATAAAATCTATTAATTTAGTTTTTAATCATATTTTTGAATAATGTTACGTGTATTATACTACCGTTTCTTTAGAAATAAAAGATTACTTACTATAATTAAATCTTGGGTGTTAAAAATAAATTTGGAGATTGTTGGGAGGTTAAGTATGTTTGATTTCACTAAAAGTTCATCTATAGGAATTATGTTCACTTTAATTTCATGCACTGGATGATGGGTTGGATGTGAGGTGTATACAACGGTAATAAGACTTATCCTACGAACTAGTACCATCAGAATTTCACATATATCAATATTTTATGATGGATACTTGGAGGTATAAAAGTTTTTTTAAAGATAAAGGGTCATCTGGTTTTCAATTAAGCTGATACAGTCATGATTAGTGATTTTTGATTTTAAGGGAGCAAGTATTATAAGTTGTCTGGTTGGTACTTTATTTATAAGTGTCTGAGACCTCAATGCTAGATGACAAGGATGATTCAATAGAAGAAGAGATTAAGGAGAGAGGAAAATCTTTTGTATATTAATTTTAAATAGTAATATTATATCTTATGATTATAAACATGATAACTACAATGTTTCTCCCATGTGTATAGGATACATCATGTGAAGCACATTAATTGTAACACCTCGAGATTTTGTGAAATATTTTTTTCTAATGAATTTAATATTTTTGATATTTTTCATTACACACAACACTAAGTGAAACTTGTGATACACACTACACTTATTTTAAACAAAACGTAACATACTATTAAAATATTATTATTTAATATTATAGTTATAACTTATCTACTAGAATAGTGGGTATGAATATAATTGAATAAATTATTAAAATATATGGTTTAAACATGTATATAAAATTAATTATATGGTTACAAATTAATTAAAAATGAAAATAAAAAACTATTTAAAAATAAAGGAAATATTTTTTAAAAAAACCATTTTTATGAAAAAAAGGTTCTACCTCAATAAATAAAAAAAACACTTTTGATGAATTATCTTAATGAAATATTTATATTATATATTTAATAAAATTATTAAAATTCATCTTATGTATTTTCTAGACAAGTGATAAGAATAAATCCAATTTTATGCTTAAAAACTGTATTTTTGTAAAAATCAGTTTGTCACCTTTTTTGCACACTTATTTTAAAAATAATTTTTTAAAATTTTAGAAAATTTATTTGAAAAAACAAAAATTCATTTTTTAAATCATAATATAAAAATTATCTTAGGGTGAATTTTTGATAATTTTCTGAAAATATTAAAATTTTGATGAATAGTGAAAAATACAGAATTTTAATTGAAAATTGTCTTTTCATTTAAATTATTTATAAAGTTAAATTATATTTTAAATTGGATTTAAAGTAAAATTAGATAAATTATATATATATATATATATATATATATTTATACAATTTATGTCATTATAATCAAGTTTATATTGAAATTGGATATAAAAACTTCGTAAACTTGTAAACATTTTCTCTTTGAAAACTCACTTTCTCACTGCCTATGCATGATTAATTTTGAAATTAAATTTTTCCACTTTTGTGAATTGAATTTTAAAAAATATATTACATATTTTTAATTAGTGTAATTTATATTATATAATAAGGTCACATTATTTTTTTTATAAAAAATGAATAGAGAAAAGAGAAAAAATTAATTACCACGATTAAGTTAAAAATGGTTTTACCCAGGGTTAAACTAAAACGATAAGGGTTAAAATGACCTAAAAACTTGTATAAAATATATTTTATGTCCATATTTAAAACCTATAATTTCTAATTATCTATAATAATATATTTTGGATCATTTTTCATGAGAAAAACGTAGGTACAACTTTTCTTTTTCAAAAAATTACAAGTGTGCCACTCACCTTACTTATAAAAGGCCACCCCCTCTCCTCTCCTCACCATGCCATAAAACCATTTTGTTTTAGAAAATAACTAGACAAAATTCCTTCCCAAATTATATTCTATCATCCTTGAAGCCTTAGTTTTTTCATAAATATAACTTTGGAAGGATTTTGGTGTGAACCTAAGGAGGTTACTTAAAGAATAGGTAACGTTCTTCAATGAGTGTTTTTATTTTATTTCTTCCTATACCTCATTATATTTTCACTAAAACATGATGATATAATAAAATTAGTATATTTCATATATTGATATGTTTTTATGTTTAGTAAATAACCTACAACCATCTCTACTTCCATCAAATGGGTTACGAAATCATTATTCGTGTGTACTTCACACTACCATCTCACTAACCGATGTCATTAGGGTTTCCATTAATACCTATCATAGTTGGGTATGATGATGTATATAAAGTATATAAATGATATTTATAATATAATTATACCTATTAAGTCATTATATCATATATATATTTTTGACTTTCAATTCTGTAAGGGATACGATAATGTCGCTTGTGTGTACAATGGACTATTGCCTCGCGAAGCAATGTGATTCATTTTTACTAATTATTTACATAGAAGATAATAAGGATAAAAATATGTGATAAAAATTAAATAATTACTATATTTATGAAATAATTATCATTCTTAAAAGATACTATATAATTTTATTTCTTATCTTTTCACTCACTGAAAAATGATAACGTCGTTTATTTACATGTGGACTACCACCTTCATGAAGCGATGTGACTCTATTTTAATCAAAACACCACATGGATGATATTTACAAAGAAATACTATTATATTTATTATATTATGATAATTTTTGAAATATAATATATTAATTACCTCCTTTACATAAGGATCTCTGAAAATGGAAACGTTACTCATGCGCACATACGGTCTACTGTCTTCATGATCATAACACACTTCATTTCTCAAAACCATATTTAATTATTGGTCATAAGAGTATATTTGATGTATAAATATTTTAATTATGTCATGATTATTATTTTTTATATGATGTAACCATGATAAAATTAATAGTTATGTAAATAACAAATCAAAACATATGCGGAAAACCAAGCGGTTATTACCCGAAACGTGACTTTAACATAGAATTGTTAATAAAATAGTAATAAAAGGACATAAGTAAATAATATATGATATGATTTATGTAATTTTGGTTCTATAATAGATTTATAATAAACTTATATTTATTATATGATAGGTTCAAATGAGTATGAATGAAGTCGAGACTTAAGGTAAGAGATTTTCGTCTCACTTTTTTACTTCTGTGAGACACATGCCATATTCACCACCTATTTCTTTTATGTAGTGTATATAATTATCATGAATTTTTTTTATAATTATTATCATGAAAATTATTTATATTTACATATCCATTTTAGGATCTATCTTTCATGGGGTTTAATGTTCAAAAGTTACCAAAGTGGTAAGGTATTTTTGTCTCAATTTTCCTTCTTTGAGACATATGTTATGTTAAACAACTATATTATTTTATGAGGTGTATATACAGAACATTTGATATGTAATATAATTAATTTATTTATACTCATGATATTTTAAATTTAATTTTATGTTATTAATTCATGGGTATTATGTTTCAAAGTTACCAAAGTGGTAAAGATTTTATGTTATAATCTCATCATTTATCATGATTATTTATGATTATGTTTTTGATGATAAAATATTATGATCCATGTATTAATAAAGTTGTGAATTTTCTTATAATTTTTTAATTTAATTATAATACATTTTCCCAAAATTTTAATCTCTTTAGGTCCTCAATATTTTAGAATAAAGTTTTAAAGAAAATCTGACTTTATTTCTCTCTTCAGTCAGAAATCCATTTTCTTCTAAAACCATATTTTCTAAAAATGTTTTCAAAAATGTTTTAATATCATCCTATGATTTTTAAAAGAAAATTTTACCCATGTTTAACTTTTTAAAAAATGTTTTTAAAGTAATATTCATGTCATTTTCCAAACAATTCTCACTTGGATTTTACCAAAAATGTGAAAGGAATCTTTGTTTTGACATGTAAGACATAAAACAATTTCCCACTGCCATAACCATTATTTTCTTTAAATATTACTTATAAAATTTCAAGTTTATTTTTAAAGAAAAATATTTTAAAAATGTTTTATTATTTAAAAAGTTTATTTCAAATTTAAAATCTTTTTTTCCTCAAGAAATGTTTTAAATGATTTTTAAAGATTCCTTTATAAGTTTTCAAGGTTATTTTCAAAGAAAATGATTTTAAAAATGTTTTATATTTTAGAAAGTGATTTTAAAAGAAAAGTTATATTCATTAAGAATCATTCCAAGTGATTTATTTTCAAAATCATTTTCCATCTATGATGAAATCCTTTTATGTTACTTATTATTTATTGGGGATATATCCAAGGATACCATTCTTATTATTTATCTAAATGGTTTATTTTTACAATGAAAAGATGTTTATAAAACCCATTTATCTTACACAAGTTATACCAATATGAAATTATTATGAAAAATATTTATTTTCATAGGTTATTATATTATGAAATGATGAAATGATTATGAAACCTATCTCTTTTCCACAAGTTATGATATGATGAAATGCTTATGAAAACCATTTAATTTTATGGGTTATGATATGATGAATGTTTTATGATCATGTGAAAGACATAAATATGGTTTTAATTATGAGATAGGTGGGACCTATATCTTCCTTCAAAGCATTTGTTAAATATATATATATCTCATGATATAGGCAAGACTGTAACGGAGAGTGAACTCAGTCCAGTAAGGGACTTTATCTGCTATGATGGTCTTGGGATTGAACCTTGACTACTATGATGGTTTGAGAAGTGAACCCATTCCACTATGATAGACTTATAAATAATCATTTAATAATATGAAAATTATTTTATATGCTTATGTTTATTCCACAATACTATATCTTATTCCAATTTTATACTCTCATGGATCATGTTTTTTGATTTCCTTATGATTCATGTCTTATGAACTGGAAATATTTATTCCTGACTCTAGATTATGATATTTAATATTCAGGTTATGGTTTTCAAATTTTATGCTCATGTTATCATACTCTTATGCTTATATTATTATTATGTATCTCTATTATTTACCCTTACCGAGCATTTGATCTCACCCTTTCTTATGTTTCATTTCTTCAAGTTATAATGAAATGTTTTTAAGTAGGAGTATTAAAGGATAAGATATTTATAGGAGACATTTAAGATATTTCATGAATTCAGAATATTGTGTTCCAAGTTTCTCAAGGCACTAAACTATTATGGTCCTTAGGTATGTGTTCATGTAATGTAATGAATATTGATATAAAAAGATGCAATATCTATATATGAGAAGCTTAGGTCGCTATAGTTGGTATCATATAAAAGCTTTAGTTAAACTTTGGAAAATAGGATGATAAATCTTTAGTGAGATACCTAGGGATATTTCTAAGGATATGTCTAGTTATGTCTCTAAGGATAAGTATAAGGATAATTCAAAGTTTATGGAGATGTAATAGAATTTTGGTAATGGATAGAGTAAGTGGTTTCAAAGAAATTATATCCCTATTTGGATACTAAAAGTGGATGTGGCTCTAGCACAAAGGAACCTAGGGGTAATAACTATAAAAAGAGAACATTGAACTAGACTCGATCATCATCTGGGGAATGATAATGGGCCTCACTACACCCCTGGTTTGACACTCCCAAGGGATATGATTTATTAATTCAAAAACTCTTTACAAAAAATTATGAAGGATTTAAATAAAAGATGACTATGAATAAACTAGGATAAACCTAAGGTGTCATAAATTAAAAAGAAAATGTCATGATTTAGACATCCTATAAGTTATTTTTTAGGATTATGTGTTTCCCCCTAATTATTATTGTTTCTCACACTATGATTTTTGGTTTTTATCAATGGAAGGAACCAAAAGGAACCGGGTTAACATTTAATGTGACTGAAAATTTTCTAATGGTAATCCAAATGGAATGATTATTTGAGTAAAAGATATTGTGATTATTCCTAATTAGTTATCACAGAACATGAGTAATAATGTGCACCTTAACCAACTCTCTAACTCACTAAATAATAGAAGGATAAAGTTCATTGAGTGTTCAGGAAATGGAAACCATGAAGGAAAGAAGATTTAGTTTTCTATATGTCGAGAACGTGGGAAGAAGCACCCAAGTGGATGTCTTAGAGGGATGGGAAGATGTTTTTAGTGTGGAAAATAAAGATACAAATCAAGTAACTGAAAAGGAAAAATGAAAAGATTGGTTAACATAATGGATGATAATAATGGTATCCCTAAGGTATCATTGAATTTTGAATGTTTTAAATGTGGAAAGTATGAGCATTATGAAAATTGACATCCTAAGGGGAAATCTCATGAAGAGAATCATAAAGGTTTCACAGATACTGATTTTGCTGTTGACGATGAATAGACTACAAATGAGATATGAAAGTAAAGTGGTACTAAGGAATAAGATAATTAATCATAGTTATTTATTTAAGAATGAAGTAGAATGATTAAAGTGTTTATGGATTGGAATTCAAGAATGATGAAATATATATGGATTGTTATGTATATTTTTTTGTTAAATATTTTCAAAAATATATTGAATGGTGCTGATGGCCTAGAAAAACGATTTAATGGCGAGGTGATATTCATGGAAAACCCATGATTAAGGTAAAAATAACCCTTAATAGGTTCTTTATGTTGAGATAATAATGTTTCGATAAATAGATGATTGATATGGTTAATGCAAATTGGATAATACTAATTAGCTTGGAATTTATTAATGTTTTTTTGAAAAAGTGGTTTATGTTATCATTGATGAAGTTTACAATATTTTTGGATTTAAGAAACAAATCCAATAATCTGTTTTTTATTTAAGGAATAAGGAACCATGTTTATTTTCAATAAGGTTTTATGGTAATTTAGGTTATTACCATGTTTTAAGAGAATACATGATAAAGGTATTCACATGTTTGGTATGTGACAATCAAGGTCCAATTTATGATATATGGAGGATTAATGTTAAGTTGATTTTGAAAAATTTAGTGACCTTATTTATAATTTTTTTAATTTTGGAGGGTTTATAAGGTTAACCATTTATGGAATGGTTTAAGTTGAACTTTGGATGAGGTTTTTATAGATTAACGTACTAATTCACCATATGAAGATTTATCCATATTGGATAACCAATGTTAGAATTTTTTTTAACTAGATATAGAAGGAATGGATTATCATTATTTTATGGATCTTATTTAGTGTTTCAGACATGAAAAATTCATCTTCTAGAGTAACATATTAAGTGTAAATTGATCAAGGCAAAACTAAAGTGTGAAATTGTGCCTATGAAATAAAAATATATTAATTCATCACATTTTCATATGTTCTCAGTATAGATGGAAATTAAATTCCCCAACATTAGGAAAAGAATCTTGAAATAAAATTTTGTCCAATTATAATCATTTTTAGTGATATCAATGACCTTTTTCACACCTCTTTATTTATTTATTTTTGGTCATTAAATTTATCCTGACCATGTTCTCTATCACTCTCCATTAGTATCTGGGTGTTAGTTTTCTCTTATATGTCCATGTTTTAACTTGCCACTTATTTTATCATATTTGGAAACCCAATATATGTTATTCTAGATGAATTTTGTACATCCCTTTTATTTTTTCAAGCAGATTTTTTATTAACCCTATTTATGATGTGGGTTTCTATGAAGGAATTTTCAAATGTTAAACCTTTGATAACTGAGATGAATTTCAAGGGTGAAATTCATTTTAAGGGGGGGGGGGTAGAATATAACATCCCAAGATTTTGGGAAATATTTTTATAATAAATTTAATCTTTTCTATATCTTTTATTACATGAAACATCGATTTTAGCTTGCATTACATGCAACACAAAGTGTAACTTGCAATACACACCACACCGAGTTTAAACAAAACAAAACAAAACAAACTATTAAAATATTATTATTTAATATGATAGTTGTCACCTAGCCATTGAAATGGAGGGTACAAATAAGATTAAATAAATTATGAAAATATATGTTTTACACATTTTTATATAATTAATTCTTTGGTTTCCAATTAATTAAAAATAAAAATTAAAACTATTTGAAAATAAAGGAAATATTTTTATGAAAAAATAATTTTATGAAAACAAACATGTTTTACTTCAATAAATTAAGAAATTTTTTTGGTAAATTTTTTTAATAATTTTTTTATATTATATATTCAATCAACTAATTAAAATTCATCTTAAGTGTTTTATAAATAAGAGATAATAATAAATCCAATTTTATGCTTAAAACTGTATTTTTCTAAAAGGCGGTTTTGTCACCTTTTTATACACTTACTTTAAAACCAAAATTTGAAACTTATATAAAATTTATTTGAAAAAATAAACTTTAATTTTTAAATCATAATATTAAAATTATCTTATGGTGAAATTTTGATAATTTTCTAAAAGGATAAATTTTTTGATGAATAGTGAAAATACTAAATTTTAATTGAAAACTACCTTTTTGTTTAAATTATTTATAAAGTCAAATTATATTTTAAATTGGTTTTAAAGTAAAATTATATCAATTATTTATATATTAATAAAATTTAGTTAATTTTAATAAATTTTATATTTAAATGCTATATTAAAACTTTGTAAACTTTTGAACATTTTCTCTTTGAAAACCCGCTTTCTCATCATGTCCATGGTATTAATTTTTAAATTAAAAATTTCCAATTATGTAAATTGAATTTTAAAAAATGGATTAAATATTTATAATCATCATAATTTATATTATATAATAATTTCAACTTATTGTTTTACCAAAATGAATATTGAAAATATAAAAAATAAATTACCGTGATTAAGGTAAGAATGGTTTTATAAGGGGTTAATGTTAAAAGTTAAGGATTAAAATAAACTAAAAACATATCTAAAATTGGTTTTATGGACATATTTATACCTTATAATGCATAATTATCTAGAATACTCCACTTTTTATCTTTTTTGAGTGAGAAAAATGGGGTCACACTTTTCCTTTTTAAAACATTACAATCGTGCCACTCACCTCACTTATAACAGGCCACCCATATCCTATCCTCTTAACACCTTCTAACCCTTTTGGTTTAACCAATACCTACCCAAATAAATTTCCAAATTATCTCGTGTCATATTTGAAATCTTTTATTGAGAATAAATCCAACCTAGGAAGGATTTTGGTGCAAACCTAAGGAGGTTACCTGAAGAAGAGTTAACATTTTTCAACGAGCATTTTTCTTTTATTTCTTCCTCCACCTACTTAAATTATTTTTAAACCATGATTATATAATAAACTAACTATATTAAATATAATAATATGTTTTTATGTTAAGTTAATAACCTACAACCATATCCACTTCCATCAAATGGGTTACAAAATCATCATTCGTGTGTACGAAAGACTATCACCTAGCGAACTAATGTCATTCATTTTTCCATTACCACGTATAATGATTGGGTATAATGATTTATATAAAGTATATATATTATATTTAAAACATAATTATACCTCTATATTCATTATATCATATATAACTTTTTTAATTTCCATTCCTTTTGGGATATGATAATGTCGCTCGTGTGTACGGCGGACTACCGCCTCACAAAGTGATGTGATTCATTTTTTCACTAATGATTTATATATAAGATAATAGGGATAAATATATGTGATATACATTAAATAATTATGATATTAATGAAATATTTATCATTATTAAAAGGTACTATATCATTTTCTTTCTTACCTTTTCACTCACTAAAAGATGATAATGTCATTTATGTACATGTGGACTACTGCCTTCACGAAGTGATGTGACTCTCTTTTCATAACGAAACCACATGAATGATATGTATAAATAAATTATATGGTATCTATTATATTATGATAATTATATAAATATAATATATTAAGTACCTCCTTTCCATAAATATTGTTGAAAAATGGAAATGTTACTCATGCGTACAAACAACATACTGTCTCCATGATCATAACATACTTCATTTATAAAAACCATCTTTCATGATTGGTATTAAGAATATAATTGATTTATAAATATGATAATTACATAATTATTATTATTTTGGAGATGATGGAACCATGATACAATTAAGAGGACCATAAATAAAAAATAAAAACATATATGAAAAAAAGAAGTTATTACCGAAAACATGACTTTAATAAACTTATATTTATTATATAGGAGGTTAGAATGAGTATGCAGGAAGTTGAGACTTAAGGTAAGGTTTTTTCATCTAACTTTTTTACTTCTATGTGACATAGGACATATTCACCACCTATTTATTTTATTTAGTGCATATAATTCCCATGAATTTATTTTATAATGCTTCTCCTTAAAGTTGTTAGGATTTACATATCCATTTGAGGATATATATTTTGTGGGGTTTAGGGTTCAAAAGTTACCAAAACAGTAAGGGATTTATGTCTCAATTTTCCTTTTTTGAGACATATGTTATGTTATGCACCTATATTCTTTTACAAGGTGTATATACAACCCCTTTTACATGTAATATCATGAATTTATTTATTCTCATGATATTTTAAGTTTCATTTTTTTATTCCTCCATGGGGTTTATGTTTCAAAGTTATTAAAGTGGTAAAGATTTTATGTTACAATCTCATCATTTATCAAGATTGTTTATGATTATGTTTCCAATGATAAAATATTATGATATATCTCTCAAGAAACTAAAGAATTTTTTTATCTTATAGTTATTTCATTAGAATACACATGTTCCTTTATTTTACTCTCTTTATGTACTTAAGATTCTAGAATAAAGTTTTAAAAAAATCTGACTTTATTTCTCTCTTTGGTCAGAAACCTATTTTCTTCCAAAACCATGTTTTCTAAAAATGCTTTCAAATGTGTTTTAATACCATCTTATTGTAACACCCCAAGATTTTATAGTACGTTATCTCTTCAAAGTAATTCGATAACTTGCGCTACATGCAACACCGAGTTCAAGCGCACCACGACATACCAAACTAGCCGTTCAAAAGCGGTTATGAATAATATTAACTAAAATTTTAATTTTATATATTCCATATAATTTTAACATCCATATTATGTGTTTCTTAGACATAATATAAAAACAAATTCAATTTTTCAGATAAAGTAAGTATTTTTCAGAAAATGAAATTTTACCGCCTTTTAATGGAGAACCCTTTTTAAAACTAATATTTAACACTTTTATATATTAAATTTTATGAAATTAAATTCTTCTTTAGAAGTGGGACATAAAAATTTAGTTTGGATAATTTTTTGGTACTTTTCTAATAACTTTTATATTTTGATGAATAGTTAAAAATACTAAATTTTAATTGAAAGCAACATTTTTAATCGAAATAATTTATAGTGTTAAATTATGAATTTGAATGGTTTGGAAGTATAATTATATTATATTTTTATCATTTAATACAATGTAGGTTATTATAAGTAATTTAACATTTAAATTTGACACAAACACATGTCAATCTTTTGATAGTTTTTACTTTTTAAAAACCATGTTTTTAGTTTTGACAAGGGAAATTAATTTTAAATTAATTAATGCTACATATATGTTTTGAATTTGGTAAAATATAATTCATTTTTAAATTATGAATATCAAAATTAGCTTAGGGATAATTTTTGGTATTTTTCTGTAAACTTTCATTTTTTGATGAATAGTCAAAAACACTACGTTATTGTTTAAAACTAACTTTTTATATAAATAATTATTTATTTTATTTTAATTTATTTTTGGTCAAAATAGATACATAATACCTATATATATTCAATTTAATTAATTGGAGTCATTTTATAATAAAATTAGATGTATAAAATTTTATTGAACTTTTTACCGTCTTTTACCCACCTTCTAGGAGCATTTGCAAATTTGTATAAAACTTAATTTTACCGCTTCTGTAAATTGAATTTCAAAAATCTAAGAGACACAGTTGATATTAGTAAGTAAAATGTGGTTCAATAAGATGAAAATAATTTTTGGTGAATAGTAAATTTTGACTTTAGTTACCACGGTTAAAAGTAAATAGGGTAATTAAGAGTAAAAATGATATTATAATTACCCTAACACACATCATAATTCTATTGGATAAGTGTAATTAGACCAAAAACAACCTTAGGAATAAAATATGATTCTATTTGGTCTACTTGGATTTTATTAGGATATTTATTATTTTTTTATTTAAAGAAGAGTTAAAAGTGTTAAATTCAAAGTTTAATAACTAAACCATTTTTAATATAGGGTTACACAGATGTTATTAATATTTTAATGACTTATTATATAACCCCTTTACTTATTTTATATAAAATGGGCATAATTTGTGTGAAATATTAATGTTTTAATACTAAGTATAATTTTTAAGCATTTTTAGAAGTACTCCAATTGAGTCAGTTTACTATTTTATTTATAATTATACCCCTACTAATCCAAATTGTGTGGTTCTTAATTTTTAGGATTACTAATTCAATATAAAACATTTCATTAGAAGGTATCATGGGACAATTCTTCCATTTGAAGGCCCATATGGACCACACAAGAAGGCCTACAGAATTTGTGAAGAAATTGGACCAGCCATGAAGATTTAATTGCTGGGATCCATCAGGAAGTCCATATTATTTTATTATCCTCCAAAGTTCGTGGGACAATGTAATAATTATTGGATAAAAATTTCAAGGCCCAAATCCAAAGAAAAGGGGCCCAAATGATTCATTTAAACTCAGCCCACCATTCTGGATGAGAAATAAAATCAGTACAATGTTCATGACATATCTCACAATGTAATCATCCAATCAAGATGAGATTTTTCAGTGTAAAATAGGATATATAGGTGGAAGACTTTTTTTAAGAAAGTATTTTGATTTTAAGGCATATTCCTATAGATAAACCTATTCACATTGCGACCTTCTAAAAATTATGGATTGAAATGGATAGTTTAACTTTGTTTAATCAAACCGCCATAACTTTGGATCCATAAATCTAAAAGACTCCAAAGTTTGAGAGAAGTTGGAAAAAATTATTGTATACAACTTTTAATAAGAGGTTATCTTGAGATTATTCTGTATTAATATCCAAATTGGCGATGAAATTGGAGGGACAAATTGGGAATGCAAACAGTCCACTTCCTTGGGCTATAAATATACCCCCCTCCTCTCCTTCAAAGGAGTTGGCATTTTGATAAAACACTATTTTATTGAATATTTTATTGATAATAAATGATATAATTTCCTCACATTTTGTTAAATATGTTTATTTATAAAATATTTGGGATTTGATCATTCATTTGAAAATTTGGTGAAAATTCCAGTTTTACCCTTAATAGTGCACTGTATTATTTCGAAGATAAATATTTTTATATTTATTATTTGAATTTGAAATTTTGTAACAGTGTTCCTAACTTAATTATCTACAACTTTTATTCAGGACACTAAAGCTAAAGAGTTAATTTGGTTGTTGAAATTGGGCCATGAAGTCAAAGTTGGGCTGGGCTCGCCAGAATGGAGAAGGTTCTGTATTTGGGCCATATCCTCTACATACGGGCTTGGATTGAGCCCAAATTTTGAGGAAAGCTCGGGGACATGATGTGACACAAATAATCCTTCTGGAAGGCCGGTCAATTCACGCGTTTTGGAGGTCAAATGGGCGGTGCAAGTTTCATTAAAATATTTGGCCGAGATTTTGCATTCACACTTGAAACCACTTTAAACCTAGCCTCCCCTCCACTCTATAAATTAGTGATTTTCTCATTTGGAGAGGCTGGTTCGTGCATTGGGAGATTGGAGGCAGAGGAGAATTGGTTTCAACCAAATTCTCCAACCATTGTAAGAGAGGTAGCTCTTGAAGCAATGATCCTCTCATCGAAGCCTCCTTCTCTCCTTCATGTTGTAATTGTTTTGTTTGTGTAATAAACTTCTTTGTTCTTCTTTTATTTCTTCTCTTTTCCTCTGTTTTATTTAAATTTATTCTTCTCTTAATCTTCCTCTTGGGGCTGGAATTCTTGAGTAGAAGCGATATTGGGTTATACCCATTATAAACCTTTGCACATGCAAAACGCTTCTACGATGATTACGCCACCCATGGAAGAGTAATTTTTAGTGATCGATCTATCTTCTACCCTCTTCATTTAATTATTTTGAATCATTGAGCCTACTGTAATTCACTTAATATGATCCATGAATTATGTTTTTAAATTTTAAGAAACTAAGCAAGCAATTGAACAATTAATACAAAAACACGCGAGGTCGAGATTTTGTGTAAATTGTGAGAGTGCGAGCTTAATCGGTAATACAAGACCACTTGGGATAAATTTGTAGAGTTCAAATATAATCCCTAAACACAACTCATCCTCATTTCTAGAATGTATTTGTGCTCTAATTAACCACTGACCATAAGCTAACCTTAGAACAACAATCAAAGCAGGGTTCTGCGATTGCATGTTCCGAAGCTAGCCTAGGGTTTAAGTAATTCCATCTTTGTGGTTAAGTTAACTCTTGTAGGGTTCAAGGGTTAAAAAATTAGAGGATCATAATTAAGTGGATATTCATTTAAATGATAATGATTAATATGTAAATGAAGAGGTAGAGTTAGATCGATTACGCCTTTTAAAATATTTTCTAAAAAAAACATCTTCTTGTTGTGTTATTTTAATCGGAATTCATTTCAAAACTAAAAACAAAAAAAATACAATCTTCTTCCAGCAAACTTCTTCTAGATTCATAAACTATAAACAACCCCCATCCTTTTCTAGTAGTGTTTTTATTCTCTTTTATTTTATTTTTAGAATACCTCTAATAAGATGTTTTAATTCACTTCCTCCTTTGAGAGACGACCTTGGTTAGCCCCCTATGCTACACCAAGTAAACTAAACATTAGCTTCATAGAGTGTTGTGCTTGGAGTTTTATCCAACGTAACTCACTTTTGAAGTTCTTTTGAGAGCGCGTGCGACAACGCTCTTTCAAATTGGCGCCGTTGCCGGGGAGGCAAGTAATTATTTCAACCAACTAGAGGTATTTATTTTATTTTACATTTTATTATTTTCCTCTCTTCTTTCTTCCTTCTTTACCCAATCTGATTTTTCATCCTCTTCTTTTATTTTCTCCTACTTCTTTGTGGACCATCAACTCAAACTTCTCATTTTTATTTTACTATGGTCCACCTTCTTTCTTTTCATTTTTATTTGATCTATGACACGAACTAATCCCGAAGATCTCTTAGATCTTGACCCTGAGATTGAACGTAGCCTTAGGGCACGAATCAGACATTCTCAGTCTACGGGAAGTTTCAACATTCAACCAGTTGGAGAATTACTCCAATATCAGAACATTGAAATTGGAAGCAATTCAAATTCAAACATAAAAGAGGAACCAATGGCTGATAATAATGGAAATGAACTTAATATAACCATTCGAGAATTGGCTGCACCTGATATTAACTATCAACCAAATTGTGTTGCATACCCAAATCTCGAATCGGACTTTGAACTAAAATCAGGGTTAATTCACTTACTTCCAAAGTTTCATGGCCTCTCTGGTGAGGATCCGAATAAACATTTGAAAGAATTTAATGTGGTTTGCTCAACCCTAAAACCTAAAAATGTCTCTGAAGATCAAATCAAACTAAGATCATTCCCATTCTCACTTGATGGAGCTGCAAAAGATTGGATGTATTATTTACAACCTGAAGATGTAACTTGTTGGAACGATTTGAAACGACTTTTCTTGCAGAGATTTTTTCCAGCATCGAGGACCACTTCCATTCGTAAGGAGATCTCGGGGATCAAGAAAGCACAAGGGGAGTCCATGTATGAGTATTGGGAGCGATTCAAGAAGTTGTGTGCAAGCTGTCCACATCACCAAATCAGTGAGCAACTCCTCATTCAGTACTTCTATGAAGGACTCACAGCTATGGAGAGAAGCATGGTGGATGCCGCAGCTGGAGGGGCATTGGTGGACAAGACACCAATAGCCGCACGTGCATTGATTGACAAGATGGCCCAAAACTCCCAACAATTTGGCGATAGAGGTACACTACATGTCAGGGGAGTACATCAGGTAAGTCCTTCTTCTCTTGAGAGTCATTTGATTGATACCAAGTTAGAAGAATTGACAAATATGGTAAGGCGGATTGCTTTGGCACAAAAGACATCTTTACCTCCTCCTTCAAGGCCTTGTGGTATTTGCACTGAGACAAGCCACCCAACTGACTGTTGCCCACAACTCCAAGAAACAGAAGATTGTGCAGCAGTGTTCCCTGGGAGACCATATCAGCAGCAGCAGCAACAACCATATCCCCAGAAGAAGTTCGATCCAACATTCAACCAAGGGTGGAAAGATCATCTGGACATGAGGTATGGCTCTGGACAACAACAAAGGCCCCCCTTTCAACAAAACTTCCAGCAGCCTCCACCTTACCAACAGGGTTTCCAACAACCCCAAAGGAGATTTGAAGCTCAAACATCAACAAGTCAGCAACAAGGGAATCTCCAACCCAAGGTAGACTCTAACACTGATGATCTTTTGAAACAAATTGTTCTTAATCAACAGAATGAGCTGAAAAGTCAAGGTTCGGAGCTGAGGGAGTTGAAGACTCAAATGAGCCAGATTGCCACCGCCCTCCATGAACTTGTAAGTAAGAATTCTGGAAATCTACCTTCCCAACCCACTCCAAATCCAAAGGGGAATGTTAGTGCCATAACATTGAGAAGTGGTAAGCAAATGAACGATACAGCTGTACCTACCATTCCACCGGGATTCACCTCAACTTCAGAGAAGCCACATTCCATACCAACTGATGAACAATCCAAGGAGAAAGATAAAGGTAAGAAAAAGATTGATGATGTTCCTCCTAAACCACTTCCTTTTCCAAACAGGGTTGTTCAAACCAAGAAGATGGCTGAAGAAGCAATGCAAAAGGAGGTTTTGGACACATTCAAGCGTGTGGAGATCAACATTCCTCTACTCGAAGCCATTAAGCAAATCCCAAGGTATGCCAAATTCTTAAAAGAACTTTGTACCAATCGAAGAGGGCTCAAGGGAAATGAGAGGATCAACCTTGGAAGGAATGTCTCAGCACTCATTACACCAACTCTAGCAATGCCAACAAAGTGCAAGGATCCCGGGACATTCACCATCCCATGCACCATAGGGGAGTTTCACTTCTCTTATGCTCTTTGTGATTTAGGAGCTTCAATAAATGTGATGCCTCACTCTGTTTTATCTTCATTTCAGATTGGTGAGCTCAAGCCTACAAGGGTAGTGGTGCAGCTAGCGAATAGAGCTACAGCATATCCGGCTGGTGTCCTTGAAGATGTGTTGGTAAAGGTAAAGGACATGATCTTCCCTGCTGATTTCTATGTACTAAACATGGAAGATGACCAGGTAAGTTCTCATGCCCCTATCATTCTTGGTAGACCCTTCCTCAAAACTGCTAAGACCATTATCAATGTTCATGAGGGTACTCTTTCCATGGAATTCGGGGATGAAATCGTGAGGTTTAAAATCCTGGATTCTATGAAGTACCCACCAGAGGAACACTCAGCATTCTTTCTCTCTCATTCTGAGTCTCCATGTGATAGTCCCTCTATTTTTGATTCCCAATCTCTTGGGGACTATTCACTTCTTAATGAAATAATGAGTATTGGGTCCAACTTGATGTCTCATTCTACTTCATCCCCTTTAATTCATGATCTTTCTGATCTTGGGATTGGTTCATTTGTCCAATCATATTCGAATTCTGAGCATGTATACTCTGATTATGATATGGCTGCTAATTTTTCTGATGGATTTGATGCATTGTTCTCTCCTTCAGATGATATGTATGATTGTGCACAGATGTCTACGCCACTCATGCTTCCATCCATTCAGCAGCCACCATCACTGGAACTAAAGCCATTGCCACCAAATCTCAAATACTCATACTTGTTAAGTGGTGAAAAATTACCTGTTATCATTGCTAACAATCTCTCTTTTGAACATGAAGAAAAACTTTTGAATCTTTTGAGGGAGAACATCAGGGCAATCGGGTGGACCTTGGCTGACATATCAGGTATTAGCCCCTCCATTTGCATGCATAGGATTCTTTTGGAAGATGGAGCTAAACCGGTGAGTCAACCACAAAGGAGACTCAATCCAACCCTTCTGGAGGTTGTTAAAAAAGAGGTTGAAAAATTGCTCGAGGCAGGTATAATCTATCCCATTTCAGATTCTCAGTGGGTAAGTCCTATTCAGGTTGTGCCTAAGAAAAGTGGTGTTACTGTTGTTAAAAATGAGAAAGATGAGTTAGTTCCAATGAGGGTACAAAACAGTTGGCGCGTGTGTATTGATTATAGGAAACTAAATCATTCCACTCGCAAAGATCATTTCCCCCTCCCATTTATTGATCAGATGCTTGAGAGACTAGCTGGGAAGACACACTATTGTTTCTTGGATGGATTTTCTGGATATTTTCAGGTTCCTATAGCTCCGGAGGATCAGGAGAAGACTACATTCACCTGTCCCTTTGGGACATTTGCCTATCGGAGGATGCCATTTGGACTTTGCAATGCCCCAGGTACCTTCCAGAGATGCATGGTGAGTATTTTTTCTGATTTTATTGAGACCTGCATGGAGGTATTTATGGATGATTTTACAGTGTATGGATCTTCATTTGATGAATGTCTAAGTAGTTTGGAAAATGTGTTGAATCGTTGTATTGAGAAGAATCTAGTCCTGAACTTTGAAAAGTGTCATTTCATGGTAGAGCATGGCATTGTCTTAGGGAATGTAGTGTCAAAACATGGGATAGAGGTTGATAGATCTAAGGTAGACATCATTTCATCCTTACCCTACCCTTCATGTGTGCGTGATGTTCGATCATTCCTTGGACATGCTGGATTTTATCGACGCTTCATCAGAGATTTTAGTAAGATCGCTCTACCCTTATCTCGATTGCTTCAAAAAGATATTGACTTCAATTTTGATGATTCATGCAGGGTATCATTTGATGATCTAAAGAAGTGTCTGACCACTCCACCGATCATACATCCCCCACGGTGGGAGATTCCTTTTGAGCTTATGTGTGACGCCTCCAACTTCGCGGTTGGAGCTGTCTTATCTCAGAGGGTGGAGGGACGTTCACATGTGATCGCCTATGCATCGAGGACACTAGATTCAGCCCAATAAAACTACACCACAACAGAAAAGGAGTTTCTTGCTGTTATATTTGCTTTAGATAAATTTCGTTCATATTTATTGGGCTCTAAAGTAGTTGTTTTTTCTGACCATGCAGCTTTGAGGTACCTCCTAAAGAAGCCAGATGCAAAGCCACGACTTATCCGTTGGATGCTACTTCTTCAAGAGTTTGACCTTGAGATAAAGGACAAGAAGGGGTCAGAGAATTTGGTGGCAGACCACATGAGTAGGCTTACTCACACACTAGAGGGTGGCACCTTGGACCAGGTACCACTTCGGGAAACTTTCCCCGATGAGCATCTCTATACCATCTCAGGTAAGCATCCTTGGTATGCTGATTTAGTTAATTACATTGTTGGCTCTGAAATCCCAGTAAATTTGAAGAAGCATCAAGTCCAAAAATTAAAAAGTGAGTCTAGGTATTATGTGTGGGATGATCCATACCTCTGGCGCATGTGTAGTGACCAAGTCATTAGGAGGTGTGTTCCCGATCATGAGTTTGAGTCTGTTTTGCATTTCTGTCATACACTTGCTTGTGGTGGACACTTTGGACCCCAACGGACAGCTAGGAAGGTTTTAGACTCAGGATTATATTGGCCTAGTTTATTCCATGATTCCCATGTATTTTGTAAGTCATGCTCTCGTTGCCAACACACTGGAAACATTTCAAGAAGACACGAGATGCCCCAACAACCCATTTTATTCTGTGAGATTTTTGACGTTTGGGGAATTGATTTTATGGGACCTTTTCCTAGTTCATTTGGTTTCTTGTATATCCTTGTTGCTGTCGATTATGTGAGTAAATGGGTGGAGGCCAAGGCCACCAGGACTGACGATTCTCATGTTGTTGTGGATTTTATCAAAGCACAGATTTTTTGCAGGTTTGGAGTACCAAAGGCCATCATCAGTGACCAAGGGACACACTTTTGCAATAGGAATTTTTCTTCCCTCCTTCGGAAGTATGGGGTGACACACAAAACATCAACACCATACCACCCCCAAACAAATGGCCAGGCTGAGGTTTCAAATCGTGAGTTGAAACAAATCTTGGAGAAAACCGTGCAGCCAAATAGGAAGGATTGGAGCAAGCGCTTGGATGATGCATTGTGGGCTTATAGGACAGCATACAAGACCCCCATTGGTATGTCCCCATTTCGGATTTTTTTTGGGAAAGCGTGTCATCTCCCCGTGGAAGTCGAGCATCGGGCATATTGGGCTATAAAGAAATGTAACATGGATTTGGCCCAAGCTGGAATTCAAAGGAAGTTGCAAATTCAAGAGCTTGAGGAGATTCGCCTGTCATCATATGAGAACTCAAGGCTCTACAAGGAAAGATCAAAAGCAGCTCATGACAAAATGATCCAACAAAGGGAGTTTCATATTGGAGAGAAAGTCCTTCTCTATAGTTCACGACTGAAGTTGATGCCTGGTAAGTTGCGTTCCAGATGGTTAGGTCCTTATATTGTGTCTAATGTTTTTCCTTATGGTGCAGTGGAGATCACACAAGAGGACACTGGAAGGAGCTTTACAGTCAATGGGCAACGTTTGAAGAGATACATTGAGGGACATCCTACTGATGCAGTGGATTTTATCACACTGCATGACCCCATCATCACTTGATCACATCAGGCTGTTCCTAACCCTTTCACTTTTATATTATTTGTCCTATTTAAAAATTCTTCATTTCATGTGCATATATCATCTCACGGGTTCACATTGAGGACAATGCAATATTTTAAGTGTGGGGGAGGGAACCTTTTAGTTTAGTAATTTCAATTGTTTTCCTGTTAAAAAAAAAACCAAAAAACAAAAATTGTGTGTTTTTCAAAATTTGTGTGTTTATTTTACAATTTTCTGTGTGTTTTTGAAACTTTTGAGCTGAAATGATTCTCATCACCATTTTTAAATCCATATCAATAAGTGAAACAATTTACCCCTTGAAACTAAGCTTAAATGAATGCTGAAATGACTTTGTTTCAAGTTCAAATATTTAGTAATTTCATGCAAAGTACGCTGAATTTTGAATCCCATGCCAATATCACTGTCTTTATATTTGAAATCACTTTCCTGTGAGGCTTCTAAACCATTATTTTCATATTCTTTACATTCACCTCACTTCTTGAGAGAGCCAAACCATACTTGATTTAACCAGAATTTGATCTATTCCTGTCAAAACTTGAGGGTTTGAGGTACTTGTGTTTAAATGATTGAGGCATTTGTTTGGTATTAAAACCCCTATTTCAAATAATCCTTTTTTATAATGGCCTACCTTGAATATTTAATCCTTGTAGCCCTTAGAATCCATGCACAGCCTGTTAGGTTAAGCCACATTACAAGCCAATTTTCCCTATCCAACCAACTCTTGAAGTGAAATTGCATAATCTAGTTGAGCTTAAGTGTGGGGGAAGCTGTCTTGTGTTGTGCCACCACATTATGTGATACTTTGGGTGGAAAATTAAATTCTGAAGAGATGTGTTTGCTGCTAAAGAAAGTCATTATATTGAAAGCTGTGCCTTTTCTGGAGCTTTCATGACAAGTGAAGCTGTGCCTTTTCTGGAGCTTCTAATTGAGGTGGAAAGCTGTGCCCATCTGGAGCTTTCAAGAAAATCATGTTTTAGAAGATTGACATTTTTTATGCTGAAATGATGAATGGTGTAAACCTTTCATGACTTTTCATGATGATGGAGCTGAATTGATACTATGGGGATTGAAGAGAAGACCATATTTAAGTGAAAATTAGATTAATGCAATTTTGCTTTAAAAGAGTCAAGCCCTCCTCATTCAGCCTCAGAGTTTTTCACATCTTAATCCTACCAACCGAAAGCCACAGAACAACCCTGAAAAGTCCTCATGATAAACATATGTCCTTGACTCACATCGGGTAGCGATGTAGGAATCTATCAAGCCTATGGTGACCCTTGTATGAGTTTGGATGAGAAAGACATTGCAAAAAAATTGATATTTGAGTGATGAGAGAAAATTCAAGCGAGGTAAGTGTTTTGTGCATGGGTGGATAAATGAAGTGGAAATATATTGAATGATATAAATGGAGAACCTGAAATAAGGTTTTTTATGAGGCATGATATCTTTTTTATTCTTGGTGTGAAATTGATTGATCTTAAAGATATGTGTTTTAAAATTGGTTTTGATTTGATATTGATGTTTACTTGATATGAGGTTTTTCCCAGGTGTGCAAAAGGGTAAGTGTGGGGGAGTTGATAAAACACTATTTTATTGAATATTTTATTGATAATAAATGATATAATTTCCTCAAATTGTGTTAAATATGTTTATTTATAAAATATTTGGGATTTGATCATTCATTTGAAAATTTGGTGAAAATTCCAGTTTTACCCTTAATAGTGCACTGTATTATTTCGAAGATAAATATTTTTATATTTATTATTTGAATTTGAAATTTTGTAAAAGTGTTCCTAACTTAATTATCTACAACTTTTATTCAGGACACTAAAGCTAAAGAGTTAATTTGGTTGTTGAAATTGGGCCATGAAGTCAAAGTTGGGCTGGGCTCGCCAGAATGGAGAAGGTTCTGTATTTGGGCCATATCCTCTACATACGGGCTTGGATTGAGC
The DNA here is from genome assembly GCA_963277665.1 of Viscum album. NCBI lineage: Eukaryota > Viridiplantae > Streptophyta > Magnoliopsida > Santalales > Viscaceae > Viscum > Viscum album. The sequence continues at coordinate 986,443,619 of OY728166.1, read as the reverse complement.
CCAAATTTTGAGGAAAGCTCGGGGACATGATTTGGCACAAATCATCCTTCTGGAAGGCCGGTCAATTCACGCGTTTTGGAGGTCAAATGGGCGGTGCAAGTTTCATTAAAATATTTGGCCGAGATTTTGCATTCACACTTGAAACCACTTTAAACCTAGCCTCCCCTCCACTCTATAAATTAGTGATTTTCTCATTTGGAGAGGCTGGTTCGTGCATTAGGAGATTGGAGGCAGAGGAGAATTGGTTTCAACCAAATTATCCAACCATTGTAAGAGAGATAGCTCTTGAAGCAATGATCCTCTCATCGAAGCCTCCTTCTCTCCTTCATGTTGTAATTGTTTTGTTTGTGTAATAAACTTCTTTGTTCTTCTTTTATTTCTTCTCTTTTCCTCTGTTTTATTTAAATTTATTCTTCTCTTAATCTTCCTCTTGGGGCTGTAATTCTTGAGTAGAAGCGATATTGGGTTATACCCATTATAAACCTTTGCACATGCAAAACGCTTCTACGATGATTACGCCACCCATGGAAGAGTAATTTTTAGTGATCGATCTATCTTCTACCCTCTTCATTTAATTATTTTGAATCATTGAGCCTACTGTAATTCACTTAATATGATCCATGAATTATGTTTTTAAATTTTAAGAAACTAAGCAAGCAATTGAACAATTAATACAAAAACACGCGAGGTCGAGATTTTGTGTAAATTGTGAGAGTGCGAGCTTAATCGGTAATACAAGACCACTTGGGATAAATTTGTAGAGTTCAAATATAATCCCTAAACACAACTCATCCTCATTTCCAGAATGGATTTGTGCTCTAATTAACCACTGACCATAAGCTAACCTTAGAACAACAATCAAAGCAGGGTTCTGCGATTGCATGTTCCGAAGCTAGCCTAGGGTTTAAGTAATTCCATCTTTGTGGTTAAGTTAACTCTTGTAGGGTTCGAGGGTTAACAAATTAGAGGATCATAATTAAGTGGATATTCATTTAAATGATAATGATTAATATGTAAATGAAGAGGTAGAGTTAGATCGATTACGCCTTTTAAAATATTTTCTAAAAAAAAAAACATCTTCTTGTTGTGTTATTTTAATCGAAATTCATTTCAAAACTAAAAACAAAAAAAATACAATCTTCTTCCAGAAAACTTCTTCTAGATTCATAAACTATAAACAACCCCCATCCTTTTCTAGTAGTGTTTTTATTCTCTTTTATTTTATTTTTAGAATACCTCTAATAAGATGTTTTAATTCACTTCCTCCTTTGAGAGACGACCTTGGTTAGCCCCCTATGCTACACCAAGTAAACTAAACATTAGCTTCATAGAGTGTTGTGCTTGGAGTTTTATCCAACGTAACTCACTTTTGAAGTTCTTTTGAGAGCGCGTGCGACAACGCTCTTTCACATTTCAGAGCAAACAAGGATAGGTTGTCACGACCAAGGATCTTCCAAAGGCTTGTGAGGATCTTAAATACTCAATTTTTTACTTGAGAAACCATTCTTCCTTGCTTCCTTTCATTTACTTTTGTGCTGTTCTTCAATTGTAATTTCTTAAGTGTTTGTATTTGTAATTCTGTTTTAATGCAAGTTTCTTCTTAAGTATCTATTATTCTCACCCACCTTCTATAGTTTAATATTAATGTTCTTAAAATATTTTAAATACAGTTGAAAACACTTCCATTCTTTTTTATTCTCATTCAATCTAAAGTTCATTTTTAATCATCATCATCATTTGTGTGTGTGTTCGTCGCACCAATCGTTTCTTATCCCTTTATTTTTATTATCTTCTTAATTTATCATCATAATAATTATAACCATATTAATAATCATTTCAATTAATGAGTAAATATCCCATTGGGGTGAATCATTATTTAGAGATGTTAAGCGATTGATATATTTTTCTTGATGAGTATTCTTTGAATTAACATTGTGTATGTTGGACTTAACATGTCATGGATTAATGACTTGTTTTGTTTAAAGAGTGGTTTCCATGGATTATTGGAACAATAAATACACTACCATAAACAATATATGATTACGATTATAACCCTAATTTAAGTTAAGGCTTGGATTAAATCCTTAACACTTGGGAATTCCAATCAACCCCAACTTGTGACATGGGTATTAATTTAATGCAATATAAAGCAAAGCTCAATGATATCACAAGCTTAACTAAATAATGATGAAATCACCCCAATATTTATCAAATTGTTAAATCAAACACCAATCATTAATCACTTAATTTAATCTATTCAAATAAACCCCCCAATAAAAATACAATCAACTAAAAACAAACGACTATTAAAAAGTATCATTGCTGAGGATTCGACTCGAGTGCTGCTATACACATTAGCAGACCACTGGAATCTTGACCGGTCGATAGGAGACAATTGGACACACTTTTAAATGGTTACATTGCTAGTGATGGTGCAATTAAATATTATTTAGTTTCTGGTTATTGTAAAAAAACAAAATTTTAAAAAAATTTAAAAAAAATACAAAGAAAAACCCACCTACCACATAAAAATCATAAACAGAAAACAAAAAAAGAAAAACCCGTATTCATATTTCTTATAACATCTCCATGAATTCCCCGCAGCCTCCCAAACAATCCCTTGGATTTGTTTGACCCTGAAATTGAGAAAACACTTATCCAACTTAGGAGGAATATTAGGGATAATAAAATAATTCAAGAACCAGTCCTTGTCCAACCAATTGAATTAGACATGTCCAATCATAGGGAACAAACAATTAAATAACTAGCTACCCCTGATATGAATTACCAACATATTGGTATTCAATATCCAAAAATAGAGGCAGACTTCGAACTCAAATCAGTTTTTATTCATCTTCTTCCTCATTTCCATGGGCTAGTCGATGAGGATCTAAATCTTTATCTTAAAGAGTTCCAAGTGGTGTGCTCTACCATGAAGCCTCAAGGGGTTTTTGAGGAAAAAATCAAACTCCAAGAATTACATTTCTCCCTAGATAACACTTCTAAGTCATGTCTCTACTACCTTCCTCCTAGTTCCATAACCACATGGAATGACATGAAGTGACTCTTCTTAGACAAATTCTTTTCTACTTCTCGTACTGCTTCTATCTGAAAGGAAATAAGTGGTATTCATCAATTCCCAAGTGAATTGCTCCATGAGTACTGGGAGAGGTTCAAAAAGTTTGTTGCAACCTACCCAAATCACCAAATCCCTGAAAAACTCTTGATCCAATACTTATATGAGGGGTTATTGGATATGGAGATAACTCTCATTGATGCCGCAAGTGGTGGTGCACTTGTTGATAACACTCCTACAGCTGCAAGAGATCTATAAGTAACATGGATGTGAACACACAAAAATTACATACTCAAGAAAATTATCAATTAAAAAAAGTCCAAGACAATAAATCCATAGATCTGAACAAGATGACCGAGTAGATGAGTGAACTTACAAGTCTCGTGCGACAACTAGATGTGGCATCCAAAGCCCCAACCTCATCTTCTCCACAATCAATGTTTCCTGGACCTATCAAAAACTATGTAATCTGCAACTCACCAGCTCATCCAACTGACACATTTCCACAACTTCAAGAGGATCAATCTGATTCATCTGGACCAATGGATCTCAATGTAACATATGCTCAGCGGAACCCCAACCCTCAACAATTAGGTCAGTTCATTAGAAACTTCAACCAACCTCGCTCTGAGCCCTTCTCTTCTTCCTATAACCAAGGCCTGAGGTATGGTAATCCCGTTTCTCATCCCCCTCAATTCCCTCCTCAAAAACCCAAACCAATTAAAATATGGTCAAAGTGTGGGTAACTTCCAACAACCTTACCCTTTTGTTCCTCAAACTCAAAGGATCAATCCTCCTATTCCTTATCCTGGATTCCTCTATCCTAGTGAGCCTTCCCAATTCTTAACCCAATACAACCACTTTTCCAAGAACCAAAATCAAGGTAATCCCAATCCGATACAAGCCTCTTCTTCCAAGCAACCATGGAAAAGTGTAGTGGAAGATCTTACCTCCTTAACCCGTTCCAGCCTAAAAAACATTGAAACCCAAATTGGTCAACTCGCATACCACCTGAGCCAGAAAAAACAATCAAATTCTTCCCAACTCCCAGCTCAACCATTACCCAACCCCAAGGGTAATGTAAGTGAAATTTTACTTAGATCAGGGAAGGAAATTTCTAATCCTCAAGATAAGTCCTCTGCCCCCTTTGAATTTTGACCTAGAAAATTAAAAGAAAAAGAAACATGGAAAGGAATCTGAAACCATTCCCTCACCTCCTTCCATTCCACTTAGGAATCCAATTAATTTCCCTTAAACTGTTTCTAAACCAAGGAAGTCCTTTGATCCCGATCCTGAAATGCTCAACATGTTTAGATGTGTTGAAGTCAACATTCCCCTCTTAGAAGCAATACAACAATTCCATAAGTATGCCAGGTTTCTTAAGGAATTTTTCACCCACAAGAGGCAACTTAGGACTTTCGAAAATGTTTCCACCCAATAGTCTATTCCCATAAAGTGAAAAGATCTAGGGAACTTTATGGTTCCATGCCAAATTGGAAGTTCTAACTTCGATGATGCACTCATAGACCTAGGAGAATCAATTAATGTCATGCCCAAATCCATCTTCTCTAACCTTGGACTAGGTCCCTTGTACCCAACGAGTGTTTTCATTCAATTAGCCAATCAAAGCACAACCAGTTTGGAGGGTATAATCGAGTATGTCCTTGTTCATGTTAATGATCTTATTTTCCCATATGTATTTTATGTCCTTGACATGGAAGGTGAGACAACTTATTTCCAATCTTCACTGATTTTAGGAAGACCTTTCCTCATGACATATAAAACCAAAATTGATGTCTATGCTGGCATCTTATCCATGGAATTTGGTGACCAACTGGTCAAGTTAGATATTTTTCAATCCATGCAATACCCATTAGAGAATCATTATCTATTCTCTATCCATGATTATGAAAGTCTCTCTGAGAGTGTCTTGAATCCCAATCCACCATGTTCTTCATGTTCTACTAACAGAGGAGTTTGTGAATATTGCATCCTCATTAACCAAGTCATAAATGGAGAAGTTGATGTTGACATTACAAATGAAAACTCCATTGATCTAAAGGATCTTGAAAACTCTTTGGAATCCCATATCACCTCTAGCCTCTACTGATCCAACATATATGGTAATGGGGAAACAAAAAAGAATGTTCATTTTTTGATTCAAATTTGATTATCCAACATTCATCATTTCCTATCCATAGTTCTGAAAATTCTATTATTTGTGAGGAGAACCTTGAACCAATGTGTTTATATTGTCCCGATGGTAGTAATGTTTGTGATATTTTTTCCCTAATTAATAAAGTGATCACTAGTGATATTGAAATTGACAATTCTTTGGTGAACAACATTGATATAAAAGATATTGAAAAATTTATTCAGTCTTATGACTCTACTGATCCTCATTACTCTATATTGATAAGTGATGAAATAAATGAGTCAAAAAAAATTGGGATCTCATACTCTGGTTTCATGTTATCTGAACCATACATAATTGAACCATCAGAATAGAGACATCTTCTTGAATTTCCAAGCATAGAAAACCATCACTTTGTGGATAAAATCATTCCTCACGTTGAAGACCAAAGGGAGTATAGTCATATTCTATTTCTAAACCTATTGAATTGAAAGAAAAAAAACAAGGAAGGGATAAAATTATCCAATGAATCATCAGGACTCCTAAAGTAAAAGTTTTTCTGGAAGCACACTGGAGTTGAGAAAATACGATGGCCATATTCAGACTATGGGTAGTCCACTACAACTGTCCAGCTGTAGACAAATAAGTGCAATACTTCTTAGGAGGAAACCCATGTTTTCTTTTAATTTTAATGAAATTTTAATTTATTTATTGTTTTTCATTAGATGAATAATGATTTTTATTTTTCAGGTAACATCCCAAAATCCTAGAACCACATCGACTTCCATCGGATCCCCAACTTCTGCAGTTGAGCCACCATGAGATGGAGAAGGAAACCCAAAAAATCCAAACCAGGGGGCACCTCTTTCCCTTTAACTCTCTCTATATATCTTCCTCTATATCACTCTTTCTTCTTCTTCACCTCTCTTTTATTTTTTAACACTTTCTATATCAAACCCTTTTATTTACTCTTTCTTTTTTTGTGTGGGTGTATCTTTAAAAAAACCTAAAAAACAAAAAAACAAAAAAAATCATTTAAAAAAATATATGAAAAATAAAGAGTCATAATTTCTCACCTTCCTATTTTCAAATTTTTCCCAACCATTTTGGGGAGTCAAAAGACATGGTTTTATATAATTTTTTTTTGTGTTTTCTTCATAATTTTGGATAAAGAATATTGTGTCAAAACCAATAAATTTTTAATGCTCACTTTTTGATTTGGAAAATGATTTTACCCAACCGTGAGGAACAACATTAGATTTCATTCCAAGTCCACCTATAGAAATATTTTAAAAATGAGTGTTTTTTTCACCCCCATTTGTGAATCTTGATTTTGTGGACCATCGAGCTGAATTTCCTCCTTTAGTGTGCATTAATATGATAGAGTCATTTTCTGAACCACATGAGAATTCTAATAGCCAAATAGCCTCCCATTAACCATACATTAATCCACTTTTGAAATCCCCTTAGAGCCTATAAAAACCATTTCTTTGATAGCCACATTACAATCCCAATACCTTATCCCACACAATATCAACATGGATTTTCATTACATATTTTTTTTTTGAAATTTACGTGTGGGGGGAATGGATTTCATTGTTTGGGTGCTCTTTTATTTATTTTCAATGAGTTATCATATACTTGGGGGAAAGCATCCATTTTACTGTGGGGAAGAGGTATTCCTTAAGTGGGGTTTGGGAATGTATATATTCTTATGACATATTGTTCAAATTTTAATAACAAGTGTTCAAAAAAAAATCAAAAAAAAAATCAAAAAAAAAAAAAATAATCAAAAAAGGGTTGTGTCTTGGGTAGGTCAAAAATAACTATTTCTAAGCCTTTTATCTTGTTATAACTATTACAATTAGTGTCATGAGGAGATTAATCATGGGTTGGGATATGAGTGTGAGATCTGTTTCAAGTTCAACTTTCAAAAAAAAAAGAGAAAAAAAAGAACACTTGCATTATATTCTTATGTCATTGGGAGAAGTTTTGTGTTTTGTAAATATTCCATCTTCTCATTACCTTTATATTTACTTCCACTTTTGTGTCTTATTTCACATTTTCATTCCCTCATAAATATGTGTTTTCATTTCCTTCCATGTTTTATTTCAAAAAAAATGTGCATTGCTTTTTCTATGTTGGTGTTTTACCCCCCTTTTCCTATCTTTTGGATATCATCTTCCTAATATCCCATAGACACATAAAAAACCATTAAAAAGACCTCTTTATTCTTGTGCACTTTGAATATGGAGTGGGAGCTAAGAAATCTTACAAACTCTGAGATTTTCACTTTTGGTTGGTGAATGAGTGAAGCTCCATAAATTAATTTTATCATCTTGAAAGGAGTAAGTTTTTTGTGCCACCATTTTCCAATTCTAAATTTGATCATGAAAAAAATGAATTGTTTTTGGAACATTGTTTCTGTAACAACTTGTTTTGTAATTCAATATGGATGAGTAATATTGTATAAACCTCCATGATTGGGAAAAACAAAATTTTAATATTTGATAGTGAGTGAAAATGATTTTTGTCATGTTTTTATATTTGTTGCACATGAGGACATGAACAAGACTAAGTGTGGGGGAGTTGATGTTATTAATATTTTCATGACTTACTATATACTCCATTTACTGATTTTATATGAAATGTGCCTAATTTGTGTGAAATATAAATGTTTTAATACTAAGTATATTTTTTGAGCATTTTTAGAAGTAGTCCAATTGAGTCAGTTTACTATTTTATTTATAAATATACTCATACTGATCCAAATTGTGTGTTTATTATTTTTTAGGATTCCTAATTCTATATAAAACATTTCATTAGAAGGTATCATGGGCCAATTCTTCCATTGTAAGTCCCATATGGAGCACACAAGAAGGCCTACAGAATCTGTGAAGAAACTGGACCAGCCATGAATATTTAATTTCTGGGATCAATCAAGAAGTCCAAATTCCTTTATTCTCCTCAAACGTTCTGGGGACAATGTAAGGAGTCTTGGATAAAAATTTCAAGGCCCAAATCTAAATAAAAGGGTCCCAAATGATTCATTTAAACTCATCCCACCATTCTGGATGAGAAATAAAATCAGTACAATATTCATGACATCTCTCATGATGTAATCATCCAATCAAGCTGAGATTTTTTAGTGTGAAAGAGGACATATAGGCAGCATACTTTGTTGAACAAAGTGTTCGTGTTTTAAGGCATATTCCTATTGATAAACCCATTCACACTGTGTCCTTATAAAAAGTATGGATTGAAATGGATAGTTTAACTTTGTTTAATCAAACCGACATAACTTTGGCTCCATAAGTCCAAATGACTAAAAATTTGGAGAGAAGTCGACCAACATTATTGTATAAAACTTTAAATAAAAATATATCTCGAGATTTAGCTGTCTTAATATCCAACTTGGCAATACAATTGGAGGTACAGATTGAGAATGCAAACAGTCCACTTCCTTGGGCTATAAATACAACCCCCTCATCTCCTTCAAAGGAGTTGGCATATCAGAGCAAAGGAGGATAGTTTGGCATGACCAAGGATCTACCAAAGGCTTGGGAGGATTTTACATACTCAAGTTTTTACTTGAGAAACCATTCCTCCTTACTTCATTTCATTTACTTTTGTGTTGTTCTTCAATTGTAATTTCATAAGTGTTTGTATTTGTAATTCTATTTTAATGCAAGTTTCTTCTTAAGTATCTATTATTCTCATCCACCTTCTATAGTTTAATATTAATATTCTTAAAATAGTTTAAATAAATTTGAATACCCTTACCTTATTTTTCATTCTCATTCAATATAAAGTTCATTTTTAATTATCATCATCGTTTGTGTGTGTGTTCGTCATACCAATCTTTTCTTATCCCTTTCTTTTTCTTATCTTCTTAATTCATCATCATAATAATTATAACCATATTAATAATAATTTCAATGGATGAGTAAATATCCCATTGGGGTGAGTCATTATTTAGATATTTTAAGCGATTGAGAGCTTTTCCTCGATGAGTACTCTTTGAGTTAACATTGTGTATGTTGGACTTAACATGTCATGGATTAATGACTTGTTTTGTTTAACGAGTGGTTTCCATGGATTATTAGAACCATAAATACACTACCATAAACAAGATATGATTAAGATTATAACCCTAAGTTAAGTTAAGGCTTGGATTAAAGCCTTAACACTTAGGAATTATGATCAACGTCAACTTGTGACGTGGGTGTTAATTTAATGCAATATAAAGCAAAGCTCAAGGATATCACAAGCTTAACTACCTACTGATGAAATCACCCCAATATTTATCAAATTGTTAAATCAAACACCAATAATTAATCACTTCATTTAAGATCTGAAAATAATCCCCCAATCAAAATATAATCAACTAAAAACAAATGACTATTAAAAAGTATCATCGCCAAGGATTCAACCAGAGTGCTGCTATACACATTAGCAGAGCATCAGAACCTTAACCGGTCGATAGGCGAAAATCGGTCGCGCTTTCATACACATAAGATAAATTAGACTATAAATATTTATTAGAAATATAAAAATATTTCCTACATCATGGTATTTTATTTATAATTTTTAGACATTAAATAATTAAATTTATTTATGACACAATGATGATGCAGTAATTACCTTATTAATGAAAGAATCAAATAAATGGTATTATAAATATTAAAATAAATACAATTTCAAAGTTTTTATGACATCCAAGAATTTTCTAGGAGAATATTTCATGTTAGGGTTGATTCAATGTATCTTGTTAGAAGTAATAAAGTTGTGATGACTTTTACAAAAACCAAAACTAAATAGTGTCAAAATTGACATAAATGAGTTTTTAAAACAAATATTATATTATTAAATTATATAATATTCCTAAAAAAATAAGGTTCGGCCAAAGGGTTTAAATAATATTATATATGTCATTAATTAACTATTTTAGGTTCTCTTAGAATATTAGAGTAAGTTTATTAACAATATAGTGTAAGAATACAAGAAGACATGGTAAAAGTTAAACTATTTAACTAATAGTTAAATCTAAAAGATAAGGTTAATATGGTAACCTAAGCTTATATAAAACCAATTGGTTGAGATTATTTCGACCCATATCCCCCTTAACTTAGAAATAAATCAATTTTTATCCATTATAAATTGAAAATGATTTTATAGTAAAATAATATTTTAAACTTTTCCTAAAGTGACCCTCACCTCTCTTATAAAAGGGTACTTCCCCTTCTATTAATTTCACACCTACAAAGCCATTTGGATTGGCCAAACCCTACCCAAATATCCTCCCAACTACCCTATATTAAACCTATAGTCCTTAATTTGATCAGAATTCCAACCTAATGAACCCTTTCCATCAACTCAAAAGGAAACACCCAAAGAAGAGGTAATAATTTCACCACCCTCTTTCAAGTTCTTTTCTTCTTACACTTATTATTTATTTTTTATTTCCATACCAAAATAATAAATTCAGTACCTTATACATAATGTGATTTTATTATAAATATTTTACAACCATATTCGTTATTCTATCAATCCTATAAATGACAAAGTCACCATACGTGCGTACGTACGACTTACCGTCTCCACGTCGTGGTGTAGTTTGTTATTTAAACACTTCATTATTTGGATGCGTATAATAATGAGTATAACTTATGTAAATAAAAAATATAACATGTTAATGATTCTATATATATGATATACCATCCAATTACATACAATTTCACCATCAATATAATGATATTGTCGCTCGTGCATACATACAAATTATCGTCTCCACGAACGCGATGAGATTCATTCCCCATCGTAATAATTTAAGAATAATTTTCATTTTATGATTAAAAATAATGTTTAAGAACTTAATATAATTCTGGATATGAATTAGATACATCTTATCCTTAACAAACACGGCTTATGTAACCAAGAATATAAAAGAAAACGAATCAGTTAACACCCGAAACGATGATACTACTGAAATATTATTAGAAAAATCAATATTAGAGGATCATATATGATATCATATTTATGTATATAGTTATTTTATAATTTAATAACAATGTTGTAACTATTATACAATATGTTAACATACCATTAACTAAGGAAAAGTACAAGGTAAGGGTTAATTCCTCAATCTCATTATTATCCGAGATTGTTTATGTGTAATTATTTTCTGGGAAATATTTATTATCAATGTCCATGTTTCATAAAATAGTTTTCAAAAGGATTATTTTTAAGGTAATATTTAACTAAAAAATCATTTTAAATGTTTTAAATATTTATTCTTATAAATATTTCTCATTAATGTCCATGTTTTCAAAATGCTTTTAAGGATTTATTTATATGGACATGAATGTTTTAAAATGTTAATTCCTTTAAAAAGTTTCAAAGTGGTATGATACACTTTTATTAAAAAGTATCTTTTAAATTTCCTCCTTTAAAAATTTTGTTACTTTTAAATGATTTTATGAAAATTGGGTATTTTATTAAAAAAGTTTTACTGATCATTTTCAACTATGTCAACATCCTTTAATGGATATTATACTTGTTTGAAGTTGATTTATTATGATACAAATCTTACATATTGTATTGAAGGTTTTTTTATATTTTTGACTGTGGATGTGTTATTTTTATACCATTCATGGTTTATGGATAAAGTATTGACATTTCATATGCTAGTTTTAATACGAATGTATATGTTATGTTTAAAAATTTTTATATGAAGAATGCATTGCACTTAGTAAGTGATGGGTGGAGCCTGCTATAGCTCCTCGATGCATCGGTAGGTCTCATGAGACAAATTAGTGTCTTAGAACGAGGCCTTGAAAAAATATTATTTGTAGTCTTGGCACAATTCCTTGACTATGTGGGTATGAAGTCTGGCATTATGCATTCCATCATTATGAAAGTGGATATAGATATTGCATGTGATTATTAGACTAGTAGAATATCCATGTGAATAAGTAAATGGAATTATTTGATTTATATTTTCCATATTATACAAAATTTTATGTTTAAAAGGATTATGTTTTAGTCTTATACATTTCCTTAAATGATTATGCTTATTTATGAAATTTTCCGCTATATTGTTATCCTTACTGAGCATCTGAGCTCACCCCTTTCTATGTTTTATTTTTCCATGATGTGAAGAAGTATATTATGACTGACCTGTAGGGATAGTCTAAGGGATATGAATGTGTTCAATGAAGACAATTTTGATGTTTTTTTTAATTTTATAATGTAATGTAAAACTTATGAATGTATCTAGTACTTCCTAGGGTACTAAAATGATCAGTATTTCAGGATTTGATCCCTTGTGATCATGCTAATGTATTAAAATAATGCACCGACTCTGGGTAACTAGGGTCAGGGTGTTACAGTCGGTATCAGAGGAAGTTTAGTACAAACCTTGGAAACTAGATTTAGATAAACTCTGATTAGAGAACAATACCCTAAGATAAACTTTAAGGATTAGTATAGAAGAATTTCCTATAATTTTGGTAATGTAGAGATTTTGTGTATTTTCTAAGAAATACATCTCTATCTGGATACGAGCAGCTAGAGGTGGCTCTGGTACAGATGTACCTAGGAGTGAAAACTCTGACAAGGAGTTTTGGGCTTGACTCGGGGTATCCTGGTACACTACAACGGGCCTTACTGCACTCTTGGTTATGAAACTCCTGGGGGATATGCTTAGGATAATTCACATTTTCATTACAAGCCATTATGAAGGATTTAAGATTAAATAATTCCTCCAAGAAAACATTTTATGATTATAGATTATATGTATAATCTTTTCAATTTACGTTAGGTATTTTACAAGTTTGGAATTATGCATTGATATTTATAAACTAACCTAGTGTATGCCACTGTTTAGAAATGGTGCCTAGTAGATGGAATGATAACTCCAACAATACACATGATTCAAAGAGTAAGAAGGATCATATATTTCATGGTATTAAGCCAACATTTAGAAAGGAAATAGTCTCCCACGTATTATAATCATATGAATAAATAGTATCATGTGTTAATAATATAAGTAAAGAATTCTCTGAGTCCTATGGATTTGAAGGGAAGCAAGAGAAGAAAAGGATGGAAGAGAGAAAGATGGATAAAGGGAAGAGGGGAAAGAATAATTTTCCCATATGTGATAATTGTGTAAAGAATCACCTTGGTAAATGCTTAAAGGAAATGAGAGTTTGTTATAAGTGTGGGGAAAAAGGACACCAAGTATGTGATTGAAAGGGTAAGAAAAAGGTTTCAAATGTACAATGCTTCATCTACAAGGAGTTGGGACACTATGAGAATCAATGTCCAAATCATCAGAGTATACCCCAAATGCTGCTATTGGATAATAACCAAGTTATGATACTACCGAAGATGAAGAGGAATGATTAGAGTTCTTATATTGTTATTAAAGTATTGTATCATTTGAGTGTTGTACTAATGATGTACATGTTATAAGAATTATATAGCATATAAGGATTGTACTGCAGTACTATTTCATTAAGGATTTGAGATTGTATGGTACCAAGAAAAGTGACTCAATAGAAAATTAAACTTTTTGTAAAATACATAGTTGAAGGAAAGATAAACTTTAATATGGTTATGATACTGAGGTATTGATTTTGGAATAAGAGATGATTGATTTGGATAAATTATATTGGATATTATTGACTAATTTGGAACTAATTAATGGTTTGTTTATTCCATCATTGTTGGAGTTTACAACATTTTTGGATATAAGGAGTATATCCAGTATTCTATAAAGAATAAGGGAGCATGAATGTAATCAATAAGGTTTTATGGTAATTTAGGGTGTTACCGTGTTTTAAAAGAATACATGATGAAGGTATTCACAAGTTATTACATTGAAAAAATAATCTTTATTGTGTTTACCTTACTTATATATTTTGGAATGTGAGTTTGGACATAAGTATTTTGGATAAGTATAAAGGTTGGAATGGATTAAGTTCTACATTGGATACTATTATTAAAGTTAAAGAAATTCTTAATATTTTTTTGGATTTTTATAAAAAGGATAACCCAGAGATCAGGTGACAACCCATCGCGTCCAGCAAGGCCACGAGACTTGAACCCACAACCGAAGGGCGACAAGGGTGCATCACCTACCACTGACCTACTTGATGTCCTGGTTTGTATAATGTAGTTTTTTTAAATAGTCTGACAAATGAATTATAAATTAATTATTATTGTAACCCTATATGATTAGGATAAATAAAATATTTTTTAATTCTATTATCTTATAGAGTGAAAGATGAGTTTGTGGTAGGAATTAGTTGAAGGATGGAACTCTACTTGTGAAGTATATTTTTTTCCTCTTATTCTATGAATAAATTAATTCTTAAACATTAGGGAAGGGATCTTAAAAACAAAAATTTGTTATCCTAATACCTTATGTTTTGTTGAACCGATGATATTTTAAATCATCATAGATTGATGGCTTTGAGGCCCTCAATTTTACCCTTGTTTGTAATTGATGACCTCAATCACTCCCTATAAATATTTACATTTTCCCTCCAATTATTTGTCACTAATTTCCACCAATGTTCTCCTAATCGACATCATAATTTGGTGGTGACTTTTTCATTTCTCTTTCCCTCTTATTAAGACTAAATTTCATTAACCCAATTTCCGATGTGGGTTTTCCACAAAGGTATTTTTTCTATTTTTAACCTTTTATTTTCAAAGAAAAGTTTAAAATTGTGAGGATGGAATTTATTGAAGGAGGGGAGAATGTAACACCATAAGATTTTATATTACGTTATCGCTTCAAAGTAATTCGATAACTTGCGCTACACGCAACACCGAGTTCAAGCGCACCACGACATACCAAACTAGCCGTTCAAAAGCGGTTATGAATAATATTAAATGAATTTTGAATTTTATATATTCCATATAATTTTAACATCCATATTATGTTTTTCTTAGACATAATATAATAACAAATTTAATTTTTCAGATAAAGGAAGTATTTTTCAGAAAATGAAATTTTACCGCCTTTTAATGGAGAACCCTTTTTAAAACCAATATTTGACACTTTTATATATTCAATTTCATGAAATTAAATTATTCTTTAGAAGAGGGACATAAAAATTTAGTTTGGATAATTTTTTGGTACTTTTCTGAAAACTTTCATATTTTGATGAATAGTTAAAAATATTAAATTTTAATTGAAAAAAACTTTTTTAATCAAAATAATATATAGCATTAAATTATGAATTTGAATGGTTTAGAAGTATATTTTGATTTTATTTTTATCATTTAATATAATGTAGGTCATTATAAGTAATTTCACATTTAAATTTGACATAAACACATGTCAATCTTTTGATAGTTTTTACTTTTTTAAAAACCCGCCTTTTGGTTTTGACAACGAGAATTAATTTTAAATTAATTAATTCATAATATATGTTTTTAATTTGGTAAAATAGAATTTATTTTTGAATTCAGAATATCAAAATTAGCTTAGGGTGAATTTTTGGTATTTTTCTAAAAACTTTCAATTTTTGATGAATAGTGAAAAACATTGCGTTATTGTTTAAAACCGAATTTTTATATAAATAATTAGTTATTTTATTTTAATTTATTTTAGGTAAAAATAGATACATAATACTTATATATGTTCAATTTAATTCATTGGAGTCATTTTATAATAAAATTAGATGTATAAAATTTTATTGAACTTTTTATCGTCTTTTACCCACCTTCTAAGAGAATTTGTAAATTTGCATAAAACTTAATTTTAACACTCATGTGAATTGAATTTCAAAAATCCAAGAGACACGGTTGATATTAGTAAGTAAAATTTGGTTCAATAAGATGAAAATAATTTTTGGTGAATAGTAACTTTTGACTTTTAGTTACCACGGTTAAAAGTAAATAGGGTAATTAAGAGTAAAAATGATATTATAATTACCCTAACACATGCCCTAATTCTATTGGATACGTGTAATTCGACCAAAAACAACCTTAGGAATAAAATATTATCCTCTTTGGTCCACTTGGATTAGATTAGTACATTTATTATTATTTTATTTAAAGAAGAGTTAAAAGTGTTAAATTCAAAGTTTAATAACTAAACCATTTTTAATATAGGGTTACACAAAAGATAAATTAGACTATAAATATTCATTATAAAGATAAAAATATTTTCTACATCATGGTATTTTATTTATAATTTTTAGAAATTAAATAATTAAATTTATTTACGACACAATGATGATACAATAATTACCTTATTAATGAAAGAATCAAATATATGGTATTATAAATATTAAAATAAATATAATTTCAAAGTTTTTATGACATACATGAATTTTATAGGTAAATATGACATGTTAGGGCTGATTCAATGTGATAGGAGTTTTTTAATTTTCTGTCATTTAATAAATTATTATTTATTATAAAGTAACATTAATATTAATTAGGACATTATTCATTTACATTAATTTTAAAAGATATAAATAAACTAGTTTAATTAGAATATATTGTGTTTAAACCTATGTAACATAATATATTCATATAAAAAATAATTTAAAACAATAATTCACTCAATTTAGCTCACTTTTAATATTTTTATTATCATTTGTTTTATTGAATTTCAAAAAAAAATATTACAGTGTCTCATTTAATAAGAATTATATGTAATTATTTACACTCTAAAAACTATAAATAAATTATTATAACAATAATATCAAATTCATATTTAAAATTAATATCTATAATTTATCCTATGTTGTTATTGTCAATTTCCCGAAGCATTATTGAAATTAAAATAAAAAACTTCCCTTATTTCCTTTTTCTTTACTTAACTTGTTATTAGGATAAAAATCATGTAATAGTGCTAAAAAACACATTAAAATCTATATTATAGTCATAATATTAGTCCAATATCTAGAAAATTTCTTTTCAAAAATTTTCTAGGTCATTTGTCTCCTTACGTTTAATGTTTAATCCCTACCTAAACTCATTTATACCATAATGGTTACAATTAGATATACTTTTTTCACTAATAAAATTTGTCAAAAACAATTGGTTTGAATTATTTGAAATTATAATTTATTCTGATTCCAAATATGTAATCCATTTTCTAAAACTCAATACACATAATCGGAAATGTTAAATTTAAAATTAACTCTGCAGAGACAGTGAGACAACGAGTTTTTAAGTGGAGTATTGTTTTTTTAAAATATGCTTCTATATTACCTGAGTGAATAATAATAATCATTGTATGTGACTCAATTAATATTTACTTATTTAAAATATAATAATTTCCTTCAAATCATTTCCCATTATGTATTATTTTAATTCATTAAAATGGAGAAACATTATGCATTTTAAAAAGGTGTTTAGAACATACATGTTTTCAAACCATAAAACAATCTTATACAAAAAAATATAATGATTCTTAAAAAATAATTAAGTATAACAAAATAATACATAATTTAATTTTAAAAAAATATTTAAAATAAATTCAATATTTTAATTTTATTATTTTATTTAAAATAATTTTTTTGAAAGAAAATATGAATTTTTCATTATTCATCGAATAATCTGTATTTTTCTGAAAAATCCTCAAATTTAGCCTAAAAAAAATTTATATTAAAATTCAAAAAATGAATTTTGTTCTATGAAATATTTTTTTAAATGTTTCAGAAAATGATTTTAATATTTTTTTCATGAAAATAAATAAAAATAATTTTTAAAGAAAATATACTTTTGAAGAATATAATCACTTTAATAAAAACTGATTATTTATTAATAAAACTTTATAAATAATTTATGTTGAGTGAGACATTTAAATATGTATACATATACATATATATATATATATTTAAATTAGTTATTATTATTCATACTAACCTATTTAATGTCTAAGTTATAATTGTGGTATATATCATGGGTTGTTTAAGGTTGGTTTTTTGTGTTGAATACGCTATCG
The DNA here is from genome assembly GCA_963277665.1 of Viscum album. Taxonomy (NCBI): domain Eukaryota; kingdom Viridiplantae; phylum Streptophyta; class Magnoliopsida; order Santalales; family Viscaceae; genus Viscum; species Viscum album. Next base: position 986,425,433 of record OY728166.1, on the reverse strand, counting down.
AGCATAAAAATATTAGGGTAGAATGTAATGCTAGCTAAACCGAGTGTTTCATGTAATGAATGATAAATTTAGTGTTGTTTTTCATTTACACTGTCAAATATAATTTTATTTTTAAAAAATATTAGTTTATTACATCCACCCCCCTAATAAATTGCATCTTCACTATTTGACATCTATATCGGCAATGAATGGATGGACCGCTGAGAATTCATGTATCAAAAATCTAGAAGGTAAAAAGCTTTAACAAAACATATGATTAATGATAGATAAAGGTAAAAAATGTTCATATATAATAACACAAAACTATGTTTTCAAGTTGTTGATCATATGTGGGAATAGATAAAAATCATAAATAATTATAGAGAGTGATTGAGGTCATTGATGACAAACAAGTGAATGATCATCGGAATGTTAAGGGCCTTTAAAACATAAATATGTGATGATCAAAAAGACCATTGGTTCCTCAGAAATGAAGTTACTAGGATAATTTGTTTTAATATAAATCTCATATATTTAATGATTGATCTTACCTCATAGACAAATAGAATAAGGAAATATAATAAAATGATTAGTATAATTTCCCTATTTACCAATTTACACTAGAATACCATAATTTTCTCTAAATTATGATTATTATAGAATAAGTTTTCAGGATTGAGGAATAAAAATATACTTTCAAAGGACCATATAATCCTTAAAATAATGGAAATATATTCTTCTTGTCTTTAGACATTAATCAAAAAAATAGTAAGAACATGGTAAGATAATTCCCAAAAATAAATAAATATCTATATGAAAAAATAATTTAAATTTTTTAATAGTAATACCAAAAGTTGAAACTATACAATTCCATAACCCTACATACTAAATAAAATAAATAAACTAAAAAATTAAATATTTTATAACCTCAATGTTTATCTCATACCATTCAGGTTACAAGACCAATAAATACGGTGATGGCCTTTTGAAGTAACATTAATCACATAGTCACTAAATCACTTGACAATCATGTTGTTATCTATATGATCAAACTTTTATTCTCAATATACTAGACCATATAAACCCAAAATGTTATTAATACATTAACTCTCATTTCCACAAAATTCATATGAATAGTTCATTTCGATATACATCTTTAAAAATACATCTACCTATTAAAACATACCTAAAAATTTCATTAATAACACAAATATCTCATCGCATAAAACCTCAAAGGGGTATCTAAGACATTGATCTTATGATCATACTTAAGATTATATAATTTTTAATCTAACCATAAATATATATATAACCTTAAATGAAAACATTCTAATATCGAAGGTTATCTAGACCGATCATTCATACCAATTATAAAAACCTAAAATGTTCACTCCTAGATTTTGTGATGAAATTGTAAAAATTATATTTATATCCTTGATTAAAATAATTGTATCCAAAAATTGATTTTCTAAACCATATATGAAAATAAAAAAAAACTGATCGCATAAAACCTCCTGGACCACATAGGTATATTGTTTTTATAATTATGATAAAATGTAATGCCCTGACCCCAGAAGCCTAGAGTTGGTGCATTATTACGTATCATTGGCATGATCATAAAAGATCAAGTCTTGAAATACCAATTAGATTAGTAGCCTTAGAAGTACTAGATAAATTCATAAGGTTTACATTACATCATAAAATCTAAAACGACAACAACATTGTTTCCATAGAAAACACTGATATCCCATAGACTATCCCTGGAGGTCAGTCATAAAATACTTCTTTGAATCCTGGGAAAAATAAAACATAGAAAGGGGTGAGCTTATATGCTCAGTAAGGATAACATTATAGCAGAAACTTTCATAATAAGCACAAACATTTTAGGCAGTGTATAAGACTAGAACAAAAGACTTTTAAACTTGAACTTCAACATAATATGACAAAGATAAAATCAAATAATTCCATTTAATTATTTAAATGGATATTCTACTAGTCGAATAATCACATGCAATATTAATAGCCACTTTCACAATGATGGAATGCATAATGCCAGACTATCATAACCACATAGCCAAGGCCTTGTGCCAAGACTACAAATAAAATTTTGTCAAGGCCTTGTGCCAAGACACTAGTTTGAATCATGAGACCTACTGATGCATCGAGGAGCTATAGAGGGATCCACCTGTCACTTACTAAGTCTAATGCATTCCTCATATAAAAACTATTAAACATAACATAAACATTCGTATTAAACTAGCATAAGAAATGTAAATACTTTAACTGTAATCCATGAATGGTATAAAAACAGTACATCCACATTCAAACATAACTCATTCAATACAATATAGAATATTTTATTATAATACATTAACCTAAATCAAGAATAATTAAGGATATTGACATAGATGAAATTAATCATACAAACTATTTGAGATTAGTATCCCCCTTTTTCTTGAAAACATTCAAAAGTATCACTATTTATCAAGAAGCTGTTTAAAATATATTTTTGAATCAAAGTGTCCCATACCACCTTGAAACTTTTAAAAGGATTTTTAATTTGAAAACTTTAATGTCCATATAAATAAATCCTTAAAACCATTTTTAAAACATGGACAATAATGAGAAAGATTTAGAATAATAAATCTTTAAAACATTTTAAAATGATATTTTAGTTAGAGTTCCTAACCAAAAGAGAGACACTTGAATACAAATAATTGAGCTAATCAAAACTTTTTAATATCATGAGAATAAATGGATTCATGATATACTATATCAAAATACATTATATACACCATATAAAAGTGATTTGGTGTATAACAACAATGAAGTCTCAATGGAATGTAAATTGAGATGAAATCTCTTATAAAGACTATATCCTTAGGTTAAGGATAAATAAACGACATAATTATGTGTGAAAAATATAAATACACTCAATATGATAGGATACTCAGTGTAAATCAATCAGAGTACATTCACACATATTCTTGTAAAAACAATACCAATGAATTTAATATTTAACTCAACAAATGGAAATTGAGTTAAAATTACTCTTATCAAGTTCATATAGATGACTTGAGAATTTATCAATGGAGTGATTATGTGTATCAAAAGTATATCCACAGAAATGGGAGTGGAAATTATGACATAAGAAAATGAATAGTGATTCTACACATAATCTTGGTGTAAAATAATCAATGAAGTATGCGTAAAGCCGAATGAGTGGAAATTGAAATTTCAAATTCCCTTATCAATTTGGTAACTTAAGAAACATGCACCCATTAAAGAAGGATCATACAATGATGATGTAAATATCCATAAATTAAAGTTTATTACACAATGAATACAACCGTGGGCAGTACACACACCACTTGCAATAAATAAGTGGTGAACAATGGAAATCTCACTGAATTAAAAGTGAGATAAGAAACCCCTTACTTTGTAATTTTTCCTTGGTCGAGAGTAGGTTAACCTATTTTATAATGGTTAAATAATTGTTATTAAATTATAATAGAATCATATACATTAATATTATATAATATATGATCTTTTAACATTAATTTGTTAATAATATCTTAGTATTATCGTCGTTTCAGGTGTTAACAGATTCGTTTTCCTTTATATTCGTTGTTATGTGAGTCATATTTGTTATGGATGGGATATATATTTTTCATATCTAGAATTATATCATGTTTCTAAACATTATTTTTAATCATCAAATGAAATTTAGTCTTGAATGGAGACGATGGGGAATGAATCTCATCGCGTTCATGGAGATGGTAATCCGTACGTACGCACGAGCGACAATATCATTATTTTGATATTAAAATAATATATAATTGGATAGTATATCATATATAAAGAAGCATTATCATTTTATATTTATTATTTACATGAATTAAACATCATTATTATACCCATCCAAATAATAATGTATTGAATAACAATTACACCAGGACGTGGAGACCGTAATCTGTACGTATGCACGTATGGTGACATGTCATTCAAAGGATGGATAGAATAATGAATATGGATGTAACATATTGATAATAACATAAAATTATATATAATATACTGGAGTTATTATTTTATAATGGAACAACAAAGAAAAATTAAGTGGAATAAGAAAGGAACTTGAAAGAGGGTGGTGAAATTATTACCTCTTCTTCAGGTTCATCCTTTTGATTTGATCAAACGGGCTCCTTAAGTTGGCTCTCTGACTAAAGTAAGGCCTATAGAATAAAGTGAGGATAGTTTATAGGGAATTTGGGCAGAGGTTAGCCGAGCAAAATGGCTTTGAATGTGTGAATTATATAGAAGGGGGAGTTCCCTTTTATAAGAGGGGTGAGGGGAACCTTAGGAAAAGCTAGAAATATTATTTTATAATAAAATAATTTTCGGTTTATAATGGCTCAAAAATATATTATTTAAAGTCTAATGTGGGTATGGTTTGAGAACCACTCAACTAATAGGCTTTATACTGGTTTGGCTCACTATATTAACTTTATTTTTTAGATTTAACTCTTAGTTAAATAGTTTGACATTTACCATGTCTCTTTGTATTTTTATATTATATGGTTAATAAACATATTATATACTTCCAAGAGAACCCCAAGTGGTTATTTAATTATACAACTATAATTATATATGTCCTTTTTCCGAACCTTAGATTTTTAAAAATAGAATAGAAATTAATAATATAATATTTGTTTTTAAAACTCTTTTATGTCAATTTTGACACTATTTGGTATTTTTTTTGCTAAATTCATAACAGCATTATTACTTCTAAAAAAATTAATCTAACCAACCCTAATATGTCATATTAACCTAAAAAATTAGTGTAATTCATAAAAAGTCTCAAATTACATTTATTGTAATATTTATAATATCAATTATTTTAATATTTCATTAATTTGGTAATTATTTCATCATCATTGTGTCATAAATAAATTAAATTATTTAATTTCTAAAAAATATAAATAAAATAACATTACATAGGAAATATTTTTATCTTTTTGATGAATATTTAAAGTAGAATGTATCTTCTGTTTAGCCCTATTTTAACAATGTTTTAGTTATTAATCATTGATTTTAACTCTTTTAACTCTTCTTTAATTAAAATAATAATAAATGTCCCAATCTAATCCAAGTGGACCAAAGAGGTTCATATTTTATTACTAAGGTTGTTTTTGGTCGAATTATACTTATCCAATAGAATTATGACATGTGTTAGGGTAATAATAATATCATTTTTACCCTTAATTACCCTATTTACTTTTAACCATGGTAAATAAAAGTAAAAAGTTACTATTCACTTAAAATTATTTTTATCTTATTGAACCACATTTTAATCCTTGGTATTAACCATGTCTCTTAGATTTTCAAAATTCAATTCACAGAAGTGGTAAAATTATGTTTTATGTGAATTTGAAAATTCTCCTAGGAGATGGGTAAAAGACAGTGGAAAGTTCAATAAAATTTTTATATATCTAAAATTATTATAAAATGACACCAATGAATTAAATTGAACTTATATAGGTATTATGTATCTATTTTAACTATAATTAATTTAAATAAAATAAATAATTATTTAAATAAAAATTCAGTTTTAAACTATAACTCAGTGTTTTTCACTATTCATCAAAAATTGAAAGTTTTCAGAAAAATACCAAAAATTCACCCTAATATAATTTCGATATTCTAAATCAAAAAATGAAGTCCATTTTGATAGAAAAAATTTATAAAATTTCAAAAAGTGGGTATTACTATTCATAACGGCTAGTTTGATTGGTTGTGGTGTGTGTTAGAACGTGAAGTTGCATACAACACACGCTACTGTATTATTCAAAGAGAAGCATACCATGGAACTTGGGGTGTTACATAAAATCCTATATAAATTTTTCACATGACATTAAATGATAATTTCTCCCTCTTAACCCATCTATTATTTTTTACATCAATACATCATCTTCATATATATGATATCTATTATAGAATAATACAACATATTTCATTAAAACATGGGGAAAAGGGAACATAAAAAGGGTGATATAAAATTCTCAGTATGGGTAAACATATTCATTAGTAATTGTGTGTCATCAATGATAATAATAATTTCATAATGGTATGAGTACATAATCATAGTGCATGAGTTAATCCTAAAATAACTCATACCTATCAATACATAGATCATCAAATACAAAAATAAGGAAAATTCATGATTCATCAGAATTAGTAATCATGTTTCAGGTGTTATCAATCTCAATCAAGAGAAAAAATAGATACACATAACAAAAAATTAAAGTAATTTTCTGTAAAATGGAGAATCATAATCATAATAAAATTTCAAACCCCTTTTAATTTTAATAACAATACGACCAAGTTCCAATATAATGATTACCTAATCCATTGGAGCATCATCTAGGTTCACACATTGAAATGTCTATAATGGGATCATCAGGTGCTATCTAGTCCACACCATTTGTAATCTATAATTCCATTACCTTGGGCTATTTGGTCCACCCCCTGTTAAGATGTAATGGGCTTACTTGACACTATCTGGTCCACCCTATGATTAATATATAACATTAAAGAACCAAAACATGGATAAAATACTTGTATGTCTATCATAAAACTCAATGAAACTATCATTATTCCTATATAACCAAATAAACCCATTAAAAATAAACGAGTTTCATGTGAATCTCTTTAAAACATTATTTACTTGTGGAAACTAAATGAGTTCCATAACAACCTCATTGAAACAACATTATGACACATATATAAATAATTTGGTTGGTATCACTAAAAAATATTCACATTAGATCATAGGTAAAATAACTTGTTTTTTTATGAATGTAAATTCCATTAAAAGATCATTATGGACATTTTTAAGGAAATACCATTTTTTAAATCAATTTATAAAGCATAAAACTTTTAGAAACTAATTTTCATTGATAATAAAATTGAATGAATATTAATGAATATTTTGAAAATAATTAAAAACTTAAATAATTATAAAAATACCCCTTTGTATTTTAAATTAATTTTTAAAAAATTGAAAACATTTAAAAAAAATGGTTATGAAAGAAAAAATAGTATTTGATTCATTAGAATTTTTTTCATAAAAAAATTATTTTGAACACTTCACTGCATAAATAGAGGAAAATTAATTTAAAAGATTTATTCAAATGAAATAAAAATATAGTAATAAAACTCAAGGTAATAATATATACATAGATCATAATATTTCAATGTTAAAGACTTGATCAAAAATAATCCCAACAAACTATGAGACTGTAAAAAAAGAATCTTACCACTTTTTAAACTTTGAATCATAAAACCCATGAAATAATAAAATTTTATGAAACATATAATAATATTAAAATAATGTGGTTAATTATATAACATTTAAAATGAGAATCAGATATAACTCATGAAAAAATACAGTTTTACAAAATAATAATCATCTCAATAAAGAAAAATTGTGACAAAAATCCCTTTCCGGTTTTGTATCATTGAGACTATAGACCCAATGAAATTGATTTCATAAAAGGGATATGTATTCCCAAAAAATTTATGTATAAAAATAATACAATACATTCATGGGTATTATATACTCCACACAACATGTATAGGTTTTATAGTGACCCAAGCCTTTTTACATATAACATTTCATTATTTCAAGCATAATTAACCATCAGAGTACAAGCAAAGGATCGTTAAGCCTAGTGTCTTGGAAGACTAGTTACATATAACATAAAACATGGGAATAAAAAAAACTTCTTTATTTAATCGCCATAAAGAGCTTATAACTTCCTTTGAGCTCTTACATCTGCATAGGGTACCCTGGGGAACACATGAACAAAGGGATGAGTTAAAAATCCCAGTAAAGGAATGTACATAAGGATACATCTCAAGCACATGAGTTAAGAGGCATGGCATAATGATATCCAAAGAATGAAACTTATAAAATCATTTAATATAATCATGGGATAATATAAAAACGGAATCATATAAATGTGTTAGAATCATAATTCATATCTTTAGTATGGGTCAAGGCTAACCACCAATCCCTTTTCCCATTTTAGCACAGGTCAAGGCTAACCGCCAATCCCGTTTCACATCGCATCTCATGAGACTTAACCTTTACAAATTAATTAGAGCACTATCTGGGAACACCCATCTCAACATATTCATGAATATTCTTGCCACATAAATAATCTTTCCACATAAATAATCATACATAATTAACCATACATAAACATAAGGGTACCCACGAAAATAATTGGGTACCACAATCATGACATAAAACATATCCAATGGGCGTATCACGAAAGTGTCCATTAAAGAAATCATTAGAATATAAATAAACATTCATAGGGTAAAATATGCATATAACATGGTAAGTGGTGTAAATCATATGTGACAACATATGAGAAATGTATTTTAGAAACATTAGCATTAAAACATTTTTGTGCAGTTTTAAGGAAAAAACTCTAGAGATTTTCAAATAGAAAAGAGGACATTATTTTATATAAAACTAGAATTTAACCAAGAAGGTTTTCATAACAAAAATACTGATTTTATAAAGACAATGGTTTCTTAAAATAGAGGATAGAGTGAAGTTGAAATTTGGGTAAAAATTTGGGGAGCCCCCTTAAAACAGGTTTGCTTATCGGAAAGTTCTAAGTAGGGAATCTTTCAAAATCATGTATATCCCGGAAAGAATGTGATGAAAGGGTATTGATATAAGAATCTTTTACAACTAAACATAATTCATAAGACTCAAATAAATAGATAATATAACACCATTTTGAAATAAAGATAAGGCAACCCGAAAGAACAAAGAAGGTTTAGGTAGAATTCCTTATGATTTTATCGGCATGGTGTCGGGTGTAACCAAGAGGGATTGATGAGAGAGAAATGAGGTTTCTCATCACTTATAAATCTATAGGGAAGTATGGGGAATTTCTTAAACATACCCCATCATTTTTTAGTACACATAAAAAGGCATAGTATAGAGGACAATCTTGATTAAGAGATAAAATGGAGAGGATCCCTTACCTTAAATCCGTTGGTGTTCTCCACTTGTTATTAATGACCTGAATAAAGAAATTAGGTTTATTAATTAACAATAACAGAACCTATTATATATGTAATTGATTTATTATAACCCTTTTTAGTTCATTAAAATACTTTTTGATTAGTTATAAGGTTCATTTTCATTGTTCAGGATCGTTTGATTACTTGGCTTTAAAAGACCAGTTCACTTATATTCAAGTTTGGATTATATGCAAGATGAAAGTGGTTCTACAGAATTGAAGTTATATTCTTTATTTCATAACCATGGGATTACATGTTTTTAATTTTAATTAGGTTACATATAGTGAAATCTAATTATTATATATATAACTTTAGTGTTAATTGTTTTTGTTAATCGGTGAATTTGATTACAAAGAAAGTGTTTTGCTTTATAACTTAATTCCATTTTTACCAAAGGATTACAGAACTAAAAAATAGGATATATATTAAATAATAATCTGGTTCAACCATAACACAAATGGTTTCATGACCATAATTAAAGATAATAATAGAAATTGATAAACTGTTGTCCTTTAATGTGCTAAATTAGCACATCTCAAACAGTGCTTTCATTTCTTTCAAATAAAAGGGTGGGGAAAGGGGAGAAGATAATGAACTATAAAAATAGAATGAATACAGTACATTACATTTATGTTACTGGATTTATCATACTATTATGGTGAAGGGTGGTGAGGAAAGAAAATAAAAAGAAAAGAACGTAAAAGAAAAGAAGAAATTTGGGAAGATGAATTTACCTCTTGAGACTTCCTCCTTTGAGAACATCTTAAGGGGAGAGGTTTTGGTATTTTGAGGAGTCTAAGAACTTTTGGACGTTGGGGAGGACCTTGGAGAGAGATTTGGGCAGAATTTAGAGAAGGCTTTGAGCTTGAGAGGAGTGGAGAGAAGAGGGGGTGAAGGGGGTTTTTATAGTGGAGGAGAGGAGGGATTTCATGATATTATAATCATTAATTTATTATTTCTTCCCAAGACAAGGAATAGTAAGTATTCCATGACCAAGAACGGTTATTTTATCATGTGATACCAAAACATGTGGGATTACATCAGCTTAACATCATCGATGGCTCAATTAATCCATTATTTAGCTTTTATTGTGAATTATCGGATTCTACTATTAATCAAAAATTTAAATATTTCTTAAAAATACCAAAAAATCACCCTAACCATATTTTCAACGTGTAGAATCCAAAAATAAAGTCCATTTTTCAAAAATAATTTTCTAAATTTTATTATTTTAATATTTAATTAAAATAATAATTTATTATCAAAACCTGTTTTAAAACATTCATTAACTAATTCTAAACTATTGGTATATCATATTTCCAACATGAATATTTTTTTTATACCACCATAAGCAAGGTTACTATTCATTAGGGTATATCACTATTCATAAGGGTATGTTATTATTCATTAGGGTAGGTTACTATTCACCAAAAATTATTTTTGTTTTATTAGATTCCAAAAAACATCTTGAACACAACCGTGTATGTCAGATTTTCAAAATTCCAAACACAGAAGTGACAAACTTATGTTTAAAGGTCAATTATCACTTAACGGTTCATTATTATGTGATTTTATGTTATATTTATAAGAAGGGAATTTCCATTAAAAAACATTGGGCTGTTACATTCTTTCCCCCTTAAAAAATTTCGCCCTCGAAATTTCATTTTATATTCTAGGCCAAAAACAGATGTGGGTACTTTTCCTTCATTGCTTCCTCTAGTTCCCATGTTGCTTCCTCAAACTTATGGTTCCTACACAACACTTTGACAAGATGGGTTGTCTTGTTGTGTAGAACATTATCTCTCTGATCCAGAATCTTTACTGGATGCTCCTCATAGGATAGATCATCTTCCAGCTACACCACCTCTAAGTTTAGTACATTTGAGGGATCAGGTATGTACTTACTCAAGAGTGATACATGGAAAAAATCATGAACTCAAGCCATATTTGGCGGAATTTCAACCCGATAGGCCATGACTCCTATGTGGTCAAGAATATCAAAGGGGCCAATATACCTTGGGCTTAGCTTCCCTTTCTTCCCGAATCGCATGACTCTCTTCCATGGAGATATTCGAAGGAAGAATTTATCTCCAACATCGAAGTCCAAGTCCCTTCGATGGTTGTTAGCATATCTCTTTTGCCGACTTGAGTAGCTTTGATGTGTTTCTGGATGACTTGAACCTTCTATGTCATCTCTTGAACAATATTGGGTCCAAGTAGCTTTCTTTCTCTAACTTCATCCTAACAGTTTGGATTTCTACATCAATTTCCATATAGAGCTTCATATGGAGACATATGAATACTCGAGTGGAAGCTATTGTTGTATGAGAACTCAACCAATGGGAGATGCTGATCCCATCCACCTTTGAATTCTAGAGAGCAGGATCTAAGAATATCTTCAAGCGTCTAAATAGTTCTTTCAGACTGGCCATCGGTTTGGGGTTGATAGGCCACGTTGAAATTTAATTCAGTACTCAAAGAATGTTGAAGGCTCCTCCAGAATTTAGATGTGAACCTTGGATCACGGTCAGAGACAATTGAGAGTGGAACACCGTTCAGTCTACCAATTACTTCACATATAACTTTTCAAGTTGTTCAAGTGAGAGATCTTCCCGAATAGCGATGAAATGGTATGTCTTGGTGAGTCGGTCAACCACAACCCGTATCACATTATTTCCCTTCAACGTCTTCGGGAGACCCATGACAAAGTCCATAGTAACATTTCACATTTCCACATGGGTATAGGCAATGGATGAATCATACCTTTGGACTTTTTTCGCTCAACTTTAACTTGTTAACATACCAAGCACCTTGATATATATTCTGTAATCTCCTTCTTCATGTTGTCCCACCATAAGTGTTCTTGGAGATCACGGTACATTTTGGTACTCCTAGGATGGATAGAGAAGGTCGAGATATGTGTGTCATTCAATACATCCTTCTCTATCTCTGGATCATATGGTACACATAATCCTGTCCCAAATATTACAACTTCTTCCTCATCAATTTTGAAATCGGAGGATTTCCCATTTTTAACAGCTTCCACCCTTTTCTGAATTTCCACATCCTTTCTTTAAGTAACCTTTATTTTCTCCAAGAGGGATGGTTGAGTAATAATTTGAGAAATTATTGATGATGTTACCCCCTTAATTATTCCCATGTCCATCCTTTGAAAATCTAATAAGATCACATCCTTTTTAATTCTCATCATTGATAAAGATGCAGGATCCTTTCTACTTAGAGCATCTGCCACCTTGTTTTCCTTACTGGGATGGTAGTGGATTGAGCAGTCATAATCCTTAATGAGATCTATCCATCTTCACTGGCACATATTAAGCTCTTTCTATGTGAATATATATTTGAGACTCTTGTTCTCAGTATATATCTCACATTTTCCCCATAGAGATAATGCTGCCAGATTTTCAGCGCAAAGATCACAACCATCAACTCCAGATCATGCATGAGATAGTTTTTCTCATGGATTTTCAGCTGCCTTGAGGCATAGGCTATCACTTTATCATTTTTCATTAGCACACAACCTAATACTTTCTTAGAAGCATCACTATACACCACAAAGAGTTCTCCACTTGAAGGGAGTGTGAGTACCAGTGCAATGATAAGCCTCTTTTTCAACTCCTTGAAACAGTCTTCACATTCCTGTGTCCAGACGAACTTTACTCCCTTCCGTGTCAGCTTGGTCATTGGGTTTGACAATCGTGAAAATTTCTTCACGAATCATAGATAATACCCAGCTATACCTAAAAAGATGCAGATCTCCATTACAGAAGTTGGCCTCAACCACTCTTCAATTTCCTTCATCTTGGAAGGGTCGACAGATATCCCTTTCCCGGTGATAACATTCCCCAAGAATGATACTTCCTCCATCCATAACCCACATTTACAGTACTTTTCATACAAATTATCCCTTCACAAAGTTTTTAACATAGTTTCCAAGTGCTCCTCATGTTCCTCCTTGCTCTTGAAGTATATCATAATATCATCAATAAAGACCACTACAAATTTGTCAAGGTAATCTCTAAATACTCTATTCATTAAATCCATGAATATTTCTAGAGAATTAGTGATTCATAAGGTCATAACTATGAACTAATAGTGTCCATACCTCGTTCAAAAGGCTGTCTTGGGAATATCTTCCTTCCTCACCTTTAGTTGGTGATATCCAAACCGAAGGTCCACCTTAGAGAAATAACTGGCCCCACAAATCTGATCGAGCAAGTCATCTATCCGTGGAGGGGATACTTGTTATTTATAGTGATTTTATTGAGCTCATGATAATCAATGCAAAGACACATTGATCCATCCTTCTTCTTGATGAAGAGGACTGGAGCACCCCATAGTGAAGCACTCGGTCGTATAAAACCCTTCTCCATATTCTCCTGTAACTGCTTCTTCAGCTCTTCCAGCTCTACGGTGGCCATTCTGTAAGGTGTTTTTGAGATTGAAAGAGATCCAGGGATAAGTTAAATTGAAAACTCAACCTCTTGGTCAGGAGGAAGACCAAGAAACTCTCCGGGGAATACATCAGTGTAATCCCTCATGATGGGAATGTCTATAAGAATGATTCTCCCCTTTGTCTCAATCATTTGAGCTAGGTATTCATGCTCATAAGGAAGCAATATCAACACTTGAGAAGATTCTTCTAAAGGAGACTCATCTTCCTCCTTGCACTTGTAAAGGATTGGAGGATGCTTCGGGATGTGAAGAGTAATCTCCCTTTCATGAAAATTGATGTTGGCCTTGTACAATGATAGCCAATACATGCCCAAGATAGCATTGAACTCTACTAAAGGAAGTATGACAAGATTTTCTGGGAGGTTCAGTCCACAAACATTACCCGGGGAGGAGTTATAAACCATGGATGAAATAATTTCCCCATTCTCTATTCTCACAGATAACTTTTCCTCCAAATTTTGAGGTGGTGTTGGAATAGTTCTACTAAACCTGCAAGATATGAAAGAATGCGTAGAACCAGAATCAAATAGTATGTTCGCTATTCTTGAATGAATAACAAGCATACCTGTCACCACATCGTTTTCCGGCTCCACCTCAGTAGTAGTGATAGTATAAGCCCTTCCTTGTTTCCTTGGAGGTTTTTTCTGATTTCCTCCGACAACCCTCGGCTTAGTGAAATTGTTCGCATAATGCCCATGCTCCTTGCAGTTAAAACACTGCATTGTAGGCTGAGTGTTGATCTGAACCTTACGTTCTTCTTCAACATTAGTGGGATTTTTCATATCCCTTCAGTATTTCTTGGCCAGATGACCAAACTTTTCGTATTTGAAGAAATTCCTGGTTCCCTTGAGACAGTCACCAAGATGCTTCTTCCCACAATTCTTACAAAGGGGAAAGTGAGGCTTTTTTCCATCAAGGGATTTTTTTGATGAACCACCCATGTTGTTCTCCATTTTATGATTCTTGTCACTAAGCCCATGATACCAATAAGAGTCTCCAATCTCCATCTCAACCTTTAGGGCCCAACAGACAATCTCATCATAGCTGTCGAAGTCTCGAATCTCCAACACCTTTCGTAGACTTGGCTTTAGTCCACTAAAGAAGTGATCCACCTTTCTTTCAGTGTTCATGACAAAGCCATAGGCGTACCTTAAAAGCCTTGTAAAGTTCACTTAATATGCCCCGATGGACTCATCTTCCTTCTTCTTGAGTCCAAGGAACTATCTTTCCATCTTGAGATGGAGGGTTTGAGGAAAATATTTTCCAAAAAACATCCTCTTGGATTACTCCAAATATATGGAATCAATTTCCTCTTGGGACTTTGTATTCTTGATTAGTGTCCACCACTGATAAGCTTCCCCATAAAAACGATAGACTTCCAATACAACTTTATCTTCTTCCGAGCACTAGAGGACATAGAAAATATTTTTAATGGAGTTAATCCATTGTTCAACGAGGAGGGGATCAGAAGACCTGCTAAACATGGGAGGCCTTTTCTGCATAAAGGATTGTATGGCAACTTGATCTTTCCTTTGGAGGAGGGGGACATTCCACTTGATTCAAGTTATTATTCATAACTCGAGCCAGCTGAGCAAGTACTGCCATGAAGTTTTGAGCACCCGCTTCCATCACATCATGCATGTCATTAGGGAAATAATTACATTGCCTATCACATTGGTTGCTGGAACATGTTCTTCTATTTCCTTCCATTAACTAAGAAAAAGAACGTATAATTAGAGGTCTTGAATACTTAGATATTGAGCATAAAAAGAAACTTTGAACATAAAAGTATGAACTTATAAAGAAAAAGTATATCCTGACTTGTGATTCCTTAGGTTTATATCTAGGTTATCCTCGATCTATTTCTTAACTTATATTCTTATGGGATTATTTTTTTCCTTAATAATGGTTTGTACTAAGCTCGTGAATCTACCAAAGCATATCCACCAGGAGTGTCATAATCAAGAGTGCATCAAGGCCCGTTGTCGTGCACCAGTTCCTATTCGAGTCTATCTCAAAGCGGTGTTTTCAGGTTTTACCCCCATATACATTTGTGCCAGAGCCACCTCTACCTGCTTGTATCCAGAAAGGGATGTATTTGCTTGATAAACCACTTACTCTTGACATACCAAAATTTAGGGCTGTTTTCTTATAATTAGACTCACCCTTAAGGTTCTCACTAAGGTGATATATTCCTAATCTCCAAAAATAACTAGACCATCCTATGATACCAAATATAGAGACCCAAGCATTTTTACATATAACATTTCATTATTTCAAGCATAATTAACCACTAGAGTACAAGCCAGGGACCGTTAAGCCTAGTGTCTTAGAAGACTAGGTATATATAACATAAAACATGGGAATAAAAAAAACTTCTTTATTTAATCTCCATAAAGATCTTCTAACTTCCTTTGAGCTCTTACATCTGCATAGGGTACCCTGGGGAACACATGAACAAAGGGATGATCTAAAAATCCTAGTAAAGGAATGTACATAAGGATACATCTCAAGCACATGAGTTAGGAGGCATGACATAGTGATATCCAAAGCATGAAACTTATAAAATCATTTAATATAAGCATGGGATCATATAAACATGGAATCATATAAATATGGAAGAATCATAATTCATATCTTTAGTACGGGTCAAGGATAACCGCCAATCCCGTTTCCCATTTTAGCACGGGTCAAGGCTAACCGCCAATCCTGTTTCACATCGCATCTCATGAGACTTAACCTTACCCAATGAATTGGAGATCTCTCTAGGTACACCCATATCAACATATTCTTGAATATTATTTCCACATAAATAATATTTCCACATAAATAATCATACATAATTAACCATACATAAACATAAGGGTACCCATGAAAAGAATTGGGTACCACAATCATGACATAAAACATATCAAATGGGCGTATCACGAAAGTGTCCATGAAAATAAAGGATTAGAACATACATGGAAATTAATAGGGTAAAATAGGCATATAACATGGTAATTTTCGTCAAACATAAGTGACAACATATGAGAAATGTATTTTAGAAACATTAGCATTAAAACATTTTTGTGTAGTTTTAAGGAAAACACTCTAGATCTTTTCAAATAGAAAAGAGGAAATTCCTTTATATAAAACCAGAATTGAACCAAAAAGGTTTTAATAATAAAAATAATTATTTTATAAAGAAAATGGTGTCTTAAAATAGAGGATATAGTGAAATTGAAATTTGGGCAAAAATTTGGGGAGTCCCCTTAAAACAGGTTTGCTTATCGGAAAGTTCTAAGGAGGGAATCTTTCAAAATCATGTATATACCATAAATAATATGATGAAAGGGTCTTGATATAAGAATCTTTTACAACTAAACATAATTCATAATACTCACATAAATAGATAATATAACACAATTTTGAAAGAAAGATAAGGAAACCCAAAAGAACAAAGAATGTTTGGGTAGAATTCGTTATGATTTTATCAGCATGGTGTCAGGTGTAACAAAGAGGGATTGATGAGAGAGAAATGGGGTTTATCATCACTTATAAATCAATAGGGAATTATGGGGATGTTCTTAAACATACCCCATCATTTTTAGTACACATAAAAAGTCATAGTATAGAGGACAATCTTGACTAAGAGAGAAAATGGAGAGGATCCGTTACCTTAAATTCGTTGGTGTTCTCCACTTGTTATTAATGAACTGAATAAACAAATTAGGATTATTAATTAAAAAGTACAGAACCTTTTTTATATGTAATTGATTTATTGTAACCCTTTTTATTTCATTAAAATCATTTTTTATTAGTTATAATGTTCATTTTCATTGTTCGGGCTCATTTGTTTACTTGGCTTTAAAAGATCGGTTCACTTATATTCAAGTTTGGATTATATGAAAGATGAAAGTGGTTGTCCAAAATTGAAGTTATATTATTTAGTTAATAACCAGGGGATTAAATGGTTTTAATTTTAATTAGGTTACATAGAGTGAATTCAAATTATTATATATATAACCTTAGTGTTAATTGTTTTTGTTAATTGGTGAATTTGATTACAAAGAAAGTGTTTTGCTTTATAACTTAATTACATTTGTACCAAAAGATTAAAGAACTAAAAAATAGGATATATATTACATAATAATATAGTTCAAACACAACACAAATGGTTTCATGACCAGAATTAAAGATAATAATAGAAATTGATAAACCGTTGTCCTTGAATGTGCTAAATTAGCACATCTCAAACAGTGCTTTTATTTCTTTCAAATAAAAGGGTGGGGAAAGGGGAGAATATTTTGAAATATAATACTAGCATGAAGAAATTCCATTACATGTATGTTACTGGATTTAACCTAATATTATGGTGAAGGGAGGTGAGGAAATAAAATAAAAAGAAAATAACTTAAAAGAAAAGAAGAAATTTGGGAAGAGGAATTTACCTATTGAGACTTCCTCCTTTGATAACCTCTTAAGTGGAGAGGTTTTGGTATTTTGAGGAGGAAAAGAGATTTTGGACGTGGGGGAGGACCTTGGAGAGAGATTTGGGCAGAATTTAGAGAATTCTTGGATCTTGAGAAGAGTGGAGAGAAGAGGGAGTGAAGGGGGGTTTTTATAGTGGAGGAGAGGACAGATTTCATGATATTATAATCATTAATTCATTATTTATTCCCAAGACAAGGAATAGTGAGTATTCCATGTCCAAGAATAGTGATTTTATCATGTGATCTAGAACCAAGTGGGATTACATCATCTTAAGATCATCGATGACTCAATTAATCCATTATTTAGCTTTTATTGTGAATTATTAGATTGTACTATTCATAAAAAATTCAAGTATTTCAGAAAAATACCAAAAATTCCCCCTTACCATTTTTAGATGTGTATAATCCAAAAATGAATTCCATTTTTCAAAAATTGTTTTCTAAATATGATTATTTTAATATTTAATTAAAATAATAATTTATTATCAAAACCAGTTTTAAAACATTCATTAACTCATTCTAAACTATAGGTATATCGTACTTCCAACATGAATATTATTTTTATACCACCATAGGTGAGGTTACTATTCATTATGGTATATCACTATTTATAAGGGTATGTTAATATTCATTAGGGTAGGTTAATATTCCCCAAAAATTATTTTTTCTTTATTAGACTCCAAAAAACATTTTGAACACAACCATGTATGTCAGATTTTCAAAATTCCAAACACATAAGTGACAAAATTATGTTTAAAGGTCACTTATCACTTAGTAGTTTATTATTATGTGATTTTATGTCATATTTATAAGAAGGGAATTTCCATTAAAAAACATCGGGTCGTTACTGGTTTGGAATATGGAATATATCTCACAAACAAAAACTAGACGAGAAAAACCATTAACTTGAGTTTGATTCATAATACATGTTATTTGTCATCCTACATGATGAATTAATTATAATTATTTAAATTATTTATAAAATTTTCCATTTTTATTATTAGAATTTTTCACTTATAAAATCCTATTATAAAATTACATAATAAATTATGTTTAATTGAGATGTTTTGACCATATTCGGCTTATGTGTCCAAAATTACTTTGGTTGGTTGACTATGATAAAAAAATTCCATTAATTTAACATCTCCATAATAATAATAATGAAAATAATATCATTTTTATACATCAATAATACTTTTAAAAAATAATGAATGGTGGTTATGAAAAACAAACTGTCGTTTTGATCGTGGAGACGGTATGCCATACGTATGCATAAGTAATGTTTCCATTTTTCAATGATCATTATATAAAGATGTTAAGTAATATTTTATATTTACTAACATATATTTATATCATATATACATTGATAAATAATTTTATATACATCTATATATCATTCATGGGATGTAAAAGGAATTACATCGCTTCGAGGTGGAAATAGTCTGCATGTCAAGGATATACGTTATCACTTTTTTACTGTGTGAAATGGTAATAAAGAAAATGATATATTATATTTATATAAATTTAATTATGTCCTGAATATAATAATTATTTCATTTATATCATATATAATTATTATTTTAAACCATATTACATTCCATGTAACGTGCTAATGAAGAAATATTCACATTGTTTCATGGGGAGGTAGTCCGCCATGCACACGAGAGATGTTATCATATCCCCTACAATATGGAATGTAAAAAATGTTATAAATGATATAATAAATCTATAGGTTTATTTATATTATTAATATCATATATAATAAATATTTATATCATTATTTCTATCCTTTAGAGGTGGTAATGAAAAAATAAAAAACATCAGATCACGAGGCGGAAGTCCACCGTACACACGAATGACGATTTCATGACCCATTTAATAGAAGTGTCTATGGTTTTAGGTTATAACCTAAACATAACAAAATATATGTATATTTAGGATAACAAATTCTTTTTTATATAGTCATGGTATAATAATAATTTTATGGGGTAGAGAAATAAATAAATAAAATGATCGTGGATGAATGTTACCTCTTATTTGGGTAACTCATTTTGTTTGAACCAAATACCTTCTTTGATTTGGTTTAATCCCAAATTTATGCTTATAGTATGAGGGTTGGGAAGTTGGTATGTGATTGTGTATGATATTGGGAAAGGTGAAATTATTGAATGTTTTTAATAAATGAGGGGAGTGAGTGCCCTTTTATAATTAATAAAGAGTTCTATTCTTTTAAATACACAAATGTATTCACAATTGGGAAGTCAAAATTTCCTAAAGTGGGTAAAAAATTGGTAATTAAATGTGATTATAGATACTATGTTCTAGAAAAAATTCCACCATATAATGAACCACATGTTTTAATCATTCTGATCATTAACTCCTATGTTTCCACTTTCATTATAGTTTTTCTTTAAGGTAACTAGTTTTCTAACCTATGTAATTTATAAATTATGATAAAAATAATGTGAGACTTATTAAATAATTTATACCCACTGATTATATATATTAAATATAATTTATCAAATAAAACTATTAGGTTTTTTGAAAATAATTTTTAGCGTAAGCGCATGTAATGTGGAAACTCCCTTTTAACCTTCATTATGCTAATAGTGTTTTTATCAATTAGGGAGTAAATATGATCGTTATAAAATATCAATTAGTCATTTGATGGATAAAATTTAAAATTTATTAATATTTTTAAATAACTTGGTAGAATATCATGTTTTAAGTAATTTTAAATCTTTTAATAATCTATTAGTTATTATAAAATAACATTAATTTCATTTTTGAAATTATATATTTAAAGTGAATTTTGAAAAAATATCCTCAAAATGATTTAATTTGAATTAATTATTGTAAAAATTTAGTTACATTATATATTCATCTACAAAAATAATGGAACATAATAATTCACTCAACTTATTTCACTTTTAACATTTTTAGTATCAATTATTTCATTAAATTGATAATTATATAATTATTTTGTTGTAATTTATTAAGCTTCTATGTAATTATTTCATCTCTTAAAATTAAAGATAAATCATTATGATAATAATATAAACTTTATATTTAAGTATAATATCATTAAAATAATATATGTTGTATTTTCCCAATCCAAATGATTTATAGAGAATAAAAAGAAAAGTGGTTCATTTTTTATTTTTCTTTTCATAACGTTTTATATCAGTTAAAATTATGTACTAGTGTCCCAAAAACTTATAAAATATATCCTAAGGTCATTAGGGTCTACATATGTCAAAAAATAGGTTTTTTAAAAGGGTATAGGTTATTCTTTCCCTTAAGTTTAATGTTTTATCCCTTAGTAAACTCATTTTTACCTTAATTGTTGTAATTAAATTAAACTATTTTCACTAATGAATTTAGTAAAAAAATTATGTTGGCCTTATTAGAAATAATAAATTATACTTATACTATATATGAAATCTAGGTTTCCAAATTAAATTCACAGAGGTAGAAAATTTTAATTTAAAATTTATCCAATGGATGTGGGGAGAGAACTAGTTTTTAAAGAGTATTTATAAAAAAAAGCTAATTCTATATTAACTCATTGAATAATAATACTCATTTTATAAAACTAAATTAATATTTTATTATATGTTATCTATATGTTTTATTTAAAAAAATTTCCAATAGGGTATATATTAATCAATGAAAATAGAGAAACATTATGCATTTCAAAATGGTTTTTTGAGAAACACATTTTAATCCAAAAAACATTATACAAAAAAATATAAAATTGATTAAAAATGTTACAAAATAGGAAAAAATGATAAATAGGATACTTTAAAAAAATTAAATTAATATTTTTACTTTTAAATTGAATAATTTATTTCAATGAAAAGTGTTTTTATATAAAACTATATTTTAACTATATAATGAAAAATCCATATTTTATGTAAAATCCCAAAATTTCACACAAAGTAAATTTTCATATAAAATATACAAAAATGAATGTCATTTTTATCAAATAAAAAAATAAAATATCCAAAAAATTTATTCTAATATTTATTTCATCAAATCCAATCAAATTTGTTTTTGATGAAAACAAATTTTTGAAGAATAAAATCACTTTACTAATAATTGATTGATTATTTTATAAAAAAATATCAATAATTTATATTTAATAATATATATATATAATAATAATAATTCAGATAATACAACTCATACCCACTAATTTAATTTCTTTGTTATTACCGTAATATATAACACCAATCTTTTATGTTTGGTGTTGTGTGTTTAATATTCCATTGAATGTAAAAATAATGGGGTTGAATACAACTCAAGATAAAATGAGTGTTTCATGTAAAAAAATATAAAATCTTTATTCTCTTTCCTTTACACCTTAAAATTTAATTTTTATTCACTTTAAATATATGGGTGTTACCAACACTTATACATGGTTTTTTTAATAATGTTTTCTAATCCTAATATCTAAAAATAACAACACCATTCTATAATTCTATATGAGGTGACCTGAGTATAAAAAAAATAAATATTGAATCATGTTAGAAGAATAATAAATAAATAATTCTATTATACAATCCTCAAATCCTTAATGGTTTAGCATCCATGGAGACTGGAAACATAAAAATATTAATTTATAATGGTTCTTCAACATTTCCCTTATAGATCATCATATAATTACACTTCTAGAAATATTATACACTGAACGATCCATTAAAATATGGGGAATGAAAAAATGGTGATATGATATACAAAGTAATGGTACATAAAATAGATATTAATCATTTCATATAAATGAGTATAAGGGTATGAAGACATAATCATAAAATAATGAAGTCATAACCATTTAATTAAATATCATTATTTTTCAGTCTTGGCGTATGTATTTGTCAAAATGAATTTAAAAATTAATGAGAGTTTATAATAATTAGTAATCAATCATAAACCATATCCTAAATATAGGAATATTGAACAAAAACATAAGAATATAACATTGTGAGCATATATAGACAATAATAGGTTCAATCATTTTGTTATGGACAAAAATCTTGTCCTTACATAAAATTGAGGTCATAAAATAATGTCCAGAAATTATCTTATGGACATGAAACCAGGTCCATGCATATAATTATGAAAATATAATTATTTTATCATAAAATAGAATTATATCATGAGTTATTCATTTTTACCCAATTTGTATATGTCGATATAATTCAAGGCCCACATATAACATAAAAATATAATAAAAACATATACCATAAGATTATCCAATAAGTATAATATAATAACCATTGGAAAGAAAATGAGTTTTATAAACATGATATAATTTTATATGTGCATAACCCATATAAAAAGAAGTGGGTTCAATAAAGGTATTATCCAATTTTTTTAACTAGTTGTAAGTAAACTAGTTTCAAAGT
Organism: Viscum album; assembly: GCA_963277665.1. Classification (NCBI taxonomy): domain Eukaryota; kingdom Viridiplantae; phylum Streptophyta; class Magnoliopsida; order Santalales; family Viscaceae; genus Viscum; species Viscum album. The sequence goes on along the minus strand of OY728166.1, from coordinate 986,401,993 downwards.
ATCATAATTAATTAATAATTATCATAATCCATCAAGTAAAATGATTAGAGTGTACTATATGATTATATACCTAGTGAAGCACAAAAATAAAAAAATTATTTTTATATTGATTAAAGCTACCTTCAATATAAAATTCAAACCATTCTTTGAAATCATGGGAAAATTATTTTATTTTGATAAATTTTATACTGAATATTCACAAAATAAGGAAAAAATTCATTTCTTTTAAAATAAATGTTAAAAATACAAAGGAACATTAAAATTAAAAATTTATCATGATATATGGAAAATTTAGTTATACCATATAAGGTAAAATAAAATATTCCTTTCACACATTTAAAAAAATACATGTTCTAAAACCATTTCATTAAAAGGATTAATTTTAATCATTCATATATAATGTAAAATTTAATTGAAATGAATATGTTATTAAATTTAATGTATAATTATAAACATAAATAAAATTATTTTTAAGAGAATGGTCATCGATGAAAAAGTTAATTGACCCAAAAATAAAATAATCCATATTCTCTTTAACAAAATTCTTCATTACTTTATATACCGAAGAGAGTAAAACTATGATAATATGTAAGATTTTCAGGAATAAAAAGTGGAAAATAAAATAGATGGGTGGTTAAAATTCATATAGTTTCCATTAATGAAAATTCAGAACATAAAATTTGAAAATGATATGACATTATAACATAATTCCCATTCCTCAAGTCTTGTCTTTGTTCATATTAAGTCAAATATAATATTCTTTGGAAATCCCCCTTTGGATTATGCCTTAAGGACTCTTAGTATTATATATTGATCAATCCAGGAACTCCATATCATTTTTAGAGTTGTTAGGAATTGATTTGGGAATTTCATGGATATGTCAAGAGGATAAATGTGTATTATGGAGAGAGGATGGGCGATGTCCTTTTACATGTGGGGGGGGGGGACACACTATTAATTTTAAAAAATAATAATATATAATAATTAATTATTCAATAAAATGGAATAAAATGACTTATCTATGATTATTATTTGAGATTTTGTGAAAATATCATATTATAATAGGATTTAGATATGTTTTAGGCCATTTTAATCCTTATCATTTTAGTTTTCAATCTATTAACTCATGTTAACTCTTACTGTGGAAACATACTGTTTTACTAATATCTATATTCATAATAAAAAATTGAAACTAACCATATTACATAATATTTTTTATGAATATTCTAAAAATGGGATCTATTTTGAAATATTTCAATTGTATAATTAGAAAACATTCATATTAAACTATGAATAAAAACAAAAATAAAATATTTTTTGAAAAATTATTTTTAAGCATAATTTTTTTTACATTCATTTTGTATGATGAAAAAACTACCAAGTTAATGTCAATTTTTTTTGTTGAATATATAATCTATACATTAAAATAAAATAACTCATCAATAGTGATTAATGTAATTTAATAAAATAATATCTCATTTGACAGATAAAAATATTATTTAAGAAAAACATATCTTACATACATTTAAATTTATTTATTTTACATAACAAAAAATTTATATGAAACGAATTCGGTTTTTAACATATATAAATAAAAATGTTTTATAGTTTATTTTTGTCTAATTCATACCCCCAATCCAAAAGCTAATTGATAACTAAGATATCAAATAATAATAATTAAATAGTATATTGTGGGTCATTTAATCTTGGTGCAATGTGTAAAAAAATATACCAATGAAATAAAATTTATTAAAAGGGAAATATATCATAAAATTTAATATTGTTATAAATTCCATTATTGAACCCTTACTGAGCATTTGATACCACCCTTTATTTTTTTACTTTCTACAATATATTATGAAGGAATCTCAAATGGAGTTCATGTATTTAAAAATATTTTATAGGATATGTACTATTTTTAAAATTTAATATGAAAATCATATATGTATATATTTTTCAATTGTAGACAAACTTACTTATCCTTCCTAAAGTGATCCCTTGTATCTTATACTAATGTTTTATGTAATAATTGACTATTTTTTACTGGAGTCTTGGTTGCAAAAAAATCATGATAAACGAATCAATTTAATGAAATGTATTGATCATATATTTAATGAAAATAATTTTATTTCATCTAATGTGGGTTAGTATAAATTGGATTTTTAAAAATACATTTTATACTTAAAAAATCAATTTCCCAAAAATATATTTTCTATTTCATTTTATGTGTTGATATTATATTTAATGACTGTAAAATTTTAGAAATTTTATTAAAACAACTACCATAATTTTTTGAATCATCATTTCTAAATAATAGTAAATTAATTTAATGGAATTTTTTGAATATGTTGATTAGAGGATGAATTCTGAAATATACCTATTTTCTAAAAATTATCATTTTTTACAATTTTAAAAATTAATTTATGTGTTACAGCTGTTTTTTATTTAAAATAAAATAAAATATATTTTATTTTATTAAATATAATCGAATAAATTCAACAAGAATCAGTATTATAAATTAATATAGTATAAAATCATTTTTTTAAAACACATATTTTTCTTAAGATAAGTTTCCGCTATATTTTAGAGACTACAATAATAATTAATGTTTTCTAATTAATGAAATTAAATTATATAAAATAAATTCCATATTCGGATTTGAAATATTAAAATTATGTAAATAGGTCCGCTTTATAATTTCTCATATTTAATAATAACCATAATAAAACTTTACCACTATAATAAAGTGTAATATTAGTTAATAGAGATTAGAATTATTGGATAAATAACTAAAATAGGAAAACCAATCTTGATAATCTCATTTTATGTTTTAATTTCATCCATATTTATTAAAGCTTCATAAACAAAGATATTTTATTCCAACATCATATTATTATAACCATTTATGTAATGTGTAATTACAAAATTTCATTCTCTCTTTCATATTATATTATCAATATTTATAAATAGAAAAAATTAATATATGAATAAATATTTATGATAAAATTTATTATGTATAAATTATAAAATTATATTAATTTAATTTTTAATTTTATTAATCATACTATTTCCTATAAAGTTTACATAATGTCGATGAATTACATTTAAAAGATGTAGGGAAATAAAATAATTATTTAAAAAACAATAAATGTAATACATTTTTGGTGAATTATGATATGACAAGAATTTATTGTATAATTATAAAATAACATGTTTGTCAAACTTTTTTACATAATAATTTAATTATAATATTGATATCGGTATTTCAAACATATGTGAATAGTCCCAAAAATGAAAATAAATGGTATTTATTATTTAAAATATATTTTTAAACCACTTAAAAATAATAAATACCATATATTCTGCATGTTTTATGGAATATTTTTTGATTACCTAATTAGTGGTTATTTTATGTGGTATATGGAATTTTTAATACTATTTGGATGGCTCTTATATATTAAAATTTATTTATCATCGTTCTGGATAAAATATAAGATATATGGTTAAACAAATATAAAAGGGTAAAAATGAAACAAAATTTTTTCCACATTTCATTCTTTAATTTATTTTGAACTTATTGACCTTACATTTTAATCTAAGGATCTTTTGATCCATTTTTACGACATAGACACATATAATATATAAATATGTTTCCCTCTTCAATATTTCCACCCAAATTTACTAAAAAATTGATTGTCATCTCAACAAAATTTGAGCCATTTGGATAAAAATATCACTACCTTAATACATTCCCAACATTTTTCTCTTGGTCATATAGATTCTCGTTTCATTAAATGACCAATCTAGATCACAAATTTTATTTTTCAATGGAATTTTTACAATGAAGAGTTATAACTCATTACTGAGTGTTTACATGAATATTTTATTTTCAAAAGCCTGAAAATATTCTATAAAAATTATTATAAGATAAAATATTTAACATCAATATATAAAAATATATTACGTTTTCTAAAAACCATTTTGATTACCATTTCTTTGATATGGTAAATGATATCATCACTCAGGCTTATGTGTGTATTATGTCCTCTATAAAGAGAAGCATTTCGTTTTTAATCACCTCTTTAAAAGGATGGTAATTATGATGGTTATAATGAAAATATATGATACTAATGAAAAAATAAATATTCATAAAATATACAATATTACTAACCTTTTTTACTATGATTTTGTATAAAAATAAAAACACTACTCATGCATACACATAGACTACCACCACCAAGAAGCTAAATGATTAATTATTTTTGTCCAAAATTCATTGATTATTCCCATAATATATTTATTTTATTTAAATTATAATTATGAATTCAATAATATTATATATATATAATGGATCCATCAATATTAATTTGATGTTAAACCTATAGAATTGTTTTTTTTATTATTAATTGAACGTCCTCAAAATGTATAACTTGAATTTAATTTATTTAGTACCAATAAAATAAATGGTGATAAATGAAAAAAGTGGATTATTATCAGAAAATAAACATGAAAAATAAATTTATTATTTTATATAATTAATATAATTTTATTAAATATGAGTTCTATAACATATGTGTATATCATACATGAGGTAAGGGATTTTTAATCTCAATTTCCTTTCAATGAGACTCATTCCATGTTAACCATATGATTACTATTCATTGGTTTCTATGATTTAATATGGATATAATTTTTAATTAATTTATATAAATTAAATTGGATAAAAAATAAATTTGATCTTCTCTCTTTCAATAATCGCATGATTCAAATGTTACCTATGTCATAAGGGTTTTCTTTATTAAAATGTTGTTTTAAATGTTTTGAACTTTATTTCATTAATATCTATATTCTATTAAATTTTTGATAACTATTAATATATTTCATTAAAATATTTTTTAAATGTCATTCACTTATATTTATAGCTTTCATTACTAATCTTTTTTAAGGAATCTTTTCAATGTACCACGTATGGGTTTTTGGATGTTTTTTACTAAGGTATTAAAATTGTTATTAATATTTATTTCGTTAACACCATTTACCTATGTCATATGTGTTATTAATTATTAGTATTATTATTAAATTTTTATTATTTCTCAATGAGTTTCCTTATCTTATGTTTCTTGGAATGTTTAAAACATATAAAAACAAAATTATTTTTCCCTATTTTCATAAAATAATTCTTATCATTTGTGGAATATATTTCAATCACTTTCAATATCCTTCAATTTTTTAATACCTAATTTTTTATATAATGAAAATTATACCATCCAAATTATTTTTATTGATGAATTAGGATAATTTTGTTTTATTTTATTTAGAAGATAAAATATTTAAATTTCATAAGTTAATTTTTTCAATAATAATATTATTAAAAAGTAATATTTATTATGTGTTATGTTATTGATTAAATATATGAGGAATATGTTTGAAATAAATATGTGATGGATGGGGAAAATTTATAGATAGCCCCACAAAGCACTGACATGTCTCATGAGACAAAACAAATTGGTATTTCTTAGTATAAGTTGGACTATATAATGAAAATTTCACAAATTAAAGCCTTAATGGTATATGAAATATTCTGGAAGAAGAAATTAATGATATATAAAATTTATTTTCATAAGTCCATGATAGTATGATTTATGATATTTTAATTTTTTAGTGACAAAAAGATCATGACATTTTACATTAATCCCTTAATCATTATAAAATTTATTATTTTTATCCTTTTGGTTATTTATATTATTATCCCTTGACATATTACATATTAATTTTTTATGTGATTTTAGAGAAATATATTAATTTAATAATATATGAAAATAATATTTCTATTTTAATAAATTTTATTAATTTTACGGTTGAATTGTTAATTATTTATGATTTTTTTCTTGTTTTTTATAAAATCCCTTATTAATGGTGATTTTTCCATTTCTTATTTATAAAACATAATGTGAAAAAAATTGGAAAAAAATTACTTCATGTGTAATTTGTTATTTTTGTCACAAATCATATTTTGAGAAAATGAAAAAATTCATATGGGTTTTCATGGTTTTAATGGACAACATGTTTTCCTTCTTTAATGTATCCCTTATTGAGACTATTTATGATCAACCAATTTTTTGAATGATTTTCATAGATCATAAGGATGAGTTGGAACTATTATAATATGTTTCAAGGAATAGAAGATAATGAACTTAAACAAATAAATTCTTTCACGAATTAAATAGAAATGTGATCTTAAGAATCATATCATTAGGTAAACCAATGGACATTATATATCATTATTCCAAATATAATTTAATGGTTTTCCATGTTCTCATTAAATCCAAAAAGATATTGTTTTTATGTAAGAAATTGAAATACTTGATGTTAAACATAGAAATATTGGTTTTTTAAAGTAAAGGATTGTATCCTACAAGATGACATTATCTTTTAAATAACTCATAAAAGCATTGATTTTATGGGAGTAAGAATTCATGATCCATAGTGGAGAATTGAGTTCATACTAATGTTGTAATCACATTCTTGTGTTGTGGTGGTTAATTGTAAAATCAATTAATTATTGATATGTTCACCATGGAATTGAAATGTTATATATGTAACCATTAAATTGAGGGTTCTTGGGTTTTTTATTTTTCTCAGGGTCTATTGTGATTTGAATTCAACTTTATTTTTTATCTTTCTAATTTAAAGGAAATAAATCCAATTTTATCAAAGAATTATATATTATTATTGTCACCATGATTCAACTAAACTCTTATGGTACAATCTGAGTTTAGTATATACCAATTTTTACTATTCTATGGGAAAAATGTTTTAATGGAATAACCAGATATGATAAGACATCCAGATAAATTAAATGGATGTCTTTATAATATAAATACATTTAATTTAAATCTATATAGAGATAAAAAACATATCTCAAATATAGATCAAGTGTATGGGCATTGATTCATTGGGAATCAATTTGTTAGTGGGATACCTACATAATATACTTGATGGTGATGTCATGTAAACCACCCAAAACCATGTAGTAATTATTTCTAAGCATCTATGATGCTGAATCAAATCAATGATTTAATATTTATTAATTTTTTTTATTGATTATGTAAATGGAAATGATGTTTCACCAAAAAAATGTGTGCATAAATTCTTTTATTGGGTAAACATTATTATATAGGATATATGTACACAATAGAAAACTCCTAAAGATATCATGACAGTGAATATAATTATAAGAATATTTCAACCTTGATTTGTTCCATTAGTTTTAGTAATTGATCAAAATGATCACAATGATGTAAAATTTTATAGTGTTTAAAACTCTGTTGTTTTATATGATACATTGAACAATAATAATGAAACAATATAAAGAGTGAAATATAAGGAAATTCTGTTCTAGGAATTGAAAAATCTCATAGTGTAGGATTATCTCAATGAAAAGGAATTTAAAAATGTCTTCACATTCAACACCACCAATATGTAAAAGGAAAATGGATGTTTAGAGATAAACATACACATTTTTGTTTTTAGTGAGGTAAAGGTTAGAAATCCCATTTACAACTATCCAATGATATTTGAAGATAATAATTATGATATTAAACACATGAATAAATTATCAAAGGATATGAAATAAATGATATGATCTTAGTAGAAATTCATAAAAAAATATGAAAAACTTTTATAAGATGATATTTTCAAAGAAAATAACAAACATGAAGTGATTCAGTAATGTAATGTACACAATGATGTTGTTTGGGTAATATTCATATATAAACCATAAATGGAGCACAATAATTGTAAATAATATTATGATGTTGATGCGAAAGATGAATACAATGTGGAGTTAGAGGTATCACTCAGTGAAAATAATGTTCTCATGGGAAAAAAAAGAAGGATGATATAATGAATTATTACTCATAACTCTATAGAAATATAAATAAGAAGATATATATGTGTATAAGGATAAAAATTAAAATTGATAAAATTGAAGTTAAAAAAACTAATGAAACTGTTCGATTATATATTCTTTATTAAGGATATGGACTATATTATAGATATATTTAACAGAAATGTGAAAGATAATTTCAATCATATCAATAATCTAAGAGGATAAAATAAATATTGTATGAAAAAGAATTAATATAAAGATATTCTCGTAATAACCATTATGAAATTGTGAAATTTTATCACACATGCTCTTATAAATGTTATGAGAATCAATGTGATCTAGTAAAGAATTTGAATGATTGTCTTCTAGAAAAATAGACTCACCATAATGAAAAATATTTTTTTGGGATTGAAATAAAAAAAAGGATTTTATGGTTGATGATTTTTTATAAGATCATACTCTATATAGAAAGATTGATTTTGATGATAAATAAATGTATCATATAATTGTTGGAACACAAATGAAGAATTATAAAAGCACACCACATGTTAGCTATTATTATTATAGAATGAGATTACATACATTGTACTTATGATCAATATAAAATAGGTATACCATGGTAGAATATGAATAGATATATATGATAAAATAATTATTATACTCAAAATATTTTTGTTGGATTATATTTTTAGGGTAATTTCTACAGACATGATTCCATACATATGTTATTATTGTTAAAATTTAATATGTAGAAGATTACTCTAAATGGACATAGATAATAAAAGGAGTTATTATTTTGTATCAAAATAAAAAAAATCTAATACCGACATAATGTGGTTGATACATCATATCAAGAGGAGGATATAGAAAATTCCCCACCCAATGATTTGAAACAGTAGACATGGATCAAACACCAATGTCCTGGATGAAAAACATTGTATTGTTATCTTTTAATGAGACGGATCATTAGGGATTATGGATTCTTGATAGTGGATGTACATCCTATATGAATGGAAAAAAGAATAATTTATTGATAATCATGTTATAAATATATATTTTTAATATATTTTGAAATTAGAATTGTTTGATGATTGATATTAATGAGAAATATAAAATTTATAGTAATGATATGAAACAAAAAACACATCGTAGATATTGAATGACTTTTCCACAACATGATTCATGTGATTAAATTGGGTGACACAAATGATGAAATAAATTCAAATTAATATAATCCTATCACCAATGTTATAGATTATAAAATTTATCTATTAGGTAAGTTCTCATAGGATAAATCAACCACATTAGTTTAGAGGAAGAAAATACAATTAAATCCAACAGAGATAAAACTCATCTTTAAAATAATTTTTTCATCTATGATTCTAATATGTATATTATTTGGTGAAGAATGAAAAATATTATTGTAACCCAATACCATTATGTTATTGTACAAACACATGCGACACTTTCTAAAAAGTTAAGAACATTCATATGAGTTATAAGATGATGGATAAAAGGTCAAAAATGATTCTTGGGTTAATTATATTATATTTTGGTTGGAAAATATCACATAAATCAATTAATTAGAAAAGGTATTGTGTTTTATTCATGTATTATTATTGCTAGAATAAATGGTTGATAGTGATTTCTCACAAGTTTTATTTAATAAAATGATATAGTTCTTATTAGATAATGGTGTTAAAGACATTTAGGAATTCAATTTTAATTTTTATTAATAAAAATGGAATGCAGTATATCAAATACCATTTTAAGGATTATCATGATAAGTATCGGATAAGGGATCATGATTTAGCTGGAAAGAGTCCTCCACAGAATAAAATACCATAGTGTACATTACATATTATTAAAATTATTTCTAATAATATTATCATTTATTTATACCTAGTTATTAAAATTTTGACTCATGTAGTGTTAACAATGATATATTTCAAAAATTGAGCTTTATTGTGTATGAGTCAAGAAAATAAATTGTACACGGTGTTGTATTAGATTAGTAAACCCATTAAATACATTATAATATTCTAAAACAAGTGTTTGAATCTTTAAAAATGAAAATATTGAAAATATGAATCTCATATAGTGAAATGGGTATCTATTAAACATATATATTAGTTAATAACATAAAATATTTAAAAATGAGTACTAAATATTTTTGAATACTTCTTTTTTTAATAGGTTGGAGGGAAAGATCCCTTTATTGAAGATCAAATATGGTATCCCCTTTTAACAAATGGGGAAGAGGAAACACTATTATAAACACCATGGATAAGGCCAATAAATACAAAACCAAAGGAAGAGCACTGTGGTCAATGATAAGAAAAAGTCAAAAATGATGAGGAGAGAGTTTAATTGCCCCCGAATGATAATGCAATATTCAGAATGATCAAGATATTTTTCCCCCATTCCATGAATTTACACCATGTTGGCTGCACAACAAGGTAGATCACCCCTCCCCCACACACAAAAATATGGCGTGAGGTCCAGATGATAGATTCCAACACATCCATATCTCAAATGAGCCACCCACCTAACAATTCTTGTAGAGAAATCAAAACATTTCAACCTAATGAAACACAACTCAAGACCAAAATCACCGTACAAGATCAAATCATGGCACCCATCCATCCAAAAATAAGGATAGATGGATGATGATGGGTGTCAACACACACATCCCTCTTTTGAGGCTACCCACACAATAGAGCATGCAAAAACTAGAAATGCCAACCAAATGAAATGAAAAAACATCCAAAACCCAAAAATACATCTACAACTCATCAACCAACTAGTTTCACATACATTAAACCAAAAGGCAGAAAAAAAACAAAAACCATAAGCTCATACTCCACATGAATCTTCGACCAGCTGCTTCAACACCCATCAACCAAAGCCAAACTGACAAGCAATTCAGTCACCAATATCATCGTAGAGGCACCCATAAAACCACCAATGCATGTAGAAATAATCGAAAAGATCTCCAGCCATAACCACATGAAGTAACCAAGCCGCTGCCAGAAAACCTACTTCTCCATTCGATGAAGATGTTGGGTGAACCCCTTGCATCAAATGGAATCTACCTAGAACGAATCCCCATTGCAGACAAAAATCAGTGCATGAAAATAGAGTCATCAAGGGGTGCCTAGATTTAGAGGGGAACTGAGGAAGAAGAAGATCGGTGAAGACACAGGGGATGTCCAAGATGTTATGCGGCCTGAAAGATCACGAGATGGATAAAATCCCTCCCAAAACCATTGAATCACACTAAAGGAATCTGATCAAGACATATCTGAGAGAAAGGAGGATATAAACTCTAATCCATTGATAAAATCAAGCAATTACACGAGTTAATCTTCAATGTGCCAAACTGAAAGTCATACAGAAGGGGAAGGCAAGGAAGGACTCGAAGTCGAAGGAAGAGGATACGAACGGGTGGTTGAGAAAACAACAGAGTCAAAAAAACCTATGTAGGGAAGAACCATTCATAGGTATGGAAGAAAGGAATGAAGAAAACCCTAAACAGAGAGGATGCACTTAGGGTCAGGATCCATGAAAGAAAGGCACCATCCTTTTCAGTTATAGGATGTGTTTGAAGATTTTTTAATACTATTACATATCTATAAAGAATAATGAAATGTGTATAAAATAAAATAGTGATAAAATTATGATTTAATATGATGAGGAATTTATCATACATTGATGTTCACATTGGGATTAATATTTTTTTGAGGAATACATCAAATATGATAAAGTTATAGATATATCAGAAGATGTATGGATGTTGAAAAAAATGATCAAATCAATAAATAGAACATCATTTATGAAAAAACTCTATTACAATAAAGTATAATTAATCCTCTATAACATATTTCAATCTTATATAAATTAGTGAAAAATAGTTCAAAGAGGCCTTAATTAATGGCAGTTGGGTCAATGAGACTCATAAATTTCTTATTCAAATTAATAAGAATCCAACATGGGATATTATATTATAGAAAGAAGATAAAAATTTCATTAGAACCAAATCATATCCCCTTATGAATATTAATACTTAATACATTATTAATGTAAATATTTTATGAATCAGGTGAAATAATTTATCATAGAATAAAGTAATCACTATAGATGTGACATTCTCTTCTAAATCCATTTAGGAATTGATTCAAATTTTCTAAACCATGGTGTTTTAAAGATAAATCAATGTATTGTAATGGGAAATAAAATTATAAATCATCAATGGATAAATTTATTATTAGGTTTATTTCAAACAACTAGAAAGAATTATTTTATATGAAGGAGAATGGCCTATTTTTCTATTAATGAATGCCCAATTTTTCTATTGAAATCACAAAGAGAAAGTTATTCAATTCTAGATAAAAACATTACAACCATGGAATAAAATTTTAATATATTTTACAAGATATATTTTTGAGAAATTAATATGATTGAAGCATAAAGGTTCTCATAAATGATGCTGGAATAATTTTATAGAGATCAAATAAATCACAGTGTGATCAAATTTTGGATTTCATGAGGTTTTAAAAATATAAATGTTAATGAATAATGAATCAACATTCTCCACTAGTATAGAAATTATTCATGGAAGGGATGATATGTTTATATAAAAACTATAATTTGAAATTAATGGGATGAAAAGGGTTCAATTTTATGATTCCATTGATAGGATAACATCAATTTAAACCATGATGAGGCTTGCAATTGATTACTATGGTAATATGGTTAATATGATGTAATGTTTTGAAATATTTATTATGATAATATACCTTTAAATGACCTGAAATAATATTTTTTTATACATTTAATGACCCAAAATAAAAAAAATCCAATAGAATACACATTCATATAAATATATGTAAGACAATATAGATTTAAATATGTCTTGTATTTCCACATTACAATATGAGTTGTTGGGACTTTCAGATAAGTATTAGTATAGTTTATCTAAAAAAATAGACAGCATGAAGTTATTATTATCCTCAAAGATATTTTTTTTATTTTGTATTAATGAATGAAATAGTATTTTATCTAATTGAGAGCTATTGATGTTAGAAAAATTAATGAAACTTAATCAAGTATGCAACTCTTTAGGATGATGAAACATATTTATTATACAAGAGTGTATAAGAAATATACTTTTAAAATATTTTTTTATAATTTTATTGTGATTTTTCAAAGAAAAAAATCAATCCATTACACATGGATAAATACCATTGGGACCAAGTATCACTTCCTTATGGATTTGTTTTAAATTTCTAGTGATGTTTGAGTTTTTGTCTTTGAAATTTTTTTGCATAAATGATGAAATATTCCCTACAAAAGTATATTCTTTAATGAATTTTCTATATGTTAAATATAAAAAAAATTACACATATATAGTTTTGAGAAGGGATCCTCACTCCCAATAAGTTGTTTATCACCACATTAATATACTATATAAGTTGAATAATCTAAACATGTTTAATATATATGTGAGTTATCTCTTAAGAAATAATTTTTTGACTTCATAATTCATACTTATAAACATATAAAAAGTAGTCTTTTGTTTATTAAATAAATGGGTAGTGTCTTAAATTTTCCATGGGGATATACTCAACATTTCTTGACTAAAATGAATTTATCATGGAAGTAATTTGAACTATCCTATTTTCTAAATGAAAATGGGTAATATTAATAACACATGAGAATATGTTAGTGGATATTTCCATAATTTTAAAGTATGGAGTGGGATATATTGATTTTTGTAGGTTTATAGACATTAATTACCATGTGTTTTGAAGAGGTATGATTTTTTTTAGAAAAAGGTGGATTTATGGATAAATAAAATTAACATACTGTTTTATGTAAAACATTAAATTCAGATATTATTTTTCACATAAATCATGGATCATGTAATATTATAGTGCGATTCATGGATACACTCTAGAACTTCACTAATATGGGGTGAATTAGTGTGTAATGGTACATTTTTAATTATTTTGATTCATCCTAAATGTACCACTATAACATGTTAGATTGGTTGATGTCATCACTTTACTCACCTGTATTATGGAATGAAACTAATTGGGGGAGTCTATGTACAATATGAATAACTCTATTTTATTGGTTAATACATTTCATGATTTTAAATTAGAATAGATAATATTCACCATTATAGTAACCATCATTGATTGAAACAAGAATTGTGTAATTTTTAATCATCATATAAGAATATTAAATGACTATCTCTATAAAAGCTCCAAAATTAAACCAGATCCTTATGTTGTTGAGGCAAGGATTATACATTTTACTATGAATATTTTCTTATGATAATATGATCATTTTACTTTTATTCTTCTATGTGAAAATTAGATTTGAATTGGTTTTCTACTTACTATACCCACTCTACTAAAATTCTCTTATACTTCATCATATTCTACTTTCACTTATGGAGGTACACTTTTACTTCTCACTTCTTCTATTTTTTTCTCTATTTTAAAGGAACTACCCTCTATTTACTGATGAAAATAATTTCATAAAGACAACTGATAATGATTTTCGACTATATTCAAAGCTACATTAAATGTAGGATTACATGTTCATGTATCCTATAGAGTATTAACATCCTTCTATAAATTCACATTAAAATATAAAATTAAAATTATATCATCCAAATGTGTTCAATAATTAATAACTTATAACATATACATTTATAATATTAGATCACCCATCACCAATTATTCATTATTAATATGTTTAGAGATACTAAATTTAATGTATTAGTAGTATTTTAGACCTCAACTAATCCATAATGCCAGACCCTCTCAAATCATGGAAAATCTTCAAACTACATCTCCTTATACCATCACCACAACATGTTTTATATCATTTCAAGTATCTTCTCTAGAAAAATTAATTTAATAATTAATTTTTATACATCATTACAGTCGTATTATTCTAAAACCGGTCAAAAATTCATTCAACTAAGCCAACACCAAAATATGTTTTACTCTCACAATTTAAGAATAAAAATAATTGTTGTACATTATCATATATAAGAAGGTATTGCTCTTTATTTTCCTCCAAAAAGTAATATAGGAACATTTTATTCAACAAGAAAATGTATCCTCAATTCATAAAATATATATCAAAATAGTAATAAAAATTAACCATGGCATTGTAATTTACATTTTGATTTGTTAAGAACAACTCTTATTTTTTTTAATATTAATGAAATATATGCACCATAAATGAGAATCTAACATTGAATAATTATACAATGACATTTAACAAATTATATAACATTGATTCATGCCATGAAAACAACATCGACATTACACTTAATCGTCAATATATTAAACAATAATAGATTTAAAATTTAACCCTCCTGAAATTCCTCTTTAGAAATTAAATCAATATTTCCTTACTATATCATGGTATTCATAGCCCCTCTGTGTATATGAGATTTCATCCTTATACAAAGACATAAAAATGATCTTTTCTTTAGTATCGTGACTTTTTTCTCTCCTTATAATATCTTCATAACCATTTCATAAGTGTTCTGGGTGTGGATATGGAACATTAACCCCATTCCCCATCATTGTCCTCTCTTCAACCATTAAATTAATTCCACGCTATTTCAATCATCCCTATAAAATTTAAGTAGCATTTACTCAAAATAGTCCCCATGAAATACACACGATTTAATTTGATTTACTTTTGAAAAAAAAAATCACAAAAAATGCTATAACATAATCTCATCGTTACCTTTAAACTTCTTCATCATAGGTCTCAAAAATGTCCCTAAAAGTATCAACATATTTATAAATTGTTCTTCATTTGAAATATCACCCACTTAATATTTTTTATCATATAATGAGTATAAATAAAATAAAAACTCATTCCACTTTAATATTAATGATTATTGAATAATTTTAATCCAAAATGATCAACATTATCCTCTCAATGAAAAAAATTTACTAATAATAACATGTTTTCCCTAACATTGACATAAATATACTAGTTCACATACACTTGAAACCTCAAGATTTTAATACATTTTGATATCGACACCTATTAAAACAAACATAGAATTAAATTAATATTAATTTTCATCAATGATGACTATTATTTTGTTTCTCAAAATTTTCCCCAAAACCTATTTATAACATGTTTATTCATATATACTTAGTAAAAAATGATAAAAAAAATTAACATAGTGACTTCAATACTTACACCTTTTAAAAACCCTCTCTAAATTAATAATCCACCTATAAAGTATTTATCTCCCATTTAGTGAAACATATATCTCTTTATGCTACCTAAAATATTTTTATCCACCATTTAAAAAAAATATTTAACTACAAAAGGGAATTAACATGTAATAATTATGTTGTTCCCTCCCACTGGTAACAACATCCAAATAAGTGGATGGAGAGGGATTGGATTCATCATACCATAGCTTTCAATGGTTGACATGTGATAATAATCATTCAATATACTTTCCCCGACATGCAACTCTAGAAATGATTGATAAAAATGTTAATCATAAATGTTCTTATTTGAATCCCATTTCTGATTATGAGTAAAATATTGAACATAACATTAGAAAAGGAATATGTTGATGTATCTTTCTTTTTGTTACCATTAACTTATAAATTATCCATTAATTAATCTGATATCCATGAAATAAAATTATCTTTGTTATCATTATCTCCTCAATTCCTTATTCATTAAATGAATTCTTCAAAAAATTTCCTTAGAAGACATTTTTCTCGATCAATTCTAGATTCAACAATCTCTACTGTATTTAGAACATCATTATTTCTCTTGTTAGGAATCTTATTGTTAATATTTTCCCATTTCTTTTATCTCATATGATTTCATGTTTTCATGTTTTTTTTCAAAATGAAATATTGGAATGATCATGATAATTTTTTACAAAATATTACATTACTGGTTACATCATCTGATGACTTCATTTAATTCTAAAAAATGCTTCATTAATAACAGACGTTATTATGGAATATAATTATTCATTAATTCTTCATTATTTGAAAGTGTTATTTCCTTATATATTGGTTCATTACAACACACCACATGGAATTTAATATTACTCATATAAATATACACTTCATCATATTCTTATTGTTTATATAGAATAGATAATTATAAATAAAGGCCAAAATTTATCTTGGATATCTTCTCTCTCTAGTAGATGTACTCGTCTAAAATTCAACCTTTCAAAATACCTTATTAATTCAACATGATATAAATAAACTATGAGATACTGTTGAAATGATATTTTTCAATGTAGATATTTTTCATGAAATTTTATAGTTAAAAAAAATGCATATTTTTAGTACATTTTCTTTTACCACAATAAATAAATTTTTCAATAGTCATTGCATCTGTACTTTTATAAACAAATATAAGAAAATATATGAAGAATCAATTAATATATTTATTTAATGATAATTATGAATTAATTTTTTCAAATCATATTTATTGAAACAACATTAAATTCTATCATTCAAAAACACTATTCATATTCACTGATTAATCTCCAACATCATACATGGAATTAGTAAAATCACACAACAATTGTTTTAATATAATGCTCATTCTATAGATAATATATGTTGATAAATAAATTATCCATTCCAAATAAAGGAAAAATATTTTTTTAAAAAATTCAAATATTTATGAATTATTAATTCTAAAATTCCACTTAATTCAATGAAATCATTAATATCAAAAATTAATTCTCCAATTCAACAAATTTACAGTTTACCTTCTTCAAATATATTCTAAAAATTAACTGAATTTTTGATTCAGGTAACAATTCATCACTGGTTATTGAAATATATTCTTATATCCTCAAATCATATACATTTATTAATTCATTGTACTCATTATTTTATTAAATATATTCTCACATCTACCACTTGAACAACGAATACTATTATTGCCATCAAATGTTGATAAATCATTATATGATTAATATATCTTCCATTTATTAAAATATTATAAATTTCATGACTATGATGAAAAATTCTGTATTTTATAATTCATATAAATCTCCCTTTAATGTTTACATATGAATCCCCTTTATCTTGAATTTTATATTCTTTAATAACTAAAAACATTTAAGTTAAATATTTCCCATTTGGAGAACACTTGAGATAAGGGACATGATAAATTCACACCAAATATCATTAAAGTTATCCTAATATAAATATTCTCTATCAAAATAATCATTATATTTCTAATTATTTATTAAATAAAATTATTTGACCATAGATATCTATTAGATTTTATTAAAAATGAAATCTTCTTCTTCTAGATGCATTTTCTTCTTATCTCATATAATCTATATATGATATGAATGATTTCAAGGGGATGACTGTAAATAAAATAATCCACTAGAGTTGGGAATTTGGAATCACATCTACCCTTTAGGATATAAATTATCACATTTATCACTAATGAATCACTAAATATTTCACCAAATCCCCAATTTATTCTTACCAACTTACTGACCCTTGAAATGAATTCATCAATAGATCCACCTTTAAAAATATTAATATATGTAGACATCAATTCTCAAATTTATAAAAATTTGTTTGGAAATATAATTACATTTATATATATTTTTATGATTATCCCATATTCATTTTTATGTTAAATCCTCATAGCATTTAAAACTATCATCTCTTAAATTAGAAAAAAAATATACTTTCTTCCATGTCCATGAAACTCAAAATTCTATCTAGAGTCCATAGTTAATTAATCTCTTTATATAGTAGGGTTATTTCATTTAGTCTCAATATATAGAGCCTATATAGACAATAAAATAATTTATGGAAATAGTCATTATTTCTAATTATTTTAAATATCCTTAATAAATATGGGAACTACCATTATGTTAACTGAATTAATATTAAAAATCATAGATGCAAAAACACAGAAGAATAAATAAAATATAAAAAAAATCAAATAATTAAATAAGATGGTTTTTTATTTATTAAATAATATATACATAATTAAATTCATAAAAAGATAAAAATCATTTAATGAAGTAAAAAATAACTCATGATCTTTATCAGTAAAATTTAATTGTACTGTATAAATTAATATACACAAAAATTATATAGGTTCACTATGTTTGGTCGGTAAATCAAGGAACAATGGTAAATTTTCATAAAATTACATCTGAAATCAACCATCATCACTTGTTAGTGTGAGTGATATTACTAATAAAATTTCACACATCAAGGAAAGTAACAAAAAGGGGCTCTCAATGTACAAGTATTAACATGAATAGAATTATTATTTAATCCTTTGTATAAAAAAGATCAGTCAATAAAAATTGATACACTAGGTTAATAATCATAGACAAAAACAAAAATGGTATACCATTTACTCGTGATATGAAAATATTTTATTATTATCACCTGATAAGTATAAAGTTAAAAATCGCTATTTTCTAGAATTATCAAGTAAATGATTTTCCATATATCATTGTGAATTTTATTCAAACAATATTAGAGTTATCTTACACTACTTCTCCATAATGAACATTAGTGACTTATTGTTCATCTTTTTAACACTTCACTTCAAATCTAAATTTATTGATATACACCAATATACATTGATACGTATACTCTTTATCTTCTCTCATATTCCCCTCCTCATAATGAACATAATCCTAAACTCTCCCTTTCACATGGAACAATAATTATTCAATAGATACCTTACAATTTTTAATAATTTATTACATGATTCTTTAAATAAAATCCCTTATAAAAATATATCGCATTCTATCATTGTATTTTTATATTTCAAATTCAATTTTCAAACTCAAATTAAAAAAAACATCATTGATAAAATGTTAATAAAATATAGAATAACCTATTTAGAAATTTCATCATCCAAGACCACATTTTTCCATATTTATATATTTAGAGACAATTGAGATTTAGTATCAGTAACCCATTAGCTATCAACTGAGATAGATAATACAATGCATTCAAATTATATAATATATTATTAATATAAATTCATAATAATTTTTCTATATTTTTTTATTTAATTCATTAAACTATTCATTAATAGTGGTTTGAGAACCCATCCCTTCCCCGAACTATGAATTTTATATAATTTTGTTGAGAATCATGAAACATTTCTTTATAAATGTGTTTAATTTTTCAGAGGTGTGATGAGAGTGTTCTTGGGGTTTCGGAAATAGATTCTGGTCTATAAAAATTTGACATATTACTACCATCTAACTGATTTCTATGGTAGTATCCTTAATGGGATTTTGGGTACGTCGATTGTCTAGTGAGTTTAATAGCAGCCATCATGTTGAGGCTGGTGAAAAAAAGAAGGGTTCTTTGTCTCTTTTGTGTGGGGGAAGCCACATAAATTCACCAAGAACCACCCCTACCCTTCTTCACATTTTCTTTATCTCTATATTGGATAGATACCTATGTCAGACATCCTATTATCCTTCTCTTCCTCCATGGGAGATCTCCCAGTATTCATGGTCACTGGAGTTAAAATCTTGTAAGATCATTAGACAACTATATGATTATGAATCATATTTCACTTAATCTTATTATATTTCATTGTAAAGTGGTGTTCAACTAACTATTAATAAAATTATTTATTTTTAGGGGGTTTTATGGTTTCTATATTTCTCCCATTTTAGGGTGCACTTATGACTGATACTCTATGAGTAAGCTATCTGAAGCCTATGGTAGGTGGTCCCTTATTTATGCCTTTCTCCTAGAATTACTTTCTTTGTGGTTATTTTTACGGTCATTCCATCCATACCACATATTGAAAACATTAAATATAAATCATTTAATTATACCTTTTATTTTTAAAATTCCCTAGTTAAATTTCATTATATCGAAGTGTATGTAGGTACCATGGGGAATGTCAAGGTCAGGTATTTTAGCATATATTTCCCAGATTATGTGTTATGGTTTCCTATGAATGAAATTTTCAAATAGTTTTAATATCTTGGATTGATAACCTAAAGTGGTTAAATAGGATATCATTCAATGATTGTGAAATTTAAGTTAAAATTCATGATTCACATGAAATAGAACATAAAAAATCAGAGAGAGTTTTTTTTAATATAATTTAATATGTATTTCAATATCAAATAAAGGCCATAGTGAGTTAATTATCCCATATTAGAATCATATAGTGAGTATGGAAACTCACTTGGTTGATAGAATTGATACCATATGTATTTTAATGGTTAATGTAATAATATTCTATCATTCATGTTTTATAAAATGGGTTTTTATTAAAAATATTTAATTATTTATTTTAATGTTTCATTTGAAATAAAAAGTGATATGGTTATCAAGGATCATGATTTCTTTGTAATATGTTATCTAATAAATATTGATGTGTGTTTGAAAGTGTTGCCTAAAAATAATGTTTTATTTCCCTGATTGAAAATTATTTCTTGATACACTAAATAATTGTAAATTTATTTCTTATATTAGGATGATTGGATGGATTTCCATGGGTTGATTCAGAGTATACATATTGAGATAGAAAAGTGTGGAATTGTTTGAGAGGGCCTTTGATTCCACTAGAGGTATTGCAAGAATTCTTTTCTGTTATAACATAGTTTTCTAAATTGATGTTATTTCTTTGGAATACCTTCAAAAGAATATGGTTACTTATTAGATTCACTATTTTGAATGCCTTTCAATGGTTCCACCTTGTAATTAGTATTGTATATATTTTTCAAAATATAAATATTAATATCATGGAATCTTGCAGGGTACCTTAGTGAATTATAGGAGATGACCACCCCAAATTTAGAATGATTACTTCTGTGTTGAATGTATAAGGTGTAAGATGAGTATTACCATATTTTGATAAAATTTAATGCCAACAATGGTTCATTACAATAATATTTTTTGCTCTGATATATGTAATTCCAATGGTCACCTACATGGAATCATTATGGGGTTTATTTAAAAGAAATTATAGGTAGAGCAACATGGAATGCAATTAATAATTGTGACTATGGTTCCCATAGTGGTATAACTTGGAACAAGAAGATATCTATTATATCTTTTAGATACATATAAACAATACTTGGTCTTAGAAAATTGGTATAACCTTATATTTCACTATAAAGACTAGGATAAAAAGTTTTGTGTTTATTTACACACTATTTATTTATCTTGTTAAGTAATAATTTGTAATTAGAAGAAATTTTATATTCACCTGGCATATTGAATGGTAATTTTATGGATGCAATAGGAGGTTCTCAACAATTTTATACTCACAAATTGATAATGTTTCTATTAAAATTGGGTACCCAAAAATAATTATATTATCTTATAGATATGGTATTAGCCTATGGATTGATATTAATGATTGTTAGTAAGGAATTCTATGATAGAATATAGATGATGGAACCTTGATAGACACATGGCCATCATTGGATGAGTTCATTGATTCTATTTATTTTTTAGGTACATTGAATTATTCATTGTTTATGATGCTTCATGGGGAATCAAGAACTTGTACGGAAAACTTATTATTATTATTATTATAACATCTTGATATTGTATTTAATATTGTTAATTTCCCTAACATATATGATATGGTTATTTTATCTTAAAAAATGTTGTAACTATTTTATTGTTGTTGATACTATAAACCTATGGTTTAGTATCACCAAGGAACCATAAAATGACCCAATTTCTACTTAGTATCCTTTATCATATGAGGAGGGACACATGAGGCCATGTAGAACACTAATATAGAGCACCACTTTAGTGTCTTCCGAGATGGGGAATCAAAAATTGGTATTAGAATCTTTCTTCATTTTCATGAGTATTGTTTCATGGTAGAAAGTGTACTATAACTGTGTCTGATATTTTCATTGATCTCATTACTGTGATTGATCATCCCATGATTAGGGGAAACCCATGATTCTATAGATAATACTCCTTGTTAATTATAATCAGTTTTTAATTTTGTAATCTATTTTCACATTTTAGGAAACATATGATATATTATTTTATTATTCATGTAATTTTTATCTTCGCCTGACATGGAATGTGAGGATGTGTGTGTTCATAATTAATTATAGTAATATATTACCAAGAATATCCGTGATCAGAGGGATACTGATCCTAAAATTATTAATAAAAATAAAACATACAAGGTCAGACATTATAGTAGAGATTACAATGTTAATAGTGATCCACTCCATGCATGTAATCATCCACCAGCAAAAAAATAAAGAGCTCTGAAATATGAAAAATTGTTTGATTCTATGATTTCCATTTTTGACAGGGCATTTTTCACTTGGTTGACCTCCTTGTAGGTGTATGAAACATTCATATTGAGATGAGTGACCTAATCGATACATTCAATCCCGAATATAATAATCTTCCATGGAACATTTTGGGATTGAGATTTCATAAAAATGAATTCACTTTAAATGTTATATTCAAGCTATAATTAGTCCAATTATTCCATACTGCATGTTAGAGAGTGCACATCATCCACCATAACTCTACTTTGTAAGAAGATCCAGTTCCAAAATAGTGATAAAAACAACCATAAACAATTCCATGAGGTGTTTAAAAAATACTCCCACATCCTAATGGTCTAAGAATTATGAATTACACATAATTAATTTTGAATTTAATTCAAGGTGAAATTAGAGGAATATGTATTATAGATTTTGAAAAAAGTTAATGTTTGGTCCTGCCTACCACACCTAGAGTCTGTATGATTTTCAGGTCTATCACAGTAATGCGCAAAACCCATATTTTAACATTTTCCTCTATAAATACCTCTCTATTCATAGAAATAATTTCATCATTGATGGAAGTTACTTGATCTTAGAAGAGTCATCAGTTCTGTGATTTCTAGATATAAGAAAATAGGGACATATCTGATTTAAGAAAAAGGTTTTGAAGTTTATCATTATGTCCATAATTGCTGATGAATTCCATGAAATCATGTAGTAGCCATCCTCCACCATGGTCAATGCTGAAGACCCAGCCTACATAATTCCATAGGGATCGAGCAAACTTACATTTGAGAAAAATGGGTTATACCATTTGTCCGTAAGTAGAAGAAGTAGGAAAATACAATAACCTTTCCTTTTTTAGCTGGTCCTGTGTGGGCAATTTTTTATTCTAGATTCTCTATAGGAATATGTATCTCAATGGATTAATAAATAATATATTGAATTTGGAATGCCATAAAGGTATTATGTTTGAGCTCTGGCTCTCCACATTGTAATACTAGTTTTCATTAAAGTGTCCATTTGAATTTGGCATCCAAACAAGGGTGTACACATCCATAAAAACATAATGATGAATTGTCATCACAACATGCAAGAGAACAAAGTCAATATTTCTCTAAGACCCCATAAAATCACCAATAGTAATTTTAATTCTATTAGGAGGAATGATTATATTCTCATTGAAAGGTCTGTCAAGCCATCAAGTGCTCCAACATTTTAGATCATATTATCAGAACACATTCCATTTAGTGTTCTTCATAATATAATATAAAGAATGCCTAACTAAAGACTAGACCGGTGACCCAATATTATATTTATTACCATCCAACATCTTGGTCTTGAATAATCTTGCTAATAATTCAATAGAAAGATCATTATAGGTTAGGATATTCCATTAAAATTTCCCAATCATGTCATCATTGATGATCCTGAGATATTTGATGTGAAGTCCTCCCAATTTGATAGTTTTAATGAAATATTTCCATTAGACAGTTACTAGTTTCTATTTGTGTATTGATCCTATCTAAATGAAGTTCCTAATCTAGCCTTGCAACTCCTTGTGAGACCTCTTGGCCACCGGTATGCAGAGGAGTAAAAAAATTAGAGTTATTGAAAGTGTTTACAAGGAAATACCTTCCACCTTGAGAAGTCAATTTACCCATCCATATGGGAAGATGATTAAAAATTATATATCTAATGACTCTAGAGAAATGGATTTTGACTATTCCATACAAAATATGGACACCAATATATGTGAATGGAAGGGTCCTTTCATCATTCCAAATATTCATGCAATCTTCTTTTGTCTACCTGAAGTAATCTCGTGACCAAAAACACTGAAATACATACCCTATGAAATAGCCTATCCAACCACTTCCTCATAGTGGTTAAATAGGGCCTTGATAGAAGAGATATTCCCGTGAGAGTCATGTCAAAAAAATATGATGTCATCTTCATATAAGAGATGTGATGGGACATGTTCACCCCTTCCCTCTTTTATTTTTTTATAAAGGACAAACTATGGAAAAAAATGATGAATCTACATAGATAATCATCATATGTAGCATATAAATGACTTCAAATGTGGTTTCCCTACCAAAACCCCTTATACATTGAATGAAACCCCTGGGGGAATCATTGATAAGAATAGAAAATCATTCATATGTAAGAATAGAGATAATCATTTGGAAGAAAGTACTAGAGAAACCAAATGACTTAATAATATTTAGTAGGAATGACTATTTTATCATGTCAAAAGCACTGGATATGTCACTCTTCAGGGAGAAATTCCCTTTCTTTTCATTCTAATTCATAATTTTTACACACTCCGAGGCTATAAACAAACATTTTTGAATGCACCTTCTAGGGAAAAACCCATATAGATTTGGTATAATGTGCTCTTTGAGAATATAACCACTACAAAATATTTCACTTTTTCTAATAGGGGAATATCTGTTGGTAAAAGTGCATTTTTGGTTGGTAAAGCATTTTACCAACATTTATGTCCCTCTTACTAAACTGTCAGTAAAAACTCTGTCTCTAAATGTTTTTGCGACAAATAAAATAGTTCTGTTGCAATTATAATAATACCAATAGATAATATAAGTGTTGGTTAAAATTTTTAGTAATAGGTTCTAAGACAAATTTATCTTTTGGTAATAATATTACTAACCTATAATATTTGTTTATAAATTACATTTAAATAAAAATTATAAATTTTTATTTCTGGTAAAATATCATATTATATTTATTAATTTATCATATATAATATATAATTATTAAATAGTATACTATTTTCACACAGGTTCAAAATTATAAAAAAATAATAATTATATTTATAATGAAATTTAATTCAATATCACAGGATCTATAACAACACCCCCTACAGTGACCCATACTTCACCCCAAACAACGAACCATACCCAACTTTATCCATGTTAGCTATAGCACCAGTTCATGCTAGCTCCAGCACCAACCCATGTAAGAAAGAACACCAGTCCATGCTAGCAACAGAACCAGCACCAGTCCATGCCAACGATAACATCATCACCAGTAACCGCACCAGTCCATGCCAACTCCAGCACCAAAACTAGTGACAACACCAGTCCAGTCCAGTCCATGCCAACAACATCACCAATCCATGCTATCGACACCACCAGTCCATTCCAGTGACAACACCAACACCAGTCCAGCTACAGCACCAACTATGCCAACTCCAGCACCAGTCTAAGACAACTCTAGCACCAAAGATCTAACAATGAAGAACATAGGATCAAAGTAAATGATAAGGGGAGATTATGTAAATAAGAAATTAGAGGGGGTTTCCATCCTTAGGATAACACCAAACTTCCACACTAAGCAGGATCCAGCAGACATGCTGGTAAGAGTTCTAACTCATTCTATCACCAATAATTTTGTTGTTTTGCAGGATAATTCAAACTTTTATTCAAAATAATGTATACAAGTAATTCATTTCTATAATGGAACCAAAGGTGAAGAACATGAATAAACAAATAAATGGTATGTATTACGTATACAATTATTCAATTTGTATAGAATAAATCACCTGGATTTGTGAAAATGGAGTGTAAGGATTGAACATTAATTTCTTTATCATTCAAGATTGTAGGAACAATTATAGGATATGCAAGGTAGTACATGAAAAAAATATAATTGAATAATTATTAAGTTTTATGATATTGATGTAAATAAATGAAACATTGAAACATACAACTATTTCATTTTGCATGAACCAGTTGCATCAATAAAATGGGTTCTGACTGTGAATTTTCATTCAAGAACTCATTTTTTCAATAAAATCATCCCACAGTGCTTGGCTAAGTGTGATGCTGGTGAGCTTCCAAATCTATATTTACAAAGATTAAGTAAATAAATCACTAAATCCCAGGAATTTTGAAACTAGAATGACAAATATATATTTATTCATGCAATAAGAGTAAAATGAGGTAATAGTAAAAGAAACAATGAATGTCTCTGCTAAGATTTTTGCATCATACACTGATAGAATTTAAAATTTCACATAGATTGTGGTTATGTCATGACCCGCCTTCACCGAAATGAGGGAAGGGACAAAATATTTCTAAGCCCTTCCTTCTTTAAGTTGAAGGAGAGATAATGACCCCCCAAGTCCCGCCTCCAGTAGGCCCCAGAATGGCGACTAGTACCAAGGGTATAACATTTTCACAATATGGGAGGCATTACCCTTTTTAGTTAACCAATATTGGTAGAAAGAATGAGTAAACACCAAACACCACCAATTATAGAAAACTCAAGGTAAAAACCAAACTACCTGCATGTTTAATAATAAAACTGAACAAAGTACAAGGACTCCAAAGGACAATACCCAACAGGAAAGGAAAAAGGCTAAGTAGATTCCAACAGTGACCAACAGCAACTCCAACGTCCAGACTAGTAAGGCCTCACACAACCTCCGAAGCCTTCCTAGAAACCTGAAAGTAAACATAGAGTGAGTATACAAAATATACTCAGTAGGAAAACCTAAATCTCTCATGCACAATTGGTGATACATCCTAAAGTCTTGTGAGAAGCAGAAAAAACATCATCTATCAAGGAATATATCCATCCCACCTCACTGGCCATGCTCAAGAAATAACACAAGTAGTAAGGTAATAGTAAATAAAAAAGCATTTGGGTACCCCGCACCACTATTTCCCCCACTAGCTAGCTGCTCATCCTGAACAGAAAACGTCCTGATGCTACCATACTCTTCCTGCCCACACCCACCTGAGTCTCACCACCATCCAAACCCCTGCCCGCACACACCTGGGCCTCACAACCACACATCCCTTCCCGCACACACCTGGGCCTCATCCCGAAGACACCTGGTAAAAACAAACCGTAACCAGAACCCCTGACCGAAAACACCTGGGCCTCATCCCAAAGATTCTTGGGAAAACAACTTGCCCGAAGAGTCCTGGGCTAACAACACACCAATCGAAACCTACCCGAAGAATCTTGGGTGTAAGGTCGCCTCCACCCATCACAGCCGAGGGAAGAGCGAGCAAGAAGGAGAGTAACTAGGGGGAAACACCCTTCCCCATGAAATGGGGTGTCCGACACTAAGTGCCCAACGTGGGTGGGGTGCGACTAAACACAAAACATACAGTTACACATATATAAACCAACACACAACCCAACCTATGGCTCCTCAACAGATAAAAGAAGGTGCCCAAGCACTACTTCCTCAGAAAACTGGCACAGAACAAACAGTTCCCCATTTCCCTATTCAAGTTATTATTTCATAACAGTTCAGTATGAGTTATTCCCTTCAATACTGGGCAACTAACAGGCAAAATCACAGAAGAAACAACAATAAAGCAGGAAGGAAAACCATCAGGTAATTTAAGCATTCACACCCGGTTCTCTTGTAAAGTCACAACAATTAGGGATCAAGTGAGATCCCTCAAAGTACTGGAAACAAAACAAAACCTGAGACACAGCCCCATGTCCCCAAAATCCAGGAGCCAATGGTTTCTCAACAACAAAGGATTCCACCCGAATTCATGTCACAGCAGAGCAACCACACAGCCTCAGATTCACAACCAACGAAAGTATAACAACAGGTGATCCCATCCCCACCTATATCACCCCAGCAATCTAAGATCGTGAAAGAAAGAACCAAACCACCACCACCAACACAAGGAATTCCCTTACAGGTATTTTCAGATTTAAAAGATTTAACACACTCCATGGTTTCAATTCCACTGGGATTTAACCGGAGTTATCATAGAAAAGGGTTGATCTTGGTGCTTTCAATTTATTTAACCGAGTATACGTAATTAACCAATTCCATGTTATGTTTATTTAAACTTCTAGGAGAACTGAGGTTCATTAGTGCATAGAGAAAGACCACCAACGACCATGATTTTCAGTGAGCATAGGCCCGTATAATTCACAAGACATATCAACATAAAAGAGTACAACAGAACATCGATCACACTCCACTTCCTTCTTTAGAAGTCCTTTCATTATCTTCACTAAGTTTGGTTTCATCAATTTCCACAAAGACAAAAGAATACCCACCCCGCATGATGCACAGAAAGGAGAGACGAAGGAGAAAATCCCTACTTGATTGATCAAGGATCGACGTTAAGTCCCCGGGTGGAAACTGGAAATCAGGAGTAGCAGGAACTCCACGGAACGTGATGAAGGAAAACTTCGCGGGGGTACAACTCGTTCAGAGGAAGGGTATTCTGAGCGCAGGATGATAGTGAAAAAGGAACCTAGGTAGAACAGAAGCTTTAAGTCATAAATGTTGAGATACAGCATCCCCAGGACAGTTAAGATATGGATAAAAACTCAAAACTGCAGAAGAAGCGGGATCATGGGTTGACCACGCGGCTAGGCCACCCCACACGTCCAACTTAAAAGTTCCTTGCCCTTCGGGGCGGTTAAAATTGATGCACACCTCCTTAACAAGGATGCGGTAGAGGCGTTTCTGAAAACGCGGTTAAAGGCATGACCAAAACGCATGGTTTTTCATTTAAGGAGGGTACCTCACCAATCATTTAATTAAACACCATTAATGGGATTTAAAACAGGATTAAAGTGGGTCAAAACATGGTTTACAAACCAATTCGCACAAAGGAGGTGCTACTGGAAAACCCGTGGAGAGGTCGCTGGTAGGCTAGGTATACCGGTAGACCAAGCTACCGGTTGGCCGAGGCTACTGGTAGACCGGGGCTACTAGTTGGCCGAGGCTACCGGTAGGCCGAGATACCGGTAGGCCGAGGCTACCGGTAGGCCGAGCTACCGGTAGGCCGAGACCACCGGTAGGCCAAGATACCGGTAGGCCGACGCTACCGGTAGGCCGAGGCTACTGGTAGGCTGAGGCTACTGCTAGGCCGAGCTACCGGTGGGCCGAGCTACCGGTAGGCCAAGGATACCTGTAGGTTGAGGCTACCGGTAGGCCGAGGCCACCGTTAGGAGTCTTAAGCTTCACTGAGAAACTGGGATGACCTTCTAGACCACCCAGAACACCCCAAACATCAAATTATCACCATGTAATGGACCCCAAAACCCCAGGCCATTACATCAGATACTTATCAAACTATTCTCGTCTCCGAGAATATAAGAACAAACCAAAAAGAAGAAAAGAGGGGTCCAAACAACCACCCTCTAAAGATACTTCTCAGGGGAAAACCCCTGAGTTGTTCGAAAGCTGGAACAGAACCCCCCTACATCCAAGAATACTCCCCCAAGATTTATCAACCACAAACATTCAAAACAAGAACAAGAATCACAATGTCCAACACCTGAGTTAGGGAGTCCCTTCCTACATGTCAGGATATTATCCGCTTTGGGCGGAACTGACTCGCCTGCAAGGGTTTAATCGCATCCACATTAATCTATCCTGATTAGCAGTCAGATTTTTCCATCATCACACATTTGGACACATAGATAATAGGGAACAGATCATCTAATATCTAATAAAAACAATCATTTCATATAATAAAGAACAAGTTAAAACATCTCAACAAAACTCAGAACAACAACAACAACAACAAGGAAGTCAAAACAGCTTTGGGTACTGAACGCGTAACTGGGACTCCCGCTCCCAAGTGCTCTCCTCAAGGCCACCATGCCTCCATAACACACGAACCAAGGGGATGGCTCATCCACAAAGCACTTTCTCTTTACAATCCTCGATCTTGATCGGTCGCTCTATGAAGCTCGCATCGTTTTCGACATCCAACTCTCCCCAATCAATTACATGGGAGTCGTCGTGTAGATATCGAAAAAGCTGGGATATGTGAAAGACTTTGTGAACTTTCTCCAACTGAGGTGGCAACGCTAGCTGATACGCCACCTCACCAACTCGTCCCGATACCTCGAAAGGTCTGATGAACCTAGGGGAGAGCTTACTCCCCTTACCAAACCTTCGCTGCCCAAGTCGAGGGGAAACCTTCAAGAACACATGATTTCCAACCTCAAACTCCAAGGGCCTCATCCTACGATCGACATAAGACTTCTTCCAGCCCTGGGCTACCTTCATCCTCTCACGCACGAGCTGAACCTTCTCAGTGGTGCCCTGCACCACTTCTGGCTCAAGAACAGCTGCTTCCCCAATCTCTGTCCAACAAAAGGGTGACCGACACAACCTTCCATACAAGTCCTCAAACAGTGTCATTCCAACAGTGGAGTGGAAGCTATTTTTATAAGAAAACTCCACTAGAGGCAAGTGTCATACCCATGATCCCCCAAAATCCAGAACACATGCCCGCAGCATGTCTTCCAATGTCTAGATCATTCGTTCTGTTTGCCCATCTGTCTGAGGGTGGAAAGTAGTGCTAAATCGTAGCTGAGTTCCAAAGGAATGCTATAATACCCTCCAGACTCGTGAGGTAAACATCATGTCTCGATCAGAAACAATAGATCTTGGAATATCGTGCAACCGCACCACCTCATTGACGTACCTCTAGGCTATGGTTCTCACCGGGCTCGACTCCTTAATCTCCAAGAAGTGTGCTGATTTTTTCAAATGATCCACCACTACCCAGATGGAATTATAGCCTCCTTGATTTCTGGGTAGCCCTGTAACGAAGTCCATCGAGATGTCATCCCACTTCCACTCAGGAACATCTAAAGGCTGTAACAACCCTCCAGGAAAACGGTGTTCATCCTTCACTTGCTGACACACTAGGCACTTAGCCACAAACTCTTCCATCGCCCGCTTTACCCTGGGCCACCAAAACTGTCCCCTCAAGCCTTGGTACATCTTTGAGACCCCAAGATATACTGCTAAAGCTGAGCCATGGAACTCATGGAGAACACCTTTAAGGATTATCTCTGGAACAAAAAGCCTTCCATGGAAAAGCATCCAATGCTGAACATCCTCCGACCATCCCTCAGGAGCATTTCCCTGATAAACACGATCTCGCATCACTTCCACCTCTGAGTCCCCCCACTGAGACTCTTCCACCTATACCACTAAAGAGGAAACTACAGTCATCTGAAACAGACATCCTCTTCCACCTTCCACCCTTGCATCCGAATTCAAGGCCGCTAACTCTTCCATCGCTCTCCAAGCATCTGCAGATTCCCGAACCACTTCCTTCTGCGATTTCCTACTCAGGGCATCAGCCACAAAATTTCCCTTTCCATTAGTATAAGAGATCTAAAAGTCATAATCTTGGAGGAACTCAACCCATCTCCGCTACTGCAAGTTCAGATCCCACTGGGAAAATACATAACGCAAGATATTGTGATCTGAGAATACCACAAAGTGCTCTCCAATGAGATAATGCTGCCACAACTTCAATGAGAACACCAAGACCACAAGCTCCAGATCGTGGGTGGCATAGTTACGTTCATGAGGCCATAAATTCCTAGACCCATAAGAGATCACTCCTCACTTCTGCATCAGTACACATCCCAACCCAAGGCCAGAAGCATCACAAAACACTTCAAGCAACACCCCTTCCTCTGGTAATCTGAGTACTAGAGCACTAACCGGCTTCTCCTTTAGGTAGCCAAAAGATATATAGCACTGGTCGCTTCACACGAAGGCCTGGTCCTTCCTAGTCAAAGCTATCAACGGAGCCACAACTCGAGAGAAGTCGGGAACAAACCTCCGGTAATAGCTTGCCAAACCCAGGAAACTACGAACTTCCTCCACATTCTTGGGTGATGCCCATGAAACGACTGCCTTGACCTTTGAGGGGTCTACTGATATTCCCTTCTAAGACACTACATGTCCAAGGAAATGTACTTATCACGTTAATAACTTGAAACTTATACAGTTTCCAATAAAGATAGTGGTGTCGAAGGACTCCCAAAACTGCCCTAAAATGCCCAAAATGATCTTCCTCTAATCTTGAGTAGATAAGGATGTCGTCGATGAACACCACAACAAACTAGTCCAAAAACTCTCAGAAGACAGAGTTCATGAGTTTCATGAACATATCTGGTGCATTTCTAACTCCAAACGACATGACCACGAACTCAAAGTGGCCATATCTGCATCTGAAATCCGTCTTCGGGATATCACCTTCCTTCACTCTCAACTGGTGGTATCCAGACCGCATATCGATCTTAGAGAACCAACCTACCCACCTCAGCTAGTCTAAAAGATCGTCTATCCTCGGGAGGGGGTAACGATTCTTGACCATCACCTAATTCAACCTCCGGTAGTCTATGCACAGTCGTATACTACCATCTTCCTTATTTACGAACAAAACTGGAGCACCCCACGACGACACACTGGGTCGAACAAAGCCTTTCTCCATCAGATCATCAATCTGAATCCGCAACTCCTACAACTCAGAAGGTGCCATCCGATAAGGAGCCATCGAGATTGGGAAGGCATCGGGCTATAAGTCTATCCCAAACTCAACGTCACGTTGAGGGGGTAGAGTGAAAACCTCATCGGGAAAGACATCAGGGAATTCTCTTAAGACCTCTAGGAAATCCATTATTCATGCGTCCGTCGACTCCACTGACACGCCATCTAGCATAGAAAGGAGTGGATCTACGTGTCGACTCCCTATATGATAACTCCACTCCCCAAAAAAATCCACATGCCATCCATCCTCATTGGAGAATTCAATCCTTCTCTGATAGTAGTCGACAATGGAATGCATGGAGAATAACCAGTCGATGCCTAGAATGACATCGTATTGCTGCATCTGTAATGAAAGAAGGTCTCCACTGGACTGATGTGGTCCCAAAATCAGTCTACATCCCCAGAAAATGTAAGATACACTGGTCTGACCCCCCAACTGGTGTTCTAAACACTAGGGGCACAAAAAGTCTCTCGGCATCCAGACCCAGAGCATGGGCTAATCCGGGCATAACAAAGGAGTGTGAAGCTCCCGAATCAAACAAGGAAGAAACAAGAGTGCTGAATAAATTGATCATACCTCGAATGACCTCTGGTCCCACCAGAGCTACTAACTTGGCGGTGTGCAACTATCCACGCCCAGCTCCTATGCCTCACTGCTGTTGACCACCTCCCCGACCACGCCCTGGTCATGGTCCCTGAGGAGCACCCTGGTGTTGGTCTCCTCCCGCAAGGTCATCCCTTAGAGGACCAGGGGCCTGCTGCTGCGGCTAGAAAGGCCTCACCGGTAATGGATTCTGCTGAGGTGGGTGCTGAAACTGACCACCTCTACCATGTGGAGCTCGAGTCAGACACCTACTCTGGACGTGCCTGAAAACTCCGCAAGAGAAACACTTCGTTCTTGGCCCTATAGAAAATGGGCGAGGTCCAAAAGCTCGGGGATAGAACTGATGAGGCCTAAACCTCTCTTTTCGAAACCTGGAAGGCCCTGTCGCTGGAGACCTACTGCTGACCACCTTCCCCTTTGATGAACTCTGCTGGTTCCCTTCTCGTGGTGTGCCTCTCTTCGAGTGCATCCTCTCTACTATCTCGGCCTTCTTCTGTACTGCTAGGTACTTCAGAAGAGTGAAGGGAGTGACAACATACTGAAGAGAAGGATAGAGTGACTCCTCTAACCGTCTTTCCAGAGACTCCTCATCCAGAAAGAGATTAGGGGAAAAGTGCAAGAGATCTTTGAACTTGATCCCAAGCTCCCTCACTGACATGCTTACCTGCTGAAGGGAGAGTAACTACTATCTCTTCTCAGCCTTTTCCATAGAGGAGAGGAATTCCTCATGAAATTCCTTCTCAAAACTGGCCCATGAAACCTCTACCTTTGTCTTCTCTCCTAGGAAAAGCGTCCACCACTGACGCGCTGCTCCTCTCAGCTAACTGACGGCCAACGGAACCCAGTACTCCCTCAGATCAAGGATCAAAGAGAAGGTGATGGCTAGATCCTCGAGCTATCCCTCCATTACTGAGTCATAAACGCTTCTCTCATACTTCTCAAGGGTTTGTCGCTGGAAGGAGTGCAGAGTCCTCTGCCACAAGTCATCCTCCTCATCTCGGTCAACCCTCTTCTAGTCAACTTCCTCGATCCGCTGGGCCTCAACTGCCCAAGTCGCTCTTGGATTACGTCCGGGTGCCATAGATGCAAGGTAAACAAATAATTCCTAAGCCCGAGTAGAAAGGGAAATTATTATTATTATTATTATTAAATTTGTCTCCCCAAGGTGCCCCAAATAAATTAAAACATAATTAGTATGATGCATGTAACTTCCCTAGGGTCTCTACCGTGCACGAAATGTTGTCTCGCTTGGTTGTTTGATAGGATCAGAGTCCTTGTATCGGATCACAGGGTCCCCTAAAATCCCGTGTCCTAGCTGGTCCTCCCTGGTATATTTCACGAACCAAGATCACCAAATTTTTTTTCCCTACCATTAGATGCAATCCTCACTGTTCCTAAATCCAGACTCCATCCTATCCCTCAACCTCCTCTCTGATACCATTCTGTCACGACCTTCCTTCACCGAAAGGAGGGAAGAGACTGCAGATTGCCAAACCCTTCCTTCTTTAAGTTGAAGGAGAGATAATAACCCCCGAGTCCCGCCTCCAGTAGGCCCCGGAGTGGCGACTAGCATGAAGGGTATAACATTTTCACAATATGGGAGGAATTTCCCTTTTTAGTTAACCAAGATTGGGAGAAAGAATGAGTCAACACCAAACACCACCAAGTATAGAAAACTCAAGGTAAAAACTAAAATACATGCATGTTTAATAATAAAACTCTACAAAGTACAAGGACTCCAAAGTAAAATACCCAACAAGAAAGGAAAAAGGCTAAGTAGAATCCAACAGCGACCAACAACAACTCCAACATCCAGACTAGTAAGGTCCCACACAGTCTCTGAAGCCCTCCTGGAAACCTAAAAGTAAACATAGAGTGAGCATACAAAGTATACTCAGTAGGAAAACCTAAAGATCTCATGCACAAGTGGGGAGACGTCCTAAAGTCCCATGAGAAGCAGAAGAAACATCATCTATCAAGGAATCTATCCATCCCACCTCATTGGCCACGCTCACTAAATAACACAAGCAGTAAGGTAATAGTAAAGAACAAAGCATTTGGGTACCCCACACCACTATTTCCCCCAACAGCTAGCTGCTCATCCCTAATGGAAAACATCCTGACACTACCATGATCCTCCTTCCCGCACACACCTGAGCCTCACCACTATCCACACCCCTTCCTGCACACACCTGGGCCTCACAACCACACATACCTGCCCGCACACACCTGGGCCTCATCCCAAAGACACCTGGGAAAAACAAACCATAACCAGAACCCCTGCCCGAAAACACCTGGGCCTCATCCCAAAGATTCTTGGGAAAACATCCTACCAGAAGAGTCCTGGGCTAACAACACACCAATCGAAACATACCTGAAGAATCTTGGGTGTAAGGTCGCCTCCAGCCATCACAACTGAGGGAAGAGGGAGCAGGAAGGATAGTAACTATGGGAAAACACCCTTCCCCATGAAATGGGGTGTCCGACACTAAGTCCCCAATGCGTGTGGGGTGCGACTAAACACAAAACATACAATTACACATATATAAACCAACACACATCCTAACCTATGGCTCCTCAACAGATACAAGAAGGTTCTCAAGCACTAATGCCTCAGAAAACGGGCA
This sequence comes from Viscum album, assembly GCA_963277665.1. Classification (NCBI taxonomy): domain Eukaryota; kingdom Viridiplantae; phylum Streptophyta; class Magnoliopsida; order Santalales; family Viscaceae; genus Viscum; species Viscum album. The sequence goes on along the minus strand of OY728166.1, from coordinate 986,365,228 downwards.
CACAACAAAGAGTTCCCCATTTCCCTATTCAAGTTATCATTTCATAACAGTTCAGTATGATTTATTCCCTTCACTACTGGGCAACTAACATGCACAATCACAGAAGAAACAACAATAAAGCAGGAAGGAAAACCATCAGGTAATTTAAGTATTCACACCCGGTTCTCTTGTAAAGTCACAACAACTAGGGATCAAATGAGATCCCTTGAAGTACTGGAAACAAAACAAACCCCGAGAAAGAGCCCCATGTCCCCAAAATCGAGAAGCCAATGGTTTCTCAACAACAGAGGATGCCACTCGAATTCGTGTCATAGCAGAGCAACCACACAACCTCAGATTCACAACCAGAGAAAGTATAACAACAGGGGATCCCATCCCCACCCATATCACCCCAGAAATCTAAGCCCGTGAAAGAAAACAACCAAACCACTACCACCAACACAAGGCATGCCCTTGAAGTTATTTTCAAATTTAAAATATTTAACACACTCCATGGTTTAAATTCCACTGGGCTTTAACCAGAGTTATCACAGAAAAGGGTAGATCCTGGTGCTTTCAATTTATTTAACCGAGTATACATAATTAACCAATTCCATGTTACATTTATTTAAACATCCAGGAGCACCGAGGTTCATTAGTGCACAGAGAAAGACCACCAACGACCATGATTTTCAGTGAGCATAGGCCCGTATAATTCACAACACATATCAACATAAAAGAGTACAACAGAACATCGATCACAACCCCTTCCTTCTTTATAGGTCCATTCATTATCTTTATTAAGTTTGGTTTCATCAATTTCCATAGAGACAAAAGCATACCCACCTAGCATGATGCACAGAAAGAAGTTATGAAGGAGAAAATCCCTACTTGATTGATCAAGGATCGACATTAAGTCTCCGCGTGGAAACTGGAAATCAGGAGTAGCAGGAACTCCATGGAACGTGATCAAGGAAAACTTCATGGGGGTACAACTCGTCCAGAGGAAGGGTATTCCGAGTGCAGAGTGATGGAGAAAAAGGAACCTAGGTAGAAGAGAAGCTTTAGGTCATAAAGGTTGAGATATAACATCCCCGGGATGGTTAAAATATGGAGAAAAACTCGAAACCACAGAAGAAGCTGGATCGTGGGTTGACCACACGGCTGGGCCACCCCACACATCCAACTTAAAAGGTCCCCTCCCTTCGGGGTGGTTAAAACCGATGCACACCTCCTTAAAAAGGATGCGGTAGAGGCGTTTCTGAAAACGTGGTTAAAGGCATGACCAAAATGCATGGTTTTTCATTTAAGGAGGGTACCTCACCAATCATTTAATTAAATTCCATTAATGGGCTTTAAAATAGGCTTAAAGGGGGTCAAAACATGGTTTACAAACCAATTCGCGCAAAGGAGGCTCTACTGGAAAACCCGTGGAGAGGTCACCGGTAGGCTAGGTATACCGGTAGACCAAGCTACCGATTGGCCGAGGCTACCGGTAGTCCGGGGCTACCGGTTGGCCAAGGCTACCGGTAGGACGAGCTACCGGTAGGCCGAGGCTACCGGTAGGCCGAGATACCAGTAGGCTGTGGCTACTGGTAGGATGAGGCCACCGGTAGGCCGAGGCCACCGGTAGGCAGAGCTACCGGTGGGCCGAACTATCGGTGGGCCGAGCAACCGGTAGGCCGAGGCGACCGGTAGGCCGAGGTGACCGGTAGGCCGAGGAGACCGGTAGGCCGAGGCTACCGGTAGGCCGAGGTACTGGTAGGCCGAGGCCACCGGTAGGCCGAGGCTAACGGTAGGTCGAGGCTTCCGGTAGGCCGAGGCCACCGTTAGGATTCTTAAGCTTCACCGAGAAGCTGGGATGGCCTTCCAGACCACCTAGAACTCCCCAAACATTAGATTTTCACCAAGTAATGTAACCCAAAACCCCGGGCCATTACATGTTACCTCTAAACATCCATTGATATCAAGAATAGTTTTTCTTGACCTATTTTTGCTTCCAACTTCAATGCACCTGCACCTTCTTTGTTTACCTTTCATTCAATTATCAATGTTTTAAATTATGTGTTCAACAAACTGTGACATGAATTGGTCACCCGATTCATGCCCAAATAAATATATTAAAGAATAAATAGTGTTACAATACATGCATTTAATGTAATGACCATACACCATTATGTAATCAAGGGTGAAACAATATGAGGAAATAATAAAACTGAAAATCAAGCTCACAGTGCCTCATACCTACCTGAAAAATCTCTACTTATACCAAGAAATCACCTCATCCAATAAGGGTAGAAACTCCAAGATAGAACCACCACCTCAAATGCAATGATCTGCAACCTCTAGGAGACACATTAACCAGAGCACTGAAATTCATCAAACAACTTAGGTGATAACATTAATGATGGAGAGAAAACAACATAAGTGAGCACTGCCTAGATAAAGCACCGCGTACTAACAAACCAAAAATTCAAACTCCCATCAATTGTATAATATCAGTGATGATCTTCTATATTGCTGCATGAATACAACACTCATTAAATGCACATAACCCAAATATACAATAAAAGAAAGTGTATAAATTTAATAAGGTTCATTGTTTTCTTTGTATTTAGTATTCTTGGCTAGACATTCATGTATTGGATTAGGGGTATGTGATTGACTTTAGGATTCTATGGAATTTAAACACCAAATTTTTTATTATTCATGCTTTGATAGATAATGATATCAAATTTTGATGAAAGTTTAATTGATTCAATGGTGAGTGTGAGAAAACAAGAGTTAAAACATCAACTGTGCACTAAAGCATCAATCAGTGAATCCTAATGAATGAGAGTTCAAGGGGTGTGGTGACCCTAAAATTATAGAAATTTCACTTAACCATTGCTTCTAGAAGACAAGAGAAACCTAATGGGGACTCTTGATTGTATTATTAAGTTCTTTGATACCATTAGAGTGTATTTTTGGGACTATGTGTGTAACATCCCAAGTAAGTAAATGAATAATAGATATTTTTATCTATGTCTATTAATGATTAAGATAGTGTTATAGAGGCTTAAAATGAAAATAAATACAATCTTATGCATGGAATACACTAATATTCTTAAAAGATTGTTTTAGTGCCTTTTGATGGCAAACCATTTTTGAATCTATATTTTGACAATTTTATAAACTATGTTTGTCAAAATAAACTTATTCTTTATGATTGGGACATCAAAATTTACCTTGTGTGAATTTTTGGTATTTTTCTGACAATGTTCATTTTTTAATGAATAGTGAAAAATACTGCATTTTACATCAAAACTGCTTTTTAATCTAATTTATTTATATGATTAGATTATGTTTTGAATTGGTTTTGAAGTGAAATTAGAATATATTTTTACCATTTTATCCAATGGTGGTCATTGGAATCAATTTTACTTTGAAATTAGACTTAAACTGGTGTCAATCTTTTGATACTTATTGTTTTGTAAAAACACGCTATTTGCTCTGGCAGCGGGAATTAATTATTAAATTAATTAATGTGACTTATATGATTTGAATTTTTTAAAATGGAATTCATTTTTGAATTCGGAATATCAAATATAGCTTAGGGTGAATTTTTGGTAATTTTCTGAAAAACTTCAATTTTTGATGAATAGTGAAACCACTAAGTGGTAATCAAGCAAACTGATTTTTCAGTTAAATGAAAGTTTACCACTAATGTGTATTGAATTTTGAAAATCCGACATACATGGTTGTCATTAAGAAGTAAAATGTGGTTCAATGAGATTAAAATAATTTTTTGGTGGATAGTAACTTATTAAGTTTTTAATCGCGATTAGTGGTAATTAGTGTAGTTTAAGGTATAAATAATGCTTTAATAATATGAAATGACCTAGACACATGTCCCAACCTTATTGGTTGTGTCATGGCCGACCAATACAAGCCATGGGTCAACTTGGGGACCCCATGGAGACACTTTGGTTTGGAAATGACATAAATAACTTTTTATTAAATGTTAAAGTAAAAATGACACAAACAAGAGATGTTTTACGAAAACAATTTTTACATGGGGTTATAAAGATCATATTTTTGATTATAAATAGTCATTGGAAAGATAAAAAGATTTCCTACATCATAGTATTTTTTTATGATTTTAGACATTAAATAAAGTAAATTATTTATGACATAATAATGATGTAGCGATGACATCATTATTTGACGATTTAAATAAAATGGAAAGATAATGTAAAATCTATGAACTACACATGTACAAAACCAATTGTATGAGTGGATTTAGAACCCTTATCACCTTATCCACGAATTATATCAATGTGGGACCTTTTGAAACCGAAGCACATTTTCAAATAAAGTAATATTTCTTTACTTTCCAAAAGTGCCCCTCCTCTCCTCTTATAAAAGGCCCCCACCTCTACCTCATTTCACACACTCCTCAAGCCTTTGGATCGGCAAACCCCTACCCATTTACTCTCTCCACATCCCTCTACTCATCCTAGAGGATTCACTTTGGGCAGAATCCTTTCAAAGGAAGCCTTTAGGCTCAAATCAAAAGGAGTTACACTTTTTAAGGTAATTCATTCTCTCATGTTCATTTGTTTTATTTTGCTTCTCCAACCCCCTAAACTCTTTTTATTTACTTCTTTTGTAACAAAACAAGTATCTTCAATATACTAGGATGTTTTTATAAGATATATTTGAGCTACAAACTCACACAACTACATCAAATGGTTAAAGAACATACGGTTTCCGTGGATGGCGAAATTCTGCCTCCCGAAACGATGATTGTTCAATACTCATTTAACACCTTCAAAGGTGGAAATTATGATGTCACTATTTTTATATATGATATATAATATGTTTATGTTTTCCTTAAGCTTCTTTTTTTTCATTTTGGGCATACCTTTATGGTTTCCATTATGGGTAAACACGATATCTTCATTTTAGGAAGTGCGGACTACCGCCCCCTCAAAGTGATTTGATTCGTTAAATAACATATGTGGGACATATAAAGGATGGAACTATGATATTATATATGATATTATACTGGAATTATAATATACCTTTATATCATTATGATTACATTCTATAAAATATGAAATAGAAATGAAAGCAGCGTTCATGCGTACGTACGGCTTACCGTCTCCATGAACAGTGCATTTCATTTCTTACCTCTAAATGATTATGTAATATTATAAATGCAAGTATGTACTGGATATATATGACATATATGATATCTACATCATGAATACCATTCTGGATATAATGAACCTTTGACCAAATTAACAACATGTAAGTGTAAGAAGTCTATTTTTGACTTAAGAACCAAATACCGACAAAATGAACATTATTAACTTAACTGATTACATGATGTTCATAACATGGTATAAAAGGAATAATGAACATGAAAAAGATTCATAAGAAAGTAGATATTAACTCAAGTTTACTATTCAGGAGATTAAAGAACGGTCGGGTCAAGTCGGATACGAGGTATGGGACTTTGTCTCAATCTCCTTTCATTGAGGCATATTTTATTTTATACACAACTTTCTTTTATACGGTGTATAAACCCCCTTTGAATTTTACGTTTATTCAAAAGGAATATTTTTTATACGAAGCGTTTACTAAATGACAAAAGGGAATGTTTTTGTCGTACGTATGCGGCGACAACGACTTCTCCGCCGTCGTGACCGTTATTTGAGTTTCGGCTTCCTCTACAAGCCATACCTTTTTTTAAAAACGAAAAATAAATACCATGTTTTACTTTGGTATTGAAAATGGTTTTCATAATGTTTTTATTATATAAATGTGTTGTATTGATATCTCGTGATTGAAATGTGGAAATGTTATGTTTCCTTTATGCATGTTTTATGTGATATGATTATGTTATGGTTCTTGGGCATTATTACGAAGACGGGTGGTTCCGTGATAAACTAAGGGCGGGTGAGCCCGTTATAGCTCTCCAATGCATTGGGTAACGCGAAGGAGTGAAACGTTAAGGTTTCTCCGAAGAGATTTTAGGGAATATACTGTGATGGGTATTCCAAACGTAACCAAGAGGGTTACTCCCTACATAAGAATGTTATGAATGCCTCAAGTTACCTTTATGTCTTATGATTTCTATGATTTATTCATGATTTTATGAGGTATGTTAAAGTGACTATGTTTTATGGGTAAAGTATAATTTCATTCTTATGTATATATGAACTCATGTTTCCTTTCCATGTTTTTTTTATAACCCATACTGAGTTTTTATGCTCATCCCAAGTTTTTGAAATGTTTTTCACAGGTCAAGGGAAAGGTACATGATAAGATGATAGAGTCAAGGATGTGTCAAGAAATAATCCATGTTTTATTTTAAATGTGTTTCCATTGATGGGAATTAAGAATACTATCTTTATGTAACCACTTTGTTTATATGTGGAATGTAATGCATGTTTTATGATCTAATTCTCTAAAACTCTAAACCCGAAAAGATCCTCAATGTGTAATCTTGTAATAACTCAAGATTAAGTAAGGTTTAAGGCTGGGGCCTTATAGTTGGTATCAGAGGTCAGTTTAGATAACTTTAGGAGTTGGAATTCTATTAAATGATTATCCAAAAATATATTTTTTGAAATAATATAGCATTTAAAGATTACCATGTTGCTTCATCTAAGACATGTTTGTTCAGAATGGTTTTCCGCAGAGGAAACAGGGAAGCAGTGCTAGGAAGGCATACAGAAGGAAATAACCTTCCGAATCAGCATCCAGAAATGGTCGGAATTGGAACTGAACAGTTTGTTGTAGTAATGGCGTAGTTGACTCAAGCGATAAATGGCGGTGGTATCCATGCACGAGATCAGCCAGAACAACCGCAGAGGAACATGTCAGTGGTGGAACATTTCATGAGGCAACATCCACCATCATTCAGAGGATCATCTGACCCTGTGCTAGCTGAAGGGTGGATTAAAGCACTGGAGAAGATTTTTGATGTCATGGGGTGTTCAGACAATCAAAAGGTTAGTCTTGCTATTTACCGTTTGGAGGGTGAAGCAGATCAGTGGTGGTCTATGGTTAAAAATATCTGGGACGCTGATGAGATTGATTCTCTTGACTGGGATGAATTCAAAGGTATGTTTCTTGAGAAGTATTTTCCTAAGGCTATTCGACTTAGGATGGAAAAGCAATTCTTGGAATTGAGGCAAGAGGAAGACTCAGTGGCTGCCTATGAAGAAAGGTTCACTCGATTGGCAAGGTATGCTCCAAATTTTATCCGGGACCTTGATAGTAAAATCAATCGTTTCTACTCAGGATTAAAGCCAAAGTATCGAAGGGAATTAGCTTCTCGTGAGTTTAAAAGTTATGAAAAGCTTGTTCGATGTGCTGAGAAGGTGGAAATGGAGTTTGCCGATGACCAAGTTTTCTATAACAACCAGCAGAAGAAGAGACCGAGGTGGCAGGAGAAAGGTAATAATTCTTCAAAAAAGTCTTATGGTAAGAGAACTAAGTTTCCAGTTTGTGATAAATGTGGAAAAAGGCATGCTGGGGAATGTCTTCTGAATTCTGGGAAGTGCTACCGATGTGGTAAGATGGGACATAAGGCTCGTGATTGCACTGAAAAGGATCAAGTTGAAGGTAGGAACGAATTTGATTTACAGTTAGTGAAATGTTATAAGTGCAATGAGATGGGTCACTATGCAAACGAGTGTCCGAAAAGGAGCTTGAGTGATGGGAAGCAGTTAGACTACAAGCAGAAAGGGGTGGTGAAATCCTTTGCAACTACTTCAGCAGATGTCGGGCCATCAAATGAAGTTGTATCAGGTACTTTGTTTGTTTTTTCAGATTATTCCAGTGTGTTGTTTGATTCGGGGTCTACACATTCTTTCATCTCTGAAACCTTTTCTAGTAAAATGGGAATACCATCTCAAGAAATGACTCCTGAACTTTTCGTAAAAACACCTGGGGGAAGTGTCGACGCAAAAAGAATTTATAAGAATCTTCCTATCCTTATCTGTGGAAAGAACCTACTTGCAAACCTTATTGTTCTACCTCTAGTAGAGTTTGATGTTATCCTGGGTATGGATTGGCTCTCTATTTACCATGCTAAGATTGACTGTAGAGCTAAAGAAGTTTCTTTTCAGAAAGACTTTCAGTTTGTTTACAGGAATGAACCCTTACTTTTGATAACATATCAAGAGGCCGAGAAACTTGTAAAAGATGGAAATGAATGTTACCTTGCACATGTCGTTGAAAATAAAGGAACTGTTCAGATTAATGATGTGCCAGTGGTAAATGAGTATCCTGATGTTTTTCCTGATGAGTTGCCTGGAATAATGCCAGATCGGGAAGTTGAGTTTACTGTTCACTTAGTTCCTGATGCTAAGCCAATTTCAAAACCCCCTTATCGAATGGCACAAATTGAACTTTTAGAGTTGAAGGAGCAATTGCAAGATTTATTAGAGAAAGGTTTCATTAGACCTAGCACATCACCATGGGGTTCTCCTGTTTTATTTGTTAAAAAGAAAGATGGTTCTATGAGACTTTGCATTGATTATAGAGCCTTGAATAATATCACTGTTAAGAAAAAATATCCTTTGCCTCATATCGATGATTTGTTTGATCAGCTCCAGGGAGCTCAGTTTTTTTCAAAGATTGACTTGAGATCGGGGTACCATCAGCTGAAGGTAAAGGAGGCATATATTCCGAAGACCGCGTTCCGTACGAGATATGGCCATTATGAATTTGTAGTAATGCCTTTTGGGCTAACCAATGCACCTGCTGTATTCATGGACTTAATGAATAGAATTTTCCATGAGTTCTTGGATAAGTTTGTGGTGGTTTTCATTGATGATATTTTGGTGTTTTCTAAAAGTAAAGAAGAGCATGAAAGAAATTTAAGGGTTATCTTTCAAACCTTAAAAGAAAAGAAACTGTATGGGAAATTCAGCAAGTGTGAGTTTTGGTTACAACAAATTTCTTTCCTTGGTCACATTGTTTCTAAAGATGGAATAACTGTTGATCCTGAAAAAACAAAAGTTGTGGAAGAATGGCCAAGACCCACAAATGTAACCGAGATTCGTAGCTTCCTTGGTTTGGCGGGCTATTACCGAAGGTTTGTTAGAAATTTTTCACGGTTATCTAGTCCAATGACTAAGCTAACTCGGAAGGGTGTTAAGTTTATCTGGACAAAAGAATGTGATGATTGTTTTCAGGAATTGAAAAGAAGATTGGTGAATGCTCCAGTTTTGGCACTACCTTCTAGGAATGGTGAGTTTGTTATATACAGTGATGCTTCATTGAAAGGACTTGGTTGCGTCCTAATGCAGAATGATCAGGTAATTGCTTATGCTTCACGACAGTTGAAAACTCATGAGGTAAATTACCCTACACATGATTTGGAATTAGCTGCTGTTGTTTTTGCTTTAAAAATTTGGAGGCATCATTTGTATGGAGTAAAGTGTGAAATATATACCGATCACAAAAGTTTAAAGTATATATTCACCCAGAAAGAGTTAAACATGAGACAAAGGAGATGGCTGGAATTAATCAAGGATTATGATTGTACAATTCATTACCATCCGGGAAAAGCAAATAAAGTGGCTGATGCTTTGAGTCGAAAAAGTAATGCTTCATTAACAATGTTGCATTTGGAACGTGATCCTTTGGTTAACGATTTGATGAACTTTTGCATAGAAGTTGTTGGTGCAGGAAGTCCTTCTGTTTTGTTTCAGGTATCAGTGAGATCTTCTCTATCAGATAGAATCAAGCAGGCACAGAAGCAAGATAGTGAGTTGCAGAAAAAGGTAGAGCTGGTTCAGAAAGGTAAGTTGCCTGAATTCAACATTGATAATGATTGTGTTTTGAGATTTGGGAAGAGATTGTGTGTGCCTTGCGATTCACAGTTGAAGAGAGAGCTGTTATGTGAAGCTCATAGTTCTCCGTTTTCAGTTCATCCGGGCAGTACTAAGATGTATAGAGATCTGCGGGAGTATTACTGGTGGGGTGGAATGAAAAGTGATATTGCTGATTTTACTGTGAAGTGTTTGACATGTCAACAGGTTAAAGCAGAGCGGCAGTTACCGAAAGGGATGCTTCAACCTTTACCAGTGCCAGAGTGTAAATGAGAGAATATATCCATGGACTTTGTTGTTGGATTACCGAAGACATCTCAAGGTAATAATGCAATCTGGGTTATTGTTGATCGCTTGACCAAATCTGATCATTTCCTTACTATATGAGATACTTTCTCTCTTGATCAAATTTCCCGTTTGTATCTTAAAGAGATATTCAGGTTACATGGAGTTCCTCTCTCCATTGTATCGGATCGTGATCCCAGGTTTACTTCTAACTTTTGGAAAGGCCTTCAGAAGTCGTTGGGTACTGAATTAAATTTTAGTACAGCTTTTCATCCTCAATCAGATGGGCAGTCAGAACGAACAATTTAGACATTGGAGGATATGCTACGAGCTTGTTCTATGGATTATCAGGGAAGTTGGGACCAACATCTTTCTTTGGTTGAGTTTTCATATAATAACAGTTTTCATTCCAGTATACAGATGGCGCCATTTCAGGCATTATATGGGAAGCGGTGTTGAACTCCAGCTTTCTGGGATGAAGTGGGTGAAAGAAAGTTGATGGGACCAGAATTGGTAGAAGAGATGGCAGAAAAAGTTCAGCTGATTCAGAAACACATGAGAACAGCTCAGAGCAGGCAGAAGAGTTATGCGGATAACCGGAGGAAGGATCTATCTTTCGAGGTAGGTGATCATGTTTTTCTCAAGGTTTCTCCTTGGAAAAGTGTGATGAGATTTGGTAAGAAAGGAAAGTTGAGTCCAAGGTTCATTGGACCATATGAAATTCTGGAGAGAGTTAGATCAGTTGCATACCGAGTGGCTTTACCTCCGAGTTTATCTCAGGTACACAATGTTTTTCACATTTCGATGTTGAGAAAGTATATGCCAGATCCATCTCATGTTTTGAGTCCAGAGGTAGTTCAGCTGGAAGAGAACCTATCTTATGAGGAACAACCGTTCCAGATTCTTGACCACATGGAGCAAGTGTTACGGAATAAGGTTATTAAGCAGGTAAAGGTATTGTGGAAAAACCACATGATTGAAGAGGCAACATGGGAATCTGAAAATGCAATGAGGGATAAGTACCCCCATTTATTCGATAAGTAAATAAATTGCGGGGACACAATTTTCTAGAGGGGGGAAGGATGTAACATCCCAAGTAAGTAAATGAATAATAGATATTTTTATCTATGTCTATTAATGATTAAGATAGTGTTATAGAGGCTTAAAATGAAAATAAATACAATCTTATGCATGGAATACACTAATATTCTTAAAAGATTGTTTTAGTGCCTTTTGATGGCAAACCATTTTTGAATCTATATTTTGACAATTTTATAAACTATGTTTGTCAAAATAAACTTATTCTTTATGATTGGGACATCAAAATTTACCTTGTGTGAATTTTTGGTATTTTTCTGACAATGTTCATTTTTTAATGAATAGTGAAAAATACTGCATTTTACATCAAAACTGCTTTTTAATCTAATTTATTTATATGATTAGATTATGTTTTGAATTGGTTTTGAAGTGAAATTACAATATATTTTTACCATTTTATCCAATGGTGGTCATTGGAATCAATTTCACTTTGAAATTAGACTTAAACTGGTGTCAATCTTTTGATACTTATTGTTTTGTAAAAACACGCTATTTGCTCTGGCAGCGGGAATTAATTATTAAATTAATTAATGTGACTTATATGATTTGAATTTTGTAAAATGGACTTCATTTTTGAATTCGGAATATCAAATATAGCTTAGGGTGAATTTTTGGTAATTTTCTGAAAAACTTCAATTTTTGATGAATAGTGAAACCACTAAGTGGTAATCAAGCAAACTGATTTTTCAGTTAAATGAAAGTTTACCACTAATGTGTATTGAATTTTGAAAATCCGACATACATGGTTGTCATTAAGAAGTAAAATGTGGTTCAATGAGATTAAAATAATTTTTTGGTGAATAATAACTTATTAAGTTTTTAATCGCGATTAGTGGTAATTAGTGTAGTTTAAGGTATAAATAATGCTTTAATAATATGAAATGACCTAGACACATGTACCAACCTTATTGGTTGTGTCATGGCCGACCAAGAAAAGCCATGGGTCAACTTGGGGACCCCATGGAGACACTTTGGTTTGGAAATGACATAAATAACTTTTTATTAAATGTTAAAGTAAAAATGACACAAACAAGAGATGTTTTACGAAAACAATTTTTACATGGGGTTATAAAGATCATATTTTTTATTATAAATAGTCATTGGAAAGATACAAAGATTTCATACATCATAGTATTTTTTTTATGATTTTAGACATTAAATAAATTAAATTATTTATGGTATAATAATGATGCAGCGATGACATCATTATTTGACGATTTAAATAAAATTGAAAGATAATGTAAAATCTATGAACTACACATGTCCAAAACCAATTGGATGAGTTTATTTCGAACTCTTATCACCTTATCCACGAATTATATTAATGTGGGACCTTTTGAAACCGAAGCACATTTTCAAATAAAGTAATATTTCTTTACTTTCCAAAAGTGCCCCTCCTCTCCTCTTATAAAAGGCCCCCACCTCTACCTCATTTCACACACTCCTCAAGCCTTTGGCTCGGCCAACCCCTGCCCATTTACTCTCTCCACATCCCTCTACTCATCCTAGAGGATTCCCTTTGGGCAGAATCCTTTCAAAGGAATCCTTTAGGCTCAAATCAAAAGGAGTTACACTTTTTAAGGTAATTCATTCTCTCATGTTCATTTGTTTTATTTTGCTTCTCCAACCCCCTAAACTCTTTTTATTTACTTATTTTGTAACAACACCAGTATCTTCAATATACTAGGATGTTGTTATAAGATATATTTGAGCTACACACTCACACAAATACATCAAATGGTTAAAGAACATACGGTTTCCGTGGATGGTAAAATTCTGCCTCCCGAAACGATGATTGTTCAATACTCATTTAACACCTTCAAAGGTGGCCATTACGATGTCACTATTTTTATATATGATATATAATATGTTTATGTTTTCCTTAAGCTTCTGTTTTTTCATTTTGGGCATACCTTTATGGTTTCCATTATGGGTAAACACGATATCTTCATTTTAAGAAGTGCGGACTACCGCCCCCTCAAAGTGATTTGATTCGTTAAATACCATATGTGGGACATATAAAGGATAGAACTATGATATTATATATGATATTATACTGGAATTATAATATACCTTTATATCATTATGATTCCATTCTATAAAATACGAAATAGAAATGAAAGTAGCGTTCATGCGTACGTACGGCTTACCGTCTCCATGAACGGTGCATTTCATTTCTTACCTCTAAATGATTATGTAATATTATAAATGCAAGTATGTACTGGATATATATGACATATATGATATCTACATCATGAATACCATTCTGGATATAATGAACCTTTGACCAAATTAACAACATGTAAGTGTAAGAAGTCTATTTTTGACTTAAGAACCAAATACCGACAAAATGAACATTATTAACTTAACTGATTACATGATGTTCATAACATGGTATAAAAGGAATAATGAACATGAAAAAGATTCATAAGAAAGTAGAGATTAACTCAAGTTTATTATTCAGGAGATTAAAGAACGGTCGGGTCAAGTCGGATACGAGGTATGAGACTTTGTCTCAATCTCCTTTCATTGAGGCATATTTTATTTTATACACAACTTTCTTTTATACGGTGTATAAACCCCCTTTGACTTTTACGTTTATTCAAAAGGAATCTTTTTTATATGAAGCGTTTACTAAATGACAAAAGGGAATGTTTTTGTCATACGTATGCGGCGACAACGACTTCTCCGCCGTCGTGACCGTTATTTGAGTTTCGGCTTCCTCTACAAGACATACCTTTTTTTTAAAAACGAAAAATAAATACCATGTTTTACTTTGGTATTGAAAATGGTTTTCATAATGTTTTTATTATATCAATGTGTTGTATTGATATCTCATGATTGAAATGTGGAAATGTTATGTTTCCTTTATGCATGTTTTATGTGATATGATTATGTTATGGTTCTTGGGCATTATTACGAAGACGGGTGGTTCCGTGATAAACTGAGGGCGGGTGAGCCCGTTATAGCTCTCCAATGCATTGGGTAACGCGAAGGAGTGAAACGTTAAGGTTTCTCCGAAGAGATTTTAGGGAATATACTGTGATGGGTATTCCAAACGTAACCAAGAGGGTTACTCCCTACATAAGAATGTTATGAATGCCTCAAGTTACCTTTATGTCTTATGATTTCTATGATTTATTCATGATTTTATGAGGTATGTTAAAGTGACTATGTTTTATGGGTAAAGTATGATTTCATTCTTATGTATATATGAACTCATGTTTCCTTTCCATGTTTTTTTTATAACCCATACTGAGTTTTTATGCTCATCCCAAGTTTTTGAAATGTTTTTCACAGGTCAAGGGAAAGGTACATGATAAGATGATAGAGTCAAGGATGTGTCAAGAAATAATACATGTTTTATTTTAAATGTGTTTCCATTGATGGGAATGAAGAATACTATCTTTATGTAACCACTTTGTTTATATGTGGAATGTAATGCATGTTTTATGATCTAATTCTCTAAAACTCTAAACCCGAAAAGATCCTCAATGTGTAATCTTGTAATAACTCAAGATTAAGTAAGGTTTAAGGCTGGGGCCTTATAATGTGATGTTTCTTGTTGGTTTTTGTTGATAATTCACTTGGAATGTTTTACATAGTCAATTACTAACTCAATTTCCTCACACATCAATCATTGGATTTGGCCCCCTTGTTGATGCTTTTGGTTTTTTATCACTGCCCTATACCATACACTCATACACTCACATTAAATATAAAAACAATTAAAACATTTATCTGTCTTACATATCACACACAAAACACCACCATTCAAAATTGTTTCCTCCCCCCCACATAAGTTAATTTGTGAATTATCCAAAAACTATCTAGGTACATATGTCCCATACTAACTAATATTTATGATCATGATTTATAAAACCATGAATTGGTATCATTATCAGGGATATGTGAAATTATTTAATTGATTTATAACCATTTTTATATTAAAAATATATAAATACAAAAATATACTCAAATTGGAATGCACATATTTTACATGTTTTCAAACAGATTTTATTTCCTATAATTATAACAATAGAAATATTATTTTTTAGGTGCATATTAAGGCATTATAAAGATCTATATAATTCATTTTTAAGCCCCTAAATTAAGGAATTAAATTTCACATACAAGGGAGAAAGTATTGTTCACTATCCAGGAATGTAAAGAGGATGAAAACAACATGATATGTGGGCTATAATTGATGGAAAAAACCACTATCATGTGACCAAGCATACTAGAATCAAGATCTACTAAGTTTGAGAGGTTTGGAAATTACACAAGTGAAGGGGTTTCTCAAACATTACTATATCACCAAAATAATGAGAGTATGTGATCAAAAAACATCAATTGGAAGCTCTACCAAATTCCCATGGTGATTTAAGGATATTATTCCTACAAATTAATCATGTATTACATAATAAAAGTGAATATTTACCTCTCAAGGGATTGACATAAAAGTAGTAATGTTTAAATGTCAAGTGTATGGATACTCCAATATGAAGAATACACAATTGACACTTGGGAGGCCATCTATAGTGCATTTTAAAGGAGGTATTTCCCAATGAAGAAAACCAAAGGAATGAGGAGGGGGAAAATCATAAGTATTTACATGGTTTTCTCAAATGGATACAAGAAAGAAGAATAAAGTTCAGTGAGTGAGAAAGCTATGGGAATCCTTGAAAAAATAGTCAAGTCACTGACTTCACACATGTTTACAATAACATGTCGATGTTGTTTTCTTCTTGATCTGTGATACACAGATAAAAAACAAAGGATAAAATCAGATCAGATGGATTATAAAAGGGGTCAAACACCAAATCACCTTTAATAAAACAAGACTTGAAGAATTAAATTACACAATATTACAAATCAAAACAATAATATAATACTAGAATTTCTAAATAAGTACTAGTAATAACCAATTGACGACATTTTCTTCAGTATTTTGTAGCTCCATATGATCAAAAAATGAAGATCATAAAACAAAATGAACTTATGAAATAATCATAAGTATTTTATGTGGTTTCCTAGAATGGTTGGAAGAAAAAATAATAAAGTTCAATATGTATGAATTTTTTTGGAATCCTTGAAAAAATAGACAAGCCAATGGAGTTGAAATTTACGATAAGTATAAAACCTTATAGTTAAAGGTGACATATCTAGAAATTTTAAACTCTTCAATCACCCAAATCGCATTTGATTATTCTACTCAAGAAATACTATTCAATTCTTAAATATCCAAATGATTTTAAAATTCTATGAATTGGCTATAAGAACCTCAATTAAAATAAATCACAAAAAATTTTCCCCCAAACTAATAGACAGATTCCAAGGACCAAACTCTGGTAAAATTTTGGAACCCAAACATATCAATTTCACCCACAAGATCAAGAGTACACTTAAAAAGTTAAGGCCACTACAATGACATGAACATCATAATCAGGTTCCATTTGATAAAGCTTCATGAAAAAACATTATAAGACATAATAAGTACTTAATTATATGATCAATTATTTAATGGAAGCAGTTGGATGTACCTAGTTTATCCATGCCCCATTGATATTTCCGACATTTCTTCCAAATTCAATGAAAAAATTCCAAAAAGTAATTTATCAATATGTTGATGAAATGTCTATAACATAATAATGCTCAACAATGAATAAAAATTCATGTGATAAATGTAATTAACATGGGAGCTAAAATTAATTGTTAATAATTAAAAAAGAAAATATTAACTGTGTATTAGGAAAGAATCTAACATACAAATAATACATAAAACAATTAATTTTAAATACTACAATAATATATGATTCATGATCATGGAACACTACTAATTTAAAATAACATAAAAATATAACTGTGATTCTCAATGAATTTTTCAGGTCTATCACCACTATTTTCAATCCCCGGATCCATGGGCTTGCTAGGAAGGTTCCTATTATAGAGGTAAGTTTTATTATTAGAAATGAAATCAGGTCTCGTCTCCTGGGTGACATATTTGGGCCGCATCTGATGGTTCCCACTGCTGTTGTATGGATATGTTTATATGGAAAGATCTTCATTCATATCAGTAGAATAAGTACGTCCAGTAAAAGGATTACTATAAGTCAGAAATGTCAACTTCATCTTTGATTGCTAGCTGGAATAGTCATCTCGGGGATCAAGTCCATTGATAACATCAATAACTTCTCCCATGTGAGGGACCAGATAAGTCAATCTAGAATGTTTTCTTTCATATCTAATATTAAAATTTCATTTCTGTTGGACTCCAAAGACACCATAAGAAGCATATAGTAATGAACCATAAATCGACATACCTGAAATCCAAAATGAGGGGGAAGATCAAATCCAGTCAAGGGTCGATCCGAAATGATTGGGAAGAATACCTAAAAAGAGAACACTAAAATAAACTAGAAAAAATCGACATACCCCCGAACATGAGTGAATAGATAACCGAGGAGGAGGTAGTGGGACACAATCCAATATAGTGGCGATGATATCCAAGGTGGGACGATGGGTGGTGAGGGTGGAGCAGGTCATGGCGTTATGTGAGCTAGGGCGGCGGGAGGTGAGGCTAAATGCAGGACCATCCAATTAGGGTAGTATTTTTTGTATAAAAATTATTTACATGTTTAATAAATAAATAATATTGAAAAATATAAAAACACTTAATTCTTAGAAAATATTGAAAAAAAAATATTGAAAAATATAAAAAACATATAATAAGTAGAAAATTAAAATCAATTATGATATACATTTAATAAAACCCAAAGAAATAAAAATTTACATTGGTTATAAAAAAATATATATATATACTATGTTTCTATTAATTGGTTATTGATAAAAAATTTGTTATTGTATGGCTTATTGTATCATTTTTTAATGATGAAAAAAGATTTTTTGGTAATATTTGTTATTAAAAAAAGATTAATGTATTGGTAAAACAAATGTTGGTATTAGTATGATATAGAAATAGATCCAACTTTTGGTAAATGACACGTTGGTATTAAACAATCAATACCAAAAAATATATATGTTGGTGAAAAGAAGTATTGGTATTAAAAATTAATACCAATAAAACTTAATATCTATTAGAAATGCTCATTTTTACCAATAGATATATTATTTTTCAATAAATTTCTATTGGTATAAGACATTTTTTTAGTGACCCCATACTAAATAATAATATTTTGATGATAATTTTGGAGATGTTTTTCCCAATATAATCCATCCTAAAGTCTTTAATGTACAAATAACAATTTTTTGGGATTAAGGCAATGAATTTTGCATTAACACCATGGGGAAAAGAGAAATGGGAGAAAAAATAACTTAATATAGAAACCACATCATCCTATATTATGTCCTAGTATAATATGAAAATTATATTTAAAAATCTATCAGGTATAGTATAAATTTCCATGTTAAAAGAATAAATCGTTTTTTGGACGTCCTCTTTATCTAGTGGAGAGACAAATATTCCATTATATTGTTCATCAACACAATGAAGGATGATATAAACTATAATAGGCATGTTATACATCCCAAAATCATCATATAACCTAGAAAAATAATCAACCACATCCTTTATAATTTCATGTTCATATGTGAACAACTTCCCATAGATGTGAATAAAATTATTCCCAGATTTGAACCACTTATCCCTATGAAATCTGTAGAAAATCATTGAATTCATGTCCCCCTCATTAAGAAATTTTTTATTCAGATAATTCTTATCCAAAATCTCCTTGATGGTGAGAATATCATCCAACATTGAGTGAGTTTAACCTCCTCTAGATTGGGAGAATCCTGATTCTGGTTCTTGTCCTGGATGCTTTCATGGTGTTTTTGGGCATCCTTAATCTTAGTTTCATGTTTTGAACAATATTATTTTCTCTATTCTCTCAATAGTCTTTTTGCATGTGTTAATATATCAGAATGCTTGTGAAGAGGTATTCTCAAAGGAATAATCTTAAAATTCTCCATGATGGTTTCCCGACACCCGAAAGAGAGATCCATCCCATTGTTGAAGAAAAATGGAAGATGAGTAAGCCTCTATGCTTGAAATAAATCCACAATTATAGGTTTATGATTACAGTGTTTTATTGGGAGCACATAACTAGATATACCATCATCACCACTTCCAGCACTCATGTGAATAAAACATTTGTCAGGTTTTCTTACCTGCCTCCCATTTAGACTGTGTCTACTATAGGTAAAATTAGCTCCCTCAATTGGAACTTCAGTTATGGTGCATTAATCAATGCTGGATGAAAATGAAAAGGATAAAACCTTATGAAAATTGGAAGCAATATTCTCCTCCTGAGTGATAACGACATTAAATTATCCCCAAAACCCCAATTTATGTGCTACATTCCCAAAAATTTCCTCAAGATCCATTGATAAGTCCCTGTTTTTAACATATGAAGTTGAAGAATAAAGCAAGGAGTCCTGAATATTATGTCTAGAATAGATTAAGGAGATAAATATGCATTTATAATTCAAATTAAATTCAACAATTTTAATGTTGTCATGATTAAGGATCCAAAGGTGATCTATATAACTATTGTGGAGATTCTGTGACACAAAACTATACCCCATGGACTCCCATTAGAATCCCTCCCACTTCGTAAATAACATTTTTACGTTCCGCAATTCCAATGATCATGGGTTTGTTTGAAAAAATAAAATTACTAAGGGTTTTGACCATAAGGGTGTTACCTAACCCTTGGTAGTTCTAATAAAATATCTTCATTGTTTGAGGGTCATTCACTTCGTCAAATGTCCTTCCAATTTTTCCATCTCAGGATGGACTGTCCCATTTCCCTTTTAACCTTTCTTTTTTTCTTTCTTATAGGGAACTTTCCATTTGTGATACCTATATAGGAACAATATATTTTGAAGTAATTTATTCACTATTCTTATCTACATTATATTGAAATTGATGAGTGTGTTGTGATTTAGCAACATCATCACTCTAGAAACATTCAATTAATGGAGTGAAAGTGTTTTTGGATAGAATAAGCTTAGGTACCTCTTTTGACGATGATATCCATCTATAAATCCTATAAGATGTAACTTCCAAAAATTAATCCTTTATATAAAGAGTTCCAAAAGTATGAATGGATTTAATGTCAGCATGTACCATGTAGGTTTTCTTCTCTACTAAATGATGATAGTCACTATTTTATTCTATCTGACCTGAAGGAAAAGTCTCTAAAAAACCCATCATGGCCTATGTGTGAGAAGCATGTGTGCACCACCTATCTATTTTTGGTGTCTATAAGGATATCATGTCTAGTGCATGTTTTCTACTCTTATGAAAGATGATAGTCACCAATCTACACTGCCTGACCAAAATGCAAAGTGTATGTAGAACCATCATGGAATGTGTGCATGCAGTAAGTGTTCACCACCTATCTAGATTTGTATGTGAGGGAATCCTTCACAATCTTCCCATGATCCACTTCATAAATATCCCATGAATTCCATGAGGGGACACATTGAGTAAATCCTGCAGAGAATTTATATTAGCATCAGGGACACCATAGGTAATTATTATTGGGGTGCGCCTCTCAACAGACTCATTCTCCCCTCATAACATGATTATAGACCAATGTATTCTCAATCAAAGAACCACTGAAATCCAGAGATCTTCTATCATAATTCGAAGGGGTTTTCTCATGTTTCCCATTACTACCTTCAACATGTAATTCCCCATCTATAGGGATTTTGTAACACCCGGTATTTTTATGAGAAATATTTTGTTTTTATGTGATATAAATCATTAAAGTAATCTTTCGTTACACACAATACTAGCTTGGCTTTCTTTACATGCAATTGCGACCTTCCACGATTGCGTGTGTTGTACGCAATACCGAGTTTCACTAAACAACGATATACTATTAAAATATTATATAAACTAGCCGTTATGAATAGAAATACCCACTTTTTGAAATTTTATAAATTTTATATTTCAAAATGGACTTCATTTTTGGATTTGGAATATCGAAATTAGCCTAGGGTGAATTTTTGGTATTTTTATGAAAACTTTCAATTTTTGATGAATAGTGAAAACACTGGGTTACTATTTAAAAACCGACTTTTTTTATTTAAATAATTATTTATTTTATTTAAATTTATTTTAGGTAAAAATTGATACATAATACCTATATAATTTCAAAGTAATTTATTGGAGTCATTTTATAATAATTTTAGATATATAAAAATTTTATTGAACTTTTCACCGTCTTTTACCCACCTCCTAGAGAGTTTGAAAATTTACATAAAACATAATTTTACCACTTATGTGAGTGGAATTTCGAAAATACAAGAGACATGGTTAACATCAAGGAGTAAAATTTGGTTCAATAAGATAAAAATAATTTTTGGTGAATAGTAACTTTTTACTTTTATTTACCACGGTTAAAAGTAAATAGGGTAATTAAGGGTAAAAATGGTGTTATTATCACCCTAAAACATGTCCTAATTCTATTTTATAATTTTAATTTGACAAAAAACAAGCTTAGGAATAAAATATGACCATTTAGGCCCACTTGGATTAGATTAGGACATTTAATATTATTTTATTTAAAGAAGAGTTAAAATAGTTAAAATCAATGTTTAATAACTAAAACATTTTTAATATAGGGTTATAAATAAGATAATTTCAACTATAAATATTCATTATAAAGAAAAAAATATTTCCTACATAATCTTATTTTATTTATAATTTTTAGACTTTAAATAATTTAATTTATTTATGACACAATGATGATGGAGTAATTACCTTATTAAGGAAATATTAACATAATTGATATTATAAATACACAAATAAATGTAATTTGAGACTTTTTATGAATTAAATTAATTTTATAGGTTAATATGAAATATTAGTATTGATTTAATTAACCTTTTTTGAACTAATAATGCTGTTATATTTTTCACAAAAATCAATTACCAAATAGTGTCAAAATTGACATAAAATAGTTTTTAAAAAAACTATTATATTATTAATTGTTATTTTATTCCAAAAAATATAAGGTTTGTTCAAATGACTTATATAAGGTTATATATAATAATAATGAACCACTTGGGGTTCGTTTGTCTTGTTATGGTAAGTTTATTAACCATATAGTGTAAGAAAACAAGAAGACGCGATAAAAGTAAAATTATTTAACTTAAAGGTAAATCTAAATGATAAGGTTAAAATAGTAACCTAAACTTGTCTAAAATCTATTAGTTGAGGGGATTTCGACCCATCCTTACCTTAGCTTCAGAATAAATTAATTTGGAGCTATTAAAAACCGAATATGACTTTATAATAAAATAATATTTTAAGTTTTTCCTAAGGTGCCCCTCTCCTCCCTTATAAAAGGGAACCTCCTCCCTCTCCTCCTCACACCACTTTGAGCATTCAATCTCGACCAAAACCTGACAATTTCTCTTATACACTTCCCTAGAAACATCCTAGAGGTCCTGGTCTTCTTCAAAGACCATCTTTAGTACCCTAAGATGAGGTTAAGAAGAGGCGCTTCAAAGAAGAGGTAATATCCGTTACCGATTCTTTCAACTTTATCTCTTCTTCCACTCCTTCTTATTTAGTTGTTTCATTATGAAGTAATAAAATAAGTATCAATAATATACTGATATGTTATTATAAATATAAAACAACCCTATTTCACCTTCTATCCATCCTATGTAAAATGAAATCACCGCGCGTGCGTACGTACGGAATACCGTCTCCACGCCGTGGTGTAATCTGTTTTCCACCACCACCTTACTTGGATGGGTATAATGGTGTAAAGAATAACTATATATGATTATTGTAAAGTGATATTTATTCTGAAATAGAATACATACACTCCAATACAATTCCACGATCATGGAAACGATATCATCGCTCGTGCGTACGTACAGAATACCGTCTCCACGATGTGATGTGACCCGTTCTACATGATCTTCATTGCATAATGATTATATAAATGAATTTAATGAATAAATATTATATATATTACACTAATAAAATTCTGGAAATGAGGTATCTATAACCTAAAAATAATAATAAGAATTTATTCTACAAAACACGCATAAGAACAAAAAGCAATAAATACCCGAATAACAAGTAGCAATGAAATATTACTAATAAGAAGATAAGAATATGACCATATATGATATCATAACAATGATTATGATTCTGGAATAAGTCAATGAAATTATTTAAATCATTATACAGGAGGTTCAGACACGTACAAAGCAAATCGGACGTAAGGTAAGGGAAAATCTCGCAATCTCATTTTTATCCGAGATTGTTTATACTTCGGTAATTACTGGGGAATATTTATCATCCACATCCATGTTTTGTCAATATGTAATATTATTTCTATCCTCCTAAAATTTTTTAAATCCAATTTTACCCATTGGTGAGTTTTTAGTAAAATATATGAAAGGAATCTTTTGTCATTTTTAGAACGAGGTACTTTTTGACCAAAGTACGAGAAGAATGTTTTTTTAACTTATATGACATGAATGGATTCATAGAACATTAGTTACATGAATATTACTTTATAATTTTTCAAGTTTATTTTTAATCAAATTTTTTTAGTTTAAAATTGTATGACATGCTAAGAAAGGAAAAATGTTTTTGAAGTAGAAAGGATATTTTCCTCAAGAATGAAGTTCTAGTGTTTTATCAAAATTATTTTCCATCTAAGATAATATAGGGTTATGTTTCTATCCCTATTATTACATTGATTTGATTATGTTATAATGGAATTATTTTTATGATGTCCTTTTATCTTATATGGATTATGTTATGATGACATGATGTTTAAGAATCCCATTTTTATTACATGGGTTATGCTATGATGTTTGATTTATGATCTTGTGGCACACATAAGAATGGTATCATTATGATATGGGTGGGACCTATATCTCCCTTTAATACATTGGGTAAAGATTTATATCTCATGATATAGACATGGTTGGAATGGCAGGTTAATCCTGTTCAGTGATACAGGACTGAAACGAGGAGTGAACTCAGTTCAGAAATGGAATTTGTCCGCTAAGATAGTCTTGGAAATGAGTCTTGACTAATAAGAAATGATTCTCTATGATTATGTGTGTATGACACAAAGTTTCATGTTTTAAGTTATGATTATTGGGATTAAATTTCACTACTATGATCTATCCCATGTTATGAAGTTATGATCTCTTTTGCAGGTTAATATTTCCAAAATGTTATGTTCTTATGAATATGATGAGATTGATATTTCTTTTGTTTACCCTTAATGAGCATTTGAGCTCACCCTTTTGTAAGTTTTATTTTCCACAGGTCAGGAGGAAGGTTATTAAGTAGGATATTCCAAAAAGGGATTCTAGATATGATGAAATAAATGGGAGACAATGTAGATGCTTTATGAACCAGTTGTTTATGTTTCCCAGTTTCTAAAGACACTATACCTATACGGTCCTACCATGGTTTTGTTATATGTTGTAATAAGTGTTCTTAAATTTTGAAGTAATAACAATGTATCTAAAGTATGGGTCGTTATAGTTGGTATCAGAGGAAGGGTATAGTCAACCTTTAGAAACTAGGATGTGAAAGCCTTAGTAAGAACCCTAAGGATATATCTAAGCATAGAACAATCTTAGTGTTTTAGAGATGGCCATGAAAAACCTATGATAATACCTTAAGTGTGAAATTTTATCTTGATTATGTGGTTTACTATTATAATTAGTGTTGCTCACACTATTCTTCTTGGTTTTAGTCAATGGCTGGAACCCGAAGGAACCGTGTTAATGCGGAATGCGACGGGCAATGCAATTATTGTCCCCCTGAGCAACCGAACGTTATGGGAGATGGAATAAAAAATCTTGTAGCCATGATCACAAAACTTTATCAAGATATGAATCATGAAAGACTTCCAAACGAGCAAAGGAAGGAGCAACAATCTATTGAATCCTTCATGAGGCAGCGTCCACCCTCATTCAGCAGGTCTACTGATCCATTAGTTTCTGAACAATGGATCAATACTACTAAAAATATATTTTCAGTTCTTCAATGTTCTAAACATGATAAAGTCATCTTAGCAGTATATCGTTTGGAAGGTGAAGCTGATCAATGGTGGAATATTATCAAGAATACGAGGCCAAGAGATGAAATTGAGTCCATGGAATGGGACGAGTTCAAGAACTTATTTTTCAATAAGTACTTCCCTCATATTATTCGAACAAATATGAAGAAGGAGTTTCTTGAACTAAATCAAAAGGATGATGAATCTGTTGGTACCTACGAAGCAAATTTTTCAAGACTTGCAAGGTACGCTTCTGGTATTATTATCCAACCTGAGACTAAGATCGATCAATTCTTTAGTGGCTTAAAACCAAGTCTTCGAAGGGCGTTATCCATAAGGGACTTCAATAGCTACGAGGAAATCGTTCGATGTGCTCTCAAGGTTGAGATGGAGATTGGAGTAACCCATCACTCATATGGGTTTGATAAGAAGAGGAAAATGGAATTTAAAGGAAAATCTAAAGATCACACTGAAAAGAAGATGATTTTTCCCTTATGCTCAAAGTGTGGAAAGAAACATGGAGGGAGTTGTCTTAAAGGGACAAGTAAATGTTTCAAATGTGGAAAGGAAGGTCATCGGGCATTTGAATGCCGCAATGATGGGAAGAAGATTTCTAGTGATGCGAACAAAGAAAAGGCTACACAGAGTGCACCTCCTACACTTCAATGTTACAAGTGAAAGGAAATAATACATTATGCTAATCAATGCCCTAATCCAAGGGTTGTTGATTATGATCGACGTCAACAAACTCTTAAGGCTAAAGACAAAGGAAAGTCACATGCAATTTCTATCGGTGATGTGGAGTACGATAATGAAGTGGTGAAAGGTACACTTACCATCCAATCTAAAGTAGCAAATGTTTAATTTGATTATGGATCCACCCACTCCTTTATTTTTGAATAATTTTCTAAGGTTATCGCCGTATTACCTCAACAATTAGATGTTGAGTTAGCTGTGAAAACCCCTAATGGAACAACAGTCACATCAAAAGTTTATAATTCTTCTCCGATTGAAGTTTGTGGGAAAGTGCTTCCTAAAAATCTTATGATCCTTCCTATAGTGGAATTTAATGTGATTCTTGGCATGGATTGGATTTCTTTATATGGACCTCATATCAATTTCCAAAGAAGGGAAATCACATTTAATATTCCCGATCAATCTACTATCATCTATCGATGCAAGGATGAATATAACCTTCTGGTGGAAATTTCTTCCATCTTATGGGTCTTGATTCTAATAAATGAAGCTTATTTATCTTAAATGGTTGGAGAGAAACTCACGATTAATAATAAACCCATTGTACGGGAGTTTGATGATGTTTTTCCGGAGGAACTACCAGGTCTTCCACCAAATCGTGAAGTTGAGTTTTCAATAGAACTTATACTGGGTGCTATGCCCATTTCAAAGACACCTTATAGAATGGCCCCAATTGAGTTGCAGGAATTAAAGAAGCAAATCCAAGATAATCTTGATAAAGGATTCATACGCCCTAGTGCGTCACCTTGGGGAGCACCTGTTTTGTTTGTTAATAAGAAAGATGGATCAATGAGACTCTTCATTGATTATAGAGAACTTAACAAGATCACTATCAAGAACAAATATCCTCTCCCACACATTGATGACTTATTTGACCAACTACGCGGAGCTCAATACTTTTCTAAGATTGATCTTCATTCAGGGTATCATCAATTAAGGGTCAAGAAATAGGATATACCAAAGACGACTTTCCGTATAAGGTATGGACACTATGAATTTATAGTGATGCCATTTGGTCTTACTAATGCCCCTGCTATCTTCATGGATCTGATGAATAGAGTCTTTAGAGACTATCTTGATCAGTTTATGGTAGTCTTTATAGATGATATTTATATCTATTCAAAGATCAAGGATGAACATGAAGATCACTTGAGAATTGTATTGAAGACCCTGAGAAAGGAGAAGCTTTATGCCAAATTTACCAAGTGTGAATTTTGGCTTCAAAAAGTTTCATTTTTGGGTCACATAATCTCAAAAGAGGGGATATCTGTGGATCCAGCAAAAACAGAGGTTATCGAAAGATGGTCGAGACCAATAACAGTAACTGAGATCCAAATTTTTCTTGGTTTGGCTAGATATTATCGACGTTTTGTGAAATATTTTTCACGATTATTTAACCCACTCACCAAATTGACTTGGAAAGGAGTTAAGTTTGTTTGGACCGAGGAATGTGAAGAGAATTTCAAGGAGTTAAAAAGAAGGTTATCCAGTGCACCTGTGCTCACACTGCCTTGTAGTGGAGAAAGTTTTGTGATCTACAGTGATGCATCCAAGAAGGGATTGGGGTGTGTTCTCATGAAAAATGATATGGTGATAGCTTATGCCTCATGACAGTTGAAAATCCATGAGCAAAATTACCCAACTCATGATTTGGAGTTAGCTGCGGTAATCTTTGAATTAAAGATTTGGAGGCATTATCTTTATGGAGAAAGGTGTGATATTTATACTGATCATAAAAGTTTAAAGTATATTTTCACACAAAAGGAGTTGAATATGTTCCAAAGAAGATGGTTGGAGCTGATTAAGGATTACGACTGCTCAATTTATTACCACCCTGGGAAAGCAAACAAGGTGGCAGATGCATTAAGTCGACAAGACCATGCTAGCTTATCCATGATGAGTATCGAAAAAGATCCAATATTTATGTATTTACAAAGGATGGATCTTGGAATTATAATGGAAGGTGAAAAATATTATCTTTCTCAAATTAATGTTCAACCATCTATACATGTGAAGATTAAAGAGGCACAGAAAGAAGATGTAGAGTTACAAAATAAGGTGAGAAATGTTCCTGAATTCAACCTTGATTGTGATGGGATAATAAAGTTCATGAATCAGGTTTTTGTTCCTCCCATCCCAGAATTAAAGAAGGAGCTTTTGGATGAGGCTCATAGTTATTCATTCTCTATTCATCCTGGAAGCACGAAGATGTATAGGGACCTAAAAGAGTACTTCTGGTGGGATGGCATGAAAAGAGATGTTGCTGAATATATCTCTCGATGCTTGGTTTGTCAGCAAGTTAAAGATGAGAGACAGAAGTCTAAGGGGATGTTACAACCATTACCCATACCCAAATAGAAATGGGAAAACATCACTATGGACTTTTTCACCGGACTTCCTAAAACATCCAAAGGAAATAATGTTATCTGAGTCATAGTTAATCGTCTTACAAAATCAGAACACTTCATTGCTATTAGAGAAGCTTTATATCTAGATCAGCTTGCCAGGATATATGTAAAGGAAGTGGTAAGATTGCATGGAGTACCAATTTCTATTATATCTGATCAGGATCCTAGGTTTACCTCAAAGTTTTGGCAAAGTCTTCAGCATACTCTGGATACAGAGTTGAGTTTCAGCACTACTTATCATCCTCAGACAGACGGTTAGTCTGAGAGAACAATTCAAACTCTAGAAGATATGTTGATATATTTCTCTATGGATTTCAAAGGAGGTTAGGATCAACAACTACCTTTGGTGGAATTTTCTTATAATAATAGCTTTCACTCCAGTATTTAGATGGCTCCTTATGAATCTCTCTATGGAAAGAAATGCAGGACTCCAACTTTCTGGGATGAAGTTGGGGAAAGAAATCTATTATGACCTGATCTTGTTGATGAGTTGAAAAAAAAGGTTCGATCTATTCAACAACACATAAGGGAAGCTTAGAGTCGACAAAAAAGATATGCCGACAATCGAAGAAAAGACCTATAGTTTGAAGTGGGTGATAAAGTGTTCTTACTAATATCTCCTTATAAGAGAGTAATGAGATTTGGAAAGAAGGGAAAGCTGATCCCTAGGTATATCAGTTCTTTCGAAATAATGGATCGTGTTGGGAAGGTATCTTACCAATTGGTGCTTCCACCGAATCTCTCTCAAGTTCATGATGTGTTCCATGTATCTGTACTAAGAAAGTACATACCCGATCCTTCACATGTACTCAGATCAGAAGTTGTACCGCTGGAGGAAGATCTTTCTTATGAAGAACAACCGATAGAGATTCTGGATCATTGCGAAAAAGTTCTATGGAACAAGGCCACTCGCTTAGTGAAAGTTTTATGGAGGAACCACCAATTATAAGAAGCTACATGGGAGCTTGAGGATATGATGAGGGAGAGGTATCCTCATCTATTTGTTACAAAGTGATGAATTTCAAGGGCGAAATTATTTTTAAGGGGGGTAGAATGTAACACCTGAGATTTTTATGAGAAATATTTTGTTTTTATGTTATATAAATCATCAAAGAAATCTTTCATTACACACAATACTAGCTTGGATTGCTTTACACACAATCACAACCTTCCACGATAGCGTGTGTTGTACGCAATACCGAGTTTCATTAAACAACGATATGCTATTAAAATATTATATAAACTAGCCTTTATGAATAGTAATACCCACTTTTTGAAATTTTATAAATTTTATCTTTCAAAATGGACTTCATTTTTGGATTCTGAATATCGAAATTATCCTAGGGTGAATTTTTGGTATTCTTATGAAAACATTCAATTTTTGATGAATAGTGAAAACACTGGGTTACTATTTAAAAACCGAATTTTTATTTAAATAATTATTTATTTTATTTAAATTTATTTTAGGTAAAAATTGATACATAATACCAATATAAGTTCAAAGTAATTCATTGGATTCATTTTATAATAATTTTAGATATATAAAAATTTTATAGAACTTTTCACCGTCTTTTACCCACCTCACAGGAGAGTTTGAAAATTTACATAAAACATAATTTTCCCGCTTATGTGAGTGGAATTTCGAAAATTTGAGAGACACGGTTAACATCAAGGAGTAAAATGTGGCTCAATAAGATAAAAATAATTTTTTGTGAATAGTAACTTTTTACTTTTATTTACCACGGTTAAAAGTAAATAGGGTAATTAAGGGTAAAAATGGTGTTATTATCACCCTAACACAAGTAATAATTCTATTGGATAAGTTTAATTCGACAAAAAACAACCTTAGGAATAAAATATGACCATTTAGGTCCACTTGGATTAGATTAGGACATTTAATATTATTTTATTTAAAGAAGAGTTAAAATAGTTAAAATTAAAGTTTAATAACTAAAACATTTTTAATATAGGGTTATAAATAAGATAATTTAGACTATAAATATTCAATATAAATCTAAAACGATTTCCTACATAATTGTATTTTATTTATAATTTTTAGACTTTAAATAATTTAATTTATTTATGACACAATGATGATGCACTAATTACCTTATTAAGGAAATATTAACATAATTGATATTATAAATACCGAAATAAATGTAATTTGAGACTATTTATGAATTAAATTAATTTTATAGGTTAATATTACATATTATTATTGATTTAATTAACCTTTTTGAAACTAATCATGCTGTTATGATTTTCACAAAAATCAATTACGAAATAGTGTCAAAATTGACATAAAATAGTTCTTAAAACAATTATTATATTATTAATTGTTATTTTATTCCAAAAAATCTAAGGTCCAAATGACTTAGATAAGGTTATATATAATAATAATTAACCACTTGGGGTTATTTTGTCTTGTTATGGTAAGTTTATTAACCATATAGTGTAAGAAAACAAGAAGACATGGTAAAAGTAAAATTATTTAACTTAAAGTTAAATCTAAATGATAAAGTTAAAATAGTAATCTAAACTTGTCTAAAATATATTGGTTGAGAGGATTTAGACCCATCCCCACCTTATCTTCGAAATAAATCAATTTGGATCTATTAAAAACCGAATATGACTTCATAATAAAATAATATTTTAAGTTTTTCCTAAGGTGCCCCGCTCCTCCCTTATAAAAGGGAACCTCCCCCCTCTCCTCCTCACACCACTTTGAGCCTTCAAGCTCAGACAAAACCTAATAAGTTATCTTCTCCACTTCCCTAGAAACATCCTAGAGGTTCTGGTCTTCTTCAAATACCATCTTTAGTGCCCTAAGAGGAGGTTAAGAAGAGGCACTTCAAAGAAGAGGTAATATCCGTTACCGATTCTTTCAACATTATTTCTTCTTATACTCCTTCTTCTTTAGTTTTTTCATTATGAAGTAATAACATCAGTGTCAATAATATAATGATATGTTATTATAAATATGAAACAACCCTATTTCACCTTCTATCCATCCTACAGAAAATGAAACCACCGTGCGTGCGTATGTACGGAATACCATCTCCACGCCGTGGTGTAATCTGTTTTCCACCACCACCTTACTTGGATGGGTATAATGGTGTAAAGAAGAACTATATATGATTATTGTAAAGTGATATTGATTCTGAAATAGTATACATACACTCCAATACAATTCCACGATCATGGTAACGATATCATCGCTCGTGCGTACGTACGGAATACCGTCTCCACGATGTGATGCGACTCATTCTACATGATCTTCATTGCATAATGATTATATAAATGAATTTAATGAATAAATATGATATATATTACACTAATACCATTATTTAAATGAGTTATCTATAACCTAAAAATAAGTATAAGAATTTATTCAACAAAACACGCATAAGAACAAAAATAAATAAACACCCGAATAACAAGTAGCAATGAAATATTACTAATAAGAAGCTAAGAATATGACCATATATGATATCATAACAATGTGTATGATTCTGGAATAAGTCAATGACATTATTTAAATCATTATACAGGAGGTTCAGACACGTACAAAGCAAATCGGACCTAAATTATGGGAAACTCTCACAATATCATTTTTATCCGAGATTGTTTATACTTCGGTAATTATTGGAGAATATTTATCATCCACATCCATGTTTCATCAATATGTAATATTATTTCTATCCTCATACAATTTTTTAAATCCAATTTTACCCATTGGTGAGTTTTTAGTAAAAGATATGAAAGGAATCTTTTGTCGTTTTTAGAACGAGGTACTTTTTGACCAAAGTACGTGAAGAATATTTTTTTAACTTATACGGCATGAATGGATTCATAGAACATTATTTCCATGAATCTTACTTTACAAGTTTTCAAGTTTATTTTTAATCAACTTCTTTTAGTTTAAAATTTTATGACATGTTAAGAAAGGTAAAATGTTTTTTAAGTAGAAAGATATTTTCCTTAAGAATGGAGTTCTAGTATTTTATCGAAATTATTTTACATCTAAGATAATATAGGGTTCTGTTTATATCCCTATTGTTACATTGATTTGATTATGTTATGGTGGAATTATTTTTATGATGTCCTTTTATCTTATATGGATTATGTTATGATGACATGATGTTTAAGAATCCCATTTTTATTACATGGGTCATGCTATGATGTTTGATTTATGATATTGTGGCACACATAAGAATGGTATCATTATGAGATGGGTGAGACCTATATCTCCCTCCAATGAATTGGGTAAATATTTATATCTCATGAGATAGACATGGCTGGAATGGCAGGTTAATCCAGTTCAGTGATACAGGACTGAAACGAGGAGTGAACTCAGTTCAGAAATGGACTTTGTCCGCTAAGATAGTCTTGTCAATGAGTCTTGACTACTAAGAAATTATTATCTATGATTATGTGTGTATGCCACAAAGTTTTATGTTTTAAGTTATGATTATTGGGATTACATTTCACTAATATGATCTATCCCATGTTATGAAATTATGATCTCTTTTGCAGGTTAAGATTTCCAAAATGTTATGTTCTTATGAATATGATGTGATTGATATTTATTTTGTTTACCCTTACTGAGAATTTGAGCTCACCCTTTTGTATGTTTTCTTTTCCCCAGGTCAGGAAGAAGGGTATTAAGTAGGATATTCCAAAAAGGGATTCTAGATATGATGAAATAAATGGGAGACAATGTAGATGCTTTATGAACCAGTTGTTTATGTTTCCCAACTTCTAAAGACACTATACCTATACGGTCCTACCATGGTTTTGTTATATATTGTAATAAGTGTGCTTCAATTTTGAAGTAATAACAATGTATATAAAGTATGTTTCGTTATATATTTCCATATAAAAAGTTCTCATATTGTCCACAACATAGGGGAAATGATTGATATTTTCCCATTGAACATGAGGTATGTCCCTCTTCTTTCCCTTCTTCTCTATACAAGATAAATCATCATGCCCCTTCACATGAAAAAAACCTCACTCCTTATCCCCTGTATATTCAAAAATGAGAAGACCAAAGAAAATCCAATTTTAATAGAACATTGGCTTCCATTAATATTGAATATATAGAATTATACTATCATCTCTTGTATTCATAACAACATCCAATATATGGGTGATGGACACGTCCATCTCAATCATGATCCGGTAATAATTTCCATAACATGGGTTGTCAGTTTTCTTTTCCATCCTAATCATATTTACTATGTCAAAGGCTATGTCCCTAAGGATCTAAAGATTCTATTAGATCCAATTTATTCTTCAAACTTGAATCCAAGGCCGTGTATGAGTGTTTTTAACAGTATCTAGATCAATGTTTCTATCCCATTCCTAAATGTAAAGGAACCCAGGCCTCACCACGAGTGACCCAAAACTCCATGCACTACACTTGACGTTATATGAGTAAAAAAACAAGATAGTAAACATGACCCATAGATGTCATCCTCCAGTCATTGAAGCCCCAATGTTTAGTTATCATTCTCGCGAGATCACTGAATTTCTACAACCTCTCACCATTCTTCACAAGAACATGTGCAATTATTGAGTACTTACATAGATTTACGTGCTCCTATATAGACTCCTGATTTTCAAAAATGTGTGATATACTTACTTTTTTTTATCCTTCCAGGTGGAGGTAGATCGAAGTTCAAGAAGGAAGGATTTGTAGCTAACTTGAATACATTCAAAAAAATCACAGCAAAGACATTGTCAGGAGAACGATCCACCATATATGGTTTCTTTGATGATGGGAATAACAAATTCATGTACCCAATATAATACTTAATTGATAATTTCCTTTGAATTGTGATGGGAATCGTCTTCTTATGCCCATAAAATTCATCATGCATATGTTTTTCTCTAGTCTCCCCATTCTCCCTATCCACCACCATCTTATAATAATAATATATTTTTTATATATCATACATTTGTTTCCAATGATTGATATGTCTATTTCCAAGGATTAATGTTGACATGTTATCATATCTATTCGATTTATTTATACATTTGGAATATAGTTGATGACTAGCTAAAAATAGGGATAATTATTTAAATTGATAGAACCATAATATAAGGTTTCTTTCATATAAATATATTGTGGAATTAATAGATTAATAATTTTAAATTTTATTTAGATTATAATTACATTTTTGATTTATTTAATTAATATATTTTACTAGTATTTATTTGTTTTAATATTTTTCTTGGATTCTTAGTGTGATAAAAAAGAATAAAAAATGTCGCAATATAGTCATGCACAAACACTTCACTCCATGCCTCTTGGTAGTATGTTGCAACACTATTTTTTTTATGAAGGATTGAAGATTCAATGTAGCTAAGTATATGTTAAGGCCATATCCTATGGTTTGAAAGTGAATAAATAGAATAATGATGGGAAAATATTTTAAAATAAACATTAATTGTCATGAATTTAATTTTTAATTAGATACACAAAGAATTTCAATATATCAATGAAAACTATGATGTTATGGTCCTCCACATTACACATCATTAAAACACTATTCATGATATGAAACCACCATATGGGGCCCGGACATGGCATATTCAACATAATGAATTTCGAAGACAACTTCTATGACGACGAGTCACCTCGAGATTATTTTTTGGCCCATTTATGATGTTATTGATGGAAACTGGGGTGGATTGAGGCCTTTAAATAATTTTATAGTCTATAAGATAATTGATCAGTTCCTAAGGATATTTCATTATGTTTCTCTTTCGGTATTATTTTATATTAGGATTTCATAATTTTCCTTTTCATTATGATTTCATTTCTAAAATAAATAATTCATTTATATTTTAATTTATCTATTTATGTCTTCTTTCATCTCTTATTGTCTTCCTATCACACTACCATTCTCTCTCTCTCATATCTATTCAACCTTCTTCTTTTTCATTTTTTGAATGAAATGTGTTTAACATCTAGCATTGCATTGGGGGATAATTCATAGTGTTATTTATTATTACACTCGAAATTAGTTAATTAAATAATAATTTTTATGGTGAATAAGACTGAAATGTATAGGTGTGGATAATGTACACCAAAACATGAATCATGAATTAATTCATACTCTCTACCAAGGTATGTGATCATTTGTTGTGCTGATATTATTTCATATATAGGAAAAATTCCCCCTAAATATAGATATTAGCAATCTATTTATGATGTAAAAGAATTGTAAAATTAAGTTTAATCATTCATTAATTTTTTTGAAAAGAAAAGATGTATTAATGATCAAGAAAACTAGGCCTACAAAGCCAATTAGGAAATGAGTTCTCCCAACAATGATCACCCCATGATTTTCCAAAATGAGCCAAGCGACGGGCTTTCATATTCCCATCCCTTTTGATAAAAGAAAATGTGCAAGCATCAAAACCATCATTCAAGGACTAGATCTTCCTCAATATGAGGCCATAAGGTTTAGAGTCATATTCCTTTGATGAGAGAGTGTTCACCACTGCGAGGCAGTCAGATTCAACCAAAACCTTGGGCCAATTTTTGGAACGGGAAAAAATAATCCCATGGAGGATGGTTGAGTCCTTATCCACCACCGTACTCCAAGAGTTAGGCACAACCCTACACTGAGCTTCCATAATCTGGCCAGAACTGTTATGATCAAGGAGCCCAATACCGACCCTGGAGTTAGCAGAGACCACAACATCTATATTAATCTTAAGAAATACCTCATGGGGGGAGACCAAGAAGGAATTGCACGTCGAGTGTGGCCAAAAGAATGCACCACCTCACTGGTCTTCCAGCTATTCATCCACTCCAAATCTCTATCCACCCAAAGGCGAACATGGGTCAAATTCATTTGGAAGATACATTCATTCCGTCGAGTCTAAACCAACCAAGAAATTGTTCAGATAAGCCCAACCACACTCGGTTCCAGAGAAGACACCCGTAAAGAAAATTTTTGGACCAACCCAATTGAACAGTCAAAAAACCTACCAAATTCCGGCTTCCAAACCTTCCACACCCCTTCCACCATGTTACAGGAAATAATTTCATGCAAAGGGGATTCTACTTCTTGGAGGCACAAGGGGAAAGTGTCATCCTCCACAAAGTGTCACCGCACCAGAAATTCACGGGTTGGAAGAACCCCAACGTTGACCTGCCACCAAAAAACTGTCACCTTCGGGGGAGTAGCGAGGGACCAGAGGCTCTTTCACCGATTATCAGTAAAGACCTGGGCCAAACCTTGAACCCTCATTTTATAACCCGAATGGATAGAATATCTCCGATGAGGTTCCCCAGTCCAGCATATTTGGTTAGGGCCCACACCTAGTGTGAGAAGGATACTCAGGATAAGCTGACGATCCACCTCATTAAACCAGTACCCAAGATTGCCCCAATCCCACTCCTAAAGCGATTCATCGAGCAGATCACATACTCTTACATCTTTGAATCCTGGAACAACCATTGAGGAAACCTTATGATTAACTCAATCTTCCAACCATGGATCATTACAAATGTTAACATTATTCCCATACAAAAATATCCAAATGCATCCCAAATCAATGAGAGATTTTGTTCCCCAAATTCTCCTCCACAAAAATCTCTGTCGTGGCCCTAGCTGGGCGTGTAATAAATTAGAATGAGGGAAATAATTTTCCCACAAAACCCTTGAGAATAGGGCATTTGGATGGGAGAGAAGACGCCATCCTTGATTCACCAAAAGAGCCTCATTAAACCATTTAATATTCCTAAATCGAAGGCCCCCATGAAATTTTGAGACACACAGCTTCTCCCAAGACATGCAGTGGGAGTTATGTTTGCCGTCATGGGTGACCCACCAAAAATTGGCCAACCGGGGGATTTGATCAACAAGAGTTTCTGGCAATTTAAACAGTGACATAGCATAAGTAGGGATTTCTTGGGCCACTGACTTAACAAGAACTTCCTTTCCCACCTTGGAAATATTTCTACTAAACCAATGATAAATCAGATTATCCACCCTATCCATAATCGCGGTGAAACCTTGTTTATTCACTCTTCCAACAAGGGTCAGGAGGCCAAGGTACTTGGGATGATTATCAACGTGTGGAAACCCACACATTCATTTCAGCTCCTCTCTCTTAGCTTTTGGGACACCATTACTGAAAGATAATTCTGATTTTGAAGCATTAAGGCATTGCCCCGAAGCTTTTTCGTATAGATTAATGATATTCAGCACTGCACTACATTCTTACGGGGTAGCACGCTCAAAAAGGAGGCTGTCATCTACAAAGAAGATATGAGAGATAGGGGACCATTTCTACATACTGTAGCACCATGGATAGTTCCATGCTACTCCGCCTTCAGGATAAGATGAGAAACTACATATGTCAGTAGAATGAAAATGTAAGGTGACAAGGGATCCCCTTGTCTCAAGCCTCTCTACGGTTTAAAGCTCGCTGAAGGGGACCCATTAATATTAATTCTATATGAGACAGACGTCACACAATTCATTATATTGGAGATCAATTTCATCCCAAAGCCCAGCCTGGATAAAACAAGTTCAAG
The DNA here is from genome assembly GCA_963277665.1 of Viscum album. Classification (NCBI taxonomy): domain Eukaryota; kingdom Viridiplantae; phylum Streptophyta; class Magnoliopsida; order Santalales; family Viscaceae; genus Viscum; species Viscum album. The sequence goes on along the minus strand of OY728166.1, from coordinate 986,327,226 downwards.
AAAAGGCCATTCAACTCCGTCATAAGACTTCATCATATCTAATTTCATTTCCATGGTACCACACTTCGATGAGGAGCGAGTGTTCATAGAGTGGAATAATTCAAAGGAAATGATAGCATTATCAGTATTGGATCTCTTTGGGACGAAATCACTTTGGTTATCTACGACAATCAGTGGGATAAAGTCCCTAAGTCTGGCCACCATGATTTTGAAAAAAAAATTGTAAACCACATTACACAGTCTGATTGGCCGAAACTATGAGAATTTTTTAGGGCACTAGGTTTTGGGGATAAGAGTAATAAGAGTTTCATTCAGTGATTCAAGAGAGGTTCTACCTTCCCACACCTCCTTCATCAGGGTCACCAAATCAGGCCCAACAATATGACAAAAGCATTTAAAGAACAGAGCATGAAACCCATCAGGACCTGGAGCCTTGGTAGAGTGAATAATATGAAGGGCCCCAAGCACTTCATCATATGAAATGTCTCTTTCCAAGGAATGATTCATTCCTTCCTTAACCAAATTTGGGATACTTTCAGTTAGACATGAGGGGGCGCTAGTACTTTCTACAGTATAGAGGTTTCTTAAAAAGTTCAGAATAATGGAGTGAATGCCATTGATGTCACGAGAAACTCTCCTAGAAGGATCTTCTAGATGAGCAATATGATTCTTCCTTCTCCTTACAGATGCTCGTTGGTGAAAGAAGTTGTTGTTATGGTGACCATATCTGATATGGGACTCCCTTGCCCGAAGGAACCAAAAACACTCTTACTCCCTCAGAGCTACATTAAGATACTTTTCTGCCAACACAATATTACTAAGGACATAGTCACAACAAGGATCATAGTGGAGTTTCTTTAATCGAATTTCTGACTCCTTAATACGTGGGTCAAATTCACCAAACCTAGAAGAGATCTATTTCTATAAAAAAGACGCAACAATGTGAATTCTGGACATGATGCACCGATTCAGTCCCTCCCAAGCCGATTGGACCACCTTTTCATAGTCACTGTCTTGGAGCCACATACTTTCAAAGTGGAAGGTCCGCGCCGACCCCTTCTGATGCCCTTGTGAGACCATTGATAAAATGATTGGGCGGTGGTTAGAGGAGACGGGGGGGGGGGGGGTGGATGATAGAGAAGGTATGAAAAAGATAAGTCCATTCGTCATCCTCAACAAATCTATCCAACCTTTCCTCCAGACAGTTCTCCATTGACCCACCTCGATGTCAGGTAAACGGCGAGCTAGAAAACCTGAGGTCATGAAGAGAGTTAGACACAAGAGAAGTCCTAAAATCGTTCATCGCAGCACCGATCCACATGCATCCCCCTTATTTTTCATGGGGAGAAAGGACCTCTTTAAAATCCCCCCCATCAAGAGAGGGCCAGGAAGTGAGTCCCACAACCGTTTTAAAAGGGCCTATGATTTGTGCTTATCCTGCCCACCCGGTCACCTGTAGAAACCAACAAACGACCAAGGAGGGGATCTTAGGACCAAAAATGTCACAAAAATGTGTCTACTTGAGGAATGAGAGATATTAACCCCAAGATCATCCTTCCACAAGAGGAAAATTCCATCAGAGTTCCCCTATCTTCCAATCGGAAAGACATTTTTGAAACCAATCTTCAGGCCCATAATGCCAACATCCTTAATGTCCAACATAGTTTTGGATACAAAAACTATGCTGGGGTGAAATTTGGAACTCCAGTGATGGATAACCTGAACCATTTGGGGATTTCCAAGCCCCCAATAGTTCTAGTATAGGATTTTCATTGCCCTAGGTGGGGATGGGACACACCCACCACCACCTCTAAAACTTCGACAACCTAACCATCATCTGCCACTTTCCACCTCTTTGGCAGGATCTCAGTCATCTGAGACCCCTCCAAGCATCGTTAGTGGTCCCTGGGCTATGAACTAGGGGGATCTACACCCCTATCCCCACTAATCATTCTTTTCCATGTTCGATGTTTCATGGTATCGGGCAGCGTGATCCCAGGCATATCATCAACTGCCTGAGGGGTAGTACTGAGGGTAACATCATTTGAGCTAGAAACCGGAATTGGTGAATCATTACAACACTATTGTACCACTGAGCCCGGGTCAGGTAGTTCCATGCAAGGTGCCTTTAGCCTGGAAGATGGAGGGGAAATGGCTTTCAAAACAGTTGGGGCATGGCATAGAGAGACAGTTTTCCCCTGACCTTGACTCATGTGTAGTTCCACAGACTCGACTGAGATCAGTGGGCTTCCCAGATTCCTTTCATCCACCCATGGATCCACATGACTCTCAACAAAAATATTTGGCGATCCAAACATGATTAAATTAGTATTAGTGGGTTCAACCTGCTTACTAAAAGCCTTCGCAAGTTTTTCGTGGTCCTTATGTTTTTCCACTTCGGAAATAAAATTCATTCCATAGGTTTTTTCACAAAGCTAGGGACCATATTTCAAAATAACATTGCCCTATCCATACTCCTTCTTCACATCACAGACCTTTTCTAGGTGTCCGAGACACCCATAAAATAAACAAAAAATAGGAAGCTTTTTAAACTCAAAGGAAATCCAAACATCAGAGTCTTCAATTTTCAAGAACAGACCCCTCATTAGTGGTTGTGTCACATTGAATAAGGCTCTAATCCTCTCTATGGGTCCTTAGTGGATGGGATCAGATTGATCCTAGTCTATAAATTTTCCAATGCGTTCACCAATTTTGCACATAACACGTTCTATTCTATCAGGGAACGAGATTCCTTTGATTCGTATCTAGAAAGGTGAGGAAGTGAGTTCAATTTTCTAAATGTCGTCCCCGCCTGTAAAGTCCTCCATGATAATGATTTGATAATCGAAAGACCATGGTCAGCCTTTGAGCACCTTTTCTTTATCTTCGATATTGAAAAATTCGATGACAAGAAAACCCTCTCCCACTTCACGTATGGCAACGCCATCCTCCAATATCCATAAATTTTGCAGAGTATTTTTAAATTCACCCTAGTTGAATGAATGTTTCGCTAAAAATTTCCCTACCACCAGGAGCGACATGTGATGTGACAGAAAGACGTCTTCATTTTGTCTTGTGGCGATCGAAGCTTTCTCTTTATCAGTCAGTGAAAGGTTCTTCTACCGATTCACCAATTCAGATTCCATGACAACAAAGAACATCGTCTCAATGTAATCTTCTGAGCACACCCTTCACAAGCCCACCACTCTTGCGTTCAAAACTCCAAAATGCGAACAAAACATTCCTCCTTCGAAAACCAGCAACTCGTGGCTACTCTTTTGCTGATCAGTCCACCACAAAGCCAAACCTTGAGGACCAGATCACCGCACCATCCCTTCCACACAGACCAGACCCTGCGCGGTCCAAAACAACGAGCGTCGGCCCCTACGCAAACCCCAACAACGCACTGATGACCCTGCGTGAATCCACCCCTATGCAACCAGCACTTACGCGCTCAAGAACCTACGTGAGCCTGATTCTTTGTGTTCCCAACCCTGCGTGTGAGAAATCTCACAGAATATGATCCAAAAAGAAATGGAACAGAGAAACAACTCTCCACACCAGCCCTACCATGTAGATCAGCCCATGCGCGCTCATGCAACCTGTGCGAGTCCCACCCTGCGCGCGTCCAACCCTTCGTGACCAGCACCTACACGCTCAAGAAACCTGCGTGCTCAAGAAATCTACACACACAGGGAGGGATGAAAGTGATGGACCGCCACGATGTCGAGGAGCCAAACTTGCCAGACCGATGAAGCCTTAGATCTGAAGCTGGGAACACCTTGGATTTACAACTGGAACCACAAAATAAAGAAGGAGTTGTAGATCCATTGTTGGGAAGCTGTAGATCTGCAACCGCAAAAGAAGAAGAGGACCCGGGAAGATGAAGATCCACACACCATCCACCGAGAAGAAGAATATCCACACACCGGGCCGCCGCTGCAAGATTACTGCAAATCCCCAACCCTAGGATGACCTAAGACGAAGCTCTCACCATAGGAGAGATCTTAAAAATGTTATATTCATTAATTAATGAAAGAACTTGTTTATCCAACCCTAGGAAAAATAAAATCCTTCCATAATTTCATTCTATTTTCATTTTATTCTGTTTATAGGATAGTTTAATTATTCACGATATTATATTCATAAAACAAAAAATAGAAAAATTAATTTCATTCATTAAATAATTGAAAAAAAGATTAGGTCAATTTCAGATGGTGATTGAACTAACGGCAATACTGCTCATGTGAGATGACCCTGGTCAGTTTATGTGTAACCTTTAGAAATATATATATTTTTCCATACCCTATGATAGGCATGTTTTATGTATCTTAAATGAAAATTTACAAAAATTATCCCTTCATATATGGTCAAGTTTGATAGATATTTTAATTTATGGTCTTAATTAAATAATATCTTCTAATAAAAATATAATTTTTTTTCAATTATGGTTTTTTAAAAGAACATTATTTATTTAATATTTTGAAACGTGGATGATTTTGAAAATACCTGGAAATAATAAGTGTAAATTATGGAATTATTAGATTATGAGAACTATAAAACCATATGTTTTTTAAAATATTATTATGGAAGATAATATGGTTAAGATGTAGGCCCAAGCTTTATAAAATCTGTGATATACTATAACAATATTTTTGCTTAACCATAATAACCTAGCTCCTAAATTAGATTTATAAATTGGAATAATAAAATTATTGAAAAATATTATAAATGAAAATATAATGAAAATTTCTTTATTACTTAAAATAAAAAACTACCTATTTGCATTAAATTCAATTTATGCATTAATTTTTTTTTTGAAATAATAATTTTTAATAATTTTTTTTTAAAAAAAATAATTAATTTATAAAATATTTTTAAAATTATATTTATTGTATGAAATATCTTTTTTAACTATATTTCCATCATAATTTTAACCTAAATATTTTTTATTTTTCCTAATATATTTATTTGTAGAGGAGATTGAAACAAACTATTTTTTTTATAAAACTTGCATTTATTTTCTATAAATAATTTAATTGAAAACACACTCTATTATTTAAATTTTATCTCAAAGTCAAATATTTAAACTTGCATTAGGAATAATATATATAATTTTATAATAATAATAATAATTTTAAATTACTTTTTAATATGTTGAATTTAAGGAATAAAAATAATTGTTTTAAAAATGTTTTTCTTTGAATTTTATGCATTTAGGTTTCAATTAGTTTCTAACACCTCTATAAATTTAATCATGACATTTTAATTTCATATTAAGAATAATGAGGATACAAGTTTTTATATAGGTCCCATATATTTTTAATAGTAACCATGAAAAAATATTTATCACTTTTCATTCATTTCAAATATCAAAAATTTAAAACATCACTCATGCATGTGTACAAATTATCATCTCCACAAAGTGATGTAATTTATTTTTCATCCCAATTTATATGAATTATTATAAAAGAGTATATAATGATTTCATATTATAATATTTACGTGATTAAATTTCTAGAAATGATGAAACCATTTTCAAAGTACAATGTATGGGACCGCTGAACTGAAACATGCATAAAAAATGAAGTAGTTATCACCATGAACAATTATTTTAATAATGAATTGACAATAAAAGGGTGATAATATGTTATAAATAAATAATATATTATATGATATACATGATTTCAGTTCTGAAATATATTTTAAATAATTATATATATATATATATATATATATATATATATATTATACATAAGGATTGAATACATATATAGAAAAAATGGACTTATGATAAGATTTTCTCTCCTCACATTTATTTCTGTGAGTCATATTCCATATTTTCCACCTTTATATTTTTCTTGTGTATCAATAAAATTAATTAATTCTATTTTTATTATTTTTTAAATTATTGTGATTTACCAATCTATCTATGATTCTATCTTTCGAGCTGTTTTTTTGAATATTAACATATACATAAGTGATTATTTTACAATATTGATTCATTGAGGGATTGTTTATTCTACATTTCCATTGATATAAATATTATGGATCCAAAATTTTCATTTCCATATTTAATATTATACACTATTTATTTATATAATTTTAATTTATTATATAAATGTCTCACTCTTTGGTACTTAACATTATTGAAAAATAGTTTCTAATGAAAAACTTACCCTATTTACACTTTTGTCTCTGATTGTTTTAGTCCATGTATATACTATTAAAAATTGTTATATGGATGTTCTTACCTATAAATGTAATTATTTAAATAGTTTTTTTTTCAGACATTTAACACTATTTACAGTGTTTTAAAGATGAATCTTTCAGAAAAAATTGAAATAATATTTTTATGTTTTTATAAAAGTGTTAAAGGGTTGATTTATTTTAATGTATACATCATTTTAAGATTTTAAAACTATCATGAACATTATATTTATGATTTATTACGTTAAATTCATCCATGTTAATTTTCAATGAAAAATATTTTCTCAATATTTTGTCAATTTTTAAATAAAAATTGTTAGTGGAAAATGATATTCTCTTAGGTTTTTAATGAAATGGATGAATAGTATTTTAGAGTTGTTTTCCACTAATTTTAAAATACATTGATGCTTATTATTCTTCAATAGTTCTATGCTACAATGATACCATTTATTTTCTTTATTAAGATGGATTATGGTTTTGTGGTAATCAAATGTTTAGGAAACATGTTTCATTTACACAAGAGATGTTGTAATGAAATGATGATTTTTAAGGATATTTCTTCAAAATATGTTTGGATTTCAATATTTTATTAGTGGATCCATTATATACCTCAAAATAATTATAATGGGACTTATATATCATTATATAATTATGGGAAAATTGTTTATGATCTCGATCCCCTATTGGAAATCATTATAGATGTATTATCTATAATTATATAGGAAATAGGTGGTGATATAAGAACGACACAGGTATTAAAAGCATGTATAAATGGATAATAAAATATGATATGATGGTTAAACTAGTTAACCATTTAATATGGCATGGTTTCTATGATAATTAATTTTGTAAACAATTTTGACATGTTTATATGATCTTGACTTGACCCCCTGTATCATGATTTACTTATTTATGATTCCCAAATCATGTGACATACTAATGTTTTATGCCAGGAATCATGATTATAATCTATACATCGTTTGGAAGGATTTTTTATTGATATTAACATGTTATCATGCCCTAATTATCATGATATTCTTATATATGATCATTGATTGTTTCCACCCCTATTTACATTTATTGAGCATCTGAGATCCACTTTCTTATGTTTTAATTTTATTTCAGGTTATATAGAATTTTCCTGTGTTTGATGAGTATAGAAGGGAACCTTATGTAAATAATGATGTTATATATGATAAGGATTTTACATTAATATTTGTTTATGTATCTATCCTCTAGGTACAAAAATAATTTCTAGATTTCTGGAATTTTTATTTCAGGGTTATATTGGATGTTCATCAAATAGATGTAAGGTAAATATATGTTTCTCAAGGATCACTATATAACCTGTTACAACATTTTTACTCTATTGCAAAAAATATAATGATAAAATCTCATATAATGATAGAAAATCCTTTTGAATATGGTGGCATGAAACCTTTATCTATATGTGGTTTGAACTGTGTATGTGTTATTGTTGTTGTTGTGAGTTCCCTGATTACTATATCCTTTTTAGATGTGTTGTGGTACACCCTGGGTGGTGTAACATAATTTATGTTCTTGTGATAGAACCTAGTGGGTGTGTATGTACTTGATAGATATTATGATCTATTTGAACCATTATGTTCTTTGGTTTATCCTTTGGAAGTTAGTTATACATATTGGTTTGGTTTTGATATAGAAAAATATCTAAGTGGGGGTGAATTACACTTTTTAAATTCAGTAAAAGATAAATCATTTATTTAATTTAAATGTTGTGGAAAATTAAAAAATATGAGAATGTGATATTTTTAAAATGGTTTGAGTCTAAATAATCCCTTACCACTCTTCACCACTCTCAAAAATTGAGGGTGATGGCACCACTTATAACCAATATAATGGAATATTAAAATTACTTTCTCTCACATAGAGTCAAAATATGGTTAGTGAGAATTTTTCCCCTGGAGTATTAAACTCAAATTGAACTAGATTTTTAAACATAGAGTCACAACCCAAACATCCATAATTTTTTCCACTTAGAGGCACCACAAATGCCTAAATTTTGTTTTATGTGTCACTACCTGAATACTTAATTCTTAATAGTATTTATAACCATTACAATTAAAAAGTATATGAATAGAAAGAAGTGAAATTATAGAATTAGATAAATTCTTCACGGTCCAATTTTCAAGGCAAGAAATCACTCCCCAACGACATTTAATTAAGGGATTGAATTTTTATGAGAGTTACAGTTGCTCACCTAATAAATTTTAACATCTAAAGTTCTATAATATCTTAAAACTGGAATATAATTTAGATTTGGGAAACTCCATATACAGGGTTTCCTATTTCACTATAGTACTTAAATATTTTATGTCGATCATTCCCTAGGATGCATGGAATATTTTCATTAAATGTTCATGCATAATAAACACACATGGATTAATTATATATTGTTTCAAATTTAAAAAAATGTTGTACAGTGGGAACATGATATAATACTTAAAATAGTACTAATAATTAAATATAATCAACATTACAGTCCCTTGGAATGTTCTAATAAAGAATTTGAGATAAATTGTTCATGTTCAATCCATATTTAATAATTAACCCATGTGATCACAATAAAATATAGTCACAAATTAACCCACATGATTAACATTTAATCATACAAAACATTATTCAAAATAAAATTAAATAATATTAAAATATTTATAATTAGTTAATAAATTATTATATCAATAAATTCATGTTAAATAATCAATCCATAATTCAAAATATATAATTATAAATAAAATATAGCATGGTTTGAGATATAAATATCAAAGAAATAAGTATTCATGTATCTCGTAGTATGTTCAATAATTTTCCATGTTTCTTCATGCAATGAATTTATTTTTTATAGAGTTCATACATTTTTAACCCTATGGTAAGTTATATACATTGAAAAATAATCATTCATAGACATTACACTTCACCAGTTCCATAAATTGCCAAATATATACTCATTATTAGTTACTTACATTAATAAATTTCACCCATAGTCAATGCTAACCATTTCCAAATATTCAATCATGGTTTGTTCTCACAGTAAATCCCACACATTTCCAAATTTTTCAGTCACAGTTAGTTCTTTGGGTCAGTTATAGTCATTTCTTATCAGGACCCGCCTTCACCAAGATGAGATAAGGGACAACAGATTTTCAGACCCTTCCTTCTTCAAGTTGAAGGGGTGATAATGACCCTCGAGACCTGTCTTCAATAGGTCCTGGAGTGCCGACTAGCACCAAGGGTATAGAATTACACTAATGATATAAGGCATTACCCTTTCTATTTAGTAGGATTGGGATATAAAATAGTAAATCCCAACAACACCAGAACTCAAGGTAAAATTAAAGGAAAAATCAAACCATTACCATATTCATGTCCAAAAGTAAATGCTACAAAAGTACAAGGAAACCCCAAAGTAAGGTGCTGAGAAAAGAAAAACAGCAACAAAAATTGTCCCAACGTCCAATCTAGTATGGTCCCACATGATCCCTAATGTCCTCTGAGAAACCTGAAAGTAGTTTATATACGTAGGGTGATTATACAGGTATAATCAGTAGGGAAAACAAAAAGCTCTCATGCACAAGTGTGGAGGCATTCAAATGCCCCATGGAAAATAATAGAAAACCAAAACACCTAGCAAGGAAAAATATCCACTCAAACTTCACCAAGGAACACTCCCCAAATAACACAATTAAAACAAGTAATAGTAATAGCACATCGATATTTGGGTACCCTGTTCCACTTTCCCACTGGTTATTGAAGACATCCTATGTGTTAAACCTCTCCCGCCATTCTCACCACAGTCCCACTGCAATCCCCCGCCCGCACACACCTAGAATATCACTACCACACATCCCGCCTACAAAAACCTAGGCCAAAACAACCTCACATAACCATGCCCGTAGACACCTGGGCCAGAACAACTACCACCACACCTGAAGACGCTTGGGCCTTATCTCAAAGCCACTTGGGAAATCACCTGCCCGCACACACCTAGGCTAACCACCTCAGTGTACCCTGCCTAAAAAATCATGGGCTATAATGGAATTCAGGCCATCATATCCTACCCGAAGAATCTTGGGCTACTTGGGAAAGGGAGCTGAAATGGTTTCAATAACCATCCACTCATAGGAGTTTTGGGAAAAACACCCTCCCCCATGAAATGGGGGTGTTCAGCACAAGGTGCTCAACTTCAATGGGGAGAAAATAAGAAACATAAAAACTAAATTATACATATAGGTAACAAGCACTCATCCCATTCCAGGGGTTTCCAAAACCAACTCAACCACAAAAACCCTCGTTCTTATTCATTCATAAGAAGCAGCACACCCATAACCATGTGACAAATAATTTCTGGAAAACAATTCCCCATTTAACCCATTCTGGTTTTCATATTCATGTGATTCCATTCAAGTTAATTCTACACTACTGGGAAAAAAACAGGCATATCCACAAGCAAAGGAAAGGAAAACAGTCAAACAAAAATTTAAGCATTCACACCCGATTCTCTTGTAAAGTCACAACAACAAAAGTGATCTGTGAGACCCCTCAAAGTACTAAAACCAATCCAAGCTCCACCATACGAACCCATAAGGCCTTAGATCCAAAAACCAACAACCACACCACAACAGAGGATCCCATACCCATCCACGTCACTTCCCAAGCATCAACCGTAAACCTCACCAGAACAGAGAAAATGAGTTTTTCAAATTTGAATATGCTATTCATTCAGTTCAGTCTATCCGTTTGGTGAACCGAGGTGATCACATAAGGATTATTATTCATTGGGCATCTATTTAATCAACCGAGTTTACATGATTTACCAATTTCCATGTTACAACCATTCAATCACATAAATATCTAGAAAAATAGAAGTTCATTAGTGAACAAGAAAAGGCCCCCAACGACCATGATTTTCAGTGGGCATAATCCCAAACAATTCACAACAAAAGAATCAAGGATAAAGAGTATAGCAGAAACATCGATCACACCACCATTAATTCTTTAAAAGTCAATTTATTATCTTCATTAAGGGTTTGGTTTCATCCATCCCGACAGAAACAATAGCGTACCCACCCCATATGATACACAGTAAAGAGAAAATAAGGAAAAACCCTACCAGGACGATCAACAATGGAAGTTTCTCTCCACGCGCCAAGAACTAGAGATGCACGACTTGTAAGGGAGGAACATTGGGGAATCCAAGGGTGGGAATAAAAGCTCTAGCATAGGCTCACTACTTTTATTGGTAAGGGGGAATCCAAACAAACAAAGAAATAAAATGAGACCAACCAAGAAGAAGAAGAACAAGAAGAAATTTTTGTGCGATAAAAAGGTGAGATCCTGGAGTTACTAGATATTAAATTTTGAACAGCATAAAGGAGGATCATGGTTTCACCATGTGGGTGGGTGGTTACACATGATGGAATTAATTTTCATTTAATGATTCTCATCAGAGAGGTGGCCATAACAGTTGTGCGCTAAACAATTTCCTCAAATCAGAAGAAAATGTGCAACAAGGGAGGAATTGGAATGTACGGGGAAAGGGTGCTACATTGAGGAAAAACCATACATTTTGGTAAGTTAAGGGTTTCCCAGATCTTGGGGAATTCCATATATTATTTACAGTCTTTAAATGGATTTTAAAGGGGGTATTAAATCATTTATACATCAAAATATATGTTGTGGGAGCGTAACTAGAAAAACTCAGGAGACTGGGTAAAAAAGAAAAGGGTGAGATACGGTTTAGTGAGACACCATGAGCAGTGTCACTGTTTGGGTGTGCCAACGTCATGGTTCCACTATTATGATACCACCATCACGATGCCACTGGTTCAGTGCGACATCATAAGCACTGTCACAGTTCCAGTGTGCCAACGTCACAGTGCCACCGTCATGGTGCCACCGGTTCAGTGAGACGTTGTAAGTGGTGTCACCGTTTCGGTGTCCCACCATCGCGGTGCCACCGGTTCGGTGAGATAGCGCAAGTGGCGCCACTGTTTCGGTGTACCACCATCACAGTACCACCTATTTTGTGGAACACTATAAGCGGTGCCACTGTCACAGTGAGACACCGTAAATGGTGCTACCGTGATCAGTGCCACCATTTCGGTGGGACTGAGTTTTTGGAAATGTACTGGACTAGAAGGGTCCAGTCCATTACATCAGATACCTCTAAAACTATTCTCACCCTCGAGAATCAACTTCACCCAAAGGAAAAAAAGATTGGGTCTGAACAACCACCTCAGAAGATACCTCTCTGGAGTAAACCTCACTTACATATGGGAACACATCTCCCTCAAGTAACCACATAAACATTCAAAGGTCATTTCGTCTAGTCATATGGGTTAGGGATTTTCTTCTTCCATGTCAAGATATTATCCTTTTTGGGTGGCACTGACTCACCCACACGGATTTAACCGCATCCACATTAATGCGTCTTGATAAGGGATCAGGCTTTCCCCACCCCATAGTCAGGACTCTTCATGCACCTTCAGGGAAAAGAACAGATACCCATTTCATAGCTAACAGGGTTAAGTAACACATCCCAGAAAACTATGAAACATAACAAAACAAAATGCAAAAAAACTCTGGGTACTGGGCGTGTATATGTGCCTCTTGTTCCTAGGCACTCTCCTCGAGGCCTCCATGCCTCCATAACAAACTAACCAAGGGAATGGTTCATCCACGAAGCACCTTCTCCTCTTGATCTTCGATCACCATTGGCCGCTCTACGAACGTCACATCGTACCCGATATATATCTTTCCCTAGTCGAGGACATGCGAATCCTCAGGTAGATACCGATGGAGCTGAGACACATGGAAGACGTCGTTCACTCTCTGTAGCAGCGATGGTAGTGCTAGCTGATAAACCATTTTTCCAACCCACTGCAACACTTCAAAGCATCCAACAAACCTAGGAGAAATCTTACTCCCCCTTCCAAACCTCCATTGTCCATGACGAGGAGAGACCTTTAAGAACACGTGGTCCCCGACCTCGAACTCTAAGGGTCTCCTCCTACTATCATCATATGACTTCTTCTTGTCTTGGGATTCCTTCATCCTTTCTCGTATAAGCTGAATCCTCTCTATCGTGCTCTACACCACTTTCGGGCCAAAGACACTTGCTTCCCAGACCTCTTTCCATAACACAGGTGACCAACACAACCTCCCATACAAATCTTCGAACGGAGCCATGCCAATGGTTGAATTATAGCTATTGTTGTATCCATACTCTACCAGAGGAAAGTTTCATACCCACGATCCTCCAAAGTCCAAAACACATACCCGTAGCATATCCTCCATAATCTGGATGGTGCGCTCTGTCTGCCCATCTGTCTGGGGGTGGAAAGCAGTGTTGTGGCATAGTCGATTACCAAAAGCATTTTTCAATCCTTTCTATACCCGTGAGGTATACTGGGAATTCTGATCAGAGACTATGGACCTTGGAACTCTATGAAACCTCTCCACCTCATCCACTTACCATTTCTCTAGGGTATCCACTGCACTCAACTCCTTGATTTCCAGGTAGTGAGCCAATTTCGTCAGCCGGTCCACCACTACCCAGATGGAATCAAAACCCACCTAAACTTTGGGTAATCTGTTGATGAAATCCATCAAAATTTCATCCCACTTCCACTTGGGGAAATCTAAAGGTTGTAACAGACCTCCTGGAATGCAATGTTCATCCTTCACTTACTGACACACCAGGAACCTTTCCACAAACTCCAGCACTTCCAATTTCACCTCAGGACACCAAAACTGACCCATCAAGCCCCGATACATCTTGAAAACTCCTAGGTTCACCACCAAGGGTGAGTTCTAGAACTCACCAAGAACTCTCTTGTGCATTTCCACTGGGACGAAAAACTTCCCATGAAACATCATCTGATTCTATCCATCCTCTGACCACCCTTCCGAAGCATTGCCCTGGTTAACCTGATCACACATCACTTCACTCTTTATGTCTCCCTACTCAAACCCCTCCACCTGCCGCAATAGAGAGGACTGCACTATCATCTGAAATAGGAAAACTCCACCACCATCCACCCTTGCATCTAGGTGTAGGGCAGCCAAATCCTCCATTGCCTTCCAAGAATCCACAGATTCCTGAACAGCTTCCCTATATGACTTCTGGCTCAAGGAATCATCCACAACATTCCCCTTACCTTAAGTGTAAGAGATCTCAAAGGTGTAGTCCTGAAAAAACTCCACCCTCCGTCGTTGTCGCAAGTTCAGGTCCCGCTGGGTAAAGATATGCCTCAAAATCTTATAATCCATAAAGAACACAAATTTCTACCTGATGAGGTAATGCTTCCACAACTTCAATGTGAACAATACTGCTGCAATCTCTAGGTAATGGGTAGCGTAGTAACACTCATGAGGACGTAACTGCCAAGACCCATAAGATATCACTCCCCGATGCTGCATCAGAACACACCCCTGGTCTAGTCCAAAAGAATCACAAAATACCTCATACAACACCCCTTCCTCTGGAAACCTAAGCACTGGAGAGTTGACCAACCTTTTGTTCAGATAAGAGAAGGATTCCTGGCACTGCTCACTCTATACGAAGGCCCGGTCCTTTCTGGTCAAAGATGTCAAGGGAGATGCAACTCAAGAGAAGTCAAGTACAAACCACAGATAGTAGCCTGCTAGACCTATAAAACTACGAGCCTCTGTCGCATTCTTGGGTGCTTCCCAAGAAACAACCACTTCAACCTTTGATGGTTCAACCTCTACCCCTTGCAGAGACACCACATGTCCAAGGAAATTCACTTCTTGTGCTATGAACATACACTTGGACAATTTCCCATAGAGTTGGTAGTGTTTAAGGATTTCCAATACCATCCCGAGGTGATTAACATGTTCCTCCTCTAATATGGAATATATAAAAATTTCATCGATGAACACAATGAAGAACCGATCCAGAAACTCACAGAAAACACAGTTTAGGAGCCCCATGAGCAGAGCTGGTGAGTTTGTAATGTCGAACAACATGACTACGAACTCAAAGTACCCATACCTACACCTGAAAGCATTCTTCGGGATATCATTGTACTTCAACCTTAACTGGTGATACTCAGGCCGCAGATCAATCTTAGAGAACCATCCTGCTCCCCTCAGCTGGTCAAATATATTTTCTATCCTCAGGAGAGGGTAACGGTTTTTGACCATTACCTGATTTAGTCTTCGGTAGTCTATTCACATCCTGAGACCACCATCTATCTTTTTTTGAAAACAAGACTAGAGCACCCCATGACGACACACTGGGTCGGACTAAAGCCTTCTTCATCAGATCGTTATTCTGAATCCTCAACTCCTGCAACTCAGAAGGCGCCATCCAATAAGGAGCAATAGAAATCGGATAGGCACCAGGTTGTATATATATCTCGAACTCAACGTCACGTTGAGGGGGTAGAGTCAAAAACACCTTGGTAAAAATATCTAGAAACTCTCTAACAACTCTCAAGACATCCATCATCTCAGCATCCACTGATTCTGGTGAAAGCCCAGCCAACACAGAAAGAAGAGTCTCCACATGCCGTTTCCCCACCTAACAACTCCATTTTCCAATAAATGCCACACATTAGCCATCCTCATCGGAGAACATGACTATTATCTAGAAATAGTTGATAACAGCATGCACAGAAAAGATCTAGTCAATGCCTAGGATGAAATCATATGGCTATATCTGCAACAGTAGAAGATACCCGCTAGACTGATGTGGCCCTATCATCAGTCTATACCCTCAGCAAACATAAAACAAGTCATTATGACCTCTGATTGGCGTACTCAACACCAGGGTTGCATGAAGTCTCTCTGTGTCTAAACCAAGATCATGGTCCAGAATGGGTTAAAAAAAGGAGTGTGAAGATCTTGTATCAAACATTGCATAAACAAGAGTACTAAACAGGCTGATCATACCTTGATTGACTTCCTGCCCTGTTCGAACTACTGCCTCTACGGCGTGCAACTACCCACACCCAGCTCCTCTACCCCTCTGCTGTCGGCTGCCTCCCCAAACATAACCTGGTCGAGGTCACTGAGGAGCGCCATGTGGCTAGCCTCCTCCCATAGAATCTGCCCTCGGAGGAGTGGGAGCTCACTATCCCTGCTACTACTTATACTAAAAGGACCTGGTTGGAAGTTTCTGCTACTGAGGTGGGTGATGGACCTACCCACCCCCACTATACCATGCTTGGTCCGAGCATAGATTCTGTAGGTACCCACGAATCCCACAAATGAAGCATCTCGGTCCTGGGCCCGCAAGGAAGGGACGGGGACTGTGGGATTGGAACTGGAATTTTTGGGGCCTACTCCCCACTAGTCAAAACCTAGAAGGCCCTGATGCTAGAGGCATACTGTTGATAGCCTTAACCTTTGAAAAACTCTACTGGATTCCCTCTCGCGGCACACCTCCCAGCGTGTTCATCCTTTATACCACTTCAGCATTCTTCTAGACCTCCAAGTATGTCAGTAAGGTGAAGGGAGTAACAACATAATAAAGAGAAGGTAAGAGTGCCTCCTCTAAATGTCTCTCAAAAGACTCATTATCTGAAAAAGGTTAGGAAAAAAACGAAGGAGATCCTTGAACTTGATCCCCAACTCTTTCACTGATATTCTCCCCTCCTAGAGGGCGAGCATCTCCTGCCTCTTCTCAGCCTTTATCGTGGAAGAGAGGAATTCCACATGGAACTCCTTCTCGAAGTCAGTCCTCACAACCTCATCCACCCTCTTCTCCCCAAGGTAGAGCGTCCACCACTGACGCGCTGCTCCCTGTATCTGGCATACATCTAGAGGAACCCAATACTCCATCAAAGCCCAAATCAAGCTAAGAACTATCACCAGCTCCTCGAGCCAGCTCTCTGTATCCATGTCTGAGATACTGCCCTCATACTTCCCAAGGGTCTGCCGCTGAAAATCACGAAGCGTCCCCTTCCACTAGTCATCCTCCTCCTCTCAATCATCCCTCTGCTAACTAGCCAAAACAACCTCATGGGCCTCTATCTCCCTCACAACTCATGATCATCACCCGGGTTCCATAGTTACAAAGTAAACAAGGAATGCCTAAGTCCGAGTAGTGTAGAATATTTCTTTTAAATTTTCTTAGAATTATTATTCCTTTTAAATCCCCAAAATACCCGAGAAACACAATAACACAATTCATTATGGTGCATGTACCATTCCGAGGGTCTCTACCCTGCAATCAGTGTAGCCTAACATGGTCGTTTAGTAGGCCCAGAGTCCTTGCATCAGATCACGGGGTCCCTAAAATCCCGTGTCCTAGCCGGTCTTCCCTGGCCTATTTCACATGCCTAGATTGCCTAACATTGTTTCCCTACCATCTCATGAAATCCCTATTGTTCCTAACTCTGGACTCCATGCTATCTCTCAGCCCCCTCTGATACAATTCTATCCCAAATCGCCTTCACCAAGATGAGAGAAGGGACAAAAGATTGCTAGACCCTTCCTTCTTCAATTTTAAGGAGATTTAATGACCCTCGAGACCTGCCTTCAATATTTCCTAGAGTGGTGACTAGCACCAAGGGTATATAATCACACTAATGATGGAAGGCAATACCCTTTTTATTTAGTAAGATTGGGAGATAAAATATTAAATTCCAACAACACTAAAATTGGAGGTAAAAGTAAATCCAAAATAAAACCATTCCCATATGCGTGTCCGAAAGTAAATTCTAAAAAAGTACATGGAAACCCCAATGTAAGGTACCGAGAGAAGAAAAAAAGCAACAGAAACTGTCCCAACGTCTGAGCTAGTATGATCCTGCATGATCCCTAATGTCCTCCTAGAAACCTAAAAATAGTTTATATACGTAGGGAGAGTATACAGGTATACTCAGTAGGGAAAACCAAAAGCTCTCATGCACAAGTGGGGAGGCATTATACTACCCCGTGGAAAATAAGAGTAAACCAAAACACCAAGAAAGGAAAACTATCCACCCAAAATTCACCAAGTCACACTCCCTAAATAACGAAATTCAAATAAGTAATAGTAATAGCACATTGATATTTGGGTACCTCGCGCCACTTTCCCACTAGTTATTGAAGACATCCTACTCGTCAAACCTCTCCCACCATTCTCCCCACAGTCCCACTTCCATCCCCCACCTACACACACCTGGGATATCACTACCACACATCCCTCCCACAAACAACTGGGCCACAACAACCACACGTAACCACGCCCGCAAACACTTGGGCCAGAACAACTACCCCCACGCCCGAAGACACCTGGGTCTCATCCGCAAGGCACTTGGGAAATCACCTGCCCATACACACCTGGGCCAACTGCCTAAGAGTACCCTACCCAAAGAATCTTAGTCTATAATGGACTTCAGGACATCACATCTTGACCAAAGAATCTTGGGCTACTCAGGAAATGGAGCAGAAAAGGAGTCAATAACCAGCCACTCATAGGGGTGTTGGAAAAAACACCCTCCCCCATGAAACGAGGGTGTTTGACACAAGGTTATCAACATAGATGGGGCATGAATAAGAAACATAAAAAATAAATTATACATATAGGTAACAAGAACTTATCAAATTCTAGGGGTTTCCAAAACAACCTCAACCACAAACACCATCGTAACTATTCATTTATAAGAAGCAGCACACCCACAACCATGTCACAACTTATTTCCGGAAAACAATTTCCCATTTAAACCATTCTATTTTTCATATTCAAGTGATTACATTAAAGTAAATTCGACAAAACTGGTCAAATAACAGGCATAGCGACAAGCCAAGGAATGGAAAATAGCCAAACAGTAATTTAAGCATTCACACCTGGTTCTCTTGTAAATTCACAACCCTCAAAGCGATCTATGAGATCCCTCAAAGTACTAACACCAAACCAAGCCCCACCATACGGCCCCACACAGCCTCGATCCAAAAACTAATAATCACACCGCAATAGAGGATCACATCCCCATCCACATCACTACCCAATCATCAACTGTAAACCTCACCAGAATAGAGCAAGGGAGTTTTTCAGATTTTAATATGCCATTAATTCAGTTCAGCCTTTCCATTTGGTTAACTGGAGTGATCATACAAGGATTCTTATTCATTGGGCATCCATTTAATCAACCGAGTTTATGTGATTTACCAGTTTCCATGTTACATCCATTCAATCACATAAATATCTAAAAAAACAGAGGTCCATTAGTGCACAAGAAAAGACCAACAACGACCATGATTTTCAATGGGCATAAGCCCGTACAATTCAAAACACAAGAATCAAGGATAAAGAGTATAGCAGAAACATAGATCACCCCCCTTCATTAATTAAAAGTCCATTTATTATCTTCATTAAGGGTTTGGTTTTATCCGTCTCTGCTGAAATAATAGCATACCCACCCTGTATGATACACAGTAAAGAGAGACTAAGGAAAACCCCTAACTAGATGATCAACAATCGAAGTTTCTCTCCACGTGCCGAGAACCGGGGATGCGTGACTTGTATGAGAAGAACTTCAGGGACTCCAAGGGTGGGTAGAAAAGCTCCAGCACAGGTGCACCACTTGCCTCGGGAAAAGGGGACTCGAAACACACAGTGAAATAAAAAGAGACCAGCCAAGAAGAAGAAGATGATGAAATTATCGTGTGATAAAAATGTGAGATCCTCAAGTTACAGGATATTGAATTTTGAAAGGATTAAAGGAGTATCATGGTTTCACCACATTGGTGGGTGGTTACACACAATGGAATTAATTTTTATTTAATTATTCTCATCAAAGAGGTGGCCATAACAGTTGTGTGCTAAATGGTTTACTCAAATTAGAAGAAAATGTGCAACAAGGGAATAAATAGAAAGTACAGGAAAAGGGTGTGACACCGAGGAAAACCCACACATTTTAGTAAGTTTAGGGTTTCCCAGCTTTTGGGGAATTCTATATATCATTTATGGGCTTGAAATGGCTTTGAAAGGGGGTATTAAATCATTTTTACGTCAAAAGATATATTGCGGGAGTAGAACTGGAAAAACATGGGAGACTGGGAAAAAAATAAAAGAGAGAGATACAGTTTGGTAAGACACCATGAGTAGTGTCACTATTTTGGTGTTCCAACATCATGGTTCCATAGATTCGGTGAGAAAATGTTAGCGGTGTCACTGTTATGTTGTCCCAACATCACGGTTTCACCGTTACGGTGCCACCTTCACAGTGCCATCGGTTTGGTGAGACACTGTAAGAGGTGACACAGTTTTAGTGTGCCACGGTCACAGTGCCATCGGTTCAGTGAGACACCATAAGTGGTGCCACTATTTCGGTGTGCCACCATCATGGTGACACCAGTTTGGTGAGACATAGTAAGTAGTGCCACCGTCACAGTGAGACACCGTAAGTGGTGCTACTGTAACCAGTTCCACCGTTTCGGTGGGACCAAGTTTTTGGAAAAGTGTAGGACCAAGAGGGTCCTGGCCATTACATTTCTAAATTTTCAAACATGGTCAATTGTCCCAGTTAGTTCTATTTATTTCCAAATTTTCACCGATGGTCAGTTATAATGTTTAATTTCTAAATTTTCTAAATTTTCTCATTAATGATTTTTTTCAAATTATGTAAAAAGTAAAAATAGAAAAACTTATGATTAATTATAATTATTCGAGATATTGAAAATAGTAGTAAATTTTATCAAGGATACAATTCATTATTCTCCCCATTTCTTATAATTCAAAAATAAAGGTAAATTCCATAATTATTTATTCCTTTTTTAATTTGATCAATAATATTTATGATTTTAGGATTCTCCTTAAAAAATAAATAGTTATTAAAATAAATGAATTTAATCATTCAAAATAAAGATGAACCCCCCTGATTGATTACCAGTGAAGAATCTAACACTTCTAAAGTTACATAAAATGCATCACCAATATTTCCCTATATTTTAAATGATTATTTTAATTATTTTAATCAAATTTAAATAGTAACAAACTTTTAATTTACATATTTTTTAGATGTAAAATTAAAATAGATTCAATATACACTTTAGAAAAATAGCAGATATTTAAATTTTTTACTCAAACTAATTTAAAAACCCAATATATATATTATGGTTAAAATTACATCATTCGATTTTAGAAATTGATTTTACCAAATGTAGATAAACCATCGGGTTTATTTTATAATAGATATAATCATTTTTATGAAGAAATAAAATATAAATTTATATTTCCTTTTTGCTCATGATCCCTAAAAAATTATATTTAGCATAAATTTTATTAGTATAAAAATATTGTAAGCGATTTACAGAAAGAGAAATAATTACATTATTTATAATGAAAATATAGATCTTATTAAAATAAAATAAAAAATAGTAGTGTTTTCTCAGTCCATAAATATTGAGCACAATAAGATTTTGTAGATATATATTCAAATTCAGTAGTTGAAACATGAAATAGAATTCTATTTATTTGAATCCTCTAAAACAAATTATTTACAATGTTAATGGAACATACCTATTTTTCTCTTATTTTCTATCTTGTATCCATAAAAATAAAATTTATAATAACTTACCGAATAAAAATTTGTTCTAGAAGGATAAAATAAAAAAATATTCAATGTACCATTGTAATATATGATAATACTTTTCACAAATTTATAGGGACCCAATATATAATTACTTTGATATCTAGCTCACATGGAATCAAAAAAATTAAATTAGACCTATAAAAAGTTAAATGTATCATGAATTTAAAATTTCACTATGAAAATATCATTGAAACATTTCTGAATAAAAAAAGTAGAATTATATTTCCTAATGTAAAATTATGTTTTCAAAAGAAAATGTTTGAAACATTATAATGATGCTTGATGACTTTGTTTGAATCCATATAAATCCATAGAATTATTAAAACCATTATCATTTATAATTTCATTTCCAAAATGATGGGTCTATCTAACATGAAGTTATTCACTAATATAACCATTTAGAAAATATGTTTTTACTTTCATTTAAAATAATATAAAACCATGAAATGCTTAATAAGTCAATAATGTCATAATTTATTCTAAACTATAAATAAGGGAAAATTATTCTACAATTTCAATGTATTCTTCTTGGTAATATTATTGATCAAATAATCTTCTATTATTTTTAATTATATTTCCAAATTCTTCAAGTTTATTTTTAAAGATCCATTTTGTTCTAATAACATGAGAATCAGATAGTGGAACAACTAAAGTCCAGACATTATTCCTAGTAAATTGTTTTCATTCATATTTATATATAAGATATAATTAGATTACTATAATGGATTATCAATATTATTTTGAAAAATAATCATAATAAAGCCATGATAGTCACAAAAATTCATAATATATTTTCTAGTTTGAAAATATTATTTAATATTACCAATTACATTATATTCCATATGACCTCTACATGCCATCAAATATTTTTCAATAGTATGTTCATATAGGGAAGAAATATTCTACCCCTCAATATGTTCAATTTAATCTTTATATTTTTACTCTTCAAATTTATAATATCTTAATTATTACTTAGTATGATCAATATTATCATCTCTTATTTTAAAATACATTTTAACATATATAAAATGAATTTCTTCATTGACAACTATGGTTCATTTATTTTATACTTTATATTACTAAATATAATTTGAATATCACAAGAAAATTATTTCATTAGGATTTTCATCAAATTTATTTAAGTAATATTTAGTACTTACAACAATGAAATTAATCTCAAGGACCCTAGGATAACAAATTTTAGGTTTTATTCCCTTTTACATCTCGTAAGGTGTATTTTTAAACAAGGTTATCAACATAATTATATTTGAAACATAAAAAATATATATTCAATGATTCTTCCTAGAAATATATTGGTATATTGAACTCATCTATAATGGCTCTAGACATTTTTAAAAGTTAATAATTCTTTCATTCAATAACAACTTTTTTTCATGTTTTAATGCCTACAAAAGTGTGTAAAATGAATTTTATTTATTAAAAATTATAAATTATAGATTCTATAATTCACCAGATAGTCACTTATAATTAAAATGATTAAATTTCCATTATCCTTTTCAACCAATTTAAAAAATTTGATAAAATAAGATAATATTTTATATTTAAGTGTCAGAATGTAAACCCATGTGTATCTACTAAAATCATTAATAATATCACAAAAAATATCATTTACCACAAAAACTAGCAGGTTTAATAGGGATAAAAAATGCCAATGAATTATAATAACAGGCTTTATAGATATCACTTACTTTATTTACTTTAAACTAATTTTATTTTGTTTACCTTTCATGTTGGATTCTCATTAAAAGTTGTTTTCCACATTAAGTTTCAGTAATTACATAATAGTTTTTATCTTGGATATTTTATGAATAAACATAAAATTAGCATCTCCCAACCCACTTTTAGAAAAAATGTTATTAAATTATATTTCATTTTTATTTTTTGTATTTTGATCATTTAGGTCAAAAAAATTTATTAAATAAATTTTGTCTTTTCGGTTTTCATAAAATAAATTTCCCCCCTATAAAATAGTAATTTTATCATTTTTAAATTTAAAAAACATTCCATCATCATATAATTCATAAATTATTGTTAAATTATTTTTCATGCAATAAACATATAATACACTAGTAATAATAATAGAATTATAAATCCCAACATCACCAAAACCTTTTAACTATCCATTTGAATTATCACTAAATGTAAAATTACCTCCATCACTCATATTTAATGAATGAAAATTTGATATACCACCTGTCATGTATCTTGGGAATCCAATATGCATCTGCTAAAAATCCATCTTAATAGTCTTATGAATCATTTTCAATAACAAACTATTTATGAATTTATTAGTTCCGTTACATGTTTTGTTTGAATAAGATTAACATATGAATTATTTGGAATCTAAAATAACATTAAAAACATATATAAAGGGAATATAAATGATAAATATTTATAAATAAAATATTTTTTATGTCTGTGTGATTTTGTGAATATCAATTATCACTCATTCACATAATTACCTTTAATATGAAATAAAAAATATGTAAAGTGGATTTAATTTAGGTAGAGGATTTAACAAGGATGTTCTTATAAATTTTAAACATATTATTTTCATAACCATGATCGGATCTCCTTTTCCTAATTTTATTAAAAATATTTATTTTTTATATTTTTTCCCTACCTTTAATAAAAATTTAGATATATTAAATTAAAAATTCTATTTAAATTTTGAGGTGATCATTATCTGTATGAATATTATCAAAATTCCTTATTTTTTATTCATAAATTATTGACATGAAATTAATTTTTCTCTTTAATTGATCATTTTCATTGAAGGAAATTTTTAGTTTTTGATCATAATATTTTTAATATGTGTGTGAATAATTCAAATCAATCTTTTTAAATTTTAATCATTCCTAAATATATTTTATTAACTTCTTATTCTCCTTAATAATATCATTTGTTTTCTCCTAATAGTCATATATATTCCTCTTGTATTTTTAGTGTTAGGTTCAATGATTTATCCTTAGTTAAAAAATTCATCAATAATATTTTTATTGAGATTCATAAAATGAAAAAATGTAGAATAAATTTTATGATTTTTTTAATCCAGTAATAAAATTTTCTCCATATACTTTTTAGAACTAGATTCCTCAGCCTTAATTTATTCCCTAGTATAACTCCACATAACTTCCATTTCCCCCTTTCCATTCTTATATTTCATTATCTTATTCATTTCCTACTTCAGTCATTTGAGATCAGTCTTGTTGTTTTATTTTTCTTACACTCATATAAAAATACATCTTGACTATCATTAGAAATTAACTTCCAGTTCTTCTTTCTCTTTAGAATCCTCCACAAGATATAATTCTCAACATCTCCATAAGTATCCCTTCATATTTCTCAATCCAATTTTTTTAACATAAGTATTGTTATTCCTATCACTACTCTATAACTTAGAATCTGTAGAATATTTTTCTACATTTGATTAAATAATTATTCCATCCTTCCTTGAATTATATAATTGATAATTTTTTTATGTTTCAAAACATATTGTAAAGCTGATGTAATAATCTCATCAAGTGTATATTCCTTGAAATTATTACTTAGATATACTATTTCCTTTATAATATTTTATTTTCTATGAATTTCTCTACATACTCTTTCAACACAAATTCAATTTTCTATGAAATAATTCATTTTATAGTTGAAGTAAATCTAAGATGATTTTTTTTTATATTTTTGGCTTCACTAATTTTAATTTCATGATATTTAGCTCCTAACATTCCGAAAATAGTTCTAATATGTTTATCTAGGGGAATATGTTTACCTTGTAAAATTTTCTAGATTTTAGGATCGGTTTTACATACATAAACATAACTATACATAATCATATTTATTACACAATAAAATATTTTCATCATCTTAAAGCTCAATACAAACTTTGCCCAATCATTATCGGATGATGATTCAAGTTCACCTTCAATAAGCTTCTATTGGTTTTCAATGATTGTCCAATGATCAACACCAACTTTCATTGAGAAATATTCAATCTTTAATTGAAAGTAGCCACAACTAGTTCCATAAAAATGTTGTGGTTTTTGAGTAATCCATAGATAATTTGATCTTCAACTATACATCTAAAACTGTTTTTTTGTCCTTGATAGTTAAGACACTAATTAAATAGAATATATATACATATACACACATATATATATATATATATATATATATATATCTAGGAACCCTCTTATTTTACCAATTTTTGGTTTGTAATTACGATAGAAAATACCCATGAATTGGGGGTGAATTGGATTTTTAAAATTAATTTTGAGATATATTATATTTTTAATGTAAATATATTGGGAAAGAAATGTAAAATGAGCATCGGGTATTTTTTAGTGTTTTAGATATAAATTATATCACTGCACTTGTCACCTCTCTCATGAACCATGAATAATGGAACCCACTATAATAAATATAATGGAATAAAAAAAATATGTTTTCCCATGAGGATTAATAAACTGATTAAAAATATTATCTCCACCAAAGGATTAATCACAACCATAGATTCTTTTTTCTACCTATAGGAACAACCCAAACAATATTCCTATTTCATCCTAGAACCAAAACCCAATGACTAAATTTTCTTTTGGTATTAAAAACCAAAATACTTACCTTTTAATGGGTAGTATAACCCATTATAATGATGCACATATAATATAAAAATAAAGATTTAAAATCCATGACCCAGATGAATTCTTCATGGTCTGAGTGCTAAGGAAGTATTTCAATATCCATGTAAATTTAATTCAATGATTTTATTTTGTCTAAAAGTTGAAGTTTATATCTATAAAATGCCACACGTAAATAGTTCATGAATATCCTAAACCTCAATTATAATCTAGATCTATCAAACACCACATATAGAGTATAATTTTTCACTTTAACTATCAAATTTGAAATCCATTGTAGATTTTATTTCCAAATGATTCATAGAATTTCATCATTAAATGTTCTTAAAAAATATACCCAAATGAGATTCATATATAATATATGAAAAATAAAAACATTTTCTATAGCGATAACATGTTATAACAATTAATATATAATAATAAATAAATATAATCTATAATAATATACCTTAAACAATTCATCTAATGAATATAAGATAAACTATTCAAATTACAGCTGTATTTAATTCATAAAATTTTTTTTATTGAAATTATTGTGAAACATTAACACACATGATAATGATTTCATCATACCAAAATTATTCCATATAAAATTACATAGCATTAAAATTATAAGTATATATTTATGTATGAATTAAATCATTAAAGGCCTTATAATCAAACATTCAGTTATATAAAATACAAAAGTATAACTTAAAAAAATAATGACTTCAGCTAAAAATAGTCATTGTAAATAATTAAGCATATAACACATGGTCCATTATATCGTTTTCAGAATTTTAAAATTCATTCACTTTATTTTTTTCACATGACCAGTACATTATTATTTTTTGTGGTAGGTTATAAGCAATTCAAAATTTTCACTCATGGTAAGTTTTAGACATTATCAATTTCTTAAACCTACTAAGTTCTCACGATCAATTATAGAAATTAAAAAAAAATCACTCATGGTTAGTTATATTGGTCAGTTCCTGAATATTTATTATTATAACTATCTATAGTTTTCTAAATTATATAAAATCATAAATAGAAAAACAATATTAGAAATTAGAATTATTGAAATTATAAAAATATAATAAAATTTTTTATTAAGGATCTAATTATACAATTACATAGTGAAATCCTTGTTATTTTTAACCATAGGTGGTTGTTGGTCATTCTATGTCTTTTGGGTCTCTGGCTTGTGGGTTTATATTATCATATGAGTGGTAACCCTTATGAAGTGATAATTAGGGGCTAGGTTGTAAGACATAGTGTCCCTTTCTGTGTTCTAAGGTATAGTTATTCAGTTATGTGAGGTTTTTCAGGGAATCCCATGGTAGGGTTTTCTTAGTTCATTGAGTTCATTATTATAATAAGTAATTAATGAATTATTATATTGATATTTGTGTTAAGGAATATATTTTTGTTTTGTGATTTATTAATGTATATATTCTTATAGGATGTTGGATTTTTTTATGGTGAATTTCAATAGTGGGTTAGAAAATATTATGATGCTACATATAGAAGTAAGATATGGGAGGATTCTTCAATTAATGTGAAAGATGCATGTTTAGATATTCCTAATTTAGGATTAATTTTGGTTGAGAACCATATGTGCAGGTGGATTAATTGTAGGATAAAAATGTCAAAATCATTTAGATGTATAACCCAAACTATTTTGGATGTTATTTTGATTTATTTTTGAAGTTTATGTAATGTATTAGCAATATTTAAGTGACAATGGTGTTGTGTGGTCATGTTCTTAGTCTAGATATGTGAAATATGTCTGGAGAAATATAATAAGTAATATGCTATGCCTTGTGTTGGATAAATTGGTTATTTTATTAATTGTATATTTCTTGATTGTTTTAATGATATTAGAATTAATGGTTCTTAACTCATTGTAAATGAATCATCTTCTATATATTTATCACAGTAGGGTGTATTACCCCTCGGGTTCTATGATATCATATGGTATAAGGTAAAATACGTTTTTTTAATGTAATCCATTATGTATGATGTAAGATTAGATTCCTGAATGAGAGGTGTGATCAGGTGTATGTAAAAGATGAGAAGATTCCATGGAGGTTTCTGTAACGCCCCGAACCTAGTTACCCAGAGTCGGTGCATTATTACATAACATTGGAATGATCACAAGAAAGATCAAATCTCGAAAGACCGATTGGTTTAGTAGCCTTGGAAACACTAGATATATTCATAAGTTTTACATTACATCATAAAGTGAAAAACTACTACGACAACATAATTTCTCCATAGTCCACACTATTATCCCCTCATAATATCCCTGCAGGTCATTCATAAATTACTTCCTCACATCCAGGGAAAAATAAAACATAGAAAAGGGGTGAGCTCAAATTCCCAGTAAGGATAACAATATAGCGGAACATTCAAAAATAAGCATAAAAATTTAAGGCAATGCATTACTAAAACAAAAGCCTTTTAAACTTGAACTTAAACATAGTATGGCAAAAGTAAAATGAAATAATGTCATTTACTTATTCACATGGATATTCTACTAATCTAATAATCACATGCAATATCAATAACCACTTTCATAATGTCGGAATGCATAATGCTGAACTTTAATTTCTTTGTCAAGGTCTCATCCCAAGACCTAGGGGCTAACTGTAACCGGAACCCAACTCGGAGTTCCTCTAATAACCGGACACCAACCCGGAGTGCCTCTAATAACCGGACACCAACCCGGAGTTCCTCTAATAACCGGAGACCAAACCAGAGTTCCTCTAATAATCGGAGACCAAACCGGAGGGCATACTTTTACCGGTCCCCAAACCGGAACATACTTGTCTAACACATTCATCTGAATGAAAGGTTGAAATATAACATAAACATTCGGATTACAAATAACTTATGAAATTTCAATAGTCTAAAAAAACCATGAGTGACATAAGAATAACTTATCCACAGTAAAAAATATCACAAAACCTTCAATAAAATATGGATGTTTTGTATCATAATAAATCAACTTCAAATAAGCTTAAAATCCATCAAAGGATGTTGACATAGATGAAATCAAAACTATTTTATAGAAATATCTTTTTTTTTGAAATCATTTTAAAAGTAACATAATTATAAAATAATACATTCAATTTGAAAATATTCTTATAAGCTTTTAAGGGAAGCTTTGAAAATTTTATAACAGCGGTAAATAGCCGCACCCGCCGTATAAGTTAAAAAAAACATTCTTACCTTAAATTTGTCGAAAAGGTTAAAAGTGACTTGTTTGGAAAACGACAGAAAGATTCCTTTCGAAACACATAAGGGTATAAATGACTTTAACCCATATTCTTGTAAATAGTAAAAATGTTTTGAAATACATTAGTAAGAAACATGGATGTGGATGATAAAGAGATCCCAGTAGATTATTACGTATAAACAACCTCGGATAATGAAGAGATTGTGAAATAACCCTTACCAATTTGGTAACTTATGAAACATACAACCCATGAAAGAGGTATCATACAATTAATATGTAAATACACATAAATTAGAGTGTATTACAAAAATAATATAATTATGGGCAGTACATACACCACACAAAAGGTAATGGTGGCAATATGGCATGAATCTCACGGGAATAAGGAGTGAGATGAAAACCCCTTAAATTGTACTTTTCCTTGGTTGGGGTAGGTTAAACTTCTGTATATTGGTGAAATAATTGTTATTAAATTATACAAGAATCATATACATTAATATGATATAATATATTATCTTTTAACATTGCTTTGTTAATAATATCTTAGTATTATCGTTGTTTCGGGTGTTAACTTACTCGTTTTCTTTTATATGTTTTGTTACGTAAGCCATGTTTATAAAGGATAGGTTGTATATTATTCATATCCAGAATGATATCAAGTCCTTAAACATAATTTTTAAATCATCAAATGATAATTATACGTGAATGGATACGATGGAGAATTAATCTCATCGCGTTCGTGGAGACGGTAGTCCGTACGTACGCACGAGCGACGATATCATTCTTTTGATATTAAAATAATATATAAATGGATGGTATATCATATATAAAGAATCATTAACATGTTATATTTATTATTTACATTAGTTACACATCATTATTATACACATCCAAATAATAATATATTGAATAACAATTACACCACGACGTGGAGATGGTAAGCCGCACGTACACACGTATGGTGACATGTTATTCAAAGGGTGGATAGAATACTGAATATGGTTGTACCATATTTATAATAACATCACAGTATATATATGATACTGGAGTTATTATTTTAGAATGGTAACAACAAAGGAAGAAGAAGTGGAAGAAGAAAGGAATTTGGAAAAGGGTGGTGAAATCATTACCTCTTCTTCGGTTTCTTCCTTTTGATTTGATCAAAAGGGCTCTTTAGGTTGGATTTCTGATAAAACTAAGTCCTATAGGTTGTAGTGAGGGATGTTGGGAGAGTATTTGGGCAGAGTTTGTCCGAACCAAAAGGTTTTGAAGGTGTTAAGAAAAGAGAAGGAGGATTGCCCTTTTATAAGAGGGGTGAGGGGAACCTTTGGAAAAGCTAGAAATATTAATTTATAATAAATTCATATTCGGTTTATAATGGCTCAAAAGTTTATTATTAAAAGTTTAAGGTGGGTATGGGTCAAAAACAACTCAACCAATAGAATTTAGACAGGTTTGGGTACTTATATTAACCTTATCTTTAATTATTAACTCTAAGTTAATTAGTTTCACTTTTACAATGTCTCTTTGTATTTTTATATAATATGGTTAATAAACTTACTATATACATCTAAGAAACCCTCAAGTGGTCCATTAATGATGAACCTATCATTATATAAGTCTCTTGGCCGAACCTTAGATTTTTATGAATTTAATATCAATTAATAATATAATATTTATTTTAAGAACTCTTTTATGTCAATTTTGACACTATTCAATAGTTGATTTTTGTAGAACTCATAACAGATTGATTACTTATAAAAAATTCAATTAAATCAATCATAATATATCATATTATCCTATAAAATTAGTTTAATTCATTAAAACTTTCATATTATATTTATTTGGGTATTTATAATATCAATTATTTTGATTTTTCACTATTATATTAATTACTGCGTCATCTTTGTGTCATAAATAAATTAAATTATTTAATGTATAAAAATTATAAATAAAAAATAATTATGTAGGAAATCTTTTTATCTTTCTAATTAATATTTATAATCTAAAATCAAACATATATAACTCTATGTACAAATTTTTTTTCTAAAAGATATATGCTTGTGTCATTTTTGTATTCATTTTAACTTAATTAAAATAAAGTGTCCCTATCACCTACAAGTGGCACCATGGGGTCCCAAAATCGACCCAAATATGCCTATGTCCGAAAATGTATCAACCAATAAGTTTAGGACACGTTTTAGGGTAATTTATTATTATTATAATATTATTTTTTAACCCTTTTTTACCGGATATACCCTTAACCATGGTAAATAAAATATTTACCGCAGTAATTATTCAAAATGTATAAAAATAAAAGTTACCTATTTACACAATTTGAATATCCTGATTCCAAATATGGAATCCATTTTTCTAAATTCAAAACACATAATTGGCATAAATTAATTTAAAATTAATTCCCGCTGTCAAAATAAAAAGCGTGTTTTTAAGAGATAATAACTATCAAAAGATTGACACTTGTTTATGTTCGGTTTAATTGTAAAATTATGTCCAATGACCAAAATTATATTAAATGGTAAAAATATATTCTAAATATACTTTAAAACCACTCAAATTCATAATTTATCGCTATTAATTATTTTGATTAAAAAAGTTGTTTTTAATTAAAATTTAGTAATTTTCACTATTCATCAAAATATGAAAGTTATCCGAAAAGTACCAAAATTTCACCTAAGGCTAAATTCGATACTCCGAATCCAAAAATGAATTCCATTTTGAGAGATAAAATTTTTAAAATTTTAAAAGGTAGGTATTACTATTCATAATGACTAGTTTGATTGGTTGTGGTGTGTTAGAACTCGAAGTTGCGTACAACACACGCTACTGTATTATTCAAAGGGAAAGCGTACCGTGGAAGCTTGGGATGTTTCATTTTAAATTTTTTGATGTCCCCATTTAGTAATAAAGTTTAAAATATTGTATTTAAAAAGGTTTCACTATTAAAAGTTGATAAAAGTGCAATACTGAAAATGAATCTGTTCTTGCATTATGTCTAAGAAACTCATAATATGGATTCTAAAATTATAAGGATTATATAAAGTTTAAAATATAGTTAATACTATTCATAACCTCTTTTGAATGGCTTTTTTTTGGTAAGTCATGGTGTGATTGAACTCGATGTTGCGTGTAGTGCAAGTTATTGAATTATTTTGAAGAAATAACACACTATGAAATCTTGGGGTGTTACATTCTCCCATACTTCAATAAATTGTGTCCTCGCAATTTGAAATTGTTCTTCAAAAATAAAAGGTTGAAAATAGAAAATATATTTGTGGGAAAACCCACATCGGAAATTGGGTTACTAAAATTTAGTCTTAATATGAGGAAAAGAGAAATGAAAGGGTCACCACCAAATTATGATCTCGATTAGAAGAACATTGGTGGAAATTAGAGACATATAATTGGAGGAAAAACGTAAATATTTTTAGGTAGTTATTGAGGTCAACAATCAAAAACAAGTATAAATTTAGGTCCTTAAACTCATCAATCTATGATGATTTGAAATACCATCAGTTCAACAAAACATAGGGTATTAGGATAACACATTTTTGACGTTTCAAAATATATTAGTTGAAATCCCACAACGAAAAATGAATTAATGAGGCCTCTATTTAAAATAAAGAGTGGAAAGTATGAAGATTACCGAAAAGAACACATACTAGGGTTCCATGTAGGAAAATATGGATATGGAAGAAAAATCTAACAATCAATTATCTGATGGAGAGTGGTAGAGAACATGGCTATGAAAAGGCCAACAATCCCAAAGACATAAATTAGTGATGATTTAAGGTACCATCTAGGACAACATTTTTGTTCTAAGTTCCTTTTCTTAATGTTGAGGAATTTATTTATGAGATTGGATAAGATCATAAGGAGATATACTTACTTTATAATTAGAGTTTTATCCATTAATAAATTTCTACCACAAACTCATCTTTCACTCTAAAAGATAATAGAATGTAAAAAAAATTCTATTTACTCTATTCGTATAGGGTTCCAAAATAAACGAATTTATAATTCATCTACAAGATCTTTTAATAAAAACTACATTATTTAATCCAGGACATCTCGTGGGCCAGTGGTAGGTGATACACCCTTGTCGCCCTTCGGTTGCGGGGTCAAGTCTCGCAGCCTTGCCAGACGCGACGGGTTGCCGCCCGACCTCCGGGTTGTCCTTTTATGGCAATCCAAAATAATCAAAACTAGAACTATCCAAAATACTTCTGTCCAAACTCATAGTCCAACATTTATAAGGAAGGTAAACATAATGTAGATCATTTTTACCCCGTAATAGCATATGAATACCTTCATCATGTATTCTTTTAATACACTGAAACATCCTAAATTACCATATTCCTTATTGATTACATTCATGCTCCCTTATTCCATATAGAATGCTGGATATACTTCATCAATCCAAAAATGTTTTAAACCCCAACAATGATGGAATATACAAATCATTAATCAGTTCCAAGGTAGTCAAGAATATCCAATATAATTTATCCAAAACAATCATGTATTATTCCAAAATCACTACCTCGGTATTAGAACTATATTATGGTTTATCATTCTCTCAACCATATATTTTCCAAAAATTTATCCTGCTATTGAGTCACTTTTCTTTGTTCCACACAATCTCAAGTCCTTAATGAAATAGTACTGCAGTACAATCCTTATATACTCCATAATTATTATAACAAGTACATTGTTGATACAACACTCAATTAACATAATCAACATAAGAACTCTAATCATTCCTCTTCATCTGTGGTAGTATCATAACTTGATTATTATCCAATAGCATCATTTGTGGCATAGTCTGATGACTAGGATATAGGTTTGCGTAGTGTCCAAACTCCTTGAAAATGAAGCATTGTACATTTGAAACCATTTTCTTACCCTTGCAGTCACGTACTTTGTGCCCTTTTCCTCCACACTTATAAAAAACTCCCATTCCTTTCAGGCAAGTTCCAGGGTGTTTCTTTCCACAGTTATCACATATGGGAAAATTCTTCTTTTCCCTCTTCCCTTTATCCATCTTTCTCTCTTCCATCCTTTTCTTATCTTGCTTCCCTTCAAAGCCATAGGACTCAGTAAACTCTTTACTTATCTTATCAACACATGATATTATTTCTTCATATGATGATAATACATGCGAGACTATTTCTCTTGTAAATTCTGGCTTAAGACCATAAAATATATGATCCTTCTTTCTCTTTCTATCATGTGCATTGCTAGAGTTCTCATTCCTTCTACTGGGCGCCATTTCTAAATAATGGCATACATTAGATTAGTTTATGAATAACAATACCTAATCCCAAACTTGTAAAACACATAACATAAATTAAATAGTTTATGGATATAATCCATAATCATAAAAATGTCTCCTTTGAGGAAGTATATACTCATAAACCGTTCATAATGATTTGTAAAGAAAATGAGAGTTATCCTAAGAATATCCCCCGGGAGTGTCGTAACCAAGAGTGCAGCAAGGCCCGTTGTCGTGCACCAGTTCCCGTTCGAGTCTAGCTCAAAGCGGTGTTTTCGGGTTTTACTCCTAGGTACATCTGTGCCAGAGCTGCCTCTACCTGCTCGTATCCAGACAGGGATGTATTGCTCGGAAAACTCACAAAATCTCTACAATACCAAAATTCTAGGAAGTTCATCTATACTAATCCTCAAAATTCATCTTAAATCTATGTGATTTAATCAGAGTTTATCTAAATCTAGCTTCCAAGTTTTGTACTAAACTTCCTCTGATACCAACTGTAATGCCCCGACCCTAGTTACCCAGAGTCGGTGCATTATTACATAACATTGGCATGATCACAAGAAAGATCAAATCTCGAAATACCGATTGGTTTAGTAGCCTTGGAAACACTAGATATATTCATAAGTTTTACATTACATCATAAAGTGAAAAACTACTATGACAACATAATGTCTCCATAGTCCACACTATTATCCCCTCATAATATCCCTGCAGGTCATTCATAACTTACTTCTTCACATCATGGGAAAAATAAAACATAGAAAAGGGGTGAGATCAAATGCCCAGTAAGGATAACAATATAGCGGAACATTCAAAAATAAGCATAAACATTTAAGGCAATGCATTACTAAAACAAAATCCTTTTAAACTTGAACTTCAACATAGTATGGCAAAAGTAAAATGAAATAATGTCATTTACTTATTCACATGGATATTATACTAATCGAATAATCACATGCAATATCAATAACCACTTTCATAATGTCGGAATGCATAATTCTGAACTTTAATTTCTTTGTCAAGGCCTCGTCCCAAGACCTAGGGGCTAACAATAACCGGAACCCAACCCGGAGTGCCTCTAATAACCGGACACCAACCCAGAGTGCCTCTAATAACCGGACACCAACCCGGAGTTCCTCTAAAAACCTTAGACCAAACCGGAGTTCCTCTAATAACCGGAGACCAAACCGGAGGGCTTACTTTTACCGGTCCCCAACCCGGAACATACTTGTCTAACACATTCATCTGAATGAAAGGTTGAAATATAACATAAACATTCCGATTACAAATAACTTATGAAATGTCAATACTCTAAACAAAAACCATGAGTGACATAAGAATAACTTATCCACAGTCAAAAATATCACAAAACCTTCAATAAAATATGGATGTTTTGTATCATAATAAATCAACTTCAAATAAGCTTAAAATCCATCAAAGGATGTTGACATAGATGAAATCAAAACTATTTCATAGAAATATCTTTTTTTTGAAATCATTTTAAAAGTAACATAATTATAAAATAATACATTCTATTTTAAAATATTCTTATAAGCTTGTAAGGGAAGCTTTGACGATTTTATAACAGCGGTAAATAGCCGCACCCGCCGTATAAGTTAAAAAAAACATTCTTACCTTAAATTTGTCGAAAAGGTTAAAAGTGACTTGTTTGGAAAACGATGGAAAGATTCCTTTCGAAACACATAAGGGTATAAATGAATTTAACCCATATTCTTGTAAATAGTAAAAATGTTTTGAAATAAATTAGTAAGAAACATGGATGTGGATGATAAAGAGATCCCAGTAGATTATTACGTATAAACAACCTTGGATAATGAAGAGATTGTGAAATAACCCTTACCAATTTGGTAACTTATGAAACATACAACCCATGAAAGAGGTATCATACAATTAATATGTAAATACAAATAAATTAGAGTGTATTACACAAAGAATATAATTATGGGCAGTACATACACCACACAAAAGGTAATGGTGGCAATATGGAATGAATCTCACAGGAATAAGGAGTGAGATGAAAACCCCTTACCTTGTACTTTTCCTTGGTTGGGGTAGTTTAACCTCCTGTATAATGGTGAAATAATTGTTATTAAATTATACAAGAATCATATACATTAATATGATATCATATATTATCTTTTAACATTGCTTTGTTAATAATATCTTAGTATTATCGTTGTTTTGGGTGTTAACTTAATCGTTTTCTTTTATATGTTTTGTTACGTGAGCCATGTTTGTAAAGGATAGGTTATATATTATTCATATCCAGAATGATATCAAGTCCTTAAACATAATTTTTAAATCATCAAATGATAATTATACTTGAATGGATACGATGGAGAATTAATCTCATCGCGTTCGTGGAGACGGTAGTCCGTACGTACGCACGAGCGACGATATCATTCTTTTGATATTAAAATAATATATAAATGGATGGTATATCATATATACAGAATCATTAACATGTTATATTTATTATTTACATTAGTTACACATCATTATTATTCCCATCCAAATAATAATATATTGAATAACAATTACACCACGACATGGAGACGGTAAGCCGTACGTACACACGTATGGTGACATGTTATTCAAATGGTGGATAGAATACTGAATATGGTTGTACCATATTTATAATAGCATCACAGTATATATATGATACTGGAGTTATTATTTTATAATGGTAACAACAAAGGAAGAAGAAGTGGAGTAAGAAAGGAACTTGGAAAAGTGTGGTGAAATCATTACCTCTTCTTCGGTTTCTTCCTTTTGATTTGATCAAAAGGGATCCTTAGGTTAGCTTTCTGATAAAAATAAGGCCTCTAGGTTGTAGTGAGGGATGTTTGGAGAGTATTTGGGCAGAGTTTGTCTGAACCAAAAGGTTTTTAAGGTGTTAAGAAAAGAGAAGGAGGAGTTCCCTTTTATAAGAGGGGTGAGGGGCACCTTTGGAAAAGCTAGAAATATTAATTTATAATAAATTCATATTCGGTTTCTAATGGCTCCAAAGTTGATTATTAAAAGTTTAAAGTGGGGATGGGTCGAAAATAACTCAACCAATATAATTTATACAGGTTTGGGTACTTATATTAACCTTATCCTTAAGTATTAACTCTAAGTTAATTAGTTTCACTTTTACAATGTCTCTTTGTATTTTTATATAATATGGTTAATAAACATACTATATACATCCAAGAGACCCCCAATTGGTCCATTAATGATGCAAATATCATGATATAATTCTATTGGCCGAACCTTAGATTTTTATTAATTTAATATCAATTAATAATATAATATTTGTTTTAAGAACTCTTTTATGTCAATTTTGACACTATTCAATAGTTGATTTTTGTGGAACTCATAACAGATTGATTACTTCGAAAAAAGTCAATTAAATCAATCCTAATATATCATATTATCCTAGAAAATTAGTTTAATTCATTAAAATTTTCATATTATATTTATTTGGGTATTTATAATATCAATTATTTTGATTTTTCACTATTATAGTAATTACTACATCATCTTTGTGTCATAAATAAATTAAATTATTTAATGTCTAAAAATTATAAATAAAATATAATTATGTAGGAAATTGTTTTATCTTTCTAATTAATATTTATAATCTAAAATACAACATATATAATCCTATGTACAAATTTTTTTGCTAAAAGATATATGCTTGTGTCATTTTTGTATTCATTTTAACTTAATTAAAATAAAGTGTCCCTATCACCTACAAGTGGCACCATGGGGTCCCAAAATCGACCCAAATATGCCTATGTCCCAACATGTATCAACCAATAAGGCTAGGACACGTTTTAGGGTAATTTAGTATTATTATAATATTATGTTTTAACCCTTATTTACCGGATTTACCCTTAACCATGGTAAATAAAATATTTACCGCAGTAATTTTTCAAAATATCTAAAAATAAAAGTTACCTATTTACACAATTTGAACATCCTGATTCCAAATATGGAATCCATTTTTCTAAATTCAAAACACAGAAGTGGCAGAAATTAATTTAAAATTAATTCCCGCTGTCAAAATAAAAAGCGTGTTTTTAAGAGATAATAACTATCAAAAGATTGACACTTGTTTATGTTCGGTTTAATTGTAAAATTATGTCCAATGACCAAAATTATATTAAATGGTAAAAATATATTCTAAATATACTTTAAAACCACTCAAATTCATAATTTATAACTATTAATTATTTTGATTAAAAAAGTTGTTTTTAATTAAAATTTAGTAATTTTCACTATTCATCAAAATATGAAAGTTATCCGAAAAGTACCAAAATTTCACCTTAGGCTAAATTCGATACTCCGAATCCATAAATGAATTCCATTTTGAGAGATAAAATTTCTAAAATTTTAAAAGGTAGGTATTACTATTCATAACGGCTAGTTTGATTAGTTGTGGTGTGTTAGAACTCGAAGTTGCGTACAACACACGCTACTGTATTATTCAAAGGGAAAGCATACCGTGGAAGCTTGGGGTGTTTCATTTTAAATTTTTTGATGTCCCCATTTAGTCAAAAAGTTTAAAATATTGTATTTAAAAAGGTTTCACTATTAAAAGTTGATAAAAGTGCAATACTGAAAATGAATCTGTTCTTGCATTATGTCTAAGAAACTCATAATATGGATTCTAAAATTATAAGGATTATATAAAGTTTAAAATATAGTTAATACTATTCATAACCTCTTTTGAATGGATTTTTTTGGTAAGTCATGGTGTGATTGAACTCGGTGTTGCGTGTAGTGAAAGTTATTGAATTATTTTGAAGAAATAACACACTATGAAATCTTGGGGTGTTACAGTTTCTAAATGTAAAAATACGTGGGGTGATTATGCTAGGTATCAAGGATGGTCGTATAGTAAAAGATTGATCACATACCAAGTAATATCAATTTTGGGACAAACATGAAACAATATTTTGAAAGTAGGGATATATTCTTGTTGTACTATGATGTAAATATAACGGAACTTGTCACAAATTGTTTTTTAGAATATGATTACATATAGTACTTTTGAATAAGTACGATTAA
This sequence comes from Viscum album, assembly GCA_963277665.1. Classification (NCBI taxonomy): domain Eukaryota; kingdom Viridiplantae; phylum Streptophyta; class Magnoliopsida; order Santalales; family Viscaceae; genus Viscum; species Viscum album. The sequence continues at coordinate 986,287,179 of OY728166.1, read as the reverse complement.
CATACAGGTGATCATCGTCTGTGGTTTTACCGTGAGGTCCTAGTTTTAGTGTAACATGAATAATTAGAGAAAACTCAAGCCATGTGATTAGGTGGTAAAGGAGTATTCTCACTCTTCAGATTTTTGTAATAGAGATATATGCACTTATTAAAATGGTTCCTATTGATTTATGGATCGATGATTGGCCATGTATAATTTTGGTGCTGATAAAATGATAATTTGTTGTAGGTATAATATTTTTATGTTTGATTGGAAAAGAAAAATACCCTAGGTTGAGTTGGGTGAAATTGGATTGAAATTTATTATTATGACATCGTTGATCCAATAAATTGATCCTAGTTATGTATTGGCTAAAAACTGGCCAGATATTTGGAAAGGTGACAAGATTGTGTGAATGAAAGGACTCGTTGGGGTCAGTTCATGAGGATCCATGTGGGGAAACCTATCGGGTGTGTTTCCCATCATAGGTCATTAAAGTTTATGAATCTAATTTCAAACAATTTTTTCCATGTATCTAGGATAGTTTTCTGTGAGTGAGGAACAAAAAAATTGATGCCAAGATAGGTACTCTAGTATAAGTGGGATTGACACATCTTGAAATGGAGTTTGGTGATGAATGGGGTGTGAAAAGATGGGAATGGGTTCTTGAAAACGTGTAGTGATTATGATGGAAATATTATGATGGGGGAGTGGAATGAAATTAATCGTTGAATAAACCTCCTATTATAATGGTTATCAATGTAAGGGACCAATATTTCTTTTATTGCAATGACTTCGAATATCAGCGAATAGGTTGTTTCAACATATGATCGATTTATTTTGATATTCTAGTTTTATTTTCCTCTATAATCTTTAGTTAAGTTTTAGAAGATTATGTGGCATCAAGATGAAATGGTGAGATCCTTGAATTTTTGTTTGAATGAATATTAGTTCTCAAATTAAAGTATGATGAATAGTGTGTGTGGTCCTTGATTCAAACATTAAATCACATCTGTTGTTAGGGTAAGACCACAATCTATGTTTGTTTTGTAAGTTGATAAATATTGAGGTTAAGTATTCATTGTATAGTAGTTTATTAATGAGAAAATTACTGAAAATTATCTTTATTATAGCATGTTAGTTTAAAGATACCCAACCAGTAGTTTTGTTTGGTATCCATTATAGTGGGTTCGAGACTGTATTAGACTTGTCTATAATGATGAAACATGTTTCCTTTAGGATTTAAAAATAATAATTTTTATGCATTTTAGCATAATTGTTCCCATGTGTAGGGTGATTAGTACTCATTTGGTTTTAATTTAAAACTAAAAATTAAGGGAATTTATAGGTTGATTTTGCATAAAAATATGATTGTGGGGAGAACAACATGGATGGGTGAGTGTGATAAACTCATCATACTAATTATTTTTTTAATACCTAAATGTTGATGATAATAAAACCATCTATGGGAATTTTTTAGTTTCATGAAACTAATTCTATAATAGAGTCTAAGAAAATGGAATAGTTGTTAAATTATGAAGTGTAAGAATACATTTTTATGTCTTATAGTATGTGTTTGTAATCAATAGTCTTATTAACCAGTTGATAATATCAAGAAGCATGATAGAAGATATTCTAAGATAATAAATAATTTATTATTTTATGTTTAATTCCATTTTGTATTTTAACAAAATTCCTCTAGTCATGAATAGTTTTGGGAGTTAGACTTGGTGGCTTAGTTATTTTAGTACTATGGATGATGAGCTGGTGTGGACCGATGTCTTTTACACGTGAGTTGTATCACATGATGTTCAATTATATAAGTTTCAATATAAGATGGTTTATAGATAAATTAGTTACTGAATAGAATATTTTATGTATGGGTTATTATGGATCTATGTGGTGATGCAAGTTAGGTGTTTTGTTATCATCACTATGATAAGAAATATTCGTGGGTTTCCTTCATGATTTGGGGCTTAGAGATGTGTGGGGGTACAAGTAATTGACAATTTATCATATATTGGGGAGATTTTAAGAACATATCTATTCACCATAGTATTAAATTATTAATATCTTTTAGCCTCATGTGACATGTTCAAATAAATGAGTTTATGGTGTTGGAGGAGTTGCAAGATCATTCCAAGGGTTTGAGACATAGATCTGGGATGTTATTTAGTTATACAACAACACTAGAAATATGATAGTTGCAATAATATAATTTTATGGATTCTAGGATTACTATCCAACTGATGAACCATCAACTCGCTAGTTGAATATAGTGACACACTATTGGATTCCTTCATAGCTCCAACTTGGATTGTTTCATTTCACATGATCAAATACCCTCTCCTTCATACTGAGGGGATTCTCTACATTTTTTAGAGTAACCCCTCTCATACACTATCATATCCATATATTACTTTATTTAATAACTCCCTTATTTAATGGATGTTGTAGATTATATTGGGTTCAATAAAGAGCATATAGTATGGTTATAAACCATCATTCTCATAATGTTCTTCCATTTCATTTCCATGTGTTGTTCCAATAGTATTAGAGAATATGATATATTGTTATGTTGTTTGTATTGTAAAATATATCTACCATATTTCTGAATCTTCTTGACCTTTATTTGGATCATTCATGGTTTGGGCCATGGTTTGGTTTGTTTTTTGAGACTTTTTTAAAAATTGCATGTTTGGGGGCTTTGCACAACACAATTAGAAAAAAATTGAAACACACCCCAAAAACTTATTTTCCCATTATAGAGTAACATATGGGTGGATCATGGTTAGTTCTATCCATTCTACCTCCTCACATACCATGATTCTTGGTATAGTCGGAGTATGCACGGTTGAAAAATGGTTTCCATACCATGAAATCAAACTATTCAACATTCACTAGTGGACTAGGAGGAAACACATGATTATCTTACAGATTTTCTTACCATGTATAAAAACCATTCAACCATTTTATAATCCCTTTAATGGTGTAAATTTAGATTCTTTTTCAGTATTACTTGTGATAACATACAAAATAATCAATGAAAATGAGTTTTTAATCACATGAAAATTGAAATTAATATCCTAAAACCCCTATTTAAAATTATGAAAACCTATTAATCAAATATAATCTTCTCGATTATATTTTAGAGGCTTTAATGAGAAGATTTTATCTTCTCTAAAATCTCTCATATAGGGTTTAATTTTTAGTGGACATGATTGATCTACATTTTGTAAGTGTAATTTCAAAATAATGAATTCATTTTCCTTTTATTCTCTCATCATTTGAAATTGATATATCCTGATGTTTTTTATTGATCTACATATTGAATTAATGGATTTTTATTCATGTAATTCATCATTGATCTTACTTTTCTTCTTCATCCTATTGAAAGAACATATTTTAAGTGATTGACTGATCATGTGATTAAATGCAGGTGGTTCTTTAAGGATTTTCCTAAAAATGATACATTGATTGTTTTTATTATTTAATAATACAATTCATATTTACTTAGATAATTTCAAAGTTATTTTCTTCTTGATCTATAAATTTCATGAAGTTGTAAAAAAAATCATTGGATTTGATAAACTGATAGGATAATGATAAATGACGGATTGAAAAGAGATATTATTTGATGATGTTTCATAATAAACATGTATTTAAATGAAACATGTATTTGAAAGTAATTAAAATGATAAAACATATGATTGGTATTTAAATATAACATTCAAGTTGAATCACAAAATTGTGAATTTTATCTATGAATAATGATTTGAATTAAAATGATTGTCCTTGATTGATTAATTGATTGATTAAAATAATATGTCATCCTAAGTGTTTCTATCTCAAAATAAATTTATTTACAATAAATAATATTACTAAATGAGGTTTGGAATGATTTTTAAATGGGATGTTGATTGATTCTATATTAATGGCATTTTACCCATGGAAATGTGCTCACACAACAATACAAGATGATTGACTATGTTGTATGTGGATTCTATATCCTGGAACTAAAAAAAATAAGATCATATGACTAGGGTGATTATTTTTCATGATTACTAGACTATAGTGTTTCATTAAACTAATTGATTCATCTCATTTCTATTCTATTAAAATGTCCATTTAATATAATATTGATATACTTTCCATCTACCTATATTAAATTCATTTTTTGATAAGAATATTGAAAATGATCTTTATTGTTTTGTTATTGAATATATTATTGAGAATTAACTTTCCTCATACTGAGATTTTTTCCTCACACTCTACATTTTTTAGTTTGAATTTGAATATTTTTTTATTCTATATCCACAAAAACGGAATGTGACACTTGGAGGTGGAATGTGTGGTTAATTTATGGGATATGTGATGGTGATGACCAGTGGAGATAGTATCCACTAATTTTATTGAGTTTGGGGATACTCTATTCATTTAAATTTTAACACACCAAGATATTTATGTATTTATCCTTTCAAATTTATCTTATTCAATATATTACATTACATAGAGCACCAATCTTTAACAAATTATTAAATATTATTATTTAATTGGGATAGTTATCCCCTTTTCATTGGAATGGTGGGAATGGAATAGATTATTTAAATTATTGAAATATATATTACCCATGTTTATAAAATTATTTCATTGGTTACCAATTAATTAGAAATGAAAACTAATAGAACATAAAATATGTATTTTTATAAATAACTATTTTTATCCCCAAAATGAAATTTTATACTAATAAATTAAAGCAATAACTTTTTTGAAACATAATATTGAATTTCATATATTGAATAAAATATTTTTACATCTAACCAAAAATATTTACAGGCATCAGATAAGAATAAATCCAATTTTATACATAAAATACTATATTTGTATAAATGTAGTTTAATAGACATTTAATGAAGAAATTGTTTTAGATATAACTTTGAATATCTTATAAATTATATTTGAAAAAATAAACATTATTTTTTAAAGTGTTATATAAAAATTAACATTTGATAAGTTTTTTGTATTTTTCTTGTATGTTTCAATTTTGATGAATAGTAATGTAACTATCGGAATAATGATTTTACCTTTATAAAGTGTAATGTGTCCATTAAAACAAAAAACTCTCATATTAGTGTTTTAATAAAATTAAGGTGACTTATAAATGAAAATATATAATATTTATATCATATAATAAGTAAATTGATATATTAATATTGATAAATTTATTATTAGTATTTTTATAAGTTGTATATATTTATTTATAATTTATAATTAATATAATGATTTAAAATAAAATATATATTCATATAATAGACTCATAAGTTATTATTTTCTCTCCTTATGATTATAATATCATTTTATAATACCTTAATTAATTATTCAAAGTGTTATAAAATCAGTTATATTTATAAAATCTATATTTTTAGAATAAATGATGATTTTAATTAAATATTAAATTTATAATTTTTATAATTTTTTTTTCATAAAATGGAGTTAATTTATCAATTATAGACATTTAAAAATGTTCAGGGATAATATTTGTGATTTTTATAAAATACTTGAATTTTTTATGAATCGTAAAATACGGTAATTTAAGGTATATATACATTATAAGTAAAATACAATTTTTTTTGATTTAGGGATCATGTAGTAACCATTGTTAAAAATTCACATTGACTATTTAATATAATTTTTCCCATGAATCAAAACTATTCTTGTTCTTGATCCAAAATAATAAACAAATGAAAAAAATATTTAAAAAAATAACACTCTCCGCCACTATAAATACCACCCCTTATCCTCTCACCTTCCAAGATTTGAGCCATTTCAAATTACAACCCAAAATATTCCCAAGAACCTCCCAAACTCTGATGAGCCTTTAATATTAATAAAAGTGCAAAACCATTCCTTAGTAGGTACTCAAGGGGGAGAATTCAATAAGTAGAAAATCTCTTTCTTTTCTTTTCTTTTATTTTCAATTTCTTTTATTTTCATATCCTTCCCGTGCCACCTCTATACAAAGAGACAAGATAATTAAAATATCACTTATCTAATATATTTATATAATATTTATGTATGATCCATCATCAATATATTTCCTCACTCTCTTTAATTCTATAAATGAAAACATCACCCGTGAAGTGTCAATTAAACGATATCATGGACGATGCTTTTTCATTTTATATTAAAGCATTCATGGATAGTCATAGAACCATTTATATGGTTAAAAGTTTTATAATATATTTAATATATCCTATTTAATGTTTTACAACTATTTTATACACATGATGTTAAATAATAAGTCAACACTAGTTCAGGATGATCAAAAAACTACCAAAAATAATCTAAAGGATTATCACTGATATCTTATCTAATGACTCATCATCACCATAAAAAACTAATTGGATTATATATTCATTTAATATTATGGAATTACATTAAAAACATATAAATTAAATTCTATACATCCATTTCCATTTAACCTAATCTTTCATACATGTGTAAAAGTGAACCAATCATGAAAACCAAGGAAACAAACCCTTCCAAACGATGAAATTGAACCATATAACTTATCAAAAAGTCAAAAAGTGATCTTAATAGTATTATTATAAATAAAATACATGTATAAAATGTTACTAGTTAATAAATTAATTTATTATAATTGATTACCCATGATGTTATGTTAATGTGCAAAACACTTTCAAACATAAGGTAATGGTTTTCTCATCTCACTTTTATTTTTGTGAGATATACCATATTCCCCACTATCTCTTGTGGGGGGATGTACGTATAATTACCATTTATAAATCACATGATTATTCTATCTTCCTTTATTTTATTAAATGTCTTATTAGAGTATCATTGATTTTATAGGGAATATGGTTTGTCTGTTTTCAAAGTGGTAAGGGTTTTTTCTTGAACCTCCATTTTTCATTTGAGTTATGATTTCTATCTCGTTAACCTAATGTAATTATTCATTATTTTTACATAAATCTTAAAAATTATGTTTATATATTTGAAATTCATCACTACATGTCATTTTTTATTCTAATTATGGGGAAATACATGTTTTATAAGGATCACTTTTCAATTCCTCCCATTAAGCAATCTCGTTTAAAGGGGACTTCCCAATTTCATACCTATTTTAAAGTATCATACACAATATATTTTAAGACACTATTATATTTATAATCTCAATATTTTTGTCATGAAAAATTATATTGTTTAATTTATTGTTTTATAAAAACAATTATTCCCTTTTCCATTTTAAATACTCTAGTATTTTTCTTAAACCACGATAAAAAAGGTTCGTTTCAAAAGATTCGTAAACACTCTTTTTACATGCTTTAACTTCTGTTGGACATAATTTATGCCTCAAATATAATTTTATTTTAATTTCCTTTTATTTTTGGGATATACATGTTTATAATATTATTTTATGAAAAATTGAAAAATGATTTTCCAAAAGTACTCTTCTTTACAAAGTAAAAAGGGTTTATTTTTTCCCGTCCCACTTTTACTTCTTTGAGATTTATGCCTTGTTCACCACTTATTCATTAAAGGTGGTGTATTTACTTACCTTTCATATATAAAGTCATGAGTCTTATTATTCATATGATATTATATGATTCATTTAATGTTAGTCCTTTAAATAGATTAAGATTTAAGGGTTTCAATGTGGTATGGGACACTTTGGAATGTTTAAAAATTATTTTCATCAAAAATTTATCCATGATTTTAGGATAGTATATTCATCTATGATTATGATTAAATATTTCAAAGTAGTATAAGACAATTTTATTTGAAGATATATTTTTAATAGACATATGAGGAATTCATTGGACTTAATATGTGACATGTGGGGCATGCTATAGCCCCTAAATGTATCGGTATGCATCATGACACCAAACATAAATGAATTTTGGATTATGCCTTCAATATTAATTATTAGGTGTCTTGGTTGTGACCTCGATGGTATTTAATGATTATTTTTCTTATGAATTTCCTTCATTGTGTTATTAGTAATTTATAAATTTTGTTATTATTGAACAGTAGAGCATACATGGTTATGTTTTATGTGATTATTTATATAGAATTATTTTTTTTTCAGATTTTTATTCCTACCATATTAAGCTCAAGATTATATTTTATTGGAATGTGTGGCAATTACTCAACTTGACTTAATGTTTAGGTTTATGATATAAACTGCTATACTTTTTACCCATTCTGAGCATCTGATCTCACCACTTTATTATGTTTTATTTTTCCCTAGGATGTGGAGATGTATATTATGAAGGAAATACAGGGAAATCTAGGAGTTATGGATTCTTACAATGAATTTTATATGTTTTTTAATTTCATTTTTTAGTGTAATTATTATATCTGTATCTAGTTTTACAAAACTACCAAACTATTTTTCCTTTTTATTCAAAAACTTATTTATAGTACCAAAGAAATAAATCAAAGAACCAGATCTAGGCTATTGGGGTCGAGGAGTTTACAGTTTGTATAAGAAGAATATGACTAAAATTATTTGAAACTAGATTTAGAAAACATATATTATGTAACATCACCCTATGATATACTTTGAGGAAATGTATGGAAGAATATCTGAGAATTATGTTAATGTCGATATTATGTTGGACTTCTTATAAATATATCCCTATCTGGATACTACAAGTTGATGTGGTTTTGGCATAAATGTACCTAGGAGTAATAACTCTAACACAGTGTCTCAAGCCAGACTCAAGCTAACCTGGTACCTGATAACATGCCTTACAACGTACCCAATTTTACCCTTCTAGATGATATTCTTAGGATAGTTCACATATTTTTACCAATTTTTATAAAGGATTTGAAAGTAAATTTGTCCCCAAAGAAACCATATTTATTATTATTATATTATCTACACATAAATTTTCAATTTTTTAAATGTTTTTTAAAGTTTTAGATTATGCATTATTATTCATAACCTAATTTATTGTGTTTAATTTCTCTAAAATGGAACCTCACAAAAGGAATGAGAACCTCTCCATTTTACATTATTTAAATTGTAAGAATAAACATATATTTTATTGCCTTGGGCCAATATTTCAAAGGGAATATGTCTCCCAAACATTCTAATCATACAAGGACGTAGTATCTTGTTCTATCAAGACAGAGAATGAATTTTGATGTTTTATAACTTCAAATGGAAGTAATAGAATAATAGGATGATCAAGAAAATGATAGATAAAGGAACAAAGAGAAAAATATACTTTCCCACATGTGATAACTAGGGAAATAAACACCCTATTACTTGCTTAAAATTAATTGGAGTTTGGTATAAGTGTGGAGAGAAAGGCCACTATGCTTGTGATTTAAAGGGTTAGAAAAAATTTTCCAATGTGAAATGATTCAACTACAAGAATATGGGACATTATGAAAATCAATGTATCGATAATCAAAGGAATGTATCCCAAAAGAGGATAATTGATAATGGAAAAACCTATGTTGTTAATAAAGATAAAGAGGAATGATTATTATGCCTTTTGCATTCAAAAATTATTTTATTTGAGTATTTTATCAATAATTTTCTGGTAATATGAATCATGAGATATATAAGGATTGTAGTGCGGTACTTCTTCAAGGATCAGATGCATGTGATGATTACCACCAATAATCTAGAGGGGTGATTCTATTGTATGTTAATCTTATTAAAAACATGTGACTTGGGAAAGATAACACAAAATAAATTCTTGATGATGATATAATAATATTACATGTTTATGGGATAATATTGGTGACCATGAAGGTTTTTAGTGATTTTATGGTTTATGTTATGCTGAAATTATTAGATGTTTGGATTCATTGGATTTACTTATGCAAGAATTCATGTTTTATAAAGTTTTTATGGATATTAAGGTATTCATATATCTGGTATGTGAAAATAAAATCTATATTATTTTTGTAATATTATGATAAGTTTACTTGGGAAATTTAGAGACCCTCCTTCTAAATTTTTGGTCTTTGAATTTGGATAGACCTATTTTGATGTTTCTTAAGTTTAACTACTTATGGAATAGATTTAGGATATTATTAATTAATATTAGAGTATGATTTATCATAATTGATAACATGTGCTAAACATTTTAGTTTTAGTAAACATTTAAAGGATGAAGGACTGAATTGAGTACTATATGATTCGTTAAAAGTGATTCTAGTGTGGATCATTTACCATGAACATACATTTCTAGGTGTAAGGGATGAAGTGAAAATAGATCAAAGAACAAAAAAAGGATAATATTATGAATATTAAATGGAATTTAATCAAGTAAGCTTATTTTCTCATGCGTTTAAATGAATATTAAAAGAATACCTCAAATATGGGAAAAATATTTTGAAATAAAATCATTGTCTGTTTAATTTTTTTTGAAATCAAACGTCTTTTAACCAAGAAAAAATTTATGGATTTTGGATAGTTAACATTCTAATGACCATGTTATCTATCACTACTCATGAAAACATAATGGTTAAATTATTCATCAGTTTTCACTAATATTATCCTAATTAAATACTAAGTTTTCTTATAACCTCTACATTTTCCCTTTTCCTCTAAATAAAAGAATATTTTATTAACTATTTTTCTAATGTGGGTTTCCCACAAAGGAATGTTCAAGTATCAACCTCTAATTTTTCAAGCACAATATTAAATTGTGAGGATATAATTTATTATTGGAGTGGAGCATTTAATACCGCAAGATATTACAATATATCTCTTTTAAAATTTATCTTCTTCGATAGTTTACATTACACAGAGCATTGAGATTAAAATTGATTAAATAATATTATTTAATTTTGCTAGTTAGCACTAAGTCATTGGAATGGGATGAATGAAATATATTATGTAAATAATCAAAATATATATTACCCATGTTAATAAAATTAATTCACTAGTTACCAATTAATTAGAAATGAAAACCAATTGAACAAAAAGGATGTATTGTTACTAAAACTATTTTAATGCCCATAATGACATTTTATATTAATAAATTTAATTAATCACTATTATTTAATGAAATTGATGAAATTTATACATTCAATAAAATATTTTTAAATTCATCCAAAATATTTTTAGAGTCATCAGATAAGAATAAATCCAATTTTACGCATAAAATTTCTATATTTTTATAAATGTAGTTTTTCCACATTTTAATGGAAAACTTTTTTTAAATATAAATTTAGAAACATTTATAAATTATATTTGAAAAAATAAATATTTAATTTTAAAACTTAATATCTAAATTTACTTTTGATAATTTTTTTTTATTTTTTAGGTAAGTTTCATTTTTATGAATAGTAATGTGCTCATTGCAAAAAATATTGGACAGTTGGGAATAATAATGTATCCATTAGAACAGTTTTCATGACCCCCTCCCAACACGTTGTACCCCTCATAAACTTGCAATGTGAGAAGGGAGATATTGACCCTGAGTCCCGCCTCCAGTAGGCCCCGGGTTAGAAACTAACACATAGGGTATAGTAAACACACAAATGGGAGGCATTACCCTCTAAGAGAACACATGTGTAAGAGAGAGATAAGACAAGCCCCAACCAAATCCAACTCATAATATAATATAAAATAAATCCCAAGTACACATATTTAATGTCATGAACTTACTAATACAATTGAAAGGAAAAAATACAAGCACCAAAGGTATCCCGACCCATCCCCCGGCGCCCATTCCATGACTACCCCAGCCCACCTTCCATAGGCCAGGGGCTGGTGACTAGCACCAGAAAGGAATATCTGTAAAACTGGGAAGGCATTTATTTTTAACCTGCAAACTCACACATCCAAGAACATGGAGAAATACTAGCACAATGTAAACTATATAGTAATAAGGATGAGTACAATAAGAAAATGGGGTCGAAATAAAAGCCCAACTAGAAAGTACAAGTAAAACCGAAAACATCTCCTGTGAACACCCACCAAGGATCCTACCTGAAGGGTAGGAACAACTCACGAATGGTTGTCTCTGTTGTACGTCTCGTCTAATGGTCCACCCCTGAGAATCCTCTAGTCCTGGAACCCTCAGCCTCGAACAATGTTGTCTGTCATATGCACAAGACACAGCAAGTTGTAGGTGTAGCCCATGCAGGGGTGAGTATAAAAATAATCTGTAGGGACCCCGATACCCCTGAAGGTCTCCCAAAATTTACAAAGGATAAACCACAAAGAAAGACATCAATCTCATAGCACGGATCATTAGTCGTCAACACTACTTTGTTATATGACCATACATATACCTAAGTTATTGATATATACTCATATCATACATGAGGGAAGTATACCACAAAGGTAACACCACGAAGGTTGAAGTACCACACAGGTAACACCACAAAGATAGAAGTACCATAGAGGTAACACCAAGATGGTAAGTACCAAAAAGGTAATGCCACACAGAAGAATACAACGTAGGTATAACCACACAGAAGTGTACCACAAATGTAAAGACTCAGCTCACACCTGGTATAACTTGAGTACGTATGTACAGTTGATTAGCTGTATTGCTAGATCAACTTACTTCATTGAGAAGCTCTGCTCTTGACCCACACAAGATCGAAGATGACCCACACAGGATCTGAAGATGACCCACATAGGATCTGAAGATGATGAACCACATCGGATCCGAAGATTACCCACATAGGATCTAAATATGTCCCACACAGGATCGGAAGATGACCCACACATGATCTGTAGATTATTTATGTACATCCGACCACAGGGTTCCCGCACTAAGCGCACTTGATTTCAGGAGGTTATGATCCTCTATCCATTGGATGATATTTCAACTGCCATGAAGTCCCATGAATAAGTATCATGAAGGTTTGCCACGTCAATAGGGTCCCAATGTGACTGATGTCGTGTCAATCAAACGCCTGGTCTGAAAGTTATTAGCGTTTCTATTCTGAGGGCCCAGTTGGATTTGGGTTCGATCCAACCTGGTAGTACTCCAACATTATCCGAAACTCAAGTGGAGTATACAAAAATGACCATATCGATCCAAGGATCCCATTGTCATAGGATGTTCTTCAAATGAATGTCTGATTCAAAAAATATGGCCAAAATGGCATATGTGGGTCTAGATAGGCCTAGGTCTGATCAGACCCGGCCTTGGCCAACATAACCCAGTCTGGCATCGGCCCACAACGGGGCGACCTACTAGGGGGGCCTGCTGGGGTGGCCCGATTGGTGGCCCGTGGACGGGGTGGCCCATCGTGGCAGGGTCTGCACTAGCCACTCCTGGGGGAGCCCCCCCAGATTACAGAATAACCAAATGGCCATTTGGTTTTGGCCATCCTAGCGGCACCACATAGCACCTCATGCGGGAACGTAGGACTCGCTAGAGTTGTCCCACTCAACATGATGTGGCCGGCCTGAATCCCGGTCGGCTTCACCTTCCAGAAGCATGATGGTTTTGCTGTCATCCTGCGTCCAACCGGCTGCCGGCCACCCTGGTGTGCCACCACTGCTCGATAGCCGCGACCCCCTCCTCTACTGGCAGCACAGACATGGGATGCCCTACCTCCACGTGGCCGGCCGGCTTCCCGGCCTCCCCCTTCCACCCCCGTAGCCGACGAGCCACAATTCCCTTGTTACTGGCAGCGCGGTCGCACGCTGCTCCAGTTTCACGTAGCTGGGTGATTGTCGGCCACCACCTTCCTCCGCCACAGCCAATAGGCGACGACCTCCTTCACTATCGGCGGCGCGGTTGCACTGCCTCCATCATCGCAGTAAGCTAGTGTGTCGGTCGCTGCCCATACCCTACCGGCATCGGTCGCCGATGTTGTGGTTGGGTTCTGATCAATCATTGATCCACCTGCAAAGAACACGTCAACATAGAGAGAGTAGAGGGATTGGGCTATGTTTGTTTGGCCCACACCCTCTACGTTAGGTTGATAGCAGATGGTTCAAGAGGATTTGAATCAATGTAAAACCATAAATAACAATATAAACACTTCCCTACCTCATTTTCTCATTGGATGTGGCATGAGAAAGGAGATGAAGATGATGAAGACGCTGAAGTCCATCACTCCCACAACACGCTCCAAAGATGGTTCTTCATTCTTGATCTGAAGGATGTTCTTCATTGAAGGAGGTTCCCCATTGGAGGATATTTATCCTAGTTCTCCAAGGCTTTTCCAAGTCCTCTTCTTTTCCAGTGATCTCCCCCATGACAGGTGAAGAGCCAATATTAATTAAGTTAAGTAAATTAAATAAATTAATGTTGGATCATTAAATTGGGGAAAACCCAAGGGTTTCCTCACATTAAAGGGGAGTTTGGGTGGTCCCTACCACTAAGATTCAAAATGGAGGTTTCATGAAAGAAAAATAAAAATTTATTTATTTTATTTTTCTTCTCCCATGAAAAAAACTAATAAACCAGCTTCCACCCTCAACTTATTGTGGTCAAGTTGAAGGTCTCCTTAAGTGAATATCGGTGCTGCGAGTTCAACAGTATCCTCATATTTCAATTTTGAGAACTGGTTCAAAAGTTACAAAATGCCACTCATGTTTTTATTGAACGTACCTGAAAAAAGTTCAGAAATTTATTCCGGGCACACTGGGCCTCAAAATCACATGCCTTCAATTTTCATAGACTTGTAATATTTCCATATAATTAAATAAAATACCTGGAAAATTATGGGTCTTTACATTATTCCCATCTTAGGGATTTTCATCCTCGAAAGCCAAAACACAATCTAGGGAAACAAGTGGGGGTACTGAGCATGAATCTGAGCCTCCTGCTCCCATTTTCTCTCCTGGAGGTTCCTGTGCTGCCAACTTACACACACCGAAGGTATCAATCACCCATGAAGTCCATGGAAATTCAATCGCCCAGTCAATGATATGAGAGTACTTTATGGGTGATTGATACCACTTCCACTCTAGCACCTCTAGTGGCTAAAGTAAGCCTGCTGAAACCTGATGCTCTATATTCACTTGCTGAGAAGTGAGGTACCGAGAGACAAAATCGGCCACTTCTTTCATCATTCCCAGCCACCAGTGCTGATGCCGAAGGTCCTGGTATATATTCTCCACTCCTGGATATATTTCTAGAGGGTATGTATGGAAATCCCTCAATACTTATTCCTATAACACCACTGGTACCATAGTATGCCCTTTGAAGAGGATGACATGCTCCCCGCCTTCAGAAAATCCATCAGGTTCCTATCCTGTGGATATCTGAGCACGTCGAGCCTCACAGTCAGTGTCCCCAAGTTGCGCCTCCCTGACATGATGAAGGAGTGGGGGAGTGACTATTAGAGGCTAAAGATAAGTTTCTCTATCTTGATCTGTAACGACCCGAAATTTTGAATAAATCTTGTTTCCTAATATCATGTGTTATTTTATTTTATTTTTATACTCAACAAAAATGTTTTATTTGATAAACATGATTATAATTAAAATGAGATCAGTGGGTTTTGACTATTATATAACCATAGGTCAATATGACCACTGTGAACAAAATGTTTTGATTATTGTCTCTAAATATAAGTAATCTTGGTTAATTATTATAGAAAAAAGATTTGATGGCCTCACCTAGTAGTCTTGGACCGATCGAAGCCCATCTAACAGAGCTTGGGAAGGAGGTAGCACCATTGGGCTTTGCTCTGGATCAAATCCAAGCCGAACTTCATCATGTGAAGCTGGAACTGAATCGCCTTCATGAGAAGTTCAAACTGATAGAAATTACTACTCGGGCAATGTTGACTGAGCCGCCCCAAGCTTCTATCACCCTAGCACACCTTACTCTTAGGTCCTATGCTGGTATTATAAGGGGCTATGTAACGAGACCGTAACTACCTTGTGCAATCCTTGTTTTAAATAAAAATTGGGATTTCTTCTTATGATGAAGTTTATGAATTTTGAAATGACCGGATAAATATAGTATGCATATTTTTGATGAATTTTAGAAAAAGGATATTTTAAAAATGGTTGTGTAAACCTTAAATAATTAAAAATGTGTAATGATTTTCAAAAAATGGTCTTCTGCAATTATGTCCAGTACGAAATTTGGAGTCTAATAAGATCAACTTGATTTTTGATGAATAGTAAATTATGAATAGTGATTTTATGATTAGGATTAGTAATATGACCAAATGGATTAGTAATCTAACTTAAAGAAAGTTTTAAAATAATCTAGGCACCTTGATTAAGTAATGTGATTCAATAAAATGGTTAAATAATGGTTTCATAAATTATTATTCAAGTATTAGTTTTTTCGGGTGAATAGTGTTTTTTAATTAAAAATTTAATTAAAATTATTTAGAAAATTATTTTTATAAAACAGATTTCATTTTTGAACTCAGAGCACCGATATTATGCTATGGTAATTTTTTGGGGTTTTTTCTGAAAAAAACGAATTTTCAGTGAATAGTGTTTTTATTTAAAAATTAAATTAAAAATATTTAGAAAATTATTTTTATAAAATGGAGTTCATATTTGTAATCAGAGCGTTGATATTTGATTATGGTGAAATTTTGGGATCTTTCTGAGAAAGTTGAATTTTAGTGAATAGTAAAAATGCAGTTTTAGGGTTTCGGTATGTTTAATGACATCATAGCTGTGTCATGATGATGTCATGAGTTATTTTAAGGGTTGGCCGGCCAAGGGTGATGAATTATTGTTTTGGGGGCCCCATGTGGCCTAACTCCATGATAAATGCCAAGGGAGAGCACATGGGTTTGAGAAAAGCACATGTGAGGTGTCCTTTGGCCATTAATGCCTTGTCCCCTCACTTTCCCTATAAATACCAAGCCCTCCTCTCATCCATTCGACTCCCCACTCATTCCCAACGAATTTATGGTCTCATTACCTCCCAAGGAGCCCTCCCAAGGTGCCCCCAAGCCCTCAAGGTCCCAACCTTTGAGGTTTAAGAGTTACTTTTTAAGGTAAGGGATCCGACCTCTCTCTTTCTTTTCAAGTAATCTCTTTTATGTAATTTCTTTTATACTCCATGTTCTTATGTTGGAGGATGTCATTTTATATTCATCCTACTGCCTATTTCATGTTCATATGATGAGAGACCCCCCTTTCTCTCATCAATTCTTTTTAAGAATGTTTAAGTGGCGCCGTTAGGCTGCCGAATTTTTAAGGGATTCTTTCACCTTCCTCGTTTTCAAGTTCTATTTTCATTCAAGTCTTTCATGTTCCTTTTTATTATGTTGGGGTATGATCTCTAAATTATCATACTGATCTTTTATGACCATATTATTAGAGACCCCATTTTATCTCTTCAATTCCGTATTTTGAAGTTTTAAGTGGCGCCGTTAGGCTGCCGAATTTTTAAGTGGTTCTTCACCCTTCTCGTTTTGAAGTTCTACTTTCATGTCAATTCCTTCAAGTTCCTTTTTGTTATGTTGGGGTATGATCTCTATACTTATCATACTGGAATCTTATGTTCATATGATGAGAGACCCCATTTGATCTCTTCAATTCCGTATTTTGAAGTTTTAAGTGGCGCCGTTAAGCTGCCGAATGTTTAAGTGGTTCTTCACCCTTCTCGTTTTGAAGTTCTACTTTCATGTCAATTCCTTCAAGTTCCTTTTTGTTATGTTGGGGTATGATATCTATACCTATCATACTGGACTCTTATGTTCATATGATGAGAGACCCCATTTGATCTCTTCAATTCAGTATTTTGAAGTTTAAGTAACGCCGTTAGGCTGCCGAACTTTCATAAGAGAAATCAAACTTTTGTCTTCCTTCCATGTTTTTCATTTCAAATGGTATGTCCTTGAAATTGCACCAACATGTCCATATATACTTCTTATTCTGTCCCTCTACTATTTTATGGGTCAATTATGATTGCTCGACCCATGTTCCCTCTCTTTTCAAAGTTTTCTAAAACCTTGTAACATAGCCGTTAAGCTGCAGAATTTTCGTCTCAAAATGCCTCTCTTTTCTCAAAATTATTTTATGTTATAAAGTGAATACTCAAAGCTCCTATTTATACAGGGGTATTCACATATATATAAAAATGTTCTATTTTAAATTCTTGGATTTACATACATGATACCCGCTTTCCCTTTCCGTGGGTTTAAAGTAACGTAAAGATCATGTCTTTAAAGCATTTTTTAAAACGTTATGATTATGAAATGAAACCCATTTATTTTATGCTATATGGGTTATTTATGAAATTTTTGATGATGATATATGTGGATCACATGATAATAAAGGCAAATTTAAGGGTGCGCCCTGATAGCGCTCCAATGCATTGGGTAATGATGTAACCACTAAAGATTACAATTTTCACGATACCATGGTGAATAACCTTGGTAATTTTCAAATGACACCTTGGGGATGGACCTTGGTGATATGTTCATGATTGTCAATGTTAAATGATTTAGCCACATCTTCAAGTTATGAAAATGTTATTTTTATTATGATATGCCACATGATTTTTTTTATCATGCCTTAAAGTTCTTGTTCATGACATAGTTGATGTATCTCAAGTTCACATGTTAAATGTTTCCCTTGTTTCCCTTACTGGGCCTTCTTCTCACCCTTTCTTTTGATGTATGATCTCAGGTTATGTGATGCCGTAATGAACCTAGGATGAACATGAGGAGAAGCCTTTCAAGTCTTTTAGAAGAATGTTTTATGTTTTCATGTTTTAAGTTCCTGGTTTCCAAGACACTAAACCTTAAAGATCCTCAGTTTTGTATAATGTAATGAAAGTTTATGTGATAAAAAGGAGGGATGCTATAGTTGGTATCAAAGTATGGTTTAGTTATTTGTGGAAATTAGGATATGAAAACTTTAGGAAGAAGCCTATAGAAAAGTTAAAATATAGTAAATATTCCTGGTATTTTGGTGAGTATTGAGTAAGGGGTTGCCAAGCAAATACATCCCTATCTGGATACGAGCAGGTAGAGGTGGCTCTGGCACAGATGTACATAGGGGTAAAACCCAAAAACACCGCTTTGAGCTAGACTCGAACGGGAACTGGTACACGACAACGGGCCTTGCTGCACTCTTGGTTACGACACTCCCGGGGGATATGCTTTGGTAAATTCATAAGCTTAGTATGAACCATTGTTAAAGGAACAAAGATAAAATAAAATGAAGATTCACATAAGAATATATGATCATGGATAACCTAGATGGGAACCTAGGGGATCACAAGTTAGGGTATACTTTTCAACTACAAGTTATCCTTATATGCTTTATGTTTCTTTTCATGATTATTGGCTAAGTATTTAAGCCCCTAATTATAGTTTCTTTTCTTAGTTAATGGCGGGAAATGGAAGAACATGTCTCAACAACCAATGTGATAGGAAATTCTACGATTGTCGTATTAATATGACAGAGATGATTAGGGGATTAAAATATGATTTTTATTTTGGAATACATTCACTATTTTAGGGGACCCTATATGATCGAGGTAAATAGATTAAAACGGTATTTTCATTGAGGAGTAAGGTTGACTTATATTTTGAAGAGTCGATGAATTTAAGGTGGACTTATAGTAATTTAGGTTACTTACGGGAATGATTAACCTATCTTGGGTAAAATATGTTTAGGTTAGCTACTTTTGTTATAAGATGTTAGGAGTGGTTGATGTTGTTTGGAGATGAACAATGAAGTTTATTTTGGAAGACTATGTTATCAAATCTTTCTTGTATTTGGGTTTCAATCTTAGTTTGGTTTATTTTGAGGAATTTTAAGGACCGTTATTTATGGAATGGACTATGATGAACTTTGGATAGTACCATGGAACTTTGAAGATTTAAAAGTAGTTTCCATTCCAATGGGATTCTTTCTTTTTGAAGAGTTGTTTTACCTTACCCTTTCGGTTTTTTGGATAATGTTTAAAGATAGAAGAAATAGATAGTTGATCTTTTGTGGATTATGTGATTCTCTAGAAGATGATTCTTGTGTTTTGATGAGACCAAGTAGTTTTGAATGCTCATCGTTTGGAGAAAAGATTAGTTTTGGTAGAAACTTATTAAAGTATGAAACTCTACATGAAGGTAGATATATTTCCTTATGTTTTTGTTCTATGTTGTAAATGAATTCCTCAAAGTTATTAAAAGGAATGTAAAACAAAAACGTTGTTGGTTTACGTTTCCTACAAGTTAATCAAAGACCGCTTACACACATCATAATTTTGGGATTTTCTTATGGTTAACTTTCTCCTAATCGTGTTCTCTATCACTCTCCCTCAGAACGTGACCCTTTGTTTTCTCCTCCATGTCCATGTTTCCTACATGGAATCCTAGTATGAGTAAACTCGGGTGGCCTTTGTACTCCCTTTTATTTCTTTTAAAGTAATAGTGTTACTGACTCTTTTTTCGATGTGGTACTTTCAATGAAATTTCAAAACCCAATTTTAAAAAACTGCGAGGACGCAATTTCTTAAGGGGGGAAGATTGTAACGACCCGAAATTTTGAATAAATCTTGTTTACTAATATCATGTGTTATTTTATTTTATTTTTATACCCAACAAAAATGTTTTATTTGATAAACATGATTATAATTAAAATGAGATCAGTGGGTTTTGACTATTATATAACCATCGGTCAATATGACCGCTGTGAACAAAATGTTTTGATTATTGTCTCTAAATATAAGTAATCTTGGTTAATTATTCTAGAAAAAAGATTCGATGGCCTCACCTAGTAGTCTTGGACCGATCGAAGCCCATCTAACAGAGCTTGGGAAGGAGGTAGCACCATTGGGCTTTGCTCTGGATCAAATCCAAGCCGAACTTCATCATGTGAAGCTGGAACGGAATCGCCTTCGTGAGAAGTTCAAACTGATAGAAATTACTACTCGGGCAATGTTGACTGAGCCGCCCCAAGCTTCTATCACCCTAGCACACCTTACTCTTAGTTCCTATGCTGGTATTATAAGGGGCTATGTAACGAGACCGTAACTACCTTGTGCAATCCTTGTTTTAAATAAAAATTGGGATTTCTTCTTATGATGAAGTTTATGAATTTTGAAATGACCGGATAAATATAGTATGCATATTTTTGATGAATTTTAGAAAAAGGATATTTTAAAAATGGTTGTGTAAACCTTAAATAATTAAAAATGTGTAATGATTTTCAAAAAATGGTCTTCTACAATTATGTCCAGTACGAAATTTGGAGTCTAATAAGATCAACTTGATTTTTGATGAATAGTAAATTATGAATAGTGATTTTATGATTAGGATTAGTAATATGACCAAATGGATTAGTAATCTAACTTAAAGAAAGTTTTAAAATAATCTAGGCACCTTGATTAAGTAATGTGATTCAATAAAATGGTTAAATAATGGTTTCATAAATTATTATTCAAGTATTAGTTTTTTCGGGTGAATAGTGTTTTTTAATTAAAAATTTAATTAAAATTATTTAGAAAATTATTTTTATAAAACAGATTTCATTTTTGAACTCAGAGCACCGATATTATGCTATGGTAATTTTTGGGGTTTTTTCTGAAAAAAACGAATTTTCGGTGAATAGTGTTTTTATTTAAAAATTAAATTAAAAATATTTAGAAAATTATTTTTATAAAATGGAGTTCATATTTGTAATCAGAGCGTTGATATTTGATTATGGTGAAATTTTGGGATCTTTCTGAGAAAGTTGAATTTTCAGTGAATAGTAAAAATGCAGTTTTAGGGTTTCGGTATGTTTAATGACATCATAGCTGTGTCATGATGATGTCATGAGTTATTTTAAGGGTTGGCCGGCCAAGGGTGATGAATTATTGTTTTGGGGGCCCCATGTGGCCTAACTCCATGATAAATGCCAAGGGAGAGCACATGAGTTTGAGAAAAGCACATGTGAGGTGTCCTTTGGCCATTAATGCCTTGTCCCCTCACTTTCCCTATAAATACCAAGCCCTCCTCTCATCCATTCGACTCCCCACTCATTCCCAACGAATTTATGGTCTCATTACCTCCCAAAGAGGCCTCCCAAGGTTCCCCCAAGCCCTCAAGGTCCCAACCTTTGAGGTTTAAGAGTTACATTTTAAGGTAAGGGATCCGACCTCTCTCTTTCTTTTCAAGTAATCTCTTTTATGTCATTTCTTTTATACTCCATGTTCTTATGTTGGAGGATGTCATTTTATATTCATCCTACTGCCTATTTCATGTTCATATGATGAGAGACGCCCCTTTCTCTCATCAATTCGTTTTAAGAATGTTTAAGTGGCGCCGTTAGGCTGCCGAATTTTTAAGGGATTCTTTCACCTTCCTCGTTTTCAAGTTCTATTTTCATTCAAGTCTTTCATGTTCCTTTTTATTATGTTGGGGTATGATCTATAAATTATCATACTGATATTTTATGACCATATGATTAGAGACCCCATTTTATCTCTTCAATTCCGTATTTTGAAGTTTTAAGTGGCGCCGTTAGGCTGCCGAATTTTTAAGTGGTTCTTCACCCTTCTCGTTTTGAAGTTCTACTTTCATGTCAATTCCTTCAAGTTCCTTTTTGTTATGTTGGGGTATGATATCTATACCTATCATACTGGAATCTTATGTTCATATGATGAGAGACCCCATTTGATCTCTTCAATTCCGTATTTTGAAGTTTTAAGTGGCGCCGTTAGGCTGCCGAATTTTTAAGTGGTTCTTCACCCTTCTCGTTTTGAAGTTCTACGTTCATGTCAATTCCTTCAAGTTCCTTTTTGTTATGTTGGGGTATGATCTCTATACCTATAATACTGGACTCTTATGTTCATATGATGAGAGACCCCATTTGATCTCTTCAATTCAGTATTTTGAAGTTTAAGTAACGCCGTTAGGCTGCCGAACTTTCATAAGAGAAATCAAACTTTTGTCTTCCTTCCATGTTTTTCATTTCAAATGGTATGTCCTTGAAATTGCACCACCATGTCCATATATACTTCTTATTCTGTCCCTCTACTATTTTATGGGTCAATTATGATTGCTCGAACCATGTTCCCTCTCTTTTCAAAGTTTTCTAAAACCTTGTAACATAGCCGTTAAGCTGCAGAATTTTCGTCTCAAAATGCCTCTCTTTTCTCAAAATTATTTTATGTTATAAAGTGAATACTCAAAGCTCATATTTCTACAGGGGTATTCACATATATATAAAAATGTTCTATTTTAAATTCTGGGATTTACATACATGATACCCGCTTTCCCTTTCCGTGGGTTTAAAGTAACGTAAAGATCATGTCTTTAAAGCAGTTTTTAAAACGTTATGATTATGAAATGAAACCCATTTATTTTATGCTATATGGGTTATTTATGAAATGTTTTATGATGATATATGTGGCTCACATGATAATAAAGGCAAATTTAAGGGTGCGCCCTGATAGCGCTCCAATGCATTGGGTAATGATGTAACCACTAGAGATTACAATTTTCACGATACCATGGTGAATAACCTTGGTAATTTTCAAATGACACCTTGGGGATGGACCTTGGTGATATGTTCATGATTGTCAATGTTAAATGATGTAGCCACATCTTCAAGTTATGAAAATGTTATTTTTATTATGATATGCCACATGATTTTTTTATCATGCCTTAAAGTTCTTGTTCATGACATAGTTGATCTATCTCAAGTTCACATGTTAAATGTTTCCCTTGTTTCCCTTACTTGGCCTTCTTCTCACCCTTTCTTTTGATGTATGATCTTAGGTTATGTGATGCCGCAATGAACCTAGTATGAACATGAGGAGAAGCCTTTCAAGTCTTTTAGAAGAATGTTTTATGTTTTCATGTTTTAAGTTCCTGGTTTCCAAGACACTAAACCTTAAAGATCCTCAGTTTTGTATAATGTAATGAAAGTTTATGTGATAAAAAGGAGGGATGCTATATGATCCACACAGGATATTTACAAAGCATCTAGTTACTTTGTCACCTCACTCTACAACTGTATACCATATCTCCTACTGATTTCATCTGCTACTACGTTCCCCTTTCCAAGAGTATAGACTATCTTGAAGTCATAATCCTGGAGGAACTCAATCCAATGTTATTATCTCAGGCTCAACTCCTTCTGAGAGAAGATATACCTGAGAATCATGTGATCAGAGTAGACTATTAAACATTCACCCATCAAGTAATTTCTTCACATCTTCAAGGCCAAGACCACTTCTTCTAACTCCCGGTCGTTGTAGCGTAGTTCTACTCATGTTGTCTGAGCTTTCAAGAACCATACGAGATCACTACTTTCTCTTGCATTAGGACACATACAAGCTTGGTATTTGATGCATCACAGTAGACTACGTACCCAACGCCCTCTCCCAGTAACCTCAAGATGGGGGCACCCATCAGTCTCTGCCTCAGCTCTTGGAAACTCCACTAGAATTTCTCTGACCACATGAAGGGTTTCCCCATCTCCGTCAATGCTGATAAGGGTGCCACAACTCAGTAAAATTCAGTCATAAACCTCAGATATTAATTGGACAAAACCAGGAAACTTTGCACCTCCATCACACTCCTAGATGGCTCCCAAGAAAGCACAACCTGAATCTTTTCTGGATCCACCACAACTCCAGCTTCCGAGATGACGTGTCCCAGAAAGTGAACCTATCAGATCTAGAACTGGAACTTCAAGATCTTACCATAAAGCTGGTTCTCTCAGAGTGTGTCAAAAACTATCTAAAGATGATAGGCATGCTCCTCCTCTATAGTGGAGTATATTAGGATTTCATCGACGAAGACTACCACAAAGTGATCGAGGTATGGCTAGAATATCCTGTTCATGAGTCCCATGAACACTACTTGGGAATTTCTCACACCGAATGGAATAACCAAGAACTCATAATGGCCATACCAAAATCTTAAGGTCGTCTTCTATACATCCTCGTCTCGTACCCTGAGCTGGTGATAGCTGGATCTGAGGTCTACCTTCGAAAACCACTTTGCTCCCTTCAGCTAATCAAAAAGATCATCAATCCTCGGTAGTGGGTACTTTTTTTAATGATCACCTAGTTCAGGTGCCTATAGTCCACACAGAGTCTCAAACTACCATTAACCTTCTTGGAAAACAAAATCGAGGTTGTCCAAGGAGAAACATTGGGCCGAATGAACCCCTTCCTCTACAAGTCCTCATGTTGTACTCGCAACTCTTGAAGCTCTGCGGGAGCCATATGATATACTAGTGTAGATAACGGTGATGTCTAGGGGTAAAAGTTGGTACAAAATTCCACCTCTCTACAAGGAGGTAAACTTGGAACATCATCAGGGAAAACATCAGCATAGTAGTCCTCCACTACATGATAGCTCAGACTCTCAATATCATTCGCTCTGAGGGTAAGTCTAGCCAACTAATGTGTGATCGGATGCAACCTCCTCTAGGTATTTCCATCATGTGCTACAAAGGTTCTCTTATCACCGGTGAAAGAAAAACTTGTCCCATTTATGCGGACACACCACACTTTGTGCCTAATACAGTTGATATGAACATGGATAGCAGATAACCAATCCATACCCATGATGATGTCATAAGGACTTGACGCCGCTACTTGAAGATCCCAACTGAAGCTATTGTCTACTAGAGTAAGCTCACACTACTTGCACCAGTGTGTAATAGTCGAATCCTCCCCTGTAGAAGTCTCTAGCCATAAAGATCAAGCCAATAGCTCCACCTAAATCTCCGAGCTCTGAACGAGGGTCGTGGCAATAAAAGAGTGACTGGAACATGTGTCTATAAGTACTACAACTAAGGTGGATAAGACATATATCATACCCCAAATCATCCCCAAAGCACCATGGTCATAGGCCTCAGCTGCCTGGAGCAGAGCTCGTCACTGCCCACCTACTCCCTATGGTCGGGGTGGACCACCTGGAGGTGGTGGCGGTAGAACCTCGAATCGTCGCCCACCACCTGATACATGGCCAGCTCCTCTGCCACGTCCGCCTGCTGCCTGTGTACCTCCTCGGTCAAATATTCACCTCAGCCCAAGCGGTCCTTCATCCATTTGCTGGTCATCCATATGGTGGGTCAGGCAGTCATGAGCCATGTGACGCTGCCCGCCGCACGAGTAACATTGTATGCTCCTTGCGAGTCCTACTATGTCTCAAGATCCCCACACAACTGACCCTATATCCTGCGGTCACCCACCTATAGGTATGGTCCCCTTGGAAATCTACATCATCTGTCTACTGCCAACTGCCGATGACTCTGCTACGTGACGTCCGTTGGTGGGTCTCACTACTGGTGACTGCTCAGCAAGGAAGCTGTCCACTAATAGTGCTCGCTCTAACACCCCCGCTTGCGTCAGGATGCTGAGAGAAATCATCGAAGCTCTAATATCCCATATGATCCCCTTATCGAAGGTTTGGGACCTAAATAAAGGGCCCCACACCATGTTAGTGGAGTAGCATGAGAGGTCGGTGAACCACGTTAAATACTGAGCCACAGTCATGCTACCCCGCTGTAAGTGGAGAAGCTCATGTATACGCATAGAGCATAAGGTCCCTAGGACGAACTCTTCCCTACAAAGGCTCTTGAAGTCCGCCCAGATGAGAGTCACCTCTTCATGAACCTAGAGCATCAAGCTCTACCATCTGCCTACTGCGGATTGATAAAGACTAGCGATAAGGATCACCATGAGATCAGAGGGTGTCCCTACCATTTGAAAAACTCCAACCACGACCTCCAGGGGATGGTGACTAACACCAGAAAGGCATATCTGTAGAGACCCAAATCTTGACGTACATAAATATTGCATTAATTTTTCAAAATATCTAATACATAACAAAAACAGACACCAAAGGACCGTAATAGTTTAGTGTCTTTGGAAACTCGGAATATAATCTTCTAATCTTGGGGAAAGATCTTCAACATCTCCCATAAAGATCTTCCCTTTTTTTTCTTACCTAAAACCTTTCTTTATATCCTGGGGAAAAGAAAACATATAAAGGGTGATCTTAAATGCTCAGTAAGGGTAAGCATGTAGAAAATAAAACAAACCATATACATTTGAACTTCAAAACATGAACATAATATTTAAACATCAAAATCTTGAGCAATGACATAAAACATGGCAGTACGTAAGGCATAGATCATAATGGATCATAAATCATGATAAAATAGCATGGGAATAAAACATGTAATTATGGAAACCATGAAGCACATGTTATGATTTCCATAGTAGCCAAGGCATTACTGCCAAGACCATCTTAGTGGACAAAGTCCCTTTCTGAATCGAGTTCACTCCTCGTTCAGTCCTGTATCACTGAACCAGATTAAATTACCATTCCAGCCATGTCTATATCATGAGATATAAATCTTTACCCAATTAATTGGAGGGATATATAGGTCCCAACCATCTCATAAAGAAATAATTATTACTTGTGCCACAAAATAAACATAAATCATTCATCATAACCCATAGAATAAAATGGGTTTCATAAACATCATCCCATCATAACATAATCCATACAAAAAAATGGATATCATTTCATCATAAGAAAAGTGAAACCATGTAAATAATAGAGAAATTATACTTGAAACATACACATATTAAATAATTCCATCTTATATAGAAAATGGTTTTTATAAAACACTTGAAATGAATTCTTGAGGAAAATATCATTTCTTCTTCAAAATTATTTTCTTTTCACAAAATTCCATGCAATTTTAAAAGAAAAGGATTTTTTTGAAAATAGTCATTAAATATTGTAGAGTAAGCTTCATGAAAATAAGGTGTTATAAAACCATAAAAATATGTTCATGCCGTATAAGTTAAAAAAAACATTCTCCTCGTACTTTTGTCGGAAAAGTCAAAGAGTTCCTTATATGGTAAATAGAAGAAAGATTCCTTCCATAACACAAAGTAAAAGTCAATGCTGGGTAAACATGACATTAAAATTACATGGAAGAATATTAAAAACTTTATTAAAAACATTTTATGGGCATGGATGAAAAATATAACCCCAGTAAATACTTATGTATAAGCAATCTCGGATAAAAATGATATTTGAAAAATTATCCCTTACCTTAGGTCCGATATGATTTGTACATATCCAAACCTCCTGTATAATTATTTAAATAATGTCATTGAATTATTACAGAATCATATTCATTGTTATGATATCATATATGGTTCACTTATGACTTTATATTACCCGTTCTTTTGTAAATTCCATGTTAAAGCATCATTTTGAGTAAAATCATTTCATTTATCGTACGTGTTTTGACATGTTGTTCTTGATATTATTACATATATCCTGATTTAATTAATTCCAAAATGTTAAAAATTATTCATATATAATATATATTCAGTATATAAATGGAATGAAATACACCATTCATGGAGACGGTAGGCCGTGCGTACACATGAACACTGTTTTCATTTCCTTATTGAATTAAATGGAATTAAGTAAATGAAACATATATGTACATAAATCCAGTATCATTATTATGTAATAAATTTCATTATTCTTTATTATATATACTTTATAATCATACTTGAATGGTTAATCATGGAAAATGAATCTCATCGCGTTCGTGGAGACGGTAGTCCGTACGTACGCACAAGCGATGATATCATTCCCATGATCGTGGAATTGTATTGAAGTGTATGTATAATATTTCAGAAATAATATTACTTTAAAATAATCATATATAGCCATTTATTTACACCATTATACCCATCCAAGTAAGGTGGTGGTGGAAAACAGATTACACCACGGCGTGGAGACGGTATTCCATACATACGCATGTGCGGTGATTTCGTTTTCCGTAGGATGGATAGAAGATGAAATTGGGTTGTTTAATATTTATAATAACATATCAGTATATGACTGATACTGATGTTATTAATTTATGATGAAACAAATAAAGAATAATAATTAGAAGAAGAAATAAATCGGAAAGAATCGGTAAAGGATATTACCTCTTCTTTGACGCGCCTCTTCTTAACCTCCTCTTAAGGCACTAGGGTTGGTATTTTGAGGATACCAGAACCTCTATAATGTTTCTAGGGAAGATGAGAAGGGAAATGGGCAGGTTTTTTCCGAGCTTCAAGTCTCAAAAGTGTGTGAAGATAAGAGGGAAGGGGTGCCCTTTTTATAAGGGAGGAGAGAGACACCTTTGGAAAAACTTAAAATATTATTTTATAATAAAGTCATATTCGGTTTATAATAGCTCCAAATTGAATTATTTAGAAGCTAAAGTGGGGATGGGTCTAAATAATCTCAACAAATAGGTTTTAGAGAAGTTTAGGTTACTATTTTAACCTTATCATTAAGATTTAACTCTAAGTTAAATAATTTAACCTTAAACGTGTTTTCTTGTTTTCTTACACTATATGGTTAATAAACTTACTATAACAAGCCAAACAAACCCCAAGTGGTTAATTATTAATATATATAACCTTATATAAGTCATTTGGCAGAACCTTATATTTTTATGAATTTAATATCAATTAATAATATAATATTTTTTTAAAAAAACTATTTTATGTCGATTTTGACACTATTTGGTAATTGATTTTTGTGAAACTCATAACAGCATGATTAGTTAGAAAAAGGTTAATTGAATCAATACTAACATGTCATATTAACCTATAAAATTAGTGGAATTCATAAAAAGTCTCAAATTACATTTATTTGGGTATTTATAACATCAATTATGTTAATATTTCATTAATAAGGTAATTACTGCATCATCATTGTGTCATAAATAAATTAAATTATTTAATGTATAAAAATTATAAATAAAATACCATTATGTAGGAAATCGTTTTATATTTATAAGGAATATTTATAGTCGAATTTATCTTATGTATAACCCTATATTAAAAATGTTTTATTTATTAAACTTTGATTTTAACTATTTTAACTCTTCTTAATATAAAATAATAATAAGTGTCCTAATCTAATCCAAGTGGACCTAAAGTGTAATATTTTATTCCTATGGTTGATTTTGGTCTAATTACACTTATCAAATAGAATTAGTACATGTATTAGTGTAATAATAATATCATTTTTACCCTTAATTACCTTATTTACTTTTAACCGTGGTAAATAAAAGTAAAAAAGTTACTATTCACCAAAAATTATTTTTATCTTATTGAACCACATTTTACTCCTTGATATTAACCGTGTCTCTCGGATTTTTAAAATTCCACTAACAAAAGCAGTAAAATTAAGTTTTATGTAGATTTTGAAATTCTTATAGGAGGTGGGTAAAAGACGGTGAAAAGTTCAATAAAATTTTTATATATCTAAAATTATTATAAAATGACTCAAATGAAT
Organism: Viscum album; assembly: GCA_963277665.1. Taxonomy (NCBI): domain Eukaryota; kingdom Viridiplantae; phylum Streptophyta; class Magnoliopsida; order Santalales; family Viscaceae; genus Viscum; species Viscum album. The sequence continues at coordinate 986,256,969 of OY728166.1, read as the reverse complement.
TAAATTGAACTTATATAGGTATTATGTATCAATTTTTACCTAAAATAAATATAAATAAAATAAATAATTATTTAAATAAAAAGTCGGTTTTTAAATAGTAACCGAGTGTTTTCACTATTCATCAAAAATTGAAAGTTTTCAGAAAAATACCAAAATTTCACCCTAGGCTAATTTTGATATTCCGAATCCAAAAATAAAGTCCATTTTGAAAGATAAAATTTATAAAATTTCAAAAAGTGGGTATTACTATTCATAACGGCTAGTTTGTATAATATTTTAATAGCATATCGTTGTTTAGTGAAACTCGGTATTGTGTACAACACACACTATCGTGGAAGGTCGAGATTGCATGTAAAGCAAGCCAAACTAGTTTTGTTTGTAATTAAAGATTCCTTTGATGTTGCGTATAACATAAGACATAAAAAAATATATACTTCTCATAAAATATCAGGGTGTTACATTCTACCCCCCTTAAAATGAATTTTTCCCTCGTAATTCGTCACTTAGTAACAAAAAGATGAGGATACATCTCTCTCATCATATCCTCAAGCTCCCATGTAGCTTCTTCTAATTGGTGGTTCCTCCATAAAACTTTCACCAAGAGAGTGGTCTTGTTCCGTAGAACTTTTTCGCTACGATCCAAAATCTCTATCGGTTGTTCTTCATAAGAAAGATCTTGCTCCAGCAGTACAACTTCTGAGCTTAGTACATGTGAAGGATCAGGTATGTACTTTCTCAGGAGAGATATATGGAACACATCATGAACTTGAGAGATATTCGGTGGAAGCGCCAATCGGTAAGCTACCTTCCCAACATGATCCGGTATTTCAAAAGGACCAATATACCTAGGGCTCAGCTTTCCCTTCTTTCCAAATCTCATTACTCTCTTCCAAGGAGATATTTTTAAGAACACTTTATCACCCACTTCAAACTCTAAGTCTTTTCTTCGGTTGTTGGCATAAATTTTTTGTCGACTCTGAGCTGCTCTTATGTGTTGTTGAATAGATCTGACCATTTCTGCCATCTCATCAACAAGATCAGGTCCTAATAGCTTTCTTTCCCCAACTTCATCCCAGCAAGTTGGAGTCCTGTATTTCTTTCCATGGAGAGATTCATAAGGATCCATCTAAATACTGGAGTGAAATATATTATTATAAGAAAATTCCACCAAAGATAGGTGTTTATCCCAACCAACTTTGAAATCCATAGAGCAAGCTCTTAACATATCTTCTAGAGTTTGAATTGTTCTCTTAGACTGACCGTATGTCTGAGAATGATAAGCAGTGATGAAACTCAACTCTGTATCTAAATTATGTTTAAGACTTCACCAAAACTTTGAGGTAAACCTCGGATCCCAATCAGATATAATGGAAAGTGGTACTCCATGCAATCTTACCACTTCCTTCACATATATCATGAAAATATGATCCAGAGAGAAATCATCTCTAATAGTAATGAAGTGTGCCAACTTCGTAAGACGATCAACTATAACCCAGATAGAATTATTGCCTTTGGATGTTTTAGGAAGTCTAGTGACAAAGTCCATAATGATGTTTTTGAATTTCCATTCTGGTATGGGTAATGGTTGTAACATCCCCTTAGACTTCTGTCTCTCATCTTTAACTTGCTGACAAACCAAGCATCGGGAGACATATTCATCAAAATCTCTTTTCATGCCATCCAATAAGAAGTACTCTTTCAGGTCCCTATACATCTTCATGCTTCCAGGATGAATAGAGAATGAAGAACTATGAGCCTCATCCAGTAGATCCTTCTTTAATTCTGGGATGGGAGGAACACAAACCCGATTCCTGAACCTTATTATCTCATCACAATCAAGGTTGAATTGAGGAACATTTCTCACTTTCTTTTTAACTCTACATCTTCTTTTTGTGCCTCTTTAATCTTCACATGTATATATGGTTGAAAATTCATTTGAGAAAGAAAAGATTTTTCCCCTTCCATTATAATTCCAAGATCCATCCTTTTAAAATCCATAAATATTGAATCTTTTGTGATCCTCATCATGGATAAGCTAGCATGGTCTTGTCGACTTAATGCATCTGGAAACTTGTTTGCTTTCCCAGGGTGATAATGAATTGAGCAGTCGTAATCCTTAATCAGCTCCAACCACCTTCTTTGGTGCATTTTCAGCTCCTTTTGTGTGAAAATATACTTTAAACTTTTATGATCAGTATAAATATCACACCTTTCACCATAAAGATAATGCCTCCAAATCTTTAATGCAAATATTACCGCAGCTAACTCCAAATAATGAGTTGGATAATTTTTCTCATGAATTTTCAACTATCGTGAGGCATAAGCTATCACCATATCATTTTTCATAGGAACACACCCCAATCCCTTCTTGGATGCATCACTATAGATCACAAACCTTTCTCCACTACAAGGCAGTGTGAGCACAGGTGAACTGGATAACCTTCTTTTTAACTCCTTGAAATTCTCTTCACACTCCTCCATACAAACGAACTTAAATCCTTTTCGAGTCAACCTGGTGAGTGGATTAGAAAATCGTAAAAAATATTTCATAAAACGTCGATAATATCCATCCAAACCAGGAAAACGTCGGATCTCAGTTGCTGTTGTTGGTCTCGACCATCTTTCGATAACCTCTGTCTTTGCTGGATCCACAGATATCCCCTCTTTTGAGATTATGTGACCCAAAAATGCAACTTTTTTAAGCCAAAATTCACACTTGGAAAATTTGGCATAAAGCTTTCCTTTCTCAAGGTCTTCAATACAATTCTCAAGTGATCTTCATGTTCTTCCTTGCTCTTTGAATAGAAAAGAATATCGTCTATAAAGACTACCACAAACTGATCAAGATAGTCTCTAAAGACTCTATTCATCAAATCCATGAAGATAGCAGGGGCATTAGTAAGACCAAATGGAATCACTCTAAATTCATAGTGTCCATACCTTATACGGAAAGTCGTCTTTGGTATATCCTCCCTTTTGACCCTTAATTGATGATACCCTGAATGAAGATCAATCTTGGAAAAGTATTAAGCTCCGTGTAGTTGGTCAATAAGTCATAAATGTGCGGGAGAGGATATTTGTTCTTGATCGTGATCTTGTTAAGTTCTTGATAATCAATGCAGAGTCTCATTGATCCATCTTTCTTCTTAACAAACATAATAGGTGCTCTCCAAGGTGACACACTAGGGCATATGAATCCTTTATTAAGATTATCTTGGAGTTGCTTCTTCAATTCCTGCAACTCAATTGGGGCCATACTATAAGGTGTATTTGAAATGGGCATATCACCCGGTATGAGTTCTATTGAAAACTCAACTTCACGATTTGCTGGAAGACCTGAAAATTACTCTAGAAAGACATCATCAAACTCCCGTACAATGGGTGTATTCTTAATTGTGAGTTTATCTCCAACCATTTGAGATAAATAACCTTCATTTAGTGGAATCAAGACCCATAAGATGGAAGAAATTTCCACTGGAAGGTTATGTTCATCCTTGCATCGATAAACGATCATAGATTGATCTGGAATATGAAATATGACTTCCATTATTTGGAAATTGATATGAGCTCCATATAAAGAAATCCAATCCATGCCAAGAATCACATCAAATTCGACTATAGGAAGGATCACAAGATTTGTAGGAAGCACTTTCCCACAAACTTCAATCGGATAAGAATTATATACTTTTGATTCGACTGTTGTGCCATTAGGGGTTGTCACAGCTAACTCAACATATAATTGTTGAGGTAATATGGAGATACCCTTAGAAAATTCTTCAGAAATAAAAAAGTGGGTGGATCCAGAATCAAATAAAACATTTACTACTTTAGAGTGGATGGTAAGTGTACCTTTCACCACTTCATTATCATACTCCACATCACTGATAGAAATTTCATGTGACTTTCCTTTGACTTTTACCTTAAGAGTTTGTTGACATAGATCATCATCAACAACCCTTGGATTAGAGAATTTATTAGCATAATGCCCCATTTCCTTGCACTTGTAACATTGAAGTGTAGGAGGTGCACTCTGTGTAGCCTTTTCTTTGTTCGCATCACTAGACATCTTCTTCCTATCATTGTGGCATTCAAATGACCGATGAACTTATTTTCCACATTTGAAACATTTACTTGTCCCTTTAAGACAACTCCCTCCATGTTTCTTTCCACACTTTGAGCATAAGGGAAAACTCATATTATTTTCAGTGTGCTCTTTATATTTTCCTTTGAATTCCATTTTACTCTTCTTATCAAACCCATATGAATGATGGGTTACTCCAATATCCATATCAACCTTGAGAGCACATCGAACAATTTCCTCGTAGCTATTGAAGTCCCTTATGGATAACGCCCTTCGAAGACTTGGTTTTAAGCCACTAAAGAATCGATCGATCTTACTCTCAGGTTGGATAATAATCCCAGAAGCGTACCTTGAAAGTCTTGTAAAATTTTCTTCATAGGTACCAACATATTCATAATTCTTTTGATTTAGTTCAAGAAAATACTTCTCCATATTTGTTCAAATAATAAGAGGGAAGTACTTATTGAAAAATAAGTTCTTGAACTCGTCCCATTCCATGGACTCAATTTCATCTCTCGGCCTGGTATTCTTGATAACATTCAACCATTGATCAGCTTTACCTTCCAAACGATAAAATGCTAAGATGACATTATCATGTTCAGAACATTGAAGAACTAAAAATATCTTTTCAGTAGTACTGATCCATTGTTCAGCAACTAATGGATCAGTAGACCCGCTGAATGAGGGTAGACGCTGCCTCATGAAGGATTCAACAGAATGTTGCTCCTTACTTTGCTCGTTTGGAAGTCCTGCATGATTCATAGCTTGAGAAAGTTTTGTGAGCATGGCTACAAGATTTTTCATTCCATCTCCCATAACATTTGGTTGCTCAGGGAGACAATCATTGCTTTTCCTGTCGCATTCAGAATTAACACGGTTCCTTCGGGTTCCAGCCATTGACTAAAACCAATAAGCATAGTGTGAGAAACACTAATCATGATAGTAAAACCACATAATCAAGAATAAAATTTCACGCTTTAGGTCTTATCATAGGTTATTCATGGCCATTTCTAAAACACCAAGATTTTGTCCTATGCTTAGACATATCCTTAGGGTTCTTACTAAGGTTTTCACATCCTAGTTTCCAAAGGTTAACTAAACCTTTCCTATGATACCAACTGTAGATACCCAAAACTTGATATACATCAACATTACATTAATTTTGCAGAATATCTAATACATAACAAAAACAGACAACAAAGGACCGTAATAGTTTATTGTCTTTGGAAACTCGGAATATAATCTTCTAATATTGGTGAAAGATCTTCAACATCTCCCATAAAGATCTTCCTTTTTTTTTCTTACCTAAAAACTTTCTTTATATCCTGGGGAAAAGAAAACATATAAAGGGTGATCTAAAATGCTCAGTAAGGGTAAGCATGGAGAAAATAAAACAAACCATATACATTTGAATTTCAAAACATGAACATAATATTTAAACATCAAAATCTTGAGCAATGACATAAAACATGGCAGTACGTAAGGCATAGATCATAATGGATCATCAATCATGATAAAATAGCATGGGAATAAAGAATGTAATTGTGAAAACCATTAAGCACATGTTATGATTTACATATTATCCAAGGAATTACTACTAAGACCATCTTAGTGGACAAAGTCCCTTTCTGAATCGAGTTCACTCCTCTTTCAGTCCTGTATCACTGAACCAGATTAACTTACCGTTCCAGCCATGTCTATATCATGAGATAAAAATCTTTACCCAATGCATTGGAGGGGTATATAGGTCCCAACCATCTCATAATGAAATAATTCTTACTTGTGCCACAAAATAAACATAAATCATTCATCATAACCCATAGAATAAAATGGGGTTCATAAACATCATCCCATCATAACATAATCCATACAAAAAAAATGTATATAATTTCATCATAAGAAAAGTGAAACCATGTAAATAATAGAGAAATTATACTTGAAACATACACATATGAAATAATGCCATCTAATAAGGAAAATGGTTTTGATAAAACACTTGAAATGAATTCTTGAGGAAAATATCCTTTCTTCTTCAAAATCATTTTCTTTTCACAAAATGACATGCAATTTTAAAAGAAAAGGATTTTTTTTTGAAAATAGTCATTAAATATTATAGTGTAAGATTCATGAAAATAAGGCGTTATGAAACCATAAAAATCTGTTCATGCCGTATAAGTTAAAAAAACATTCTCCTCATACTTTTGTCGGAAAAGTCAAAGAGTTCCTCGTATGGTAAACGAAAGAAAGATTCCTTCCATAACACAAATTAAAAGTCAAATAGGGGTAAACATGACATTAAACATACATGGAAGAATATTAAACACTTTATGAAAAACATTTTATGGGCATGGATGAAAAATATAACCCCAGTAAATACTTACGTATAAGAAATCTCGGATAAAAATGAGATTTGAAAAATTATCCCTTACCTTAGGTTCGATATGATTTGTACATATCCTAACCTCCTATATAATGATTTAAATAATGTCATTGAAATATTACAGAATCATATTAATTGTTATTATATCATATATGGTTCACTTATGACTTTATATTACCCGTTCTTTTGTAAATTCCCTGTTAAAGCAACATTTTGGGTAAAATCAATTCATTTATCGTACATGTTTAGACATGTTGTTCTTGATATTATTACTTATATCCTGATTTAATTAATTACATAATGTAGAAAATGATTTATATTTAATATATATTCAGTATATAAATGGAATGAAATACACCGTTCATGGAGACGGTAGGCCGTGCGTACGCATGGACGCTGTTTTTGTTTCCTTATTTAATTAAATAGTATTAAGTAAATGAAACATATATGTACATAAATCCAGTATCATTATTATGTAATATCTTTCATGATTATTTATTATATATACTTTATAATCATAATTGAATGGTTAATCATGGAAAATGAATCTCATCACGTTCGTGGAGACGGTAGTCAGTACGTACGCACGAGCGATGATATCATTCCCATGATCATGGAATTGTATTGAAGAGTATTTATAATAATTTAGAATCAATATCAATTTACAATAATGATATATATTTATTTATTTACACCATTATACCCATCCAAGTAAGGTAGTGGTGGAAAACAGATTACACCACGGCGTGGAGACGGTATTCCGTACGTACGCACGCGCGGTGATTTCATTTTCCGTAGGATGGATAGAAGATGAAATTGGGTTGTTTCATATTTATAATAACATATCAGTATATGAGTTATAATTATGTTATTAATTTATGATGAAACAAATAAAGAAGAAGTAGAAGAAGAAATAAATTGGAAAAAATCAGTAAAGGATATTACCTCTTCTCTGACACGCCTCTTCTTAACCTCCTCTTAAGACACTAGGGATGGTATTTTGAGGAGACCAGAACCTCTATAATGTTTCTAGGGAATATTATAAGAGAAATGGGCAGGGGTTGGCCGAGATTCAAGGCTCGAAAGGGTGTGAAGAGAAGAGGGAAGGGGTGCCCTTTTTATAAGGGAGGAGAGAGACACCTTTGGAAAAACTTAAAATATTATTTTATAATAAAGTCATATTCGGTTTATAATAGCTCCAAATTGAATTATTTAGAAGCTAAAGTGGGGATGGGTAGAAATAATCTCAAAAAATAGGTTTTAGATAAGTTTAGGTTACTATTTTAACCTTATCATTAAGATTTAACTCTAAGTTAAATAATTTAACCTTAAACGTGTTTTCTTGTTATCTTACACTATATGGTTAATAAACTTACTATAACAAGACAAACGAACCCCAAGTGGTTAATTATTAATATATATAACCTTATATAAGTCATTTGGTAGAACCTTAGATTTTTATGAATTTAATATCAATTAATAATATAATATTTTAAAAAAAAACTATTTTATGTCGATTTTGACACTATTTGGTAATTGATTTTTGTGAAACTCATAACAGCATGATTAGTTCGAAAAAAAGTAAATTGAATCAATACTAACATGTCATATTAACCTATAAAATTAGTGGAATTCATAAAAAGTCTCAAATTACATTTATTTTGGTATTTATAAAATCAATTATGTTAATATTTCATTAATAAGGTAATTACTGCATCATCATTGTGTCATAAATAAATTAAATTATTTAATGTATAAAAATTATAAATAAAATAAAATTATGTAGGAAATATTTTTATCTTTCTAATTAATATTAATAGTCGAATTTATCTTATGTATAACACTATATTAAAAATGTTTTAGTTATTAAACTTTGATTTTAGCTATTTTAACTCTTCTTTATATAAAATAATAATAAGTGTCCTAATCTAATACAAGTGGACCTAAAGGGTAATATTTTATTCCTAAGTTTTTTTTTTGGTCGAATTACACTTATCCAATAGAATTATGACATGTTTTAGGGTAATAATAATATCATTTTTACCATTAATTACCCTATTTACTTTTAACCGTGGTAAATAAAAGTAAAAAGTTACTATTCACCAAAAAATATTTTTATCTTATTGAACCAAATTTTACTCCTTGATATTAACCGTGTATCTCGATTTTTTGAAATTCCACTCACAGAAGCTGTAAAATTAAGTTTTATGTAGATTTTCAAATTCTCCTAGGAGGTGGGTAAAAGACGGTGAAAAGTTCAATAAAATTTTTATATATCTAAAATTATTATAAAATGACTCAAATGAATTACATTGAACTTATATAGGTATTATGTATCAATTTTGACCTAAAATAAATTTAAATAAAATAAATAATTATTAAAATAAAAAGTTGGTTTTTAAATAGTAACCCAGTGTTTTCACTATTCATCAAAAATTGAAAGTTTTCAGAAAAATACCAAAATTTCACCCTAGGTTAATTTTGATATTCCGAATCCAAAAATGAAGTCCATTTTGAAAGATAAAATTTATAAAATTTCAAAAAGTAGGTATTAGTATTCATAACAGCTAGTTTGTATAATATTTTAATAGCATATCGTTGTTTAGTGAAACTTGGTATTGCGTACAACACACGCTATCTTGGAAGGTCGCAATTGCGTGTAAATAAATCCAAGCGAGTTTTGTGTGTAATGAAAGATTCTTTTGATGTTGCGTATAACATAAGACAAAAAAATATATAATTCTCATAAAATATTAGGGTGTTACAAAATCCCTAAAACCGGGAAGGCATTGCCTTTTAACCTAAAACTCACTCATCCAAGTTCACAGCAAGATACAAGCACAAAGTAGACTGTATAGTTTTGAGGGTGAGTACAATAAGAAAAGGGGGCTGGAATACAAGCCCAACTGGAAAGTACTAGTAAAACTGAAAATAGATCATGTGAACACCCTCCAAGGATCCTACTCGAAGGGTTGGTACAGCTCATGAATGGTCTTCTCTGCAGTACGTCTCGTCTAATGGTCCACCCCCGAGCAACCTCCAGTCTTGGCACCCTCAGCCTAGATCAATTTTTTCTGTCATCTATATAATACACAGGAAGGTGTGGGAATAGACCGTGCAGGGGTGAATATAAAAATACTCTGTAGGGACCCTGAGACCCCCGAAGGTCTCCCAAAATCCACAAAGGATAAACCACAAAACCAGACCTCAATCTCAAAGCATGAAGCAATAGTCATCAACACTAATTTTTTATATTCCCATACAAATACCTAAGTTATCAATATATACTCATCTCCTACGTGAGGGAAGTATACCACAAAGGTCACACCATGAAGGTACATGTTCTACATAGGTAACACCACAAAGATAGAAGTACCACATAGGTAACACCACAAAGTTAAGTACCAAAAAGGTAATTCCATAAAGAAACGTAGGTATCACCACACAGATGTGTACCAAAAAGGTAAAGACTGAGCTCACAATAGGTATAACTTGAGTACATAAGTACAATTGAATAGTTGTATTTCTAGATCAACTTACTTCGTCGAGAAGCTCTATTGTTGACCCACATAGGATCAAAGATGACCAGCACGGGATCTGAAGATGACCCACACAAGATCTGAATATGTTGACCCACACTATATCCAAATATGACCCACATAGGATCTAAAGATGACCGACATAGGATCTGAAGATAACACACATAGGATCTATAGATTCTTCAAGTACAGCCAGCCACAAGGTTCCCGCATTAAGAACGCTTAATTCTGGGAGGATTCGATCCTCAAGCCATCAGATGATACTTCAACTGCCATGAATTCCCACAAAGAAGTATCAAAAAAGTTCTTCATGTCCATAGGGTTCCAATGCGACTCATGGTGTGTCAATCGGACGCCCGATCTGAAAGTTATTAGTGTTTCTATTCTGAGGGCCTAGTTTGATTCGGCTTTGATCCAACCTAGCTGTACTCCTACATTATCCTAACATCATGAAGAGTATACCAAAAGGACCATCTCAATCCAAGAATCTCGGTGCCATAGACGGTTCATCAAACAGACGCCTGATTCTCAAGATATGGCCCAAAGGCTTATCTGGGTCCAAATAGGTCGGGGTCTGGTATGACCCAGTCAGAATGACCTAGGTCTACTGGCCCAGTTCGGGTCACCCACCCGGTTTGGGTGGATCTAACCTGCTCCGGGTCCGAGCTGGATGGGCTGGAAAGCGGCGGGCCTGGACCCCTAGGCCGCGGATCGACCCGACCTGCAAAGGGGCGGCTCGGCCCGCTGGGCGCGGGCTTCTAGGTGGCCCGTGGCCAAGGTGGACCTCCGTGGTGGGGTCCGCCCTTGCTGACAGGCGGGGGAGCCCCCCCGATTTCTGAATGGCCAAATGGCCGGTCGGTTTTGGCCATCCCGGTGGCGCCATGTGTCACCGCCTGCTAGCACACAGGACCCAACAAAGCGATCCCGCTCAGCGTGACATGGACATCTAGAATCCCAGTCGGCTCCCCCTTCTTGCAGCACGACAGCGCCGCTGTCCTCCTATGGTTGACCTACTACTGGCCGCCCTGGTGCACCGCTGCTAATCGATAGTTGCAGCCCCCTCCTCTACTGATGGTGCGGATGTGCGCCGCCCTACCTCCACTCGGCCGGCCGGTGTGCCGGCCGCCAGCTCATACCTCCGCGGCTGACAGGCCACGACCTCCCTCGCTACTGGTGGTGCGGTCGTGCGCCGCCCTAGTTCCACACGGTCGGACAATTCTAGGCTGCCCCTTCCTCCGCCGCGGCCAACGGGCCATGTCCTCCATCACTACTGGCAGCGCGGTTGCGCCGCCACTGTCATCATGGTCGGCCGATGTGTCGGCCACCGCCCATACCCTACCAACGTCGGTTTTTGGAGTCGTGGTTTAGTTCCGCTCAACCGTTGATCCACCAATGAAGAACACATCAACATAGAGGGAGCGTAAGGATCAGGATGTGTTTATTTTTCCCGTACCCTCTGTGTTAGATCGATAGTAGGTGGTTCAAGAGGATTTGAATCAATGTAAAACCCCGAAGAACAATATAAACACTTTCCTACCTCGTTTTCTCATTAGAGGTTGTGTGAGGAAGGAGATGAAGATGATGAATATGCTGATGTCTGTCGCTCCCACAACACACTCCAAATACGGTTCCTCGTTCAGGATCTGGATTATGTTCTTCATTGAAGGAGGTTCCTCATTGGAGGATGTTATTCTAAGTTCTCCAAGGCTCTCCCAAGTCCTCTCATTTGCAAAATATCTCCCCCACGAGAGGTGAGGAGCCAATATTAATTCTGTTAAGTAAATTAAATCAATTAATGTTGGCTCATTAAATTGGGGAAAAACCAAGGGTTTCCTTACATTAAAAGGGAGTTTGGGTGGTCCCCCCAACCAATATTCATAATGGAGGTCTCAAGAAAGAAAAATAAAAAGTTATTTATTTTAATTTTCTTCTCCTGTGAAAAAAACTGAAAAAATAACTTCCACCCTCAGCCTACTGTGGTCGAGGTGAAGGTCTCTTTAAACGAATATTGGTTCTTCGAGTTCAATGGTGTCCTCACATTTCAATTCTGAGCACTGGTTCAAAAGTTACAAAATGCCACTCATGCGTTTACTGAACTTACACGAAAAAAAGTTCAGAAATATATTTCGGGAACACCGGGCCTCGGAATCACACATCATCAATTTTCACAGACTCGTAATATTTCCATATAATTAAAAAAATTACATGGAAAATTCCAGGTCTTTACAAAAGGAAAGTAAAACAATAGTGTCCATGAAGCTGGAATAGATCCTACAATCCCAAGCTAGTAGAAACCAGCCTGATCTCCAACCTGCTCCAAGTGACCTAAAAAATAGTTTATATATATATAGGGTGAGTATAACAGTATACTCAGTAGGATCCTCCACAAACCCTCTCATTCAAAAGTAAAGAAACCATGTTAAATCATAGTGAACAAGAAATGGAAATAACTCGTCACCTAAACAGATATACTACGTTCCCAGCCTCACCATGGCTACTCTCCCCAAGTATTGCATACAAGATTATATAATAAAATAAAGAATTTCAAGGGTACCCCTACTACTTCCCCACTGGTTTTCAGCTTTTCCCCAATGTCTCACCTTCTAAGCATCTCTCTCCAAAAAGGATTTCCCATAGACACTTGGGCATAACAATACAATATGCACCTCATGAGACAAAACCACCACATCCATGTAACCAAAGTAACAAGGCAGGTTTCGGGAGCCACCACAGCTTGTATAACGTGTATCATGCATCGGGTAATAAACCTCAAGCCATTGTATCCCCTACACCAAGTAAGGATCCTCAAGCCATCATAGCCTATACACATTACACCTATAATAGTCCATAGTAAATTATATCTAGAATATATGTGTGTGAATAACCGAAAGCCATTACATCCCTCTACACACATATATGGAGAAACCTAACCATTTTTGATACTAGAAAAAGTAACTTCCAAGAGAAGTGAGTGGGGCCAAAGGAGGTAGTTATCTACCTATCCTCCCACCAGAATGTTGGGGAACCCCCCCCCCCCCCCCACCCACCTAGGGCTCAAAATCCCCAGGGTGTTAGTTTCCATAATTGACAAGGTGGAGTATTGTATAGAAACATAAAATGTACAAAATATATTATACCTCACAACCACACTATGGGAATAACCTAGTCATAGACTCAACTACAACTAACATCTCTCGGACTCCCAGCTGCCACTATTAAGAATTTGTATCCTATAAGAACACAACCATATAAAGAGCATTATTACATTACTTTATTACCTTTTTTTTTCAGTTTCACATTGTGTTAATTAATTTTTTAAACATTAATTAACCATTAAAAATTCCACATTATATATCATTAGCATCGTAGCCAAAGTCCACTATTCCTCTAAATTTTAACCTCGACATTGCATCCTAGCAATCTCCAACCCCATGGGTTAACATCATTTAGTCAATAATTTATTAACAGAATTATTCCCTTCCCATACTCACAAGCATTCTATTAAAGCATTCTAAGCTACTAAACACAAGGGTGATCAACACAGTGAGTAGATGAACTACCTTTTGAGTATTTTCCACCTATAGAAAGAGCATAGACTCATCCTCCATTGGGGAGCTAAACATGGAAATCACATGACATACCCCATGCGTCTTCACCCCTTTTTGGAAAGAGGGTATGAAAAACCAGCTACCTTGAGTAGTGGGGAATGTAAAGTAGATAACAACCAACCAGATTCAGCAAGCATCCAACATTTACATCAGACCTATTTAATCATCTTTGTTGTCCTCCCCAACACCCACATGCATAAACTAGTGCATCTCGCTACTCTAGGCATTAACTACTAACACAACCACTGGGACTCCCTACCCCCACACATCACAACATCCACCCAAGATCACAACACATCACAAAAAGTAGAAAATAATAATGAAACTAGGCTCTTGGCCCTAAACAAGGCATTCTTCCTTCACATCCAACAAGCTCTAACTGCTCCAAGCATTAGGCTGTTAGACATTACATAGAAGAGGGTAACTCAGAACCCTATGAGTCATTATATCTTTCAAACAACTAGTTATTTAATTCGTCTTGAATTAACTAGTTCATTATTATAAGTCTCCAATTATGGGAAACCTAAATAGAATGCTATCATAGTTATCACAAATAATTACACATGCTTTAATTTATCAATTTGATAAGCATCAAATTAGAAAAACAAAAACCAGATTCATTTACATGCCACTTTATATTTAACCAAATAATTATATATTAATTCCAAATTTACATTCTTTACTAATTTCATCAAGAACTACATGCTAACAAGCAAATCATAGATATCATATTATCTATAAAAACAAGAGGAAATAACATACAATCGATACCAATTTATTTATTCAGTTCAAATATGCATTATGTCAATTCCATTTTGATCCAATGGGATAAAACACTCTAAATCTACAGTTTCATGTAAAATAATAGAGAGACCATGAATCCCCTACCTCAAAAGGATTATAATTCTCTTTGCACGAGAACCGTCCAACAAAACGGTTCACGATCACCGCTCCTAGAGGAATGCATCCACTCGAGGATGTAGAGACACCACCCCACCTTACAACACCCAAGAAAAATCCATTAGGAAAATGGAGATAGCATTCCATTATAGGGAAAGTATAAAATAAGGAGAGGAACCTAGAAAAAAGATGATATATCATACCTTATATTGAGGATTGATCAATAGTACTTGGTAGCACCAAAATAGGGGGTGTGCATGCAGCAGGAAGAAACATCAAGAGGAAATTATCCAAGAAGGAATGCCTGATCACGCAACTCCCATGGGAAGTAATTATGGTTAAAGTATCTTGCACCAAAGAATAAGGAGGAATAACAACAGAGGAAGATATATTGTCCCATTAGAAGATTTAATAGAGCAGTGGTTTAAGATAAGTTGGATTTTATATTAAAGGAGGATCACATTAAACCATGCAATTTGACCATATAAAGGCACCCCTAACCTTTGAATAACTAATATAGGATTTTTGGGATTTGAACCATCCTTAAGTCCCTTAAAAAAAGTCTTTAAGGATTTTTTTATCAAAGAAAACATCAAATCAGTGAAACTGGAAAAATCTATAAATTTGGAAAAGGAAATATGAAATAGTTCTTGAAACATTGTTCATGAGATTGTTTTTGTTGCACCGTTTTTTGGACACCATTTTTGTGACACTATTTCTGTGACACTTTTTTTGTAACATCGTTTCCCTAACACCATTTCTCTGACACCGTTTTTGTGACACCATTTATGTGACACCGTTTCTGTGACATTGTTTTTGTGACACTGTTTCTGTGACACCATTTCTTTGAAACCATTTATCAATCACTATTTCTATAACACATTTTATGTGCCACTATTTATGTGACACCATTTCTGAGAAACGTTTTTGTGAAACAGTTACATGAAATAGTTTGGACTTTTGGCAAAGTAAGTGACATAGTTTCGTGAAACGGTTTAATGAAATAGTTTGGGATTTTGGAAAAGTGTTGTGGATAAGTCACCTTTACCTCCCAAAGCACCACAATCACAAGGTTTCCTCAATGGAATGGACTAGATAGGTCCATGCCATTACATCAGATACCTATTGAAACATTCTCATCCTTGAGAATCCAAAACCAACCCAGATAGGAAAAATTCTAAACAAACACCCATTGAGATACGTCTCAAAGAGATCAATCCATAAACAACAAGATCAATACATATCATAACTGAGAAAGGTCTCCAATCACAAAATAATATCATTATTAGAAAAGAGTTAAATTTCAAACAACTCGAGGTACATATCTTGCATCTGCGACTTAGGTTCTCATGTACTCTCCTCTATGCTAGTGTTTTGCCACAAGACACGAACCAAGGGAATAGAAATCCCATGTAACACCTTCAACTTGTGGTCCTAGATCTCCATAGGTGGATCCTCGAAGGTTGCACCATCTTTGACATAATTCTCACCCCAATCAATGACATGAGAGTCATCATAAAGATAACAAAGGAGCTCTGGAACATGAAAAACATCGTGTATCCAGATCATCTATGGGGGAAGTTATACTCAATATGCCATGTCTCCAACACAAGCCAAAACCTTGAAAGTCCCAATGAACCAGGGAGAAAGATTACTCCCCCAACCAATCCTTCAATACCCATGATAGGGAGTAACCTTTAGAAAAATGGGATCCCCAACATCAAACTCAAAAGGTTTCCTCCTTTGATCCGCATATTAGATATGATGATCCTGTGCTTCCTTTTTCCTCTAACTAATCACCTGAACCATCTCTATTGTATTCTCCACGAGTTCCGATCCGAGAATTGCAGACTCTCCAACCATAGTCCAGCACAATAGAGAATGGAAAGGTCATCCATATAAGGCTTAAAACAGTGCCATAATGATAGTGGAGTGAAAAATATTTTTGTAAGTGAACTCCACCAAGGTTAATTGCCTCATCCATGAACATCCAAAATCTAGAACACAACAATGCAACGTTCCTTTAAGAGTCTGGATGGTCTGCTCTGTCTGACCGTCTGTCTACAGATAAAAAGAAGTTTTAAGGCATAGCTGGGAACCAAAAGCATGATGGAGACATTTTCACACCCTGAAAGTAAAATGAGAATCTCCATCCGAAATGATCATCCTTGGGACTCCATGAAGTCTCACCACCTCTTCAGGATATTGCCTCAAAAAAACATCAACTGAGCTTGACTCCTTGATCACTATGATGTGGCCTGATTTCTTCAAATGACCCACTACCACCAATATAGCATCATGGCCTCCCTATGCTCAAGGTAAACTAGTAACAAATTCCCTTATGATTTCCTCCCACTTCCACTGAGGAACATCTAGTGGCTGGAGGAAACCACTAGGAACATGGTTCTCAGCCTTCACCTTATGGAAGACCAAACATCAAAACACAAACTCTTCAACTGCATACTTCAGCCCTATCCACCAAAACTGACTCCATAAGGCTTGGTACATCATTATCATCCCAGGATGTACTGCTAAAGGCAAAATATGGAACTTTTTGATAATTTCCTCACACATCTGCAAAGGAACAAAAATCCTTCCCAGATACAACACTTGGTGTTGTTCATCCTCAGACCAACCATCAGGGGCCTCACCAAAAAAACTTGGTCTCTATAGACCTCCACCTCTAGACCCCCCAACTAGGACTCTTCCACTTTTTGAACAATAGATGATTTCACAGTCATCTGGAAAAGACAGAATATACCCTCAACTTCTCCCATACTGAGATTTAATGATGGAAGTTCTTCCATCACTCTCTAGGAATCACCATATTCACGCACTTCATCACTACGTGACTTCCTGCTTAGCACATTGGCTACATCATTCCCCTTCCTAGGTGCATATGATATTTCGAAGTTGTGTTCCAGTAAGAACTCCATCCACCAACACTGTCGCAAGTTCAAGTCATAGTGGTAGAAAACATACCTTAGGCTCTTATGATTGGTGAACACTACGAATCACTCTCTAATGAGGTAATGTCTCCACAACATCAAAGAAAACAAGACTCCATCCAACTCAAGATCATGAGTGAAATAGATATGTTCATGGGGAAACATCTAAAGAAACCCATAAGAAACAAACATTATCTACTGCATCAGAACAAAACCTAACCCCAGATGTGAAGCATTGTAGATTGCAACAAACTGAACCCCCTCTGATGGAAGACAAATAACTAGTGCACTTACCAAATTCTCCTTCAGATTATCAAAATCTGCCTAACACTAATCATTCCTCATGAATGCCTAATCCTTCTTAGTTAATGTAGTCATAGGAGTCTCAGTCTGAGATAAATTGGGTGTGAACCTCTTGTAGTAGCCTACGAGACCAAGGAAACTTCGCACCTATGCCACTGTCTTAGGGGATGACCAACACAAAACCACTTATATCATCGATGGATCCATAGATAATCCCTACTGGGACACCACATGCCCCATAAAACAAACTTCTCGAGCCCAAAAATCACACTTAGACAACTTCCAAAATAACTGTTGTTGACGAAGTACTCCCAAAATGGCATGCAGATGCTCTGCATGATCCTCCTCAGACACAGAGTACACAAGGATATCATCGATGAAAACCACCATGAAATTATCGAGGAACTCATGTATTAACACCATAAACATGGATGGAGAATTTTTCATAACAAATGTCATTACAATGAACTCATAATGCCCATGATGAGAATGAAAAAAAGTCTTCAGGATGTCGTCATCCTTCACACGCATCTAATGATACCTTGACCACAAGTCGATCTTCAAGGAAAAACATGCACTCTTCAGTTGATCAAATAAATCATCAATATATAGAAGATGATAGCGATTCTTCACTATGACTTTGTTTAAGAGATGATAATCGATACAAAACCGAAAAATATCATCAGCCTTATTCACGAAAAAAACTACTACACCCCATGGTAACACACTCAGCTAAAAAAACTACACTGTAACAGACTATTGAGCTATATACATAGCTCCCATAACTCATAAGGGGCCATCATATAATAATACATATATATAAGAGATGCTCATGGTTGTAGCTCGATCCCAAAATCGATCCCTCGTTGAGGGGGTAATGATACATCCTATTCTAGAAATACATTTGGGTACTCTTCTATAACCCTATGAAACGCCAACTGATGAAACTCCCAAAAAATCTACATGAGATTAGCCATCAAGGATGGCAAGGTAGAAATATGCCTCTGAACCATCTATGGGTTTTTCTTGCCAAAAAACATTATTGGATCTCCATCAGTATCGAAGAACACCACCTTACCCCCAAAGTAATCCAATTTTTTTTCCCTGAATTAAACCAATCCATGTCAAGGATTCCATCATATGTTTGTATCCATAAATATAGGAATTCTCCCTAAGAGTGGTACTTCAAAATCACTAGCTCACAGTCTCTACATACTTCAAACAAGTTATCTTGACCTCCAAATGGTGTAGTCAATGCCAACGGTACTGGAAGACTCTCTACCTCAAGTCCCAAAGCATGGACAAGGGCAGGTGATATGAAGGAGTGTGTCACTCTTGTATTAAACAAAGAATACACCCAAGTAGAAAATAAGAAAAGGGTACCTCGAATGATTTCTCGACTTCCTGGCGCTGGCAGCGTTAAAGCATGAATCTGACTGTGAAATCCTACATGGCCTCTATGACCATAATGATGACCACAACCATATTCATGATCTTCTATATAAGGAAATAGATCATCCCAGTCTGCCCTCTGCCTACCCTATTATCTTTTCACTAATCCAAAGCTGGTGAAACCTGCTTCTGCTACCTCTGTTGGAACTCCCTCAATGGAGGAACCTGGAGTGGAATACCCAATGCATGATGACCACTCTGAAAGGTTGGGAACTCTATATGCTGATGGCCTTGACCTCCATAAGAAAAACAAGCTCTTGATCCATTGGAATAGGCCTAAGAGACGCCACCTCTGGAGAAACAAGATGTTGAGGGCTGGGACCTACCCACAACCAAGCAGAAACTTTACTACCTTGAAAACTGGGAACCACAGACCACATCTCTATTTCATGAGGAATCTTGAATACTCCCCTCTTGGGATGATCTGATTATAGACAATGTCATCTTGACACCCTCTTCCCTCACCAACACCTCAAGTTATGTCTTCAGAATAAATGGGGTGACCTGGCACTAGATCTATGGATGCAAAGCCTCCTCGAAGTGCCTCTCCCTAGCCTCCTCCTCTGGAAATAGGTCAAAAGAATATCGTAAAAGGTTTCTAAAATGGATTCCAAACTATCACACTGTTGAGAAATGTATTGTTTTCAAACAATTCAAAATAATGTTTTTTAAAGGGGGAGATTATTTTAAATAATACTCTGTCTCTTTATGATGATTTTGATGCTCACAAATACCCTTAATTATTTAATAATTATTTCGTTGAGTATTTTGCAGGAATTTATTTTATTTATTTATTTCATACAACGAGATTTCATACTTAATTTATTCCGAGATCAATTTTAGCGCGTTCTGGAATCACTGTAGCGCGAGATCAATTTTAGCGCGTTCTGGAATCACTGTAGCGCGAGATCAGTTTTAGCGCGTACTGGAATCACTGTTCATACCCTACGTTGATGAACGTAACGTATGGATGAAAAGTTTACTTTTTATGTTAAAAGAAACGTATGGTTAAGGAACCTTACGTTATTTTGAAACGTATGGTTAATGAACCTTACGTTGTTGAAAAGTATGGAAGAAGAACATTACGTTTGGAAGGAACCTTACGTTTTTGTTGTTGGACAAGTATGGAAGAGAAACCGTACGTTAGTTTTCAGTGTTGAGTTTGTTTCTCAAAAGTATGGATCATCAACCTTACTTTTATAATCAACCGTACGTTCTTTGGAGAGTTGAAGCAAGACAAAGTATGGATGATCAACCCTACGTTTGAATGCTGAAGAGAAAGTATGTACGTTCTGAACCTTACGTTCTGAACCTTACGTTCTGAACCTTACGTTTGTGAACCTTACGTTTGTGAACCCTACGTTTGGAGCCACGTCATCAACCCTACGTTTGGCGTCGGGATATTTTTGACAGACGATATTTCCTTTTGCATTGGTCAAACAGGCAAATTATTAAGCGGATTTCGAGCCGATTCTTAAGTTCGACTTTGACTGAATCAAAGACGATTTTCAACGGATTAATGATTGATTTAAACGGAGCTTTTTATGTCGATTCTTCAGGGGAGTTACAACGGCTCTGTTATTTCATTTTTTTTATATCGCGAATCTAAAAGAGATTTTCATGGATCTATTTATGCGGAAGATTTTCTCAGATTTGAATATATATGTTCTATCTTGGAAACTTCGGATATATATATACACAGGAAAGTGTATGAAATATATAGATTGATCTTTTAACGAGCAAGAAACAGAGACTGTGTGAAGACGTTCTTTTCTGGTGATCGAGAAGAAGTGTAAAACCTTTATTACCGAAGGAAGATCTTGATAGCAGATTCACGTGTTCTACATCGACTATCTGTTGTGAATCTACTGCTGCTGAAGTTGTGAAGTTTCTTGTAATATCTATTGCAACTGGATCGACTCAGAACTGTTTTGATTACAGATCTTTATTTTCTGAAGACGACGATCTATCTACTGTCAATTGCATTCTGTTGCAATTGTGAAGAACAACTGGAGAAGTGTTTTCTTTATCGAAACCCTTTTTATTTTTGAGTGATCAGCTTCTCATTCTAAGCTGTGTGGGTTCGTGTTTGAACCAGGAAGGCTGTGTTTGCCTGAAACTTGTAAAGGTGTCAACTGCCTGTACTCAGTTGTGAACAGGTCTGTGGAAACGAGGACCAGATAGTGAAAATCACCAAGCTCGTGGATTTGAGCGTTGGTGGAGTGGACTAGGGGCCTTCTGTTCCCCGAAACACTATACATCCGTGTGTTCATGCTTTTACCTTTTTCCGCTGCATATTTAATCGTGCTAAAGCATAGTGGACAGAATTTGTCTAAATTGAAGAGATTGTAATAATTTTGAAAAGACACAATTCACCCCCCTCTTGTGTGTAATCCGTAGATTCAGATCCAACAATTGGTATCAGAGGAGGAGCTTCTTATTTTTAAAGTCTTATCAAGCTAGAAGTATTTAAAGATTATACATAGTGTATCATGGCTGATACGAGAGAGGGAATGTCAATGGTCAGAGAACCTTACTTTAATGGAGATAATTATGGCTGCTGGAAATCACGTATGATTATTTATCTGAAAAATCTTGGTTACAAAGTCTATTCAAAGATTCTGACTCCCTATGAAATTCCTGAAAATCCCGATACATGGAGTGCTGCTACAGAGGCTGAGTATGACATGAATTCAAAAGCTATGAATGCAATCATCTGTGGTCTAGGACCGGATGAATTTAACAGAGTATCTCAATGCCCGGCTGCATATGAAATGTGGCAAACAATAGCTGTTGCTTATGAAGGAACAGATAATGTAAGACAGATGAGATATGCAACTGCTAAATTAAAATTCGATACTTTCAGAATGATTGAAGGAGATAGCATCACTCAGATGAATGGAAGATTGACAGAAATTGTCAATAATATAACAGCTCTAGGAGAACCAATCAAGCAGGCTGATCAAGCGTTAAAGGTACTGAGAGTACTTCCTATTCGATGGAATGGAATCTCTGCAGCAATCAGACAATCAACTTCTGTTAAAGATCTAACTATGAGAGAGCTGATTGGTACATTGATGATGTACAAGGCTGAAATACAAGATGAGGTAAATGAGCATAAAGTCTACATAAAAAGGGAAAATACTGCTTTGAAAGTGACTTCTCAACAAAAGGATAGAAAGATGAAGAACAGAGAAGTAAGTGCTAAATCGGAAAGCTCTGATTCTTCAAATTCGGATGAAGAACTGGCTCAGCTAGCCAGAAAATTCAGAAAGTTCTACAGTAAGAAGAAAGACTTCAAGAAATCCTTCAAGAAGGATAGCAAGGAAGTGAGATGTTATGAATGCAAAAATATGGGACATATCAGACCGGATTGCCCAAAATTGAAAGATGCAAAGAAGAAGAAATTCTTCAAAATAGATGATTATGAGCAGAAAGACAAGAAAGCTATGAAAGCTACTTGGAGTGTTTCTGAAGAATCAAGTAATTCTTCTGAATCAAGCTCAGAGAAGGAGGAAGCCAATTTAAAAGCAAATATGTGTTTCATGGCTGAAACTGATGAGGTACACTCATACTACTCCTCTGACTCAAATAATGAATCAAACTCTGAAACAAGCTTCTCAAATAAAAAACTTGCAGCTTACTGCAATATGCTTGAAGAAAGGTATGACTCATTATTTAAAAAATATAAATCTATAAAGAACTTGCATAAAGCTATTTCAGATGAGAGAAATACTTTGCTAAAACAACATAAGGAATTAATTGACAAATACAACTCTGCTGACTCAAATAAAATTAATTTTGAATCAAAAATAAAAACTCTACAGGATGAAGTAGAATCTTATAAAAAGGCTGCATTAGTTTTTACAAAAAGAGAAAACGCCTTAAATGAGATACTTGGAAAAACTGTAATTAAAAAGGAAAGGTTTGGAATTGGAAGTAAAGGAGAAAAACCTAAGTTATACAAAAATTATTTTGTTCCTAGCACTAAACAGGTTATTTGTAACTTCTGTGGAACAAAAGGTCATATAGCTAAAAACTGTTTTCTAAGACAACCTCAAATATGTGGAATTAAGAAAGCTTATATTTCCAATGATCTATATGATTCAATCAATTTTAAGAAAACAAAGCAAATCTGGATACCCAGATCACTGCTTGCTAACACTCCTGGACCCAACAAAATATGGGTACCAAAGCAATTTGTTTGAATGTATTTGCAGGTAGCAGGTCACCAAAGAAAGAAAGAAATATGGTATATGGACAGTGGCTGCTCAAGACACATGAGTGGAACTTCAGCTAATTTCTCTTCTCTTACTCGAAAGGAAGGAGGACTTGTCACCTTTGGTGACAATGCCAAAGGAAAGATTATTGGTATTGGAACAGTTGGAGATCCAGAGACAGTCTCAATAAACAAAGTACTTTATGTACAAGGGTTAAAACACAATCTGATAAGTATCTCTCAACTCTGTGATGATGGATACACTGTTGATTTTACTAACAATAGTTGTACTGTTTCTAAAGATAAACTGTTTAAGTTTAGAGCACCCAGAACTGATAATGTTTATACTTTGGATTTGTATTCCTTGTGTAAACAACAAGTAAACTGCTTAACTACTAATATAAGTGAATCCTGGATCTGGCATAGAAGACTTGGTCATTTCAATATATATTCTTTACATAAATTATCTAAGAAACATCTAGTTTCTGATTTGCCTAGTCTCAAATTTGAAAATGACAGATTCTGTGATGCATGTCAGCTTGGCAAGCAACACAAATCATCATTCAAATCTGTTAATAAAGTTGCTACAACTAAACCTCTAGAACTTATCCATATGGATTTGTTTGGACCTTCAAGAGTAGCAAGTTTAGCTGGTAAATTTTATGTTTATGTATTATTTGATGATTATTCTAGATTTACTTGGATTTTCTTTTTGAAATTTAAAAGTGAAGCTTTTAGTTTATTTGAAGGTTTTTGTAAATCTATTCAAAATGAAAAAGGTTTTAATATAATCTCATTGAGAAGTGATCATGGTGGAGAATTTGAGAACCAGTAATTTAATTCCTTTTGCTCAAACATGGGTATTAAACACACCTTCTCTGCTCCAAGAACACCTCAACAGAATGGGATTGTAGAAAGAAGAAATAGAACTATTCAAGAAATGGCTAGAACTATGTTAAATGAATATAGCCTACCTATATATTTCTGGGCAGAAGCTGTTAATATAGCTTGTTATATAATGAATAGAATTTTAATAAGACCTATTTTGAAAAAGACACCCTATGAACTATGGAATAACAGAAAACCTAAAGTAAATTACTTTAAAGTTTTTGGATGCAAGGTTTACATCTTGAATACCAAAGATAATCTTGGTAAATTTGATCCAAAATCTGATAAAGGTATTTTCTTAGGATATTCTGCAACCTCCAAAGCTTATAGAGTCTATAATAAAAAGTCAAGGATTGTTGAAGAATCAGTTCATGTGAAATTTGATGAATCTGATCCTTTTGAGAAAAGGATAGAACAAATAGATGAACCTGATTCTAATGAAAACATGAGACTTGAGAATTTAAAGAATGATTTTGAAAATGATATAAAAGAAATTCAGTCCAGTTCAGAAGAACATGACACTGAAGAACCTTTGAATGTAATGCCTAGACAGTCTAGAACCTTAAAGAATCACCCTTTAGAATCTGTGATAGGTGACTTAGAGACTGGTATTCAAACTAGAAGAAACCTTGGAAACATAGTTGAATTCTCTGCTTTCCTATCCCAACAAGAACCTAAGACCATAGAAGAAGCCTTAGATGATGAGAGCTGGGTAATAGCAATGCAGGATGAATTGAACCAGTTCAAGAGAAATAAGGTTTGGGAGTTAGTTGAAAGACCACATGATTATCCAGTAATAGGAACTAAATGGGTCTTTAGGAATAAACAGGATGATCAAGGGATAATAACTAGAAATAAAGAAAGATTAGTAGCTAAAGGATATAATCAAGAAGAAGGAATAGATTATGATGAGACCTTTGCACCTGTAGCCAGGTTAGAAGCCATTAGAATCCTTTTAGCCTATGCATCTTATATGAATTTTAAATTATTTCAGATGGATGTTAAATCTGCCTTTTTAAATGGTTATTTAATGGAGGAAGTTTATGTTGAGCAACCTCCTGGTTTTGAAAATTCTCAAAAACCAGATTCTGTTTTCAAACTTACTAAAGCTCTTTATGGCCTTAAACAAGCACCTAGAGCTTGGTATGAAAGACTAAGTTCTTTTCTTTTGAAAAATGATTTTACTGTTGGACTGGCAGATCCAACACTCTTTAAGAAAACTGTGAAAAATAATGTTTTGTTGGTTCAAATTTATGTTGATGATGTAATTTTTGGATCAACCAATAAAATTCTTTGTCATGAATTTTCAGAATTAATGCAAAAAGAATTTGAAATGAGTATGATGGGAGAATTAAATTTCTTTTTGGGTCTTCAAATATTTCAAAAAGATTTTGGAAATGTTTTAAATCAATGCAAATACATTACTGATTTACTTAAGAAATTTGGACTTGAAAACAGCAAGCTATTTACAACTCCTATGTGTACTAATATAAAACTTGATTTGGATGAAACTGGAAAATCAGTGGACAACAAGTTATATAGAGGTATGATTGGTAGTTTGTTATATCTTACTGCTAGTAGACCAGATATAATGTATTCAGTATGTCTTTGTGCTCGATTTCAATCAAATCCCAAAGAATCCCATTTAACTGCTGTTAAAAGAATTTTTAGATATTTAAAAGGTACTATTTATCAATCTCTTCTTTATCCAAAAACCTCTGATTTTAATTTAATTTCATATTCAGATGCTGACTTTGGAAGCTGTAGATTAGATAGGAAGAGTACTTCAGGAACATGTCACTTTTTAGGGAAGTCTTTAGTATCATGGTCTAGTAAGAAACAACACTCAGTTGCCCTGTCAACAGCCGAGGCAGAATATGTGTCTGCAGGTAGTTGCTGTGCACAGGTGTTGTGGATGAAAAACACTCTTATGGACTTTGGATTAAATTTCAATAATACACCTATTTTATGTGATAATACTAGTGCAATTAATATTTCAAAAAATCCTATTAGTCATTCTAGAACTAAGCACATTGATATAAGACATCACTTTTTAAGAGATCATGTGTTTAAACAGGATATATTTTTAGAATTTGTAAATACAGAAAATCAATTAGCAGATATTTTTACTAAACCACTTCCCACAGCAAGGTTTGAATTTATTAAGGGGGAGTTAGGTTTATTTAATTTTAAATAGTTTTTTTTTTAAATCTTATTCTGTTTTCGAATTCTGCTTAATTTCTGTTTTCTGCTATAAGTAATTTTATTTTGTTTTAAATAAAAGTAATGATTAGTGATTACACGGGAATCAAGGCTGTCAGAACCGTTTCACCTTCAAAACTGCTTCACCTTTTTCGGAAACCCTTTCGAAAACCTAAAACCGCACATATGCTCCAAAACCCTTTTCTGAATCTTCAAACCCTAAACTTACGAACCTTCAGAAATCGTTGTTGGAATGGCAAAGACTAAGCGTCCAGATGAAGCCGAGAGCAGTGCTGCAAAGAAACCTAAGGTAGTTAGTCGGAAAATACTGCAAGGTAAAGTCATAGATTTAGAGTGGCTGTTTGAAACTAATTTACTGTTGAAGCAAGCGTTGTCGTTTCAAAGCCTTGAGCAAGCTTTTAATAGTGAAAATTCTGAGTTTCTATATGAGGCAGAAATGAGACATTTCTTTAGAACTGTTCAGTTTAGCCTTGGAGATACAGAGGATAGTTTATTGGCTCAAATAGAGGATAAGGACTTTTCAATATCATCTGTAGAGATAAGTCAAATTCTTAACTGCCCTCATGAAGGAGTTTTTCATTTCGATTTACGGAATATTGGAGATTCTGTACATAAGTCTGAAGACATTATGTCTTTTCTGTTTGGAACCAGAGTGATAAAGAAGATGTTTATTAAGGATTTGGAGCCCGATCAGAAAATTTTGGTAAAATTTGTTCAGACTGGTTTAGCACCAAGAATGGCTGAGATGGAGAAAATCCTATACCCTGACATGTACATAATGTATCTTCTGATGTGTGATATTAAGTTTAATTTTCCTCGGTTTATGATAAGATATCTGAGTTACTGCTGTCAGAGTGAAGCAAGAATGACCTTTTTCCCTTATGGAAGGTTCATTTCTTTGTTTTTGTTTAAAAGAGGAATGATCAGATTGGTAGATGCTGGGGTGAAATTTCACCACAGTAATGTTTTTAATGCTGGAACTTTGAGGAAAGTAGGATACTTCTGGAGCACAATTAAAGGAAAACTCTTACCTGTTGGAGCTGAGGAAAACTCGGAGAGTGCTCAGGCTCAACCGGCTAAGTCCAAGGAGGGACAAGCAGAATCAAGAGTTAGTACAGTGGCAAGGAGAATTAGTTTTGAGATGGAGGAAGTTGAGGAAGAGAGAAGTCAAGAAGGACTTCAATCTAGAAGGAAGAGGTCAATTGATGAAGAAATTAGCTCTCCTGCCTTGAAATCCTCTGAACCGTTATTTTCTTATTCATTTGTGAGAGAAGCTGTTGTGGAGCAGACTGCACCGATAGAGGAACCAGCAGCTCAAACAGAAACTCAAAAAGAACCTCAATCTGCTGCTGTGGCTGTTGAAAAAGTAATTCAACAAGAACAACTTATGGAGGCAGTGCCTGGTGAAGAAGTGGCCCGACCTCAAGATTTACATGAAAATATTGTTCTTGACCAATCAGTAGAAGTCAGAGAGACTACTGTTCGTGATGAACATACTTCTGAAGCTAATACAGAGGTACTTCAGGAAGATTTTTCAGTGGAAGAGTTTCAGGCTTCAAAAGATAGTTCAGTGGATCAACCTTGTCAGGACAAGGACAAAGAACAGTCAGATGCAGATTCCTTACCACTTGCCCTGCTTCATCAACCTAATTCTGGACATGAGAATCGAGCACAGGGTGCCCCTGATTCGAGAAAAGAAGAAGTTGTTGAGTTGTACAAGCGTATCTCTCAGTTAGAATCTGAGAATGTTAGTCTCAGAAATTCTCTGAACTTAGAGCAGTTGAAGTTTTAGAAGCTGAAAGAATGTACTGTTTCAAGACAGGAAGTAGATTTGTTTAAGACTGATATGCTGCATGCTGTTGATCAGTTAAAATCAGAGATGGTAAAGAAAGATGATTTGTCTGAGTTGAAGATTTACATGGAGAATAAATTTGAGTCTGTTGCAAACAGTGCTGTGAGTGGATCAGGCTCTTCACCTGATTTGATTCGGAAATTTCAAGCAATTACTGTAACAATGAGCAATATGAGTGACAGATTACACAATCTTCAGTGTAATAGTGCCCCTTTGTCAGTTTTGCTAGATAATCAGATATTTTTAGTGGATCAGTTGACATCTGGAGAGCAACCGATTAGGATTCTTTTGAATCAGTTATCAGAAAAACTGGCTCTTTTTGTTGAAAAAGAAGAAAGAATGCATGAGTTTTTCAAAGTTAATTTGATTGAAGATATTCATATGACTCAAGAGAACAGAGATCTTATCATCAAGTTAGGAGATGGGATGATGAAGAGGCTCAGAGAACAGTTTACAGAGATAAAGACCGCGATTCAAAGGAGATAGACACCTTTTTTCCCTGTCTTATCTATGAACCTTGATTCCTCTGTATATCACAATCGTTTATATATAACAGCTTGTGAATGAAAATTCTTTTCTTACTTCTTTTTTATTTTGTTGTTTATTGATTTATGATTGAGTTATCCAGTATAACAAATTCACTTATTCATACACAGTTAATTATAGCATTTACTTATAGTTCAGTGCAATATTGAATGTGTTCAAATCCGTAATTTTTCATTCTTTTTGATATCACAAAAAGGGGGAGAATTTGGATAAACACAACATTTAAATTCATTTGTTTCCTATGAAGAAATTTGGATATATGGGAGAATTTGGATATATATACGACATTTATCTTTTATCTATTTTTAGCTAAAAATTTATTTTTATGGGGGAGAAATTTTATTATAGTTAAATATTGTTTTAATCCTTTCAAAATTCTAAAATCTTATAAAACTAATTTTTCAATAAAGATTGCAATTAAATTAGTTCTATTATTTTATGGGTTTTGTGATCATCAAAAAGGGGGAGATTGTTGAGCAATGTATTGTTTTCAAACAATTCAAAATAATGTTTTTTAAAGGGG
Organism: Viscum album; assembly: GCA_963277665.1. NCBI lineage: Eukaryota > Viridiplantae > Streptophyta > Magnoliopsida > Santalales > Viscaceae > Viscum > Viscum album. The sequence goes on along the minus strand of OY728166.1, from coordinate 986,227,507 downwards.
GAGATTATTTTAAATAATATTCTGTCTCTTTATGATGATTTTGATGCTCACAAATACCCTTAATTATTTACTAATTATTTCGTTGAGTATTTTGCAGGAATTTATTTTATTTATTTATTTCATACAATGAGATTTCATACTTCATTTATTCCGAGATCAATTTTAGCGCGTTTTGGAATCACTGTAGCACGAGATCAATTTTAGCGCGTTCTGGAATCACTGTAGCGCGAGATCAGTTTTAGCGCGTACTGGAATCACTGTTCATACCCTACGTTGATGAACGTAACGTATGGATGAAAAGTTTACTTTTTATGTTAAAAGAAACGTATGGTTAAGGAACCTTACGTTATTTTGAAACGTATGGTTAATGAACCTTACGTTGTTGAAAAGTATGGAAGAAGAACATTACGTTTGGAAGGAACCTTACGTTTTTGTTGTTGGACAAGTATGGAAGAGAAACCGTACGTTAGTTTTCAGTGTTGAGTTTGTTTCTCAAAAGTATGGATCATCAACCTTACTTTTATAATCAACCATAGGTTCTTTGGAGAGTTGAAGCAAGACAAAGTATGGATGATCAACCCTACGTTTGAATGCTGAAGAGAAAGTATGTACGTTTTGAACCTTACGTTCTGAACCTTACGTTTGTGAACCTTACGTTTGTGAACCCTACGTTTGGAGCCACGTCATCAACCCTACGTTTGGCGTCGGGATATTTTTGACAGACGATATTTCCTTTTGCATTGGTCAAACAGGAGGATTATTAAGCGGATTTCGAGCCGATTCTTAAGTACGACTTTGACTGAATCAAAGACGATTTTCAACGGATTAATGATTGATTTAAACGGAGCTTTTTATGCCGATTCTTCAGGGGAGTTACAACGGCTCTGTTATTTCATTTTTTTTATATCGCGAATCTAAAGGAGATTTTCATGGATCTATTTATGCGGAAGATTTTCTCAGATTTGAATATATATGTTCTATCTTGGAAACTCCGGATATATATATACACAGGAAAGTGTATGAAATATATAGATTGATCTTTTAACGAGCAAGAAAGAGAGACTGTGTGAAGGCGTTCTTTTCTGGTGATCGAGAAGAAGTGTAAAACCTTTATTACCGAAGGAAGATCTTGATAGCAGATTCACGTGTTCTACATCGACTATCTGTTGTGAATCTACTGCTGCTGAAGTTGTGAAGTTTCTTGTAATATCTATTGCAACTGGATCGACTCAGAACTGTTTTGATTACAGATCTTTATTTTCTGAAGACGACGATCTATCTACTGTCAATTGCATTCTGTTGCAATTGTGAAGAACAACTGGAGAAGTGTTTTCTTTATCGAAACCCTTTTTATTTTTGAGTGATCAGCTTCTCGTTCTAAGCTGTGTGGGTTCGTGTTTGAACCAGGAAGGCTGTGTTTGCCTGAAACTTGTAAAGGTGTCAACTGCCTGTACTCAGTTGTGAACAAGTCTGTGGAAACGAGGACCAGATAGTGAAAATCGCCAAGCTCGTGGATTTGAGCATTGGTGGAGTGGACTAGGGGCCTTCTGTTCCCCGAACCACTATACATCCGTGTGTTCATGCTTTTACTTTTTTCCGCTGCATATTTAATCGTGCTAAAGCATAGTGAAAAGAATTTGTCTAAATTGAAGAGATTGTAATAATTTTGAAAAGACACAATTCACCCCCCCTCTTGTGTGTAATCCGTAGATTCAGATCCAACACACACAATAGAGATCCCCAGTCGATGGGTAAGTAACTCTTGGAGACTGGACACCTTCTTGGTCAAAGAAAGAAACTCAATTCTCCACATTACTCGGACCTCCTCCCAAGAGATCTATGACTCCTCATGATCACCATGGAACAAGAACAACCAGTGCCTCACTGCCCCATGCAGTATTGTCACAAACAAATACACCCAATGCTTTTTCTGAGCACAAATCGAAGTAAAGGCTATCCCAACATCCTCCAACCAGTATTTTATGACTACATCTAAAATGGAGCCCTCATACTTCTGCTGGCTCGGACACTGGAACTCTTTGAGTGTCCTACTCTAAGTGTCTTCGTCATCAACCTCTACCCTACAAAGATCTGCAGGTGTAACCTACTATACATCTTCTATGCACACATGAAGAGGACGTCGACCTGGAGCTATGCCTAAAAAATAACAAACAGTTAGATCTTCTAAACCTAGAATATGGAAGACTCAACATTAATTAATTAATTTTCTCCTTTTATTAATTTTAAGTTAACCTATCCCAAGGGATACCCATTCAAACACAGGCATAAATAAAAATGATGCAAGATCCTTTCCTAGGTCTCTACCCTATAACCAACATCACCTCGTTTAGTATCCACTGTAAACTTAAAGGTTCTTGCATCAGATCCCAAGGGGCCCTAAACGCCTATGTATCATCCAGTATCTAGTGTTTGAATCACATGATAAACATAACTGAAATTGTTTCCCTACCAACCCATGCAACCCCACTTGTTCCTAACACCGAAATCCATCCTATCCCTTAACTAGAGCTCTGATACCACTCTATCATGTCCCCCTCCCCACATGGTGTACCCCTCATGGATTGGCAATTTGAGAATGGAGATAATGACCCCTGAGTCCCACATCTAGTAGGCCCCAGGTTAGCGACTAGCACTGAGGGTATAATAAACACACATATGGGAAACAATACCCTCTAAGAGAAAATAAGAGTAATAGAGATATAGGACATACACCAACCAACTCTAACATAGAATGTAATATAAATGAAATCCCAAGTACACATATGTAATTTCATAAAATAACTAATAAAACTGAAAGGGATAACTGCAAGTACTAAAGGAAAGTTAAATAGTAGTGACCATGAAGCTCGAATAGCTCTTGAAATCCCAAACTTATAGTAACCATACTGATCTCCAACCCTCTCCATATGACCTAAAAAATAGTTTATATATACGTAGGCTGAGTATAATAGTATACTCAGTAGGTTCCTCCCCAAATCCTCTCATTGAAAATAAATAAAACAGGATAAAGCATAGCGACAAACAAGTAGAACTAACCTGTCACCTAAACAAGTATACTATGTTCCCAGCCTCACCATGGATACTCTCACCAAGTATCACATACAAGAGAATATAATATAATAAAGAATATCAAGGGTACCCCACTACTAATAACCCACTGGTTTGGTTCTTTGACCCATCCTCGCACGTCATATGCATCTCTCTCCATAAAGGATTTCTTGCAGACACATGGGCGTAGCACCACAACATGCACCTCGTGTAACAAAACCACCACATCCACATAACCAAAGTAACCAGGTAGATTATGGGATCCACCACAACTCACATAATGTGTATCATATATAGGGTATTAAACCTCAATCCATTATAGCCAATACACTGAGTAAGGATCCTCAAGCCATTACAACCTATACATATTAAACCTATAGTATTCCATTGGAAACTATATACATAATATGTGTGTGTGAATAACTGTAATCCATGATATCCCTCTACAAACATATATGGGGAAAACTAACCACTATGCCTACCAGTACTTGTAACTACCAAGATATGAGATCAGGGCCAAATGGGGTAGTCAGCCATCCATCCTCCCACACGAATATTGGGGAAAACACCACCCCCCAGGGCTCCGAATCCCCAGGGTGTTATTTTCCCAAATTGGCATGGTGGAGTATCATATAGAAACAGAAAATGTAAAAGAATATACTATACCTTACAACCAAACTCTGGGAATAACCTAGTCTTAGACTCAACTGCAGCTAACGTCTCTCGGACTCCCAGCTTCCACTGCTAAGACTGTGTATCCTATAAGCACAAAACCACATGAAGAGCTTTATTACATTACTTCATTCCCTTTTTATCAGTTTCAATTTATGTTAATAAATTTTTAAACATTAATTAACAATTAATAATTACACATTATTTTTTATTAGTATCACACCCAAAGTCCACTGTTCCATTAAATTGCAACCACAACATTGCATCCCAGCAAGATTGAACCCCATGGGTTAACATCATTTAGTCATTCATTTATTAACAACATTATTAAATTCCCATATTCCCAGGAATTCTACAAAAACATTCTAAGCTACTAGATACAAGGGGTCTCAACACGGTGAGTTGATGAACTACCCATCAAGTCTTTTCCATCTATAGCAAGTGCGTAGACCCATCCTCCCTTAGGATGATAAAAATAGAAATCAGGTGGGATACCCTGTGCAACTTCACCCTTTTTAGAAGGAGCGTAAGAAAAAATAACTTCCATGAGTGTGAAAAGTAAATAAGACAATAAATAACCAGATTCAGCAAGCACCCCACATTTACATCATACTCATTTCATCATCTTATATGTCCTCCCCGATACCCACATGCATAAACCAATGCATCTCACCACGATATGAATCAAATTATGTCACAACCAATGGGCCTCCCATCCCCCACATATCACAACATCCACCCAGGCTCACAACATAACACACGAAGGAGGAAATAACAAAGAAACTAGGATCTTGGCCATAAAAAAGGCATTCTATCTTCACATGCAATGATATCTCATAGCTCCAAGCATTAGGCTCTTATCCTTTACAAGAAAGAGGGTAACTCAGAATCCTATGAGGAATAATATTTTATCACACAAACACTTATTTAATTCATTTTTAATTAATTAGCTCATTATTAGTAGGTTACAATTATGGAAAACCCAAAAAGAAATCTATTATAGCTATCACAAATAATTAAACATGCTTACTACATCAATTTTATTAGCATCAAATTACAAAAACAACAACCGAATTCATTTACATTCCTCTTTATCTTTATCCAAATAATCAAAAATTAATTTTGGATTTATGTTATTTACCAATTTCAACAAGAATGATATGATAATAAGAAAAGCATAGATATCATAGTATCTAAAAAAGATAGGGGAAATAACATATGATCGATACTAATTTATTTATCTAGTTCAAATATTTATTATGTTAATTCCATTATGATCCAGTGGGATAAAACATGCTAACTGTATAGTTTCATGTAAAATAATAGAGAGACCTTGAATCCCCTACCTCAAAAGTTTTCTGATTCTCTTTTCACAAGAACATTCCATCAAAATAGATCACGATCACCTCTCCTGGAGGACTACATCCACCATAGGATGTAGAGACACCAACACACAAGCCAACACCCAAGAAAACACTTTTTAGGAACATGGAGATAGCATGACATAATAGGGAAAGGAGAAATAGAAAGAGATGAACCCAGAAAAATAATGATATATCATAACTTATATTGAATATTGATTGATACTTCTTTGTTGCACCAAAACAGGGGTGCATATGCAGCAGGAGGAAACATCAAGGGGAAATGATCTATGGAAGAAATTTTGATCGCACAACTCCTATGGGAAGGAGGAAAGTTTCAAGAATCTCGCACCAGAGAATAGGGACGAAGAAAAATGGAGGATGATATGTTGTCCCTTTAGAAGATTTAACAGAGTAGCGGTTTAAGATACACTAGATTTTCCATTAAAAGAGGATCACATTAAACCATGTGGTTTGACCATGTAAAGGAATCCCAAACTTTATAAAAATTAATATAGGAGTTATGGGATTTTAATCAGCCTTAAATCCCTTAAAAAAGGATTTTTAATGCACCTTCCATCAAAGAAAACATTAAATCAGTGAAACTAGAAAAATTGAGATTTTTGGAGAAGGAAATATTAAACATTTATGGAAACACTATTCATGAGACAATTTTGATGGAACTATTTCTATGGCACCATTTCTTTGACACCTTTTCTGTGACACCGTTTCGGTGAACCATTTCATTGACACCATTTCTGTGACACCATTTTCATGACACAGTTTCTGTGACACTATTTCTATGACAACATTTCTATGACATCGTTTCTCTGACACCATTTCAATTCCACTGTTTATATGACACCATTTCTGTGACAGATTTTCTTGAAACAGTTTCATGAAACAGTGAGGAATTTTGTAAAAGTGTTGGGGATAAGTCACCTTGACCTCCCAGAACACATCAAACACCAGATTTTAGAAAAGGAATGTACCAGATAGGTTTGGTCCATTACAATAATAACCTAAAATAATAAAGTTTAAATAACATTTTGGTGTCTTATAAATAAAAATATCACATATTTATATTTTTGAATAAGTAAATCAATATTTGAAAAATGATAAGTTAAGATTTTGTATATTTACACATCGTAAATATTTATTAACAATTTTATAATTAATTTACTAGTTTAGAAAAAAATTTATTTTCATAATCATAAATTAATATTTTGTTTTATTATGATTATATGAATATTTTATGAGAACATAATTAGTTTTTCAATGTGTTATAAAATCTGTTAAATTTTCAAATTGGAATTTTATGAATAAATACTAATTATATTTAAAAATAAAATGCCTCATATTTAGAAAATTATTTTCATAAAATGAAGTTAATTTTTTAATTCTACTTTTTCATAAATGGTTTGAATTATTTTTTTTAATATTTTTCTAAAATAATTGAATTTTTTGTGAACTGTAAAACATTGTAATTTACTAAATATATACATTATAAACAAAATACACTATTCATTGAGTCGTGGTGGATCTAAGTACCATTGGTTCAATATCACATGAAATATTTAATTTAATTCTTCACATGAATAAAGATTATTCCTATTCTTGAGCCAAAATAAATAACAAATGAATAAAATATTCAAAAAACACCCCTCTCTTCCACTATAAATACCACCCCTCACAACCACTTCTCCTCACACCTTCAAAGCTTTGATCCTTATTAAAGTTTTTAATAATAATATTCCCCAGCCCTTACCTAATGTACCAGACATTGTGATCTCAAAAAAAAGACCAAAACCAGACCCCTTAAGGAGGTTCGTAAGGAGGAGACTTCAAGAGGTAAAAATCCTCTTTCTTTCTTTTAATTTTAGTTTAAATTTCATTTAATTTATTATCTTCCCATCAAATCCCCAATACAAAGAGAAATGATAAATTTGGAATCATTTATATACTACAATTATATCATATTCATGTATTATATATCATCAATATCATTCCTCTCTCTCTATTTTATTCTCAAAATAAAAACATCGCCTGTGATGTGTAAATTTACCAACATCATGGATGACAGATTTTCATTTTCCATTAATTCCTTGAAGGCTGGTCATAAAACATTTTTTATGGTTAAAAAAATTATAATATATATATTATAGCCTACTTGAGGTTTTGTAACCATTATATACCCATGATGTTAACTAATAATCCAAAAATAGTTTGTGTCAATCATAAAACCGCCAAAAATATTCTAAATGATTATCATTAACGTCTCATCAAGTGATTCATACTCAAACCAAATACAAAAATGACTTATATAACTATTTAATATTATTTAATTATATTAATAACATATAACTTCAATTCAGGATATTTATTTCAATTTCACATCATATTTCATTCATGTATACAACTGAACCAATCAGGAAAACCATGAAAATGAACACTTTCAAATGATGAAATTGGATATTATAAATCAAAAAAACCATAAATGAACATAATAAAATTATAATAAATAAAATAAATATATAAAATGTTCAAAATTAATTAATTAATATATTTAATTTTATTATAAAGGATGTTAAGGTAAAGTCAAGAACACTTTCAGACATAATGTCAGGATTTTCTCATCTCACTTTTATTTCTATGAGATATGACCAATTCACCAATATCTCTAGTGTGGGGTATTTGTATACATCCCATTGATGTATGATATCATTAAAATATTTAAATTAAAGGTATTAAATTTCATATTTCATTACCATTGATTTTATATGGAATATGGTTCAGTCGTTTGCAAAGTGGTAAGGGTTTCTTCCCAAACCTCCATTTTTCATTCGGGTTTTGCTTTGTCTCTCTTTACCCAAATGTAATTGTTATTTATTTTTATATTAATTTTCAAAATTATGTTAATATTTTCCAAAATCATGTATCCAGATCAATTTATCTTTCATTTATGGGGAATATATGTTTTATAAGGTTTATATTTAAATTCTTCCCATTAAGAAATCTCGATTAAAGGGAACTTCCCTATTTTATACCCATTTTAAAGAAACATATGCACATTTTTTTAAGACAAAAATATCTTTATAAAATTTATATTTTTATCATTAAAAACTATATTTGATAATGTATGGTTTAATATAAATAGTTACACCTTCCCGTATTAAATACTTTAATATTTTCCTTAAACCGCAATAAAATTCCTCATTCCTAAGGATTCTTAAACACTCTTTTTACATTTTTTTCACCTCTGTTGGACATTATTTACACCTCAAATATAATTTCATTTTCCTTAAATTTTATTTTCTAGGATACACATGTTTATAATTTTATTTTATGACAAATACAATTGAGTTTCCAAAATAATACTTCTTTCCATAGTAAAAAATAGTTTTTCTTGTCTCACTTTTACTTCTGTGAAATTTATGTCTTATTCCAAACTTATTATTTTCCTATGATTTATGTACTACCCTTTCATATATATAATCACGAACCATATTTTTCTAATGATATTATATGTTTTATTTAATTTTATTCTGTTATAAGGACTAATATTTAAATGTTTCAATGAGGTATGGGACACATTGGAATGTTTAAAGATAATGTTCTTGAAGAAAGTATAAATAATATTATCAAATTATTTTCATTTATGATTGTGATTAAAATATTTTATAGTGGTATCGAACACTTTAATGTAAATATATCATTTTATTAGGCATGTGAGGAATGTATTGGACTTAGTAAGTGACGGGTGGTGCCCGCTATAGCCTCTCGATGCAACGATAGATCTCATGAGACAAAACAAAAATAGATTTTGGATTAGGATTTAACTATTTATTTTCAAGTTTCATGGATGAGGCCTCAATGTTATGTTTATGATGTCTGAAATATGCATTTCCTTTATTATGATATTAGTAATTGATAAATCATGTAACTATTCAACATCTAAAATATCAGTGGTTAAATATCCTGTGATTATTTATATAGAATTTTTTATTCATATTTTATTCCTTCCTAATTATCCACAAGATTATGTTTTATTTTTATGTTTTTTAGTTATTAACCTTGCCTTAATGTTTATTATTACGACAACTTCTACTATATTGTTTACCCTTACTAAGCATCTAAGCTCACACCTTTTATGTTTTATTTTTCCACTGGATAACAATATGCATATTATAAATAGATTTAAGGGATAGACTATGATTTATCTATATTTCTAATGGAGTTTATATGTTGTTTCTTCATTAAATTTTTAATTAAAAAATTATATTTGTATCTAGTTTTCCAAAAATACTAAACTTTTCAGTCCTTTGGGATGGAAACGATTGTTCATAGTACCAATGTAGTGAATTAAGGCACCATATCTAAGCTACTGGTGTCGGGGTATTTACAAACATTGTGTAATAATTTTGGTGATATATTGCATTTTATTCTGGTACTTTTATCCTTTTGTATTGTTGGTAATATCGATAGTTATTTATTTATTTTTATTATTTTATGTTTTGATCATTTATTTTTGGGAGAAATATTTCCCTCTAACTTCTTGGTGATTTCCATGCATTATTATTTGACCTGTATAGGTAGGAAATTCCCTTCATATCATGTTATGGTCATCATGTTTACTGGTGTACCCATGTATTTGGTTTGGTTCATGAAAAAAAATATTATTAAATGTTGGTTGAGTATCATTAATGGATGTTGGTATGTAGTCTAGGATTTCCTTGTAGATATGTGGTAGGAATTTCATGATATAATGTGTAGTTTAAAATATACTTCTTAGCACGACCTCATCATTGAGAGACTTGAGTAACCATGGATGTTTGGGAATGGTGTCATTAAGAAAATATTGATCAAATTTTAGTCTTTTTCCAAACATGATCAATGTAATTTTAAATCCTATATAGATGAATTTTATTTTATTCAATTAAATTCCATGTATCAATTGATTAGGTCAGTGATATGAGTATCTTTGTTGATGCTCTCATATTTCAAGTTGATATTTTGTATTAGTATTCCAACAAGAAGAATTCTAAAAATACCTCATAAAGGATATACTATTGAAACACAGAATGAAATCCATCTAGTTAGGAAAAGCCTATTTGATTTTGTATTCCTTTAGTCTAAGAAATGGGATCATTATCTACACCAATTCTAGTTTAGAATCCATTATTCAAAACTCTATGCATGAAATAATATAACATGCTCAATAGTTTTTCTCTATATACCGTAGACATTTTTTGGCTATAATGATCCTCATGAGAAAATAATTCAATGAAATTTTTGATTTGATTTTATTTGTTCATGGAAATATTATGTTAATTAAATGTGAAATGTCCTACCTTAATTTATGAAGTTCCTAGAATGAGGTGGTGGGATTTGATGGTTACAGTGAAGAAACATAAAGTCATAGTGTGGAAATATTTTATATCCCATTTAATGAAGTATTTTTTATCCATATTAAATGTTCTTGGAAAAGTCTTCGGAATTTCATGGCCTCCAAAATAGTGATATAACTATGACACACTATTCAATGTGATTTGGTGAACCTATTTAATTTTATCTGAAATAACTATTTATTGAGAAGAAAAATTTCCAATGAATCAATATAAAACTTTTATGTGATATTTGATCATATCTTTTACAATTTAACATCCTCTTTTATATAGATTTATATGATAGAGAATTGACGGAATATCTTGATCAAGCTGGTGTGTCAAAGTTGGTGGGGGTCCCTCATTCTCCTATTTGTAGTTCTGGTAGTTCTGTAAAATGAAATAAGATTTCTTAAGAGACACCTAGTGGATCTCAATAGTAGGAATCATCCAAAACATATGAAATTCCATTAATAGGACCATTAACTTTATTTTACTATTGAAAAGTCATATATTCATAAATATTTTATTCAAAGGCATCAAATACTATGGTCCATGAAGCTCTATATGCCTCACACATAAGTTTATCAATTGTTTCTCTTACCTATGATATGGAATGAGATTATAAACTTTATAAGGTATTATTTTTGTTAGATTATTCATGATATAATGGGTTCTAGCCATAGGAATTAAAAAAAATCTTGACATAGTGGAAGAGTCTCCAGATTATGTAGATGCGGTTCTAGCAATTATAAGAGGTATCATCACTATAGGTTCATCAATTGTGACTTATTTATTTGATTCTAGTTCATAATATTAATTATTATTGACTCACATTAGGAATTTTTTTAACCTTCATATATATTTTATGTCAGATGTGATGGATATTTCTATATCCCTTGTAATGAAAAGAGACAATTATCTCTAATAGCTTCTTATGAAATATCATTATTATAGAACAAGATCATTTGGTAATTTATGGTTCTAAATAAAAAACACGTATATGTCATTATAGGGTTGGATTTCATTTTATTCCACAAATTCAGTGTTGATTATTATCTTTATAAGGTCTCTTTTACTGTCCTCGAAGGTGTTTCTAGTGTTTTTATTGGAAAATGGGAACTAATGTTGAGTATTTCCTAACCTACTATTCTAAAGTTGGGCAGGAAAATATCTATATTTAATTTTGAATTGGATTACTTATATTATATTATTTATCTTCTACCATTGTACATCATGTTTCTTAACAACTTTCCATCACATTTACCTGTTTCCACCAAAAAGTGATTTAGAGTTTTTGTATGATGTGGTGTTGGGTAACCAGTCTATCTATTTTCCTCCTTCATATATGAAATATTATGAACTCAAGTATTTAATGACTCAGACAGATGATTTTTTGGATAAAGGATTCATTCACCCTTGTTTATCTCCTTGGGAATTTCCAATTATTTTTTCAATTAAATAATGTAGAACTATCCTCCTTTGGTAGTATTACCTTTTTTGAGAATGATTTACCTTAAATTACAATAACAAATTCTGGGGAATATATTCTCTCAATATTATTTTAATCCCCTTTAGTGGAAATTGGTTTATTACCTATGTTATATTGATTTTGAAATCTCATAAATCCCTAGTTAGGGGAATGTCATTATTGATTCTTTTCATATGAAACATACAACCCATACCATGAAATATTCATCATAAGTGTGTAATTTTTTTCTATCATTTATCACATTCATTTGGGAGTTCAAGTGGATGATATAGATAATTGTTTTCCAAGGATTCAGCGGATGTGTCATCAGTCCCCAGGTTGGACCCTCTACTAACTAGTCTACCAGAATCAGTCTATGGCCCCTTCTAAGGACACACAATCTGTATGATAAGATCATAGTGAATATTAGTGTGTCCATTCATGTTTATATACCCATGGTAAGAATAGTAGAATGGGTGACCCCATGGATATGGAGGATCCTTGAAATGAACTCAAGTTTATATCCCTACGATAATGAGGGTTCTGAACTTGGGGTGCTCATGTGAACCTACCCAGTCTGAAAGAGAGGGCAGGGATCATTATTTCCTTTCCCTTTTACTTTGAATGTGGTCCTCCACCCCGAAAAAATTTTAGGGCACTCCTCCCAAGGTATACCCCTAGCCTTTCTAATTGGAGGTGATACCTTTTCTCCTATTCACCTCTTATCATATCAAGATAGATCACAAAATGTGACAGTTCAGGATATCAAAGTAGAAGAGGAGATGAGAAAAATCAATTCTCTCTCCCTCTCCTTCTCACTTTGGGTTCCAGAACCATCCATCGGTGGATAGAGCGGGTCATGTGATCTTCAGATCTACTACTTCCTCTTGTTTCTTGCACCTATGATGACTCATAATGGCCTAGAGATTAAAGGTGATTATGATATACACATGATCCCAAACATCAAATTCTCACACCTTATGGTATAACCCATAATCATATCCCCTCGAATGGGTCAACTATATGGTGTAATCCCCTATCATGTCTGCTCAAATGGGTCATCTCCATAGATGTATGACCCAAATTCAATCCAAATGGGTAGCTTCTATGCATACTCCCTAGTCACACCCCCATTTTGATAGGCCTACTATATGATATAAACCCCAACCCATACTGAAATACATGTGATTTGATTCCAAACTAAATGAGATACATAGGAAGCCTCTCTAGGGTCCAAACATTGTATCCACATCTATCTCTTCCACACCATGACCCCGATAAGATCATGACACTATCCAAGAAACTATATATATTGTAGGAACATCAAGCCTCTTTGACATATTTCCCACACCATCTTTGAAAAATAACCTCTCTTGGTTTTCCATGATACATGACATTAAACTACATGGTTGGGTCCTCATAACATGACCTTAAAATTTTATGTGTCCAATTAAGTGGAAATGAACTACATTTGATCTGATTCCTCTCATGTTGATACATAAGAATCCCATATTATGGGTTCTATACCAACATAAAAATAACTCTTGTCCCCCTAGATGTTGGTAAACTCCTAAGAGCCACAACACATGGATTAAAACCATCACTATACTAATAAACAATCAAAGAATATCTAATCTATCCATAAAAGTGTTCCATTGGTGGAAATCAATTGATACATACAGATTGGTCCATTAATAGAGTACCTTGGATATGTAAAAATGATTCCAAGCCCATGAATAGTCATAATGGATCATCTCCCTAGGGTAATCCATGTATGCATACTTGGGAATGAACTAGGGATTAATGAGCATATCTTAATTCAATGAGAGTTTCCGAGATTAGGCAATAGTTTCCCCCAAAAAGGGTTTGAGGATCCCAAATTCCTATCCTCTTGACCAGTGTGAGTTCTTAAGTGTTGTTATCCAAGATACCCAATTAGTATCGGCCTTTGGAATGTCGTTCCATGAATCATGGATTTGAGAGTCGTTGGGAATTTCTGTTTCCAAGAACAAACCTGTTGGAGGCCAATAAAATATGTTGCGCCCAATGTTAGTAATTGCACACCATTTAACCCCCTAAAATCATCTAAATTGGGAATAAAATATTCATAGTTGGTATAAAAATGGAAAAACTGGCATAAAATACTTAACTATGTCACTTCATTCAAAAGATAAAAAGGATATTCCATCTAATCCTTGCCAGCCTATTACATTCCCCAACCAACCCTATCTCTATCAGAATTAAAATGGTGAACCCGATATGAATCCTTGACCAAGGTTGTGGTGTTAACCCACTTCATTTTCCTTTCACATAAAAATTTGAAAAGGGACAAGAAAATCATTGAATATGGATATAGTTATGAGATGTATGTTTTATGTGTTATTTTTTGTATCTACCACATACATTTTAGGAAGTCTTTAAAGATCTCTTCAATCCAAAAAAATCTCGCCAGTACTCTCAAATGTGTTCTTCAACCACTGCACCAGCTAGGTCCTCAATTAAAATAAGGACACCATCACCCTCCCAACATCTTCAATGTTGGGTTTCAAATGAATTAGTTACGGAGTACCCCCATAAGGGTACTCTACCCACTCTAGAGGATAATTGAGAGGCCCTCCAGTCCATAAACCCTCACCAGTCATCTGCCCAGTGAATGTCGGTGGATAAGAACTAGATGGATAAACCTTTTATCTCTATCCATTTTGAGAACCCATAATTTAAATGAGATAATTACTCCCTCCCTTAACTTAGGTAGGTTGATGATTTTTTCACAAATTACATCATCCCTATATCATATTATTCCTTCTCAAGGTTCCCTACCAGAATTCATCATCCCCAATGTTGTGTGGTCCAATATCCTCATCTTGAAGGGGATACTACCTCAAGGGACCATCTAAAGTCAGGAGGACCCAGGATCCAAAGAAATCCCACAAAGGATGATGATCTTGTAATTAGGAAAAATCATCATTCTCATTCTTGATAACAAAACCCATGATTAAAATATGATGGAGTCACAAAAGTATGCATATATCCCTTATAGGTCAAATAAATCCCTCTATGTAAATACAATGGTACACGAGAAGATGAAAATACATGATCGCAAATGTGAAACATGTCAATAAAATATAGAAGCAAACTATGAGGCATAACAGATTTTTACTACTGTTCCCCACCCCAATATGAAAATAGGGAAGATATTTAAAAGCATATGAAAATTAAAGAAAAGGAAAATGAAACTTTCCAATAAAATATGGAGAGAATAAATGATAATACATATATTCTTTCTCATAAATATGAATCCCAGTAGTCAAATATGATGGAAAGATAACATAAGAAGATGAAAATTCTTGTTGATGGATATCATGTATATTAGAAAAATACAACATCACCAAATGATTAGTTGGGAATTACTATTCATTCATGTCAATATAACCATTAAAATATTACAACAATCGGAGGAAACATTTGTCTTATCCTTGATATAAATTAGGGGGTGATCTATTACCCTACCCCTATATAGGAGAAATATCAATGCCTAGTGATAGGAAATAGAGGACCAGATCAGGAAAATTCTCTTGCTCTGACTTTTGAATGGACATATATTCTCTTTCCCTCTAAATATGTATCTCAAAACATCCATGAAATAATGGAGGATTAGTAATCAATCCCTGACCACATTCTACATATATACCATGATTTAATTACACCGGCAAAAATAGAAAGGTGTCGGTCCTAAAACCACATCTCCTCATGTGTGGAGAATCATTCACATAATGATGTGGTCACTCCAAAGAATACCTATATCCTTTATCCCATCGAGGAGGGTCTTAATCAATATTATATGATAAAAGGATAACAATATCGGGTAGAAATACATGTTCCAAAAATGGGAGACTGGTCCACTTTGGTGGATACTCTAGGGTGGGTGTATATCCCTTTCAAAACTTATGTAGCTCATGAGTATATTCTATAAGCACAATAGGATCCACTCAAACATGAACCCATGAATGAAGGTTTTCACCTATAGGAGGCTACCCCAATTGCCAGCAAGAGAGCACCCAAAATTGAATCATGCCAAAGGAAGATGGAAAATTAAGAAAAGACTTGTGAACCTATTCTGTTGGAAGCTAGAGTACTTAAATCCATCAAACATATATCAATTATGTCTCAAGATACTTATGATCTATTAAAAAAATAAAATAATTAGTAGTATAAGTTATGAAGGTCCTCCACACAACATTTTTATCAACATCTTTGAAGGTCCTCCCCATATCATTCACTGTGAAAGCTCAATTTGTGGACATAAACTAATCAATCATAGGATATTATATACTGATGATCAACACTATATCCCTCCTTGGGGAAGAAGATAATATAGAAATACGGTCCTCTAATTGTTTTTATCCGTCTTGATGGTCCTCCACTACGTATACACTAAATAATATCTCCCTACAGTTGGGCATCAATCTAGGATGCTAGTACCTACCATTATGGAACTAACTCCAAGGGTCCTCCCCACTATGATTTCTTATTTTTTTAGGAACATCCTCCCCTTTCTTTCATCCTCCGTAAAGTTCCTCTCTAGAATATACACTATAAAAATTCCCCCTTCATTCAACTGTCAATATATAATGGTAGAACTCTCCATTATGGCACCAACTGTAAAGGTCCTCCCGGAATTGGAATATTATTTCAGTAGGATATTCCTCTTCTTACTGCTTTCTACCTATAAATTCCTCCCCATGGTATATGTTGTTGAAATTTTACTTATAGTCTGGACTCATTCTATGATGGTAGTCCTCAAAATTATGGAACCAACTATGAAGGTCCTCCCCATAGGGATGTATCATTTCTTCAAGAAAGTCCTCCCCTTACTATTTTCCTCCCAAAAGGTCCTCCCCAAGGTATATTCTTTAGAAATTCTCCCTGGAGTATGTTATCAAGAAATTATTGTAGTCCTCTTCATTGATGCACCCACTATGATGGTCCTTAATATAGTCACATATCATGTCAAAAATTAGGTCCTCCCCTTTCCATGATAAATACTAGAAAAACATCATATTCTCTGGCACTTGGATATTTGGGGGCGGACATGATTAATACCACATCAGTTAAAAGTGATATCCCATCTCAACCAGAAAATGTCTCTGGACAAAGATCATATTCTAAGCCATCCCAGAGCTATTCGCATGCCAATGAGACTTCTACCGACCCCACTACTTATGAAAAAAATCATCAATAATTTTTCTAGTTGGGAAGATGAATTAGAGGAGTAATTAGGGGATGAACATGGGGATATGTTTCTTCAAGGAATACAATTGTCCAGGGATGACATACCAGTTATTTTTTATCCCTCAAATACTTCTCAATTCCACATACCATGGTAGTTTTTAGAAAAATTCATATATAACATTCATCTCAATCTGTGGAAAATTCTCAGCCAAATAAAAACAAACTTCCGACCCTAAAATTGGTATGTATACCATGTAAAAATATTGGGATATCATCATTGTAAAATTGACTTGGAGTCACATCCATCTATGTGGTGTCTACATTTAGATAGGTGGTATAAAGATGTCCAACTTACCTACCTCAATGAAGTATATATGTTTCACTGTTTAATAATATATTCCCTACCCGATTCTCATATGTAGGGATGGGGTGAGCATAGAGATCTGTATTTCACCCCATGCCCCATCTAGCAGAACCCAATGGAAAATACATAATATAATGATATTATTCCAAGTTAGATATTAAATGAAATATCTCCTTAGGAAATGTGGAGCACCGAATAAGAACAAACCTTAAGTAAGTCTCAAAATCACCAGTCTTGAAGAGATCAATCCATCGAAAACTCCTGCACTTTCCGATATAGAACATGCCCCAGGCTTCTCTTTTGATGGAAGAAACATATCTAGCACTATTAATGTCTCCAGAAACAAATAGTTTATATTATTATCTGTCACCATGTCCAGCTCACACTCAAACAAGAATGTGTGAGATCAATTGAGTAGTGACCACAATAACTGCTAATTTTGTACGGGATTATCACCAAGTTATAGGGCTAGGGGAATTTTTGACATAAAATAGTCCAATAGGGAAAAATAATTAGTGTTGAAGTATGATAATAAGAGAATGGGAGAAACACAAGAATTCAAGGCTATGGGAATTTATACCCTAACCACTCACCCATTAAAAATCAGTCTTCTCCCATTTATGAGGGATAAAAAGTAAAGAGGAATTTTATTTTATAACATCTCATGAAAAATTTTCATTATAAAGGAACCATATGAACATGCTTCATAGTGGGTCCCTCTGAGTCATCATTCTCCATGAAGTTTGAGGGGCATCCCACAAGGGAAATAAGATATCCAAAAAATGATCCAAATATATATGATACCATTTGGTATCTAATATAGTATCCATAATGCAATATGAATTGGTAGACATCATGGATCTCAACCCCAAAGGCAACACCAAAAATGATGCAGATACAGAAGAGTAAGAAGATGATGGTTTCATCTAGAACTTAATTCAAACTAATAATTTAGGTATTCTTACCTAGAAAAAAGGGATCACCCAGAATTTGGGTGTTCTGCCAATCAAGCCTCCACCACCTCCTCATTCATCCTATATCATAATGGCATGGTTTTATATGACCAAAATCTTCCTCATGACGAGAATGACCCCCCTATGAACATAGAAATATTTTCATGACAGGAAGAATAAATTAAAGAGCTGAGGTGAATAAATGATGAGTTTCTCTGAGGTAGAATCCCTAATGAATATTCTCACCAGGAAGATCTTCAACCAACACATCCAATAGGGGGACCTCATCCACAAGGATTCATCCTAGAAATTGAAGAAAGGGAAGTGCATATACCCAAAATGGCAGCCAAACCATTAGTCTACCTAGACCCAATCATAGAAGAGTACCAGGTATTCCATCCATTAAGGAAAAAACAGAATGGGTCCATGTAAATCCTCAAAAGATGACTCCAGATGGATATCTTCCCCAAATAGTGAAAAAACTAGCATGTAAAATCTGACCCATTACTACACGTATCCAAGACCAGGTTTAATTTAACCCTCAACAAGGACCCATCAACACTATCGATGCATTGCAAGATTGAATAGAAGTTGCGGAGGAATGACGTACCCCATTGCTGCCAGAACGGATGCCTTACCCTGACTCAGTGAGTGACACCCTACCGCCATCAAATTTAAAGAGTCCTATGTTTATTGGGTTCAATATATCAAGTGACCTAGAATAAAATATGATGCATTATGCTTCCCATTGTTATCCCATGATGGGAACTCCCAATTAACATGAAGCAATGAAAATCATATGCTTCATATGAACCCTATAAGTTTCATCCTTTATAAGGTAAACTATCTTTCCTGGTTGGTCTGTCATGGGATTGGAAGACCCCCACTGGAGGTTCCTATTAGATTTCATATTAATGTTGTAAAATGTAACAAAAACTAACCTCTCTAACTACAAGCATCAAGAGAATAATTTATTCTTAGAATTCATCACCTGATGTAAAGGTTTGACCCACTCCCCAAACCATTCGCTTCCCCAAAAAACTATGCTTGATATTTACATCTACAACCTCAGTGATAAGTTTTGAACACCACCCATCATGGATAAATATACAAGTGGGTTCTGGGATTTCTTATCCACTTCCAAAATAATGGAAGAATCCATAGAGAAGACAATGTTGAACTCATAGATAACCCCACTGGACACAAGTAAATGAGCGGGTAAGGAGGAGGTGGCATCAGTTACACTTAATCCATACCTCACACCTTCTCTAGCTCCTATGCATACACCATATCATGTGGAAGACTATGGGGAAAATATAGACCCCTACCTAGACAAGATAGGAATAGGGGACCAGAATGAAACCAATTTGAGGATAAGAGTACAATTTATTCAGTATGAAATGATAAATTCTATTTATATTTTATTTCCACCATAGAATATGATATACTCCATTTACCAAAGCCAAAAAGCGCTGAAGTGGTGGGTCTCAACGACCAGCCATACTATTTTCCCTTTTTTAGGATACTGGGACATATCATTCAAGAATTATTCATCTTTAAAGTGATCCTATAGAAAATAAATTATTCTAGAGAAATAAAATTGGGACTACCACCCCCATAAGTGGAGTATGTTTCCACTACTACCTCTAAGGAAGGATACGAGTGGAAAGAAGTTGTTATCCAAAGGGTATATATGTTAGATAGTTGGATGACTTAGAAAAAAACAACTGAGCTCATGTAATTATCCAAGAAGAGTTGAAAAAACCAACTATTCCTCTAGTTTATTCAACTATAACACAACCAATATCATCATAACCAAATAACCCCAAAGGAAATTCCTTCAAAAATAAACATTACCTGAAAGACAAAGAGAATATATAAGAGTTTGAAGTTACATAAAGACCAAAGATGGATATGATAGTCTCATATTTTATTCCCTAAAATATGGAGGTAGAGGAACATCCTTTCCAAATGGCATAATAAGAAATGATCATCTACGAAAATTCCTCATTGAATGAGGAATGAATCATTGGTTTTATTAATTGTGTTCTTTTAGTGGATCCCTTCTCTGATGATGAGAATGGACAGGAAAATGAGTTCCCCAAATTAGATAGAGAAACCATAGGAAGAGATAGTAAGTGTCGGGTATACCAAAGAAAATGAAGCCATCGAAGAAACTAGACATATTTTGACACCCCTTCTCGGACTATCAATGTTGTAGAAACTCATGAAAGAGAACTTCAACGAGTCCTACAGGGGAAAGAAAATATTCATGCACCTCCTAGAGGCCACTCTGACCCGGTTATTTTGTAATATATTTAAAAAGAGGAATAGGTGTCTCATCTCTCTTGATGACCAGGAAGACCTACTCAGACATGCCCATAAATAATTGAGGAACCTCTAACTCCTTTTGTGTGTTGATCCATCTGCGTCTAGTAGTTAAGACCCTGATGTTTCTATGAAAGGGAATCCCCAAGTTGGGAAGCACTATCCTTTAGACCCAAAATATGATGATGTGAAGAATTTATTCCTTGGTACCGGCCAATCATTCAATATTTGATGACTTGGGTTTGTCAAAATACCTTAATGAAGCACTCATAGAGGCCTCTCTAAACCCCTATAAATTTGAAGATGAAGATTCTTCTATCAAATTCGATCAAACAAAGACTGATCCTATAGACTTATATATGATTATATCCTTTACATGTCAAGATGTATATGTTTTTATATAAGGACATATCCTACCCTTTTATGTCTTTGGAATGATTAATGGTGCAGATATCCAAAACAATTAGTGGCTAATGGATCTAGAGTTAATCTTATTCCAGTGCGAAAAAATCACTGGTTGGGCTACAATGAGGATAGCCTAGCACCATCTAACATAACCATATAGAGAAAAGAAAAGAGTGAGCAGAATCCATTGGGATAATTTATGCTCAAGAATCAATTTGGGGGCCATGTGTACAACTCAGAATATTGGGTCATTTAACGAAATACAACCTTCAACGTCCTCCTGGGAAGGAGTTGGCTACATCAAAATTCACCAATTCCTTCATCATACCATATATGCCTCAAATATTACATCAATGGAAAAACGGGACGTTGAACAATGATAAGTACCCATTCGAGTCCTATGAGTTGCATTACATTGATGTAGGATTCTATCAAGGAAGGAAGAAACCACCTGTGGTCGATGGTGTTGATTGGGCCACAACCCCAAATAGTCTAGAATTGATCCCACCAAACCCCTTATAAAAAATGTTGAAAAATATGTGCTACTGATCAACCAAATTAAGAACATGCATCTAAATTTTGATACATGTTCCACAGTCCTCATGATTTCATCCATGTAAACTATGTCTGACAGTGTTAAAAATATGTTGACCTCTATAATAAAAGTGAAAACATGGATGGAAATGATTTTAATCCATCTTTAGTGTTCAAGGAATCCATGCCTCTCCCATTGAGGTAGTATAGGAAGTCTCATCACCCAAAGAAGAAAAATTCAAACCTTCATCACCCACTCCCTCCTCTCCATGGACTCATGGAAATACCCTACTTTTGGTTGGGTCAATGGAATTTTCTTCATCTTCTGAATACCAAGGTGTTTATTCCTCTCCTAACTATGTATAACTGATATGAATAATTGTTTCCCTATCAGATAAAGAGGAAGAAGATGAAGTTTAATACCTTAGGGATGTCCCTCCAAAATTTGAGGAGGGAATATCTACTACAATTGATGAACTCGGGGAAATAAATCTAGGAACAAAAGAAGATACTTGACCAACCATGATCAGTGAGGACATTTCTTCAGATAAGAAAGAGTTATATACCTCCTTACTAACAAATAATCTATATTTATTTACTTGAAACTATATGGAAATTATTTTCCTTAGTTGTGAGGTGATACTTACCACTTTCGCCTTCTATAGGATCATCAATGCTATAAACATTAATCAATAAGGATGCACCTGATGCATTCTCCCGAAGTAGTGGTCGAAGATGAAAAACTATTCAAGGAAAACTTCATTCAGGAGCCCCAATATCCAAAGTGGATGGAAAAAATAGTCCCAATAATAAAAACAAAAATAGAAAAATTTGAGACTACATCAATTTTAGATATCTGAATTGAAACTACCCAATAGATGATTTCTCTATCCCATTCATGGAACTTTTGATTGATGTAGCTACTGGATATCGGGATCTATCCTTTATGGATAGTTATTTAAAATACAACCAAATGTTAATGGCCAAAGACAATGAAAATACCATCGCCTTCTAGGTCCCTGGTGTGTATTTTTCTATCGGGTAATGACCTTTGGCTTATATAATAGTGGTGCTACATACTTACATTCCATGCATCACACCTTTAAACCCTTACAAGAAAAGTTAATTTAATTCTATATTGATGAACTGGTGGTCAAATTATGACAGTTATTTGACCACCTATTAGACGGTGAATCCATTAAAAATAAACTATGACTACATTGACTAAAAATAAACCCTTTAAAATGTAGTTTTGGTGTTACATTAGGGAACTATATCAACATCATCATATGACATCATGTCATCGAATTTGACCCTGATAATAATAAAACATATCATTAACATTTCACCTCCTCACAACCTCACCGCATTTAAAAGACTTCAGAGAAACATATCCTAAATTCCGTGCTTTGTAGAAATCCATGAAGAAAAATATTTTCTCTTCACCAAGTTGATGAAAAAAGGGGATAAATATTAGTGGACTAATGATTTTTAGGAATAATTTAACAGTCTCATGAGAAATCAAATGAGACCAATACTTCTAATTCTCATGTCCAAAGAAGGACACTTATTTTTTCTCTAACATCCATACAAAGTTAACTAGGATCCTTCCTCATGAAAAATAATGACAAAAGCAATGAAAAAACATTTATTATCTTAGAAATCCATGATCGATGCTGAGAATCATTACTGGGATATCTAGAAGTGATGTATGTTACTAATATTTGTAGTCTAAAAATTGAGACAATACATGTAGCATCACGAGGTTCATTTAGAATCTCATAGAAACCCAATGAAATAAATTCTTGGACTTTTATTTTCATCATATGTATTTCATGGTGGGAATTAATCCTTCAATATTTTGATATTCAGTTCTTTCCATATAGAGAATTCAAATTCAATGTGTTAGATGAGTTTCTAGGAGAGCACCCTTTGGTATAAATGAGTTCATTGTAACTGTAGTTACCTGATGAAGAAGTCTTCTCTATTCATGAGGAACTCCTAATACAAGAGATGCAGTTTGATAGTGTATCTATATTCCTGATATGAAATTTAATGGAATACCCCAAGATTGATAAAATAGGACTGGGAGGTGTGCTCATATCTCTTGAAAAGGTATTATTTCCTAAATTATTCATGTTGTGGGATGGATCTATGAACAATGAAGCTGAATATCATGCTCTCATTACAAGGATAGATCTTGCACTTTTGGTACAAGTAAAACACTTGGAGATAAACGGTGATTCATAACTTGTAATCAAATAGGTTAACAGTGATTATGCTATTAATAAGAAAGATCAAATCCCACTAATAAATGAAATATGGGGACTAATTGTGTAATTACCTTTGTACCCAACATTTAATCATTTTACATGATTAAACAAACGACCATGTTGATGAATTCGGGAATACAACCACTACTCTAGACGATCTATACCCAGATCAAGCATTCATAAGCATTGTGAACTACTAGATTGTATCACCATTCATTCAGGATAACACTAAAAAATCATTGAGATTAACCCCATCCCTGAGACATTAGTTCTACCATTGGCTGGATGACACCCATTGTGAACTACCTTAAAAGAGATATCTCAAACTAGAAAGGATTAAAAGGGAGAAAATACTAAGATGAGAAATTAACATTTTTCTCTATGATGGTACAAATACACAAAAGGTCCTCTATAAGGGGATACATTATGGGGTCCTTATTAGGTGCATTGATAGAGAAGAGACTGCCATAGTCATGAAGTAATTAAATTCTAGAGCCTGTGAAACCCACCAATCAAGATTTGATCCTTCCCATCATATTTGATGTCTTTGATACTAATGGCACATGGTAACACGTGATTATACCAAATTCACCGACAAGTACCATTCCTACATGGTTCATTCCAATTTCATCCACTAACCCCTAGAGTCACTTCACATAGTCATGTGCTGCTAGCCATTTTCCATAAGGGGAATGGACATTGTAGTACCATATCCTCCTACTATGGCCAAACAATTCAAGTATATTCTCACATCAGCTGATGTCTTCTCCAAGTGGGATGGGGTCATACCCCTAAAAGAGGTTGGGGGAATGAATATTGGAAGCTTCATGAATGGAATCATAATCACCATATTTTTTGTCCCATATACAATATTGATTGAAAAAAACATCAATTTATATTCTGGGGAATTGGAGAAACTATATCATTAGTATGATATTAAGTCTGACATTCATCCTACTACCATTCAGTGGCTAACATAAAGATAGATGACTTCCACATAACCTCACTAATATACTCAAGAAGATAGTAGATATAGATCAGAAGTCTGTGCCGAACAAGATACTCTATTATTTATGGGATTACTAGACCCCAACCCAATCTGTCACTCAAGGAACCCCATAATCATTAGTATATGTGACAAATTCAGTCTTTCCCATTGAAGTTTGATTTACCCCACACTATGTTACCATCCGTGATAAACTATCCACGTATGATAAATCCCAGAAATGGATGGATAAATTAGAGATACTAAATGAAAATGCATGCATAACTTGCACCATTTATAGGATCACCAAAAATGGATTACCAGAGCCTTTAACAAAAGGATCACTTCCATCCTCTCCTAGAAGGATAGATGTTATTGGTTATTAGGAATCTGATGATAGTAGGAACGAAACCTCAAAATCTAGAGCCAAAATTGGAGGGACCTTATTAAATACACATGTTCTACTCTAATAGATCTCATACCTTGATCTTGATGGGAAGAAAACTCGTTACCGCTCCCACCAATGCAGGTTTCTTGAATTATTATTTTGTGTAACCGTAGGATACTTTATCCCAGCCACATTATGTTAAATTTTACAAATATCATCCCTAAAACATTAAATTAAACTATGTTTCTCCTATCATTACTGTATGACATTAAAATGATGGATACTTCGTCCTAGGTTCACGATGTTAAACTACACATGCGACATCATTTCTGATTCACCACATAGGAGCTAGGAAACTGTGGGAAAAAATAAAAACACCACCCTCTACGTATGTTTCATACCATCATATAGAGATCCCAGAAAAAACTATAAATTCATTGATTCTTACCACTATAGCATACATACTGAGGTC
Source organism: Viscum album (assembly GCA_963277665.1). Classification (NCBI taxonomy): domain Eukaryota; kingdom Viridiplantae; phylum Streptophyta; class Magnoliopsida; order Santalales; family Viscaceae; genus Viscum; species Viscum album. The sequence goes on along the minus strand of OY728166.1, from coordinate 986,201,616 downwards.
TAAACAACTTATGTTAGGCCCAACCATAAATTTCCCCCCATTCATAAGAAGATTTTATTATCATCCATTAGCTTCATGACCTACTATCAAGTCTATATTATGTCTCCCACTAGTCTACAAAAGTTTCCTCCCCATAGAAATCAGACCTTAGTCTTGATCACATGATGTTAAATTGAAACCTACATTTTCCATTTTGCAAGACAATAGACTATATAATATCATATTTCCCTTCTTTATGTTGTTAAACTGCATGGCACAATGGTTTTCTCACCTAAGAGGGAATCACCTTCAACATTGGTCATCTACCATGCCATATTCAAGAAATACATATGACTTAATTACTTCACATAAAGGATACATAGAAATGCCTTTGTGTTACATCTTGGTCTATCCACCCTAAAAAAATTACCCTCCTTGCATATGGGAGAGAATTGCATGTGGATATTTCCATATAGATCTATGCATGAATTGATTCTTTAAATATGTTATTTGTAGTGATTTTTGAACCCTTTTTCTGATACCCATCCATGAAATAAATTAAATATCCCCTCAAAATCATAGAAACTAAATCAATTTAGGGGATTCAAAGCAGGCCCTATCTATAGGGAAATTTCAAAAAAAAATCCTCTCCCTTTATAGGAGTTAGATCTCTACTTTGAAGTAACTCAAGAACTATGTATGTATTGATTTAGAATATCACATGATACATATTGATTCTTTGATTCAATGTTCTAGTCCAACCACTACAAATTAAAAGTTACATATCCTTCTTCTAGAAGATAATCCTTTTCCACCCCCATTTTCCCACACATAGAACACATCGTGTGCGATTAGGAGGTCTAGAAGGGGACTCCCTACATGACAAACTCATATCAATCCAAATCAAGGTTTTCAAGGTCCAAGTAGTAAGGCCTTAAAAGTAAAATTAATTATCCTTCCTTCATGACATTAAACTACATGGGTCTTCAAGAACTATATGTTTCATGATTCATGACACCATAGGATACATAGTGATGTTTGGATCCTTTAGTCTTAGGCCAAGTTGGAATATTTATTCTTCATGTTGGGATCCAAAGTCCTTACCTTATGAAATTAAACTACATGGTACCTCATGAACCACGTATGTCTTGATTCTCTTCTCTATGAGATATGTAGTGACATCTTGGCTCTGTACCCTACTCCCAGCCAGAAAGCAATAAATAAATATCCCCATCTCTTGAATGAAAACACAAATCCAAGTAGGAAATCACTAGTTTGGGTTCCTCATACAGGGACCCATCAATGAAACTGAAATAACTCCACTACATAAGAGTTGGATCTTTTTAGGTAATTTCACACTTTATGGCCAATCATGGTTCAGATGATTCTTATGTACCTAAACATAGTCCTCTCATTTGTCAAACTATATTCCCAGGGGAATTTTAGATTAACACAATCTTCCTACAACAATCATAAATGGAGGTTTACTGTCCTAAGGACACCATTATTTTAATATAAACAATATCTCCTAGATAGATCTCTATATGTTTTCCAAAAACAAGGCATGTCATCCAAAGGAAAATTCACCACCAAGAGAGGATTTCCCTATCTCTATATACCCCAAATGGATTCAAGGCCCTATATCATTTCTCCCAATCCAATAGTACCTAGGATCTTGGTTTAGACTCTACTACCTCCCAATGTACGAGTTATGATAGAACATCCTGGCATGATTAGCCTCCAGTTACTCATGGATTCTTTGGTACATCGTCCTAAACGTATGATGATTAACTTCATGGTCGATTTCCTAGTAGCATGACACTAAAATTAACAATATTTGGAACCATATGTGGATTGATTCCATCCATCATAGTGTATGTAGTGACACCCAAATGTTAATTCATGGTTACACAAGCAGTAGAAATTATAAATTTCCCCTCTCTATGCATAGGTCAGACCTACATGGGGAATCTTCCAAGAACTACATCTGTCCTAGTTACTATTATAGAAGGACATATAGTGACACATGGGACCCATATCTTGGGTACATCCATGAGGAAAAATTTATTATATTTTTCTTTTAATGGGTTAGACCTATATAGAAAGTTTCCAGACAAAAAAATAATTCATCCCCTATATTCATATGCATAAGATAGAGCTACGTAGAAAAGTCCAAATGAGCCTTGCCTCATTTATGAGATCATATTAAAAGAAAAGCATCCCAATCCAAGTACATGGGTCTGACCATCATAGGGATCCTCCTAGAATAATGAATATATTCATTCTCATTTTGATGAGATAAGTAGTGATGTCTAGGCCTAATATCTCCAACCTAGAAAAATCAAAAGGGGGTATTTCCTATGGTTGGGTTAGACCAGCGTAAGGTGAATGTATCTTCCTATTATTGGGAAATTTCAACATGAAATTACCCTTTCATGTTTAGTCACTCCCAATTCACAAACCATACTATATATTTGTAAAGGTTCAGTTCCCCATAAACCTCTATGGGCACTAGAAATAAATGGTCAGTGTCCTAAGGTAATATTTATTTAACTATGAATAATTTTCCTCAGTTGTCTCTGTGTAAGTTTCCAAAACAAATATCCAATAAACAGAAGGAAAATAACCCCTAGAAGAAAATTTTTCTACCTATGTATGAACCAAAAGAGTTTTACATCCCACATCATCACTAAGATTCAAAAAACCCATAGAATATAGTTAATAACCTTTCCCCCTTTAAGCCTGATGATGATAGAACATTCCTAGTCAAATTAACTTGAAAACGGAGAATCGTATATCCCTTGGTAAAATAAATGAAATATTAAGTTTTAAACCCTGAAAATTATAATCATATGACTTTAAAATGAACCACCAATGTACCAATTATATGATGTTAAACTAAACCATGGATCAACCCTCTTTTACACAAGCTAAATCCATGTGGGAGTGGTTTCTCATTTATGTACAAGATCAATGAAGATAAACTCATCCTTTTCGGAAATCATTCCCATTATAAACCACCATTAATGGTATTAAAAAATATTAATTTATATAAATTTATTTTCAATCAAAAATGGATGTTTGATGTCTTAGGAACACCTTTGTTAGACGAGGCCCAATAATCCCCAACTAAATCTGCATTAGTTTTCCAAAAAAATACTTTCAATCCATGGAAAATTAATCCCCATTAGAGGATTATTTACCTATGTACACCACCAACTACATCTTATTGGAAAACCAATCTTATGTAAACCCCTCACATACTTTACGAATATCATGTTTTTCATCTATAATTCACAATACCATGCTCATGAAAAATCCTTTATTCTTGTCGAAAAAATATTGGGACATCCTCTTCCAATTAACCCTATTGGGTTCCTTACCCCGTAACTTATCGTAAAAAATATTCAACCTAAAACATCAATTACATTAGTACCATTTTTAAGATTCTAAATTCCCATTAAAAGATACAAAAATAATTTTACTATGAAAGAAACCACTAAGGGATCCCTATGTAAAATTTTAGTATCATCTCAGTTTATATTTTTTTTAAAGAGCAAGCAACAAGGCTTCATATAACCATAGAAAAGAAACATGGGTTACAAAAGTCTAAAGCAGGGAATTTTACATTTATCTCCATAAAGGGTAGAGAGCAACTCACTAGGGGTATTGGAATGATAGGTGCAAGTGTCACCCGAGGCTCCCATGTTTGAAAGGAAATCAATAAGTTTATTGGATTCCCGGTAGACATGTGTAATAATATAATTCATTGAAGCAAGTATGTCGAGAAACTCAATCCATTTCGAAGTAAGTTTCCAAGACAAGTGAATTTGACCCATTCAAACCGATTGAACAACTTTGACAGAATCACTTTCAAACTAGATATTCATCCAATTTTTTCTTTGAGAAAATTCAACTGCTTTGATGAGAGCCATCATCTCTGCTTCAAGAGCCGTGGCCAGTCCACACATACCATGACCCCCATTCAGAAAGCCACCATCATGAATCCTGAAGAAAAAACCGTAACCAGCATGACCTGGATTACCTCTCGAGGCTCCATCCAAGTTTCATTTAATCCAGCATACAAAAGGAGGTAACCAAGAGAATTATATGGTTCCGAGAGGCCGAGGATAATTACCTTGCATGTTCAGTTTTTTCAGAACAGCGAAATCCCTAACTGAGTTGTGACAATTTTCAGCATGTGAAATATTTTCTTGTTGAGCCACCAACATAATTTGAGAGAGCAGCAACCCATTATTAATTCTAGAATTTGTGTGTCGGGCCTGATTTCTTCACTTCCATAGGACATGAATGACTTCGATGCATGCAACAAGGAAAAGAATATGCACCTTGTAACATCCCAGGTAAATAAAGAATAAATAATTTTCATATTTATAAATATTTACGAATTAAATATTAATTTTAATTAAAAGTGGTTTCTACTTTCGATAGCGTACTCGGTACACAACGATGGGTTTCTTTGAAAACTTACGTTGCACACAAGTAATAAAATAATATTATTTTAAATGATAGTTAACGAGTAGTCGATGTACTGGCGAGAATGGATAGAAATAACTAAAATATGATTATATATGTTTTTAATTGTTTTTACATTTACCCAATAAAAGATAAAGGCTTAAAATACGGAAAGAGTTCAATTTTAGGCATTTATACCCTAATTTTCACGAAAGGTCCACTTATCACCTTTTTAACGGAGAACCGTCATTAAATACAGTTTTGATCGATCTTATAAATTCTATTGGACCAAATATAACACTTCTTTAGAATCAGGACATCAAAATTTACTTTGTGTAAATTTTTGGTACCTTTCTGATAAAGTTCATTTTTTTAATGAAATGTGTAAAATGTTGTATTTTAATTCAAAACCTCTTTTTAATATAATTTATTTATATGATTAGATTATATTTTGAATTGTTTTTAAAGTGAAATTAGAAAATATTTTTACCATTAAATCCAATAGTGGTCGTTGGAATTAATTTCACTTTGAAATCGGACTTAAACTAGTGTCAATCTTTTGATACTTATTGTTTCATAAAAACACGCTATTTGCTCTGACAGCGGGAATTAATTATTAAATTAATTAATGTGACTTATATTTTTTTAATTTTGTAAAATAGACTTCATTTTTGAATTCGTAATATCAAATATAGCTTAGGGTGAATTTTTGGTAATTTTCTGAAAAACTTCAATTTTTGATGAATAGTGAAACCACTAAGTGGTACTTATAAAAACTGATTTTTCCGTTTAAATGAAATTTTGCCATCATTGTGTTTTGAATTTCAAAAATCCGACATACATGGTTGTCATTAAGAAGTAAAATGTGGTTCAATGAGATTATAATAATTTTTTGGTGAATAGTAACTTATTAAGTTCTTAATCGCGATTAGAGGTAATTAGTGTAATTTAAGGTAAAAATGATATTATAAGAATGTGAAAACACCATGACACTTGTCCTACACCTATTGGGTGAGTCATGGACGACCAAGACAAGCCATGGGCAAACTTGGGGACCCCATGGAGCCACTTTAGTTGGAAAATGACAATAATATATTTTTATTTAATGGTAAAATTAAATTGACACAAACATGAGTTGTTTTACTAAAACAATTTTTAAGTAGGGTTAAACAAGTCCAAATTTTGATTATAAATAGTCATTGTAAAGATAAATAGAATTACTACATTATAGTATTTTTTTTATAATTTTTAGACATTATATAAATTAAATTATTTATGACATAATAATGATGCAGCGATGACATCATTATTTGAAAATTTAAATAAAATGGAAAGATAATGTAAAATATATGAACTACACATGTCCAAAACCAATTGGATGAGTGGATTTAGAACCCTTATCACCTTATCCACGAATTATATCAATGTGGGACCTTTTAAAACCGAAACACATTTTCAAATAAAGTAATATTTCTTTACTTTCCAAAAGTGCCCCTCCTCTCCTCTTATAAAAGGCCCCCACCTCTACCTCATTTCACACACTCCTCAAGCCTTTGGCTCGGCCAACCCCTGCCCATTTACCCTCTCCACATCCATCTACTCATCCTAGAGGATTCCCTTTGGGCATAATCCTTTCAAAGTAAGCCTTTAGGCTCAAATCAAAAGGAGTTACACTTTTAAAGGTAATTCATTCTCTCTTGTTCATTTGTTTTATTTTGCTTCTCCAACCCCCTAAAATCTTTTTATTTACTTCTTTTGTAACAACACCAGTATCTTCAATATACTAGGATGTTGTTATAAGATTTATTGGAGCTACACTCTCACACAACTACATCAAATGGTTAAAGAACATACGGTTTCCGTGGATGGCGAAATTCTGCCTCCCGAAACGATGATTGTTCCATACTCATTTAACACCTTAAAAGGTGGCCATTATGATGTCACTATTTTTATATATGATATATGATATGTTTATTTTTTCTTTAAGCTTCTGTATTTTTCATTTTGGGCATACCTTTATGGTTTCCATTATGAGTAAACATGATATCTTCATTTAAGGAAGTGCGGACTACCGCCCCCTCAAAGTGATGTGATTCGTTAATGCCATATGTGGGATGTGTAAAGGATGGATTTAAAGTTATTATATATGATGTTATACTGGAATTATAATATAACTCTATATCATTATTATTTCTTTCCATTAAAGTATGAGATAGAAATGAAAGTAGCGTTCATGCGTACGTACGGCTTACCGTCTCCATGAATGGTGCATTTCATTTCTTATCCCCAAATGTAATGTACTATTAAAAGTACATGTATATAATGGATATATATAATAAATGATATATCTAAATGATGAATATAATTCTGGAATTAAAATATACATACCTCTCATTTAGTTTTAATTCCATTAATATGACAAAGAAATGAAAGTAGCATTCATGCGTACGTACGGCTTACCGTCTCCATGAAAGGTGCATTTCATTTCTTACCCCTAAATGATTATGTAATATTATAAATACATGTATATGCTGGATATATATGATACATATTATATCCAAATTGGGAATTTCATTCTGGATATAAAGAACCTTTGACCACACGAACAACATGTAATTGTAAGAAGTCCACTTTCGACTTAAGAACCAAATATTGAGAAAACAAACATTATTAACTTAAATGTTTACATAATGTTTATAACATGGCAATAAGTGATATAAAAGGAATAATGAACTTTAAAAAGGTTCTTAATCAAGTATAAATTAACTCAAGTTTATTATTCAGGACGTTAAAGAATGATCGAGTCAAGTCGGACCCGAGGTAAGGGACTTCGTCTCAATCTCCTTTCATTGAGGCATATTTCGTTTTATACACAACTTTCTTTTATATGGTGTATAAACCCCTTTGAATTTTACTTTTATACAAAAGGAATCTTTTTCTATGAAGCATTTTACAAAATGACAAAAAGGAATGTTTCTTTTAACGTACGCGGCGACAATGACCTTTTCCGCCGCCGCGAGTATTATTTGGTCTTTGGCTTTCTCAACAAGCCGTAATGTTTTTAGAATAAAATAAATACCATATACTCTTTTATGTATTTTGGTATTGAAAATGGTTTTGAAAAAGGATTCTATTATGTCAATATATTTATGATATATTGTGATTTAAATGTGGAAATGTTATCATTCCTTTATATTGGTTTTATGTTTTATGATTTTATACTGGTACTTGGACATTTTAACGGGTGGTTACGTTATAAACCATATGACGGTTGGTGCCGTGAATACCAGGACGGGTGGTTACGTTATAACCTCCAATGCATTGGGTATGGAAGTTGGCCGTATGGCTATTCCATTAAGTATGTATGGAAATTGGCCGTATGGCTATTACATTAAGTGATATGTGTGGAAGTCGACCGTATGGTTATTCCACTTAAGTATGTTTATGTCCCAAGTTAACTTTATATATGTTATGTGTTTTTTATGGGTTTTATGGTAATCCTTTGGTTACAAAAAGGTAAGTAATGATACTTTATTCAGTGAAGAGTTTTTACTACTTCATGAAGGTGAAGGTATTACTTTGATAGAGTATATATGGTTTACTTGATGTTTGAAAAACTAATAGTTTTCATTCTTTCTGTATCCCTTACTGAGATTTTTATGCTCACCCCAAGTTTTTTTTGAAATGTTTTCACAGGACTTAATGTGGAATAAGGTCCAGGATGGGATCAAGGGAATGTCATCCTATATAAAACATGGAACTAGACACGTTTCTTTTTAAGAGTTTTTTTTATTATGGAAACTTAGTAGAAGTGAATACTTTGTAATCTTTTGAGATGTAATAGTTATGTTCTAATTCTCTAAAACTCTAAACCTAAAAAGATCCTCAACGTGAATTATTCTTTTAATTCAATATTAAGTAAGGTTTAAGGCTGGGGCCTTATAGTTGGTATCAAAGGTCGGTTTAGACAACTTTAGGAGTTAGAAAAGTGTTAAATTATAATATGATTGAAATGATATAGCATTTACGGATTACCATGTTGCTTCGCCTAAGATATTTCTGTGTTCAGAATGGTTTTCCGCAGAGGAAACAAAGAAGCTATGTTGGGACGACATCAGGAGGAAGATAACCTTCCAAATCAGCAACCTGAGATGGTAGGAATCGGAACTGAACAGTTTGTTGCAGTGATGGCACAGTTGACTCAGGCTATAAATGGTGGTGGTATCCATGCACGAGATCAGCCAGATCAACCGCAGAGGAACATGTCAGTGGTGGAACATTTCATGAGGCAACATCCCCCATCATTCAGAGGATCATCTGACCCTGTGCAAGCTGAAGGGTGGATTAAATCACTGGAGAAGATTTTTGATGTCATGGGGTGTTCAGAACATCAAAAGGTTAGTCTTGCTGTTTACCGTTTTGAAGGTGAAGCTGATCAGTGGTGGTCGATGGTGAAAAATATAAGGGATAGTGATGATATTGAGGATCTTCACTGGGACGAATTCAAAGGTATGTTTCTTGAGAAATATTTTCCTAAGGTGGTTCATCTTAGGATGGAAAAACAGTTCCTAGAATTGAGGCAGGAGGATGATTCAGTGGCTGCTTATGAAGAAAGGTTCACTCGATTGGCAAGGTATGCTCCAAACTTCATACGAGATCTTGATAGTAAAATAAACCATTTTTACTCAGGGTTAAAGCCAAAGTATCGAAGGGCTTTAGCTTCTCGTGAGTTCAAAAGTTATGAAAAACATGTTCGATGTGCAGAGAAGGTGGAAATGGAGTTTGTCGATGATCAGGTGTTCTATGACAAACAACAGAATAAGAGGTCTAGTTGGCAGGAAAAGGGGACGAATTCATCAAAGAAGCAAGGAGGTAAGAAAACCAAATATCCATCCTGTGAGAAGTGTGGTAAAATGCATCCTGGAGAATGTTTATCCAAGTCTGGTAAGTGCTTTCGGTGTGGTAAGTCTGGTTATATTGCTCATAACTGTAAGGAAGATGATCAAGCAGGAAATGAAAAGCCAACGGTAAGATGTTTTAAGTGTAATGAAATGGGTCATTATGCAAACGAGTGTCCAACGAAGAACTCAACTGGGGGAATACAGCCAGACTACAAGCAGAAAGGGGTGGTGAAATCCTTTGCAACAACTTCAGAAGATGTTGGGCCATCGAATGAAGTGGTATCAGCTCCAGGGAGCTCAGTATGTTTCGAAGATTGACTTGAGGCCGGGGTACCATCAGTTGAAAGTAAAAGAAGCAGATGTTCCGAAGACTGCGTTCCGTACTAGATATGGCCATTTTGAATTTGTAGTTATGCCTTTTGGGTTAACCAATGCACCTGCTGTATTCATGTACCTTATGAATAAAATTTTCCATGAGTTCTTGGATAAGTTTGTGTTTGTGTTTTGAGGTTTGGGAAGAGGTTATGTGTGCCTTTTGATTCACAGTTGAAGAATGAGTTGTTATGTGAGGCTCATAGTTCCCCATTTTTAGTTCATCCTGGCAGAACTAAGATGTACAGAGATCTGCGGGAGTATTACTGGTGGGATGGAATGAAAAGAGACATTGCTGATTTTACTGTGAAGTGTTTGACATGTCAACAGGTTAAAGCAGAGCGGCAGTTACTGAAAGGGATGCTTCAGCCTTTACCAGTGCCAGAGTGGAAATGGGAGAATATATCCATGGACTTTGTTGTTGGATTACCGAAGACATCTCGAGGTAATAATGCAATCTGGGTTATTGTCTATCGCTTGACCAAATCTGCTCATTTCCTTGCTATACGAGATACTTTCTCTCTAGATCAACTTTCCCGTTTGTATCTTAAAGAAATGGTCAGGTTACATGGAGTTCCTCTCTCCATTGTATCGGATTGTGATCCCAGGTTTACTTCTAACTTTTGGAAAGGACTTCAGAAGTCGTTGGGTACTGAATTAATTTTTAGTACAGCTTTTAATCCTCAATCAGATGGGCAGTCAGAACGAACAATCCAGACATTAGAGGATATGCTACGAGCTTGTTCTATGGATTATCAGGGAAGTTGGGACCAACATCTTTCTTTGGTTGAATTTTCATATAATAACAGTTTTCATTCCAGTATACAGATGGCACCATTTCAGGCATTATATGGGAAGCGGTGTCAAACTCCAGCTTTCTGGGATGAAGTGGGTGAAAGGAAGTTGATGGGACCAGAATTGGTAGAAGAGATGGCAGAAAAAGTTCAGTTGATTCAGAAGCACATGAGAACAGCTCGGAGCAGGCATAAGAGTTATGCGGATAACCGGAGGAAGGATCTATCTTTCGAGGTAGGTGATCATGTTTTTCTCAAAGTCTCACCATGGAAAAGTGTGATGAGATTTGGTAAGAAAGGAAAGCTGAGACCAAGGTGTATTGGAACATATGAAATTCTGGAGAGAGTTGGATCAGTTGCATACCGAGTGGATTTACCTCCGAGTTTATCTCAGGTACACAATGTTTTTCATGTTTCAATGTTGAGTAAGTATATGCCAGATCCATCTCATGTTTTCAGTCCAGAGGTAGTTTAGTTGGAAGAGAACCTATCTTATGAAGAACAACCAGTCCAGATTCTTGACTACAGGGAGCAGGTGTTACGGAATAAGGTGATTCATCAGGTAAAGGTTTTGTGGAAAAACCATGTGATTGAAGAGGCAACGTGGGAATCTGAAAATGCTATGAGGGATAAATACCCCCACTTATTTTGATAAGTGAATAAAATTGCGAGGACGCAATTCCCAAAAGGGGGGAAGGATGTAACATCCCAGGTAAATAAAGAATAAAGAATTTTCATATTTATAAATATTTACGAATTAAATATTAATTTTAATTAAAAGGGGTTTCTACGTTCGATAGCGTACTCGGTACACAACGATGAGTTTCTTTGAAAACTTACGTTGCACACAAGTAATAAAATAATATTATTTTAAATGATAGTTAACGAGTAGCCGTTGTACTGGCGGGAATGGATAGAAATAACTAAAATATGATTATATATGTTTTTAAATGTTTTTACATTTACCCAATAAAAGATAAAGGCTTAAAATACGGAAAGAGTTCAATTTTAGGCATTTATACCCTAATTTTCACGAAAGGTCCACTTATCACCTTTTTAACGGAGAACCATCATTAAATATAGTTTTGATCGATCTTATAAATTCTATTGGACCAAATATAACTCTTCTTTAGAATCAGGACATTAAAATTTACTTTGTGTAAATTTTTGGTACCTTTCTGATAAAGTTCATTTTTTAATGAATAGTGTAAAATGTTGTATTTTAATTCAAAACCTCTTTTTAATCTAATTTATTTATATGATTAGATTATATTTTGAATTGTTTTTAAAGTGAAATTAGAAAATATATTTACCATTAAATCCAATAGTGGTCGTTGGAATTAATTTCACTTTGAAATCGGACTTAAACTAGTGTCAATCTTTTGATACTTATTGTTTCATAAAAACACGCTATTTGCTATGACAGCGAGAATTAATTATTAAATTAACTAATGTGACTTATATGTTTTGAATTTTGTAAAATAGACTTCATTTTCGAATTTGTAATATCAAATATAGCTTAGGGTGAATTTTTGGTAATTTTCTGAAAAACTTCAATTTTTGATGAATAGTGAAACCACTAAGTGGTACTTATAAAAACCGATTTTTCCGTTTAAATGAAATTTTGCCATCATTGTGTTTTGAATTTCAAAAATCCGACATACATGGTTGTCATTAAGAAGTAAAATGTGGTTCAATGAGATTATAATAATTTTTTGGTGAATAGTAACTTATTAAGTTCTTAATCGCGATTAGAGGTAATTAGTGTAATTTAAGGTAAAAATGATATTATAAGAATGTGAAAACACCATGACACTTGTCCTACACCTATTGGGTGAGTCATGGACGACCAATAAAAGCCATGGGCCAACTTGGGGACCCCATGGAGCCACTTTAGTTGGAAAATGACAATAATATATTTTTATTTAATGTTAAAATTAAATTGACACAAACATGAGTTGTTTTACTAAAACAATTTTTATGTAGGGTTAAACAAGTCCAAATTTTGATTATAAATAGTCATTGGAAAGATAAAAAGATTTACTACATCATAGAATTTTTTTATAATTTTTAGACATTATATAAATTAAATTATTTATGACATAATAATGATGCAGCGATGACATCATTATTTGACAATTTAAATAAAATGGAAAGATAATGTAAAATCTATGAACTACACATGTAAAAAACCAATTGGATGAGTGGATTTATAACCCTTATCACCTTATCCAAGAATTATATCAATTTGGGACCTTTTAAAACCGAAACACATTTTCAAATAAAGTAATATTTCTTTACTTTCCAAAAGTGCCCCTCCTCTCCTCTTATAAAAGGCCCCCACCTCTACCTCATTTCACACACTCCTCAAGCCTTTGGCTCGGACAAACCCTGCCCATTTAACCTCTCCACATCCCTCTCCTCATCCTAGAGGATTCACTTTGGGCATAATCCTTTCAAAGGAAGCCTTTAGTCTCAAATCAAAAGGAGTTACACTTTTAAAGGTAATTCATTCTCTCTTGTTCATTTGTTTTATTTTGCTTCTCCAACCCCCTAAACTCTTTTTATTTACTTCTTTTGTAACAACAACAGTATCTTCAATATACTAGGATGTTTTTATAAGATTTATTCGAGATAAAATCTCACAAAACTACATCAAATGGTTAAAGAACATACGGTTTCCGTGGATGGCGAAATTCTGCCTCCCGAAACGATGATTGTTCAATACTCATTTAACACCTTCAAAGGTGGCCATTATGATGTCACTATTTTTATATATGATATATAATATGTTTATTTTTTCTTTAAGCTTCTGTATTTTTCATTTTGGGCATACCTTTATGGTTTCCATTATGAGTAAACACGATATCTTCATTTAAGGAAGTGCGGACTACCGCCCCCTCAAAGTGATGTGATTCGTTAATGCCATATGTGGGACGTGTAAAGGATGGATTTAAAGTTATTATATATGATGTTATACTGGAATTATAATATACCTCTATATCATTATTATTTCTTTCCATTAAAGTATGATATAGAAATGAAAGTAGCGTTCATGCGTACGTACGGCTTACCGTCTCCATGAACAGTGCATTTCATTTCTTATCCCCAAATGTAATGTACTATTAAAAGTACATGTATATAATGGATATATATAATAAATGATATATCTAAATGATGAATATAATTCTGGAATTAAAATATACATACCTCTCATTTAGTTTTAATTCCATTAATATGAAAAAGAAATGAAAGTAGCGTTCATGCGTACGTACGGCTTACCGTCTCCATGAACGGTGCATTTCATTTCTTACCCCTAAATGATTATGTAATATTATAAATACGTGTATATTCTGGATATATATGATACATATTATATCCAAATCGGGAATTTCATTCTGGATATAAAGAACCTTTGACCACGCGAACAACATGTAATTGTAAGAAGTCTACTTTCGACTTAAGAACCAAATATTGAGAAAACAAACATTATTAAATTAAATGGTTACATAATGTTTATAACATGGCAATAAGTGATATAAAAGGAATAATTAACTTTAAAAAGGTTCTTAATCAAGTATAAATTAACTAAAGTTTATTATTCAGGACGTTAAAGAATGATCGAGTCAAGTCGGACCCGAGGTAAGGGACTTCGTCTCAATCTCCTTTTATTGAGGCATATTTCGTTTTATACACAACTTTCTTTTATATGGTGTATAAACCCCTTTGACTTTTACTTTTATACAAAAGGAATATTTTTCTATGAAGTGTTTTACAAAACGACAAAAAGGAATGTTTCTTTTAACGTACGCGGCGACAACGACCTTTTCCGCCGCCGCGAGTATTATTTGGTCTTTGGCTTTCTCAACAAGCCGTAATGTTTTTAGAATAAAATAAATACCATATACTCTTTTATATATTTTGGTATTGAAAATGGTTTTGAAAAAGGATTCTATTATGTCAATATATTTATGATATATTGTGATTGAAATGTGGAAATGTTATCATTCCTTTATATTGGTTTTATGTTTTATGATTTTATACTGGTACTTGGACATTTTAACGGGTGGTTACGTTATAAACCATATGACGGGTGGTGCCGTGAATACCAGGACGGGTGGTTACGTTATAACCTTCAATGCATTGGGTATGGAAGTCGGCCGTATGGCTATTCCATTAAGTATGTATGGAAATTGGCCATATGGCTATTACATTAAGTGATATGTGTGGAAGTCGACCGTATGGTTATTCCACTTAAGTATGTTTATGTCCCAAGTTACCTTTATATATGTTATGTGTTTTTTATGGGTTTTATGGTAATCCTTTGGTTACAAAAAGGTAAGTAATGATACTTTATTCAGTGAAGAGTTTTTACTACTTCATGAAGGTGAAGGTATTACTTTGATAGAGTATATATGGTTTACTTGATGTTTGAAAAACTAACAGTTTTCATTCTTTCTGTATCCCTTACTGAGATTTTTATGCTCACCCCAAGTTTTTTTTTGAAATGTTTTCACAGGACTTAATGTGGAATAAGGTCCAGGATGGGATCAAGGGAATGCAATACTATATAAAACATGGAACTAGACACGTTTCTTTTTAAGAGTTTTTTTTTATTATGGAAACTTAGTAGAAGTGACTACTTTGTAATCTTTTGAGATGTAATAGTTATGTTCTAATTCTCTAAAACTCTAAACCTGAAAAGATCCTCAACGTGAATTATTCTTTTAATTCAATATTAAGTAAGGTTTAAGGCCGAGGCCTTATACACCTGTTTGGATAATTGAATATCTGGGAGTAGCAGCATAAGATCCTCAATGTTGTTCACATGCGGTGGATTAATCTCAAACCAGGTAAAAACCATGTTCCAGGGAGAATATATTGTTTTAAATGACAAGAAAAAGTGATTAACATCATCACGGTGCTGATGTCAGAGGTTTCATCTGGAGTAGAGGGAGATCCCAACCCGCTGCAGATTAGTGTCCACTGGATGTTTATTGAGATGGAGGCACCAGAGGAGAGTGGCTCGAGATGTAAGCAGCCATTTTTTATTGTAGTTTACAGCTCCATTACCGTTACCTTGAAGGAGATTATTATAGAATCATTTGGAGTTCATAATTCCATTAGAGCTCGGTTCCCAAATAATAATGTCGTCTGCATCCAAAAAGTCATAGGAGGAGACAATGTTCTCAATCTGATATGGAAGTTGATGATACTGCTCAAGATGGTCTATAATAGTGACATTGTGATTTTTAGGTAGTTCCTGAATCTCAACACTATCAGTCAGTGGAGAACTAGTCTAGTTATCTCTCCAGAATTGGAGGGAGGAGTTCCTACTGACCAACCATTGAGACTGCATTTTAACCATCTGGAATGTTTTTTTGAGACCTGGAAAAACCTAGGATTTTATGTAATTAATATTTCCTGTAATCATCCTTCTTATAAGTTTAGATCTGAGGAAATTTAGGGACTCAGATTTATCATTGATGAGATGCCAAATTAAATCATCTTGAAGAGATTGTTCGAAGAGCATAATTTTTTAATTCCGAGGACTCCCATGCTCTGTGGCAAGCAACAAGTCTTCCATGTAGCTGTTAAAATTTTCCTTTCAAGAATACTTCCACTCCACACAAAGTTCCTCATGATTGTGTTAACAGTTTTAAGGGTGGAGACCGGCCAGGAGTACACCACGAAGGAGTAAACAAGCTTAGAGACAATCACGTGCTTAACCATGAAGATTCTCCCTGCCATTGAGAGTGTCTTACCCTTGCAGGTGGAGAGAGTTATTCTAACTTTTCCGACAATGTCAGTAAAATAATAGGTCTTGGGTTTTCCAAGAAATATTGGAACTCCAAGGTAAATGAAGGAAGGGACCCCTCCCTTAGGACCAGCTCATGAACCATGCTTTGCTTCCTTGAGGCTGAGATGTTATTCCCAAAGAAAATGAACGAATTTCCCCAAATTATTTCTTAACCAGAAGCTTTTTCATAGTGAAGAAGAGTTATCTTGATATTTTTAAGGTTCCTTATGCCCCCTTGGGTAAATAGAATGATATCGTCAGCAAAAAGGATATGTGAGGGGGGCAGAAATACCTCATGCAACATATATTGTTTTGATCTCTCCTTTGTTAAATCGATCAAGGATAAGATGAATGAGATAATCCTCAACAATTGAAAAAATAATATCGGACAAAGGGTCCCATTACCTCAATCCTCTAGAACATTTAATGTAACCTTATAGAGCCCCATTAATCAAAATAGAAATATGGGTAGAACTGATCAGAGCATGAACCCAATGAATGAATCTACTTTGGAAGCCAAACTCATGCAGAATTTGTCCAATGAATCCCCAGTAAATGGTGTCAAAGGCCTTATTAATATCAAGATATAGAGCAATGTTTCCACCCCGTGTGGTATTTTGAAGGAGATTAATACATTCATAGGAATTTATAAGGAAAACTTGAATTCTCCTTCCTTTGATATAACCAAACTGGTTTCATGAGACAATTCTCTCAGAAATAGAAGCAAGGCGAATAACAAGGATTTTGGTGATGATATTGTGGATAGTATTAATGAGAGAAACAGGATGGAACTGACCAATATCACTTGCATTCTCAAACTTAGGAATTAATGCAATGAACTGAGCATTAAAGCCTTGAGTGTAAGATCCTTCTGTGAAGAAATGTCTAACCATTCTATAGACATATTCTGGTATGAACTTCCAATAGAATTGGAAGAAATAATTAGTGAAACCATTCGACCCTAGTGATATTTTTTTTAAGACCAAAAACTGCTTCCCTGATTTCAATATCTATGGGAGTTGAGATAAGAGAAGTGTTTTCAGTATCAGTGACCAGCTTTGGGATAATTCCATCAATCAAAGCTTCATTTCTTGTGGGGCCGTTGAAAAGATTAAAATAGAAGGAGACAATGTGATTTGAGAGACTCCGTCTATCATCAATTATAGAGTCTCTATACTTCAGAAGAGATAGAGGCATGTTAACTATTTTATCTCATTGAAGTGCATTAAAATATTTGGTATTCCTGTCACCATCAGTAAGCCACTTGACTTTGAACAAATCTCTCTAAATGTTTTCCCTAAGCATAATGAGTTTATAGAGCTTAGGGGAAACTTTATTTCCCCGGTCATCATTTACAGGGAAGTTGTTGAGAGTAATTGATTCTTGAAAACCAATGTACCCTTTCTAGATAGTCATCCCACATAGCATTGTGTTATGTGGGAGGAACCCTGCCCCTCGTAGAAAATCTCTACACGGGAGGAACCCGTACCCATGTAGCAACATACAAAATGGGTGAAACATGGTCCTATATAGCAATATTCTATGTACGTAGAACCTATGTTCACATAGAATAATGCTACGTGGACCATACACTCACCCACATTGCACCATGTTATGCATAGGGAACCTCATCCCGCATAACAACCTAATACATGGAATGCATAATCGTAGGTAAATCATGAACCACCCCATTCAAGGCTTAATGCTAGGTATCATGCTTACATTTCCCTTTGATAGGGAATGATCTCCTCCCCCAAAAACAATTTTAGGGCACTTTTCCTGAGGTAATCCCCTAGCCTTTCTTGTGGGATTTGTCACTTTTTCACTTATTTTTTTTCACCTGGGGAATATCCGGATAGATCATTAAATATTACTATCCAGGATATCAAACAAACAAAGAGGATATAGGCACATTAAATTCCCTCTCCCTCTTTCATTGGTCTCCATCACCATTAATCGGTTGATAGAGTGGGTCATGTGATCTTTGTATCTACTTATTTCTCTTGTTTCTCACACCGATCATGAGTCCATTAGGCTTAAAGGTTTGTAGTGATTATGATACCCACAAAGTCCCAAGCCTCAAATTGATCTCCCATATGGTATAATCCCCAATCATATCCCCTCAAATGGGCCACCTATATGGTGTTATCCCCTATCATGTCTGTTCAAATGGGTCTTCTCCAAAGATGTAATCACCAAATTCAATCCAACATGATAGGTTCCATGCATATGTACCAATCATAAACCTATTTGGATGGGCATCCTCTAAGGTATAATCCCAGGGTCGTACTAAACTATGTGGGATTTGATTCCCAACTAACTGGGCTACGTAGGAAGCATCCCTGAGGTCCAAACCTAGCATCCACAATTATCTACTCCGGACTATTTCCTCAATAATATAATGTCTTTATCTAGGATACTACATATCTTTTGGGCCCCTTGGGCCACATCATCATAAGTCCCACACAATCTTTGACCGGGAACCTCACACCTGGACATCCAGACTACATGATATTAAACACTTGGTTGGGTCCTTGCCACACATCCTTAAAAGATGATGTGTTTGGTTAATTGGAACTGAACTATGTGGGTTCTTATTACTCTCATGAGATTACATAGGAATCCCATATCATGAGTCATTTCCCAATATTAGAAAAATTCCCATCCCCTCTGGATACCTGTAAGATCAAGATAGTCGCACCGCACAACTTAAAAAAAGTGGCATCCTAATGAAAGATTTAAGAATATCTGGCATGTCCATAAAAGGGAACCATTTGAGTAAATCCTTTGATACATATAGATCCTTCAATTGATTGATAACTTCATATAAATATAGAAGCTTTTTAGCCAATACATAGTCATAATGGATCGTTTCCCTAGGGTAATACATGTATGTATATATGGTAATGAACCAAGGATTCATGAACATATATTAAATCTATAAGAATGTCCTAGAATAGGAAATAGTTTCCCACTAAAATTGTGTAATGATTTTAATATCACATCATCTAGACCAATTTCTATTCTTAAGTGTATTGTTTTTTGTTCACTAATAAGTGCTTACCTTTGTAACGTAGGTTCATGATTCATGGATGTGAGGGTTGTTGGGAATTATTGCATCCATGAACAATCCTATTATAGACCATTCAAATATGTTGTACCCAACATCAGTAATTGCAGAAACTTTATCCTCTTGTATTCAACTAACTCTGGGGAAATTGGTTCTTTGTAGGAAAAAAGCGAAAAAACTGGTGTAAAATACTTAACTACGGAACCTCCTTCAAAAGATAAAAATGATATACCACCCAGTCCTTGTTAGACCATTACATTCCTCACATAAACCCATATTTGTTAGAAAAATATGTTATTGAGAACATTATATGGGTGTCATACAATTAGGTTTTTCAACCTCGGTTAAAATATATACATAATGTGTTCCACATTTCATATCTTTGAATGTATCTCTGCGACCCATCTCATGATCTGATATGGTAGGACCTTTTTGGGGAACTAGATACATCCCTGGATGAGAATATAGAATAAATCATTTATACTAAGATTCTAATTATTCAATGCATGTATTAACCTTTGGTTCACTTGATATGGAATCATTGTTTTGAATCACATGATACATAGGAGTGTGATGCCCTAATGAGAGAGTAGTGGACTCATCTCATTGATATCGAACGTTTAAGAAAGGATTTCTGGGGACATAATTTTGTTTTCATGGGAGAGGTTTTATCATCACATTACATTATTTCAGGTAATTCCTGACCGTTATATTGATCAAACATGGTTTGGGTATCTGTTTAGGTTGTTTTCTGAGACTTTGGGAGAAAATTTAATATTTTTTATGTTATTCCTAATTGGTACAATGCTCTGAAAAAACATGTGGTTCTGAAAAAAAAAACCATGTGTCTTCTCTTGAGGCACTGAATAGTAGAACATGGTTAGATACAAATATTCAACATTCTCTCAAATCATGCACCTTGGATCGATGTGAGTATGTAAGGCTAGCATATGATTTATAAACAATGCACCCAAACCATGCACCCTTCTCCAAAAGATTAGATAGGTGAGTAAAACTAGAGTATGTTTTGTGAAATAATATGGCCAAAACACGCACTCATTGTATAATCCATATAATGGAACAATGTGAAGATCATTTTTAGTAATAACCATGAAACCTATCCAAGTATTCTATTAAATGGAGTTTCTAGTCCCTTGAATATTGCAATTAAAATACCAATCACTACAATTTAAATTATAAATACATCATCATGAATCCTAATACAATTTAATGTATTTTAGATTCTCTATAGGGAGGATTTATTCTCTTCCAATTCATATACTTTTTATCAATTTTTTAGTGGATTCCATTGATCTATCTAGATCAACTATAACATCCTGGTTTTGGAATCCTCTTTCCTCTCATCCCTCCCCTTTTGAGAGTGATGGATACTAATGCTATTTATGGATCTATGTATTTATTTGATGGAATTTGATTCATAAGGTTCCCCTCCTATATTTTTAATCATTAGCTTCCCATTATTGGATCTAATTTTGTGTGACTGATTAACAATGTGATTAATGGTAGGTGGTTCGACATAGATTTTTATACACAAGAATTCTTGATTTTTTTTATTTCTTTTAAAATATAATTCTAATTTATTTCCATGATTTGATATTGATATAATTATTTATTTGGAAAAGGAATGATGTTTGAAATAAAAAATAGTTTTCAATTGTTTTCATTAATTGTGTGAATATTGAGAAGATATGGATTAAAATGATAATGTATTTGATTATGATTGTCAAGAAAACACGACTTCATTGAACCAAACTTTTTAATGGAATGAACTTGATCAAACCTATGATTTGGTTTCAAAATAGAAATTATATTTTGAAACACTAAATAGGTCATTTGATGAGTGAATAATGATTTTAATTTAAATGATTTGACCTGATTGATAGATTTATTGATTGAAATTACTTTTTAGATGGGGTAGTTACTAAGTAATTTTGAAAAGAATGTTAGGCCACTAACTCCATAGTAGTTGATTGATAAAGATAAATATTAGTAACTGAAGTTATTTATGGTTTCTCAATGGGGGTATTGATTGACTATTTCACAATGGTATGAGACTTATGGTTGTGTGAACATATAATTGTCAATGATTATTGACTATGTATTGTGAGGATCAGATAGAAAAGAACTAACCAATCTTATGAAATATGTGCATGTTTCTTTGTTGAATTGATTATTACATGAATTTATTTTATGGAACTGATTAATCCATTTACCTTCTGTTTTATCCAATTTTTCATTTGTACATGTTTCCATATATTTTCCCCCTTGTAGTTATTAATTATATTTTTCAATGGAAATGTAAAACTAATATTGCATGAATTATTGTTTTTTAAATTAAAGAATTCATGGGTTAATTGATATGGAATTTTTATTGAAAATTTATGGGAGTCCTGATTGAATTTTTTTATAAAACCCTACCATTTTCTTTCAATTGTTTTCAGATTTTTGTAATCCATGTTCTAGAAAAGGGAAAGATCCACTTATAGGTGGTGGTTTTTTCTAATTTACAGGATTTTGGGTTATTGTAGATACTATTGAATTTATGATCCACTCGTTCCGTATATATTTTTGTATCTTTTATTGATTGAATTTATTTTTTATAAAGTAATATTTTTTTCATTGGGGTCACATCTATTTACTTTGGGAACTTTTTTCCTTGAGGAGTTTCTAGAATAAAAATAGTTTACTGTTTGATACTTCGTTACTATATTTTCAACATTCAGTCAAGGGAGAAATTATTCTATCCTCCTTCATGATGATACTAAATAGTTTGTTTTAAAAACATGGGGATTTTTATTTCACTTTCTATCATGTCAATTCTAGACCAGGTACAATGTACTAGGTTATTTATATTAGTTTTTGGCACTCAAGGTCTCTGCTTTCTCCCATTCTAGGTATAACCAGCTAACTAAACTTAGTTATTAGGCTCTCCTATGCATAAAATAGGTTTTCCCTAGACATAGGCCATTGTTTTTATTCATTTTACATGTGATTTATTTTGTGTTCAAGTCGGCCTTTTCACGTGGAGAACTAATTAAAATGAAATTATTTATTTGAGCATTGCCTTAGTAAAATAACATAGTTTACCTATTTTACCCATGTGGATGGCGTTTTGGTGATGAATTTCATGGTCATGGATTTGACCACTAGATATAAAAATTAATTTTAATAAATTACTATGAAGAAAATTATGCAATGGTTTGGGAATTTTTCTTCGATAACCATATGTGGGTAAGAATTATTTTAATAAATTATTGTGAAATTGAATTTCAAAATAATTTATTATCTATAAATTGATCATAAAAACATGATATTTTTTTTAAATAATGTTATGGATATTTTGATATTAGAAAATTTCATGGTTAGTTAATTTTCACATTTTCGAATTATAATATGATTTTGGTAAATCAATTTATAAATTTAATTGTTACCCAATGTCTTGTAAATCTAGAAGGACTAATTAGTTTGAATTAATGTTTTATAAAATGGATTGGTTTTTCAAGATGGGATTTTTTTTGTAATTAGACAAGAATATTAAAATGTTATATGGTGATTAGAGATATTAATGTAATAGAGAGTTTGAATAATTGAATAAGAATTTATGTTTTCAACTATTTCCTTGAAATAATTATGTGTAACCTTAATTGAAAATTTTTTCATGATAAACTAATTATTTGATAATTGATTAATTTTGATATTATGATGCATTTTCATTATATTGGAGGTTTCCATGGAGTCCATGTAGATCTATAGTTGTTTGTATTACAATTATTGAGACTTGGATTGATCTATGTTACTAAATTGAATTACATAGTGTGATGACACCCTCTGATTTATAGAGTTATAATTATATGAATTTCCTTAACAAATCCATTAGTTACTTATTATATTCCTTATCTCTAATTATTTGGGGTTCTTACCTTAGAGATTTAATTAATTTTTAATTAATCTATTTCAATTGATTAGTGTATTGGATCCATTCATGGCATCATTGTTAATGTTTCATGATGAGATCCTCAAATTTTGATTCATTAATTTTTTATGGAATGACTCAGATGAAAGATAATGATTCCAATTATCTAATTCTTATAAATGTCAAGTATTTTTACTTGAGTTCAGAATGGTAGATCAGATCAATGGAACTCCATGGGTCACCCCATTTTATTCTTAATGGATTTTATTTGAAGGAGATGTCTAGTTTGGGCACATAGATTACATTGATTTGATGTTAATGTGGATGTGTTGGTGGTAAAACCTTAAACTAGATGATCTTTATTTTACATCATGGATGGAGATACACTGAAGTTATCCAAAGTGGGTAAGTCCAACCTTCGGTATCAATATGGTACCAGGATCATTGCTTGTTTTTTTATTTACTTAACATCTATTTACCCTGTTATTTTATAATTTTTTTCGTAAAAATATTACAAGGAATAGTTATATAGAGTAGTTATTTTAGGGATGTCTTTAGTGGTCACCTATGAGGTTATAATCACACACAACATGAGTCTCCATATTACTTGGGTACCTGAGTAGTATAAAATCTATTTTTAGATACTGGTTTATAGAATGGACTAACATTGATTAATGTTGTCTTGGCATGATAGGATGGAGTGTGGAAGATAAGATTTGGAACACTTTGGATAATATTGGGATGTTTTCATCGTTTCTATAAAAAATTTATGTAATTTTTATTTCTCCTATTATATTATCCAAAATGGATATTATCATTCTAATATTGAATATAAATTATTCTGATATCATTTTGATACTATAGATACTATTGGGATTTTCCCTAACATTTATGAAATGGTTATTTAAACTAATTATATGTTTTCATGGTTATTTTTATGTTATTTCAAGATTAAAAGAGGTTGTAGTCTCCCCAATTTATCACCATATACCCATTATGCTAGTAATAATCCTTTAGAATATGAGTTTTTATGCATGTGGCTACATTGTGAACCAAAATAGAGCATTGGACAAATAAATTCTAGGTTAGGGAACTACACATTGATCCAACTATGCACTGTTTTATATAATTCAGCTACAACTTTTCCTAATAATCTTTGAAACTAATTTTGAAACATTTATCACAAAAAATTAATTTCCAAATTATATTTTAGACATTTTCATTTTCATCAAACACTATGATGTACCAAAACATGGAGCCCATCATTTCAAATCTTAGTTGATTTCTAGGAAATTTCAATCCATGGAAACAGGTCCCCTAGACACATTAATAAATTATGATAAAGACCACAAATAATTAACCATGGTGTCGTATTCTATATTTTTATTCACAAAATACTATTTAAAAAAAATATTATTTAACATACACTCTACAAATAAAAATCATACCCCACATCCTTGTATTTGAAAATTACTAAATTCAAATAGTTACATGCATGACGCTATAGTATCCTTCATGGAGGGTTCTAAATTTTACATTTCCAATATGAAAAATTTTAATTCAAAATACTCACTAAAATACTATCTTCCAAAACCGTCACTATGATTAATTAATATGCAGTTTTTATAACATCACCACCACAAAATTGATCTTTCCTCCTTATGCCATGATATACTAAAATTATAGGGTAAGGTTTAGATTCATTATTTTCCTATTTTATAATAATTCATTTTTTATTCATGGTTATGACATGGCGATTTCATTGTCACACAAAATACCATAAAACTTTACTCACTATCCTTTAATAATCTTCCATGTAATTTCAATTATTACATAACCATATAACGATACTCACCTCAAAGGAATCATTAGGAAGAAATTGATTTTTAACATGATTTATGTGTTGAAAATAGGCAATACATAGCAATGCCATCAACACTATGTCTTCACCAATTTTTATCGTATTCCACACAAGGATAAAAAATATTCATAAAAATATAAACAACATTAAGAAAAATTATTGGTCTTAATAAAGTGAATGATTAATGAATCGTTTATTACACTATATGATAATTTATGTTGAAACCAATGGATTTTGGATATAATATGATGATTTTAAGTGATGGCGTGATAAAGGTTAGTCAATAAATCAAAAGATTGAAATTATTCTGAAAATTCTATCTAAAGTAGTATTAGTTTTGTTTATTGATATTGTGTCGTGGAAACCCTTTTGAAAACACTTGGAATTGAGGTTAGATAATTTCATGAGGTTTGGGAGAAATTTTAGAGTTTTTTTCTTTATATTGGATATCTCATTATTGTATTCTATAATTCCATACCAATAACAATGTCACCACACAGGAGAGACACTGTGAATTACTAGTGCTTTTATTTTTATTTATAATTATTGTTAATTACTTGGAGAATTATTATCATGATATATATTTTTATTCATTTGTGTAAAAATAATTGTTATAGGAATAACATTATAGGTATCACATTATATAAGGGTTGACCCTGATATAATAATTAAAAGTAAGATTAAAGGTCTCTAATTCACAATGTAACATGGGGGACATGAAAATGTTTCGATTTATTTGTAATATGATTTTTGTGTTATTATACGTGGATTATGTCAGTGTCCCTCTATAATGATGTTTCATAAGGGATTTTGACACCATTTATTTCATTTTTTCAGCCATGAATCTTATATAATTTAATAATTGCAATGTTAAAATAATGATGAGGCTATTATAGTACTGATTCAAAATGATTATCCAGGTTTCGTTACATATATATGTTAGTAATTCATAAGAAATATGAAATTATTTAGTTGAAAATTGATTTAAAGGTTTATTTTGAAAGAATATTAATATTATAATAATGATAGATTTGAAATCATTTTCAAGGGTAATTTTTGATACTCTATTTAGTGATTAGTCATACTATTCTCTATAAATGCATGAAGGAGATAAGTTAGGAATAAGAGAAAGATATAGAAGGGAATTATTATAATTATATGTATATATATTATGTGGGATATATAGGCATTCATATCAGTAGATGATAATAGAGAATTAACATTATAATTGAGGTGGTGCTGATAGCTATACAACTATTGGGGTACTTTTCATTATTGTTTTGTGGAAGAAAAAATAATCTCTTAATGAGAACTATGTATTAAATATCATGTAAGGAGTGTGTTTTATACCATTATAATGATTTTAAAGTTAAAGGGTTTTTTATTTTTATAAATTTTTTGTAATGAGAATTAATACACATATTTAATTTTTGAACATCAAAATATCCCAATTGTATGCTCACTGAACATAACCCAATATGGGTGACCCTAAACAATATTTTTTCTCAATATTATATGATTTATCACTTTTTTATTTCATTCTAAGGGTGTAATACTATTTTTAATATCTAAGAGACAATATCATTAGATAGATTGTTTGAAATTCAGATATTCTAATCCCCCTAAAGGGTTTATTTCTTATATTTGGCTATAAAAATAATTACCTTTGGGATTTAGAAGTATTTTTTTCACATTATGGATATATTTTCTCAAAAATAATGATCAGATATATTTAAATGAAATTATATTTTGTTTTTATGAATTTATATTCTTGATGGAAATAATTTATTATATTATCCACTACAATATGGAGTGTAATTTTCATTATAATTCATTTTTTATTTGTATAATTTCTATAATAGAAAATGAGATTATATACGATGAATGGTATTATGGAATATAATTGAAAGGAAGGAAAATAATTTATTAAAACTAATTATATTCAGATTAATATCACATGTGTTTTCTTTTGAATGATCTACATATAGTGATAATGAAAACAAGTATATTGAAGTTTAAATTTAAATTATCTAGTTGATGATTGATTTAGCTCATGGAGATACAAATTATGTGAGTAACTATCCCTCATAAATAGATGATGAATTAGATTAATATGAATTTAAATTTATGACTCAATTGGATATAACTGAAAGTTAAATGGATATACTGAAAGAGTCAAAAATTATTTTATAAAAAAATGCACATGTCTTGGTCAAATTATAGAATAATAATTTCATGAACACTAATATTATAGAAACAAAATATATATATTACTAATTTCAGGAAATGTAACTATTTGAATACTTACAATATCATTTTAGGATATAATATAATATAAAAGATACATTTTCTTATCATAAATGTACTTATATGGGATACTCCATCATGTTTTGTTTATTGAATAAAAAAGGTTTAAAATATCTTAATATGAGGGGGAGTGATTCAATGCTAGTATAACAACCCAAAATTTTGTAAATGGAATTTTTCAATTCTTATAATTATGTTACATATTATAAAAAACATACATAGAATAGAGATCTAAAAAAACAATAATACCATAAATGAAGAATGAAATAAGTGATATTCATAGAAATTACAGAACCTATACCGATGGAATAGTAACATGACCCATAGAATAGTAACTTGACTATTAGGAATAGTAAACAACACAATAGAATAGTAACCTAACCTATAAAAGTATAAATAAAATTTTGGAATCCTTTAAATGAAAATACGATATAATTATATCATAGTTTAAGTAAATATTTTTTTGAAAATGATAAATTAAGTGGTGGTATTTTTAAAAAAAATAAATGGATATTTAAAATTTTATAATTAATATAAATATTGAAAAAAAGTTATTTTCCTAAAATATATTCATAAATTAATATTTTTTTCTTATGATTATAAAATAATTTTATGGAATTTTAATTAATTTTTCAAAGTGTCATAAAATTAGTCACAATATTAAAATAGTTAATTTTTACATAAATGATAGATTTTATTAAAAATTGAATTTATCATATTTTGAAAATTATTTTTAGAAAATGGAGTCATTTTTGGATTTCTTCACATCAAAACATTATTAGGGTTATTTTTTGGGATTTTTCAAAAATAGATTAATTTTTGGTGAATAGTGAAATATCATATTTTATTATATATGTTAAATACATGAATTTTTTAATTAATGGATGATATATTGATTATATAGGAACCATAATCTCTAACTATCCTTAAATATTTACTATATTTAGGGATAAGGTTCAAAACTATTGTTAGCCATGAGCAAAAATAATAAAATAATGAAAGTAATAATAAAAAATAACCCTCTCCTCCCATGTAAATACCACCTCTTCTCCTCATACCTTAAAA
The DNA here is from genome assembly GCA_963277665.1 of Viscum album. Classification (NCBI taxonomy): domain Eukaryota; kingdom Viridiplantae; phylum Streptophyta; class Magnoliopsida; order Santalales; family Viscaceae; genus Viscum; species Viscum album. The sequence continues at coordinate 986,173,057 of OY728166.1, read as the reverse complement.
ATCTTGTAGATTAACCAATTTCTACAAAATACTATTCTAAATCCTCTCACCCACATCCAAGAACCTTTGTTCTCAACAAAATACGAAACCTAATTTCCATAATTAGGTTCTCAAGGAGAATAATTTCAAGAGGTAAAATCCTATTTTGTTTTATTTTAATTTATTTTCAACTTATTTTATTTCCTTATTCTATCCTAACCTCCCTATAAAAAGTGGCTTGATAACACTATTATATTTTATATGATATAATTTTTTTGTTTTAATGGAATAACCAATCATCAAATTTCTTCCCTCTACCTTTAATTTTAATAATGAATACTTCGTTCATGATTTTAGATTAACTACTATCATGGACGATGTAATTTCATTTTCTATTACAACCTTCAAGGCTGGACATAAGAAAATTATTATGCTTAAATAAGATTTTATTTTAAATATTATAAGTCATATATTTTTCTTTAACCAATATGGAATCTGGATATTAAATAAGATGAAATAAGTTCATGATGGTGGTAAAAAACCTCCAAAATAAACAAAATCTTTTTAATTAACATTTAATCTAATGAAAAATTATCATAAAATATATCCAAATTATATATAAGGAAATTTAAACTTATTTAATTTCATTTATAACATATAATTTCAATTTAGGATAATTATTCTTGTATAAATCTGAACTAGTCATGAACACCAAGAAAACAAGAACTCAAAAAATGATGAAATTGAATAGTATAACCATTACAAAGATCTATAAATAAACCTAATAAAATTATAATAAATAAAATACATATGTAATGTTTTTTTAATTAATTAATTAGTGTATTTAAATTTATTATCTAGTACATTAAGTACAATTTCAGAACACTTTCTGACCTAAAGTATGGGATTCTTCCTGAACCTCTATTTTTCCTTTGGGTTATGCTTTCTCTCTTTTACCACAATGTAATTATTAATTAATATTATATAAATCTCTAAAAATATGTTTCAATGTTCAAATTTTTTTTAACTAGCTAAATTATTCTCCCTTTGATGGGGAAGTAAAATTTTTAAATGGTTCCCTTCTATATTCTTCTTGATAAGCAAGCCCAATTAAAGGGAACATCTATATTTCCTAAAATTTTCATTTACACTCCATCATATATTTTGAGTCCCCATTATGTTTATAAAATTACTAATTTCTTCATGAAAAACTATTTTAGTTCATTTTCAGTATTATTATTCCTTCTGACCCTTTAATTCCCATTAATATTTTCCCATAAACCAAACTAAAGTGGATCATTTATAATGTTTCATAAACATTCATTATACATGTTTTGAATTCAGTTGGATATAATTTATCCTTATCTATACCTATTTTTACTTATTAATGATAAGGTATTTTTTATATTCATTACTACATGGACACCTTTATAATACTCCCATTTGTTTTTCCTTGTGACATGTTTATGATAACCAATTCATTCCATGGGTAATCCTTACGCTTGATTATTCATGTGGAACACATATGAATCAACATGTTATGATGTTTTTACAAATATATCACTCCAATGCAGTGTGTAATGTTTTAGTCTCTTGAGATGTCAAGTTGGGACATGAAGTAAACCTTATTCCTTATCATACTTTTTACTCCATGTGATATAGTCTTGGAAGATTCCCTTGACACATGTTTATATCATGATTTATGTTTCTTCCAAATTCCGATGATCGCATGATTATATTATCCCATGTTATACATGTTATTCTACCATATGATTACTCATGTTCCATGCCTTTTTTATATTATCAATTTTCTCCTTCTTTCCCATGTTTTATGATTTATTTATATGTTTATTCCCTTACTGGTCTTTTAATCTCATCCCTTTTGTTTATTTCTTCCCCAGGTTTTCTTGTATTGATTTAAAAGCTAAAAGTAACTTAGTATCTCATTATGATTATTAAATAAATATATTTTTTATTTCATTATTTCTAATTATTTATGTAATGTTCTAAATACATGATACTTTACAATCCTTGGTTTGTATTTAAGGGTAAATTATTCTTAAAATCATGTAAAAATATTTTTAAAAGTATAGGGATGTTATAGTAGTTATCATTCTATGATTCTATTTTATTTTCAGACTAGGAATATTAAATTTTAGTAATAACCCTAGGGATAATTCTTTCACCATTGATACTCTATATTATAACTTCAAAAATCACATGTTGTTATATACCTTCCATTTATAATTTTATCCTTCTAGGTTCAATGTTCTAATTTTATATGTCTATTAACTATGTATTGAAGATCCTTATTGTGATTAATTTTTATTAGTTAATGGATTGAAATAGTAGAACATGTGAAATCAATCAATGTGATTGGAAATGTGATGATGACCCTAATGAAATTACAAATATTTTGGGAACATATTGTCAAATATTCATGATAGTACTTGTTCAACAATATCAGTTTATAAAAAATAACTTGAATCAAGTGGAAATGCCTCCTTCTCATAAAAAATATCAAGTTATAGTTTAACCCTTTATACGTTTATGGCCTCCCATATTTATTGAATTTTCTGATCCTATCACAATGGTGAAATGGATTTACTCTATTGAGAAACAAATTCTTTATCCTTCAATTATTACAATAAGGTAAAGTCATTCTAGTGATATATCATTTTTATGGGAAGGTGATTGGTGGTTGACAATGATCAAGAACACAATGTATAAGGAGAACATTAATTCCATGGAATGAGAAGATTTCAAGAAAATATTTTTCAATAAATATTTCTCCCTAAACACATCATATTAAGATGGAAAGTGAGTTACTCAGACTAAAAATAAGGAAGGCATATCTATCATAGAGTATGAGGGAAACATTACAAGGATAGCATGATACACCTCTAGATTTTTCATGATCATTGGAAGAAAATTTAATTTCTTGTGAACATAACTAAATACAATTCTATGAAAATCCTTAGTGATATGAGACTTTGACAGCTATGAGGATATTTTTTTGTTCTCTTATGGTTAAAATGGAGATAAGAGGCTCTCATTGGTCTTGTGGTTCTGAACATAAAAAGTGTAAAATGGAGTTTATTAAGGGGGGATCAATTTCTAAATTCCATGATGAAAAAAACTCAACATCCCACAAATATAAAGTGTGGTAAGAACCATCTGGGAAACTATCTAAGGGGAACTTGGATATACTTAAAATGTATAACAGAGGGTCATTTGGCTAATAATTTTCTAAGGGATATGAATATTCCTTAAATTGTGGATGATGAAATGAATGTTCAAATTAGTACTCAACCTGTAATGCAGTGGTTCAAATACAAGGAATATGGGAATTATGTGATCAATTTTCCTAATCCAAGATTTTTTGGAGGAAATCAACAAAAACAACCTCTAAGGTATTATGGAATGGAATATACTATCACAACTACTAAGGTTGAACATGAAAATTATGTGGTAATAGGTAAACTTGTTATTTATTCATGAATAGAGAACATACCATTTGATTCTAGTTCTACACATTCATTAATACCTTGAAATATTAGTATAACTACTTAAAAACCACCTCATGATATTGAGGAAGAGACATCTTTGTGAAAAATAGGGAAATAAATTTATTCATAGTATATAACTTCTCCCCATTTAATGACTGTGGATTGAACCTCCATGAAAATATTGTCCTAATTCCCTGGGTAAAGTTTGATTCTATATTGGGAATGGATTTTATATTTTTATACAAATCCAAAATAATATTTTGAGAAAGGTAGACCACTATTCATATCCCCCAAAAAAATCTAAAATTATATACAATTTTAAATAGGAGGATGAATATACTTTAGATTCAATATCTTACTTTTGGATATTATTTCTTTATGAACAAGCATATATATCTAAAATAGTTGATTCAAATTAGAGGTTCATGCTCGAAGAAATTCCCATTGTGAGGGACTACTCAAATGTGTCCCCCAATGAATTTTATGATTTTTCTCTTGACTAATAGGTTGAGTTCTAAATTGAACATATTTCAAGATCTCTGCCTATGTCAAAGACACCATATATAATGGAATATATTGAGTTGTAGGAACTGAAGAAGTGGTTATAAGAGATTATGGATAGGGGTTTCATACGCTTGATTCCTTCATAATAGGGTTCACCGGTCCTCTTCATTAAAAAAATGGATGAATCGATGCACCTATGCATCGAATATCATGAGATTAACAAAATATAGATAAAGAAAATGTATCATCTTATATTGATAAATGACTTTTTCAATCAATTACATGGGGAAAATATATCTCTAAGGTGGAACTTCAATAGGGATTACACAAATTAAAGTTAAGGAAAGAATATATTCCCAAGACTACCTTTCGAATGGGGTATGGAAACAATGAGTTAATAGTGATTCCTTTTAGGCTTAGTAATGCTCTGTAAACATTCCTGGATTTAATGAATAAAGTCTTTATATATGACATTGATAAATTTTTGGTAGTATTTATTGATGATATTATGATATACTCCATAAGTGATGAGGAACACGAGGAGCCTTTGAATAGTATGTTAAAGAAATTTGAAATAGAGAAATTATATGAAAAGTGTATTAAATGTCTGTTATGTATGGAACTGGTATCATTCTTTGGGAATTTTATCACCAGCAAAGGATTATTTGTGGACCCTTCCAAGAAAATTTTAATCAATGAGTGTCCTATGAGAATATTTGAAATGCATATTTGTATATTTTATAGTCTATCTAGGTATTACTATCGATTTTTGAAGAACATCTCATTTTTTTCAAACCCAAAAAGCAAGCTGACTTAAAAAGGAGAAAAGTATATCTAGACCAGTGAATGTGATTAATACTTCAAGGAGTTGAAAGGGGGGATTATCATTATGATGTTACTCACACTTCCCACAAGTGGGGAACACAATGTGTTATATATAAATTCTCCAAAGAGGTAATATGATATTTAATAATGAAAATTTATAAAGTTATAGCTTACCCCTTAAAAAGTTGAAATATCTTAATCACAAATATTCCAGACATGATCTGGATTTGGAAGCTATGATCATTATGTTGAAATTGTAGTGGTGTTATCTCTATGGGGAGAAGTAGTAGATATATATTAATAATAATATCCTCAACTATATATTCACAAAAAAGAATATTAATTTGCGGAAATGAATAAGGTTAGATATCATCATGGATTATGAATTCTTAATCCACTACCATACTAAAAAAAGTGGCATATTCTATAAATAGAAAGGATATTAAAATAGAATCAGTGATGAAAATTGAGAAGGATCCAATCATTAATTATTTTAAGTGGCTGTATATAGAAATTATTATGGGTGGAACATCATTAATCCTTTCACAAATAACTATTCCACCATACCTCATAAAGAAACTAATGGATGCACAAAAAAGGATATGTAAATTCTAAATAAGGTGGATTCTATCAAAAACGAAAAATCCCCAGAATTAGAAATTTATGAGGAAGTTATTGTAAGATTTAGGCCATAACTATCTGTATCATCCAATCCATATATATAGAGAGATATTCTTAATCATGCACATATCTCAACCTTTTCTATTCACCCATGGATGACAATAATGTATCCAAATATCTAAGAGCACCATTGGTTAGACAATATGAAGTAGGAGATTGATGAATATACATCAAAGTGTCTCATATGTCAGGAAGTGAAGGCTAAAATGAAAAAGTCCAAGTGGATGATGCAACCATTACTCATTCCAACAAAGAAATTGGAAAGAATCACCATGGAATATTTCACTATATATTAAAATAAACTCATATAAAACAATGCAATATGGTTTGTTATGGATATTATTAGAACGATATATCTGTTTATTGATATTTGAGAGAACTTATCACTCGACCAACATTCATAAATATACATCAATGAAGTGGTGAGGATGAATGTAGTAGAACTATATATTATATTGGACCAAGATCCAAGATTTACAACAATGTTTTGGAAATGTCTCCTATAGCATCCCGTCTTTTTATCACATAAACTTTCATTACATTTTACAAAACCGAGGATCTTTAAGGTTTAGTGTCTTGGAAACCAGGAACATAAAACATGAAAAGAACAAAAACACTCTTCTTAAACACTTGAAAGGCTTCTCCTTAAGTTCATCCTAGGTTCATTACTGCATCTTATAACCTGGGGACATACATCAAAAGAAAGGATGAGAAGAAGGCCCAGTAAGGGAAACAAGTGAAACATTTTACATATGAACTTGAGATACATCAATAAAGTCATGAAAATAACTTTAAGGCATGAAAATGAAATCATGAGGCATATCATAATAAAAATAAAACTTTTTCATAACTTGAAGATGTGGGTGCAACATTTAATATTGACAATCGTTTCGTTTCACCAAGGTCCATCCCCAAGGTGTCGTTAAATATTACCAAGGTTATTCACCAAGGCGTCGTTAAAATAGTCATCTCTAGAGATTAAGTCTTTACCCAATGCATTGGAGCGCTATCAGGGTGAACCCTTAAATTTGACTTTATTATCATGTGATCCACATATATCATCATCAAACATTTCATAAATAACCCATATAACATAAAATAAATGGGTTTCATTTCATAATCATAACATTTTAAAAACTGCTTTAAAGACATGATCTTTACGTCACTTTAAACCCACGGAAAGGGAAAGAGGGTTTCATTTATGAAATTCCCAGAATTTAAAATAGAACATTTTGATATATATGTGAATACCCCTGTAGAAATAAGAGCTTTGAGTATTCACTTTATAACATAAAATAATTTTTAGAAAAGAGAGAGAGACATTTTGAGACGAAAATTCTGCAGCATAACGGCTATGTTACAAGGTTTTAGAAAACATTGAGAAGAGAGGGGACATGGGTCAAACATTCATAAATGACCCATCAAACCGTAGAGGGACAAAATATAAGGGATTTAAGAACATGGTAATGAAATTTGAAAATATACCTTATGAAATAAAGAACATGAAAGGAAGAAAAAAAAGATTTCTCTTGTGAGAATTCGGCAGCCTAACGGCGTCACTTAAACTTCAACAAAATTGAATTGACAAGGTTAAATAGGGTCTCTCATCATATGAACATAAGAGTCCATTACGATAGATATAGAGGTAATACCCCAACATAATAGAAAGGAACTTGAAAGAATTGACATGAGAGTAGAACTTCAAAACGAGAATGGTGAAGAACCACTTAAAAATTCGGCAGCCTAACGGCGCCACTTAAACTTCAACAAAATACTGAATTGAAGAGATAAAATGGGGTCTCTCATCATATGAAAATAAGAGTCCAGTATGATAGATATAGAGATCATACCCCAACATAACAAAAAGTAACTTGAAATAATTGACATGAAAGTAGAACTTCAAAACGAGAAGGGTGAAGAATCACTTAAAAATTCGGCAGCCTAACGGCGCCACTTAAACTTCAACAAAATACTGAATTGAAGAGATCAAATGGGGTCTCTCATCATATGAACATAAGAGTCCAGTATGATAGATACAGAGATCATACCCCAACATAACAAAAAGGAACTTGAAAGAATTGACATGAAAGTAGAACTTCAAAACGAGAAGGGTGAAGAACCACTTAAAAATTCGGCAGCCTAACGGCGCCACTTAAAACTTCAAAATATTGAATTGAAGAGATCAAATGGGGTCTCTCATCATATGATCATAAAAGATCAGTATGATAAATTTAGAGATAATACCCCAACATAATAAAAAAAGGAACATGAAATAGTTTACATGAAAATAGATCTTGAAAAATGAGAAGGGAGAAAGAATCCGTTACAAAAATTTCGGCAGCCTAACGGCGCCACTTAAAACTTCATAAAAAGAAATAATGAGAGTAAGAGGGGATCTCTCATTATATTAACATGAAAATGGCAGTAAGAAGAGTATAAAAGAACATCCTCCAACATAAGAACATGGAGCATAAAAGGAATGACATAAAAGAGATTACTTGAAATGAAAGAGAGAGGTCAGATCCCTTACCTTAAAATGTAACTCTTAAACCTCAAAGGTTGGGACCTTGAGGGCTTGGGGGAACCTTGGGAGGGCTCCTTGGGAGGTAATGAGACCATAAATTCTTTGGGAATGAGTGGGGAGTCGAATGGATGAGAGGAGGGCTTGGTATTTATAGGGAAAGTGAGGGGACAAGGCATTAATGGCCAAGGGACACCTCACATGTGCTTTTCTCAAACCCATGTGCTCTCCCTTGACATTTATCATGGAGTTAGGCCACATGGGGCCCCCAAAACAATAATTCATCACCCTTGGATGGCCAACCCTTAAAAGATCTCATGACATCATCATGACACAATTATGATGTCATTAAACATACCGAAACCCTAAAACTGCATTTTTACTATTCACTGAAAAAAATTCATCTTTCTCAGAAAAATCCCAAACTTTCACCTTAACTAAATATCGATTCCCTAATTACATTTATGAACTCCATTTTATAAAAATAATTTCCTAAATATTTTTAATTCAATTTTTAAATAAATTCACTATTCACCGAAAATTCATTTTTTTTCAGAAAAATCCCCAAAAATTACCTTAACATAATATCGATGCTCTGAGTTCAAAAATGAAATCCATTTTATGAAAATAATTTTCTAAATATTTTTAATTAATTTTTTAATTAAAAAAACACTATTCACCCGAAAAAACTAATACTTGAATAATAATTAATGAAACCGTTATTTAACCATTTTATTGAATCACATTACTTAATCAAGGTGCCTAGATTATTTTAAAACTTTCTTTAAGTGAGATTACTAATCCATTTGGTCACATTACTAATCCTAAGCGTAAAATCACTATTCACAATTTACTATTCATCAAAAATCAAGTTGATCTTATTAGACTCTAAATTTCGTACTAGACATAATTGTAGAAGACCATTTTTTAAAAATCATTACACATTTTTAATGCTAGGTATCATGCTTACATTTCCCTTTGATAGGGAATGATCTCCTCCCCCAAAAACAATTTTAGGGCACTTTTCCTGAGGTAATCCCCTAGCCTTTCTTGTGGGATTTGTCACTTTTTCACTTATTTTTTTTCACCTGGGGAATATCCGGATAGATCATTAAATATTACTATCCAGGATATCAAACAAACAAAGAGGATATAGGCACATTAAATTCCCTCTCCCTCTTTCATTGGTCTCCATCACCATTAATCGGTTGATAGAGTGGGTCATGTGATCTTTGTATCTACTTATTTCTCTTGTTTCTCACACCGATCATGAGTCCATTAGGCTTAAAGGTTTGTAGTGATTATGATACCCACAAAGTCCCAAGCCTCAAATTGATCTCCCATATGGTATAATCCCCAATCATATCCCCTCAAATGGGCCACCTATATGGTGTTATCCCCTATCATGTCTGTTCAAATGGGTCTTCTCCAAAGATGTAATCACCAAATTCAATCCAACATGATAGGTTCCATGCATATGTACCAATCATAAACCTATTTGGATGGGCATCCTCTAAGGTATAATCCCAGGGTCGTACTAAACTATGTGGGATTTGATTCCCAACTAACTGGGCTACGTAGGAAGCATCCCTGAGGTCCAAACCTAGCATCCACAATTATCTACTCCGGACTATTTCCTCAATAATATAATGTCTTTATCTAGGATACTACATATCTTTTGGGCCCCTTGGGCCACATCATCATAAGTCCCACACAATCTTTGACCGGGAACCTCACACCTGGACATCCAGACTACATGATATTAAACACTTGGTTGGGTCCTTGCCACACATCCTTAAAAGATGATGTGTTTGGTTAATTGGAACTGAACTATGTGGGTTCTTATTACTCTCATGAGATTACATAGGAATCCCATATCATGAGTCATTTCCCAATATTAGAAAAATTCCCATCCCCTCTGGATACCTGTAAGATCAAGATAGTCGCACCGCACAACTTAAAAAAAGTGGCATCCTAATGAAAGATTTAAGAATATCTGGCATGTCCATAAAAGGGAACCATTTGAGTAAATCCTTTGATACATATAGATCCTTCAATTGATTGATAACTTCATATAAATATAGAAGCTTTTTAGCCAATACATAGTCATAATGGATCGTTTCCCTAGGGTAATACATGTATGTATATATGGTAATGAACCAAGGATTCATGAACATATATTAAATCTATAAGAATGTCCTAGAATAGGAAATAGTTTCCCACTAAAATTGTGTAATGATTTTAATATCACATCATCTAGACCAATTTCTATTCTTAAGTGTATTGTTTTTTGTTCACTAATAAGTGCTTACCTTTGTAACGTAGGTTCATGATTCATGGATGTGAGGGTTGTTGGGAATTATTGCATCCATGAACAATCCTATTATAGACCATTCAAATATGTTGTACCCAACATCAGTAATTGCAGAAACTTTATCCTCTTGTATTCAACTAACTCTGGGGAAATTGGTTCTTTGTAGGAAAAAAGCGAAAAAACTGGTGTAAAATACTTAACTACGGAATTAATTTCACTTTGAAATCGGACTTAAACTAGTGTCAATCTTTTGATACTTATTGTTTCATAAAAACACGCTATTTGCTCTGACAGCGGGAATTAATTATTAAATTAATTAATGTGACTTATATTTTTTTAATTTTGTAAAATAGACTTCATTTTTGAATTCGTAATATCAAATATAGCTTAGGGTGAATTTTTGGTAATTTTCTGAAAAACTTCAATTTTTGATGAATAGTGAAACCACTAAGTGGTACTTATAAAAACTGATTTTTCCGTTTAAATGAAATTTTGCCATCATTGTGTTTTGAATTTCAAAAATCCGACATACATGGTTGTCATTAAGAAGTAAAATGTGGTTCAATGAGATTATAATAATTTTTTGGTGAATAGTAACTTATTAAGTTCTTAATCGCGATTAGAGGTAATTAGTGTAATTTAAGGTAAAAATGATATTATAAGAATGTGAAAACACCATGACACTTGTCCTACACCTATTGGGTGAGTCATGGACGACCAAGACAAGCCATGGGCAAACTTGGGGACCCCATGGAGCCACTTTAGTTGGAAAATGACAATAATATATTTTTATTTAATGGTAAAATTAAATTGACACAAACATGAGTTGTTTTACTAAAACAATTTTTAAGTAGGGTTAAACAAGTCCAAATTTTGATTATAAATAGTCATTGTAAAGATAAATAGAATTACTACATTATAGTATTTTTTTTATAATTTTTAGACATTATATAAATTAAATTATTTATGACATAATAATGATGCAGCGATGACATCATTATTTGAAAATTTAAATAAAATGGAAAGATAATGTAAAATATATGAACTACACATGTCCAAAACCAATTGGATGAGTGGATTTAGAACCCTTATCACCTTATCCACGAATTATATCAATGTGGGACCTTTTAAAACCGAAACACATTTTCAAATAAAGTAATATTTCTTTACTTTCCAAAAGTGCCCCTCCTCTCCTCTTATAAAAGGCCCCCACCTCTACCTCATTTCACACACTCCTCAAGCCTTTGGCTCGGCCAACCCCTGCCCATTTACCCTCTCCACATCCATCTACTCATCCTAGAGGATTCCCTTTGGGCATAATCCTTTCAAAGTAAGCCTTTAGGCTCAAATCAAAAGGAGTTACACTTTTAAAGGTAATTCATTCTCTCTTGTTCATTTGTTTTATTTTGCTTCTCCAACCCCCTAAAATCTTTTTATTTACTTCTTTTGTAACAACACCAGTATCTTCAATATACTAGGATGTTGTTATAAGATTTATTGGAGCTACACTCTCACACAACTACATCAAATGGTTAAAGAACATACGGTTTCCGTGGATGGCGAAATTCTGCCTCCCGAAACGATGATTGTTCCATACTCATTTAACACCTTAAAAGGTGGCCATTATGATGTCACTATTTTTATATATGATATATGATATGTTTATTTTTTCTTTAAGCTTCTGTATTTTTCATTTTGGGCATACCTTTATGGTTTCCATTATGAGTAAACATGATATCTTCATTTAAGGAAGTGCGGACTACCGCCCCCTCAAAGTGATGTGATTCGTTAATGCCATATGTGGGATGTGTAAAGGATGGATTTAAAGTTATTATATATGATGTTATACTGGAATTATAATATAACTCTATATCATTATTATTTCTTTCCATTAAAGTATGAGATAGAAATGAAAGTAGCGTTCATGCGTACGTACGGCTTACCGTCTCCATGAATGGTGCATTTCATTTCTTATCCCCAAATGTAATGTACTATTAAAAGTACATGTATATAATGGATATATATAATAAATGATATATCTAAATGATGAATATAATTCTGGAATTAAAATATACATACCTCTCATTTAGTTTTAATTCCATTAATATGACAAAGAAATGAAAGTAGCATTCATGCGTACGTACGGCTTACCGTCTCCATGAAAGGTGCATTTCATTTCTTACCCCTAAATGATTATGTAATATTATAAATACATGTATATGCTGGATATATATGATACATATTATATCCAAATTGGGAATTTCATTCTGGATATAAAGAACCTTTGACCACACGAACAACATGTAATTGTAAGAAGTCCACTTTCGACTTAAGAACCAAATATTGAGAAAACAAACATTATTAACTTAAATGTTTACATAATGTTTATAACATGGCAATAAGTGATATAAAAGGAATAATGAACTTTAAAAAGGTTCTTAATCAAGTATAAATTAACTCAAGTTTATTATTCAGGACGTTAAAGAATGATCGAGTCAAGTCGGACCCGAGGTAAGGGACTTCGTCTCAATCTCCTTTCATTGAGGCATATTTCGTTTTATACACAACTTTCTTTTATATGGTGTATAAACCCCTTTGAATTTTACTTTTATACAAAAGGAATCTTTTTCTATGAAGCATTTTACAAAATGACAAAAAGGAATGTTTCTTTTAACGTACGCGGCGACAATGACCTTTTCCGCCGCCGCGAGTATTATTTGGTCTTTGGCTTTCTCAACAAGCCGTAATGTTTTTAGAATAAAATAAATACCATATACTCTTTTATGTATTTTGGTATTGAAAATGGTTTTGAAAAAGGATTCTATTATGTCAATATATTTATGATATATTGTGATTTAAATGTGGAAATGTTATCATTCCTTTATATTGGTTTTATGTTTTATGATTTTATACTGGTACTTGGACATTTTAACGGGTGGTTACGTTATAAACCATATGACGGTTGGTGCCGTGAATACCAGGACGGGTGGTTACGTTATAACCTCCAATGCATTGGGTATGGAAGTTGGCCGTATGGCTATTCCATTAAGTATGTATGGAAATTGGCCGTATGGCTATTACATTAAGTGATATGTGTGGAAGTCGACCGTATGGTTATTCCACTTAAGTATGTTTATGTCCCAAGTTAACTTTATATATGTTATGTATTTTTTATGGGTTTTATGGTAATCCTTTGGTTACAAAAAGGTAAGTAATGATACTTTATTCAGTGAAGAGTTTTTACTACTTCATGAAGGTGAAGGTATTACTTTGATAGAGTATATATGGTTTACTTGATGTTTGAAAAACTAATAGTTTTCATTCTTTCTGTATCCCTTACTGAGATTTTTATGCTCACCCCAAGTTTTTTTTGAAATGTTTTCACAGGACTTAATGTGGAATAAGGTCCAGGATGGGATCAAGGGAATGTCATCCTATATAAAACATGGAACTAGACACGTTTCTTTTTAAGAGTTTTTTTTATTATGGAAACTTAGTAGAAGTGAATACTTTGTAATCTTTTGAGATGTAATAGTTATGTTCTAATTCTCTAAAACTCTAAACCTAAAAAGATCCTCAACGTGAATTATTCTTTTAATTCAATATTAAGTAAGGTTTAAGGCTGGGGCCTTATAGTTGGTATCAAAGGTCGGTTTAGACAACTTTAGGAGTTAGAAAAGTGTTAAATTATAATATGATTGAAATGATATAGCATTTACGGATTACCATGTTGCTTCGCCTAAGATATTTCTGTGTTCAGAATGGTTTTCCGCAGAGGAAACAAAGAAGCTATGTTGGGACGACATCAGGAGGAAGATAACCTTCCAAATCAGCAACCTGAGATGGTAGGAATCGGAACTGAACAGTTTGTTGCAGTGATGGCACAGTTGACTCAGGCTATAAATGGTGGTGGTATCCATGCACGAGATCAGCCAGATCAACCGCAGAGGAACATGTCAGTGGTGGAACATTTCATGAGGCAACATCCCCCATCATTCAGAGGATCATCTGACCCTGTGCAAGCTGAAGGGTGGATTAAATCACTGGAGAAGATTTTTGATGTCATGGGGTGTTCAGAACATCAAAAGGTTAGTCTTGCTGTTTACCGTTTTGAAGGTGAAGCTGATCAGTGGTGGTCGATGGTGAAAAATATAAGGGATAGTGATGATATTGAGGATCTTCACTGGGACGAATTCAAAGGTATGTTTCTTGAGAAATATTTTCCTAAGGTGGTTCATCTTAGGATGGAAAAACAGTTCCTAGAATTGAGGCAGGAGGATGATTCAGTGGCTGCTTATGAAGAAAGGTTCACTCGATTGGCAAGGTATGCTCCAAACTTCATACGAGATCTTGATAGTAAAATAAACCATTTTTACTCAGGGTTAAAGCCAAAGTATCGAAGGGCTTTAGCTTCTCGTGAGTTCAAAAGTTATGAAAAACATGTTCGATGTGCAGAGAAGGTGGAAATGGAGTTTGTCGATGATCAGGTGTTCTATGACAAACAACAGAATAAGAGGTCTAGTTGGCAGGAAAAGGGGACGAATTCATCAAAGAAGCAAGGAGGTAAGAAAACCAAATATCCATCCTGTGAGAAGTGTGGTAAAATGCATCCTGGAGAATGTTTATCCAAGTCTGGTAAGTGCTTTCGGTGTGGTAAGTCTGGTTATATTGCTCATAACTGTAAGGAAGATGATCAAGCAGGAAATGAAAAGCCAACGGTAAGATGTTTTAAGTGTAATGAAATGGGTCATTATGCAAACGAGTGTCCAACGAAGAACTCAACTGGGGGAATACAGCCAGACTACAAGCAGAAAGGGGTGGTGAAATCCTTTGCAACAACTTCAGAAGATGTTGGGCCATCGAATGAAGTGGTATCAGCTCCAGGGAGCTCAGTATGTTTCGAAGATTGACTTGAGGCCGGGGTACCATCAGTTGAAAGTAAAAGAAGCAGATGTTCCGAAGACTGCGTTCCGTACTAGATATGGCCATTTTGAATTTGTAGTTATGCCTTTTGGGTTAACCAATGCACCTGCTGTATTCATGTACCTTATGAATAAAATTTTCCATGAGTTCTTGGATAAGTTTGTGTTTGTGTTTTGAGGTTTGGGAAGAGGTTATGTGTGCCTTTTGATTCACAGTTGAAGAATGAGTTGTTATGTGAGGCTCATAGTTCCCCATTTTTAGTTCATCCTGGCAGAACTAAGATGTACAGAGATCTGCGGGAGTATTACTGGTGGGATGGAATGAAAAGAGACATTGCTGATTTTACTGTGAAGTGTTTGACATGTCAACAGGTTAAAGCAGAGCGGCAGTTACTGAAAGGGATGCTTCAGCCTTTACCAGTGCCAGAGTGGAAATGGGAGAATATATCCATGGACTTTGTTGTTGGATTACCGAAGACATCTCGAGGTAATAATGCAATCTGGGTTATTGTCTATCGCTTGACCAAATCTGCTCATTTCCTTGCTATACGAGATACTTTCTCTCTAGATCAACTTTCCCGTTTGTATCTTAAAGAAATGGTCAGGTTACATGGAGTTCCTCTCTCCATTGTATCGGATTGTGATCCCAGGTTTACTTCTAACTTTTGGAAAGGACTTCAGAAGTCGTTGGGTACTGAATTAATTTTTAGTACAGCTTTTAATCCTCAATCAGATGGGCAGTCAGAACGAACAATCCAGACATTAGAGGATATGCTACGAGCTTGTTCTATGGATTATCAGGGAAGTTGGGACCAACATCTTTCTTTGGTTGAATTTTCATATAATAACAGTTTTCATTCCAGTATACAGATGGCACCATTTCAGGCATTATATGGGAAGCGGTGTCAAACTCCAGCTTTCTGGGATGAAGTGGGTGAAAGGAAGTTGATGGGACCAGAATTGGTAGAAGAGATGGCAGAAAAAGTTCAGTTGATTCAGAAGCACATGAGAACAGCTCGGAGCAGGCATAAGAGTTATGCGGATAACCGGAGGAAGGATCTATCTTTCGAGGTAGGTGATCATGTTTTTCTCAAAGTCTCACCATGGAAAAGTGTGATGAGATTTGGTAAGAAAGGAAAGCTGAGACCAAGGTGTATTGGAACATATGAAATTCTGGAGAGAGTTGGATCAGTTGCATACCGAGTGGATTTACCTCCGAGTTTATCTCAGGTACACAATGTTTTTCATGTTTCAATGTTGAGTAAGTATATGCCAGATCCATCTCATGTTTTCAGTCCAGAGGTAGTTTAGTTGGAAGAGAACCTATCTTATGAAGAACAACCAGTCCAGATTCTTGACTACAGGGAGCAGGTGTTACGGAATAAGGTGATTCATCAGGTAAAGGTTTTGTGGAAAAACCATGTGATTGAAGAGGCAACGTGGGAATCTGAAAATGCTATGAGGGATAAATACCCCCACTTATTTTGATAAGTGAATAAAATTGCGAGGACGCAATTCCCAAAAGGGGGGAAGGATGTAACATCCCAGGTAAATAAAGAATAAAGAATTTTCATATTTATAAATATTTACGAATTAAATATTAATTTTAATTAAAAGGGGTTTCTACGTTCGATAGCGTACTCGGTACACAACGATGAGTTTCTTTGAAAACTTACGTTGCACACAAGTAATAAAATAATATTATTTTAAATGATAGTTAACGAGTAGCCGTTGTACTGGCGGGAATGGATAGAAATAACTAAAATATGATTATATATGTTTTTAAATGTTTTTACATTTACCCAATAAAAGATAAAGGCTTAAAATACGGAAAGAGTTCAATTTTAGGCATTTATACCCTAATTTTCACGAAAGGTCCACTTATCACCTTTTTAACGGAGAACCATCATTAAATATAGTTTTGATCGATCTTATAAATTCTATTGGACCAAATATAACTCTTCTTTAGAATCAGGACATTAAAATTTACTTTGTGTAAATTTTTGGTACCTTTCTGATAAAGTTCATTTTTTAATGAATAGTGTAAAATGTTGTATTTTAATTCAAAACCTCTTTTTAATCTAATTTATTTATATGATTAGATTATATTTTGAATTGTTTTTAAAGTGAAATTAGAAAATATATTTACCATTAAATCCAATAGTGGTCGTTGGAATTAATTTCACTTTGAAATCGGACTTAAACTAGTGTCAATCTTTTGATACTTATTGTTTCATAAAAACACGCTATTTGCTATGACAGCGAGAATTAATTATTAAATTAACTAATGTGACTTATATGTTTTGAATTTTGTAAAATAGACTTCATTTTCGAATTTGTAATATCAAATATAGCTTAGGGTGAATTTTTGGTAATTTTCTGAAAAACTTCAATTTTTGATGAATAGTGAAACCACTAAGTGGTACTTATAAAAACCGATTTTTCCGTTTAAATGAAATTTTGCCATCATTGTGTTTTGAATTTCAAAAATCCGACATACATGGTTGTCATTAAGAAGTAAAATGTGGTTCAATGAGATTATAATAATTTTTTGGTGAATAGTAACTTATTAAGTTCTTAATCGCGATTAGAGGTAATTAGTGTAATTTAAGGTAAAAATGATATTATAAGAATGTGAAAACACCATGACACTTGTCCTACACCTATTGGGTGAGTCATGGACGACCAATAAAAGCCATGGGCCAACTTGGGGACCCCATGGAGCCACTTTAGTTGGAAAATGACAATAATATATTTTTATTTAATGTTAAAATTAAATTGACACAAACATGAGTTGTTTTACTAAAACAATTTTTATGTAGGGTTAAACAAGTCCAAATTTTGATTATAAATAGTCATTGGAAAGATAAAAAGATTTACTACATCATAGAATTTTTTTATAATTTTTAGACATTATATAAATTAAATTATTTATGACATAATAATGATGCAGCGATGACATCATTATTTGACAATTTAAATAAAATGGAAAGATAATGTAAAATCTATGAACTACACATGTAAAAAACCAATTGGATGAGTGGATTTATAACCCTTATCACCTTATCCAAGAATTATATCAATTTGGGACCTTTTAAAACCGAAACACATTTTCAAATAAAGTAATATTTCTTTACTTTCCAAAAGTGCCCCTCCTCTCCTCTTATAAAAGGCCCCCACCTCTACCTCATTTCACACACTCCTCAAGCCTTTGGCTCGGACAAACCCTGCCCATTTAACCTCTCCACATCCCTCTCCTCATCCTAGAGGATTCACTTTGGGCATAATCCTTTCAAAGGAAGCCTTTAGTCTCAAATCAAAAGGAGTTACACTTTTAAAGGTAATTCATTCTCTCTTGTTCATTTGTTTTATTTTGCTTCTCCAACCCCCTAAACTCTTTTTATTTACTTCTTTTGTAACAACAACAGTATCTTCAATATACTAGGATGTTTTTATAAGATTTATTCGAGATAAAATCTCACAAAACTACATCAAATGGTTAAAGAACATACGGTTTCCGTGGATGGCGAAATTCTGCCTCCCGAAACGATGATTGTTCAATACTCATTTAACACCTTCAAAGGTGGCCATTATGATGTCACTATTTTTATATATGATATATAATATGTTTATTTTTTCTTTAAGCTTCTGTATTTTTCATTTTGGGCATACCTTTATGGTTTCCATTATGAGTAAACACGATATCTTCATTTAAGGAAGTGCGGACTACCGCCCCCTCAAAGTGATGTGATTCGTTAATGCCATATGTGGGACGTGTAAAGGATGGATTTAAAGTTATTATATATGATGTTATACTGGAATTATAATATACCTCTATATCATTATTATTTCTTTCCATTAAAGTATGATATAGAAATGAAAGTAGCGTTCATGCGTACGTACGGCTTACCGTCTCCATGAACAGTGCATTTCATTTCTTATCCCCAAATGTAATGTACTATTAAAAGTACATGTATATAATGGATATATATAATAAATGATATATCTAAATGATGAATATAATTCTGGAATTAAAATATACATACCTCTCATTTAGTTTTAATTCCATTAATATGAAAAAGAAATGAAAGTAGCGTTCATGCGTACGTACGGCTTACCGTCTCCATGAACGGTGCATTTCATTTCTTACCCCTAAATGATTATGTAATATTATAAATACGTGTATATTCTGGATATATATGATACATATTATATCCAAATCGGGAATTTCATTCTGGATATAAAGAACCTTTGACCACGCGAACAACATGTAATTGTAAGAAGTCTACTTTCGACTTAAGAACCAAATATTGAGAAAACAAACATTATTAAATTAAATGGTTACATAATGTTTATAACATGGCAATAAGTGATATAAAAGGAATAATTAACTTTAAAAAGGTTCTTAATCAAGTATAAATTAACTAAAGTTTATTATTCAGGACGTTAAAGAATGATCGAGTCAAGTCGGACCCGAGGTAAGGGACTTCGTCTCAATCTCCTTTTATTGAGGCATATTTCGTTTTATACACAACTTTCTTTTATATGGTGTATAAACCCCTTTGACTTTTACTTTTATACAAAAGGAATATTTTTCTATGAAGTGTTTTACAAAACGACAAAAAGGAATGTTTCTTTTAACGTACGCGGCGACAACGACCTTTTCCGCCGCCGCGAGTATTATTTGGTCTTTGGCTTTCTCAACAAGCCGTAATGTTTTTAGAATAAAATAAATACCATATACTCTTTTATATATTTTGGTATTGAAAATGGTTTTGAAAAAGGATTCTATTATGTCAATATATTTATGATATATTGTGATTGAAATGTGGAAATGTTATCATTCCTTTATATTGGTTTTATGTTTTATGATTTTATACTGGTACTTGGACATTTTAACGGGTGGTTACGTTATAAACCATATGACGGGTGGTGCCGTGAATACCAGGACGGGTGGTTACGTTATAACCTTCAATGCATTGGGTATGGAAGTCGGCCGTATGGCTATTCCATTAAGTATGTATGGAAATTGGCCATATGGCTATTACATTAAGTGATATGTGTGGAAGTCGACCGTATGGTTATTCCACTTAAGTATGTTTATGTCCCAAGTTACCTTTATATATGTTATGTGTTTTTTATGGGTTTTATGGTAATCCTTTGGTTACAAAAAGGTAAGTAATGATACTTTATTCAGTGAAGAGTTTTTACTACTTCATGAAGGTGAAGGTATTACTTTGATAGAGTATATATGGTTTACTTGATGTTTGAAAAACTAACAGTTTTCATTCTTTCTGTATCCCTTACTGAGATTTTTATGCTCACCCCAAGTTTTTTTTTGAAATGTTTTCACAGGACTTAATGTGGAATAAGGTCCAGGATGGGATCAAGGGAATGCAATACTATATAAAACATGGAACTAGACACGTTTCTTTTTAAGAGTTTTTTTTTATTATGGAAACTTAGTAGAAGTGACTACTTTGTAATCTTTTGAGATGTAATAGTTATGTTCTAATTCTCTAAAACTCTAAACCTGAAAAGATCCTCAACGTGAATTATTCTTTTAATTCAATATTAAGTAAGGTTTAAGGCCGAGGCCTTATACACCTGTTTGGATAATTGAATATCTGGGAGTAGCAGCATAAGATCCTCAATGTTGTTCACATGCGGTGGATTAATCTCAAACCAGGTAAAAACCATGTTCCAGGGAGAATATATTGTTTTAAATGACAAGAAAAAGTGATTAACATCATCACGGTGCTGATGTCAGAGGTTTCATCTGGAGTAGAGGGAGATCCCAACCCGCTGCAGATTAGTGTCCACTGGATGTTTATTGAGATGGAGGCACCAGAGGAGAGTGGCTCGAGATGTAAGCAGCCATTTTTTATTGTAGTTTACAGCTCCATTACCGTTACCTTGAAGGAGATTATTATAGAATCATTTGGAGTTCATAATTCCATTAGAGCTCGGTTCCCAAATAATAATGTCGTCTGCATCCAAAAAGTCATAGGAGGAGACAATGTTCTCAATCTGATATGGAAGTTGATGATACTGCTCAAGATGGTCTATAATAGTGACATTGTGATTTTTAGGTAGTTCCTGAATCTCAACACTATCAGTCAGTGGAGAACTAGTCTAGTTATCTCTCCAGAATTGGAGGGAGGAGTTCCTACTGACCAACCATTGAGACTGCATTTTAACCATCTGGAATGTTTTTTTGAGACCTGGAAAAACCTAGGATTTTATGTAATTAATATTTCCTGTAATCATCCTTCTTATAAGTTTAGATCTGAGGAAATTTAGGGACTCAGATTTATCATTGATGAGATGCCAAATTAAATCATCTTGAAGAGATTGTTCGAAGAGCATAATTTTTTAATTCCGAGGACTCCCATGCTCTGTGGCAAGCAACAAGTCTTCCATGTAGCTGTTAAAATTTTCCTTTCAAGAATACTTCCACTCCACACAAAGTTCCTCATGATTGTGTTAACAGTTTTAAGGGTGGAGACCGGCCAGGAGTACACCACGAAGGAGTAAACAAGCTTAGAGACAATCACGTGCTTAACCATGAAGATTCTCCCTGCCATTGAGAGTGTCTTACCCTTGCAGGTGGAGAGAGTTATTCTAACTTTTCCGACAATGTCAGTAAAATAATAGGTCTTGGGTTTTCCAAGAAATATTGGAACTCCAAGGTAAATGAAGGAAGGGACCCCTCCCTTAGGACCAGCTCATGAACCATGCTTTGCTTCCTTGAGGCTGAGATGTTATTCCCAAAGAAAATGAACGAATTTCCCCAAATTATTTCTTAACCAGAAGCTTTTTCATAGTGAAGAAGAGTTATCTTGATATTTTTAAGGTTCCTTATGCCCCCTTGGGTAAATAGAATGATATCGTCAGCAAAAAGGATATGTGAGGGGGGCAGAAATACCTCATGCAACATATATTGTTTTGATCTCTCCTTTGTTAAATCGATCAAGGATAAGATGAATGAGATAATCCTCAACAATTGAAAAAATAATATCGGACAAAGGGTCCCATTACCTCAATCCTCTAGAACATTTAATGTAACCTTATAGAGCCCCATTAATCAAAATAGAAATATGGGTAGAACTGATCAGAGCATGAACCCAATGAATGAATCTACTTTGGAAGCCAAACTCATGCAGAATTTGTCCAATGAATCCCCAGTAAATGGTGTCAAAGGCCTTATTAATATCAAGATATAGAGCAATGTTTCCACCCCGTGTGGTATTTTGAAGGAGATTAATACATTCATAGGAATTTATAAGGAAAACTTGAATTCTCCTTCCTTTGATATAACCAAACTGGTTTCATGAGACAATTCTCTCAGAAATAGAAGCAAGGCGAATAACAAGGATTTTGGTGATGATATTGTGGATAGTATTAATGAGAGAAACAGGATGGAACTGACCAATATCACTTGCATTCTCAAACTTAGGAATTAATGCAATGAACTGAGCATTAAAGCCTTGAGTGTAAGATCCTTCTGTGAAGAAATGTCTAACCATTCTATAGACATATTCTGGTATGAACTTCCAATAGAATTGGAAGAAATAATTAGTGAAACCATTCGACCCTAGTGATATTTTTTTTAAGACCAAAAACTGCTTCCCTGATTTCAATATCTATGGGAGTTGAGATAAGAGAAGTGTTTTCAGTATCAGTGACCAGCTTTGGGATAATTCCATCAATCAAAGCTTCATTTCTTGTGGGGCCGTTGAAAAGATTAAAATAGAAGGAGACAATGTGATTTGAGAGACTCCGTCTATCATCAATTATAGAGTCTCTATACTTCAGAAGAGATAGAGGCATGTTAACTATTTTATCTCATTGAAGTGCATTAAAATATTTGGTATTCCTGTCACCATCAGTAAGCCACTTGACTTTGAACAAATCTCTCTAAATGTTTTCCCTAAGCATAATGAGTTTATAGAGCTTAGGGGAAACTTTATTTCCCCGGTCATCATTTACAGGGAAGTTGTTGAGAGTAATTGATTCTTGAAAACCAATGTACCCTTTCTAGATAGTCATCCCACATAGCATTGTGTTATGTGGGAGGAACCCTGCCCCTCGTAGAAAATCTCTACACGGGAGGAACCCGTACCCATGTAGCAACATACAAAATGGGTGAAACATGGTCCTATATAGCAATATTCTATGTACGTAGAACCTATGTTCACATAGAATAATGCTACGTGGACCATACACTCACCCACATTGCACCATGTTATGCATAGGGAACCTCATCCCGCA
This sequence comes from Viscum album, assembly GCA_963277665.1. NCBI lineage: Eukaryota > Viridiplantae > Streptophyta > Magnoliopsida > Santalales > Viscaceae > Viscum > Viscum album. The sequence goes on along the minus strand of OY728166.1, from coordinate 986,149,528 downwards.
TAACAACCTAATACATGGAATGCATAATCGTAGGTAAATCTGCCCTCTATCTCCCACCATTCTCTTCTGACATGTCATTAATTCCAATGTTGGCCCCTCAATGATCCATTTTACTAGAATTAGGCTATGACCATTCTGAATCCACTTGAAATGTATGATAAGATCATCGGGCACAACAGTGTGTCCCTTCAAGTTTACATACCCAAGGTAAGGGGAGTCACAAGGGTGACCCCAATGATAGAGTGGATCCTCCAAATGAACATGGATTTACATCCCCATGGTAATGAGGGATCTAACCTTGGGTAAATCATGAACCACCCCATTCAAGGCTTAATGCTAGGTATCATGCTTACATTTCCCTTTGATAGGGAATGATCTCCTCCCCCAAAAACAATTTTAGGGCACTTTTCCTGAGGTAATCCCCTAGCCTTTCTTGTGGGATTTGTCACTTTTTCACTTATTTTTTTTCACCTGGGGAATATCCGGATAGATCATTAAATATTACTATCCAGGATATCAAACAAACAAAGAGGATATAGGCACATTAAATTCCCTCTCCCTCTTTCATTGGTCTCCATCACCATTAATCGGTTGATAGAGTGGGTCATGTGATCTTTGTATCTACTTATTTCTCTTGTTTCTCACACCGATCATGAGTCCATTAGGCTTAAAGGTTTGTAGTGATTATGATACCCACAAAGTCCCAAGCCTCAAATTGATCTCCCATATGGTATAATCCCCAATCATATCCCCTCAAATGGGCCACCTATATGGTGTTATCCCCTATCATGTCTGTTCAAATGGGTCTTCTCCAAAGATGTAATCACCAAATTCAATCCAACATGATAGGTTCCATGCATATGTACCAATCATAAACCTATTTGGATGGGCATCCTCTAAGGTATAATCCCAGGGTCGTACTAAACTATGTGGGATTTGATTCCCAACTAACTGGGCTACGTAGGAAGCATCCCTGAGGTCCAAACCTAGCATCCACAATTATCTACTCCGGACTATTTCCTCAATAATATAATGTCTTTATCTAGGATACTACATATCTTTTGGGCCCCTTGGGCCACATCATCATAAGTCCCACACAATCTTTGACCGGGAACCTCACACCTGGACATCCAGACTACATGATATTAAACACTTGGTTGGGTCCTTGCCACACATCCTTAAAAGATGATGTGTTTGGTTAATTGGAACTGAACTATGTGGGTTCTTATTACTCTCATGAGATTACATAGGAATCCCATATCATGAGTCATTTCCCAATATTAGAAAAATTCCCATCCCCTCTGGATACCTGTAAGATCAAGATAGTCGCACCGCACAACTTAAAAAAAGTGGCATCCTAATGAAAGATTTAAGAATATCTGGCATGTCCATAAAAGGGAACCATTTGAGTAAATCCTTTGATACATATAGATCCTTCAATTGATTGATAACTTCATATAAATATAGAAGCTTTTTAGCCAATACATAGTCATAATGGATCGTTTCCCTAGGGTAATACATGTATGTATATATGGTAATGAACCAAGGATTCATGAACATATATTAAATCTATAAGAATGTCCTAGAATAGGAAATAGTTTCCCACTAAAATTGTGTAATGATTTTAATATCACATCATCTAGACCAATTTCTATTCTTAAGTGTATTGTTTTTTGTTCACTAATAAGTGCTTACCTTTGTAACGTAGGTTCATGATTCATGGATGTGAGGGTTGTTGGGAATTATTGCATCCATGAACAATCCTATTATAGACCATTCAAATATGTTGTACCCAACATCAGTAATTGCAGAAACTTTATCCTCTTGTATTCAACTAACTCTGGGGAAATTGGTTCTTTGTAGGAAAAAAGCGAAAAAACTGGTGTAAAATACTTAACTACGGAACCTCCTTCAAAAGATAAAAATGATATACCACCCAGTCCTTGTTAGACCATTACATTCCTCACATAAACCCATATTTGTTAGAAAAATATGTTATTGAGAACATTATATGGGTGTCATACAATTAGGTTTTTCAACCTCGGTTAAAATATATACATAATGTGTTCCACATTTCATATCTTTGAATGTATCTCTGCGACCCATCTCATGATCTGATATGGTAGGACCTTTTTGGGGAACTAGATACATCCCTGGATGAGAATATAGAATAAATCATTTATACTAAGATTCTAATTATTCAATGCATGTATTAACCTTTGGTTCACTTGATATGGAATCATTGTTTTGAATCACATGATACATAGGAGTGTGATGCCCTAATGAGAGAGTAGTGGACTCATCTCATTGATATCGAACGTTTAAGAAAGGATTTCTGGGGACATAATTTTGTTTTCATGGGAGAGGTTTTATCATCACATTACATTATTTCAGGTAATTCCTGACCGTTATATTGATCAAACATGGTTTGGGTATCTGTTTAGGTTGTTTTCTGAGACTTTGGGAGAAAATTTAATATTTTTTATGTTATTCCTAATTGGTACAATGCTCTGAAAAAACATGTGGTTCTGAAAAAAAAAACCATGTGTCTTCTCTTGAGGCACTGAATAGTAGAACATGGTTAGATACAAATATTCAACATTCTCTCAAATCATGCACCTTGGATCGATGTGAGTATGTAAGGCTAGCATATGATTTATAAACAATGCACCCAAACCATGCACCCTTCTCCAAAAGATTAGATAGGTGAGTAAAACTAGAGTATGTTTTGTGAAATAATATGGCCAAAACACGCACTCATTGTATAATCCATATAATGGAACAATGTGAAGATCATTTTTAGTAATAACCATGAAACCTATCCAAGTATTCTATTAAATGGAGTTTCTAGTCCCTTGAATATTGCAATTAAAATACCAATCACTACAATTTAAATTATAAATACATCATCATGAATCCTAATACAATTTAATGTATTTTAGATTCTCTATAGGGAGGATTTATTCTCTTCCAATTCATATACTTTTTATCAATTTTTTAGTGGATTCCATTGATCTATCTAGATCAACTATAACATCCTGGTTTTGGAATCCTCTTTCCTCTCATCCCTCCCCTTTTGAGAGTGATGGATACTAATGCTATTTATGGATCTATGTATTTATTTGATGGAATTTGATTCATAAGGTTCCCCTCCTATATTTTTAATCATTAGCTTCCCATTATTGGATCTAATTTTGTGTGACTGATTAACAATGTGATTAATGGTAGGTGGTTCGACATAGATTTTTATACACAAGAATTCTTGATTTTTTTTATTTCTTTTAAAATATAATTCTAATTTATTTCCATGATTTGATATTGATATAATTATTTATTTGGAAAAGGAATGATGTTTGAAATAAAAAATAGTTTTCAATTGTTTTCATTAATTGTGTGAATATTGAGAAGATATGGATTAAAATGATAATGTATTTGATTATGATTGTCAAGAAAACACGACTTCATTGAACCAAACTTTTTAATGGAATGAACTTGATCAAACCTATGATTTGGTTTCAAAATAGAAATTATATTTTGAAACACTAAATAGGTCATTTGATGAGTGAATAATGATTTTAATTTAAATGATTTGACCTGATTGATAGATTTATTGATTGAAATTACTTTTTAGATGGGGTAGTTACTAAGTAATTTTGAAAAGAATGTTAGGCCACTAACTCCATAGTAGTTGATTGATAAAGATAAATATTAGTAACTGAAGTTATTTATGGTTTCTCAATGGGGGTATTGATTGACTATTTCACAATGGTATGAGACTTATGGTTGTGTGAACATATAATTGTCAATGATTATTGACTATGTATTGTGAGGATCAGATAGAAAAGAACTAACCAATCTTATGAAATATGTGCATGTTTCTTTGTTGAATTGATTATTACATGAATTTATTTTATGGAACTGATTAATCCATTTACCTTCTGTTTTATCCAATTTTTCATTTGTACATGTTTCCATATATTTTCCCCCTTGTAGTTATTAATTATATTTTTCAATGGAAATGTAAAACTAATATTGCATGAATTATTGTTTTTTAAATTAAAGAATTCATGGGTTAATTGATATGGAATTTTTATTGAAAATTTATGGGAGTCCTGATTGAATTTTTTTATAAAACCCTACCATTTTCTTTCAATTTTTTTCAGATTTTTGTAATCCATGTTCTAGAAAAGGGAAAGATCCACTTATAGGTGGTGGTTTTTTCTAATTTACAGGATTTTGGGTTATTGTAGATACTATTGAATTTATGATCCACTCGTTCCGTATATATTTTTGTATCTTTTATTGATTGAATTTATTTTTTATAAAGTAATATTTTTTTCATTGGGGTCACATCTATTTACTTTGGGAACTTTTTTCCTTGAGGAGTTTCTAGAATAAAAATAGTTTACTGTTTGATACTTCGTTACTATATTTTCAACATTCAGTCAAGGGAGAAATTATTCTATCCTCCTTCATGATGATACTAAATAGTTTGTTTTAAAAACATGGGGATTTTTATTTCACTTTCTATCATGTCAATTCTAGACCAGGTACAATGTACTAGGTTATTTATATTAGTTTTTGGCACTCAAGGTCTCTGCTTTCTCCCATTCTAGGTATAACCAGCTAACTAAACTTAGTTATTAGGCTCTCCTATGCATAAAATAGGTTTTCCCTAGACATAGGCCATTGTTTTTATTCATTTTACATGTGATTTATTTTGTGTTCAAGTCGGCCTTTTCACGTGGAGAACTAATTAAAATGAAATTATTTATTTGAGCATTGCCTTAGTAAAATAACATAGTTTACCTATTTTACCCATGTGGATGGCGTTTTGGTGATGAATTTCATGGTCATGGATTTGACCACTAGATATAAAAATTAATTTTAATAAATTACTATGAAGAAAATTATGCAATGGTTTGGGAATTTTTCTTCGATAACCATATGTGGGTAAGAATTATTTTAATAAATTATTGTGAAATTGAATTTCAAAATAATTTATTATCTATAAATTGATCATAAAAACATGATATTTTTTTTAAATAATGTTATGGATATTTTGATATTAGAAAATTTCATGGTTAGTTAATTTTCACATTTTCGAATTATAATATGATTTTGGTAAATCAATTTATAAATTTAATTGTTACCCAATGTCTTGTAAATCTAGAAGGACTAATTAGTTTGAATTAATGTTTTATAAAATGGATTGGTTTTTCAAGATGGGATTTTTTTTGTAATTAGACAAGAATATTAAAATGTTATATGGTGATTAGAGATATTAATGTAATAGAGAGTTTGAATAATTGAATAAGAATTTATGTTTTCAACTATTTCCTTGAAATAATTATGTGTAACCTTAATTGAAAATTTTTTCATGATAAACTAATTATTTGATAATTGATTAATTTTGATATTATGATGCATTTTCATTATATTGGAGGTTTCCATGGAGTCCATGTAGATCTATAGTTGTTTGTATTACAATTATTGAGACTTGGATTGATCTATGTTACTAAATTGAATTACATAGTGTGATGACACCCTCTGATTTATAGAGTTATAATTATATGAATTTCCTTAACAAATCCATTAGTTACTTATTATATTCCTTATCTCTAATTATTTGGGGTTCTTACCTTAGAGATTTAATTAATTTTTAATTAATCTATTTCAATTGATTAGTGTATTGGATCCATTCATGGCATCATTGTTAATGTTTCATGATGAGATCCTCAAATTTTGATTCATTAATTTTTTATGGAATGACTCAGATGAAAGATAATGATTCCAATTATCTAATTCTTATAAATGTCAAGTATTTTTACTTGAGTTCAGAATGGTAGATCAGATCAATGGAACTCCATGGGTCACCCCATTTTATTCTTAATGGATTTTATTTGAAGGAGATGTCTAGTTTGGGCACATAGATTACATTGATTTGATGTTAATGTGGATGTGTTGGTGGTAAAACCTTAAACTAGATGATCTTTATTTTACATCATGGATGGAGATACACTGAAGTTATCCAAAGTGGGTAAGTCCAACCTTCGGTATCAATATGGTACCAGGATCATTGCTTGTTTTTTTATTTACTTAACATCTATTTACCCTGTTATTTTATAATTTTTTTCGTAAAAATATTACAAGGAATAGTTATATAGAGTAGTTATTTTAGGGATGTCTTTAGTGGTCACCTATGAGGTTATAATCACACACAACATGAGTCTCCATATTACTTGGGTACCTGAGTAGTATAAAATCTATTTTTAGATACTGGTTTATAGAATGGACTAACATTGATTAATGTTGTCTTGGCATGATAGGATGGAGTGTGGAAGATAAGATTTGGAACACTTTGGATAATATTGGGATGTTTTCATCGTTTCTATAAAAAATTTATGTAATTTTTATTTCTCCTATTATATTATCCAAAATGGATATTATCATTCTAATATTGAATATAAATTATTCTGATATCATTTTGATACTATAGATACTATTGGGATTTTCCCTAACATTTATGAAATGGTTATTTAAACTAATTATATGTTTTCATGGTTATTTTTATGTTATTTCAAGATTAAAAGAGGTTGTAGTCTCCCCAATTTATCACCATATACCCATTATGCTAGTAATAATCCTTTAGAATATGAGTTTTTATGCATGTGGCTACATTGTGAACCAAAATAGAGCATTGGACAAATAAATTCTAGGTTAGGGAACTACACATTGATCCAACTATGCACTGTTTTATATAATTCAGCTACAACTTTTCCTAATAATCTTTGAAACTAATTTTGAAACATTTATCACAAAAAATTAATTTCCAAATTATATTTTAGACATTTTCATTTTCATCAAACACTATGATGTACCAAAACATGGAGCCCATCATTTCAAATCTTAGTTGATTTCTAGGAAATTTCAATCCATGGAAACAGGTCCCCTAGACACATTAATAAATTATGATAAAGACCACAAATAATTAACCATGGTGTCGTATTCTATATTTTTATTCACAAAATACTATTTAAAAAAAATATTATTTAACATACACTCTACAAATAAAAATCATACCCCACATCCTTGTATTTGAAAATTACTAAATTCAAATAGTTACATGCATGACGCTATAGTATCCTTCATGGAGGGTTCTAAATTTTACATTTCCAATATGAAAAATTTTAATTCAAAATACTCACTAAAATACTATCTTCCAAAACCGTCACTATGATTAATTAATATGCAGTTTTTATAACATCACCACCACAAAATTGATCTTTCCTCCTTATGCCATGATATACTAAAATTATAGGGTAAGGTTTAGATTCATTATTTTCCTATTTTATAATAATTCATTTTTTATTCATGGTTATGACATGGCGATTTCATTGTCACACAAAATACCATAAAACTTTACTCACTATCCTTTAATAATCTTCCATGTAATTTCAATTATTACATAACCATATAACGATACTCACCTCAAAGGAATCATTAGGAAGAAATTGATTTTTAACATGATTTATGTGTTGAAAATAGGCAATACATAGCAATGCCATCAACACTATGTCTTCACCAATTTTTATCGTATTCCACACAAGGATAAAAAATATTCATAAAAATATAAACAACATTAAGAAAAATTATTGGTCTTAATAAAGTGAATGATTAATGAATCGTTTATTACACTATATGATAATTTATGTTGAAACCAATGGATTTTGGATATAATATGATGATTTTAAGTGATGGCGTGATAAAGGTTAGTCAATAAATCAAAAGATTGAAATTATTCTGAAAATTCTATCTAAAGTAGTATTAGTTTTGTTTATTGATATTGTGTCGTGGAAACCCTTTTGAAAACACTTGGAATTGAGGTTAGATAATTTCATGAGGTTTGGGAGAAATTTTAGAGTTTTTTTCTTTATATTGGATATCTCATTATTGTATTCTATAATTCCATACCAATAACAATGTCACCACACAGGAGAGACACTGTGAATTACTAGTGCTTTTATTTTTATTTATAATTATTGTTAATTACTTGGAGAATTATTATCATGATATATATTTTTATTCATTTGTGTAAAAATAATTGTTATAGGAATAACATTATAGGTATCACATTATATAAGGGTTGACCCTGATATAATAATTAAAAGTAAGATTAAAGGTCTCTAATTCACAATGTAACATGGGGGACATGAAAATGTTTCGATTTATTTGTAATATGATTTTTGTGTTATTATACGTGGATTATGTCAGTGTCCCTCTATAATGATGTTTCATAAGGGATTTTGACACCATTTATTTCATTTTTTCAGCCATGAATCTTATATAATTTAATAATTGCAATGTTAAAATAATGATGAGGCTATTATAGTACTGATTCAAAATGATTATCCAGGTTTCGTTACATATATATGTTAGTAATTCATAAGAAATATGAAATTATTTAGTTGAAAATTGATTTAAAGGTTTATTTTGAAAGAATATTAATATTATAATAATGATAGATTTGAAATCATTTTCAAGGGTAATTTTTGATACTCTATTTAGTGATTAGTCATACTATTCTCTATAAATGCATGAAGGAGATAAGTTAGGAATAAGAGAAAGATATAGAAGGGAATTATTATAATTATATGTATATATATTATGTGGGATATATAGGCATTCATATCAGTAGATGATAATAGAGAATTAACATTATAATTGAGGTGGTGCTGATAGCTATACAACTATTGGGGTACTTTTCATTATTGTTTTGTGGAAGAAAAAATAATCTCTTAATGAGAACTATGTATTAAATATCATGTAAGGAGTGTGTTTTATACCATTATAATGATTTTAAAGTTAAAGGGTTTTTTATTTTTATAAATTTTTTGTAATGAGAATTAATACACATATTTAATTTTTGAACATCAAAATATCCCAATTGTATGCTCACTGAACATAACCCAATATGGGTGACCCTAAACAATATTTTTTCTCAATATTATATGATTTATCACTTTTTTATTTCATTCTAAGGGTGTAATACTATTTTTAATATCTAAGAGACAATATCATTAGATAGATTGTTTGAAATTCAGATATTCTAATCCCCCTAAAGGGTTTATTTCTTATATTTGGCTATAAAAATAATTACCTTTGGGATTTAGAAGTATTTTTTTCACATTATGGATATATTTTCTCAAAAATAATGATCAGATATATTTAAATGAAATTATATTTTGTTTTTATGAATTTATATTCTTGATGGAAATAATTTATTATATTATCCACTACAATATGGAGTGTAATTTTCATTATAATTCATTTTTTATTTGTATAATTTCTATAATAGAAAATGAGATTATATACGATGAATGGTATTATGGAATATAATTGAAAGGAAGGAAAATAATTTATTAAAACTAATTATATTCAGATTAATATCACATGTGTTTTCTTTTGAATGATCTACATATAGTGATAATGAAAACAAGTATATTGAAGTTTAAATTTAAATTATCTAGTTGATGATTGATTTAGCTCATGGAGATACAAATTATGTGAGTAACTATCCCTCATAAATAGATGATGAATTAGATTAATATGAATTTAAATTTATGACTCAATTGGATATAACTGAAAGTTAAATGGATATACTGAAAGAGTCAAAAATTATTTTATAAAAAAATGCACATGTCTTGGTCAAATTATAGAATAATAATTTCATGAACACTAATATTATAGAAACAAAATATATATATTACTAATTTCAGGAAATGTAACTATTTGAATACTTACAATATCATTTTAGGATATAATATAATATAAAAGATACATTTTCTTATCATAAATGTACTTATATGGGATACTCCATCATGTTTTGTTTATTGAATAAAAAAGGTTTAAAATATCTTAATATGAGGGGGAGTGATTCAATGCTAGTATAACAACCCAAAATTTTGTAAATGGAATTTTTCAATTCTTATAATTATGTTACATATTATAAAAAACATACATAGAATAGAGATCTAAAAAAACAATAATACCATAAATGAAGAATGAAATAAGTGATATTCATAGAAATTACAGAACCTATACCGATGGAATAGTAACATGACCCATAGAATAGTAACTTGACTATTAGGAATAGTAAACAACACAATAGAATAGTAACCTAACCTATAAAAGTATAAATAAAATTTTGGAATCCTTTAAATGAAAATACGATATAATTATATCATAGTTTAAGTAAATATTTTTTTGAAAATGATAAATTAAGTGGTGGTATTTTTAAAAAAAATAAATGGATATTTAAAATTTTATAATTAATATAAATATTGAAAAAAAGTTATTTTCCTAAAATATATTCATAAATTAATATTTTTTTCTTATGATTATAAAATAATTTTATGGAATTTTAATTAATTTTTCAAAGTGTCATAAAATTAGTCACAATATTAAAATAGTTAATTTTTACATAAATGATAGATTTTATTAAAAATTGAATTTATCATATTTTGAAAATTATTTTTAGAAAATGGAGTCATTTTTGGATTTCTTCACATCAAAACATTATTAGGGTTATTTTTTGGGATTTTTCAAAAATAGATTAATTTTTGGTGAATAGTGAAATATCATATTTTATTATATATGTTAAATACATGAATTTTTTAATTAATGGATGATATATTGATTATATAGGAACCATAATCTCTAACTATCCTTAAATATTTACTATATTTAGGGATAAGGTTCAAAACTATTGTTAGCCATGAGCAAAAATAATAAAATAATGAAAGTAATAATAAAAAATAACCCTCTCCTCCCATGTAAATACCACCTCTTCTCCTCATACCTTAAAAATCTTGTAGATTAACCAATTTCTACAAAATACTATTCTAAATCCTCTCACCCACATCCAAGAACCTTTGTTCTCAACAAAATACGAAACCTAATTTCCATAATTAGGTTCTCAAGGAGAATAATTTCAAGAGGTAAAATCCTATTTTGTTTTATTTTAATTTATTTTCAACTTATTTTATTTCCTTATTCTATCCTAACCTCCCTATAAAAAGTGGCTTGATAACACTATTATATTTTATATGATATAATTTTTTTGTTTTAATGGAATAACCAATCATCAAATTTCTTCCCTCTACCTTTAATTTTAATAATGAATACTTCGTTCATGATTTTAGATTAACTACTATCATGGACGATGTAATTTCATTTTCTATTACAACCTTCAAGGCTGGACATAAGAAAATTATTATGCTTAAATAAGATTTTATTTTAAATATTATAAGTCATATATTTTTCTTTAACCAATATGGAATCTGGATATTAAATAAGATGAAATAAGTTCATGATGGTGGTAAAAAACCTCCAAAATAAACAAAATCTTTTTAATTAACATTTAATCTAATGAAAAATTATCATAAAATATATCCAAATTATATATAAGGAAATTTAAACTTATTTAATTTCATTTATAACATATAATTTCAATTTAGGATAATTATTCTTGTATAAATCTGAACTAGTCATGAACACCAAGAAAACAAGAACTCAAAAAATGATGAAATTGAATAGTATAACCATTACAAAGATCTATAAATAAACCTAATAAAATTATAATAAATAAAATACATATGTAATGTTTTTTTAATTAATTAATTAGTGTATTTAAATTTATTATCTAGTACATTAAGTACAATTTCAGAACACTTTCTGACCTAAAGTATGGGATTCTTCCTGAACCTCTATTTTTCCTTTGGGTTATGCTTTCTCTCTTTTACCACAATGTAATTATTAATTAATATTATATAAATCTCTAAAAATATGTTTCAATGTTCAAATTTTTTTTAACTAGCTAAATTATTCTCCCTTTGATGGGGAAGTAAAATTTTTAAATGGTTCCCTTCTATATTCTTCTTGATAAGCAAGCCCAATTAAAGGGAACATCTATATTTCCTAAAATTTTCATTTACACTCCATCATATATTTTGAGTCCCCATTATGTTTATAAAATTACTAATTTCTTCATGAAAAACTATTTTAGTTCATTTTCAGTATTATTATTCCTTCTGACCCTTTAATTCCCATTAATATTTTCCCATAAACCAAACTAAAGTGGATCATTTATAATGTTTCATAAACATTCATTATACATGTTTTGAATTCAGTTGGATATAATTTATCCTTATCTATACCTATTTTTACTTATTAATGATAAGGTATTTTTTATATTCATTACTACATGGACACCTTTATAATACTCCCATTTGTTTTTCCTTGTGACATGTTTATGATAACCAATTCATTCCATGGGTAATCCTTACGCTTGATTATTCATGTGGAACACATATGAATCAACATGTTATGATGTTTTTACAAATATATCACTCCAATGCAGTGTGTAATGTTTTAGTCTCTTGAGATGTCAAGTTGGGACATGAAGTAAACCTTATTCCTTATCATACTTTTTACTCCATGTGATATAGTCTTGGAAGATTCCCTTGACACATGTTTATATCATGATTTATGTTTCTTCCAAATTCCGATGATCGCATGATTATATTATCCCATGTTATACATGTTATTCTACCATATGATTACTCATGTTCCATGCCTTTTTTATATTATCAATTTTCTCCTTCTTTCCCATGTTTTATGATTTATTTATATGTTTATTCCCTTACTGGTCTTTTAATCTCATCCCTTTTGTTTATTTCTTCCCCAGGTTTTCTTGTATTGATTTAAAAGCTAAAAGTAACTTAGTATCTCATTATGATTATTAAATAAATATATTTTTTATTTCATTATTTCTAATTATTTATGTAATGTTCTAAATACATGATACTTTACAATCCTTGGTTTGTATTTAAGGGTAAATTATTCTTAAAATCATGTAAAAATATTTTTAAAAGTATAGGGATGTTATAGTAGTTATCATTCTATGATTCTATTTTATTTTCAGACTAGGAATATTAAATTTTAGTAATAACCCTAGGGATAATTCTTTCACCATTGATACTCTATATTATAACTTCAAAAATCACATGTTGTTATATACCTTCCATTTATAATTTTATCCTTCTAGGTTCAATGTTCTAATTTTATATGTCTATTAACTATGTATTGAAGATCCTTATTGTGATTAATTTTTATTAGTTAATGGATTGAAATAGTAGAACATGTGAAATCAATCAATGTGATTGGAAATGTGATGATGACCCTAATGAAATTACAAATATTTTGGGAACATATTGTCAAATATTCATGATAGTACTTGTTCAACAATATCAGTTTATAAAAAATAACTTGAATCAAGTGGAAATGCCTCCTTCTCATAAAAAATATCAAGTTATAGTTTAACCCTTTATACGTTTATGGCCTCCCATATTTATTGAATTTTCTGATCCTATCACAATGGTGAAATGGATTTACTCTATTGAGAAACAAATTCTTTATCCTTCAATTATTACAATAAGGTAAAGTCATTCTAGTGATATATCATTTTTATGGGAAGGTGATTGGTGGTTGACAATGATCAAGAACACAATGTATAAGGAGAACATTAATTCCATGGAATGAGAAGATTTCAAGAAAATATTTTTCAATAAATATTTCTCCCTAAACACATCATATTAAGATGGAAAGTGAGTTACTCAGACTAAAAATAAGGAAGGCATATCTATCATAGAGTATGAGGGAAACATTACAAGGATAGCATGATACACCTCTAGATTTTTCATGATCATTGGAAGAAAATTTAATTTCTTGTGAACATAACTAAATACAATTCTATGAAAATCCTTAGTGATATGAGACTTTGACAGCTATGAGGATATTTTTTTGTTCTCTTATGGTTAAAATGGAGATAAGAGGCTCTCATTGGTCTTGTGGTTCTGAACATAAAAAGTGTAAAATGGAGTTTATTAAGGGGGGATCAATTTCTAAATTCCATGATGAAAAAAACTCAACATCCCACAAATATAAAGTGTGGTAAGAACCATCTGGGAAACTATCTAAGGGGAACTTGGATATACTTAAAATGTATAACAGAGGGTCATTTGGCTAATAATTTTCTAAGGGATATGAATATTCCTTAAATTGTGGATGATGAAATGAATGTTCAAATTAGTACTCAACCTGTAATGCAGTGGTTCAAATACAAGGAATATGGGAATTATGTGATCAATTTTCCTAATCCAAGATTTTTTGGAGGAAATCAACAAAAACAACCTCTAAGGTATTATGGAATGGAATATACTATCACAACTACTAAGGTTGAACATGAAAATTATGTGGTAATAGGTAAACTTGTTATTTATTCATGAATAGAGAACATACCATTTGATTCTAGTTCTACACATTCATTAATACCTTGAAATATTAGTATAACTACTTAAAAACCACCTCATGATATTGAGGAAGAGACATCTTTGTGAAAAATAGGGAAATAAATTTATTCATAGTATATAACTTCTCCCCATTTAATGACTGTGGATTGAACCTCCATGAAAATATTGTCCTAATTCCCTGGGTAAAGTTTGATTCTATATTGGGAATGGATTTTATATTTTTATACAAATCCAAAATAATATTTTGAGAAAGGTAGACCACTATTCATATCCCCCAAAAAAATCTAAAATTATATACAATTTTAAATAGGAGGATGAATATACTTTAGATTCAATATCTTACTTTTGGATATTATTTCTTTATGAACAAGCATATATATCTAAAATAGTTGATTCAAATTAGAGGTTCATGCTCGAAGAAATTCCCATTGTGAGGGACTACTCAAATGTGTCCCCCAATGAATTTTATGATTTTTCTCTTGACTAATAGGTTGAGTTCTAAATTGAACATATTTCAAGATCTCTGCCTATGTCAAAGACACCATATATAATGGAATATATTGAGTTGTAGGAACTGAAGAAGTGGTTATAAGAGATTATGGATAGGGGTTTCATACGCTTGATTCCTTCATAATAGGGTTCACCGGTCCTCTTCATTAAAAAAATGGATGAATCGATGCACCTATGCATCGAATATCATGAGATTAACAAAATATAGATAAAGAAAATGTATCATCTTATATTGATAAATGACTTTTTCAATCAATTACATGGGGAAAATATATCTCTAAGGTGGAACTTCAATAGGGATTACACAAATTAAAGTTAAGGAAAGAATATATTCCCAAGACTACCTTTCGAATGGGGTATGGAAACAATGAGTTAATAGTGATTCCTTTTAGGCTTAGTAATGCTCTGTAAACATTCCTGGATTTAATGAATAAAGTCTTTATATATGACATTGATAAATTTTTGGTAGTATTTATTGATGATATTATGATATACTCCATAAGTGATGAGGAACACGAGGAGCCTTTGAATAGTATGTTAAAGAAATTTGAAATAGAGAAATTATATGAAAAGTGTATTAAATGTCTGTTATGTATGGAACTGGTATCATTCTTTGGGAATTTTATCACCAGCAAAGGATTATTTGTGGACCCTTCCAAGAAAATTTTAATCAATGAGTGTCCTATGAGAATATTTGAAATGCATATTTGTATATTTTATAGTCTATCTAGGTATTACTATCGATTTTTGAAGAACATCTCATTTTTTTCAAACCCAAAAAGCAAGCTGACTTAAAAAGGAGAAAAGTATATCTAGACCAGTGAATGTGATTAATACTTCAAGGAGTTGAAAGGGGGGATTATCATTATGATGTTACTCACACTTCCCACAAGTGGGGAACACAATGTGTTATATATAAATTCTCCAAAGAGGTAATATGATATTTAATAATGAAAATTTATAAAGTTATAGCTTACCCCTTAAAAAGTTGAAATATCTTAATCACAAATATTCCAGACATGATCTGGATTTGGAAGCTATGATCATTATGTTGAAATTGTAGTGGTGTTATCTCTATGGGGAGAAGTAGTAGATATATATTAATAATAAGATCCTCAACTATATATTCACAAAAAAGAATATTAATTTGCGGAAATGAATAAGGTTAGATATCATCATGGATTATGAATTCTTAATCCACTACCATACTAAAAAAAGTGGCATATTCTATAAATAGAAAGGATATTAAAATAGAATCAGTGATGAAAATTGAGAAGGATCCAATCATTAATTATTTTAAGTGGCTGTATATAGAAATTATTATGGGTGGAACATCATTAATCCTTTCACAAATAACTATTCCACCATACCTCATAAAGAAACTAATGGATGCACAAAAAAGGATATGTAAATTCTAAATAAGGTGGATTCTATCAAAAACGAAAAATCCCCAGAATTAGAAATTTATGAGGAAGTTATTGTAAGATTTAGGCCATAACTATCTGTATCATCCAATCCATATATATAGAGAGATATTCTTAATCATGCACATATCTCAACCTTTTCTATTCACCCATGGATGACAATAATGTATCCAAATATCTAAGAGCACCATTGGTTAGACAATATGAAGTAGGAGATTGATGAATATACATCAAAGTGTCTCATATGTCAGGAAGTGAAGGCTAAAATGAAAAAGTCCAAGTGGATGATGCAACCATTACTCATTCCAACAAAGAAATTGGAAAGAATCACCATGGAATATTTCACTATATATTAAAATAAACTCATATAAAACAATGCAATATGGTTTGTTATGGATATTATTAGAACGATATATCTGTTTATTGATATTTGAGAGAACTTATCACTCGACCAACATTCATAAATATACATCAATGAAGTGGTGAGGATGAATGTAGTAGAACTATATATTATATTGGACCAAGATCCAAGATTTACAACAATGTTTTGGAAATGTCTCCTATAGCATCCCGTCTTTTTATCACATAAACTTTCATTACATTTTACAAAACCGAGGATCTTTAAGGTTTAGTGTCTTGGAAACCAGGAACATAAAACATGAAAAGAACAAAAACACTCTTCTTAAACACTTGAAAGGCTTCTCCTTAAGTTCATCCTAGGTTCATTACTGCATCTTATAACCTGGGGACATACATCAAAAG
Source organism: Viscum album (assembly GCA_963277665.1). Lineage (NCBI taxonomy): Eukaryota > Viridiplantae > Streptophyta > Magnoliopsida > Santalales > Viscaceae > Viscum > Viscum album. The sequence goes on along the minus strand of OY728166.1, from coordinate 986,132,460 downwards.
AAAGGATGAGAAGAAGGCCCAGTAAGGGAAACAAGTGAAACATTTTACATATGAACTTGAGATACATCAATAAAGTCATGAAAATAACTTTAAGGCATGAAAATGAAATCATGAGGCATATCATAATAAAAATAAAACTTTTTCATAACTTGAAGATGTGGGTGCAACATTTAATATTGACAATCGTTTCGTTTCACCAAGGTCCATCCCCAAGGTGTCGTTAAATATTACCAAGGTTATTCACCAAGGCGTCGTTAAAATAGTCATCTCTAGAGATTAAGTCTTTACCCAATGCATTGGAGCGCTATCAGGGTGAACCCTTAAATTTGACTTTATTATCATGTGATCCACATATATCATCATCAAACATTTCATAAATAACCCATATAACATAAAATAAATGGGTTTCATTTCATAATCATAACATTTTAAAAACTGCTTTAAAGACATGATCTTTACGTCACTTTAAACCCACGGAAAGGGAAAGAGGGTTTCATTTATGAAATTCCCAGAATTTAAAATAGAACATTTTGATATATATGTGAATACCCCTGTAGAAATAAGAGCTTTGAGTATTCACTTTATAACATAAAATAATTTTTAGAAAAGAGAGAGAGACATTTTGAGACGAAAATTCTGCAGCATAACGGCTATGTTACAAGGTTTTAGAAAACATTGAGAAGAGAGGGGACATGGGTCAAACATTCATAAATGACCCATCAAACCGTAGAGGGACAAAATATAAGGGATTTAAGAACATGGTAATGAAATTTGAAAATATACCTTATGAAATAAAGAACATGAAAGGAAGAAAAAAAAGATTTCTCTTGTGAGAATTCGGCAGCCTAACGGCGTCACTTAAACTTCAACAAAATTGAATTGACAAGGTTAAATAGGGTCTCTCATCATATGAACATAAGAGTCCATTACGATAGATATAGAGGTAATACCCCAACATAATAGAAAGGAACTTGAAAGAATTGACATGAGAGTAGAACTTCAAAACGAGAATGGTGAAGAACCACTTAAAAATTCGGCAGCCTAACGGCGCCACTTAAACTTCAACAAAATACTGAATTGAAGAGATAAAATGGGGTCTCTCATCATATGAAAATAAGAGTCCAGTATGATAGATATAGAGATCATACCCCAACATAACAAAAAGTAACTTGAAATAATTGACATGAAAGTAGAACTTCAAAACGAGAAGGGTGAAGAATCACTTAAAAATTCGGCAGCCTAACGGCGCCACTTAAACTTCAACAAAATACTGAATTGAAGAGATCAAATGGGGTCTCTCATCATATGAACATAAGAGTCCAGTATGATAGATACAGAGATCATACCCCAACATAACAAAAAGGAACTTGAAAGAATTGACATGAAAGTAGAACTTCAAAACGAGAAGGGTGAAGAACCACTTAAAAATTCGGCAGCCTAACGGCGCCACTTAAAACTTCAAAATATTGAATTGAAGAGATCAAATGGGGTCTCTCATCATATGATCATAAAAGATCAGTATGATAAATTTAGAGATAATACCCCAACATAATAAAAAAAGGAACATGAAATAGTTTACATGAAAATAGATCTTGAAAAATGAGAAGGGAGAAAGAATCCGTTACAAAAATTTCGGCAGCCTAACGGCGCCACTTAAAACTTCATAAAAAGAAATAATGAGAGTAAGAGGGGATCTCTCATTATATTAACATGAAAATGGCAGTAAGAAGAGTATAAAAGAACATCCTCCAACATAAGAACATGGAGCATAAAAGGAATGACATAAAAGAGATTACTTGAAATGAAAGAGAGAGGTCAGATCCCTTACCTTAAAATGTAACTCTTAAACCTCAAAGGTTGGGACCTTGAGGGCTTGGGGGAACCTTGGGAGGGCTCCTTGGGAGGTAATGAGACCATAAATTCTTTGGGAATGAGTGGGGAGTCGAATGGATGAGAGGAGGGCTTGGTATTTATAGGGAAAGTGAGGGGACAAGGCATTAATGGCCAAGGGACACCTCACATGTGCTTTTCTCAAACCCATGTGCTCTCCCTTGACATTTATCATGGAGTTAGGCCACATGGGGCCCCCAAAACAATAATTCATCACCCTTGGATGGCCAACCCTTAAAAGATCTCATGACATCATCATGACACAATTATGATGTCATTAAACATACCGAAACCCTAAAACTGCATTTTTACTATTCACTGAAAAAAATTCATCTTTCTCAGAAAAATCCCAAACTTTCACCTTAACTAAATATCGATTCCCTAATTACATTTATGAACTCCATTTTATAAAAATAATTTCCTAAATATTTTTAATTCAATTTTTAAATAAATTCACTATTCACCGAAAATTCATTTTTTTTCAGAAAAATCCCCAAAAATTACCTTAACATAATATCGATGCTCTGAGTTCAAAAATGAAATCCATTTTATGAAAATAATTTTCTAAATATTTTTAATTAATTTTTTAATTAAAAAAACACTATTCACCCGAAAAAACTAATACTTGAATAATAATTAATGAAACCGTTATTTAACCATTTTATTGAATCACATTACTTAATCAAGGTGCCTAGATTATTTTAAAACTTTCTTTAAGTGAGATTACTAATCCATTTGGTCACATTACTAATCCTAAGCGTAAAATCACTATTCACAATTTACTATTCATCAAAAATCAAGTTGATCTTATTAGACTCTAAATTTCGTACTAGACATAATTGTAGAAGACCATTTTTTAAAAATCATTACACATTTTTAATTATTTAAGGTTTAAACAACCATTTTTAAAATATCCTTTTTCTAAAATTCATCAAAAATATGCATACTATATTTATCCGATCATTTCAAAATTCATAAACTTCATCATAAGAAGAAATCCCAATTTTTTGTTTAAAACAAGGATTACACAAGGCAGTTACGGTCTCATTACATAGCCCCTTATAATACCAGCATAGGACCTAAGAGTAAGGTGTGCTAGGGTGATAGAATCTTGGGGCGGCTCAGTCAACATTGCCCGAGTAGTAATTTCTATCAGTTTGAACTTCTCACGAAGGCGATTCTGTTCTAGCTTCACATGATGAAGTTCGGCTTGGATTTGATCCAGAGCAAAGCCCAATGGTGCTACCTCCTTCCCAAGCTCTGTTAGATGGGCTTCGATCGGTCCAAGACTACTAGGTGAGGCCATCGAATCTTCTTTCTATAATAATTAACCAAGATTACTTGTATTTAGAGACAATAATCAAAACATTTTGTTCACAGTGGTCATATTGACCGATGGTCATATAACAATCAAAACCCAATGGTCTCATTTTAATTATAATCATGTTTATCAAATAAAACATTTTTGTTGAGTATAAAAATAAAATAAAATAACACATGAAATTAGGAAACAAGATTTATTCAAAATTTCGGGCCGTTACAATCTTCCCCCCTTAAGAAATTGCGTCCTCGCAATTTTTTAAAATTGGGTTTTGAAATTTCATTGAAAGTCCCACATCGGAAAAAGAGTCAGTAAAACTATTACTTTAAAAGAAATAAAAGGGAGTACAAAGGCCACCCGAGTTTACTCATACTAGGATTCCATGTAGGAAACATGGACATGGAGGAGAAAACAAAGGGTCACGTTCTGAGGGAGAGTGATAGAGAACATGATTAGGAGAAAGTTAACCATAAGAAAATCCCAAACTTATGATGTGTGTAAGAGGTCTTTGATTAACTTGTAGGAAACGTAAACCAACAACGTTTTTGTTTTACGTTCCTTTTAATAACTTTGAGGAATTCATTTACAACATAGAACAAAAACATAAGGAAATATATCTACCTTCATGTAGAGTTTCATACTTTAATAAGTTTCTACCAAAACTAATCTTTTCTCCAAACGATGAGCATTCAAAACTACTTGGTCTCATCAAAACACAAGAATCATCTTCTAGAGAATCACATAATCCACAAAAGATCAACTATCTATTTCTTCTATCTTTAAACATTATCCCAAAAACCGAAAGGGTAAGGTAAAACAACTCTTCAAAAAGAAAGAATCCCATTGGAATGGAAACTAATTTTAAATCTTCAAAGTTCCATGGTACTACCCAAAGTTCATCATAGTCCATTCCATAAATAACGGTCCTTAAAATTCCTCAAAATAAACCAAACTAAGATTGAAACCCAAATACAAGAAGGATTTGATAACATAGTCTTCCAAAATAAACTTCATTGTTCATCTCCAAACAACATCAACCACTCCTAACATCTTATAACAAAAGTATCTAATCTAAACATATTTAACCCAAGATAGGTTAATCATTCCCAAAAGTAACATAAATTACTATAAATCCACCTTAAATTCATCGATTCTTGAAATATAAATCAACCTTACTCCTCAATGAAAATACTGTTGTAGTCTATTTACCTCGATCATATAGGGTCCCCAAAACAGTGAATGTATTCCAAAATAAAAAATCATATTTTAATCCCCTAATCATCTCTGTCATATTAATATGGCAATCGTAGCATTTCCTATCACGTTGGTTGTTGAGACATGTTCTTCCATTTGCCGCCATTAACTAAGAAAAGAAACTATAATTAGGGGCTTAAATACTTAGCCAATAATCATGAAAAGAAACTTAAAGCATATAAGGATAACTTGTAGTTGAAAAGTATACCCTAACTTGTGATCCCCTAAGTTCCCATCTAGGTTATCCATGATCATATATTCTTATGTGAATCTTCATTTTATTTTATCTTTGTTCCTTTAACAATGGTTCATACTAAGATTATGAATTTACCAAAGCATATCCCCCGGGAGTGTCGTAACCAAGAGTGCAGCAAGGCCCGTTGTCATGTACCAGTTCCCGTTCGAGTCTAGCTCAAAGCGGTGTTTTCGGGTTTTACCCCTATGTACATCTGTGCCAGAGCCACCTCTACCTGCTCGTATCCAGACAGGGATGTATTTGCTTGGCAACCCCTTACTCAATACTCACCAAAATACCAGGAATATTTCCTATATTTTAACTTTTCTATAGGATTCTTCCTAAAGTTTTCATATCCTAATTTCCACAAATAACTAAACCATCCTTTGATACCAACTATAGCATCCCGTCTTTTTATCACATAAACTTTCATTACATTTTACAAAACCTAGGATCTTTAAGGTTTAGTGTCGTGGAAACCAGGAACATAAAACATGACAAGAACAAAAACACTCTTCTTAAACACTTGAAAGGCTTATCCTTAAGTTCATATTAGGTTCATTACTGCATATCATAACCTGGGGAAATACATCAAAAGAAAGGATGAGCAGAAGGCCCAGCAAGGGGAACAAGTGAAACATTTTACATATGAACTTGAGATACATCAATAAAGTCATGAAAATAACTTTAAGGCCTGAAAATGAAATCATGAGGCATATCATAATAAAAATAAAACTTTTTCATAACTTGAAGATGTGGCTGCAACATTTAATATTGACAATCGTTTCGTTTCACCAAGGTCCATCCCCAAGGTGTCGTTAAAAATTACCAAGGTTATTCACCAAGGCGTCGTTAAAATGGTCATCTCTAGAGATTAAGTCTTTATCCAATGCATTGGAGCGCTATCAGGGCGCACCCTTAAATTTTCCTTTATTATCATGTGAGCCACATATATCATCATCAAACATTTCATAAATAACCCATATAGCATAAAATAAACGGGTTTCATTTCATAATCATAACATTTTAAAAACTGCTTTAAAGACATGATCTTTACGTCACTTTAAACCCACGGAAAGGGAAAGAGGGTTTCATTTATGAAATTCCCAGAATTTAAAATAGAACATTTTGATATATATGTGAATACCCCTATAGAAATAAGAGCTTTGAGTATTCACTTTATAACATAAAATAATTTTTAGAAAAGAGAGAGAGACATTTTGAGACGAAAATTCTGCAGCATAACGGCTATGTTACAAGGTTTTAGAAAACATTGAGAAGAGAGGGGACATGGGTCAAACATTCATAAATGACCCATCAAACCATAGAGGGAAAAAATATAAGGGATTTAAGAACATGGTAATGAAATTTGAAAATATACCATATGAAATGAAGAACATGAAATGAAGAAAAAAAAGATTTCTCTTGTGAGAATTCGGCAGCCTAACGGCGTCACTTAAACTTCAACAAAATTGAATTGACAAGGTCAAATAGGGTCTCTCATCATATGAACATAAGAGTCCAGTATGATAGATATAGAGGTCATACCCCAACATAATAGAAAGGAACTTGAAAGAATTGACATGAGAGTAGAACTTCAAAACGAGAATGGTGAAGAACCACTTAAAAATTAGGCAGCCTAACAGCGCCACTTAAACTTCAACAAAATACTGAATTGAAGAGATCAAATGGGGTCTCTCATAATATGAACATAAGAGTACAGTATGATAGATATAGATATCATACCCCAACATAACAAAAAGTAACTTGAAAGAATTGACATGAAAGTAGAACTTCAAAACGAGAAGGGTGAAGAACCACTTAAAAATTCGGCAGCCTAACGGCGCCACTTAAACTTCAAAAAACAACTGAATTGAAGAGATCAAATGGGGTCTCTAATCATATAAACATAAGAGTCCAGTATTATAGATGCAGAGATCATACCCCAAAATAACAAAAAGGAACTTGAAAGAATTGACATGAAAGTAGAACTTCAAAACGAGAAGGGTGAAGAACCACTTAAAAATTAGGCAGCCTAACGGCGCCACTTAAAACTTCAAAATACTGAATTGAAGAGATAAAATGGGGTCTCTCATCATATGATCATAAAAGATCAGTATGATAAATTTAGAGATCATACCCCAACATAATAAAAAAAGGAACATGAAATACTTTACATGAAAATATATCTTGAAAAATGAGAAGGGAGAAAGAATCCGTTACAAAAATTTCGGCAGCCTAACGACGCCACTTAAAACTTCATAAAACGAAATAATGAGAGTAAGAGGGGATCTCTCATTATATTAACATGAAAAGGGCAGTAAGAGGAGTATAAAAGAACATCCTACAACATAAGAACATGGAGCATAAAAGGAATGACATAAAAGAGATTACTTGAAATGAAAGAGAGAGGTCGGATCCCTTACCTTAAAATGTAACTCTTAAACCTCAAAGGTTGGGACCTTGAGGGCTTGGGGGCACCTTGGGAGGGCTCCTTGGGAGGTAATGAGACCATAAATTCATTGGGAATGAGTGGGGAGTCTAATGGATGAGAGGAGGGCTTGGTATTTATAGGTAAAGTGAGGGGACAAGGCATTAATGGCCAAGGGACACCTCACATGTGCTTTTCTCAAACCCATGTGCTCTCCCTTGGCATCTATCATGGAGTTAGGCCACATGGGGCCCCCAAAACAATAATTCATCACCCTTGGCCGGCCAACCCTTAAAAGATCTCATGACATCATCATGACACAATTATGATGTCATTAAACATACCGAAACCCTAAAACTGCATTTTTACTATTCACTGAAAAAAATTCATCTTGCTCAGAAAAATTCCAAACTTTCACCTTAACTAAATATCAATTCCCTAATTACATTTATGAACTCCATTTTATAAAAATAATTTCCTAAATATTTTTAATTCAATTTTTAAATAAATTCACTATTCACCGAAAATTCATTTTTTTCAGAAAAATCCCCAAAAATTACCTTAACATAATATCGATGCTCTGAGTTCAAAAATGAAATCCATTTTATGAAAATAATTTTCTAAATATTTTTAATTAATTTTTTAATTAAAAAAACACTATTCACCCGAAAAAAACTAATACTTGAATAATAATTAATGAAACTGTTATTTAACCATTTTATTGAATCACATTACTTAATCAAGGTGCCTAAATTATTTTAAAACTTTATTTAAGTGAGATTACTAATCCATTTGGTCACATTACTAATCCTAAGCGTAAAATCACTATTCACAATTTACTATTCATCAAAAATCAAGTTGATCTTATTAGACTCTAAATTTCGTACTGGACATAATTTTAGAAGACCATTTTTTAAAAATCATTACACATTTTTAATTATTTAAGGTTTACACAACCATTTTTAAAATATCCTTTTTCTAAAATTCATCAAAAATATGAATACTATATTTATCCGATCATTTCAAAATTCATAATCTTCATCATAAGAAGAAATCCCAATTTTTTATTTAAAACAAGGATTACACAAGGCAGTTACGGTCTCATTACATAGCCCCTTATAATACCAGCATAGGACCTAAGAGTAAGGTGTGCTAGGGTGATAGAATCTTGGGGCGGCTCAGTCAACATTGCCCGAGTAGTAATTTCTATCAGTTTGAACTTCTCACGAAGGCGATTCCGTTCTAGCTTCACATGATGAAGTTCGGCTTGGATTTGATCCAGAGCAAAGCCCAATGGTGCGACCTCCTTCCCAAGCTCTGTTAGATGGGCTTCGATCGGTCCAAGACTACTAGGTGAGGCCATCGAATCTTCTTTCTATAATAATTAACCAAGATTACTTGTATTTAGAGACAATAATCAAAACATTTTGTTCACAATGGTCATATTGACCGATGGTCATATAACAATCAAAACCCAATGGTCTCATTTTAATTATAATCATGTTTATCAAATAAAACATTTTTGTTGAGTATAAAAATAAAATAAAATAACACATGAAATTAGGAAACAAGATTTATTCAAAATTTCGGGCCGTTACATATCCTACATGCTCTAAACACTAACCTAAACTTCAGTACGGACTATCATCCAAAACTAATGTCCAGTATGGGAAGACTATTCAAACACTAGATGACATGTTAAGAGCATATTATGTGGACTTCTATGGTTGATTGGACTGATATCTACCTCTGGTCGTGTTCCAATAAAATAAAAGTTTCTATTCAAGCATCCAAATTATAACGCCTCAAACATTTGCTTCCAAATTTAGTTCTTAAAGTGCTGTGTATTTTTTTTTAAGAAAACTGAATAACTACCCAACACTTTATATATTAGAGGAAATTTTCCAATAAATTTTATGAAAAATTAGACTACATTTTAAAATTTATCATAGTTGAAAATTAAATAAAACAATATTCCTAATTCGGATCCATGTGCGCTAACTCCCAATGTGAAGACGTCTGACATAAAACTTTTGGGATACTTGTGAAAATAATTATAAATCAGGGAATGGGCATATCTTCCTAGCAAGGGGTTTTAAAATTATAGAACATTTTTTTATAAAATCTTCAATTGAAAATAGATTTTGAGAAATGGCTTTCAAATTCTTTTGATAACACCATCAAAGTATTTTTCGAAATACCTTTTGAAAATAATATTGAAATCAATTACATATTGAAAATACTACAAAAATTTCAAAAAACATGTACTCAAATATTTCATTTAAAGTAATCCATTTAATTTTCTAGAAATAATATGAAATCATTTGAAAACAAATCATTGGGGTCACTTGAATCATTGAAGTTTGTCTTGGGAATACTCACTTACTGATAGATGGATTTTCTCCCCAATTCCTTACCATATTTACAATGTTAAAGTGCATGATTTTTCTAAAAACATTTTAAGCTTTCTATACATATATATACTTTCACTTGATTTTTTATTTTCAAAAAAACAAACTTGACAACATATATGATTTGGATCAAGAAACACATAGTTTTTCACATCTTTTTAATTTATTTTTAATAATTTAATGAATTAAATTTTCACTTTTTATTAAATATTTTTAATTTTTTCAATTTATAATTAAAGTAATCAATTAATCATTTTTTTAAACTTGTTATTTATTTTTAGTCTTTAAAATAATTCATTTAGGTTTTACTGTATTTTTATAGTCTTATAATTAATTAATTAATTAATTTTTTAATCTGATTAATTTATAATATTAGTTAATTATTATAATTTAATAAATTAATTTATGTATTGATATTTAATTAAAATATTTCCTTAACTCAGTTTTTAATTTGTATATTTTTCTATTTCTTCTAACATTAGTTAGACTATTCTTTAAGTAATGTTTTTTATGTAATGATTTTTTCCATATTTAATTAATATATATTCTATTTAATTAATATAAAATTTAATTCATTTAAATTTACGGTTACAAATAAATTTATGAATCAATTTATAATTCATTTTAATTTTTTTGGGTTGTTGTATTAAATCATTTTAATTTCTTTGGAAAAATAGTTTTTTATTTTAGTTTTATTCAATTAAGTAATTTAGTTTTTATAATTTAATTTCAGTAATTGTAATTTCTAATTTTTCTATTCTGTTTGTTTTGTAGTGCAACCATTGCACCGTTTTTTCCTTTTTATTTTCTTTACCTCACTATGCCACTGTTTCTGTGCCTTTGTGGTGGAATAATTCCTTCCATTATCTATCCACCCTTGACACCATTTCATTTTGATGTGCCACTGTTTCCCTGCCTTTGTGGTGGCACTATTTCAACCTACTCTCTTTGCCATGATTTCCTCCTGCCACTGTCTTCCCTCCTTCACTGTCTCGCCATAGCCACTGCAAGACACCGGTTCTGCTTCCCTTTGTCACAGTTTTTCGTTGTCTCCAATCTCACCGTCACCCCCAATCTCATCCATCAATGGCCAAGCTTCAGCCATAGTTTCCTATTTGAATCAAAACCTACCAATAAAGTTTAAAATAAATTAACTCATATCAGATCTGAACTACCACTTTACACCATTGTGATTTGTTACCATCAGATTTGTGAATCTCCCACCCAGAGTCACTGCACTGCTGCTTTCCACAGATATGAAGCCGCCACTATTTGATGATGGCTTGGAGATGTCACAGAAGTGGAAGGAGGGTGTCCAGCCTCCTTGCTAGAGCGACTCAGCTGAGATGTCACCGCATGAGTAGAACTGCTACAGACGAGGTCGAGACACCAGCCATTGTCTGAAGCCAAGTTGAAGAAGTACATGGTGTTGCTGTTGTGAGGAGGTCATGCCGCTGATGTCATTGGAGCCGGTTGATGCCGTCACGTAAAGAGGAAGAGGGGTCGTAGATCATCTACATGAATAAAATGAAAACCCTCCCCCCTCCATATTAGGGAGGAAGACAAGGGGGAATTTAGATTTTAAAAATAATAATAATAAATAAAAACAAATAAAAATGAAATAACAATAATATAAAATAAATGATAGATAAATACAAATAAGAATTATAATAAACAATAATAATATAAACCAAATAAATAATAATTCTATATATTTTAAAACTAGAATATTAAAAAAAGATAAAACTAAATACACTACGGGAAAAAGGGCTTTTTGCGACGGGCCTTTTGCGATGGGAATAAATCTCGTCGCAAAAGGTCTGTTCAAGAGGTTATTTGCGACGAGGGTAATGACCCGTCGCAAATAACTAACTATTTGCGATGGGATTTTGTCTCCTGTCGCAATTGTTTGACGCGGATGGCACGCCAAACCCCGTGAAGGTTATTTGCGATGGTGGGATCCCAACATCGCAAATAGTTAAGTATTTGCGATGGGCCCCATCGTAAATAAGTGGCGGTGGTTTATAGCTTTTTGCGATGAGATGTCGTCCCATCGCAAAAGGTGTGTTAGTAGGGACTATTTGCGATGGGTCCCGTCACAAATAACTTTTTAACCGCCGACAATAATTAATGCGGGCGTAGGTATTTGCGACGGGTCTCATCGCAAAAGATACTATTTGTGACGGGTATCCCGTTACAAATAATCTCGTCACAAATAATCTAACCTATATATACAACCATCTATTTTTCCTCTCATTCCTCTCAAATTTTAAATCCTGTTTTTCTCTAAACTCATATTTTAAAGAGAGATTTTTTCTAAGTTAATTTTTTTTGTTCACGAAGAAGCTGTGAAGTCGTCTGCATCTATAGAAAATTAGTCTTAAAGGTATTTATGTTTTTTTTTTATATTTTATTTATTTCATTTTTTTATGTTAATTTTTTTTATTGTTGATTAGTTGTAATTAAATTAAATTTAAATTTTTTTGTCATTAGTATTTATTTGTACTAATACATTGAAAATTTTGGTATTAATTTTTAATAATTAGTAGTAATTATTAATTATTAATGATAATTAGTAATGTATATAATTAATTTGTAGCAATTAATAATACTTGGTAATAAATATCAATAAATATTAATAAATAGGAATAATTAGGAATAATTAGGAATAAATAGTAATAATTAAGAGTAATTAGGAATAAATATTAATAACTAGTAATAATTAGGAATAATTAGCAATATTTAGGAATAATTAGCAATAATTAGTAATAATTAGAAATAATTAGTAATGAATAGCAATAAATAGAAATAATTAATAATAATTAGTAATAAATTGTAATAATTAGTAATAAATTGTAATAAATTGTAAGAAATTGTAATAATTAGTAATAAATACAAATAATTACTAATAATTACTAATAAATACTAATAATTAGCAATAAATACTAATAATTAGGAATAATTAGCAATAATTAGAAATAATTAGCAATAATTAGAAATAAATAGCAATAATTAGAAATAATTAGCAATAATTAGTAATAATTAGCAATAATTACCAATAATTAGCAATAATTAGTAATAATTAGATATAATTAGTAATAATTCGTAATAATTAGACATAATTAGATATAATTAGTAACAATTTGATATAATTAGTAATAATTAGTAATAATTAGATATAATTAGTAATAATTAGTAATAATTTGTAATAATTAGTAATAATTAGTTATAATTAGATATAATTAGTAATAATTAGATATAATTAGTAATAATTGGATATAATTAGTAATAATTGGATATAATTAGTAATAATTGGATATAATTAGTAATAATTGGTATAATTAGTTATATAATTAGCTAAATAATTAGCTATATAATTAGCTATATAATTAGCTATATAATTAGCAATAATTAGCAATAATTAGAAATAATTAGCAATAATTAGCAATAATTAGCAATAATTAGCTATATAATTAGCTATATAATTAGCTATATAATTAGATAGAATTAGCTATATAATTAGCTATATAATTAGATATAATTAGATATAATTAGATATAATTAGATATAATTAGATATAATTAGATATAATTAGATATAATTAGATATAATTAGTTATAATTAGATATAATTGGTAATAATTAGTAAGAATTAGTAATAATTAGTAATAATTATATATAAATAGTAATAATTTGATATAATTAGTAATAATTATATGTAATTAGATATAATTAGATCAAATTAGCTATAATTAGCTATAATTAGATACAATTAGATATAATTAGACATAATTAGATATAATTAGATATAATTAGATATAATTAGATATAATTAGATATAATTATATCTAATTTGTGATAATTAGATATAATTAGTGATAATTAGTAATAATTAGTAATAATTAGTAATAATTAGTAATAATTAGTAATAATTAGTAATAATTAGTAATAATTAGTAATAATTAGATATAATTAGATATAATTAGATATAATTAGTAATAAATAGTAATAAATAGTAATAATTAGTAATAATTATTAATAATTAATCATAATTAGTAATAATTAGTAATAATTAGTAATAATTAGTAATAATTAGAAATAATTAGTAATAATTAGATATTATTAGTAATAATTAGTAATAATTAGTAATAATTAGTAATAAATAGTAATAATTAGATATAATTAGTAATAATTAGTAATAATTAGTATTAATTAGATATAATTAGATATAATTAGATAAAATTAGATAAAATTAGATATAATTGTCATTTCTTGGTTGATCACTTTGCAAGTAGCTTTGCAATAGGACAACCCAAGTCATGCCCTTCTCATCTATAAGAATTATCTCACATGGCCCTTTATATAAACCATTCTTCCTTGAAAATTTAAGGGAAAGATACTGATGTACCCTCAAATTTTTAAGGAAGAATGATCTATATAAAGGGAGTGAGATGTTTTTTAGAGATGAGAACGAAATTACTTTGGTCGTCCTATTGCAACACTACTTGCGAGGTGATCAGCCATGCAAGGACAATTATAGAGTTTACATTGGACAAGGCTAACACAAACTTTTTATTGTGCACGACCTGACAATTGGCGACCCTTTGATATTTGAACATGTTAAGAACAGAGCAAAGCGTGTTGCGAATATTGATAATTTTAATATTTTATAATTTTTTTATTATTTTAATAATATTAATAATTTTTTTTCATAAATATTGATAATATAATTTTTTTATTAGTAATAATTAGATATAATTATAATTAGTAAATGAAAACTGCTTGGATAATGAAGGGAAAATTTGAAATCATCTCCAAAACGATGATGACCAAATTTCATTTCATTATTCAAGCAGTTTTTATTTTGTTAAGTATTGCTAAGTATTGTTAAATTAATAATAATTAGAAATAATCGAGAGCGATTTTTCTAAGTATTGCTAAGTATTGCTAAATTAGTAATAATTAGTAATAATCAGGAGCAGGAGAAAATGCGTCAGCAGGAGCAGCAGTGGAAGGAGCATCACGATGAGGAGATGCGTCGATATCATCTGCAGCATGATGAGGAGATGCGTCGATATGAGGAGTAGCAGTAGGAACATATGGAGTACATGAGCCGTCTGACTCATAGTTTAGGGATGAAGTTTCCTCCACCATCTCCTCCAGGTCCTCCAGATTATCCACCCCAATGATTTTTTTACATGTAACAAACATTTGAGTTCGTAGCTTATTGTAATATTAACTGTTTACAATTTATCTTTTTCATATTGGTACGAATATTGCTTAATTTAATTTTTTTATTTATAAATTTTTATTACTTATTAGTAATATTTTTAATGTCTGTTTATTTTAATAATAATAATATTAATATTTTATTAATATTTTATATTTGTTATGAATATTGAGAATTTTAATATTTTAAAATTTTAATAATATTAATATTATTTTTTCATAAATATGTATGTTTATTTTAATAATAAAAATAATATTATATTAATTTTTTATATTATTAATAATAATATTATTATATAATATTATATTATTTATATTAATAGTATTCATATTATTATTATTTTCTGATATTAATATTTCATAATTTTATTTTATATATTTTTTATGATTAATATTATAATAATATAATTTTTTATATTATAAATATTATTATTATTATTATATAATATTATATAATATTATATGATTTATATTAATTATTTTATATTTTTTTATTTTTTCAGTATTTGCGACGGGGCTATTTGCGATGAGACCCCATCGCAAATATGTTATTTATTGTCCTATTTGCGACAGTATGAATGGCCTGTCGCAACAACTTATTTGCGATGGGCTCATCGCAAATAAGTTTTTATTTACCTATTTGCGACGGAATGGAAGTCCTGTCACAATAGATTATTTGCGACGACCCGTTGCAAATATCTTTTTTATATATAAATAAAAGAATTTGTGATGGTGAAGTTTCCCATCGCAAAAAATATTATTTATGATGGCATTTTCTGCAATGGGCTATTTGCAACGGGGCCCCGTCGCTAAAGCTTATTTGCGACGGGATCTCGTCGCAAATAAATCGTCGCAAATATATTTAATTCTAGTAGTGATATTTGAATAAAATGTTTTAAAAATAAAATATTAATAATTTATATGTAAAATTTGAACAACAAGTTAAATTAATAAATAAATTAATCTAAGAATAATAATTATAGTAACATTTAAATTAAATAAATAATTACCTTAAAAACCTTAAATTCTTTCATTAAATTATTTACATAACTTTAATATATATAAAAGCTATTAATAATATAAAGTAAGTAAAAAAATAAATTTGATTATCTATTCATTAATAAAAAAATTTATAAATAAGTTAATTTTTTTTAATATTACTTATTAATTATTAAATATTTGTATAAAACATTCTAACTATTTCTAATTGACCCCATATTTTACGATGTGGAGGTACATGAGGGAGATATTATTCCATCTAGATTCATACTAACTAACTAACTGACAGTTAGATAGAGAGGTTATACTAATAATAGAATCTTACCATAGAAAAACACACATTTGATGTGCAAGAGAGAATGACTTGTTTGCTCGGTGTATGTAGTGGGTTACCAATAGGAGATGATAGTAGTTTTTAAGAGTAAACAGAGTAGAAAATGGGATATGACTCTGTTTTGACACTTTCACACCATTTATGAGCGAAGCAGAACCTAGAGTAGCAGTGCAGACTTGGAGGCAAATGATCCGAAGAGAAGAGCAGCACTAGGGGAGTTCTTTCTCCCTTTTTCTTAAGATTAAATACTCTTTAATAGGTTGGTTCAATTATGTAATCATCATGATCACAGGGTAAATTTCTAAATCAGGAGTTCTAAACATTGTTGTTTTGTCCTTTAAATTATTCACTTTATCTTTGTTTGAAATCATAATAGATATGTGAGATCAATTCTATTGTTCATTTAAATTGTTCACACTATACATTATTTAAAAAAATCAATGCTTCAAGTTCAATTGGAGATATTGAACTTGAACATCATCTTTTAGAAGCATTTATGTCATTAATAATTGGAGTTTTATGGTGAGTTTTATTCCAACTGTTTTCTCTTGAAATTTTTAACATTCGATGAGCATTGGAGTGTGGAACTCTAAAATTAATACCTATATTTGATGTATCTTCTAGATAGAATGATGTATCAACCAATTTTTATGGTTTTATTCAATAAAATTCAATGAATAATTCGTTCATTTTACCAGAAAAGTTAGAATTCCTAATTGTTTCTTGATTTGTTACTCCTTTGTCTTTGCTTCTATATATTAGTCCACTGTTTTTATAATATTTCATCAACAATTTAGTGTAATATTTAGTTCATTTTCAAAAACTTGTTTGTTCATTCCTGATTCTATGAAAATTTTAAAAATATATATAAAATGTAAAAACTGAAAAAATGTTCCCCCACTGTTGATATATGTAGGGTTGTTTAAATAATACTATGATCACTCACTTGCTTTCCTTGTATATTGAACTTTCACTACTATACTAGTATACGAGTAATAAATGTAATTTTTATGGTCGTGATGACCTCTAACACCTATCAATATATGACATCATTACTGGGGAAGGCATACACATAGTGTTCGAGGGTAAAAAACACACATAAAAAACAAAAGACAAAATCCTTAAAAAATTTGCTGAAAAAGTTGAATTTACTTCTTGGAACATGCATGTTTTAAAAATTATGCTAAAAATATGATCTTTTGTGTGTTTAATCTGTTGCTATTTGAATTTGTAACTTGTTGCTAGTAGCTTGTGTTGTAACTGATCCATTTTAAAAAATGGAAGTACATGAGCACTGGAATCATCTAAAACATTATTGTGTATGCAGTGGAGATTATGGGAACATTTCCTAGTGGTGTGCTTATAATCAACTGCGACATATTAATTGTTTTTAAGAGAATGAACAACACCTTTTTCCCCAACTAGAAATATTAGAAAATGTGATCAAATTCTATCTATGATGGATTCTAAAAAAATTATAAGGACTCCTCGTTTAACCAAACTCGTGAAATTCAATTTATAAATTTTAAAGATCAAGATCAAAAACTAATAAGGTTAGAAACCATTCTGTTGAAATTAAAAAATATGTTTAAAGAATAAGTATAAGCGTAAATAAGTAAAAAAGAAAATTTTTATAAAAGATTTGAAAATAAAGTTGAAGAGGAGAGTGATTATGAAATTCGGAAACAAGCCATATACCTTAATGAATATGAATCTGATGAAACAAATGTAGAAAATAACCAACTCACTAATTCACAGAAACAATATTGAAGATCATATCAATAAAATAAATGGATTTGTGTTTGATAATTCATAAAATGAACTAAAACAGATTGAAAAAGAAAGCCCAGTTCTCTTCATGATTCCTACTTTTGAAAAAACATACTGTTTTAGATGCATAGAAAATTACATCACTTCGGTAAAATAGAAACATGAGAATTAATAATTTAATGTTAAAAAATATTCACCCCACATTTCTAAATTCATTAATAATGAACTTGAAATGGAAATGGGAACTATTTTGGAAGATAACATTAAACTGGATAACAAAGAATATGAAATTTTAAAGCA
This sequence comes from Viscum album, assembly GCA_963277665.1. NCBI lineage: Eukaryota > Viridiplantae > Streptophyta > Magnoliopsida > Santalales > Viscaceae > Viscum > Viscum album. The sequence continues at coordinate 986,114,287 of OY728166.1, read as the reverse complement.
TGTGTTGGAAAACCACTCTTCTTTGTTTTGAAACTGAAAACCCAATAATTTTTGAAATGTTATTGGATGAAAAAGTTGAGGTAGTGTTATTTGAAGAAAAAATTATTGATGAATTTTCACTACCATATTCAAAGATTCATCACTTTTCTGAAACATTGTGTAATATAATTGAAAAAAGTGTTGTCATACCTAGGGAAAATTATTTAGATTTGAATAATATGGAATCTGAATTTATTGAATAAGAATTGAACATTTCTACCCTAGATATTAACTTTCAAGAACACTCAACTGAAAATGTTTTGGAAAATGAATTCTTTGAAAGTGAACTTGAATGAGATGTTGAGAACACACATGATTTAGGCAGAGTGGATTTTTTAGAACTAGTAGACATTGAGTGTTTATTAACTGATGGGGATATTTTGGAAGAATTTTATAACATTGTAAAAAATGAGCTAGTTAATCGTAAAATAAATTTTCTTCCCTATTTTTCATTTCCACCCTCATTTGAGTTGGGTGAAATAGGTCATATTAATGTTGAGAGTAGTTTAGTATTGGAGACACACTTGAGTTCCAATGTTCAAGATTCTATTCATCTTACTATTGATCTCCTTCTGGAACCTATTATTTAGAACTTACCCACAGGCACCCCTATTTGTGATTCTGTAAGTGTGGAAGTTAAGAGTGATTTCTATGAGGATAATGTCACACTATTAGAAGAACCTAGTACAATGTTGTCCCTTTATGGGTATTCAAATCCTAATAAATCTGAACATATTCTGAAAGTGGACAGTTTCACACCCATGAATGTTAATGGGTGTTTCTTTGTGGTTTTTATATATTTTAAAAGATTGGTTTGTGTTTTCTTAAATTTAGGTGCCGATAAAATTCATTTCTCTATTTAAAAACCATTTGATAAAAACACATTTGGTGGTTCCTATTGAGGAAAACACACCAACCAGTGACTACAGTTAGTTTTTGGTGAGTCTGGATGGGGACTATAAAACTAACACTACATAGGAGGCAACCCAGGTTTTTTCTTTATTTCAATAAAACAAAAAATGTACTTAAATAATTTCTAACTGAAGACTTCAAATTTAGTGCTTCATGGGATTCAACCCATTTTATTTATTTTTTTCACTTCTAAACTATGTTTTTTTTAAATAAATTGTTTTCTTTTTCTGTTGTCATTCTTCATGAGTTGGATTTATCTTCTTGTTTTCATTGTTAGATTGTGATGTTTCTCGTGTCAAAAACAAGTGGAATTCCCATAGTGGATCATTTCTGGACACGATTTATCATGGAGGTTCTTTTTTTCTACTTTTACTTCTATTTTCTTCTCTTACTTTAGAAAAATTCTGCTCTATATGTATGCTGCATAAAAAATTATGCTTGTACTAAAAATTCTGACGCATGACTTGAGCTGTTTAATTTTTTTTTGTGTTTTATGTAACACTAAAATTGTTTTGTTTTTTTTTCTATTGCTGAAAAAAATTGTTGCTACATTAAAAGTCTACTGAATGTTACTATGTTGAAAATCAAATATATTTATGTGCCTCTAGTTAAAAATTAAGACCCATTGGTTTAAATCTTTACTATATGAGATTATGTTTGGTGGGAACTTACCCCTAGATGCTTTCTTCTTTTTAGGGTGTTTAACATGCATTTATTTGCTCAATTGACAATATTTTTAAATAAATTTCTCTATATGCTTACACCCAATTCATTGTGTACTTTTATACATCACATGATACTTTTTTAACTATATTGACAAATTTTTTCACTACTTAAAATGATAATTCATGTGAATTTGTTGTAATATAAAATTTTTATGGTGGAAAACCCATTTATATCTTAACTTCATTGTGACTCTTAAAACATGTAATAAATATTTTTAAATTGAAAATATGTTTTTGGATATAAATGTATAATTGTTATATTCTCTACATTTAAATTCAACTTTGGTGAAAAATTTGGGTTTTAAGTGTGGCAGAGGGGTTCAATTTATGATTGAGCTAAACTGTGCTTAATTGAAGCCCATCAATTCTCACTACAAATTCAATCTTTTTTCAAAAAAATGTTATTTTTTAAAATTATTTCACTATTTTAGGCTTCAAACTATTTCTCAAATGGGTCTTACCTAAGAACAATTTCCTTGTAGTTAGTTGACAGTTGTTTTGGATCTGAATTTATGAGGATGGATGATTTGTAAGTGAACATGCTTAGCGATTTTATGAATATTTGGTTTAAGAAATACGTTTTACAGTGATATAGGTTACTTTTTAATGGAATTGAGATCATTATTTTAGGAATTGGAAATTTGAACTTGATCTTAAGGGACTCACCTTCTATTAATCATTAAAACGTAATCACCTAGTGGGATAATGTAAATTGTTTTCATAAAGAACTTTTGTAACTGTTGTAAAATGGTCATTTGGTATCCCATGGTGAATATATAAGACCCTATGTATTGGGTATATTTATGTTAAATAAAATACCTCTGTAAAAATTTAATAAGTCCATATGCATAGTGTATGTCATATGTTACATGGATTAAGAAAAATTAAATAAAGTTTCTATGATAAAAAAATGAGTTCATTAAGGTGGTGATTCAAAAAGAATATTTATTGGAAACTAGGAAAGAGTCAAAGTAAAAAGTTCCTCTGGTTAGGTTTTTAATTCCACTGGTTTCTAACTTTGTATCACTCTTGAACATAGAACATGGATTTAAATGGAGTAATTTATTAGGCAGTTTCATAAATGAGGTAGTACATCTTCATAAATGGATGATTTTATGCTCTTTTAATTACCCAGTGAGTATATTTTATTGGTAAATACTCATTTGAATTATATATTTTGAAAATACTTAACAATAACTTGTTTCCTCTATTCTAAACTTATTAACATGTTAATATTTTAGCTAAATTATTGAAAAAAACAGCTTTAATTTGACAACAAAACATGGGATTTGTTTAGGAGAAACAATGTTTAAGAGTGGGAGAATTTGATGTGGCGCTAAAAATACGTAGTTTTCCACATATTTATAATTAATTTTTAGTAATTTAATTAATTAATTTTTCACATTTTGTTAAATATTTTTACATTGTTAAATTTATAACTAAACTAATTAATTAATCAATTTTTATATTTAATTATGTATTTTTAGTATTTAAAATAATTCATTTATGTTTTAATTTATTTTTATAGTCTTATAATTTATTAATTAGTGTAGTGTTTTAATATTCTCACTTTATAATAATATTTCATTATTATTATTTAATAAATTAATTTAAGTATTTAAACTGAATTAAAATATTACCTTAACTCAGTTTTAAATCTTCTATGTTTGTCTCTTTATACTAACATTAGTTAGATTATTATTTAAGTTATGATTTTTTTGTAATGTTTTTTTGTCTAGATTTAATTAATTTTCATTCTGTTTTATTAAAAAATAATTTAATTATTTTAAATTTATGGTCTCAATTAAATTTTTTAATCAATTTATAATTCATTTTAACTTTGATTGTTGTATTAAATTATATTAATTTCTTTTGAAAATATATTTTACTTTTAGTTTTATTTAATTAAGTAATTTATTTTTTTATACGTTAATTTCATTAATTATAAATTATAATTTTTTTATTCTTCTTGTTTTGCAGTACAATGGTGGCACCATTTTTACCTTTTTCATTTTTTCAATCTCATTATGCCACTATTTCCCTATCTTTGTGGTGGAATCATTCTTTCCATTACCTAACCACCCCTGACACAATTTCATTTTTTTGTTCTATCATTTCCCTGCCATTGCGGTGGCACCGTTCCAACCTATTCCCTTTTCCACTGTTTCCTCCAGGAATGGTCTTCCCTCCTTCATTGTCTCACTATAGCCACTATGAGACAATGGTGCCACTTCCCTATGTCACCATTTCCTTGTTTCAAATATCACTATCACCCTAAATCTCATCCATCGATGGCCAAGCTTTCACCATAGTTTCATATTTGAATCAAAACCTACCTACATTGTTTGAAGTAAGTTAACTCATATCAGATTCAAACTACTACTTGACACTATTGAGATTTGTTTCCATCAGATATGTGAATCGCCCAACCAAAGTCACCGCAATGCCACTTTCGGCAGATCCAAAGTCGCCATTGTTTAAGGATGGTTCAGAGATGATGCTGAAGATGAAGGAGGACGTTGCGACTTTGTGCTGGAATGACTCATCCAAGAGGTCACCGTATAAACAGAGCTATTGCTGATGAGGCCAACATGCGAGCCATTATGCAAAGTTGAGTTGGATAAGTACAAGGTGTTACCATTGCAAGGAGGCCACACTGCTGCTGTTGTTGGATCTGGTCACTGCCGTCATGTGATTTGGAAGAGGGGTCATAGATCTTCTATATAAAGAAAATGAAAACACTCCCCTTGTGTATTGGGGAGGAAGACAAGGGGGAATTTAGATTAGAAAATAAATAATTAAAACAAATAATAACAAATTAAAATGAAAAAAATAAAAAATACAATTAATAATGGATAAATACAAGTAAAATTATAATAAACAATAATAACATAAACCAAATAAATAATAAAACTAAATATTTTAAAACTAAAATATTGATAAAATACGAAACTAAATATTTGAATACATTTTTTTAAAACTAAAATATTAATAATTTATAATTCAAATTAGAATAACTAATTACATTAATAAATACATTAATCTAATAAATATTATTATAGTAATATTTAAATTAAATAAATATTTAACTTAATAACCCTAAAGTCTATAATTAAAATATGTACTTAAATTTAATATTTGTAAAAGTTATTTATAAAATAAATAAATTAAAACAATCATTTTGAATATCCATTGGTTAGTAAAAAAATATTATAAATAATTTAATATTTTTGAAATCTAATTTATTGTTTAGGTAAATATTTATTTAAAAATTTATAGATTTTTTTAATAGAACCTCTGTTTTATGTTGTGCAGGTGTATGTGGAAGATATAATTCCATCAAGATTTATACAAACTAACTAACTGACAGTTAGTTGTTGGGGTTATACTAATACTACAATATTGTCATAGAAAAACACACGTGTGACGTGCGAGAGATAAGGAAATGTTTAAGTTGGTCTATGAAGTGGGTTAGAAACGGGAGAAAATAGTAGACATTAAGAGGAGAAAAATGAAAATAAAAGGGGAGAAGACTCTCTTTTGACACTTTCACACCATTAGAGAGTGAAGGAGAACTAAAAGATGCACTGGAGACTTAGAGGAAAAGGAGCCTGAGAGAAGAGAAGCGTTATGGGATTTATTCATGCGTTATTTGTTCTTATGTTACAATACTCTATAATTGGTTTTCTTTTGTTGTAATCATCATGATTTTATGTTAAAATTATAGCTTGGGAGTTTTAAACATTGTAGGTTTATCCGTAAAATTCATCACATTATATTATTTTGACATCTGAATAGATCTTTGAGATCAATTCTAATGTTAATTTCAATTTTTCACCCCTTACATTCTTTAAAAAATTCAATGCATCAAGTTAAATAGGCTATATGGAACTAGAATATCATATCTTAGAAGTGTTAATTTCATTAGCAGTTGGAGTTTTATATTGTTTTTTATTCCAACTATTTTATCCTGAAATTTTTAACAATCGGTGAACTTTAGAACAATGAAATCAAATATTCATACCTTTATTTTATGTATCTTATACTGAGGAAGATGTGTCAATCAATTTTTAAGGTGTTATTCAATAAAATTCAGTGTATAATTCATTCATTTAAGCATAAAATTTTAAATTATGGAGTGTCTTTCTTAATCTGTTACTCATTTTTCTTTGCTGTTATGTATTAGTTCACTGTTTTTACAATAGGTAATAATTAATTTAGTGTTAGATTTAGTTCTTTGTAAAATATTGTTTGTTCATTCTTAATTTTATGAAAATTTTAAAAAATATAAAAATTAAAAATTTAAAAAATGTTCCCCAACCATTGACATAAGTGGAGTTGGTTAAAAAACCTATGATCACTCACCTGCTTTCCATGTGGATCAATGATACAATACTATAATAGTGTAGGGGTAATAAATGTGATTTTGAGGTCGGTGATGACCATTGGTACCTATCAGTATACAATGCATTCATATATTCATATATATACATACACATTCACAATAACACATCTCCTTAATTAGAAACAACTAGATCTCATGAAAATTTTAAATTTCATGATATGAAAGTATATTTATCACCCACATTTTTATTATAAATCATATAAAAAAATTCTTCAACATAAATTCTTATAAAGGGTGTATTTTTTAAAAACACATATAGGTACACAAATAATAAAACTATTTAAAGCATGATATGTCATGAGTTAAGATGATAGAGATATCTTATAGATGACATCTATGATCTTATATCCTCTTTTAACACTTGAAAATATAGTTTTAATTATTTAAAATTATAAATAATAAACATAAAATGGCATCATAAATTAATAAATTTTATTTTAAATAAACATTAATAAAAATGTTTATTATATAATAACATTATTTTCTTTCAAAATACAATTTCTCATAACTTTGAAAATAATGATATCATCAACATTTCAAAAATAAAAATTAGATTTATCTGAATTTATGAATATATAATTAAATATGAAATATATGATCTTTACAAAAAATAAATTCTATTATGATAATAATAGAAATTATATTTTGGAAATTATATTTCAAATTACATAAAAAATTAATAATTAAACTCCTTTTTCAAATGATTTTAAATAACAATAACAATCTCATGTATAGATAAATCTTGAAAATAAAAATTCTAAATTTTTTTACAGAAAATGATCAAACATGATTTTGAAAGTAAAACATTTTAGATAATAATTAATTAATATCAAATAATCAATGAAATTAACAATTTTAAACATGAAAAGATAATTTACCTTACCATAGTAATTCTGTAGGATAAGGCACACCGATAGAATATATAATAAAATGATTTGACATTTCAAGATAAAATTGATATCTATTTATATTAATTTTTGTGTATTGCATATACTTCCTATGATTTAAGAAGATAATTTTCTTATTAACTTAAATCATCACCAAGATTAACTGTAATCAAAACAATTTTCTTAATATAATATTTATATTGAATATCATTTATCTTTTTTCTCCATGTCAGTGTAGGATATTTTAGCAGAATTGGATGTTGATAGAATTAATTAATATTGCTATATATTTAAATAAATTCAATGATTTCTAGTGAAGCTACACTAAACTGATATTAAGATCACAGGAAGGCCACATATATCATTAAAATTAAATAGAAACATATAATACTCTTATAAAATGATTGTGATTCAAAAAGAGTAAGGAAATAAAAATTTTGAACAAGAAAACCAGAATAAATGAAACCTATTTTGATGCATTTAATTTCATGGTAATAATATTCATCATGGAGAAGAAAATATAAAGCATCAACCAAGATAGATAGAAACATTTACTGAAGAGGAATATTGAAGAAATCGAAAAAACTATATACTGTTAAACCAATTTTGACACAAAAATAAAATAATTATACAAGAAAATCAATCTATATGATGAAAATGACGAGGAACATCTCTCACACGATAGATTTATGGTTTGAAAATCCTTGCGGCTTTGAAATGGCATGCTCTTGGAGTTTTTTTAACCATAGATATATTCTCAGACTTCATTCGACTCTCAAAATCCCCTAGCCAAACTGGATTTTTTCTCAAACATCTATTGAGGTCGTTGTGCTCGGCCTCACCTTTCTCAGGAACTTGACCTAGTCTCATACTGATGCTCAGAAACTTCTTCACCCCTTGACTCGATTTCATCCACTCAGCTCACCTATACTCATTAGGGTGAAACCCTTAGTCCGATGCACCCCCAATTAGATATTATTGATTCTTCTTTATTTTTTTATTGTTATTTTGTTTTTAAAAATTTATTTATTTTAATTACATTTATAAAAAATAAATTTGAGTTAAATAAAATTCTAAAAATAAATTATAATTATAAGAAAAATCATAAATATATATATTATAATAATAACAAGTTTCATAAAAAAATATATTACTTTTAATTATTATTATAAAATATATTATTTTTACCATTAACGTAAAATTATATTTATTATTTATATATCATATTAATTTAATTCAAAACTTCATAAAAATAACAATTTATTTCTTTTAATACTAAATTTTATTATTTGTTAAAATAATACACTACAAAATATTATTAAATCAATAAAATATCATGTTATAAAATTTATGTGCCAATTTATTTACAACACTTAATAATATTCTCCTAAATTATTTTATTAAAATATGTTTTATTAATTTTAATTATACCATTAATTTCAACATAATTATTAATATTAACATTATAAAATAATATCATCTTTAGAATAATAGTATTTTATTATAATTAAATTAAAATCCATAATTATTCAAAAATAATAATATGTTTAAAAATATGATTACATAGGACAAGAAAACTACATCTTTCATATAATCATAATTTAATATTTCATCATATATAAAAAAGGTGATATTTTTAAATAATATAATTGATGATAAACAAATTTTATTTTGATTAAATAAAATCACTTTATAAATTAATTTTTTTAAATTAAATTTCTCGAAAGTTACATCCCCCCTAAATGAATTTTCCCCCCACAATTCATCTAGGGTTAGGAAAATTATGAATTTCCATCATTAGAATTAATAAAAATTAAAAATTCAAATCAAACCTAATTACCTATAGAATATTCTATCAACTAGATTTTTCTTTCCTCAAAATACAACTTCTAATCTCAAAAGTAGTCAAGATCGTTTCTTTGATGTAAATTATAATTCCCCGAGCCCATGCTTTTGGATTTGGTGCATAAATTTCTATGTAATTATTTTTTAAAAGGAAACTGAACAATTACACAACACATTATAAAATAGAAGACCTTTTATATTCTAGGTTATAGAATATTATAATACATTTTACAATTTATCAGAGTTCAAAATGAAATATAACAATGTGCTTACATCACTTCTATGTGCGCTAACTCCCAATGAAAATATCTCTTATTTAGAACATATAAGATACCTAGGAAAATGATTTCAAAACATGGGATGAGCAAATAATTTCCCAGTAAGGCGTTTTAAAATCATTGAACAGCCTTTTATAAAATCTTCCTTTAGAAATAGATTTTGAGAAATAGTTCTCAAATTATTTTGATAATACAATCAGAGTATTTTTAGAATTACCCATTCAAAATAATATTGAAATTAATTATATATTAAAAATACCTCAATGTTTTGATAATAATTAAGTTAAAAAATTTCTTTGAAAGGAATCTAGTGATTTTTCTAAAAACAATATGAAAGATTTTGAAAACAAAGCACTTAGGCTATAGAAAGCATTGAAGGATATCTTGGGCCTTCCCACTTAATAATTGATGGGTTAACTCCATAATTACCTACCATATTGACATTTTTAAAGTGTTTAATTTTTCTAAAAACATTTTATTCTTTCTATCCGTACATATATACATTCACTGTAGTTTTTATTTTTCAAAAAAACTTGACAACATAAATAATAAATTTATATTTTCATATATATATGCACTTTCTGTAGAACTGTTCTAATCAATTTGGAACAACCATATATCACAAAAATTTTAATTTTCATGATATTAAAGAATAATTTTCATCTATAATTTTCATTATAAACCGTATAAATAAATCATTCTTTTATATACATTCTTATAAAGGGTTGATTTTTTCAAACATATACATATACAAAAATAATAAAACCAATGAATACATGATATGTCATGAGTAAAGATGATGAACATAACATATAATTGACACCCATGATTGCATATCCTCTTTGTACACATGAAATAATGGTTTTAATTATATAAAACAATAAATAATAAACATAAAATGATATCATAAATTAATAATTTTTATTTTAAATAAATAATAATAATAAAATTACTTATAAAAGATCGTTATTTTTATCTCAAAAATAATTGTCTCATAACTTTGAAAATAATGATATCATCAACATTTCAAATATCAAAATCATATTTCTCTGAATTTAAGAATAAATAATTAACATTGAAAAAATTAATCTTTAAAACAAATAAATTCTCTTATGATAATAAGAGAAATGAAATTTTGGAAATTATAATTCAAATGAAATAATATAAAAATAAGCATTAAAATTTTTATAATTTATTTTAAATATTATTAATAATCTCCCTAATATATAAATATTCAGAATAAAAATTCTAAAAAATGTTGATAGAAAATGAGCAAACTAAATTTTGAGAATAAAAAATTTTAGATGGTAAAGAATTAATATAGAATAATCAATCAAATTATCATTTATAAACACAGAAAAATAATTTCCCTTACCTTATAAATTCTACAGAATATGGTACAATGATGGAATATACAAAAAACGAGTTGGGGTTTCAAGATAAAAGTGATATCTGTTTATAGTAGTTTTTTATACAGGGTATGAATTTTTTGCTTTAAAAAATAGTATTGTTATCAACTCAAATACTCCCCAAGATGAACTTTAATCAATAATGTTTGCTAAATATAATATGAATATAAAATATTTTTTTCTTTTTGTTTTCAATGTGGTGTAAGAAATTTGAGCAGTGTTGGATGTTGAAAGATTTATATATGATGGCTATATATTTGGATAATTTTAAAGACTCTCAGTGAAGATATGCTATACTGAAATGAAGCTCTTAGGAATTCCACGCATATCATTAAAATAAAATAGAAATGTATGATATGTTTATAAATTGATAGAAATTAAAAATTAAAAATGAAATAAAAATTTAGAAGAAGACAACCAAAACTTATGAAACTAATTTTTATGCATTTACTTTAATCATTATAATACTCACCATGGAGAATAAAATCTAAATCATCAACCATGATAGATAGTAGATGTTGAATAAAGATAAAGAGTGAAGAAATCAACAAAACTATATACTATTAAACCAATTTGAATCCCAAAATAAAACAATCATACCTGTAAATTGATCTATAGGATGATAATGAAAAACAACAATACTTGTGATCGACCTCACCTTTCCCTTACACACATCCTGGTCTCATCCTACTCTACGGAAACATCTATACCCCTCAACTTGATTTTTCCCACTCAACTTGGCTCGAGCTCCGGAGGGTGAAATCCTCGGTCCAACACACCCACTATTATGGATTCTCCATTATTATTTCTTTTTCTATTTTGTTTTTATATATATATTTTTAATTTAATTTTAATTAAATAAAATTCTAAACGAAACTTCTAATTATAAAATACATTCATCAATATGTATATATTACAATAATAATATATTTCTTAAAAAATGGATTTCTTTTAATTTTTATTATAAATCATATTATTTTTACCATTAATATAACATTTTATTTATAATATATATATATAATTAATATTAATTTGATTCACAATAGTTTTAAAAAAATTATAATAATATTTTACTTTTAATTATTTATTAAAAAATTATATTACAAAATATTATCAAATCAATAAAATAACATGTTATAATATTTATGTCTCAATTTATTTACAGTGCTTAAAAATATTCTCCAAAGTAATTTTATGGAAACATATTTTTATTACTTTTAATTATAATATGTATTTCACTATAATAATTTACATTAACTTCACAAAATAATATCACGTTTATAAAAACATTATTTTTTTATCTTTAAATTAAAATCAAATATTATTCAAAAATAGTAATCTATTTAAAAATATTATGTCATATGACATACAAACTATATTTTTTAATAATATCATAATTTAATATTTTATTATATATAATAAATGTGATATTTTTAAATACTATAATTCAAAATAAAAAAAATTGATTTAATAAAATAACTTTATAACTTAATTTATTTTAATTAAATTTCTAGGATGTTAAACAAATCACTCCCTATGAATACCTTTATAGGAAATGATCCAGAACACCAACATGTTGGGATGAATTCAGTGAACATAAGCTCCATAGACGTGAAATGGTTAAAGGAATGGTAGAAAAGTTAAAAACTATTCAGGAGCACATCAAGGAAGCCCAAAATTGATATAAAAGATATATATACAATATTCAACTGGATTAAGATTTTGAGGTTGGATACATGGTATTCCTCCCCATATCTCTATGGAAGAGGATCATGATATTTGGGAAGAAATTAATGTTGAGTCACAGGTACATTAGCCCCTTCGAGATTCCTGATCCCGTCAGAGTTGTGGCCTATCAACTAGCACTTCCACCTACAATGTCTCAAGTATAGGATGTATTATTTTTGTTCTTCCATAGGATGTACATATGAAATCTATTACATTTTCTAAATCCATAAGTGGTATAACTATATAATGACCACTTTTTTAAAGATCTAATGGTGAAGATCTTGGACCGTAGATATAAATTTCCATGAAAAAGAATACTTAGCAAGACAATGTACTATAGTGGAACCATAGGTATGAAGAGGAAACATGGGAACTAGAGGATGTGACTAAAGATATATAACCTCACTTGTTTTCACCTTAGTATGACAAAAAAACATTTCATGGGAGAAATTTCATAAGGCGAGAAGAATATAACAACCCAAACATTTATCAATGGAATCTTCCCCTCTTATAAATATGTTATATAGTATAAAACACATATAAATTATATAGTGAACAATAAAAAAATTTCTCATTAAATAAAAATAAAATAAGTGATGTTCATGGAAATTAAAGAACCTATACTGATGGAATAGTGAATTCACCCTTGGAATAGTAACTTGACCATTATGAATATTAATTTTCCCAATAGAATGGTAAACTCACCTATGAATGTATAAATATAATTTAGGAATCTTGTAAATGAACATATGATATAATTATATCAAAATATGTGTAAATAAATGTATTAAAATTGGAAAATTATGTGATGTTATTGTTGTAAAACGAAAATGTTTATTTGCAGTTGTATAATTAAAATATTTATTTAAAACATAATATAATTCAATAAAATGGATTCATAAATTAATTTTTTATTGTTGTATCATTATAAGATAATTTTATTAGATTTTAATTAATTTTCAAAGTGTCAGAAAAGAATTTATAATATTAAAATCGGTATTTCATGGATTAATCCTGATTTTATTTAAAAATAAATTTTCTTTAATTTAGAAAACTATTTTCATATATTTTTTTCCATTTCATAATTCTACACGTTGAAAAATATTTATAGTTAACTATTGGAATTTTTCTAAAATTATTGAACATTTGGTGAATTGTGAAATACGATAATTTATGATATTAGCTGAATACTTGAATGTTTTTTTGTCATGGATGATATATGGAAGATATAAGAACTATAATCTCAAACCCACCTTCATTGTTTAATATATTTAGTGATATTATTCTACATTATTGATAATATTGATCAAAAATAATAAAATAATAAAAATAATAAAAAACTCCCCTCTCCTCCCCTAAAAATACAACCCCTCACTACCTATTATCCTCAAACCATCAAAGCCTTAAAGCTTGTCTAAATACATCATAATATTCTTACCAACCAACTCACCCCCATTATGGATCCTTTTGTATCAAAAAAATATGAATCCCAATTTCCTTATTGTAGTTCTCAATGAGATGAAATTCAAGAGGGAAAATCCTCTTTCATTTTCCTTTAATATATTTTCTATTTATTTTATTTTTTTACACTCTCTCCACCTCCCTATACCAAATTGGAATGATAACCCTAGTATATTTTATATTGTGTAATTTTATATTTTTAATGAAATAATCCATCATCAAATATCGTCTCTCGTCATTTTATTCTAAAAATAACCACATCTCTCGTGATGTGATGATTTACCACCATCATGGATGATGTGTTTTTGTTTTTCATTACCTCTTGAAAGGATAGAAATAAAACCATAATTATGGTTAAATAAGATTTTATTATACAAATTATAAGTTATATAATTTTCTGAAATGAATATGTAAACTTTATATTAAATAAAATTATTTGTGTTTGTGATTATCGTAACAAACCACATAAATAATGTATATAATTTTAACTAATGTTTTATGTAATTAATAATAATAATACCATATAAACAAATGATATATAAGACTATATAATCCTATAAAATTTCATTAATAACATATATTTTCAATTTTGGGGAATTATTCTTCTATACAAGTGAATTAATCCTGAAAACCAAGAAAATGAAAACACCTAGAACAAATAAATTCAATATTATAACCCATAAAAGGCTATAAATGAATATAATAAAAATATAATAAATAATATAAAAATATAAGTTGTTTTTGGTTAATTTATTAATTTATTTAATTTTATTATCCAATACATTAAGTACAAGTGCATAAAATTTTTGAATATAAGGTAAGTGATGCTTTCGGAACCTCCATTATTCCTTCGGGTTAGCCTTTCACTCACATTACCCCAATATAATTATTAATAAGTCATATTTACACCTACTAAATTATGTGTGTATTTTAAAAACATATTTACCTAGCTCAATTAATCTTTATCTAATGAGGAAATACATGTTTTATAACGTTTCTTTCTCGATAGTTGTTGATAATAAAGCCTGATTAAAGAGAAATTTTCAATTTTTTTACCATTTTAAAGTACAATTCATAATATATTTTAATCCACCATTATTTCTCTAAATTTTATCATTTCATCATTAAAAAATATCTTAGTTCATTTCTGGTTTTATTATTCATTTTTCCCATTTAAGTCTCTTTAGTATTTTCCCCTTAATCGAACTAAAGTGGCTCATATATAAAGTTTTATAAACACACTTATTATAGGATTTCACATCAGTTAGACATAATTTGTACTTACATATTCTTACTTTACCAAATTAATGTTCTTTTATGAAATAAATAAATTCTTTCATGGAATCATTTATGATATGCCCATTTTTTGTGCCTTATAAAATATTTATGATACCTAATTATTTCAATGGGTAATATTTATGCTTGATTATTAATATGAAACACATATTTATAAAAATATCATGATGGGTGCACCTAGATATAACTAAAATTCATTGGGTAATGTTTTAGTCTCTTGAGAAATCATTTTGGGACAGGGTGTAAACCTAGTCCCTTTATTGGACCTTTTCCACCTTGTGATGTAGTCATGGAAGTTAGCCAAGAGTTTTTTTATGTTTTATATTACTGATACATTTCTATAATTCCAAGATAATAATATCACATAGTATAAATCTTATTATTACATAATATTACCCATGTTCAATTCCATTTTATTTCATCATGTTATACCTTCTAACCCATGTTCTATGATTTATTCAAATTTTTATTCCCTTACTAGACTTTTTAGTTGATTCCGTTTGTTCTTTTATTCAGCATATTATCCTATATAGATTTAAGAGATAAAATATATGTAAGATATATTTATTTATATTAAATAACATATGTTTTTATTTTTATTCGATTACTTTTAATTATGTACATAATACTATAAATATGCTAGACTTTATGACCATTGGTTATAATTTCATAGTTAATTACTCTTAAAATAATGCAAAAATGTGTGTAAAACTCTTGGGACATTATTCCTAGTTATTCCTATCAGGAAGAAACCCATGGGTGAGTGAGTTTTTTATAAGAATAAATAATCTATGACAAGACCCACTATTCTCAATAATGTGTAGTGGATGAATATATAGAATTCTAGGAAGCATATATCATAAAATAAGAATGTGTATAGTCTAGTGGGTGACCCACCCATTATGAAAATTGACCACTAAAAATATAAAGAAAGATAAATTATGTAATATTCATCGAATATAAAATATAAAAAATGAACATCATTAAATTTTATGTAAATATATATATTTCATGGTATATTAAAAGACATAATGGTTCATCTCATCGAGTTCTTTTTGTATCAAATTAATAAACTTCTAAAAAATATTGTAGTAAATTATTTGATTAATTAGAATTTGAAGCAGTCCAACACGAAAGAGAATGTTTTACCTATCTTAGTTTAATTGAGAAAACTTTCAGATAGTGTAGAAAATTTGGAAACCCTGCAAAAAAATATCCCCCATAGTTTTTATAATTATTTATGTTAAATGATGATTCTTATATTCACATGAAGTAGAGTAATAATGGTGTCTATATAATGGTGGATAAAGAAAAAATCATTCTTATAAACTCTTGTTAGATCACAATGAGAAGAATAATAAATTAATGTAAAGATTCATTGAAACATGTTTTATCATTTAGTGTGTTTTAAAACACACTGAGGAATTAATGGAGTGATATTTGAACTGCATAGATAATATAAAAAATTTAATGGAGTGTTAAAAAAATTTAAATAGATATAATCATTGGACCATCTAAAAATTATAATTTTAATATGAATAAAAATGAATGGATGATATGATAATTACAAGAAACCATAATGTAATTGATGTTACCATTGAATAAAATAAGTGTCTTGATAACAATGGTTGAAATCATTAATTTAAAATTCTTTATGGTGAATCATTATATATTATGATTGTTGTGTTATTTTAATAGTTATAAAATCATGCATTAAATAAATAAGTTATGAAATAATTAAATATATTCCCTTCTTTATTATTATTTAACATTATGAAATCATCACATGGATTTGTATTATTATTTTATAAATCGAGGGGGGTCCAGAATGATTGTTTTTATTATATTATCGTCAATATACTGCATAATTGTAATGATTAATTACACTTTTTTCATCTAATGAGTTTTCTTACATTTGTTTTATGTGATTAATTTATATTTAGATCATTTAATTTTTAGTTATTTGGATTTCATAACAAATATTTGAGGATTTCCAATTGAATATGTTTTTATTGGTATTTATGATATAAATTAACCATCAAAATTAATAAAACAATCATCTATTTTATTTTAATATTTTTCAAATAGATTTTTTAGTTCAAATGGTGTCAACTAATATTTTTTTTCTTTAAAGGTCTTTGAAAATATGTATAGTTTAATTATATTATATGCACATTGTGTTAAATAAGACACCCACCATCCATGGGGAGGCAATTTTCAAACCCATCTATGGGGAAAGACAAAGTTAAAACACCAATCACTTACTCTATGATTTTTGAATTATATTTTTTTCTCTTATGTGGAAGAAGAAACATATAAATCCAAAGTGACTTTGTTAAAATTCAAGAGTTTATTTTGATAAAAATGGGATGATTTTTATTATGTTAATATTTTTTTTGTATGAAAATTCATGTTGTTTCTTAATTAAATGACTTTTTTGATGATTAAAATATATGATCAATATATGTTATAACAATTATAAATAAGTCACTGATTTCCCCCTAGTTGTTATACATATAAATATTATCAGTGAATTTTTCTATCATGATAGATTTATTATCAATATTTATGGATTCCAATAAATCATTATATTTATGGAATGAACACAAGGAATCACTGTGCATATGATATTTATGTTCTTATATAAGTCATGAATAAGATTATTTTAGATTATTTTTTTAATGAAAATGATGATTGATTTTGATAATAAAAATATTAGGAAAAATATAACAAATTGATTAGTTTCCTTTGGAAAAGATTATTTTATAATATACTATCATCTATTTTTTATTTGGAGAGGATATATCTACATTCTCTATGTCTAAATAATAATATAGTAAGGTTAATATTTTTCCACTGTCAACTCATAGAGGTGTTTCATGAAAAAAGGATAAATACTGCATGAATGTAATTGAATAAAACATGCTATAAATATATCCCCCAAACCCTAGGTTGATTAAGAATGGAAAATTAGTATCAGAAAAATGATCGATCTCACTACACATTATGATGATCAATGATGATTCTGTTGGCCACTTAAATCATTTCTCACAAAGGGTAAAGGATATTTTATAAATACTATATAAATGGTTGTGGGTTCATGATCCTTGAAATGGATTTTGTTATTGATTCTCCCGATTATGATGAGTTCTACATAAATAATCATTTTTTATATGGACATATTTTGTAGTTGTGTATTGTAGGTACTATAGAGGAGATATCCTTTTGATTTGTATATAGCCAATTGCATCATATTCCATTCACATTTATGAAAATTAATTAAAACATAGAATAAGTATTTTTATTATTAATTAATTATAAAATGATTTTATAGAATAATAATTATGATTTTTTGACATTATGGATGTTAGAGTAGATTATAAATAATGTACATATTTATACTTAATTGATCCTTGTAGTTGGCGGACATTATGATGTGAAATATATCATTACGTAGTGATTATTTGATATTGAAGAATATTTATCTATTATCTAAAAAATTAATTAAACAACACATTGATATTACAATATGAAAGGATTTTATTGATTATAGATGGATTATCAGTGTTCGATAATTAGGATGATCTCAGAGCATAAAAGATTGGATTGTAGAAATATATTACTCATATATAGAACCCTCCCACTCGAGTCGATAGATTTTTTATAGTGAACTTATTCAAAAAGAACTATAGGTAATTGATTATATAATCATGCTGGGGTGGAATAAAATTATGAGTAACAATATCAAAAGAGTTTATGGGAATATCATAAAATGTTAGTACACAAAACATTAAGATGAATATTTATTCATAAGTACTCCATACTATAATATTTATATTACCCAGCAGAAAAAGAATAAAATGAAATAAAACATGTCTTCAATGATCACACCACACAATAGATGAAATATATAAAAATATATTTAATAATTTTTTTAATTCTCATATAAATTAAAGAATTTAATAGATTAATTTTAAAATTTCATATGATATTTTGATGAGGAAATATTTATTTTTTACTAAATCCATTACAATAATGGTGAATATCACATCATGAATTTCCACATACACCATGATATTACCCATCAATCATAGAGTTAGATAATTACATAATATATATATCACATACCATATGTTTTAGGTATGAAACATGGAATAAAATAATGAACCTTAATTTTACTACTAATTGTCTTTGACTTAGTATATTAAGGATATAATACATAGATGAGGAATAAGTAATCTATGGATAATGAATCAATCAATTCATAGGATGAGAATATAAAGAAATTTAAAATACCTATAAAAAGATCATATTTATTAATATTAAAATTATAGTCACATTAATGGACGCATAATGTATTCTAATATTTTTTGAATCGTCTAGTAAGCCTAGACTTAGAAAAAATAATGATGATATTATCATCATTGAAAATTATAGTGCTTCGTACATGAATGTAATTCATGATAGAAGAAAAAGGGTTCAATACTAGTCTAAATTATCATGGTTCACTATTTCCTTTTTAAATATATTTTAAATTCTTGTAGGAGTTATTGATAATCATACTACTTTATCTATTACACCATTCATCATGAATAGAAAATAGTGGACTACCAAACAAGATGATAATCATTGTACACTCTGGATTTAACCATTTTATAAAATGAGTTTTGTGAAACTATGAACCCATATGTTATATATGTTAAGTATCTTTTACATATTAATATAATCATCATTTATTTTTTTTATCATTAGGTTTTTCATTCACTATCTAAAAATAAGTTCATAGTTTCATCAAAGTGTGAAATCATATGAATGATTACATTATCCATCTAATAATAATTCCCCTATCATTAGATAATAATCTCCCCCTCATGATAGAAATAATATTGGTTTTGAAATATTTTGGCATGATATCTACATTTTTTCTGCACTACTAATATGTAACATGTAATAAATTGAAATTATTATAATACGAGTTATAATTTTTCAAAAATACATGTGTTATCTATTTTGATATATTTCACCAGTTATTTTTGTCTAAATTTTTATCCAATAAATTAAATGTTAATAAATTAATCTACTCATTATGACACTTTATCACTCATTTGAAATAATTATAGTTAGAATAATCAGTAGGTAAAATATTAGTGTACTGAAATTAAGGTACTATTTAGTGGTGTTCTCTACTTTAGAAGACTTTGTTAATTGATTTAAAAATTTTAGTTATAAAAAAATTATTTCCTCCATTTATAATTCATTTATCTTATTTCATTGATAAATTTTAAAATTTATGGAAAAAATTATGATAAACAAATACGTTCCTTCTTAAATGTTCCAAATTTAACAAAATTTATCATAATTCACTTATGTAATTTAATATAGAGAAGAATTAAATAAACATTTGATCAAATATCCTATTTTTATACTTTCAGAACACTTTAAATTATTTTTCTCTCATCCTAACCTATGTATATTGGAGATTTCCAACACATTTTGATTATCATTAAGTATCCTTAAAATTTCATGATCCAAATAGAGTGTTACAAAATAATGATAAAAAAACAACTAATAGTACAATTTTACAAAGAAAAATGATTAGTATTAAAAAAATCATATCTTTAAGACAAATTTTATATAATGAAATGTTAATAATTTTGTAAGATTTTATTTCACAGTACTAGTGACTAATGGTTTTCTCTTTAAGTTGATGTCCCCTGGGGTTTTTTAATAAATTTAACAGTTTCCATATAAATATGGATTCATTTTATAGTGTCATTCCATCATTCATTTTTTGATCATTCTTGAATCAATGATCTTTAATATATATATAACATTGTCTAGATAGTTTTAGTATATATGTTATATCTTGTATATCCAAAGGATGTAATAATATTTTTTATTAAAAGTAACATGATTAAATCATGAATAAGTGGATTTAATATAATGATAATTAGAATACATAATATAATAATGTAAATAATATGATAATTTTTTTTAAAAAATGGACATAATTTCCAATTTCAATATTCACACCCCCTTTAACTATTTCAGACATTTAAATCACTTTATATTTTCTAAAATTTTAGTAAAGGGTAGCCATATATAAAAGTATTTTTTAATGAAATCATAAAAAATATCTTCAATTAAATTGTTAGGTATAATGAAAATAAAATTCACATGTTTTAATGATGAATGAAAAATCAAAAAATAGAAATAATTTTTTTTTATTAATGAATTATTATTAAAATATAAAAATAGAAGAAATTAAATGATATAATATTTCTATAGACATGTACAAATTTATAATATCATTATGTACATTCACTTATTTGTTTGATCTTAATACAACTTTGGAATATGAATTTTTTTCATTATTTATGTATCTTATTATATGAATTAATTTCAATTATTTTCTTAATTATGAATACAATTTTGATAGTTTCATTTCGTACATAATCATAAAACATTCAGGTTTTCCATAGTAAGATCTACCAATTATAACATTGGTTTAATATTTATTCATTAATCTATGATTATTATAATGATTATATTATAATTTTTTTCTATGATTAAAATATAATTTGTAAATAATATTTATCTATATTGACACGATTGAAAGAGTAATATTATCTCATGAATGTTTCATTTCATTAAGGCATGGTAGCGCATTACCACCCAAACACAATCCTTAATTACATGGTAAAAATGGTGTGTTTATACAATAATTATCTGTGTTTTATTTTTTATTATAGTGATTTATTATGTTTTTCTCATTGGATTTGTTTACTATTTATTTCATAACATTTTCGTAGTTGCGATAAAAAATGGAAAGAAAAAAAAATGTAATTCACCATTTTAAAACCACTCTCTATTATATCATAATACAAAATTATTGCATTATATATCTTTTCAAAAAACATTTTATCTCCTCTTTTGATTCCTAATTAGATA
Organism: Viscum album; assembly: GCA_963277665.1. Lineage (NCBI taxonomy): Eukaryota > Viridiplantae > Streptophyta > Magnoliopsida > Santalales > Viscaceae > Viscum > Viscum album. Next base: position 986,092,351 of record OY728166.1, on the reverse strand, counting down.
GAAACCAGTATGATTTCAAATCAATAATCCATAAAACACTAAAAACCTCAATAAATAATCTTATATAAAAATAAAATTTTTCAAAACCAATAATATATAATTATCTCAATGTAATAATATAAATAACCTAAATAGTGAATCGAAATATATATAATGTTTATTGATGATGTTGTATATAATATCTAAATTTATGGTGTTTTTTATAATTTTATCATAATAAGTAACTCACATGGTATTAATTATTTATTGAGTGAATAAAAAATATATAATATATTCTTCAATAAATCTAAACCATGATAAAAATAAAAATGTATATTTTTCTTATCAAAAAATAGATAAAATAGATCATGGATCCAATTGAAATTTCATGGTCCATTTTATTAGGGCACTATGAAATCCATACTTGATGATTGAAATTATGTGTATCCTTTTTATATGATGATAAAAAAACGGGAATATATATTAATTATGATTGTTTTGTTGATTTTGTTAATTCAATGGACTATACTAGGGATTTTATTTATTTTGGGTTACATTTTTTGATTAATTATGAGGATCAATATATAAATTATGATTAATATTGATGAAATTTACTTAAGTTTCGTTTATGGGGTATTAATAAAATATTTGTTAGAGATTTTTTATAAAACACAATTAATCATTTTAAAGAGTCTTTTTTGGTGTATGTTGAGTTTCAAGATTTCAGTAATAGATTATAAAGGTAGGTGGACTCCACCACACTAAGGTTCATTTATTATTTTTTCCAATTATTTTATTTTTATGTTATTTTCAAAACATTATTTTAACATAAATAATTTTATATGAAATTGAAATTTGAATATGATGTATTGTGTTATTGTTATTTTCCCTTTCATATATTTGATTATTATTATTATTCCTAATTTTTTTATCTCTAAAATCATGTTTTACTGGTATATTAATATTTTCCTCTATTAAGTATTCTCTATTATGTTTTACTATGACCTAAAATAAATGTTTTTAAATTTCATATATTACCGAGATGAATTACTTTTCATTGAAAAGTACTTGTCCTAAGGATATTAGATTTCATCAATGGAGACATAAGAGAAATATTCCTCAGAATGAAATGTGATTATTTATTCATTGATTATTCATATATTCTCTTCCATGTAAATAATAGTTTAGATCAAAAATAATTAATATGAAGAAGAATTATTTCATTGAAAATATTAACCTATATAACACCTTTTTCTGAATTATTTTTATTAAATGTCATTATAATCCATTAATTAGGATCACATATTTGTGAGGTGTATTTTTTGATATGTTCCATTATTAGTATTTATCTTTATTCTTAATTTACAATTTATCTATAATTACAATATTTTCTACTATATCATTCGAGAAACTCTATGGACACTTCAATATTACTTAGGTAATTTTTTTAATTCAATTGGTACTTATTCTTCTATAAATTATGTGGGTACCAATTTTTAAGATCGTTATTAGTAGTTTTACCAATTATTTTTAGTTTAGATATTTTGTATTTGTATGAATGTTATATTGAATATATTTATAATTAGTGATCGAATTATTTGTTTTGATAATATGTAAAATTTTTCATTGAATTATGTTATGAACATACAATGAAATATCCGGATGATGTATTAGTTATAAGAATTGTGAGGCAATTTTTTATTTAGAATATATTGATAGTTTGTAATGTCGTAGGTTATGGTATTAGCATAAGGAATTGTATGTTTGGTAATGTGGTTTATGAAAAATAAGATTCATTATTTTGATTTATGTAGAGTGATGAGTGGTATGGAAGAACATTATTGATAATGGTTTAGTATGATTAATTACTTGGTAGTTGAGAAGGTTAAAATAATGATCAATTTCATATTTATTGGAATTTTTTATTCTCAAATTGATTTATTGTCCAAAACAACTTTAATTGATGTTTTATATTATTTTGAGACAGATGTTTTATTATATCACTTAATTAATATATCTTTTATCACCAAATGATAAAAACTTTATTTTTTTTCTTTTAAAATTTTATTTTTTTAATTCCATGGTTATAATCATATTCCTAAATGTGGTTATTAAATATTTTATGTACTATTATATTAATTGTGTTAGGAGGGGACCAGTATCAATAGAAATAATAAATACTGTATCCCTATATTCAGAAAAATTATAGGAAGAAGATATGTTTTTATAAAAACCCCAATATAGATGTACCCCATGAACATAATTATTTTTTCCCATAAATATTTAAATATACCTAATACACTAATTAGTATTCATACTTTCTAACCATTATAGATTTATAGTAAGGTTTGATAAAGCTATTGATACTTTTGTTTGTTTAAGATCTATACATTATGACTATGTGATTATATTTTGGTCAGTCATTAGAATATTTTCTATAGGTTTTTTATATCCACTATATGAATATTAAATTTTATGAGGATATATTTTCTTTTATAAAATTTTATAGTAAAATCGATATTTGGGTAGCTTATTGATGATATAAGGTCACACAGTGTGACCATGTAGTAGAGTATGTATCAATTAGAAGATAGGTAAAGAGAGTCCAACATTGATAATATGCATAATGGGCACATCACCCTATCAATATAATTTTATTATTTTATCTTTTTTCCATATCACTATATAAATGGTTTTTAGGTGATATATGTATACAGTGTTATTAAATTCTACTTTAAGTCCCATAATTTTTTCATGATATAGTATTTTTCCATTATAATATATACCCAACAACGTACAAATATATATATATATATTTGGGATATTCTATATAAATTTAGGACATGTTATGTTTTTGGTAGACTCTAGTATGAATCAGTATTCACATTAATAGAGCATAAATCATTCCCAAACAATTCCTTAGGCCATTACTTTTTGTAACAAATTCTTATAATTTATTATACGAAGAGAGGGAATGTTGTAGTCCAGTTTATGTTAATTGATGTCCCTGTTTAGGAAATAATATTTTTTCTATTCCATGATACATCAAAGGTGATAACATTTCTTCGAATATGAATGGTTTTATGTTTTCTAATTGTTTCACTAGAACATACCAAAAACATTCACACATATCCATATAACCACTAATACTCTATGTGTTGTGGAAAAATTGGTATCAAAAATAGATATTAAGAATAATTCATATAAGTCTAAATCAAATGGATAATATTATATGTAGGCAGGAATCATATTTCATATAGCTAAGAGTTGTATTTATTTTTAGGGATTTTAATTATTTATTTTATTAAGAATTTAAATGGTTATTGTGTCAATTATAATATTATTTTAATTCAGTTAATGATGCATTTTATTTTATTTTTACCACATGTAGATAAATTTATCTTATATATTATATATATATATATATATTATAATTTAATTTGGGACACAATTGTTGTCACCCACTTCAGTTTTAACGGTGTGTTGGTTTGTCAAATTAATATATGAGTTACAAAAATAATTTACATATTCTATCATGAAGCAAATATTTTATATTTTTAGTCTGAGTATCTCAATGGTTACATTAGGACCTCCCTAAAAAAATTATTTTCATATTCAATTAAGCATGAGTTTGGAGATGTGGTGATCCATCCAGTGACATAGGATAGATTTGGAGGTCAAATCATTACATTGTTTTCATACCCTATATATTTAAGAAAACATTTATAATATATGATGAACTTTATTTTAGAGAAAGAGTTATACACCTTGACAAAAGAGTGTACATAGAAAATGAAACTATATATGATATTTTTATACTAAGGGTTTCTACAAGATACTAAATATAATATATAAGAACATAAGTTGATTAAAAATTTATTTATGATTCCAAATGACTATATAAAAACACCATTATTACAAATTATCATTTGATGAATTGATAATTATTAATGATAATGGATTGTATTAAAAAATAATTATGAAATAAATTTCTCAAAACTTTATATTAGACTTAAAGGAAAGTCAATGATTCATGTAATTGGTAGTGAAATAAAAAACCGCATTTTAACAAAGCTATGTATTATAGATATTTGATATAATGGTATTTGATCATCTATATAATCAATGAACACGGACTATTTGGAAAACTATGGTAAATTAATAAAATTGTGTTGTTTATTTTTTTTCATATAGTGGTTATAAACACCATATTTAAGCATGTGGTTTTCAAGGACTTCGTGGAAAATTTTTGTATATCATCTTGATAGATTATTCTTATAATAGAAGAGATCTATGTATAATGTTTTTCTATATTTATAAAATTATAATAATGAATTTCTACCCATATAGATTGGATTGAAGTATTAGATTTTAATGAATAACATTTGATCATATATATTTATTTCACAAGGTATTTAATGTTTTTATAAATGAAATAAAGTATGTGATGTGAATATAATGTCTCTAAAATGATATATTATACTCCAATATATGAATTAAAAACCTAAAAAAGTATTAAAATCCCTCATCAATTATATTTAAGTAAAGTTAATGAGTTAAAAATACTCCATAATTATATTGAGAAAATATTCAAGTATTTTTCAATGCTATTGAAAAGTGATTCATAAACAAATTAAATTTTTTAAATAGAAATTGAACACTATAGAATGTATTGAAATGAACAAATCTATGTTTTTTTAAAGGAATCATGTATTATTATTTTTGAATCATATTCTTTGAAAAATGATTAAAGGTAGAAAAATCCTGATAAAAATATATATAATACTCCCAATAATAATTAATATATTATTTTCATGTTTGATTAATGAAATCAAATGTAGTCCTCACTCTATTAAATTAAATGTATATTAGTTTAATTTGAAATATGACTAATATTTTTCGGTATTTTGGTCCATAAATATAAGAAAATAGATTTATAATATATTTAATATATAGATTTAATCAATGATAAATATCTTCAGGATATCTATGACTACCTTCATCATCTTAGGTTTGTGTATTTAGAGGAAATTAAAATGATAAAATATTTGATTATATATCAATTAGAAATTATAGAATTTTATAGAATCTAAATCACATAAACATTGAAAATGGGATGTTTAGGGAATATAAAAATCATTAGAATGTGTCCTATGATATTAGAAAATGGTTAAATAAGGATGATATTTCTAAGGATTACTATAAAATATACAATGTACTTTGTCAAGGAGGGGAATGCACCTAGTGAGGTAATATTGGTGCTAAAATTCATTCATATACATCTATATACAATGATGTAGGTTCTCAATTACCCTATAAAGTGTCCTTATGTGATTCATATGAGGTCCCAAATTTTATTACATCCTAATTAAGTATTTAATTCATAAAGACACATTTAATACAATCATTTATGATCATGAGGAACCACGTGTTATGTAAATTAGGAAAGTAAATCATTTACATGAAACATTGATAAAATATCTTTATTTAAAACCATTGAAACATGTCCATATATTACTTTTATCTTATAAAACTACATTGGATAACATAAGGACATATATAATAAAGGGGTGATCTATAAAAGCATAGTAATGGAATAAAAAAAATCATAACCTATGTAAATAAGTACATTTGATCCAAAAGTCCTATCAAGGTAACATAGGAGGAGAGATGATCATAATCATAAACAATGATTCATGATATGACATGATAACATAAAGGAAACATAGGAATGTGGAAACAAAATAATACATGACCTTATAATCATAATTCACGTCTAACCACAAATAAAACCTAACATAGTGTTCCTAGGATAATGTTCAATGCACAATAAAAGGAATATAATTAAATAAAATCATTACCCATTGCATTAGAGTGCTATATAATTATTGTCCCACCCATCACAGTCAAATATTTTACATGAATATGTGTGATATATAGATCATGCGACATAATGATTTATATGCTAAATTTTAACACTATGAAATTGAAGTATATGTTATGGAAATTTTAATCACTAATATATAAAGGATATGTAAAAATAGGTGAATACCCTATATTGTAAATCTATAAAAAAATTCACTAAACAAATGTTTCCATATAAAATAATAGGATAATTTCAGCATCATAATTCATGTATATAAAGGATTATATAAGGAGTGATTGATAGCGAAAGGGGTTACTCATTATTTGGAAATCATATGTACATTATGATGGATGTGTAAAAACATCTCCCAATGTGAAACGTTTTAAATAAACAAGAATGACATAATGAAGGAGACTCAATAGAAAAATAGTTTAATAGGATCACCTACCTCGAGATAGTGCTTCTAAAAGCTTCGAAGGATCTTCTTAAGAGATTGATGGAATCATGGGAGGATTATATAGATGTAGGGTAGAGTAAATTCATTTATAAATGTTTTTATTAAATAGGAATGAGATGTTTAAAATGTTTATATAGAAAAATTATAAGCTAACTATTTATTAATTTCCCAACATTGGTTCTGGACTCTATATGATAATGTAATATAATATTGAAACTTCTATTTTCCATTCCCCTAGATTATACCAAATTGGAATAATTTTCATTATTCATTGACAATAAATGAATGCATGACAATAGTTTCATTTGTAGTGTGAATTTGATTCATGATCATAATTAATTGACATGAAATCATTACAATATAATATAGGTTTTTTTGGTTTCTTTAAGGGATAATAAAATTAATCAAATAACAAGAAAAAAACTATTTCAAATGTTAATCATAATTTTAATCTTTGATACACTTTATAGAATTTAATAAATCACACATGGGCTTTTATTATTTCATAATACATATTGTTTAGTTAGGTCATATTAAATTTGTACACATAAATTCGACAGTCTGATTAAATTATGAAAATTTAATCATTGGATAATTTGAAAAGATGATTTAACAAAATATTTAAATTATAAAAATAGTTCAAAAAATATAAGAATTTATACTTTTATATAAAAATAAAAAGTTATTGAAAAATACTTTTTTATGACAATAAAAAATTTCAGACCTTTATAAAAATTAAATATTAATTAATGAAATTATGTTCTCATTTATATTAAAAAATTATCATTTAATAATAATATATTAAAAACATAAAATTTATTTAAATTTTTTTATAATTTTTCAAAAAATATTATTTTGATAGAAACTATATTGTTCAAAATAAATTTTGATTCATCTTATCAAAATATAATTTCTATCAAACTCTTTATTTAAGCATTTAAAATGTAATATTAAAAAGGGATACATATAATCATTTTTTATTAGATTTATGATATAAAAATTCATACTGTTAGGGTCTAGAAAGATATCCATTTATTATAGAAGGCAATTTCCAAAGTGTAAGGTGTGTGTTGGTGAGATTTTCTTGGGTATTCTTAGAAAAAAATGTTTTCGGTTGAGATATCAATGGATTTTGAAATTCCCCCATAAATGTTTTTAATTTTGCTTTAGTTTTTTAATCCCAACATATGATTAATAAAGGGAAAATAATGGTGATGTTATATCCCTTAAAATATTGGAAAAATTGGATTTATATGGTATGATCCTACTAGTCAAGGCCGTTAATTCTTCTTTATTTTCCAATTAAATATTATTATAACCCTTAATGTTATAATCTTAATCATCATTATGAAAAAACTATATAATTTAATTTTATGATGATTAATGGTATTTTAAATCCAACTGTATATGAATTATAATGGTCCAAAATAAATAAAATATTTATTCTATTTTCTCTATATACATTAATTGAATATTTACTTATTCAACAAAAAATGGCATTTTATTTTTAAATGGTAGTGTTATTACCTTATTATCCCTTAAAAAAATTTCACCATAAAAATTTTCATTTCATCCAGTAAAATTGATGATGGTACTTTTGGTTCCTCACCTCCTCTATTTCACATTTATATTCCACTAACATGTAACTCTATGATAACAATTTAACCATGTGAGTTTGTTTTTTCCAAAACCTTGCCTCTGTGATCATATATCTTCACCAGGTACTCCTCAAGTGAAGGGTCATTCTAAAATGGTAGAGTCTCTAGATTTAGTATATGTGAGGGTTCAGGTGTGTACTTCCTCAAGAGGGATACATATAACACATCATTTATATGAGATAGGATAGGTGAGAGTGATTGTAAATAGGCTACCACTATGATGTGATCAAATATTTCAGAGTTTTTGATTGATTTTAGACTAAACATTTCATTCTTCCCAAACCTCATCAATTTTCTTCGGAGTGATATTAAAAGTAAAACATTATTTATTCCCACAAATTATTTTTTACATAAATGATTATATTAATATAATTTCCTTAAATGTTGTGTGTATTTTATAATATGATTAATGGTTTAACCCTTTAATTCCATTTCATGATTAATATCAGTTCCCAAAATCATCTTCTCTATCATCATCCTAGTATGTTAAAGTCTAATAGATCTTCCCAAAAAATCATAAGGATCCATTTGAATCCATGAATGGAAACTACTGTTATATGAGAACTCTAGTAGGTGTATATTATGGTCCAAACATCCTTGGTTATAAATTTAACATGATTTCAGCAAATACTACAGATTTTGACTAGTACTTTTAGACTAACCATCCATCTTAGGGTGATTAGCATTATAGAAGCTCATTTTTATACCCAATAATTTTTGAAGGATCATATAAAACCTTTATGCCAACATAAGATCATTATTATAAATTGTAATGAGTGAAAATCCTTTGATTATTACCACACCCCTTCTATATATCTTAGTGAGTTGGTCAATAGAGGAATCTTTCTTAATTGTAATAAAATTTTCCAACATTGTAAAATGATCAATTATAACATATATGAAATTATTAATTTTTATTATCATGTGGTATTCTATGAATAAATACATGGTTATGTTTTACCATTACCATAATAGTATAGGGAATGGTTATATAATACCATTAGACTTATGTCATTCCACCTTGACATGTTGGAACACCATGAATCGAGATAGAAAATCAGCAATCTGCATCTCCTTGTTATCCCACTAGAAGAATTTATACAAAAAGATATATATCTTAGTTCATCTTAAATGATTAGTGAAGGAGGATTTATTCTCATAATCTAGAAAATAATTCATCAGTTACAGTTTTAATGGGACACAAATTAGGGTTCCAAAACATATCACTACATTACCAACAAACATGAACACCATAATATTCTCTATCTTTTTATATGGAACCTCTTCATTATTTTATAATTTATTTTTCATCTAAGGTATATATTATTGAGTTGTTATTGGATTAAGGTATGATAAAAATCATTTTATTATTCCCATTTTGATCCTGTATATTTATAAAGAGATTAGACCCCTTTTAATACTCATCATCAATATGGTTACATAATCTTTTATACATAGAGAAGCATCTACTGTGTTTGTATCCCTATGATGGTAATATATTGAACCATCATAGTCCTTGATGAGATTTAACCACCTATATTTGTTCATTTTTATATCCTTTTCTGTTAATGTATACATGAGGCTTTTATGATTTGTATATATGTCACACTTTACTCTGTAGAGATAATGACTCAAAAAATATTCAATGTAATGATCACTGCTACCCATTCTATATCATGTGTATGGTAGTTTTTCTTGTGTTTATTTAAAAATAAGAAGAAATATACTATACCTTTTTTATATTCTTGACTACACAACCCTTTCCCTTTTTTTATTCATCACCATATATTACAAATAATTTCCCATTGGGGGGAATTATAAGCATTGGTTTGATAATAAACCTCTTATTCGTCTCTTTACTATTTTTACACAATAAAAGTCCATTAAAACTTAACTCCCTTAGGATTAATATTTGTTAATGGGATTTAATATCTGGATAAGTTTCCCAAAAAAGAAGATTTTATCTCCCTAATCCAAGTTAACTCTGAAGTTCTACCATATATGACGGTCTAGGCTAACCTTCAATTGCCTTTGTTTTTGACGAATCCATAGATATCCATTTTTTGATGATAACATGAACAATAAATATTATTTTATCCAAAAAATACACATTTACCATACTTTTAATAAAATATTTACTTCTTCCAGTTCTTTAGTACAATATTTTAATGCCCTTTATTTTCATCCTCTTATTTAGAGTATATAAATATAGCATATTTAAACACTTCCACAAATATGTTGAGGTAATCCCTAATGGATCAATTTTTCATGTCCATGATGATTTTTTGTAGAATTAGTTAGTCAAAATTTCATCACTATGAACTCATATTTCTTATATCATCTATGAGAAGAAGTCTTGAGGATATCATCATTATTCACCTTTACATGATAATATCTAGAGTGATTTTCCACTGTTAAGAAGTAATTTTCTCCACATAGATGACCGAACAAGTCATAAATCCTTGATTTAGGATACTTTTTATTTATTGTGATCTTTTTTAGATCACCATGATCAATACAGTGTTGCAATGAAAAATTATTCTTCAAGATCAAGAGAACCAGTGCACCCTATAGTGAAGCACTTGGGAATATAAACCCATTATCCATATTCTCCTGTAATTATTTTTATATCATCATATTAAATAATGAACATTATATATAGAGTCTGTTATGTTGAAAAATTCTCAGTAATGATATCAACATAGGACTCAACCTCATGAATACGAGGAATTACATGAAATTATTCAGGAAACACATTATCAAATTTCTATATAATGGGATTTTTATGATGTATGATCTTTTACTTGATGAAAATAAATTATACTTGACCTGATTTATTTCCATGAAATAATATCCATGCATGATATACTATTAGAAAGGAATATTCATCCTCCTCCACACACTTATATAGGATCTAAAAGTGATTTGTGATATAGATGGTGATTTCCTTTTATCAAAAAATAATATAATCTATTTACAAGGAAGGTATATCCATTCCAAAAAATAATGTTGATTTAAGTTAAGTTAAATCCATAAGGTTTGAACGGAAATTCATCAAAAAAATATTAGACAGATGATAAAACATATACCTGGAATGATATTATGAACCCATTTTCAATATTTATTAATAAATCGACTTTCATGTTATAAAGCAGTCTTTAATAAATTTATTAAACTATACTTATATGTATGAACTCATAGAACACAAATCAAATTGAAAATTAAATATCCATTAATGAATCATTACTATACCAGTCACCACATGATTTTCATTATCCACATCTATAGTTGTAATGGAATATTATTTCCCTTCATCTCTAGTCCAAAGAGGTTGTTATCATAAATTTTCATAAAAAAACCCTTATCATAAGGAATTTAATGTCATAGTTTCTCTACTACATGTAGTTGAATAACTAGAAAATATAGAAAGGGTTCGATGGGGAATTTCTTTAATCAATGATATTTTTGGTTATCTCTAATCAGAAATCACTAGCTATGTTCCCTTCCTTCCCACATGTTAAGAAATAACATCTACCCTTTTGAAAATTTACAGGATTCTTCTTCTGACCCTTTTTATAAGTGGGGTGATGTAATTTCTTTACTAAATTTTATTTTCCATCATAAAACATGAATTAAAATATTGTATCTGCTTTTTTTCTCCAGTCTCAGGAGGCTAATGAGATTAAATTATCTCTATTTTATATTTTTGGGAAAATAAAAAAAATTCCCTCATAGTTTTCAAAGTCCAGAATAGCTAATGTTTTTCATAGTTTCTCATTTAGCCCACCAAATAATAAATTAACATTACATTATAAAGACCTTATTTGTGCACCAATTGATGATAAATCCTAGATCAATGTGAACTTTTGGGGTGTTATTACACCTTGGTACAACTGTTCCATATACATATCCACATATAGTATCTATAAATAGATTTATTTTTTTGGAAACCATTTAGTTTATACATATAATAATTTAGTTATGTTTTCCTATGTTTAGTCATATTCCTAAGGGTTTAATTATAATTTTATAATCATAATCTCTAAAAATAAATAGATTTTGAAATGATTATGACAATTAAAACTTAAACATCATTACCAATTTTCATGATTTAATACATAAAGATGTACTTAATACAACCTAGGAATATCGTGAGGCCATATGTATTTGGTAAATTATTTATATGGAACATTAAAATGATACATGGATACAAAATCATTATTTAAAAACATAAAATCATTATTATAAATTATTGGGATCCTCTAAAACTACATGGCATAGCCATGGGACATACATAATAATGCAGTGATATGTAAAGGCTAGAAAGGGAATAAACAAAACATTGAAAAGGGAAATGTAATATATGTGTTCCAAGAGGAATATCAATGTAACGTTAAAGAGTTCAATATCACAATCATGAATAATGATGAATAATATAACCTGATAAAATAAAGAAAAGAGGTTGATTATACATCAACATAAAACAAGATATCATAAACAAAATCCAAGGTGAATCAAAATGACAACATAACATAGTGGGTTTTTGTAACATCCCCAACCTGGTAGCCACTATAACCAATGCCTTGAGCTGAGTCACCAGATGACCTCTGGAAAACATCCTTATATGCCCTAGGCTATCGACTAGCATTACAGATCTAAAGAAAAACTAGGGGAGACTATAACCTCTTATTAAAGTAAATATATAATATAAGTAACATCAACAGATAATATAACCAACATACTAAAATAAAATGACATCATATGACAGGTTCTAATAGGTAACCAATTAAAACATTTAATAATAATATAGTGGTTATACTACATGTTAGGAATTAATATGGTAAGGACCCAAAATACCAAAACTATAGAAATTCCCTAACACGATATTGAGCCTAACCCAATCCTGACATCCCCATTCTCCAACTCATCATCTGATACACAAACCACACACACTAGGTACCTTTTCAAAACCTATACCAGAAAACAACTAACATCTTATTAGGTTCCCAAGTGCCATGGTTTCCCATACAGGTTGTGAATACAAATTAGTGTTCCACCACCATCAGTTTCTATAGTAATAATAACTCTATACAACAATGTATTCTTGTAAATTTAGTGAAAAAATTTTACAAGGCAATAAGGGTGGCCTGTTTCAAATTAAATAAATTTATAAATTCTATATTTTTTCTTTACGATCCCTTGGGACAAAAAACCGACTAAAATTTCTCTATTTACACCAATATCATAATCTATAGCATATGTGATTACACAATTTTAATCACAAGGAATATTTCACTTAAGAAACCATTTATCAACTTACCTCAGAGCCTTAGTCCTATAATAAAGACATTTCCATATGTTTGGGAGCATATATACTTAGCCCAACATCCAAAACCATGCCAATATTAGGATCATAGAGCCTCAGTATGACATCCAAACCATGCAAACATAGTTTGGGATATAGAATCAATATAACTAACCTAAAACTGGGGAGCCACAGCCTTGGAGTTTAGAGAATAGAGCCTCAGTCCAACATCCTAACTCAAACAATAAACTGATAGGATCTAGAGTATTAGTCTATCCAAGCTAATAGATGTAGAGCCTCAGTAAAATACCCCAGTCATTACCACTATGCCCTTTCGACACACTTCCTTTTCCATTTAATACATTTACCATTTACATGCATTAACCCATTTATCACATATACCATGCACAAACCATAATTCATTTATCACATTCACATTATACAATACACCCCCTAATATAGTATTATCAACTATAAAAAATTTAAATTCATCATCATTACAAAATCAATGAAGATAGAAAACTAAAATTACTCATCTAAAATAATATTGATTCCAACATTTAAAACAAGGGTATTGCTCCTTAAAAAAACAAAAACATTCCCCAAGGATTTTATTTGCAACTCAAAAATTTCAAGAATTTTATTAATAATTTTATCAATAGTGGGGCCACACCCCAATTTCAAATATCATATGAAAAACATTTTTTTAAATAACATTGATTTAAACTTCTTATTTTAAACATTAACAACTTTCAGAGCATCATTTTTCATCATTTAAATACATGGATAGATCAAAATTCAACACACATCATTCAAAACCATGTTCCAAAATCCACCTAGTAAATTCACAATGCAATAATATGAACATTAAAATCATCCCACTAAACATTCACATTAGAAAAATACCAACTCATACCCATTTATTCTAATAATTTTCCAAACTCATCAATTACCAAATCATTTAACCATTTCAATGGTTTGGAATACAACATGGGTAGCCCTAGGTTTGTATCATATCATTATCATACCCCAAGCGGTCAGTGATAGGTCTCCCACCTCAATCTAAGGCCCAAATTACATACCATTACCAAATACATTGAAATTTATCAAGGAAGAAAAAGGGAATAACAGCAGACACATATAAGACATCAAGACTATGTGTTAAAGAATTAACACCACCCACCTCATTCTCGTGCATGATTACTTGCCCAACCATAACACTTGATTAAATTAAACTTACCTCAAACACTAAGATATATAACACCATGAAAAAAAAGGGTTTAGATATTTGAAATAAAGGAAACAATACATGAAGCCTCTTCCAGAATATGGATGGAAACAATGTCAAACACATACCCAACACATCGATTGGTACTAAAAATCATACAAAACACATAATAATAAAAGGATATTCATCCTTTGGATTTTTCAAAGGGTTTATTTCATCACCCAAGATGATGTAGGAAGAATCAGAGAAAAATTAGGGTTAGAAACTAGAAAGGGGAAGTTGGGGAAATGTGAATTTCCCACTTTATAAGAGGTACATGGTTTGGTGGAATGGTAATACAAATTGTGCACCAACCATGTGTATCCCTCTATCTAAGTGGAAACCATGTAGTATGGCATGGTTGGCCACCCATATGGTTTGGAAACCCATGTTGTGGCTTAATTCTCACCACTGTCCGAGGGGGATCTCAGGTCGCATGGTCTCTTGGGCCACCTCACACAGTTTCCTCAATAGTGTACCCCCTTCAATAGGCCTCATGGGTACGACACACAATTTTTAATAACCATGGTCCAAACATAATCTCAAAATAGGTTTTCCAATTTTCCAATTTTTCATGCTCTAAGCCCCTAGGAACACCCCTGAGACATGTCGTACTCACCGGAGACATTCTATAAACCATAAATTTAATCTTTGACATGTTCTATCTTAGGGTTGAGATCATTGATCCTACCCGCCACATAAGATCTCATCCTCCTGTTGTCTTTCTAAGCATCTCAATGACTCCAAGAAAAAAAAATGGTCCACAAGACTTTCAATAAAATTTAATTTTCAATGTTTCCTCTCTAACATGGACATGTATTCACAATACTAAAACTGAATAAATAATATTACCCTGATGAAATTTAACCCACCATGATCCACAATCATGAACCCCATGATCATAATGCACACATCCACCTCAACTCATCATTACCAACATTAAACACAAGATAGAATTTTAGGTAACATTTATAAACCACCACACAAAAGGGTTCTACAAAAGATATACACTACATAGGTAGATCCAATCAGAACACCTTTGGTCCAATCCTCTCTTTAATTCATAGCCCAAATTGCTTGATACCATCTCACCCAAATTTCAAAATTCTAATGGTGACCCAAGATTACGGTCCCTTGAAGAAACACATGGCTTTCCAACCACATTCACATGGCCTGCATCATTCCATAGCACAAGGTCCATACCCTAATCCCACATATGAATACCCAAATCACAACTCATGAATAACATTAATTTCAAGCCCCTCAACTATCCAAAACCCATTTCAATGACTCTAACCATAATAGAAACACACAGATGGATCCTACCTGAGTCCATCCAAACCAAAATATAGGTCACATAATTAACTAATCACTCACCTGGTATGGTTCTCCCCCACCATATGCTTTGGAACATCACATCCATCTTTTAGTGATTGGAACCTCCACCATCTAAATAAAATCCACTAAAACATCACACTCAAGCTTCATGAAACACCTTATGGGTTTAGAAAAAACCCATTCCCAATCTTCCAAGAGAACACCACCAAACATTGGTATCCATAATTACCACCAAAAACACCTAGAAACGACATGCATCTAACATCCCATCATGAAGTAATAACAAATTGAACACTCTCGTGTCTGAATTCATTCTCGAAATGAATATTCCATAAGAACACCAAACTTGGTGTGGCTTATAACTTAACACATCCATACAATTCACTATATCCTTTTCACCATCCCTAACAGGATTATTCAAGAACATTAATCTTCTATAGTTGACATGCTACTCATTTCAACTGTCCCTGGAGCCTCCTCACTTATGGAATACCATCATCATCTAATACTCCTACCACAATAATTCCCCAACTTCAAGTAAAACTCCATCACCCAAGAATCTATTACTACCCAAATCATCATCATGATCCACTACAACCATTAACCTTCCAGGCACAAACACCTCTACATTCCTACATAAACCCATGACAACATGTACCTTTCTCAAACCCCATTTCCATTACATAGTTATTCCCTAACTGACTCATTCCAAAATTCCCATATTCACTGTTTGAAAATAACTATCTATAAAGATCTTGATTTCATCATAATTAAATCCATTTCATTGTTATCCAAACACCCTTACCAAGTCCATGCCTGAATTCTTATGAGTTTCTAAAGCAAAACATACATCATCACGAATTGTTTCCATCCTTTTTTACTCCAATCAACAACTCTAACACTACTATCTCAGATTTGTTTTAGATCCATTCTGATCCCAAAGCCAATTCTTGGCTCGATCAATCACCACATCCAAGAACCATTTTTCCTTTCCAGAGGGACCCAAATATATAACTTTTTGAGTTCTCATTGGAACTTTAATTCCATAATAATCACTTCATGGTAATCAACACACATCCATGACAAGAATACCACTCCCCACTTTAGGAGTTTCATTAACAATACTTACCTAAATCAATTAATACCACCATGAAACAATCATTGATCAAAATAAAAAACCCCAAAACATGGATGTAGTCTTCTATATTCAAATATAACAACAAAACATAATAAACCACTACCCATTATCAGCTTCTAAAAATGGAACTAATGAAATTCATAGACTTCTACTCTATTTTAAGGGCCCCACCCATAACTAGTCGATGGGTTACTCCCCACCCTAATGTTCCATACATACCTATCCATGATAATAACCTCTAAGAAGCACCATATCCAAACAATACACATTATAGTAGTTATGTGTATTTCTAGAGACTTCTTATCATACCTAAGATGATTTAAAGGTATTGGGAAAGATCATCACATGATTAAAGAATTCTAAAAGGTCAAAAAACAACACCACTGCAATCTATCCCTAATTAATTTCACCAACCACTAAGGTGGAACCTTTACTTGTCGAATGTATTGGGATTCCCTAAACACCAAAATTTCATTAACACCCGACTAACACATATCAAGTGAGATTTCATACTAAAATCACTAATACTTCATAACCCTCTATCAAGTCATCATGACCCAACATTACCTTTAGCACTGCTATCATTATCCCATAAGAGTTCTTCAAGAACAACATTGTAGATTCAAAATAAAAACATAGTGATCAATCCAAGCAGTCAAAAACTAACGATCTCTCACACAAATTTTTTTTCCACATTAGTTTCATAGAAAATTAAATTTTATTATCACGAGAAACATCTTCAACCATCCCAAATAGAATTGTTCCTTCTAAGAACATTCCCAAAACTGGACCTCTTCAGAGACCTCAAGGTCTAGCACCTGTATTCTTCCTCACACCAGACTAGACTCTATATCACATGATTCATGCATCATCAAAGATACGACCCAAACCCTCTAATATAACTAGACATGCCTCCTACACATTAAGCCTCATAAACATAAGGAATTATCCGTTTTATCATCTAAAATCCAAACTCATCATATAAATAAGCCCAACCACATGACCACCCTCACCCCAGGTGTCACCTCCACAACGAAGCACCCATACACTCTTTTATCTCCCTTGTTTTGTCCCCCAAAAATCAACATCTATTTCCATATATATCACTATAAATACCATAGGTCCAGTAATTCAAATGATCATTCCCTTCATAACTACCCATACATCCATCCATAAGAACTTATTTTCTTTCCTGATAATGAATCCAAGGAAAACACATACATTTTTAAGAAACTTGATGTCACCAATCACACATCAATTCCACCTCCATGGAAACCACATGTGATTTACATTCCATGGAACCTGTATGGTTGGGTAAACCTTTCTTGAGGATTCCCTCAATTATCTAAGACTATCGACACATATCTACAACTTGATTAGCATCTCCAAAAACATTGACCATTTTCAGTTAGACCTCTAGGATAAACATGAACTAGGAGAAATGTTTTGTGTTCCATTGCTAATTCCAAAAATATCTACCGGTTCCATACACACCGAAACGCACTAGCAACCATAATCGACCTCTATCATAGGTCACCTCAAAATTCAAATGATACCAGCTCCCCAAATTATAATCAAATCAAGAAAGGGACACTAGCTCTATATCTTTATGACATACATATCAAACATCAAACATCTAACTACTCACGGGAAACATTATTTCCCCCCATCAAAAAACACACTAAGTCTAACACAACCTAGTAGAAATTTAATCTAAGCATCACATCAAGGATGTCAATACACACTCATTGAAACTACAGGGAGAACACCCACTCTAGGATCCATAACACTACTCACATGGTCACAACCTATGTGGGTTATAATCACCATATTACTAGAACACATCTCATAACCCAAGGCCATATCCTTGTCGAGGAAAGAACAAGAACATCTTTTTCATCATACATAAAACACCACATGGTCTCATGACCCACAACCAAGGAAAAAAACTAAGGCACTATCACTACTCAAACCACCAATACATAGGGTCCAATAACAACACTAGGGATACCCATTCCTAATATACCTATAGGTCCGATCATTTCCCATTTCCCTTCTTAATTAAACTACACCATTTAATAATAATGGATTCTCATTTCAAAATTTTAAATTTTCATAATCCTAGAATTAACACCTTCAAAAACCTTTTTATGAACCCAACATTTGAAAAGTACAAGACTTATTTAAATTCATATTTCAAAACATTTTTATCAACAATCATTTCAGGTAAAGAACAAAAAGATTAAATCAAATGTTTAAAGTACACTAATATAATTTAAGTCCCAAAGAACTATCAATCATTGGAAACACATGGGTGAAATATCCATACTATGTTCCTTTCATGATGCATGAACTCACACACCCTATCATTCCATATTGGACCAAGACATATTCCTTAATAAATCAATAACATCACATCCAAGTGTACCACCACAGGTGGAAGTAACAATCAACTATAAAATCACAAAATAAAACATCAATTATCCCAAGGAATCATTGGTTTTCCCTCATATGTGGGGCTGTAGGCACCTCAACACAATCTTATCACCCTTCCCCAGCACGATCCTAATATCATGTCATACATTCCCCAAATAGTAATAAAAAAGAAAAGATCCTATAATAAATCTTTTTAAAGTTTTTCACCTTGTATCCACTATAAATGGTTTCCCAAGACCGGTCTATACATGACCTTAGGCACATCTCCACATATGTCAAATTCTTACGACTATCATCACATATCTAAAAAAAATATAAGGAGAATATTTATTTTTATTATAGTAAATCCATAATAGATGTAACATAACCAAATAAGATATCCCATATTAATAACAAAAGTAATTCATATGACAAGTGCATATAGGTAACCACTTAACACATTCCATAACAATATGATGGGTAAAATACATGAAATGTAGTCACACAGTAAGGATCCAAAATAAAAAAACAATGGAATTACACAAACATGATACTGAGTCTTACTAGGTCTAAACATAACCATTCTATAACTCATCATCCAATGCACAAACCACGTAAACCAAGATCTGTTCCCGGACCTATACTAGAAAATATGTAACATATACTCGGGTGAAAAAGTTCTATAGAGGCCTTAGTAATATGTTAGTACCAAAAATTAGGACACCAGAAACGATGTTTAATGAAATTTTCATTCTATGAAGTAGTATATAAAGGTAGATAATTTTCAATAAATGGATAAGGAAATAAGGGAGGCATGTTTAACAATTAAAAAATGTATAAATTCCATATTTTTTCTTTTATGACATGTATGGTTAATCAGCAAAGTGAATTTTATTAGGTTGCACAAGGAGCCTAATCCATAGCATAATGGGTTATACAATTTTAATAATAAGGAAAATTCCCTAAATATCCATTTTTAATCATACCTTATATCCATAGTCTAATATTCAAGCCATACCCATACGTTTGGGAGCATAGAGCCTCAGTCCGACATCCTAAACCACACCAACATTAGGAGAATAGAGTATTAGTCTGACATCTTAACCATGAAAACATAGATGGTCTTAGAGAATATCTCTAGACAACCTAAGATTAAGGTTCATCAGTCCTTGATTTAGGGGCATAGAGCCTCATTCTTACATCTGAACTTGATGAATACTTTGGTAAAGTATAGAGAATCATTCTACCCTGACCCGTGGGAGTATAGCCTCAGTCCAATACCCCACTCATTACAACTATTCCTTGTTCACATGATTCTTTAAACATTTAACACATTTACTATTTACATTCCTTAACCCATTTATCGCATATACCATTTACAAACCATAACCCATTAAACACATTAACAGTATACTAAATGTACCCTAATTTCATTTATCAAATAGAAAAAATTAACATCATCTTCATTTCACAATCAATGATAACATAATAATAAAATTACACATCTAAAATCATCATGAAGACAACCTTTAAAACACAAATCTTCAACTTTGAAACAAAAAAACTAAAACTTCCTTAGGGAAATCACTTCCAATTCCAACATTTCAAATGATTTAATAATCAATTTCAAAAGAGTGGGTCCACATAAAAATTTCAAATCTTCATTTCAAATCTTATAAGAAAAACCCCATTTCGAATCACTTTTAGATCAACACATCCTTCTAAACAATACCCACATTTAAATCATTATTTTAAATAATTTAAAACCATGAATGGATTAGAATCCAAAACACATCATTTAAACCATTTAAAATCATCCTATGAAATTTAAAATGCATGAAAATAATCATATCAGTCATCCACTTAACCATTATGAATATCCAAATAGAAATTACTACACATTCATTACCATAATTTCCCTAACTCATCATTTACCAATCCATTTACCCATTCTCAATCGTTTGGCATACCACATGGGAATCCCTAGGATTGGACCCACATCATTAACAGTACCAAATTAGTTGATGATTGATCTCTCACCTCAATACATAGCCCAAATTACATTCCATGTCCAAAGAAATTGAAACACATTAGGACAGTGAATAAGCACAACCACATACAGATATTACACATCAAGACAATGGGTGAAATCTTTATGACCACCTACCTAATTCTTGTTGAAGAATACAATCCCAACCACAACCCCTTTTTTTCTAACCTGGCCTTAAAAACTTAGAAAGATAACACCATTTAAAAACAATGGTTTAGATATTTTGAACGAGTAGAAACAACACACCAAGAATCTTCTAGAAAATGGAATAAAATAGATTCCGAGACATACCTCAAGATCCAAGTTTCACTAAACGACGTTAAAAATTACTAATAATAGATGGGTAGTCATCCATTGGGTGTTTAGGAGGGTTTGGTTCATCACCTATGATGGTGGAGAAGGAATACGAGTGAGATTCGGGTAAGATCCCTTAAAGTACAAGGGAAGAATGTGAACTTATCACATTCTATGATGTGTAGGTTTTGGTACATTATAAGAAAACCCATGAACCGAACATGAATATACCTCTATCATAGTGGGAACTATGTCATATGATCTGGATGTCCACCCTCACTATTTGGAAAACCATGTGGTGGTTATGTGCTCGCCATTGTCAAAGGGGAAGCTCGATCTAGATGCTCTCCTGGGCCAACCATCATGGATTCATCAACTATGAACCCCATTCATAATTATTTACTATTATGGCACATCGTTTCTAATAACCATGATAAAACCATAATCTCAGTACAGGTGGGAATATTTTCCCTCTTTTTCATGCCCTGAACCCCCAGAAATACCATAAGAACATTCCTACTCGCTAGATAAATTACATAAACCATAAAATTAATCTGGGATGTATCTTATCTTAGTATTGGGATATTACTATTTAGGATAACCTCTGATTTAGTATACATGGTATTTCATGAGATAAAAAAATTACCCAATGCATTATAGGACTATTCAATTATGAGTGTAACCATTACTTTCATATCACGCACATTCCAAAACGTGAAACATAGATCATAAAACTTAAGTATGTATTTAATAATTTATAATACCATAATTAATTAGTGTTGGATACATAAATTTAAATCCAAGATCAATGATGTATAGTTAAAACTAGCTTAATACACATAAGAGGAAATAAAGAAGAGTATTCACAAGACACATGTTTGGCATGAAAAATTACAGGATAATATTGGTAGTATAACAGGTGTACATAAAGGTTTATAGAAGGAGTGAATGATAGATAGAGTGAACTATAATTACATGGGAATAATAGAGAAAATAGTAAGGAATTTTAAAAACACATACCAACTAGATGAATTTTAAATAAAAAATGTATGACATAAAAATGAGCTTGAATAAGAAGATAAAGAGGATTCTTTACCAAGAGAGGGAACATCTAAAATATTTTCATAATATTTATAAGAGTATTGGAAAACCTTGGGAGGTATATTTAGTGGGAATGGTAGAGTAAATTCAATCACTAGTATTGTTTTTTATAGGGGAATGGGTGATTGGTTGTGTTTATATATTAGATGAGAGAAAATTTATTTATTAAATTCCAAACATTGGATTTAGACTCTAATGGATAAAGTAATAAAAACCCTAAAACCTCCCTTGGTTTTCCCCAAGGATTCTACCAGATATAATTTTATTTCATTATTTTATAATTCTATGAACCGAACACATTAAAATAATTTTCTTGGTTATGTGGACGTGAGTAATTATTATATTGAATTTATTTTAAAACAAAACAATAATTTAGGTGTTGGATCTTTCAGTAAGGGTTAATAAAATTTATCAAATAACATTAAAAAAAACATAATATAAAGGTTAAATAGTTTTTTTTATGGATAATATATATAGTAATTATGACATCACTTTTGGGATTTTATGATGACATAATACATAAGATATAACTATACCTTATTTAATTTTTACCCAAAAATTCAACTATCTAGGAAAATTTTAAAAAAACATAATTGGATAATTTTTACTTAATGACTTCAAAAATGAAATTTAGTTTATTAAAATGTCTCTCTATATTTTATAATTTAATCTATTAAATAATAAATATTTTTTTTTAAAAAAAATACTTGTTTTCTAACGCTAATTTTTCCCTTACCCATATTAAAATGAAAATTAAGTTCATGAAATTATATTATCATTTATATTCAAAAATTATTATTTCATATTAACATTTAATTAAAATATAATTTATATCATTAATTATTATATTCATCTAAAATTGTTTCTCAATAAATACATTATACTTCACACAAAAAATACAATTTTCCATTCATCGTATCAATATCTTATTTGTATCAAAGTCATTATTTAATAATTCAATGATTAATATTAGGAGTGAAAAATATAATAATTGTTTGATATGAACAAAAATAAAAAAAATTAAAATTTTGGTCCATATATATAACCCTTTATTACTCCTGAAAATTCCCTAATGGTAAGGTGTGTAGTGGTGATATTTTCTAAGGGTGGTTAAAAAACATGTTATGTGTCATGATCTAAATGAGAATTAACATTTCTCAAAAATTGTTTTATCATTTTATAGTTGTTGAATACTAGTTTTTTCTTGGTCAAGTGCAAAAACTAAGGATTCTATCTCCCTCAGATGCTCTAAATAATGGGATTCATATTGTATGATCCTACTAGTCTATATCATCGCTCCTTTCATCAATATCAATTAGATTATATGATAACTAATAATATAATAATATTAATTGTCATAGTACAATTAATATATTATCAACTATTATAAGTATTGATAAAATTGGAATTATTAAAACATATAAATTACAACAATCCACAAAAACTGAAGTAGTGTATGATTTTTCTATAACTATGCTACTTGATTTTGAATTTATTTATTCAAGAAGGGATTTTAATTTATAATTTTTTGTTCTGTTACAATTACTCTCTATTATATACATTGGATTACTTGAGAAATCATGTCAATTTTCCATTTATTTTTGGGTTTATTTCTAAAAAGTGGTATATCAATATAATTTCATAGAATACCCTATCAATTTTAGTAATAAAGGATGTATGGGCTAGGCCATTTGAGATGGATTATCAAAACTAGAATACAATAATTTTATCCTCTTGTGTGGGTTATTTAATGAAATTATTACACAATTGAATAATATAATTTCCTTTATTTTCAATTTCAATACTTCTTATTCTTAGCAGATAATGGGTTTGTGGTCATCATCTTAGTGATTTGATGAGGATTCCACTAGATTATTGTGGAATCATCCAACACTAATGGGTTTCATGATGGTGTTACAAGATAATGTGGTGGTATAATGAATGTATACTTAAAATATTGGTTTTATTTATTAATTTAAGACAAGGAGTTTTCATAGGTATTTTAACACATACATTGAAAATTTTACATGCTTTAGATTCATTGTGTTATTACTACAGAATGGAAAATTATAACATGTATTGGATGGTTTTGGTGTATGCATTAGATTGAATGATTAAAGGATAATTAGAGTAATATGATATTATTATATGTGGTATATTTGTTTCTTAACCATATGATTTTTATGTATGACAAAGATTACTTCCATTAATGTGATGGAATATTCATGAAATTCATCATAAAAATTATATAAATGGATATATATATATATATATATTATAATTCAAATATTGGGCCATTATAAAGGTTTATATGGGTGTGTAATATATATATTTAACTAATCATAGTTTTATAGTCTTATAATATTAGAAATAAAAATGTTGATTAGTTATACTTGTTTCTTATCCCTTTATGTTGGTTATTGGAAATAGTGACCACGTGTATGGGGTAATGGCCATGTGTTATAATCTCATACAATTTAGAAGGGTTTATGAATTAATTATGGTTATCATGATGGTGTGTTCATTCAAGGTGAGCCATAATGAGAAAAATATTTCATTTAAGCTATCTTACATAGGATTTTGGGTGTTTGTAGCTTTAGATTGACCTTCAATACTTTATCATGGATAATTGTGTGTGTATATGGAGGGGAGTAGTTTATAGGCTTACTAAGGCTTATGTAAGCTAGGTCCTTTGGCTGTGAAATTAAAATTTTATTATTTTATAAGAGTTTTTATTAAGATTAGGGACTATATTGGGCAAAAGGATCTAAATTATTATATTATGTTGATCAGGAAATGTATTCTGATAGGCTTGTCTTATCAAGCCTTATTTGATAGTTCTGCACATATAGACGACAGACTATGGGGATTAGTATAAAATTAATTATGGTGTTAGTAATATTGATTTATCCTAAGTGACTGAAATCATGATTATTTATTAAATTGGTATACACTGAATATTTTTGACACAAACATTATAATTATGGAATAATCTATTTATTCATTATTCTGTTTTTTTGAATGAAGACTTTAATGTGGTAGAGAATGCTCAATAGTTGGCATGTTATTTAGAAAATGGTTCACATATTAGACAAAATAATTATATTAATTTAGAGAAAGATAATGTATCTGCATGGATGATATTCTATAGTTCTCCATATTGAAATTAGTTTTAAATAACAGCCATGGTTTGACTAATTGATAGGCTATGGTACCGTATGGAATTATACATCATTGTTTTTGACTAGAAATGTTCCTAGGATTGTAGAGTTGATTTATCTCCCATTGTTACAATATAATAGGGATTGAGATGTTATCATAGTTCTAAAACCTTTTGTAATACTAGAAAAATATTAAAATAAAATCTATTATTTAGTGATTATGGTTAAAAAATGGGAATTGGGAGAGCATATTAGACCTTCCACCAAATTTTAGACCAATAATGTGATGGGATAAATCTTGAATTTATTATCCAAGTTAAAATATATTGATAGTCCATGACTCAGTTTTAAACTCTCCTATATTTAATGTAATGATGGATTTCTACCATCATATTTGATATACCATATATGTTTGGGCATCATGGTGACTTGGTTAGCACATAATGATCCCACATATATAAATGTTTTTAGTGAGTGTCTCATAATATTTATTATTTTCTCAACAAAACATCGGTATATTAGAGAATTTATTAGAGGTGATATGGGTGGTTATATACTCATTTTTACTTCTCACATATTACATATGAAAACTGATGAATATGAAACACTTATTTCTAATATATATGTTGATGCAAAGGTTTTACTAGTGATCTGACTACAGATGATCAGTGTAGTTGGATATTGGATTGTGGTGATCTTTGATGGTTGATTTAAATCCCCTATTGTAATGTGGTCATTTCTTTTTATGTTTTATCATTAAACTTATGCGTGAAAATATTATTTTATTATATATATGACTTTAAATTTTATTTTTCTTATTATAATTTATATTATTTTATTTTAGTTTTCATTAAATATACATAAAGTTGTGCACATTTATATTAGTTATTTGAAATGATTTATTATCTAGATATTATCGACTATTATGATATTAATAGTATAGTCTACAAAACATTGACCATAAATTATCACCACATGTTTGATGTCATTGTAATATATGGACACAAGGATGAGGTCCATATAGAGACTATTGATTGGGTTGATATATATGTTATTAGGTAAGGGAATTAAAAAATTATATGAATTTTTTTCCTTTTTAATTTATTATTGTTGAAATATTAATATGATATAGTAAATGGATGACTCATTTTTTATAAATTAGTCATTGGATTTATGAATACCTCTCCATTTAATGTTTATTATAATAGTATTATAAGATTTGGATATTTCAATTTCATCATTATAGTTTTATTATTTTTATTTAAGTATGTTTTATTTTTTTAATTTTTTATTAATTGATTTACTCAAAGTCTAGCGGTAATGAGGGATGTGGAAATAAATAATATATGTTTGTTGGATTCACATTACATTAATGAGTTTTTTTGGGTTTATGTAATTTAAATGTCTTAGTGATAATTTGTATAACATGTTAAAAAATTATATAAAGTTTACCTATATAAGGTACATGTGGTATTTTAGTCAAGTAGTCCATAATATTTCTGGTGACTAAATTTTTTTATCATATCTTGTCTTACCATATTAATTTGACTATATAATCTATGGTTTCAGTTCAACTGAAAAAATAAAATTGATTGTGTTTAGGAATTAAATATCTTAATGATATAATTATAAAAGTGGGAAATGTCTGGGATATGGTTCATAATGAGAACAATATTCCTTGAGGAGATGAATACATGTGATATAGTAGAGGAAGGGATGATATAATCCATGGGCTATTGGTTTGTAATGAATAAGTAGTGTTTCTTGTACTATTTTTGTGTCTATTAGATTGTATTGAGTGTGTACTAATAAAGGTTGGATCCATGTGTAGATTATTATGGGATAATTAATGGTGATCATAACTACTCGAGTCAGTTATGAGTTGATCATGGGTTGAATATTTGTTGTTTTAAATCAAATGTGGTTGCCCTATATTCATATAATTATTTTTTATTAATGGAAGCACATTATTTGTGGGAATGAAAGAATAAATAGTGATTCTTTAATTATGATATTGATAAAAAAATTGAATCATAGTATATATATGAGCTTTGAGGTATAGTGGTCTATGATTTTCCACTCATTTAATCATTTTATAGGATGTGTTATTGGATAATTTTGTAAAATATTCATGTAAATTCTTGGGGATAAATTGAGGTTGAAATGGTCATAAATATTTGCGCATAGTTCTATCAGTGGTGTAATGATAACCATGGATTAATGAAATTTTATTATGTTCTTATGATTTTGTAAAGCGATGTGGATGATCATAGTCATATTTTGATTAAGAATATGAGGAGAAAATTGTTGAGGCTCATGAGACATATATATGTTTTGTATATTTTTTCTGTAAAATTGGATTAATTTTTTATCTACTATAATATGGGACATCAATAGATATTCATATTTTAGTGAGAATTGATAATTTATACTATAAATAGAAATAAAATAAATTTAGGGATGCTGAGGGAATAAATCATTTTAGGGAATCTTATAGTGGATTTATAAATTATTTACTATTGGTATGAATGAATATTTACTTGTTAATGAACAATAGTAATATAGTTTTTTGTGTCCATCATTATAGGAATTTTCATGGTTAAGGATTGGTATGATTAGAGAGGATAGATAAATGAGATATATTGGTGTTTGAATAGATTAATACTTCGGAGGAAGTAGTGGTTGAATTCATATGGTGAGGATTATACAATTTATGTTTTCAAGATTTAAACCTTGAGGTTAGTATCTAACACTCAAGAATAGGTACGTACACTAAAATGGGTTAGTATTATTGTTAATTTTTAGGTCAAGGTCTTTGGGATTTTGGTAAATTTTTTAGCTATATGATGTTAAGTATACAATTTTGGTGTGGGTAAGCATATCAGTTATTTACATATAAGCCTTTATATATTGGATGTGAAACAATAAATTATGTTAGAAGGGTGTTTGAGTTACCAACTTGGATAATAAGGTAGAAGAAGAACAATTTTGTCTTGTCCACTGTTAAACATAAAATATCATATTCATTTTTATTGTTTGAGTGATGTAATTTTGTTATTCTATTTAATTAGTCTATAATAATGGAATGGTTTAAGGGATATTCCTATTTTGAATTAGATAGTACTCAGGGGAGGATAATATGAATGTGTTTTTGGAAACTAGGGCTATTTTCATCGATCAAAACTATAGTATATTATTCTTCATTTATATTGATAATCCAAGAATGGTGAAATTATAATTCATTAATGTAGATCATCTAGTGGTTTTAGAGGTAATAATTTAGTGGATGAATGACTAAGGAATTTCATGAAAGTTTTGTAACGAATTTTTCAATTAGAGTTAGTATTGTTTTTGAGAAATTTCTATAATATTAATGGGATAAACTAATTAGTGTTCGGGGAAAATAAAGTCCAATTTAATAGGATTTAGTGTCATGTAGTACAATCAAATTAAAAATTGTTATTAAGGGATGGTATCAAAATTAAATATATAGAGGTAAAATTAATGAATGTGTTCGAACACTGCTAGAGGTAGAGATTCCATATTGTGGGAAGTTTTAGAGGACCCAAATAATTATATGAATGATTTTTCAGATGGAATATAACTTTTCAAGTGTTTGTGGAGTGGTGATAATAATATTTTATATTATAGGAAAGACCTTGGTCTATAGAAAAGGAATATGGTATTTTATTGGTATGATATTATGTTTGAGAGGTTCCTCTAGAGATCAAGAAATGGTTGGAGTGGGGTGGTTCCACAACCAAGTTTTGTATACACCACCACAAACCCAGTTATATTGTGCTTGTTACCTTGTGAGGTCTTAAGTGTTGTTGACATTATGTCAACTATAGTTAGGTACATGATGGTAAAGTACCCCATACCTTGTCATGTGCCAATATAAGTTGCATCTCTGTTAAGGATGCTATTAACCTAGTTAAAGAATTATATGTAAAAGGTTGTCATTGTGATATTTTTTTAAAAACAAAGTCAAAATTTTAATTCCATCATCACCAAAACTTCTATTTTATACTTAAATTGTATGTAGGGATTAAAACATTTACACGCTCCACCCCAATTTGTTCCTTCATTATCAATTAAAGATGGTTTTTGATTGATGCTATATTTCCATGATGTATTAGGTTTAATAATTAATATTATCCTTCCATTATACTTATTCACAATGGTTAAAAAATTCTTACTGTCTTTAGCTTATATTGTTTATGATTATCCAAATATAGAAATGTTAAACCATTCATAACCAATCAGTTTCATGCTACTATTGATAGTGGACATTGAGGGGAAAAAATTATTAACATTTTATGGATTAATTTATCCATTAATTTAAATTGGGTAATTTTTTATTCAATTGAAAACTTTAAATCATATTTTATTTAGTTAGGGGAGAATTTTCTCATAGAGGTACCAAGGTTACTCCATAGACCAGACACTTGTTACTGGTTGATGTTTTATTTTCAGTTCATCACCTAGTGAGACTTTGTAGTATATTCATAGTTGTATTGAATTTTCAAATAAATTACTAATAATAATAATTAATTATATATCAGTTTTGAAATGGGATGATTTATCATGGTATGGTTGATTCCGGGGTTAATCTTGGACAAGATTTTATAATCATGCAATGAGGAGCATAACTCTATATTGAGGATGGTAGTCTATTTGACACTTTACCATATTTCATATAGGTCAGGTAATATATGACTGAATAGGGGTATTGTTTCTACAATTAATTATAATCCATAATGTATGTATGTTTTTTGACATGCTATATGTGATAATTTTTGCCTCTGAAAAGGGGGTTACGGTCGCACTACATTAAGAATGACACAACTATCACATTTACACTTTATTTGTGGGTGGGATTTTTACATTGATTTTTTATGATTATACTGAGTTACCCAAGATAGTTACTAGTAGTAGATATTATAATTCTAGGTTAATGGGAATGTATTAGAATATATATTAATTAATAACGTGTTTAGGTATGGAAATAGATAGTATTAGTTGGTTTATTATAGGGATTCACTATTATAAAAATCAAGATATTTATGTGACTTGGGAATGAGATTAAAAATGTTCATGGGTGTGATTGGACTAGGATAGCCATTGGTTTTCATTAGTATGATAGTGTTACAACTATTTGTATAAAAAGTGTCGACATGCTTACTAAGTCTATGTCAATGTAAGTCCTCAAGGATATGGAATTTTTTTATTTAGTTTTTAATATGACATGCATCATTATTATAAACTATGATGGGTAGATATATTTTACTAATTGATATTAAATTAAATGGGTGGTTACATTTATGGTTATTATTTATCATGCTTTTTGATATAGTTTATGGATGGAAGAGGTTATCTTATTATTCTAGGTATACAATGACTTTCTACAAGAGTAACAGAGCAATGTCATGGATGAAAACAATCATGATAATTATTAAGGTTAGGATAAAAATGTTATGTATGATAATAGTATGAAATCTAGGGATTGGGATTTTAATTAATTGTTGTAAGTTATTTTTTCTTAATACTAATGGGGTTAGATGTTCATATGGGATGTTTCTTATTTATAATGATGGTTTAGATAACATATTACTCCATATGCCGACTTGGGAGGTCCCCAATGAAAATATCTAGGATATGATTCATGTATATTTACCATGGATTTATTTTTATTTAGTACCCATGGTATGACAAAGTAATATATCATTACACCATATTGTATATAACAACCATGGTTTGACTGAATGAGTGCTTTCAATACCATATTGCATTTTTAGACAATTTTATGAATAACTATGAGATCTAGACTCAATCTAAAATTCAATTCCCATCGATTTACTTTATAATGTAATAAAATGACTTCTAGAATTTACTATAAATTGATAAAAAATCCGAGATCCTAAGATGATATTTTTAATATATAACCCATGGTAAGAAAAACACAGTGTAAACATAACATCAGGAATTTACAACCCACTGTATTTGAATCCGAGATTTGGGAATCTAACTAGTATTAAAATGGTATAGTAATGATGGTGAGTATACCAAGAAACCATTTGAAATTAACTTATATTTTGTAATAAAATGTACATGGTTCATGAGATACTATCATCCATGTAAGGTTTGGTGTCATTTCTTATTTTTTATCACATGATGAACCAACATATATACATGTATGTAGAATATATACCTACATTATTTATTAATTTATTCACTAAAAATTAATATTATATCATGTATAAAATTAGTGGTTTCACTATCAATGACCTAATGAGTTGTATTTATCATACCACACATAGACACCATGTTCAACTTGTAGACCCTATATCTAGTATTTATGTATTAGCATAGGTTGTAAAAGTAACAAGGTGAGATATTATAATTGTTTAGGGAGTATAGAATATTGAGTGGTTGAGGGTTGATTTAAATATGTTATTTTATTAAGTTCCTATTTTAATGTTTTTTATAATCGAGTTAGTGGGAAATAACTTTAAGATATATTGTTTTTTATTCATATATTAAATTGATTTTATATGAAATATGTTACTATTTTATAATACTCATCACCTATAATTATATAAATTTACTATGAAATATATTATAGATTATTTTTTGTTAAATATTTTTTATTAATGGATATCATAATGATATTATAGTCTCTTCATCAATGAGCATAAACTATAACCACTAGTTAGTTGACAACGAAATATTAGGAGGTGTGCCTTATGTTGATATGGTGATCAAAATCTTGGCTGATGGACATTTTACTTGGGTTGGGCGTTATAAGGTTATTATTGATTTCATATAATTATTTTTGAGAAAATTAAATTAAGTAATGTAAATTATTCCATGTTTTAATTATGAAAGTTTTTTCTAAAAAGTTATATGTTTTCCTTTAGGAGAACATGAATAAAAAGTGATGAATATTTAGTTATCATAAATATAAAATAATTTTTACTATATTATACTCTAAATTATAGTAGTTTTAAACCATAAAAAAATCATATGAGATTCTACATGTGATAAATATTTGATATTTATTTATTGAACTTTAAAAAATTAGGAATTAAATTAAAATATAATTTAATGACATGATAATTTGAAAGACTAAAAAATAATGAACTATAATTAAATATATGCAACAAAAATATTATGTTATGATATAAATGTCTATCATGAATGTTCCCTTAAATATTTTGGAACTGATAAAATAAATAAAAATAAAATAGGTAATTTTGAAAATAAATCTATTCAATGTGTTGATATTATAGATACCAAAATCACTAGATATGAAAAAGTGATCGAATATAATGTTATGTATTAATAGATTCAGGGGAACACCTATTATTTCAAAATTAATGTTAAAGATAAAAATTAATTCATTGATAGCCAAAACTATTATAACATATAATATTTAATATCATTAAATCAATATTGGCGATGTTTTTTATTTTATGATCTAGTTTAATGATGAATCTAGAACTGAATGGAATACAATTATTATAATATGTAATGTGGTATTATCAAATATCTAAAATAACATATCTTTAAAACAACCTGTGCTATTATTGGGAGATAAATACCTCTTACGAATAGAATATAATTGGAATGGTAATCTATTAAAATCATCCATGGAAGAATCCATGGTAATTGATTTAACAAAATAAATAAATTAAGGGAAATTAATGAATCCTATAAAATTACAATAATATATAAGTTATAGTATTAAAAAAATTAGAAGATATTCAACTATAAGATACAATAGAGATAACAATAATGATTTGGAATTAAATTTTATTTTTTATGTTTACTTGGGTTATAAAATGACATTTTTTATAGAAAAGGTTTTACTCATAAATTGAAGTAGTTTTATTTAATAAATAATGAAAAATGTATATCCTATGAAATAGATAATAAAATAATTTTTTAACACAATTTTTATTTTAATTATGAAAAAATAGAATACGATTATATGAATAAATATGATTTAACTAAATTTCAATCTTCTCAGTAATGGGTTAAATTGATGTCGAGAATGTTATTATATATAATAACACATTATGTATTTACAAAGATGAATAATTTTAAATTCAAGACAACATTAAGTAATTTGTTTGATCAAAATATGTATATTGTTATAAAAATAATTCTATTAATTTTAAAACATAAATATTAAAATAATACAATTTTTTATTTGTATTAAGGGAGATAAAAAATATTATCATGTGGATCTTTTATAGTTTTTGTTCACTTAATATAATGAGATGTAACTGATTTGTGAAAAAATAGTCAGGTGGGTTTTTTCATTCTTTTATGTAATGATATAGGATTAAACATTCACAATATTTTTAAAATAAAGATATATATAGATGATTTAAAAAATAAGTTGGATCTCTTTACATATTGAATATATCGTAATCTCATGTGTGTGAGTTAATTATGATACTCTACTTATTCTGTTTCATTCAACAGGTCTTGTAGTTCAATATTAAGAAATGAATAGTTTTTTATCCATGTTAGTAGGATAGTGGGAAATCAATATCAAGATAATAATTTGGGGGATACATTTTTTATCTTATTGTACCATGAGAGTTACTTATGAAATTAATTAATCCTTCTAATTAATAAATGAATCATGCAGAATGTTTTAAAAAAATACAATAGAGAATAAATTTTCATAATTTAATGGATTATAATGAAATATTTTGATAATTTTATTAAGGGAATGATTTTTCATAATCCCCATAAACTATATTAAAATAGAGTGAGAAATCAATATGATTTTTTTGACACTAATAGTTATGGTCCATTTGAGAAAATAGAGATCAAAGGTTTATTATACAAAATAATATTTTATTATATTATAGTTAGATAAAATTTAAAAAAGTGATTCACTTAAAGTATTAGGTGATGAGTTACATAAATATATAAGATAAAATTATTAAAAAGAAATGTAAATGGAAATAGGAAAACATATTATCAAATAATGGAAATAACATTTATTCAATTGTTTAAAATTTAACAGTAGAAATATGAAATAAATTATTTGGTTTCTTTTGTGAAATACTAATATAAAGTAATTTGAAGGAAAAAGTAATTACACTATTTAGAAATATTAAAAGTACCTTTCTCATCCAATGAATTATATCAATAAGCTATTAAATTAATGTGGTGAAAGTGTTGTCACTTTTGAAAATATGTATTTTTATGGTTATAGTTTAAATGTGATCCCATATTGAATTTTGAATGTGTGAAATATAAATAAAAATTAATTTTTATTATTTTGAAACAAGATTCCTTCATAAATTAGGAATTACATAAAGTGAAATACGGATTTCATGGAATGATTAATATTTTTTTTATATACAGTAATAAAATTCTAGAAACTCACTTAAAAACAATATAAACACTTTTGTTTAGAAAAAAATTTATACTTAGTAAATAGAATATACAAATAAATATATTTTCATATAAAATTATAAAATTTATTGAGATGATAGAAATCAACAATATATTCTTAAATAATTAAATTTTATATATAATTAAGATTAAATTCTTATTAAATTTTATAGTGATTGTAAAAATTGGTTTAATGAGACATAAAATATTATTTTAATGAAATTTCGTAAATAAAAATTTTTTATATCCTATATACACAGTTAAAAAAAATTCCCTTATAAATATAGATAATAAATAACACCAAGAACTGACATTTTTCTATTATTTAGATCATAGTATATTTATATAATATATAAAATTTAAATCATGTATGAGATCCATCGATAAAAAAACTTATCATGTCAATAAGAATTAAACATGAAAGATTATATAGGGATTACAAAAAAATATATGGAAAATAGTTGGTATTTATGGAAAAAATAATTATATATTAATTAGTATTAGAAACATGGATTAATTTATTTGTAAAATACATTACTAATCTAAGGTAACCCAAGTAAAATTTAAAATCCTACCGATTTTATGAATTTTATAAACCTTTATTATTCATGATAATTTAAATTTCATAAGATATCAAAAACTTACAAATTCAATGCGCAGGAAGCCATTTTTGTTAAAGATGTCATCAGTTGTGTATATATTTAATTACTATATTTATTATAACTTGATGGGTATTTAAACATGATTTTTCATCAATATAAATAGTTATTTTTCATAAATAATGAAACCTAACAATTATATGTTAAACTAATATATTACTTTGTGAAATTGAAATTTAAGAGTTATTATGTTGGCCATAATTTTCTAAGAAGTGAAATATTTAATAATAACTCATGGTAGTAATTTATTCTTTTCATATAATATTTACAAAATTAATTATGAATCTTCATAAAATATTAAATGTATTAAGTGATCCCAATATGAGATATTATTGATTGTCAAAGAAAAATAATTTCTAATTTTTTTTATCATTCTTTCTTGAATATGTTTTGAATGAATGATTAAAATTCTATTTCATATTATATTTTTATTATAGATCTACATAGAGTAACCTTTTAATAATAAATAAAGATAAAACCATTAAAATTTAGTTTAAATCATGTTATAGTTTATGAAAATGTAAACCATGATATATTTAGGGTCCCCACACTATGGTATTCTTTATAGATGTTCAAGTTTTATTCAATATTATGAGACTTGAAAATGTTTACACATTCTGATGTTATGATTATTAAAAAAAGTATAATTTGTTTTTCTAATTTTATTATTTTGATTGAGTGAGAAATAAATTATTTTTAATAAAGATTTTAACATTGTTTAATTATATTTAAATAATTAATCATAATGTTTTTAAGGATAAATAATCATGACAAAACCCACTAATAAGTTAATTTTATTTGTATATATGTTGAAAATTTCTTGGGTTACTCATCATGAAGGATTTTTGAAAGGGAAAACCCCATGTTTCCTTATGGTATAGTTACATAAGTATAATTAGAGATGTAAAAATTATAATCCATATGATTTAATTATTTTCATGTTATTAAGAACTCTATAATGCATGGTTTATTACGTAGTAACATATATTCATATGTTGATATTTTTAATGATGTGTTTTTGTTATAAAAGATCAAATTATTTTTACTATAATTTAGACTAAAAGATGAAGCATTTATTTCTATGTATCTTATATACATCGAGAGTATATTTAAATGAGATATTAAGTTTCGGTTATTCATGTATAGTAGAAATTCAAATATATTTTGATGTATTTTTTACCTGTATAATTAAATGATAAATATTTTATAAATAATTAAATGGTTTTTTAAGAAGAAAAATATCTTAGTAAGTGATTTTCCATTTTACTACTTGCTATTATATGAGAGAGGTTTTTATTATTAATAGGTATGAAGATTCTAATTTACATGATGAAGATTAAGGAAAACATTAAATGCAATTTTTATTCCATTATTATATATATAACTGTAGTGGATAGAGGCCACACGATTCAAACACATGAATTCAGATACTTTTCAAAAAAATATACACATAGTTCACATTATATAACATTGCTGATATACTACTACAGTAATGAATTCTAAAATTATTTTATTACATTTATTTTTCATATAGAATAATAATTATGATTGAAAAATAAAAAAGAATAATATTAGATTATTCTACTATAACATTCCGTTTTTGTATATTTTGTATTAATCATTCCACCATTTTTGAATTGATACATGTTGGGAATAGTGTTTCCATATAAATAGTAGGAGAAATAAATACAAGTCAGTGTGCTCAAAAGAAAACTCCCTAGGGATAACTGTACCTGAATTAAAATACATTTAAACAAATAAAAGTATATTTTCAATGTACCATAAAATATAAATATAAGCAACCCATGTCCCAACAGACACAACAACTCAAATCTTAAAGAACAACAGAAACTACCACTTCTTAGTGGTGATTTCACCTATGGGATAGCAGGGTTTTTCCACCCATTCTCCAAGCCAGATTTCCTCCCCCCATTAATGAAAGCTTTGCTAATCCATAAAGCTCCGGATCTTCTTGATGGCTTCCCTAATCTCCAGATATTGACTTTCGAGTTTTTGGAAACCACAACACTCTTGAATGTTACTTTTTTTCCCATTTTAAGTAGAGGAGACCTTCATTCGATGCATTTTATAGGTTCATCTTCGGCTCTTGGGACTTTCAAGAAAGAGCGATAGTTGACTTTCTCAATACCCACCATATCATGATTTGGTTTGAATTGGAGGTGTATCTCATCAAATCATGGTCAAGGGAACCTCATAGCTTTAACGTATTTTGTTTATTCCTCTAAAAATGTTCTTTCTATTTACACATGAATCGTGATTCGCCTTCTACGACAGTTTGGGTGTAGTAAATGGGTGGTTTATGAGAACTAGATACATTTCTGTTCGTCTATCAATCATTTGGGTCACACTTTGGTGGGTTTCTGAAGGGGACCCCCACTCATGCGATGGAGGTCTATCGTCAGGAGCACCGGGTTATTGAAAGAAGAGAGGATGATTTAAATGGTAAGGCTCCTGTGATTTGTGTGATGGAGGGTCCATATCAAGAGGCTTTGGGGTCAAAAGGAAGAGGTTGGGGACCTCAGTCGTCGAGTCCAGTGGTGAAGTATCTTCCAGATGGTGTTCACAAGGTGACTTTTGAGGATGTTCATGGATTTGATCCATCAAGTGCTACAATGAATCATGTTAATCCGAAGGTAGGTGAAGTGTTTATCAGGTTGAGGCAGGATTTAGAGGGTCCCTCTAAACTCATTTTTCAGAAGGGAACCATATTGTTTTATAAGGAGGATCGTATTGAGAAAAAATTGGATGGGGAGAAGAAGATTAAGGAACATAGGGTGGGGTTGAGGGAGTCATCTTCAATTTGTATGTGCCCAACCCAAACAGTGCTAGGGAAGCTAGGGGCTTATACCCTTCATCCATGCCCTTTCAATGATTGAGAATTAGGTTTGAAGGCCTTTCTGAAGGCCTATTTGAAGCGGGTTTGGATGATAATACTGTGGTAGGGGGTGATGATGATGAGGACTTCAAGAAAGGGCACAATTTTGGAAGTTTGGGCCGCAAGGAAGTTTCTATGGTGGTGGAAGATCCTCCTAATGGAGTTAGCTGTCTTTCTTTGATTAAGATTAACATGCCGGACCAGAGAAGGGGGATACTATTAGATGCGAGGATAATGTCTTGAAGAACTCCCTCAGTAAAGGGAGGGACCATTTTGGGGGTGATAAAGAAAATGTGAGTGGTCTGGCCAATCATTCCTACAATGACATTGTGTATAATTGGAAAAAAAGGACGACTTAGTGTGAAGGAGATTTGTACACTACACCAAGAAGAAGAACAAGAATGGACTACTCTTACCTACTATGACCAGTGAGTACTAGATCTTCCTTTAATCGGGATAGTTGGGTTACTCTTTCTTTCAAAAAGGACATCTTGTTCAATAAACCTTGCCCTGTGCTGATTTCACTGGACCAGTTAAGGATCTGGGATCAAGTGATAAACTTTTGAGGCGACATACATCAGCTTCTGAATGGGAATCAGATACTACGGAACATGACTCTTGTGTGGGATGCAGAGATGAGTATGGATATTATGATATGTAATTCTGTGCTGGTCTATTTGTCTTGCGGTTTGAAATTCATGTTCTTGTTTTGTGAATGTTTTAAGTTGTGATCATGCGTGGTTTAAGGGTTTTGTGATTTCTCACTTTTCTTAAAAGGGATTGGAAATAAAAAATTAAATTTTCAGTCATAAAGGAATACATGGGCTATGATCTAAAATCCTAGTAGGGACTCACCAAGGATTTCTTAGAATATCCCACAATTAATTACCCAAATAAAGCTTTTAATTTTAAATGAAAATGCATTGTAGTAGAAAATCATATTTAAAACCAATCATGATTTACATTTTAGTTGATAGAATTATTTAAATTAATGGATAAATAAACATTTTGTATAAAAAGAATTTATATAAATTCATAAGGCATGTGTAGTGCAATATTACAAATAATAAAATATATATCAAAATAAGCAAAAAGGGAAAACATAGTCCTCTACCAAGAGGTGTGATATTTCTATGTTATGGGACCCTCACATACTCAGATAATGTTAACTAAAATGTGTCTACACATCTCTCTAACACTAGACAAAGAAGACTATCCAACACCCCATTGCGGATAATATCTTCAAATAAGTTTATGTTAGAGTTATAAATATTTCTAGGTCATTACCATACTATCATGTTTGTCCTCAATAACTCACTAACTACCCTAGATTTCATGTTCTCAAACAATAATAAATAATAGGGAATTTATTTCAAAACTATTTAAAACACAATTAACCCATTCTCCATTTCAATATTCCAATTTCAAATAAAAAAAATAATGTGTTTTAAATCAAATAATTCCTTTTCTAGATAAACCCAATGGGTTATTATCAAATCAATTTACACCATTTTCCTCAAATACAAATTTGATATCAATTTCACAATTTAATTTCATAATTCTCCATAAATTTCTAAAGACACAACCTAATTAACTTTAATTTGGGTATTTTCCGAATTTCAAGCCAAAGAAAATACAAATACAAATTTATTTAAAATTAAATTTTCACAATATAATTGAAATCAACTTAACTTAAACTATGAAATTTATTCTTAAATGAATTGGGAAGTCATAAATGGAACCACCTACCATATATAATTGGATCAGGAATCACATCTTCCACAATTGGATTCATCAATAGAGAACGTAAACAATAGAGATTAGAGAATAAAAACTAGATTCATGGTCTAAAAATAATTAGATTAAATACTACAACACATAGATCTTACAAATCCTATGGAAGATAGAGGAAGAGATCAAGAGAGACCAAGAAAATAGAACTCACACACCCAGAATAGGTGGTATGTGATTTTTCATGCTTCGATCCTCCTAGAAAGGGGTTTGGAGAATCCAAAAAGGGTTTTTGAGAGTCTTTTAAACCCTGGAAATCAATCTATTCATAGTAAATGATGAGTGTGTATTAAAAAAAGTGGTTCAATAAATTTTAATAAATTTTTGGAATAATTAAATATCTCAAGCGTGCTTAACTGAGTATATCATCATAATTTATCAAACCTTTCACCCTAGCCATGCACCCTAGATAATGGGGTTCTACATTTTCCCCTTGCTGGGAACACATTGTTTCAAACCATGATCCAACCGTTCAAGACCTCACTGCCTAGGTTTGTATGATTTTCAGTAGTGGAACCCATGGTTTGGGAAAACCAAGACCCAACAACGTTCAGGTGATTTTCCTTCCAAAATTTTCCTAATCTCTCTTGAAGAACCCCTAAATGATACCCAACCAAATCATGGTTAAAAAGAGGGTCGATGAGTACTTGAATATAGTAACATCATGTCACAATGTACCCATTATAAGAAAATTTTGACCCTAAAAATCTTACTAAGAAGCTTAAATGTCAAAAAGATGGGGCAACTGATCACTTATCATTTCCTCCCTCTCTAACCTCTCTTGAGTATCAGAACCATGAAACCATAGAACTCAAAAAAAGGAATATTCCTCCCAAAAAGTACCATATTTTATAATCAACTATACTAATTGGATGCTCAGTCACAGACAAATATGGCACAACATCAAGGTCACTCCAACTCACAATATGAGATGGATCAGAGAGATAATTCCTTAGCTGTAATTAATTGAACACATTGTGTATCGATATCAAATATTGTGGAAGTTCTAAATTGTAGTACACTTTCCCCACCTACTCAACAACCTCCAAATTTCCCACAATGTGAGGAGCAATTTTCCCTTTCATCTTGTGTCATTGATGATCCAAAAGTGGTGAAACGTTCAAGAATTCTTGATCACCAACTAAAAACTCAAATGGTCTATAATTATGATCATCATAAGATTTATATTGGATATGTCATGTCCAAATTCTCTGATGAGTCAACAGAATATTTCATCCCATATCTTGAACCAATCTCAGTCAAACTAAGATACATTCACCAATATCTAACCAATACAATGGATATTTGAAATCCATACTATAAAAAGCATCAATACGATCCATTTTAATTGAGGACAAGTAATACTTACTATATAAAAATTAACAATCCTTAAATGGTCATACCAAGCCCCACCAAATTTT
The DNA here is from genome assembly GCA_963277665.1 of Viscum album. NCBI lineage: Eukaryota > Viridiplantae > Streptophyta > Magnoliopsida > Santalales > Viscaceae > Viscum > Viscum album. The sequence goes on along the minus strand of OY728166.1, from coordinate 986,050,135 downwards.
AAAATGCAAGAACATAGTATATCATCAAGAATTTGTATAGATCTTTCTATCTAGCCATCTAATTGTAGATGGTATTTAATGCTCCAATGAACTTGAGATCCTAATGCCTCCTAAAGGCCTCTCCAAAAGTGATAAGTAATCTAATGATTTCTATTAGAGTCTATAGTAGATAAAAATCCCTGAAAATGAACAATCTCTATAACATAGAGAGTTCATATGGTCTTCAACCTTTATTGTATCACTAGTGGGTATAAAGTGAGATAATTTGGTCAGCCTATATATAAATAATATATCACATTCTTATTTCTCTAGGAATGTGGAAACCCAACTAGAAATTCCAAAGAGATCTCATTCCACATCCTAGTTTGAACTTGAAGTGGATAAAGAAAACCTGAAGGTCTCTATTTCTTGGCCTTGACCTGTTGGCATGTATAAAATGAGTGATAAAATCGCCAATTCTCCATCACATACATGGCCACCAGAATCATAACCATATATAATAGAAAATATTCATGGTTCTTGGGGGAGCATAAAACTATGAATTATATAAATACACTATAATAGTATTACAGTCTGATATCTGTACCACAACATGATTAGGATAACATAAAATTCCCTTAGTAGAGAGAAACTAGTTAGTAATGGTCTCCCCACCATAAAGATACTCTCTACTATTACAAAAATCCTCATTAAGATAATTTTATTAGAAGATCAACTCAATAAAAATGGATATCATTTGAACTCTATCCATGGAAACCACAACACATGTTTCGAAAACTCCAACAAGAAATTGTGTAAAAAAATCCATCTAGTTCCACTATACTGATGATTCTTTCACGGACTAATTTGGGAGTTTTATTCTCAAATAATCTGTAATGATATCCCCATTCCACAAGGTATAGTGGATTTCATAATCAATATATTTTAGATATTCCACCAAATTCCATTGGGGGAGATTGAAATATTTTTGAGAGAATATATTACTCAACCTCTTGTAGTCATATTAAATGCTAAACCATTTTATGAAAAGGTAATTCCACTAACTCTTAAGTATGAGGATCTCATAAATGAATTCATTTTCATGGGTTGGGTAATTCTTCACTTAACACCAAAGATTTCATGAGACATGGGAAGTTTATGATATCCCTTAAAAATAAATCATCACAAACACAAACCTAATGTGCCACATAATACCACATAGAAATTTCCATCCTCTAGGAGTGTCATCAATTATGTAATACTAAAAAACAAGTTTTATATCAATAAAATAAATCTAACATTTATCTTCCTATGAAAAATTCACTCCCTTCAGAGTTTGATCAGTCCTCTAAGAAGAAATCTTTGTGATTTCCTTTACAAACTGGTGAAATTATCCAGCTAGTCCCAATAAGCTCCTAATTTCAAAAACATATTGTTCTTTCCCTCATATAACAACATCTTTCACCATTTCATAATTAACCGAAATATAATTTTTTGACACCACATGTTCCAAAACATCACTTTCAAATCCAAAAATCACATTATTAAATATTGGTATAAATTTATTGATTTTTCAAAAGATGAAAAAATTCTCTTAGATGATTCACATCATTATCCATAAACATATAGTAAGAAAGAATTTTATCTACAAATAACACCACAAAATTATCATGATACTGGTTGAAGATCCTTTTTAGTAAATCCATAAAGAATATAGAATCATTGGTACAAAAAATGGAATGAAAAGGTACTCATAAATGATCCACAAACTTTGAAATGTAGTTTTCTTAATGTCATATTCTTGAATTCTAAATTGATTGTATCCAGATAAAATATCAAACTTGGAGAACCACTTCATTCCTTTTTACATTTCAAATAGATCATCAATCCATGTTTATAGATATTTTTTCTTCACCATGACTCTATTGAGTTTTTGGTAATCAAAAAAAGGAAAAGTGACTGATTATCATTTTTAGAAAGGAGAACAAACACCACCCTAGGTGACAAACTCAGGTGTAGAAATCCTTTCTCTAAAAAATCATCCAACTAAGCCTTTGCCTCATTAATTTTTTTGGTTACATTTATTAAGAATCAATAGATACTGTTTGAGTACTGGGGACTAAATCGATAAAAAATATACCTCCCTTATTAGTGGGAAATGAGATAAGTCAAAAGGAAAAATGTTCAGAAACTAAAAAAAAATTATAGGAAGATTATATCTCAAAGAATCGCAGTCAAGATCAAAAGGAAACAAAGATATTAATTTACCAAATATGGAATAAGATGTTCTGTCTCTACTCATCCTCAAGACCAATTCTCCTTGAAGATACGGCACACCCCATTAGGTGTAGTAAAAAATAATATTTGAATATCACAATCAATCTGGGATTTATGGGAAATGAGTTATTCCCTATTAAATTTGACATCAAGAGGTTTTATGTCGAGAACCAAAAAATCCCAAGAAACATCAATATCTAATAACAAGAAGACACGAAAATTACTACAGATACCCTAATCTCTCTTTATTGTGAGAGGTGTAGTAATATCCATCAAATAAGATAAATGATTTATAGGAACATTATGTTGATTCACAATTTGAGTTGAAATGAATGAATGATATTCAACAGAATCAAATAAAGTGGTCACTAATGATGAAGCTATAGTGATGGAAGCTCTCACAGAAGTTGGACCTATATATGCTTCCTATGGACACTCCTCCATTATATGAAGAAGGTTTATTTCAGATTCTTCTGGATGGAAACCATTTTTTCATTAAGAAAATTATTTCACCGCATAATTCTTCGGAACTAATGATCTCTTGCCACTATGGGGTGCAGAATAGATATAGGAAAACTTCTTCAAGTTACATGAGCATCCATAGTAGCCACATATCATGGGTGAATCTATGAAACCCCATTTCAAGTCCCCTAGTTTAAAACATTGTTAAAAAATCCAAGTATCTCTTCCAGGAACTGCATGAGGTCTTGAAAACCCCTACTATCAAGAAACACCTTGAGAATCATCATGATTCCTCTTCCATTTATGGAAACTCATAGAACATCCATTAGGAGAAGAAAGTAACTCTTTTCAACCCTATCTTATAGGTTATTTCCATTTCAAAAATCGACGCTCTATTTATCACATCAGTATAAGAAGGAATATTCAGAAAACAAAATCCTCATAACAAATATCATATTGAAGTCCAATCTCAAATTTTTGAGTCTTCATCTTCTCATTCAACACAATCTTAGGTCAAGACTATAAAAATCCAGAAAAATGATTTTCATATTCTATCATTATCATGCCATCCTACTCAAGTTTTAAGAACTCCATAGACTTGGACAACACCATGACATATATTTATGAATATCCAGTGAAAATAACTCTATTGTATTTCCACTCTAACCACTCATTCTTCTTCATTGTCACCATCATGTCCCACCATATTCTGCTAGGTCCCTCTATCTTGGGGGTGGCACATTTCACCATGAATTCATCAGGCATCTTCAAGAACTAAAAATGAATATCAATATGTCTCAACCATTCTTCATCCAATTGAGGATCATTAGAGACTTAAAATGTAGGTGGTTTTTCCTGAAGGAAATCATGGTAAAGATTTTATAAAAAAATACCTTTGAGGTTCTGTAGTTGGAAACTAAATGGGAATGGGTGCAGGTTCCTATCTGAGATCATGGATAGGACTCACAAAAACATTAACCTGATTTGGTTACACATGGGGATTTTCTCATTGTGTTTCTTCAGAAGCTTCCTCCTGGATCTAATTCTCATGTATTCTCAAAAGAATTATACTACACAATATTGGTAAACAATATTAGTGATGTTAGAACATTACATAGATCAAAAAACAAATGAGAGCATCAATGAAATTAATCCCAACAGATAAGAATGTACAATTTGGAATTCATCCTATAAAAATAAAAAATAAAGAAAAATAGTAGATCAATTTCCCAAGACATCTTTCCAAAACTATCCCAGGTGACATATGACTAATTGCATTGAGATCTTTCCAGGAACTCAGTCATAACTACCTACTATGTCCTAAAAAGATACTCAACTGCATATTGAAATCAATTCAAGATGCTTAACAAATAAATTTTTCACCGCTTTTTCAAATGTTTTCCTGGATATATTGAGACTTGGTCTTCACCTTGTAATACCTTGGAATATTTCTACATATATTTCCAGAGCTAGGTGTGTAACAGCCCAAGATTTTATAAAAAAATATTCTTTTTAATTTTATTAATGTCTTGTGTTGTACGCTACACCAAAAGGAGCTTGCACAACACACATCCTTGACTTGTCTTGCATTACACGCAATCGCGACCTTCCTCGATAGCGTGTGTAGTACGCAATACCGAGTTTCACTAAACAACGATATGTTATAAAAATATTATTAAAACTAGCCGTTATGAATAGTAATAACCACTTTTTGAAATCCAGTAAATCTTATTTTTCAAAATGAACTTTATTTTTGGATTCGGAGTATCGAATTTAGCCTAAGGTGAAATTTTGGTACTTTTCGGATAACTTTCATATTCTGATGAATAGTGAAAATTACTAAATTATAATTAAAAACAACTTTTTTAATCGAAATAATTAATAGTGATAAATCATTAATTTGAGTGGTTTTAAAGTATATTTAGAATATATTTTTACAATTTAATACAATGTTGGTCATTGGATGTAATTTCACATTTAAACTAGACATAAACAAGTGTCAATCTTTTGATAGATATTGTTTCTTAAAAACACGCTATTTGTTTTAACAGCGGGATTTAATTATAAAATTAATTTAATGCAACTTTTATGTTATGAATTTGGTAAAATAGACTTCATTTTTGAATTCGGAATATGAAATATAGCTTGGGATGAAATTTTGGCATTGTTCTGAAAAACATCAATTTTTGATGAATAGTGAAACTACTAAGTGGTAGGTTAAAAACTGAATTTTTGCATAAAACTTAATTTTACCGCTTCTGTGAATGGAATTTCGAAAATCCGAGAGACACGGTTAATATCAAGGACTAAAATGTGGTTCAATGAGATGGAAATAATTTTTTGGTGAATAGTAACTTTTTACTTTTTTTACCACGGTTAATAGTAAATAGGGTAACTAAGGGTAAATATGATATTAATATTACCCTAACACATGTCCTAATTCTATTGGACAAGTTTAATTCGACCAAAAACAAACTTAGGAATAAAATATGACCATTTAGGCCCACTTGGATTAGATTAGGACATTTATTATTAATTTATTTAAAGAAGGGTTAAAATAGTTAAAATCAAAGTTTAATAAGTAAATCATTTTTAATATGGGGTTATACATAAGATAAATTCTACTATAAATATTCATTATAAAGCTAAAACGATTTCCTACATTATGGTATTTTATTTGTAATTTTTAGACATCAAATAATATAATTTATTTATGACACAAAGATGATGCAGTAATTATCTTATTAATGAAATATTGACATAATTGATAATATAAATACCAAAATAAATGTAATTTAAGACTTTTTATGAATTCCACTAATTTTCTAGGTTACTATGATATATTAGTGTTGATTTAATCAACTTGGTTCGAAAATATAATTCTGTTATGACTTTCACAAAAATCATATATCAAATAGTGTCAAAATTGACACAAAATAGTTTTTAAATCAAATATTATATTATTAATTGTTATTTTATTCCTAAAAATCTAAGGTTCGGCCAAATGACTTAGATAAGGATATATGTATTAATAATATACAATTTGGGGTTCGTTTGGCATGTTATAGTAAGTTTATTAACCATATAGTGAAAGAAAACAAAAAGACACGGTAAAAGTTAAATTATTTAACTTAGAGTTAAATCTAATTGATAAGGTTAAAATAATACCCTAAACTTGTCTAAATCCTATTGGTTGATAGGATTTCGACCCATCCCCACTTTAGCTTCGAAATAAGACCCTTTGGAACCATTATAAACCGATTTTGACTTTAATATAAAATAATATTTTGAGATATTCCTAAGGTGCCCCTCTCCTCCCCTATAAAAGGACACCTCCTCCCCCTCCTCCTCACACCAATTTGAGCACTCAAGCTCGGCCAACCCCTGACAATTTCTCCTCTCCACTTCCCTAGCAACATCCTAGAGGTTCTGGTCTTCCTCAAAGACCAATTTTAGTACCCTAAGAGGATGTCTCAAAGAGGCACTTCAAAGAAGAGGTAATTACCGTTACCAATTCTTTCATCTTTATTTCTTCTTCCACTTCTTCTTCTTAGGTTGTTTCATTATGAAGTAATAACATCAGTATCACTCATATACTGATATGTTATTATAAGTATGAAACAACCCTATTTCACTATCTATCCATCCTATGGAAAAAGAAATCACCGCGCGTGCGTACGTACGGAATACCGTCTCCACGCCGTGGTGTAATCTATTTTCCACCACCACCTTACATGGATGGGTATAATGGTGTAAAGAATAACTATACATAGTTATTACAACATCATATTGATTCTGATATATTGTATAATCCACTCCAATTCAATTCAATATTTATGGAAATGATATCATCGCTCGTGCGTACGTACGGAGTACCGTCTCCACGACGCGATGAGATTCATTCTCCATGTTAACCATTTAAGAATGATTATAAAGTATATATAAGAAATAATAATGAAATATATGACATTATAAAGCTACTGGATTTATGTATATATATATACCTATGTATGTCATCTACTTACTTCCATTTCAAGACAATAAGGAAAGGAAAACAACGTTCATGCGTACGTACGGACTACCGTCTCCATGAACGGTGTTTTTCATTTTATTTATCTACCTATTATATATATATATATATACTGAATATATATGATATATAAATCATATTTTATATTCTGGAAGTAAGTAAATCATGATATAAGTAATAATGATGTCAAGAACAACAAGTCAAAACACCTACGATAAATGAAACGATTTTACCCAAAACGCTTCTTTAACATGGAATTTACAAAAGAACGGGTAATATAATGTCATAAGTGAACCATATATGATATCATAACAATGAATATGATTCTGTAATAAGTCAATAACATGATTTAAATCATTATACAGGAGGTTCGGACACTTACAAAGCAAGTCGGACCTAAGGTAAGGGAAATATCACAATCTCATTTTTATCCGAGATTGTTTATTCATAAGTATTTACTGGGGTGTATTTTATCATCCACATCCATGTTCCCTCAATATGAAATATTGTTTCCATCCACTTGCAATAGTTTAAATCCAATTTTACCCTTAGGTGAGTTTTTAGTAAAGAATATGAAAGGAATCTTTTGTCGTTTTTCCGTACGAGGTACTTTTGGACTTTTCCGACAAAAGTACGAAGAATGTTTTTTTTAACTTATACGGCATGAATGGATTTTCAAAAAATTATTTCCAAGAATCTTCATTTATAAGTTTTCAAGTTTATTTTTAACCAACTTCTTTATTTTATAATTCTATGACATATTAAGAAAGGAAAAGTGTTTTTGAAGTAGAAAGGATATTTTCCTCAAGAATGAAGTTCAAGTATTTTATCAAAATTATTTTCCATATAAGATAATAAAAGGGTTCTGTTTTTGTCCCTATTATTACACTGGTTTGATTATGTTGTGATGGAAATATTTTTATGAATTCATTTTTCTTATATGAATTGTTTTATGATGTCATGTTGTTTAAGAATCCAATTTTTATTACATGGGTTACGCTATGATGTATGGTTTATGATTATGTGGCACACATAAGAAAGGATTCATTATAAGATGGGTGGGACCTATATCTCCCTCCAATGCATTGGGTAAAGATTTTATATCTCATGAGATAGACATGGCTGGAATGGTAGGTTATACCGGTTCAGTGAAACAGGACTGAAACGAGGATTACTCGATTCAGAAAGGGACTTTGTCCACTAAGATAGTCTTGGCAATGAGTCTTGACTAAAAAGAAATGATTATCTATGATTATGTGTGTATGCCACAATGAGTAATGTTTTAAGTTATGATTTCATTTCACTACTATGATTTATCCCATGTTATGAAATTATGCTCTCTTTTGCAGGTTAAGATTTCCAAAAAATGTTATGTTCTTATGAAAATTATGTGATTGATATTTCTTTTGTTTACCCTTACTGAGCATTTGAGCTCACCCTTTTATGTTTTCTTTTCCCCAGGATATAAAGAAAGGTTTTAGGTATAAAAAAAAGAAGATCTTTATGGGAGATGTTGAAGATCTTTCCCCACGATTAGAAGATTTTATTCCGAGTTTCCAAAGACACTAAACTATTACGATCCTTGTGTGTGTGTTTTTGTTATGTACTAAGTATTACGCAAATGTAATGTAATGTCCATGTACGTCAAGATACGGGTCTCTACAGTTGGTATCAGAGGAAAGGTTTAGTCAACCTTTGGAAACTAGGACGCGAAAACATTAGTGAGATCCCTAGAGATATTTCTAAGGTATGTCTAGGGATGCCCCTAAGGATAAGTATACGTATAGGATATAGTTCTAGAACTATGGTAACGATATTAGATTAAACCAAAGATGATAGATATTTAAGTTACTCCCCCTTTATTACGATATTTGCATCTAACACTATTCTGTTTGGGTTTTAGAAAATGGCTGGAAACAAGATGATTCACAATAATGGAGGATATGATGGACAATGGAATGATATTCTTCATGAGCAACCAAATGAAATGGGATTTGGATGTCCAAACATCATTATTATGCCGAATCAACAATCTCACAACATGATCAATAAAGTAAAATTTGGTAAGTTTCCTGACTCGACTAATAAGAGAAAGATGGAGTTCCATGATGATCATAGAGGAAAGAAAGTTAAATTTCCCCTATGTAAATCATGTGGGAAGAGGCATCAAGGAGAATGTTTCAAGGGAACTGGAAGATGCTTTGGGTGTGGAAAAGAAGGACACAAAGCAAGTAAGTGCAAAGGAAAAGGGTCGGTTAACACCATGGATGAGGATAATGGTATTGCTACGACATCAAAAATGGTTAAGTGTTTTAAATGTGGAATGTATGGGCATTATGCAAACAAATGCCCTAAGGGAAAGACTCATGAAGAGAATCAGTATGGTCATATGGGTAGTATTTATGTGGATGATGATGAAGAGACTACAAATGATATGTGAGATGAAAGAATTTTTGAAGCTCGGTCAATGGTTTGAAAATGTAGTGGAATGATTACATGTTTATCATGTGTAATTTTGGAATAAAGAGACATCTATGGATTGTTACACTGTTGTCTTTCCTTGTGTTTTAAAAGTGTATGATTAATGTTACCAGTATCCATGAAAGGTTATTCAGATATTTTTGGAATATAGATGATATGCGCATAATGAAGGGATAAGGAGAAAATTAAATGTTTAATAGTATTCATGAGATCATGATTGATATAAGGACTAAGTGATATCATGGTTTGAGTATATAGAATTTTGAGGATTTTGGTATGTGGAAAGTGTTAACTTTTAACTGCACTCATGTTTTCACTAAGGTATTCAAGAGAATACACGATTAAGGACTTTGAATGTTTGGAATGTGACCAACAAGACATATCTTATGATATGTGGGGATCAACGACAGTATTAAATCTCTGGTAATCGATGTAACTATATTATGAGAGTGGACTGCAGTATTATGTATAAGCCTAAAGATTAGACTGGATTATGTTGGACATAAGTTAGTATTGTTTAAGGATAGAAGATTTTCGATATTATTGATGGGATGTTATAGTAACGTAGTTTTAGAAAAAAGGGACAACCTACAGGACGGGCGACAGCCCATCGCTTCGGACAAGGCTGTAGGAATCGAACCCACAACCGAAGTGCGACTGGCCTTTATCGCCTACCACTAGCCTACAGGAAGTCCATGTTTAGTAGAAACTAGTCTTATTATATTAAGCAGTATGATATATGAAGTATAAGTCCATATGTGATTAATCTCACTATAGATCGACTTATGTATATAATTTTGCTAACCTTTTGTTTGAAACAGATGGAATGACCCGTCATTCTATCACATGATCTGCTAACACTTCACGAATAACAAATTCAACTTCATTTATTTAAGAGATGAAGTGGAAATTGTTAAAGGCATGAACAACAGTGAGATTGTACCAAAATAAAGTAAGTATTTATTCTAATTCAAATTCTTTAACTTTAGGGAAATGATCTTGAAAACCAAAAATGTTGTCCTAGTTCTCTTATACCTGATGAATCAGATGGTACCTTATATCATCACAAATCTATGGATTTGTGATTACTGGCTTTTCCATAGCCATGTTCTCTACCACTCTCCATCAGAACATGATGGTTAGATTTCTCTTCCATATCCATATTTTCACCTATGTGGAAACCCAGTGATTAGTTTATTTGGGTAATCGTTACATTTCATTCTTTAGTTTTTAAAGCCAAGTTTTGGTATTCCCTTTTACGATGTGGGTTTCTATTAAAGAAACTTTCAAATAGTAAACCATTTATAACCCCGACGAATTTCGAGGGCGAAATTCATTTTAAGGGGGGTAGAATGTAACAGCCCAAGATTTTATAAAAAAATATTCTTTTTAATTTTATTAATGTCTTGTGTTGTACGCTACACCAAAAGGAGCTTGCACAACACACATCCTTGACTTGTCTTGCATTACACGCAATCGCGACCTTCCTCGATAGCGTGTGTAGTACGCAATACCGAGTTTCACTAAACAACGATATGTTATAAAAATATTATTAAAACTAGCCGTTATGAATAGTAATAACCACTTTTTGAAATCCAGTAAATCTTATTTTTCAAAATGAACTTTATTTTTGGATTCGGAGTATCGAATTTAGCCTAAGGTGAAATTTTGGTACTTTTCGGATAACTTTCATATTCTGATGAATAGTGAAAATTACTAAATTATAATTAAAAACAACTTTTTTAATCGAAATAATTAATAGTGATAAATCATTAATTTGAGTGGTTTTAAAGTATATTTAGAATATATTTTTACAATTTAATACAATGTTGGTCATTGGATGTAATTTCACATTTAAACTAGACATAAACAAGTGTCAATCTTTTGATAGATATTGTTTCTTAAAAACACGCTATTTGTTTTAACAGCGGGATTTAATTATAAAATTAATTTAATGCAACTTTTATGTTATGAATTTGGTAAAATAGACTTCATTTTTGAATTCGGAATATGAAATATAGCTTGGGATGAAATTTTGGCATTGTTCTGAAAAACATCAATTTTTGATGAATAGTGAAACTACTAAGTGGTAGGTTAAAAACTGAATTTTTGCATAAAACTTAATTTTACCGCTTCTGTGAATGGAATTTCGAAAATCCGAGAGACACGGTTAATATCAAGGACTAAAATGTGGTTCAATGAGATGGAAATAATTTTTTGGTGAATAGTAACTTTTTACTTTTTTTACCACGGTTAATAGTAAATAGGGTAACTAAGGGTAAATATGATATTAATATTACCCTAACACATGTCCTAATTCTATTGGACAAGTTTAATTCGACCAAAAACAAACTTAGGAATAAAATATGACCATTTAGGCCCACTTGGATTAGATTAGGACATTTATTATTAATTTATTTAAAGAAGGGTTAAAATAGTTAAAATCAAAGTTTAATAAGTAAATCATTTTTAATATGGGGTTATACATAAGATAAATTCTACTATAAATATTCATTATAAAGCTAAAACGATTTCCTACATTATGGTATTTTATTTGTAATTTTTAGACATCAAATAATATAATTTATTTATGACACAAAGATGATGCAGTAATTATCTTATTAATGAAATATTGACATAATTGATAATATAAATACCAAAATAAATGTAATTTAAGACTTTTTATGAATTCCACTAATTTTCTAGGTTACTATGATATATTAGTGTTGATTTAATCAACTTGGTTCGAAAATATAATTCTGTTATGACTTTCACAAAAATCATATATCAAATAGTGTCAAAATTGACACAAAATAGTTTTTAAATCAAATATTATATTATTAATTGTTATTTTATTCCTAAAAATCTAAGGTTCGGCCAAATGACTTAGATAAGGATATATGTATTAATAATATACAATTTGGGGTTCGTTTGGCATGTTATAGTAAGTTTATTAACCATATAGTGAAAGAAAACAAAAAGACACGGTAAAAGTTAAATTATTTAACTTAGAGTTAAATCTAATTGATAAGGTTAAAATAATACCCTAAACTTGTCTAAATCCTATTGGTTGATAGGATTTCGACCCATCCCCACTTTAGCTTCGAAATAAGACCCTTTGGAACCATTATAAACCGATTTTGACTTTAATATAAAATAATATTTTGAGATATTCCTAAGGTGCCCCTCTCCTCCCCTATAAAAGGACACCTCCTCCCCCTCCTCCTCACACCAATTTGAGCACTCAAGCTCGGCCAACCCCTGACAATTTCTCCTATCCACTTCCCTAGCAACATCCTAGAGGTTCTGGTCTTCCTCAAAGACCAATTTTAGTACCCTAAGAGGATGTCTCAAAGAGGCACTTCAAAGAAGAGGTAATTACCGTTACCAATTCTTTCATCTTTATTTCTTCTTCCACTTCTTCTTCTTAGGTTGTTTCATTATGAAGTAATAACATCAGTATCACTCATATACTGATATGTTATTATAAGTATGAAACAACCCTATTTCACTATCTATCCATCCTATGGAAAAAGAAATCACCGCGCGTGCGTACGTACGGAATACCGTCTCCACGCCGTGGTGTAATCTATTTTCCACCACCACCTTACATGGATGGGTATAATGGTGTAAAGAATAACTATACATAGTTATTACAACATCATATTGATTCTGATATATTGTATAATCCACTCCAATTCAATTCAATATTTATGGAAATGATATCATCGCTCGTGCGTACGTACGGAGTACCGTCTCCACGACGCGATGAGATTCATTCTCCATGTTAACCATTTAAGAATGATTATAAAGTATATATAAGAAATAATAATGAAATATATGACATTATAAAGCTACTGGATTTATGTATATATATATACCTATGTATGTCATCTACTTACTTCCATTTCAAGACAATAAGGAAAGGAAAACAGCGTTCATGCGTACGTACGGACTACCGTCTCCATGAACGGTGTTTTTCATTTTATTTATCTACCTATTATATATATATATATACTGAATATATATGATATATAAATCATATTTTATATTCTGGAAGTAAGTAAATCATGATATAAGTAATAATGATGTCAAGAACAACAAGTCAAAACACCTACGATAAATGAAACGATTTTACCCAAAACGCTTCTTTAACATGGAATTTACAAAAGAACGGGTAATATAATGTCATAAGTGAACCATATATGATATCATAACAATGAATATGATTCTGTAATAAGTCAATAACATGATTTAAATCATTATACAGGAGGTTCGGACACTTACAAAGCAAGTCGGACCTAAGGTAAGGGAAATATCACAATCTCATTTTTATCCGAGATTGTTTATTCGTAAGTATTTACTGGGGTGTATTTTATCATCCACATCCATGTTCCCTCAATATGAAATATTTTTTCCATCCACTTGCAATATTTTAAATCCAATTTTACCCTTAGTTGAGTTTTTAGTAAAGAATATGAAAAGAATCTTTTGTCGTTTTTCCGTACGAGGTACTTTTGGACTTTTCCGACAAAAGTACGAAGAATGTTTTTTTTAACTTATACGGCATGAATGGATTTTCAAAACATTATTTCCAAGAATCTTCATTTATAAGTTTTCAAGTTTATTTTTAACCAACTTCTTTATTTTATAATTCTATGACATGTTAAGAAAGGAAAAGTGTTTTTGAAGTAGAAAGGATATTTTCCTCAAGAATGAAGTTCAAGTATTTTATCAAAATTATTTTCCATATAAGATAATAAAAGGGTTCTGTTTTTGTCCCTATTATTACACTGGTTTGATTATGTTGTGATGGAAATATTTTTATGAATTCATTTTTCTTATATGAATTGTTTTATGATGTCATGTTGTTTAAGAATCCAATTTTTATTACATGGGTTACGCTATGATGTATGGTTTATGATTATGTGGCACACATAAGAAAGGATTCATTATAAGATGGGTGGGACCTATATCTCCCTCCAATGCATTGGGTAAAGATTTTATATCTCATGAGATAGACATGGCTGGAATGGTAGGTTATACCGGTTCAGTGAAACAGGACTGAAACGAGGATTACTCGATTCAGAAAGGGACTTTGTCCACTAAGATAGTCTTGGCAATGAGTCTTGACTAAAAAGAAATGATTATCTATGATTATGTGTGTATGCCACAATGAGTAATGTTTTAAGTTATGATTTCATTTCACTACTATGATTTATCCCATGTTATTAAATTATGCTCTCTTTTGCAGGTTAAGATTTCCAAAAAATGTTATGTTCTTATGAAAATTATGTGATTGATATTTCTTTTGTTTACCCTTACTGAGCATTTGAGCTCACCCTTTTATGTTTTCTTTTCCCCAGGATATAAAGAAAGGTTTTAGGTATAAAAAAAAGAAGATCTTTATGGGAGATGTTGAATATCTTTCCCCACGATTAGAAGATTTTATTCCGAGTTTCCAAAGACACTAAACTATTACGATCCTTGTGTGTGTGTTTTTGTTATGTACTAAGTATTACGCAAATGTAATGTAATGTCCATGTACGTCAAGATACGGGTATCTACAAGGTGCTAAGACGAAATGAGGTTCTATGGCCCGGTGTTCCCTAAATTAATTTTATAAAATATTATGTATATTTTTACTATTCACACAACATAAATGGGATATCTCTTAAGATGTAGCTTGGACCATAAATCTGGGGGAGGAGTTAAGTCTGGAGTGTGGCATTTACCATAGGTGGGACATAAATTTTATCGGTGTGGGCTTTCTATAGAAATTTCTTGCAGGGCGTAACCTTAAATAAAATAATTATTTTATTTTATTTTATATCATATGTTAATTCAAATAATAGATCATTGAGGATTCTGATTAAAAATCTAAGAACACTTTTTATTTTGTAGTGTGGTGTTTTACCAAGGCATGGCCTCAGGTGAGTGAGTGCAGGAGGTTCAGATTCTATGACTGTTGGACGTTTCTAATAAATAGAAGTATAAAGAAATGATAAAGGGTTTGGATCATTCCATACCATGGCTGGAGGATCTCCATCCCCTCCTTTTTATGGCTTTTCGATGCCAAATTCTTGACAAACCATGACAAAATATCATATCTGATTATATCAGAGCACAAAAAATGCAACAAAAGATTCAAAATCTAGGTATGATTCTCCTTTTGAATTCTTCTTTCCATGATTAAAGAATTTGTTGTTTAATTTGATTGTATATAATTATCCCTACTTCACCTATGAATATAGATGGCCAAACTAATATGGGAGTCGATTGATTTGATTTATGGAATCCTCTTTCTTCATGGTTATTCCCATTCTCCATCAACAACCTCTCATTTCATTGAAACATCGATGAATCACCGGGTCAAGCATAGGTCTGTGAATCCCTCAATTCTAGGAGTCCATATCTATTATTTAATTTCATTTTTGGTCACCATATGAGGTGTTGAAGTGATTTAATGATCCTCCTATTTTTCATCGCATTGAAATGTCGGTGAAACTTTGAGCAGAGCACACATCTGTGTAGAACAGGATCTGAGAATCCCAGATCAATCCTCATTGTAATTTTAAATCACTGTGGTGTCCTCAGTGGCCAGAAGAAGGACCACCAGCACATGGTGGTCCACGATATCCAATAGTTAAGGAAGTCACTAGAGGAGGAAGCTTGGTGGTTGGAGTTGGAGGCTGCGGTGGGTCCATGAGGCAACCATACAGAGTGCGTGGTCAAAGCGCGTTGGTGGAGCACGCGGGGTGGAAAGAGCATGAGCTGACAGACACAGTTGGGATATGGGATGAACATTACTAGTCTTTTCCATGCAGCTAGGCTCTGTGCTGGTGAGATGGGCTAGGCTTTCTGGAGTAGACCGCCCTGATGGAGCGGTTCAGTACAGCCAGAGCAGGCCAAGGGGACTTCAAACCCTGGTATTTTTCAAACCAGGCATTTTTTTATGTGCCGTCTGCAGAAATGTGACCCTCTCTTTGCGGTGGACCTTTTGAGGTCAGTTTGGGAATTTTATATTATAGGATTATTACTCAATTTACCAAAACTCCTTTATATGATAATAATAATAAAATTATTATTATTTGGGATTCTTGTATCGGATGTATCTCCCACATACGACGTCTGATTGAAGTGATGTCAGTGATGTCCTAGACCTGAAATTGAGGTGGATGATTCAAGACCAATTTTCAGTGATTAAACTAAAATTGAGGTTTCAGCCCCACGAGGCTCAGTTTGAGAAATTTGCATTGAAATTTTACTTCTTTACTAGATGTCTGTTTGGGATGAATGAATTGATGCTTCCATCTATTTTTTTGAGAAGATCACTATGGTTTAATCTGTTTTATGTGCTCTAAAATCACGGTGCTAGCCCCAAAAATCACTATTTGGGTACGGTATTGGGAGATGCAGCTTCATTTATGAGTTTTCGATTCAGGAAAGTGAATATTTTATCCTATGCACTTTTCCACAAGGATCGCAATATAGTGATCCATTTGGTTACCTGGGTCCGTTTGAGGAGGGATGTCTGTATAATTATGTATTCTCCATGTCAGAAGAGTGAAGAGTATTGTGTTCTCGTCAGCCTTTCGGCATAATGTTCCATCTACTCTGGGAGTGTAGTGGAATGTATAGGGATACTAGTGCACAACTTAGTACCTGAGTATGCCTAGGTTCATGGCCAGGAGATCAAGAAGGTTCAAATAATGTGTTGGCCCCACACGCACCATGTACCACTTTTTTAATCATCTATCTATCATCTATCTTTTTTTGGTCTCAGATGTTGGTATGCGAGTTGCCTATCTGAAGTGTTTTTATACATAGAATGTGTTGGTACCCTCTGTATTTTCTTTCGAGATACGATGCAAGACGTTTTGGGTGTGATTTATATCTGACACGACACTCGATGATGGTAGTGATTTGGAAATGGTGTTTCAAAGACTTCTAATATTAACCTCTAGTTGGGATGGGTAGTGGAATTCCTTGATGTTTTCCATGGTGTTCCATCCAATTGAGATGTACAGTGTAGTTCCTCAGAATTCTTTCTAGTGGAACCCTCTAGTCGAGGAGGGTATTGGTCCTCGATGACACTAGAGTTGAGCCATCCAGTTAGTCTAGGAATGGATTCTCGACCTATTCTTCATGGAACCCTTTAGAAGAGATGTGTATGGGTCCTCGATGAAACTACAATGGACCCCTCTAGCTGGGTTGGGCATGGTTCATCATCTTATTCCAAGTGGAACACTCCAGTTGGGATGGGTATGGGTCCTCGATGACACTTGAGTGGAACCCGCCAGCTAGGTTGGGCATGGTTCCTCAAAATTATGTCATGAACTCTGGACTATATGGATTAGTGATGAGTCATAAATTACATAACATTAGACTCACATGGAATATAGACTCTTTCCCCACTGAGAATCATCCTTGGGATACAACCTAAAATTGTGGGGGTGAGACAGAGCTGCCCAAAGTGGATAGTATGAAAGTGTGGTGATTTAGTAACTTCGACTTGCATGTTCAGGGTAGACGTGTGGGATAATGGGCATCATTGGTGGATACATATGAAATTATTTGAGACACTTTTATTTTTCTGAACTGTGAGATAGAGATCCCATTACTATAAAATTTGGTTTTGTATTACTGAGCTTATCTATATTCTATTCTGAACACCCACTCCTAGGGTTTTGGTTACTCTCCATATAAGATAGGTGAAGACACGTAAGTTATGCTACATGATTTATGTGTCTAGATTCTCATAGTTATACGAGTCTATATTCCCAATATAGGTAGTGAATAATCAACGAGAATTTCATCTTCTCACTATTTCTAGCTCCTTCTATTTTGATGAGTTCACTTCACACTCTTGTTGGGTTAAGCTGAACTTTTTTTACTGTACTTGTTCCATCTACTAGTTTCTTTTACATTTTGTATCTCTTACTACTTCCCCTTCTTTTTGGGGTGCCATACTGGGTATGTTAATACTCACCCCTATATGGGAATTTCCCACATGTATCGTGCCTTATACAGATATTGGATAGATTTGATCATGACATTAGGGATTTTAAGGATACATGTGTGTTGACCACATGCGGTGTTCATAGCTTGGATTCAAGGAGTAGGTCTTTATTAGTTGTTTTCCATATCCAATTTCATTCAGGTTGGGACAATTTTCTTGTTGGGCATGTATTCCCCCCCTTTCCCTTTCAGTTTACATTACTATACTCATACGATTTAGTGGTCTCGGCATGCTTGATTTATTTATAGTAGGTTTCATCTTTTACTTATTTTCATCGAAACCTTTTCATCGAATTGGTTTTCAGGGTGAGTGTATGTATAGGTACTTAGGAAAAGTCCTCCCCAAGTTTTTTGTTCCTTCGGCACTTTCCAACACCCCTTCACCCATGGAGGTATTCTTGGGGTAGTATCATCTCGATCTCTGATATTGTTCGGGTCAAGACAGGATAACCTAGTACCTTGACACCCAAGTTAGTAATTACAAGGCCTGAAGGGAATTACCTATCCCCACTAGTTGGTCACTAGAACCTAGAATCATAGTAGACAATGGTGGGACCAGGTTTTCCTCGTAAACAATGGAAGAAATAGATACAAGTCAGTGTTATCAAAATAAATCCTCCCAGGGAGAACTGTACCACTAGTCAAACTGGTATAAACAACACAAAGTACATTATCAATATACCAGAAAATAGGAAGATAAAAAACCCCAGTACCAGTAGATAAAACAAATCAACACACATAGATCAATAGAAACTACCATCTACAAGTGGTTCTTTCCTCTTTGTTGAACATGAAAGTATAATATCTATAATGGCCTAAATAATCAGGTAGGGTGTCAGGTAAATTCCTAGTAGGGAATCACCAAGTATTCCATAAGAAGATTCCATAATTAATTAACTAAATAATGGTTTCAATTTTATATTAACATTCCTAGTAATACAAAATCATATATAAAAAAAATCATGTTTTACAGTTCAATTTATTGAAGTTTTCCAAACCATTTCTAAATAAAAAATTTATATTAAATAGTTTATATAATTTCACAAGGAATATGTGAAGAAATTTGACAAATAGCGGTATATATATCAAAATAATTGAAAAGGAGAAACATGGTCATCTTCTAAGAGGAACAATAGTTCCAAGTTATAGAATCCTTATAAACACATATTATGATAGTAGAAATCTTCATACACCTCTCTCTAACACTATCCAAAGAAGAATAACTGGCATCCCACTAGGTATAAGATCTACTAATAATTTTATGTTGTAGTTTTTAAAAACTTAATCCATTTATAAGGAATTACCCTCCTAGCTTGTTTTTCCTTAATAACTCAATAAAATTCTAGTCTTACATGTGATTAAACAAAAATCAATAAATGTGAATTTATTTCAAAACTATTTAAAATAAAATTAACCCATTTTTCAATTTCATTATGAAAATTTCCATTTAAAATCCAAAAGGGGTGTTTAACAAAATCATGCCAATTTCATGATAAAAACAATGTGTTATTTTCAAAAACATTATTCTATTTTACTGAAATAAAATATCAAAATCAATTTCTCAATTTAAATTATATAATTTGTTTTCAAAAATCTTCATAATATTCTATAAACACACCCCAATTCACTGGAATTGGAAGTTTTCCCCAATTTCATGCCAAAGGTAATCTATATCCCAATTTACATAAAAATAGTATTTCAAAATAAAATTGATAAAAATAAAATTTAAATCAATAAATTTGTGGTTAAATTAATTGGCCATTTATAAATAGAACCACCTACCATAATTTAACAACTTGAATTTTCCCTGTATTATTTTTTAATATTATATGGATTGATTTTGATACCATATGTTGAGGTGACGTGCGATTCTGAGGCTTGGTGTGCCTGGAGAAAATGATTGAAAAATATTAAAATATTTAATAACACAAAAGTATAGAGTTCTTAAAAAGTGAAGTAAATCCCAAATGGCTACTTAGATCAGAAATATGAGGGCACTGTTTAATTTAAAACAATGGATTTACACTAGGTGTGACCTAAATTTTGTAAGCGCATATCATATATAGAAATATTCACCAAGGACGTAACCATAAATTAAATTATTAAATAAAATTATTTTATTTTTAAATTATGATAACTCATTAATAGGGTATTTTATTGGAAATATAAGACAATTTTTGTGTTTGTAATACATTTTTTCCCTAGGAATGATATAACCTATGTCGGCACTAGGCATTTATGAACAAGTTATCCTGGACATAAGTAATAAATAAATTAAATTTCATTATTTAATTTTATTTGATGAAGCGATTGCTTAATAAAATCCATTATAAACCTATTTATAAACTATTTTCAGTGTTGGCCTCATAACCTGGGAATTTTAGATAGGATCTATTAGAGGAGATTCCATGGATGAACATCGAAAAATCAAGCTTTGAGGATCAGTGTGCCAATAAAAATAGAGGATATCACAAAAGACAGTGACAATGATGAAAATTTGTTCTTCATCAGCAAGTGATCCAAATTGAGGTGGTTCAAGTTTTTCAATTGCTTAATTCCTCGTTCTTAATTTCTTCAATTAAAATGAATCAATCAACAAATGGATTATTTCACAAATCGTGTGTATTGTGGGAATGGATTTGTTTTGAGGTGATTTTTTCTGGAGATGTTTCAATGGTTTATTTTAGTGACAGATTAATTTTCCATTCTAATGGAAACAATCCAAGATCAATATGAACATCAATCGAGATTTGTCCATCTTGATTTATTATTATTTTTTCCCTTAATTTTGTGTTTCACCATGAGTGTTCTTTGTTGGCATGAGGTATGACACAACCTGATCAATAGATCATTGTGCACCTGATTCTTGGCACAGTGATTCAATATCATAGATATGGGATTATTATGGATAGAAGTAGGTTCAAAGATAGAGGTAGAGTGATTCAGATGACAAATGATTCCAGAATTTTCATTCTTTGGCATTCTTTAGTGCATAATTATGAATGCCAATTTAATCCGTTTTCTAAGAAGATCTGATAGCAGGACACATTTTTTTATGATAGTGAGGCTTGGAAAACCTCGTATTTGAGAAAGATTCTATTTTTGAGCATCAAAGGAGATAGGGAGGCTCATGGGAAGTAGAGCCTTGTGTGGTGGCAGATGCGGGGAGTTGGTGGGCCTGACGGAGGTGGATGCAATAGAATCGCCATGTGGGACATGGGGTTGGGCTAGGTGGGTCGATCTATGTGGAATGATCCAGGTGGGATCAGTTAGGTGGATAGGCTGGGATATATGGTGTAACGTCCCAGATTTGGGTTCCACCCAAGGGTGCCCCGTACCCATTTGGTCACATGACCTCAAGCACATTTCCCCAAATGCTAGAGGCTACAGACTATAAGTGAGGGCCAAGGTCTAATAATGGGGAAACGATGACATCATTTGCATAGTATACATAGCATAATTTATAATAAAACAATAGTGGATGCAGTAATACCATACAACATAAGTTAATAGTGGAACACTGATAGAAGTTAAAAAATAGTATATTATATATATAAATGATGTATGTCATATGTGTCTAGTAAAGCATCCAAAATAGGTCACAAAGCTGGAAATATAATGCAATCCAAAACAAGTAAATATAAAGTAAACTCTAACAGCATCACATGCCTCTATTGGTCCAATTCTCTACAGTTGCAACTACAATCAAGTACCTGATAAAGAAGGGTGATTTCTATTATCTATACCTACAATCATTTAATCTTCTTGGGTCCAAAATCATGACTCAAACAGCGTGTGAGATGAATCCTAGTAGGAAATCACCAAAATATCTGTTTCTATTTGTCAGTGAACATATATAGCAGGTAATATGAAAAAATAAACAATAAACTAGGATGTACTCAAAAGTAATCAATTGTACATTTTTCAATTACATTCATTTATCATTTATTATTCACCCGTTGAACCATGTAAACCTGGGATATAGCCTAAGATCTGTATCCCCCATGGAAAGTAACAAAACATATGTAATATAAGACCTTATAAATAATCTAGTATAACTGAATCCAAACTTGTGATTTGTCTTGGAAAACTTGTTAGAATCATTCAATTATTCACAAACAAACCTCTGGGAAAGTTCTCATAGTCTAACCCTTCCGATCCAATCATAGCATCAATTCATTAAATAATGACCCTCTAGAAAATCTCTCACATTCTAACCCATTTGGTCTTGAATAACATAAATTCATTAAATAAAAACCCTCTGGGAATTCTCTCCTAGTCTAGTCCACTAGGTTCAATCATCTACACCAAAGATCTCATGGTCCTGCATTAATAATCCGTAAGTCCGCACAGTATTCCTAGTCTAAGGCGCTCATGGTCCATTGTAAAAAAATATGGAATTCCCCTCAGTCTTCCTAGTCCAAGGCTCAAATAGTCCATTGAAAAATAGTGTGTGTATCATATCAAAGAATCCCATGCAATCTATAATTACTACATGGATAAACATTCATAAAGAATATCACAAGAATTTAATATAATCAAAAATCATCCTAATCAAATAAGGCATGGAAAAAAGGTATTCCTTAGGGGTAGCTAGACCAAATGGCTATAAATAATCAATCAAGGAGAACAAACCCATGGGGTGTCCCTTATACAAGGTATCTAACCTTACACATAAGAAACAACCCTTTATCAATCAATCAAACCATATCAGGTAATAACATGGTAAAATTACAAATCAAGAAATACCCAAAACATGGGCATGAAAAACTTTTAGCATAAATAATCCAAATAAAAACAACGAAAGGCACAAACCACCTACCTCAATGTCGTATGATTGATGGCCCTTGAATTGGCCTAGATCAGTGTAGATATACATTAACATGAAAAATTACCAATATTAAATCACTCAAAAGCTAGGATGAATTGGATAGAAGAGATCAAGAGGGTTTGAGAACTCGCCGGTGGGATTCTAATTCACCCAAAAGTGTCTCAATCGGAGGTCGGACGAAGAATCGGGGGTTTGGACATCATCAGTCGTTCTGGAGTGCTTCTGTATAAAACATGGATAGAAGAATATGGTTATAGATATGATATGTGAACCTCCTCTGATATATCAAATAAAAATAAAACTACACAGTATGTCCCTTAATAATACACACCGTGTAGTAGCCTCAACTAGCCGCCGAATTATGAGGGCCTTCCAGGTCACCACACAGCCATGTATTTGTCCATTACCTGGAAAATGTCGTTTGTGGCATGTTAGATACACATCGTGTACATAGAAGTACATGGAATATACTGAGAAAATCCACTTTTATTCCTTTTCCCTCAAGACAACCTGAATACAAGATCCATACATGAAAGAAAGATCTAGGTTCTTAAAAACTTCCCCCTATTAACCAATTCATCCCCTAATTTCCCTTCCAAGGGTGGTGAAGAAGAATCTAAGAAAAACTTCAGCTACTTCGATCAAACATCGGCCTCCCTCTCTCATGTATCATCTTGCACATGCCTGTGCTTCCATTGCACCCGTACCAGAGGAACAGACCATCTGTGGAGAAACTTCATGTTGCAATCCACAATCCATATAAGGTGCTCCTTAAAGGAAGCATACACCTCAAACTTGACCTCATATGGTCGAAAAACCTGAGATGGGTCTGAAAAATAATTTCATAGCTATGAAACATGAAATACATCATGCATAGCCTGATACCTCTAAGGTAACTACAATCAATAGGAAACTAGATCGAATCACTCATAAACCTCAAATGGCCCGATGTACCACAGTGAAAGATTCCCCTATCTCCTAACCCTCCTATGTTCCAACCTCAGTGTGACACGCAGGAAAACCTGATCTCCGACCTCGAACTCGAGTGGTCATCTCCATCAATCAATAATAGATTTTTGGTGAGACTGTATAGTAGCCATCCTCTTTTGAATCAACTCCACCTGATCAGTGTTATCATGGACAAGATGAGGTCCCAGTATAGCTACCTCTCCTACCTCCAGCCAATATAGGGGTGATCAACATGGCCTACCATACAAAGCCTCAAAATTTTCAATCTGAATCATTTCCTGAAAACTATTATCATAGGAAAACTCCACCAGGGGTATGTGTCTCTCCAAAGAGACCTCGAAGTCTAGGACACAAGTCTTAATCATGTCATCCAAAACCTGAATCGTGTGCTTGGACTGGCCATCGTTTTGGGGATAGTAAGTTGTACATAGAAGTAAATGTGTGCCCAAAGCCCTATGTAGTCCCCAATAGACACGAGAAGTAAACCGGGAATCCCTGTCTGAAATGATGGGGAGTGAAACCCCATGAAATCTTAATATCTCTCATATGTACAACTTTCCAAGATCATCAACATTGAAGGTTTCCTTGATTGATAGGAAATGTGCAACATTCATGAGTCCATCAACAACAACCCATAAAGAATCATTTCATCAAGGCAACCTTGGTATACCCACCGTGAAATCCATTACGAAATCATTCCACATCCACTCTAGAATGAGTAATTTCTATAATAGTCATGTAGGTCGTTGATTCTCCACCTTCACCTACTGACATGTGGAATATCTCATAACAAAAATAGATACATACCTCTTCATGCATGGCCACCAATACCAATGATGTAGAACCCGATAAATCTTGGTGACACCAGGATGAACTGCCCATACTGAGGCATGAAAATATCAAATCATCTCCTCGTGTATATCTACTGACACCCATACGCACCCATAAATCTTCAAAACCTCATCCTCTCCTATGGTCCACTGAGGAGTAGGGTCCTCACCTAACACACTCTCTCATAAGACTAGACATTCGGAATCTTATAGCTTCCCCATTCACACATGATCCTATAGTACAGAGGTAACAACTATAGAAGAAAGAAACTCCTACCCTTGTTTTTTATGCACCACCAAATGCATCTTAGAGAATGGATCTATAAGATACCACTCACTACTATCCTCTAAATCTTTCTTCATCTGAGTGCTCTATCTCAATGCATCAGCCACTACGTTGCCTTTCCCCGGAATGTATGAAATCTCAAATTTAAAAAACAAAAGGTACATAACGCACCTTCACTGTCTCAAATTCTGATCACGCTGAGTAAAGATATACTTGAGGCTTTTTTGGTCAGTGCATACCACAAAATACTCTTGAAAAAGATAATGTCTGCAACCATGAAAGGCTTGAAATCCCACAACTAACTCGAGATCATGCGTAATGTAGTTCCTCTCATGTGTCCTCAACTACCGAGACCCATACGCAAAAACACCTTCCCCTAGGATAAACACTGCTACCAGCCCAATACATAATGTGTCACATTAAATTTTGTAACTATTACCCAATTCCTGAAAAATCAATATTGGTTTTGAATTCAATCTCCCTTTCTTCTCCTAAAAGGCTGAATCGTAGGAATTTTTCCACAAGTACTTCACACCCATATTATTCAAGCACATTAGTGGTGCTTTTAAGTATGAAAAGTCTTGAAAAAAGCCTCTGTAATAACCAGTTATCCCTAGAAAACATTATACCTCACAGAAATTTTTCGACTACTCCCACGAAATTAAAACTCTAACCTCCTCTAGGTCTATTGATAGTCTTATCTCTGAGATGACATGACCCAATAACTGAATTCGGTCCAACAAAAATTTTCACTTTGAGAACATAGCATATAATTGATGTTCTCTCATTGTACTCAATACACTAGAGGAAACAGAGGCTATACCAACACTTGTCTATCAATAGTTTTATAAAACTGTTGTTCTGGGAGGACTACACCAATAGTTTAAAAAACAGTTGGTATATTATTTTTAAAAATAACTTATCCTATGGTTTAATCAAACCATTAGGATATCCACAATTTTATAATATATACCAATGGTTTAAAAAAACATTGGTAAAGACTATATTTTCCAATGGTTTTTCAAAACCACTGGGAATGTTTTCCCACAAATACAAAATACATACAGTTCCTCATCTACGCAATTGCAGCCCTAAACCAAAGCTCTCCCAAAGCCCTCTCTTTACCCTAGGCTGTGAAACTCCTTCCACCCAATAGATCCATATTCAATCAAGAAATTTTTTAGTTAAACACTTAAAATATGTAATTTCTACATTAGTTTTAATTTTCTTCATCTATTTTTTTTTCTGTTTTGATTTGTCTTAAACGAGAGGTCTGTGCGGTCTGTGGCATGGTATACCCAATAAGTGCACTTTGATTTTTTTTCTATTATTGTTCTACACTGTAAGTGTCATGGTTGTATGAATAACCTTTATTTTAAGTCTTCATATCCACTCTTTCTGTATAGAGTTAGTAAACCATATGAATTAATGGAGGTTCTGGTGAGATGTATCCCCACTTAGAGATGGTAAAGGGTTTGTTTAGTAATGTTGTCTCAAGGTGGGTAACAGATATAAGGATGGTCCATGTGAATGGATTGGGGATGGTTGGGGTAAGGGTGTAGGTGGATTTCCATTTTTTAATGGGGTGATATGTTAGTTTCTATAGACTTTTGTTTAGTCTAAAATTGGATTTGTATTTTGTATTTAAGGTTTTTTTCAAGGAATAATTTGAAGGGTAGTGGTATTGAAGGTGAATCGGGTGTTGTTTGGGTGATGGATTAGAATTTTGATGTTGGTTGGATTGGGTATAGGTAATTTTCAAAGTATTATATGGGTATTAGCATAGAAGTGGGTTCATATTGGTATGGAATAGTGTATAAATCACATAAGAGGGGATCAAGATATTTTACCTTCCCCAATTAATATGATGAAATATAAATTTGGTGGTTTGGAGAATCAATCAAGATAGATCTTGGAAAGAGTTATGGGGATTATCATTACATATTTTAGGGTTTAGAAAAAATATTTATAGAATTTGAATTCTGTATTGAATAAACCTATCCTTTATGGTTTTAATGTCCAAGTTCCAAAATTGTAAGATTCTTCATATCAGGCATCATGAGTTGTTTAACTATATGAAAATCCATTATGATGCAGTCTCTTAAACGTCACCCCATATTGATGGATCTTAGGGTTTCCTCATTGTGTGAATCCATCCTAATAAAAACAAGTGTTCCCACAAATATACACACTTTAATTATCATTATGACATTCATTTTTTTCACATTATAATCAAATATTTTCCCTCGTAAATGAGATATAATGAGGTTTTATTGTGGTATGGTTATCACCACATGGACTTTAAGATATTCCCTATTTAGGTTTAGTTATTATATTATATCAAGGTTACTTATCTTATTCCATAACTGATATATTATAGTTTTATCCAAATATATCTTTTGTCATGATAAAGATAATTATGTTGTGATATCGCCTCCCCTGATCACTACTCCTATTATTCTGAATTTTTTCCATCTGTAGCATCAGTATGGGAGTTTGGGAGATTATAATAGATCATATACCCTATTAATTCATAAATAATTGCTAACCTAAAAAATTAAATAATTTTTCTAAAGTAATATCAGTTAGTTCCCCATTTAATATCAATATGTAGACATACCATTGTATCCTTAGTTATATTTTATTGAGAGAATGAATCACTCTTATAATTTCTTTATTTAAATAATTAGCTATTTTCTATTCACCTTGAAAAAAATTTCATGTCCTCTTTGGATCATAATAAATTTATGTGTAAATTTGTTGTCTCCAATGAAAGGTATCATCCAATGCGAGTGAAATTTTCCTATAAGAAATATTAAACATGATTTAATCAAAAGTACATTTTCTATGAGTGTGAATTTTTATAAATTGATTCATTAATCATGCCAATTATTAAATTTATGTTTGTAATTTTTTTCATTCTCATATAAGTCTCAATATATCTCTTTTAATTCATCCAATTACCAGAACCACTTTCCCAACTTGTTCTAAATCCATATCCACTTTCCTCATAGACCATTATGAATAATGTTTCAGATTCACTAGTAATTGGCATGTATTTCATTCTATAATCCTAAATGGGTTCATAACAATTTGGTTTTTAAATTCTTCTATGTATTAATATAATAAATCATGAAACTTCTTGTTATAATACAATGATGTTAAACTCATGGTTTTTTCAAAATTTTATTGATCTTTTAGTTGAATAATGTCACTTACCTAACGTTTTTGGTTAATACGGTGTTATGGTTTTGTATTGGGATTCATATTTCTCATGTAGTTCTAAAAAAATTATTATTTAAGTGCATTCCATGATCACAAATAAATAAAAAATGAATTCCAAACAATGAAAATACATTCCTCATCCAAAATTTGATCACAAATGTAGTTGTTTTATTCAAATTTGCACAATATTCTACCCATTTTGACATATAAGATAGACACACACACAAAATAGAAAGTATGTGATATAAAATGATGTATTAAATCTTACTATTTATTTAATTACCCACACAATGAATACTTTGACTTTGGGTATTGGGTGTTATGAAATATCCAAACATTTCCAAAATATTTCCATTTTTAGCATCAATAACTTATTTAAAAAACTCTCTTTACACATTATGCTTCTTTGATGAAAATAATTCACTTTGAAATATGTTTAACAATGTTCTATAAATTCCATGGTGTCCTCTGGTATCTGATAAATGAAAAAAATTACAAAACACATTTCACTTAAAATTTAGGCACACATAACTGAATTAGTATATCTTCACATTGTTTTTATAATAAGCTGTCACCCTAGGAATAGTTTGTTACATCAACTAGAAACCCCTTACTTTATGTATATCTTAAATGGGGATAGATTATCCCATTTGGAAAATAAATTTCAATATCATCATTCGAAATCTCCTTGTACATGGAATCATGCTTCTTTTCCCCATGGAACCTTTATCTTATGACATCAAACTCCTCTTAGTTCCATTTAATCATTCTTGGATCGTGATCCACATATATGACCATGATGTTTCAATCCCTGAGGAACTTTTTACCATCATTTTTAGATTATATTTATCATTTATTCAGAATTGATATGATGAATATCACTTAAATAATCTACGAAAATATAAAATTTCATCGATCTAAAATTTACTCAACTCCTGAATAATTCTCCTCCATAATTGTACATGATCTTGTAAACTCATGTATAGTTCTTCAAAGATATTCAAAACCTTCATTGAACATTTTTTTTCTGAGAACACTCTCCATATCTGAGGTGATCAGGTTATTACTTAGTTCATTGAATACTTGAGAATAATGAGATTCTTATCCTTCAAAGTCTCATTGATTCGAAATATCTTCTTCTCTTTGACAAATGATGTATAGGACTCTCAAAATTATCCCTTAGATTATATATATTCTCTTAATATGCACAACTTCCATGGTACTATATAAATAATTGAAGTCAATATCATGTATTTTTATTAATTTATAGTATTTTGTTAAAAATATAGTATTTTGTTATATTTTATATTATGATTATCATATAGAGCCATGTGTCAGTTATGGTTTCATATAAAGTGAACAATTATCATTTACATAAATATATTTTCGATTAAACTTTAATATTATTGAACTGATTTTGATGAAATTAATTATAAATTTTTTTAATGAATGGATAGAAGTCGGATGTATGAAACCGGTCAAATCTCAAGCAATTTTCAAAACAATTTGGAGAGATTCTTAACTTTTTCATTTCACAATGCTTAAAATAGTTGTCACATACACTTCCCACATTATAATTGTGTTGGAATACCTTGGTTTAGCCATGAAGAAGTCAACTACCACATAACCAAATATGGTTTTCAAGCAAACTACAATGTGTGGTATCACGATGGGGAGAAAATGAAATATCAAAATGCTGATGTTCCAAATGAGAGGACTAGATTGGAGAATTTTTTATATGACTAGTTTTGTTTATTTTTCATCATGAAAAATAAAGGATTCTGACCCAAGAGAACTTGGATATGAGCACACATGAGCATCTAATGAAAATTATGATGTTGTCTGGGTGAAACAATTGAATGATGTCGCTACGACACCAGTATATCGACAATGCGATAAAATGAAAAATCTAGAATTTTTAATCCTATTGTTTCATGGGAAAACTATGTATGGGATTTCTAATACTACCATAGATTATATTATTACATTCTTAAAGTACTTACTTATAGATGATGTAGATATAACCTCAAACCACTATATGGTATAGAAGTTAGTTGAGAAACTAGGATTTTCAAGAAACAAAATTCTTACTTGCTCGAAATAATTAAATTTGTTATGGGAGGAAAATCCTAAAAAAAAATTTGTATAAAATGTGGCACATCCCACTAGAAGAAAAAAGATGACGGAATAACATCCCTTGTTCCATAGAAAGTAATGTGTCACTCTCCATTGATCCCCAAACTTTATAATATTTTTAGGTCTTATGAAATATCAATAAAATTTAAATGGATTTATATAGAGAGAAATAAGACTAATAATGATTTGGTTTACCCTATAGATGGATTTTCATGGCAGATATTTGATGTTTGATATTCTGATTTTTCAGCTGACATGTGTAATGTGAGGCTGGGTCTTTCTTGTGATGGTTTTAATCCATTTGAGAAGATTATTACTTCACATATCACATGGATGGTTTTTATACAAATTTATAACCTTACCCTATAGATGTGGATGAAAAAACCTTTAAAATTCATGAGTGTAATAATATCTGGCCCTTATGATCCTGAAAATGATATATACATATACATAAAATCTTTAATAAAAGAGTTGAAACTTATTTGGGATGTGGGTGTGAAGATATATGATGCATGTTTGAAAGACATATTTCATATTCATACTGTGCTTATGTGGATGATCAATGATTTTCATGCTTATGAAATTATGTTTGGGTGGAGCACGATGGGAAAACTATCATGTCCTGTTTGTATGAATAATACATTATCCATAAGACTAAAACAATTTTGTAGTTTCAGTTTTATGGGAAATCAAAGATTCTTTCCAATGGACCATCTATATAGAAATAATCATCAAAGATTTAAAAATACCGAGGATACATATGATCCACATCATCATGTGTATGGAACTAATCTGATTCATGAATTTAAGGATTTATGTTTTTCATTAGGGAAGAGTCAAATGAAATCATGAAAGAGAAAGAATGTTTCCACTGAAACCTATTAAAATTGGAAGAATATGAGTATATTCTTTGATTTTCCTTATTGGTCAACCAATTTTTCAGGTAATTTCATAGACATAATGAATGTTGAAAAACAATTATGTGAAATGTTTCTTTTGATTCATCTAAATATAAAGGGAAAGACAAAAGATGATTTAAAATCTCGGTGTGACTCGGTCAATTGGGGCACCAGACCAGAATTGCATCATGTGTGTATTAGTGAAAATAAATGGGAAGTCCCATGTGGTTCTTATGTGATTACACCTACAAAAAAAAATTTGTGGAAGTACTAGAGATGATTAAAATTCCTGATGGTTATTCAAGAAGCATATCTAAATGGTCAATAGAAGAGAGTTGAAGCTAAAACCTTTGAAGACTCATGATTATCATGTCCATCTACATGAGTTGATTCAAATAGAAATATATCACATTTTGTCCAATAATGTAAGGTTGGATGTTATTTTGTTGTGCAATTTGTTTAAAGATCCTTGTTATAAGAAGTTGTACATGTACTTCTTGCAAAAAATGTTGGCAGATGCCCCATTAATTTAGTGTGAGTTAGAATAAATATTTCCTCTATAATATTTCACATGCATGTTACATTTGACTATCCATATTCCAACTAAAATAATTCTCAGAGTACCTATTTCTTTTCATTGGATGTATCCAACTGAAAGAAATATGTACGCTTTAAAGTCTTATGTCTCGAAACAGGAATCATCTTGAAGGTTCTTTCATGAATGGTTACATGGATCAAGAATGTATGGATTTTTGCTCTATGTATTTTTTCTGATCTTACTACAAAAATGAATCGACCAATGACAAATGAATAAGAACAATATCAAAAAATTGAACCTAGTTTTCCATCACTTCCTCAAATAAGAGGAATTCATTGATCATATGCATTGGTGACATTAAGCCTTGAAGTGTGAGATATGGAATATCGCATTGTTTTGTTCAACTGTGATTTGTTCGATTACTACATCAGGAAAGTAAATTGAATATGTATATCTTACATATCTATTAAACTATTGCTATAATTATCTATAAAGATCATAATGAAATGATAAATAGAAAGAATCATTCTTTATCTTTGAGAAGGAGAGAGACTTTTCATAGCAGAGTTTTCTACTTGGTTAAAAATGATGATAAAAATATTACTATTTAAAATAATTAAATCAAAATTTAATTAAGTTCAATATTAATGTATATTTTAGGTATTGAGTTTTCCTGCTGACTTTGTCTATGAGGAAATAAGATATATGGATTTTGGTCCTAATATCGTGGTTCGTGACTATAAATCAATTTTTATCAATGGGTATAGATTTATTATCACTGAACAAGCAAAGAACATGAGAACCCAACATGATGGTCTTATGGTTACCACCACAACAGACTGTTATTCCAGTGCATCAAATAGTAGACCGCGATTTGAAAATTTAGGTATGGAGTCATTGAAAAAAAAAAATAATGGATTATTACTCTCATGGATGAGTCATGATGATGAAAGGCCAGTGATTTGATTCAATGAAGAGGTAGGGAACATTTATTGATGATTTTGGATTTTGAGTAATTTATATGACTCACACTCTTTCTACCGATAAACCTTGCGTATTGGCATCAATGGAGAAAAAAGTTTTTTATTTCAAATACCATCTTTGACCTGAATTTGGTGTCATTATTAAAGTAATTCCAAGACATGTTTTTGATGAGGTGATGATTTAATTGACATCATCCCTACTGACATTGGAACTGATCCATTTATTATTTTGATGACTCCAACAGATCAATTTTCAGAGTTGACTATGAACCTATAGTTGTGGAGGGAAATATATAGAATCATCCATCCATGTTCTCAATTATTTTGGTTTATCTTGACTTGGGTTGTTTACATTGGTACTATTCAAATTTATTTAATACTGATTATGAATATGTTGTATTTTAATTGACCTTAATGTGAATTTTCAATGTTTATTGGTTGCAAATTTATTTTGAATTTCATTTCATAATTTGGAATTGAACTGTATTCAAACCAACGAAACCAACATTTCTAACTTGGTGAACATTTCAATACTTTATTATCCATGTATAAAATTAGTATAACTCAAATAACTCCCTTTAACATTTCACCAAATAATTAACATGATGGTTTTTCTTCTTATTCAAAACATGTATAGAAACCTGTATCATCTACCAGGGCTAAAGAAATTATATTTTTCCTTAATTTCAACAAGTGTTTTACCCATTATGAATCTAGAAGATATATTATTCTTGTTCATATGTTGATATCATCATTTCCAACTATCTTAAGGGTTAAATCATTCATAATATATACCTTTCTAAATTTTCTAGAGGGATAATTCAATAAGCTCTTTCTCTTGGTTGTTGAGTGAAATAAATCCTCAGAATAAATGTTAAATGATTTTAATAGACTGGTGAAACTTAGTAAATATCCATCCTACTAAAAAATTAAATTTCTTCATTACATCTTGTATTATTTATTGAATTCATTATATATCCATTCAAGCTCACCTAAAACAATGGATAATTAAATAATCCATGAATTCCCTTGTTCCCTCTTATTTATTTTCTTTTTTGGGTTACACATTAGTTATAATTTTAAAATTACTTCCCTATTTTTTCTAATGTATTAAATGCAACAAATTTAAGATAGGCGATGAAAAAAGATGATGGAAAATAGTCATCACATGGCTGAGATGGGAGTTCCACCACTGAAGCATGTAGCGAGTATTTTATTTCAAATATATATATTTAAATAATATATAATTTAATGTGATTAATTTTTTTTAAATGTTTTTTTAGGATCCACCTCTTTAGAGACAATCATTTGATGAGGAGCCTAGTAGTGGTCCCAGTACTTCGGCGGGTGGTATGAGGGGGGTACGAGAGCTAGGTGATTTGGTCGGCGTACCTGATTAGACCTTGCCCCTCCTACTGACATACCATCTACCCCACCTTCTGATCTCGGTGTGTCACTAGGGACATACGAAGTATTTAGGCCTCCCATGTTTTCAACATCCTTAACATATAAGTCTCATCTCCCATATTTACCATATTCGATGTGGATTCCCACTCCCCATCCATATCAAGCCTTCTTCCAGCCATTCGTTCCATATTATGTTACTTCTACTTCCTTCTCTCTAAGATTCTATATTCCATATTCTTCGACTCATGATCCACCATAGTATGTCCTTGTAGAGAATACACTAGGACCCACTCCACCTGTATAGGGTGTTCCTTTAGTTTCTGCGGATCCAACGGTTCCCATTTATTATACTACCGCAGGCATATTTATACAACCCTAACAAATTTTTATACCGTTATTTATTTTCATTATAACATGTACTAATAAAATATTTTTTTTCTTTCATAATAGATTCATATACTGATATGAGGTGAGGGAGGGGGCGTACATGCATGTGTGCTGTGTGGAACCACCATATGTAGTTGTTGGTATACAAAAATTAAGACAATAAAATGATTGAAAAAATAGGGTAGCAATGATGGAGTTTTTTGGCGAGGCTTGCCAAATACTCCAACATCATTCCCATGAGCCCACTCTCATGGAGATAGTTTCCAAATGAAGTCAAGGATAATGCTTGGGAATATATATGGGTAAAACAATCTGTTGTATTTAATTCAATATATTATTTTTCTATTTATATGAATTAATATTTTGGTGTCAACTTTGGTTTAATTTCCCTAATAGTGAGGGTGCACAACCAGCACATCTAAAGAAGTTAGGTGAGATTTGGAGATCCTATAAGCATGAGTTTTATATTGGTTGGCCTACTAGAGTTTGAATTGATTTAGATGCGGTACCTGTTTTGGATTATTGTATGATAGAATGGTATTAGAATCTGATTACTCATTGGACAACTATCCGATTTAAGGTATTAATCACATTTGGGGTATTTAAATGAAAATTTTCATGTTTTCCATTAATACCATATTTTGTATTATTGAATTTTATTTAGGAATCATCTGGAATAAATAAAAAAACATTAATTCTAAAAAATACCTCCACACATTGGGACGTAATATGATGTCAAATCTTGAGGGGAATCAGGTACGACAATTGTTTTCAATATTTCATTACGACTTTAAATTTTAATTGTTTCCTCCATAATTTATTAAATTTCGAAAGTTTTTATATAATTTTAGTTATAAATTTAATTATTTTAACCTATTTTTAATTATGGATTCATACATTAAATGTCATTATAGAGGAAAATATTGAATATTGAAGGATGTGGGCCTTGAGAAAAACTTTTTTTCTCAAGTAGAAGGAAAAAAATGGAAGGGTGGTTAAAGAAATGAATTAGAAGTAGATTGTAAGTTTTAAATTGTTGATTTAAAATTTTAATATCTATTTTTTAACTTAATAATCTATTTATATTTTTAACAAGCTGATTTAGAGTCCCTTGATGCCCAGGAACCTGAAATTTTTTCACTAAATGATAACATACATTAGGTGTTGGGAGATGAGCACCCTGGAAGAGTATGCTAACGACCTAAGAAGAGTATAGTCCAAAAAAGGTATTGGCCATCTTCAGGTATGATTTTTACTGACACTGAGTTCCAGAAGGTTAAGGCATAGGCAGAACAGGCTGAAAAAGGGCCACAGAGACGGCATAACTGTCTGCTAGGGAAAACACTGCATTTATGAACCTGATGGAAGTTTTACGTCCAATACTTCCACTAGAGGCCAGCATAGATTTTGATGAATATATGTCATCGATGAATTCAATATATGGTTCACCAGGTGTATGTTCTTATGGTGGTCGAGACAATGTCGTTCCGGATGATGATGATCGCGAGGAGGAGGTTGAGGTGGAGGAGGAGTCCAAGGAGGAGGTCAAGGTGGAGGAGGAGGCTGAGGAGGAGTATGAGGCAGAGTACGAGGGAGAGGATGAGGGCATGGAGGAGTGCATGGATGTTGATAGGTAAAGTGATGGGTAATGGGATAATTCTGATGACGACAGTGATGATAGTGATAGTGATGAGGGACAGATTGATCTGTTACATTTTTGACTAATATTACTGACATTTGATGTTTGATGATTTGTTGTGCCTATATATATGTGTGATTAAGTAGGTAAAATTATATTTATTTATTTATCTATAAATAATAAAACATGACTTGATGATTTGGTGTGACTGAATATATGAGTGACTAATTCACACCTCCCCTCTTTATGTGGTTTTTATTCTATATTAGTCCCCTTGGTTTATCTCGGATATGGGTTGATCCTAAATTATGTATGATAGGTTTGGAATCTCCCAGTATAATGATTTAACTACTTAGTTATAAATTTTATTAGTCAAAGTCTGTAAATAATATTGTCACTTTATCTATTTAATAAAGGGTGGAAGTTGGCCAAAGAGGTACATAATTAGTTTCAGTTAAAATTTTAATATCCTAAATTCATGTAATAATTTTGCGAACATTTCCAAATCTACATAAATAAATTTACTTGGAAGTGGAATCTTTAATGTTGGCAAGTGTATATTGCTAAATCTAAATAATTTAAGAAAATATACTACATATCCAAGAGAAAATCAATATAGATGCATCATGTAGGTGAATCATTTGCATATGTGGTTTGGATCAACCATGAATCTGAACATCCCATATAGGAGAACATTCTATGTAGTTCATCAGGTGACGTAGAAATTTTTTCACAAGTAAGTGTTGTGACATATCCAAATTCATCCACGTATTTTATTTCTATAGGATTTTAAGTTCAATGTAAGGGATGGTATCTCTATGTTTTTTGTGATATTTGAAGAACCAATTTGGTATTAAAATGTAGAAATATTTGAGGAATTATGGTGATCATGGATGTTTATATGTTTCAGGGAATATAGAATGGGGGACACATGTTTAAGAGGCATGAAATATGATTTGAATATAAATTTACTACAAATTAATGAGATCTAACATAAACACAAGACATATGTTTCATAATTCAACATGAGTTTACAAAATTAAGTAGAGGGTTCAATAAATCAGTACAGTTTAATGGAGATTCTTCTTGATCTGGTATGGTGAAGGGTTTAAACTATTATTTAAAATCTTATACATTTTATTATCAATATAGATCAATTATAATTAATTGTGTATGTGTTAAAAAAAACTTGTACAAGTTTTCTCAATGTAAATTTAGAGGAAACATCGATATCAATGGATTGGTAGATTATTCAATAGAGGCCAAAACTCCATATGAAATGTGATTCTTAGTACTAAACTAGACATAATCAAAAAAAATATAGAAATATATTGAAAAAATATAGAAGAAAAATGTTTCAATATTTTTTTTGGGGTTGTGGAATGAATGGACATAAGACATATTCTCATTTGTTCAATATGTCCTTACTAGGAAATAGGCATGAAATAAGAGGGAGACATATCTTGGTGTGAGGGTGTAGATTTTCAGAATTTATATATACTCTACCCAATAAAAATGAATAATATTTATGTCATAAAGAGGGATGATATACCATATAATATTTTAGTCTATATAGATGAAAAATATAACACAAATGAGGTAGTGTCATCAGCATTTCAATCCCTACACAACCACTATATTCATTTCTAGAAAATGCCTTCTTCCACAATATATGAATTTCTAGAAGATTCCTCCTTTTGATGAAGTTATTCATTATATATCAGGTATTTAATTATTAAAAATACCTAGTCAGTTTTTCTACTTGAATTACTCACTACGCTTTCCATCACTTCCCCAGGTTTTAGAAGTTTCAAAATTAAATTCCTACCCATTTCCATGATTTCATAGTCACCCCAATTGTGGATTCTCCACTGTAAACCCAAGTGGTTACACTAAGTACCTCTAAATAATATATGAATAGAGAAACACTGTGGTCCTACTATAGAGTCCCACTATTGAATGCATCTTCCCACTAACTAATAAAAAGGTAAGATTAAAATAAAATAAGATCTCCCAAATCTACAAGTTTCTTCTGCACCACATGATGTAGATATCCTTGGATGAACAAATTGGATATACCAGTCTACTCATGAACATAATCTTAAAGATCTTTACTAGCTGATAGGAATATTAGATATACTCATCCCAAATATTCCCATCATGTCTTCAACTATCTGGGTCTCTCAACCCCTTTAAGACTCATGAATATAGATATCCTCTTTCTTGAATGAATCATGACTTCAATCTCTTCTTTCACGACTCAATACTACACTTTATCAGGATCTCAACATCTTAATTTCTCCCAGTCACACCTCTTCATTTTTATATATTTATATTCACAATGTTATAATGAATAATAGTATCTATAATGGAATTATCTAAATTCCATGAATTGTAGTAGAAAAAAATCACTATAGTGCCTAATGTAATAAAATCCACCAATTTAAAAATCCAATTTAAACATTATATACATATAAATTTTCAGAAATTAAAAATTAAAATCGGCGAAATAACTTAATATGAAAATCATGAAATTACCATATTCTAAACCATCCAAGTATTATTTATACAATAAATATGAAATCCACATTGAATCAAAGTGATTACAATATTCTATGAAGAAATCATGTCACTAATATTTATTCAAGAAAATATCAAGTAAACAATGAATAATAGAATGAATAGGGGAATGGGGATGGAAGGGATTACTATAGATTTTAGAAATCAAAATCCTCCCATAAAAAGAAAGATCCAAGAGGGAAGAGGGTACTGTAAAAGAAATAAGTGAGGTAATTATCATAATAAAAATTGGCTCTCTTTGTTCCACTCCAACATGAAAATGGGGAAGTCTGAACCTAAAATGACTATTCTTACCCACTTTTAGTTGGGTAAAACTAAAGTGTAAATATGGATTCATTAGAAAAGTTTTCCAAAAATTACTCTCTGAAAACCATGAGGTGGGATGAGTTTCAAGGATCTTCAAGATTTAAATTTTTCCTTGTTCACAAAACTGGCTTGGAGAATTATTTCCAATCCTAAGGATTTTGGGTACATGTTCTGAAGGGAATTTATTTCCTTTCACTTCATTTTTGTAGGAGTCTAGAGGATTGAGAGATTCCTAGGGATGTTCTAGTATTTTTAAAGGAAATGGTTTTCTCCATAATGTTTCTCTTTGGAAATTAAGAAATGGTCATTCCATTAATTCACTGAATGATAGACGGATTCCATTCTTAGAGATTTTTTTACCAAATCATAAACATATAGGTCCTCACCGTGATTTAAATTTATAGATTTTATTAATCAATAATCTGGTAGGTGGAATATTCATATTCTCCACAGGTATTTTGATGCTGAGACAACCATGTATATTTAAAAGATCCCTCTTCCAAGGAATTCAGTTAAAGATAGACTGATTTTTCTTTTCAAGAAGAATGAGAATTTTTGTTTTCAATATGGATTTGATATTATTAGGATGAATTTCTTTCAATCCGTTTCACAAGCCTCATGTACACACTACATTGGGAAGGATCGTTAGAAGCAAGTGTATCATTTCCCCTGTCCTCCTAAAGTTAAGTATTCCTTATGGAAAGCTATCGACAATCCTTTTCATTATCAAGGTAACTTGTATAGAATAATGTTTCTTTCCCATCCTTGTTGTTTTTTCTATTCATTAGAAGAATAAGTGGATCACTTTTTGCTATATTGTCCTTTGACTAAAGCAGTTTGGTTTTCTACTTTGGTGATATAGATTTTTTAGAGAATAATTTTTATTTGGATGTTTGGCTGGAATCTTATTATGATAGTTTGAAGTATTTAAGGTTACTGTCTTATACATTCAAGTTTATTTGAATAGTCCTACAATCCATTTTTAAATATAGGTGTTAGGTTTTCTATAATAAGGTAAATCTTGATGTTTTTAGAGCTATTAATGTAGTTGAGCTGGATCTTATCAACCGGATGTCGAATATGCAATTGTCCCCTAAAATGACCTACCATATGACACATATTTTTCTAATAAAAGTGTTGTATTTCAGTAATCCCAAGATATTAGTCAATGAAGGTCAGTCATTAGAAACCACCAGTCCTTCTATATTAAACTAAATTATGATTCTGCTTTATGTCCCTTGTCAAGGGATTCATCTTGGAGAGTCATTGCAAGAGACTCTAACCATCTTGAGTGTGGAGGTGGATCAAGATTGTTCCTTACTGATTTAATGGAGGTTACAGAAGCTTAGGGTGTTCTTGATTAATTTTCTCTTTCCAAGAAGAAAGGTTGGTAGAATATCATCATGGAGTTAGATGTTGAGGATGTACACTCTTCTTTGGTTAAGTGGATCAAAATTACTTGGAGGTTGTAATTTATTTTCTAAGATATTAATTGTTTCCTACACTATTTTAAATGTGGTCACTTTTCCTTCATTAAATGGAACTTTAATGATATTGAAGATTGGATTGCATCCCCACATAGACAAAAGTGGATCCCCCAAGGTTGAGTTCCCTTTCCTCTGGCTAAGGACAACCCTTCATTGGTTAGTTTGGATGGAAAATTCAGACTCTAGGTTTTGACATTATTATTTCATACATGTAGAGTATTCCTAGATGTTAATATCATAACTGGATCATTCAATTTCATTGATGCATACCAGCTAGTTAAAAATCCTGCCCATAATGTTTTGTTCTTTGACCTAAGATCTTTTTTCTATGTCCTCTTATAACCAGGTTCATTCCATAGACTTAGATGGTGTATATTACCCTTGTAACCTAGTTCATTTAACATCTAGTTATGATAATTAAAATACATACTTTCATCATGAACTATTAGAGCCTCTACCCCATATCACATTACCCCTTACTGCAGCTTGAGATACCACATAATACAAAAAAGAAAATCTCATCTGAATTCACCCATACCTATAAACAAAAATGCCATATTGTAAACCTAAAACATGATTTACTTATGTAGGGGTTATTACCTTTTTAATTTAGAATTCAATTCTATATGTATTTGATTTAGAATTCTGTATTGCATAGTGTAATTTCCTTCGGAATTCTGAATTGAATTCTCTATGTATTTAATTAACTTATGAATTGTGGGTTAATTCTATATGTGTACACTTTCTATATGTATTTAATTACCTTGTGAATTATGTGTTAGTTATGTACTTGTATATCAGGTAATTAAATACATACTTGCAGGTATTGAATTCAGAAATCTGTATTCCATGTAATTAATGCAGGTAATTGCATAGGGGGAGGCTGCCCTACTACTTGAAATTCATAAAGCCTATTACAACGGTTTACAACTGTTGGAATATGTGTGAAAACCATAACTTTTACCAACAGTTTCACACAAACCGTTGGTATAGATCCTAAAATTATCTTTTACTAACAGTTTCAAAAAAACTGCTGATAAAAGTATATTCCAAAGGTTTTTAAACTGTTCGAATAGACATGAAATTTCATATTTTCCAATAGTTTGAAACTATTGGTAAACATTTATACCAAAGGTTTCTTGTAATTGTTGCTATATAATGATTTCAGCGGCCATATGCTAATGGTTTTCAAAGAACCATTGGGATATGTCTATCCCGATGGCTCCATAGCCAACGGTTTGCACAACCATTTGTATAGTTTATACCAATAGTTGTCCAACCTTTACCAAAAATTTAAAACTGTTCATAAAGATTAGGTTTTCAGTTGTGATACGATCTCAAGATGGGTGCATGGTTATGTCGAGTGTGTGCATACACCAAGATATGATCCATGAAGATAATAACAAAAGAATCCAAGTAAAGATGGAACACTCAATTCATTAGTGCCATGAAACTGAAGGCACGTTCATGAGACTGAATAGCATAAACAAATACTTGTATATAACGTACCCACTCTGAAATGATATAAGAGTAAAATCCAGTGGTCTAACGTGCAAATGATGATAACTGAATCTATAGTAAATCTTTAATAACACCCAGGATCCTCAAAGCTGATCAAAGATATCATCAATACTCAGAAAGGGAATGTCAATTATTGACCATTGACTGGTTCATCATCTGATAATCCACACAATGTTTGAGGGTACCATCCACCTTCTTTGTAATAAAATATAGGAAAACCCAAAGGTTAAGTATGGGGTTAGTTTAAACCCTTTTCATGTAACTCCACTAAATTCTTCTTGAGCTCCAATAATTTTTGGTGTCACCAT
This sequence comes from Viscum album, assembly GCA_963277665.1. NCBI lineage: Eukaryota > Viridiplantae > Streptophyta > Magnoliopsida > Santalales > Viscaceae > Viscum > Viscum album. The sequence goes on along the minus strand of OY728166.1, from coordinate 986,007,553 downwards.
CCTATTAGGAGGAATTGACACCTGTGCCCCTCCTAGAACAAGATCAATAGATAAATTCACCATTCTTTCTAAAGGTGAAATTGAAAATTCATCTAAAATGACATCTCTAAAATGATCCACCATTAGAGGAAAGTTCATCTGTGAAGTTCCTTGGTCATCTAGATATAAAATAGAAATTTGGGTTGTGATTCCTCCCAACCCACGATGCTCGGGTCTTTCTCTGCTCTTCTAGACGTTCCATTCAACCTTGTATAGAAACGATCCACCCTCTGGTGACATGAAAATCACCCTGTGGTGATAGCAGTCAACAAAGGCTTGAAAGGAGACCAACTAGTCCATTCCGAGAATGAAATTGAATTATTTCATCTTTAAGACTTAGAGGTCCCATATAAAGTGATACCCATTGACCTTAAGAGGTAATTACTTGAACTAATGTACAATATCCATTCTAATCCCCAACGGATTGTCTTACATCATATCCTCATTAGAAGTAAAGATAAAGATCCTAAGGATCCCCATAAGGGAAATTGATATAAAACTTTGGAATGCCCCTATATCAAGAAGTGCAAAAGCCAAAACAGAGCCAACTAGAATCATACCTCTAACTGTAGAGGGTCTGAGATCTTGCTCTTGTTGGGTCTGATCAATCGCAATATTCTGACCTTTACTACGGCCCTAAGACCCTTTCTGGCTACCCTGAGCTGATCCACCTTGTTGTCACTGAAAACTAATTGTCTGGCTACCACGACCATGGCCACCTCCTTGGCCTAAATGGCATGAAAAACTCTAGTTACATGACTGATGAGGAACTGGTGGCCCCAATACTATACGTGGAATCATAATATATCCCATCTCACTAGATAATGGTGATAACATCCTATAAAAATGCTGAAGATGACCCATCTGGACAAAAGATCGGCACTCAACTAGGTCTCTCGGGCACTGTGGTCTTCTAGTCCCACTCTTTCTACACTATTATCATCTCACCTAGCTACCTGGTGATACATCACTATTACTGGAAACACCACAAAAAGTCTTGTTGTAGCGCTTCCTACTATTATTTGAAGTACTACCAGCCCTAGTTATTGAACTAATTGGTATCATAGCTCCAAACTCCCTCATATTGCGCTTGGTAATAAGCACCTGGATTACTATATTAGTTTCTGAATTCAACCTAAAAACATTCATATACGATCAGATGTCTTACCTAAGACCATACTCAAATCACATAGGCAATGGTAACTTATCACCCCCCTCAAATAGGTGTGAAGTGATGAAGATATGTAAAGAGTGAAGAGTAATCCATCAATGAAAGAGCGCCATGCTCCAAATAAATGAACTCTTAGGCTCAGTCATCCCTCAATGTCTCGGGGTATAATTAATCATAGAAGGTAATCTACAACACCTTCTAAGACATATCCTGATGATTTCCCACTAGTGAAACAACATCCCAACATCTCTTATAGGATTCATGTATCATGTAAGTCTCAAGCTTCACCCTCCTCTCAGGAGGCATCTCTAGATGCTCAAAGATAGAACACATAGCCCCTAATAATGACTCTATAGCATGTGGTCCTCCATCCCATGAAAATATGGGAGGATGATTCTTATAGAACACTTGTATCAACTCTTCCATAGTTGGGGTAGGAGGTGGTGCTCCCTAAAAGGTCAGTATCATCCTCATAAATCCTTCATAGAGGTATACATCAACACCTATGTTCGGTATAACAGTTAGTTCCAAGAGGGGCATGATGGATGGATCTAAAGGTAGTCCTTGATCTTCCATTTCCGGTATCTGATCATCGCCTTATACCTAGTGTAAAACTGAAGGACATCTTGGTGGCATGACTCTACAAGATCAAGCGCACACCTTAGCAAAATATTCAAAAAAATTGCAACTCAGAAGAGTACGAATTGTATAGGTGAAGGTAAGCATTCAAGTTTTACAACATAGGGTTACTCAGTATGTTGGACTATTATGCGGTGTATTTCTTTAAGACTTAACATGGATATGTACCTTTTTTTAACATGGTTGTGTAACACCCCATACACACAGTATGTTCTTCCTGAGACCTGGTGTGTACATGAATATTTCCTCCTACCCAGGTACATCAACATAGCTAGAACTATATGAGTTCTGCTGGTGTAACACTACACAGTGTTCACACTCTATACAAGGCGTGTACAAAAATAATCCCATTCACCCATATCATTAGTCACACTTCCGGATACATGGTTGATTAAAGCACAGGGTGTACTACCATTACATGACATGTTCTACCAAAAGTTTATCAACCCCATGTCTCTGCTCACACAGTAAGTCACACGGTCAACAACTACATAGTGTATACCTATAATACACGACGTGTACATAATAAAATTCATGTATTCCAGAATAGAATAACACATGGCATGTGTTCATAACATCACATGTAGTATTTTTTGGTTTTTTGGAGAGTAATCCATTGAAACTTCTCCCAAACCCCCAAAATCTTAAAAATTTTCCAAGGCATGCCATGTTTCGATCCATGAGATCCCATAATCCCCACAAATAAAAGTTAGGTATCCTTATTCATATCATATCATAATATAATTCAATTAAATTTAAAACATGATCCACCTAATTCTGATCCAAGTGGGCCCATAACCTATGGGTTAGAGGATCAAAACCTCCCTCTGATACAACTTTGTAACATCCTGGTTTTGGGGGCCACCCAAGGGTGCCCCTTACCCGGTTGGTAACATGAAATCATGTGCATGTACCCAAAGGCTAGCGACTTCCAACTAGCATTAGGGAAAAAAGATGATAATGTGGAAACTATGCCCTCATTGGTAGAGTATACACATCAAAATTTATAATAAAACAATAACAACAGTAGTAATACCATAATGTATAAGTAAACAATGGAAGACTGATAGTAATAAAACAACTGGAGGTTATATATATAAATGATTATTTTCATATGTGTCTAGGAAATTATCCAAAACATGTCAAAAAGCTGTAAATACAATACAATCCAAAATAATAAAATATCAAGTAAACTCCAACAGCATCGCAAGCCTCAGCTTGGTCTCATGCTCTCCAGCTCCCACAAAAATCAAGTACCTCATAAAGAAGGGAACTTTCCCTTATCTATAACTACAATCATATAATATTCTTTGGTCCAAAAGCATGACCCAAATAGGGTGTGAGACAAATCCTAGTAGGCAACCACCAAAAGATCTATTCTTATCTGTCTATGAACATATATAGCAGCTAATGGGAAAAATGAAGCAATAAACTTAGAAGTATTCAAAAGTAATAAATCCTATATTTTTCAATTACATTCATTTAACATTTATTATTCACCCATTAAACCTAGTAACCCTAAGATCTATCCTAAGAATAGTATCCCCCATGTTAAGTAACAAAATAGATGTCTCAAGAGACTATTTAAACAATCATGTAAGACTGGATCCAATCTTGTATTATGGAATGGAAGACTCATCAAAATATTTCAATTATTCAAAAAATGACCCTATAGGAATGTTCCCATAGTATAACTCTTCTTGTCCATTCATATAATGAATTCATTAAATAACAACCCTCTAGGAAATATCTCATGGTATAACCCCTTTACTACAACATAACATCAATTCATTAAATAATGACCCTCTAAGAAATCTATCATAGTCAAATCCCCTTGGTTCAATCATCTACACCAAGGCTATCACGAGCATATGTAAATAATTTGGAATTCCCCTCTGTATTCCCGGTACAAGTCTCTCATGGTCCTTTGGAAAAATAATCTAGAAGTTCCCTCAATTTTCCTGGTCTAAGGATCTAATAGTCCATTGAAAAAATAGTGCACATATCATATCAAAACATCCCATTTAATCTATAACTACTACATGTGTAAACATTCACAAATCATATCACATGAATTTCATGTAATCAAACTTCAACCTAATCAAACGAGACATGGAAAACAAGGTATTCCTCAAGGGAAACCTAGACCAAGCATCCATAAATAATCAAACAAGGGGAATGCACCCATGGGGTGCCCTTAGACAAGGTATCTAACCTTACACATAAAAAACAACGAATCATTAATCAATAAAACCATAAGAGGTAATAATATGATTAAATTCCAAATCAAACATTATCCAAAACGTGGGCACGTGGAACTTTTAGCATATATATTCCAAAGAAAAAAAATGAAAGTCCCTACTCACCTACCTTAATGTTGTACGATTGATATACTTGAACACCAGATTTTGAATCGGCCTAGATCAGAACAGATCTACAAAAAGGTGAAAAAATACCAACCTTGAATCACCCACAAGAGAGGATGTATTAGGAAAAAGGGATCAAGAGGGTTTCAGAACTCACTGGAGAGATTCCAACGCATCTGATGGTGTCTCGATCAGATCTCAAATAGAGAATCGGGGGTTTGGACTTCATCGTTCATTATAGAGCGCTCCTGTACAAATCACAGAGAAAAGAATACGGTTCCAAATATGATAGGTGACCCCTCCGGTATATCAAATAAAAAGAAAACTACATGGCATGTTCAATAACACTACACTCCCTGTTGTATCCCCAGCCAGTACCCAACATTTGCGAGTCATCTAGGTCACCACACAACCATGTATTCTGCTATTATATAGTAAAAATGTGGCTGTACATGGAATGATAGATACAAGGAATGTACAAAGAAGTGCACAACGTGTACTAAGAAAATACTCTCTTCTTCCTTTTTCCTCAAAAAAACCTGAGAACAAGATCCATACTTGAAAGGAAGATTCGGGTTATTACAGATGTGTCAGGTCCCACCCAACCCAGACCCTGTTCAGATATAAGACAACTAGGGTAGATCTCAATAGTGGTCAACCACAATGGTCCACCGTGACATTCAACCACAGGGGCGTGATAACTACTGTTGTCTTGGGAGCACCGAACACGATGCTAAACTAAAATGGTCCACTACGGGTAAAGATACTGTATAGCAGGAAAGTAGGTGTTTGAACATGGTGGTTGACCACATATGTAGGTCAGTGCGGTATGTGGACCAACCGCGGTGGTCTGTCCATGTGTGAAGTGGCCCCTGCAACTTTAAATGGTCATAACTCTTAAACAGAGTGTTCAATCAAAGATCCATCTAGGGAATTGAGACCCTAATATCAAGATAGTCCTTTTTAGTCTAGTGGTGAGTTTTTAGTTAAAATATTATTGGTTGAGTAAGTTCCCTTGGTTCTTTCCTTGAGTTTGTAGTGCGACATTATATCCACATCACTAGATTATAATCCCCTTTAGAGTTCAAGTCTCTAATAGAGTATGGTATCACTTTTGTGAGATTATAGTGTGATAATTAATCACTATAGTAGAGTTTTTGGAATAGGTGTAACCTCCTAGATTAGGTCATTGATCTTTCATCTATAAGGATTCATTGGTAGGGTCCTTGGTATCCCCCAACGGTTTTGGTCTTGATCCCCTACGTAGCTGTTTGATCCACATTGGGTCTATGCAGTGATTATGGGTGTGATCCACTCTATGTATATCATAGTATTCCTTGACCAATTATTTCTATTTAGGTGTGTCCCAAATGAGCTTTCACACTTCATTGATTGTCTATTGTAATATGATGTCTTGAGGAGTGAGTTCTTGAGTAATATGCATGCTTGGAGCATAATCATGAGGCTAGTAGTTGGTTATGACTAGTTGATTGTGTGGTGTCCCTGCAGATTATATATGGATATTCTTGTTATATGTGTTGTAGACATATACATGTGTAGAGATAACTTTACTTTACCTTGTTGTATTTCTTTTTGGTTTTGGGGTGTCCTACCGAGTATCGTTATACTCACCCCTACAAGGGATTTTCCTAGATGTGTCATGTCTTGGTTAGAAGATCGACCTTTTGATGGAGTAATAGGTGGTCCAGTAATAGATAGTGATTAGTGGAACTAAATAGACTTTGGTGTGTTCCTGTGACTTTTAGATAGTAGTCCTTGTACCCTATACTTGTAGGTTGTACATGTGTTTATAGACTCTTTATGATGGTCTTGTTTTTCCCTATTTACTTTCTAGTACTTTCACTGCCAAACTCTATTATGGGATCATAGATGTATGCATCCATCCTATCATCTATATAACATTTCATTGTTTTATGTCTTGGAGATGAGTGCATGTGTACAGGTAATTTTGGCTAATTCCTCTCATTGGTGGGATATGCCGACTCGGGGCTATTCACCAGCCCTTGGTCTATTAGAGGTGGGTTTGGGGTAGTCAAGGAACGAGCCCCTCTTGGACATTTCGTGATAGAGTGGTATCAGAGCGGGTCGGTTATAATTTAAGACTGGGAGTCTGTAAGGTTGGTTTGGGGAAACAATGTTAAATGATTTCAGTTTGGATTTCAAGATAATGACTCCAATGTTGGTGCGGCAGTCGATGTATCTATTCTCCAAGACTCTGATCACTTGGTTTACAAATTATCACATGATAAAATTAGTTTCATGGGAAACAATTGTACATGAATCATATAAGAGTGGTTGTGTTTTCTAAGCCATTCTCTTTTAGCTCCCCATATATAATCATTTGACCATGGTACATATTGTTTTATTTCATGATGTATCCACATAGATATCTACCTAGGATTCCACTAAGTGATCCCAAGGATGATCCATAGGGGGTGAGGAATTGGTATAGGGACTTTTACCAGAGATAGAACATCCAGGTGATGCACGAGTCATACCACTACTTATAGAGTAGCACATGGTACTCACAGTACCAGTGGATGAGGTGCATAGGTTGAGCATGATTCATGAGTTTCTTCAATAGAGACCCTCAGGGTCCTAGGTGATCCTGTCACACAGGAGGTTGAGCACTTTCTTGAAGAGGTGACCTGAGTACTCCTCATAGTCCGGACACCACCAGACTATATGGTGGTCCTGAAAGTGAGCCTTCTACATAGCTCAAGAAGTTGATGGTGGGTTTTGGGTGCCCAATCTTATGATGTAGTGACTCTATCATGGATAGAGTTTGAGAACCTTTTAAGATTGGTTTTTTAAATTTATAATCTAAGGGATATGTCTATCCAATAACTTTTACAGCTCTAGTATGATGACATGTCAGTGTTTGTGTATTCATTGAGTCATACCAGCCTCTCCAGGTACTTGATGGATATGATACACTATTAATAATTCAAGGTTAGGACCTTTGAGTGAGGTCTATATAAGGATATCCAAGCATGTGTTATCCCTTTGATAATTCCTAAATATATTGGGGTTATTGAGAAAGATTTGGTCGCTGAAAGTTTCTTCCCTAAGAGGATACAACTAGTGATTATCAATAGTGAGAAGTAGGAGAAGACAAATCTGTAGGGAGGAGGACATAGAAGAGGAGTTGGGAGAGTAGCAGGAGGTAGTTTACATTTCAACATGTTACCACCACTACCCCCAGGTGGTCCATTCCATGCTCATGGAGCTGGAGGATAGAAGAGGGAACAACTATATGTCATTGATGCATATGAACCCATGGTTCCAGGAATGATTCAAGGCATGATCTGTTCATTTTCTACATTAGATTCAGTATTGATATAAAAAGGTTTTGGTCATTATATTCTCACCCCAAATATTTTTGAATACTCAGATATTCCTGTTGAGCCATTTACTTGAACCTCACTCTTAGAGACTCATACTGGAGGAGACCCAATTATCACTCATGGGTGCTGATAGTGTGACTTGACTCCTAGAGGTGAGAGTTACTATTGAGATTTATTGGTAGAAACTTTGAGTCCTTATGACGTCATTCTTAGTATAGATTATTTATCCACAGTTGATGCTTAGATTGACTATTTTATGTGAAGAGTGTGGTGTGTACATAGTGGTGGAATGAGGATTTACTTATTGGTGAAATGGAAACCCAGATAGAACAACATGAAATCACACATAGGAGGGTGCATCCAGACACTCATTAGTTGGATAGAATCACCCTTGGTGTAGTGAATGATATGAGTCCTCATATTCCTACAGTGGTGGTGGAGTATGAGGAAATATTTCTTGAAGATGTTATAGGTTTTCTTCCTCACCAAGAGATAGGCATCAGCATTAGTTTACTCCTCGATATGGCACTGATATCTGCACCAGCATATCAGATGGGATCCATCAATAATTACACGTTAAGGGTACATTTTAAGGATACACAGATGAAGGTCTTCATATGACCCATAGTTTCACCCTAGGCAGCCCCAATTTCATTTTCCAAAAAGGCATACGAGATCTTGAAGTTGAATATTGTTTCCGATGCTTTTGCTGGGGCGCGTGCGTCTGTATTCTTGGGAGCGACAGGTGTGGCTTTTTTTTACCCCGCATTCCCACTTTTCAAAGGCGGGTGACATTCTCTCCTTATTCAGGGACGTCTACTCCTTGACTGAAACCGGGATGATGGGATGTCGGTTCTTCCTTCCATGGATTACTCCTCAGAATTCATCACCTAGTCCGAGTCTACCTCATAGATTTAATGCATTGTTCGTGAAACTCTTCCCAGTGCCATGTTTCCATGAACTCCGGTTAATTACACTGCTTCTGTAAGGACATTCCAAGGGGTCTGGTCAGGGCAGCAACCTTCAGTTGGGGGAGTAGTCATGTTGAGACATCACTGGCATGTCTGGATGCTGGGGAATTGGTTTGTCTGTCATTGGTCCCTTATTAAAGGGCTTCTCGAGGGCGCGGAAGCCCGAGGCATCCCACATCGAGCGTGGGGAATCATATGCCATTAGCATGTATCTAAGGTTTTCCTCATCTTCCTATGTTTAACACGGGGTATGTCATAAGTTTAATGTCCAACGGAGACGGATCGGGCTGATCATAACACTAGCTGGAGTAGATCAGATTGAGGAACCCTTTGAGGGATCACCGATATTGGGGCCAGCACGTGGGTGGCTTCCCAAATGCTGTGGAGGGGGGAATGAGGTGACATGATCTCATCAGGATGTGGCGGCCCGGGTAAGAATCAGGATGGGTGATGGAAAATTGAATGGAGTGGGGGAGGAATGAGATGGAACGATCATGGAGATAGCGGTAGAGGTGGGATTAATCCTCAAAGAGATCTCCTACGTATCCCCATGGCAGGGAATCAAAGTCTGCATAGTTCGGTTGGTGAGGACCGACGTGAAGGGGGATCAGAGAGACCAATTGGTGGTGGGCTTAAACCTCAGGGAGGCTTCCTACATACCATGCCTTGACATGGATCAAAGTCCACGTAGTTCGAGATGGGGATCTGGTGAACTGACATGAAGAAGGACCTTGGTCCAGATGAATGGTGGGGCTTGAACCTCAGGGAGGCTTCCTATGTACCATGCCTTGACATGGATCAAAGTATACGTAGTTCAGGATTGGGCGCCAGTAAACTGACGTGAAGAAGGACCTTGGTCCAATGGATGTTGGGCTTGAACCTCGTGAGGTTTCCTTCATACCATTTTTTGACATGGATCAAAGTCCTCGTAGTTCGGGTTGAAAAGGGGTTGTTGAACTGACATTAAGGGGTGTCAGAACAACTGGATGGCGGGGTCACAGCGGCTCACCGCCGGATTGGGATTCAGTTTAACGTCATGTAGGACGAGGGCGTGTCAGAGAACCGACGTGAATACAGACCTCGGTCCAAGTGGATTGTGGGATTGAACCTTAGGGAGGCTTCCTACGTACCATTCCTTAACATTGATCAAATACCCCTTAGTTTAGAAAGGATGTCGGTGAACTGATGTGAAGGGGGACCTCAGTCCATTGGGTGTTGGGCTTGAACCTCGTGGAGGCTTCCTACGTACCATGCCTTGACATGGATCAAAGACCCCATAGTTCAAAAGGGATGTGGGTGTCGGCGAACCGACGTGAAGAAGGACCTTGGTCTGATGGGTGACGGGCATGAACCTCAAGGAGGCTTCCTACAAACCATGCCTTGACATGGATCAAAGTCCTCATAGTTCGGGTGTGTAGTTTAACGTCATGTGAGAAAGGGAATTTTAGTGCTTACACTCTGAGGCGGCCGAGGGTGTGTCATAGTCGGTGCTCACTCTAAGCCCACGAGAGTCATGCTCGGTGTGAGAAACAAGAGGTTGCAGGGACCTGCAGATCACGTCGTGAATGGTGCGTCCATGGGAAGCGAGGAGGGGCTTATGTGTTAGGCAGCCCATTGTGTTGGGACTTACTCCTGGATAGAGGCCCGAGGGTGACAAAGTGCAGCGGGAGAGGGATTTGGGACCGAAGAAAGGAGGTTCCTTGTCCCCTATCATGCCCTCTGCTGACCCTGGCGATGGGGAAGTATGGAGGTGCATGGGTTCTACCTTCTGTAAGAAGGACTAGGGGCTTACACTAAGATGGCTGCCCTTCCGCCACGGACAAACGCCTCTCCCGGAAGGAGGATATCACCCCCTGTGATCCAGAAGGAGGATATCATCCCCTGTGGAGGCCAAGGGGCGTGGAGAATGTCCATAGTGGGGGGACCCTGCATGAGAGGCACAGGGCGATGTCACAGTTTAACGTCATGTGTTGGGGATGAGGGTGCTTGGAAGTTTAACGTCCTCTAGCTCGGACGAGGTGGGTTTACTCCGCACCCCTAGGACTTACATGACTGGTACCCTCTGCTCTTTATGGGAGGGAAGGTACCGACAATGCCGTGTAAAAGGGGGGTCGCAGAGCAAACCATCGAGGGGTCCACGTTAGAGTAGTTATGCGAAGAATAAATAGCCATTAGCGTGCCTATGCGAAGAAGAATTAGGCGAAGCAACTCCACAGGCGGTATCGTCCAGGGGACTTTGAAGTCACATCGTGCAAAACTGTAGGGTCGCAAAAGAAAAGGAATTTCCAAGCAGAGGGGTCCATAGGCAGAGGCCTTGTGGAGCTCGATTTCTCTGTGTGGTGAAGGGCACTTGTGAAGGGGTTTGCTTCACGAAGTGGGGTGCCTTAGCCTTAGCATGGGGCAGAGGTGCAAGTGGGAGGTGCTTCATGAAGTGGAAGGGTGTTTGTGGAGAACTGCCTCACAGAGCATAGGTGCCTCGTGATGTAAAGTGCCGCGAAGTAGTGTGCTTCGCGAAATACAGTGACCCTGCCTTGGCATGTGGATCACGTGTACAGGAGGGACGTTTCATGAAGCATAAATTCTCCGCGACAACCCGGGTCACCTTGGGGATCCCCTTCCTTCACGAATTCCCTTAGGCTTCATGAAGGGAATCCCTCTCGGAAGAGTGGATCAAAATGAGAAAATGCAGAGGCTCCTCGCGAAGCAAAAATACATCGTGTAGCTCATGGTTCACAGAGTAAAGGGTGATTCACGATTCAGGAGTTGAGAAGCTGAAAGGTCAGATTGTCCATCGGGGAGGGTCAGGGAGATCTTGGTATTTATAGGCAAGAGTCACTACAAAGCAGAGCTTAGGCGACGTGAAGGGGGATTCGGTCGCTTCACGGCGGGTCGCAAATATCAACCAAGTTCGCGGAGGGGTACCGCCTCTCTTTCTTCACGGTGGGTTCACAAACGTCAGGGGAGTTCTCGGGGCGTCCCGCCTCTCTTGCTTCGCGGTGGCTGCATTTCTTAGGGGGACTCCATGTCATGGCTTTGTGAGGCAGGCTGCGGGGATTTCTTTTCTTCATTCTTTTCGTCCAATATTTTGGCGCCAACAAATGCCCCCCTCAAACTTGGAGCCACGTAGGGATCAATGGTTTAAGTCTGAGGGAAATTTCCAAAATCATTGGCCATTCACAGTGCTGAGTCGCGAAGAGTGCGCGCGAGGTGGACAGGGGCCATGCGGGCCAGACGCGCCGCGAAGCTCCGCGCGGGCTGGACGTGCCACAAAACTCCGAGGGCTGCTTCCTATAAATAGGGGGATGAAATCTCTTTTTTCTTTTCCATTCTCCATGACTTTGTCCTTTTTCTCTCTCGATTCGCGAAGCTCCACATCTGCTCTCCGCGAATCGGGCTTCACGGCAAACCATGAGTCTTTGACTCCGCGACTGTGCCAAGCGAATGTGTGCTTGTAGTCCGAGGCCAGGCTCCATGATTTTGCTTTACGAATGAGCTCTAAAAATAGGCTTCACGACCCGAGCTATAAAATTTCCAAAGTCTTTAAAAAAAATGTCCCATCAAGAAGCTGCCCAGGGGGTGCTTGAAGACGCCGCCTGGAGGGATGAGATGGCCAACTGTCTCGTCCTAGGGGAGCTAGTCTGAAGCCACTCAGACCATAATTCTTTGATGGAACTATTATCAGAGAGCCAAAAGAACTATCTACTGTGCAAGAATCTGCCCTTGTATGGCTTCGGGCTAAGGGATGACGTCTTCATTCCTGAGGCGAGTAGGGACGAACCAGCTTGCGGGTTTAGAAACATTCCATACTAGTGTCAATGGTTCAGGGAAGCTGATGGTCATGCAAAAGAGGACTTCATAGCTATCACTGTCGACTGTCTATACAACCATATGAACAACATTGAGGGGAAGCCATTGCAACCAGAGACATCCTCTCCCATGTACCGCACAATACTGAAGGCGGCCTTGAGGGATTCTAAGAAAGGGTGGTCCAATGAGTGGGACCTACACCAGGGTGGCAACTTCACCAATGATTGGGCATGGGCCTACTGGGTAGGCACCTCATGCGAGGAATTTGGAGCTGAGCATAGGAGATTGGGCTTGTATGAGGCATCATGGGCCTCCCAATTCCACATTTATCAACAAAAACAGCTGATGTCGGAGCTGTTGAGAAGATGGTCATCTAGGACCAACACTTTTCACCTGCTCCATGGGGAGGTTGGCATTAGTCTGTGGGATGTCGATCAGATTTCAGGGGTCCCAATCTTGGGGGCTATGTATGATGAGTTTCACCCTGTCATGAGTGCGTGGGAGGATCCAGAGCAGATGTTGCGACTGGCACTGGCATTGATGAGACTGGTCCTCAGAGAGGATAAATAAGCAGTGAGAGATGTCCACTTTAAGAAGTGGTTCAAGCAGTTCATGAACTTCCCGAAGGATTGAGAGTTTCCCCCGAGCCCTTGCCCGAAGGGGGCTCAACGGGCAAGGAGAACTCGTTTTGGCGGCTCTTGGAGAACAACAAATGGAAGACCTGGGGTTTTAGTGTTAGCATTGAACAGTGTCCGATAGTCAGAATGATGGAATTTATTGTGGCCCTTATCTGCGGTTGGATCCTACCAGTGAGGGATACCAACATGGGGGGTGTGGCCCAGCTCATTCATCATTGCATCCATGTTGGCCACAGGAAGGCGGATCAATATGGGGATTCCGATGCTCGCTATATTGTACAAGGTGCTACGGCATGTTAGTGATGGCAAGAAGCCGCCGAGGATATGCGGGCCCTTCCATCTTCTGTATGGGTGGATCGCGGCGCACATCAGTGGGGTTTATGAATATCTGAACCACATCTCGCCTCTAGGGTCAAACTTTTTCCCATCCATTCTGAATGCTGCCGGGAGATTTCCCACCAAATTAACCATGCCGTTGGTACTAAACCGGGTGTGGAAGGTGGATGAGTTTAATTTCCACCCGTTTCCATTACCGACGGGGGTACCTAAAGATGACGGTCGGGGGATGGAGGAGCATCGGGCCTATCTCCTGGCCTTACGAGGTAGAGTCTTGGTGGCATGGGTGGACTGTGAGCCTCTTTGCGAGCCGTACACCCCACACCAGTTCGCAAGGCAATTCTGGTGCCTACAACAATTGACCCTGTAGACCTACTGGGAGGTGCACCACGAGGATCACCCATGTTTAATGAGGCAATTTTGGCTCATGTTCACATGGGAAGATGGGAAAATGCGAAATGAATTGCCTCCTCCTACTACCACCTTTGGACTGGTGAAAGAGTATTCCATAAGCTGGGAGGCGGCTTATCCGGGGGAAATGCTGAAGCAGCCAACCGTTCGAGCTGGTGATGGCGGGCCTCCCCTATCCCGAGGTTAGGGTCAGAGAGAATCAAGGTCCTCTCACAGTGGCAGGGCTTTCATGGCGGATAGACCTGCACCAGCTGAGGATGAGACAGTAGCGATCGATCCAACAATGGTAGTGGACTCGGTGGTCCCGGAGGAGTAGATCCATCCGGAGGGGCGTCCACCGAGGGGATTCCACATGATATCCTCTTAGGCTCCGGGGAAATGGTTCCGCCACATCTACATGCCATAGAATTTTGTTTTCCCAGAGGCCTGGGACATTTGGGATGTCAACCGGAATGTCCTCAGCCTTCCCGAGATGTGGGAACACCTGAACTGCCTAGGGATGAATTTACCGGGTATAAGCCCTATCCGGGCTGGTTTCACAGTGTCCCCGGCAGAGGTGGAGCAATATCTGGATGAGCTAGAGGACTATGTACATTCCAGTGGTGCCCCGCGTCCAATGATAGACCGGGCGAGGGTACTGCTGGATCAGACAGTTCCCCTACAACTATTGGTCACTGAGATGGGGGATAGCTTCCCCCTTTCGGAAGATTCAGATGAATCCTCTCGAGGAGACGAAGCTGGTGGAGGGAGTCCATTGAAGGAAGGTGAAATTAGTGATCAAGACTTGGGTCTTGATGATTTCACAGAGGCTCTCGAGGTAAAATTCCAAGTTTCTTTCCTCAGGGTATGCTCTCCGGCCATTATGGACTCTTTATCAATGTCTGCACCGCATAGGAGGAACTTGTACACAGACCTCGCTCTCGCCCCTCAGTGGGTGGTGATGCAGGACCCTCGAAACCCGCACCTATGGTCGTGTCCATTTCTTTGTCTGGTGGGGCTAGGGAACCTGAGGTGGCTCCTCCAGAATCTTCAGACCTCCCGACAATATACAGAGGGCCATGGTTCAGGGTCCCATCAACATCAACTCAGGAGCAGTACCAGGAGTTAAATATCTGTAAGTAATCTCCAATGAATTCATTACTGCCACACATTTATCGTGATAACTGACATCCATGCCCTTCTCTACCACGTACAGTTCTTCGACTGGCATGGACTGCTGCGGCGAGGCTTGTCGGGATTTCGGGCGGTGCCCCTCCCAGAGGCATGCCAATAATCGTGGAGATAGTTACCCCACCCACCCAAGCTACAGATCCCCCCATCATTGGTGGGATCATACCTGAAGACATTGAGGTGGGGTCCGACGATGAGGATCTTTCGGTCAACCCGAGTCCCGCCGCGTCTGATCTAATTCCAAATTTTTCGCCTGATCCCATGTGAGATGCACATCCCGCTGAAGATTTTCTGAGGGTGTACCCCGCATACAATCCTGCCAACCGCGTGGACTAGGACGAGACGACCTCTGGCGAAGAGGACAACGACGTAGTCCAATACCGATCATGGAAGCTGATCGTGCGCTTTATCGAAAAGACCCCCCAGACACTATGACTGGATGATATGGAAAGACTTCGCTCGCGGCTGCGTGAACTATGTGCTGGGGGAGTGGATGCCCAACGCCCTCACCTGTTCATCCGAGATCTTATAGCAGAGAATATCCGAGAGTATGATCTTGGCCTCAGTGTGGGCTGGCAGCGGAGGAAGGTGATGAACATCCAGAAGCTCCAGGAGGGTGAAGATGAGATCCAACAACTACGTATCCAGGCGGATGAGCACTCAGCCTCTCTTAATGCACAATCAGACCTGATCTTGCGATTGAAGGCCCAACTGGCAGAGGTGGAAGAGCATCAAAGGAAAGATTCCTAAGAAATGGTTGTCATCTAGGATGACATAGAATGGGCCCAAACTGAGTTTGACGAATTGCACCCCATCCCTACTAAGGAGGAGAGGGAGCTGAGCCAGCGGCAGCAACTCCTGGATGCCACAAGTCGAAGGGTGGTAGAACTGCAACTCTCTTTTGATGGGGTCAACCCATCCATGGGGGGAATAAACCCCCGAGTGTTGTAAGGATCACAAAATCTCAAATGTACTTTCATGTTTTTATTTTTGAATACATGAGTTTCGTTATCGAGGTTAGCTTTAGAACAATCGATGAGGCTTTCTTCCGGTGTGCTCTAATACACGAGAGGAGTAACGCTAGGGGCATCGGGATTAGTCCGAACATAGGGAAGTGGAAGGTGTGAATCATGATACCTATAATTTGGAACACTGTGGGGATGGTGTGACAATAAAGGATAATTGTTGACCATGGCAGAAACACAATATCCTTATTGTGTTAGCCTGAAACGAGGATAACAAATGAGGGCTGACTTTTGACCATTTTTGAAACATGGGGCC
Source organism: Viscum album (assembly GCA_963277665.1). NCBI lineage: Eukaryota > Viridiplantae > Streptophyta > Magnoliopsida > Santalales > Viscaceae > Viscum > Viscum album. Next base: position 985,991,356 of record OY728166.1, on the reverse strand, counting down.
CAACTCACAATGCTAACCATTAGTCTTCCAGAACGTTGGCCCAGGAAAATAGGCGGGCCATAGGCCGAGCATCCATACTGTTAGGGGGTTCCTCTAGACATGAAAGAGGGCGAGGGTCAGAATAAGGGGCACGCAAAGCGTGGAATGTGGAGTGAGGGTTTGTTCAAACAGAATCCAACATTCTTGAAATTACGCCACCATGGTGGAAGAACACTGGATGGGTGCATCATTTTGATCATGGATCATTACTTCCTTCAGACAGGACCTCTCTGGTGAGGGAGCCGTCGCTTCCCAATGTCATCTTGGGGCATCCCGGACTTGTTCAGGGCAAAATTGCAGTTACATAGTTCCCTGCAAGGGGTCAGGACAAGGGGCCGGAAATGGGGAGGAACTGGACTTATTATTCTTGTGGATGGACCCTGGGTGAAATTCCGGGGTGTCCTTACGTATCCCATGAGGATGGGAATCAATCCGTATGTAGTTCTGGAGGTACAATTTAACATCATGTAGGACAATAAGAAGCCTGGTTGTGTCGGTACGCATCCTACCAAAACTAATAAGCCTACATGAGTCATGCTTGATGATGGAAACAAGAAGTAATAGTGGGAATTTCTTGACATAGGAAGGGGCATGGTAGGATGAAGGGACACTCAGTGAATACTGGCCCAATAATGCTAACTCTTCCATGAGGTGCACCTAGACGCATGAAGAGATAAAGGCGAGTATGTTGGAATTCCACTTGAACATGAGGAAGTGGAAATGTGTGAATCATGACACTTGAGATTTGGATCGAAATGCTAGTGGCATGAATATGAAGGATAACTTTTGACAGTGGCAGAAATGAAGCATCCATATCGCATTAGCCTGGAATGGGGACAGACAAATGAGGGTCGACCGTTGACCATGTTCGAAACACGGGACCTGTCATAAATGTCATCCAAGATCCTTAGGGATGTTGGCCCGAAACGATAGGAGATCCCTTAGGCCCAGAATACATGGAGAGACCTTAATCCTAGAATCCATGTCGTCTAAGGGTCCTTTGGGATATGGAAGAGGATGAGGATCCAAATGGAGAGATCACGAATCTTGGTCATGGAACGAGAGGAATGTCTCCATGAAAATCCCACACTTTGGGCTCTTTGTCAAAACGCATCTAAATACGTTAATGGGACGTATTAGATAGAGGGAGTCGAGTCCCTTCACATAGGGATATCTTAGTTTAGGGTCGTAGAATTTGGACCATGGATGGGAGGAAACACAGGAAGCACGTGATGGGGTAACTAAAATATCCGATGTTAATGGGAACTGGGGGTTCCAACCACCACGTGTTCCCAGGGGGGAGGTTTTAGGTCTAGGGGACCAAAAATGAGAGTTGAGCTGGCCCTAAAGCAAAATGAAAAGGCATTCCTACATACCTCATGGGGATGGGGATCAAGCTGCAAGTAGTTCTCAAAAGGGACTTAGTTTAAGGTCTTAGAATTCAGACCATGAATGGGTAAGGAGAGCAAGAGACACATGGTAAGGTGGTTACAAAACCCGACGTGAATGAGAACATAATCCCTACTAAACATTTGTTCCCTGGGGAAATGTTCGAGTTGAGGGACCAAACACGAAAGTTAGGCTGGGCCCACGGGGAAGTGTCCGAGCACTCCTATGTATCTCATAAGGATGAGAATCAAGCCATGCATAGTTATTGAAAGGTGTCACAACATGGTAAGGTACTAGTGCAAAGGAAGAAAGGGCGTGCGGGCGTGGCCCTCATGCCAAGAGAAGCGGTATTTGATAAATCTTGTTTGTCCTTTAAGGTGAGTGGTTTTTTTCTGTGAAGCGACATGCCTAGGGTAGCAAGCCCTGGTGTCTCCATAAGAATCAAGCCATAGTAGGCGTTGACAAATGGCATGGAGTATGACCAATACCCAACGTGACATCTTCTATGATGAGGTCATCACAATGCGGTGTTATTTTTCGTCATGAGGCCAGGATGATAATGTCACAGTTTAAGGTCATGTGATAGGACTAAGAATGCATTTTAATTCCATGAAATGCAGAGGTAGTAGAGACGATGCTAGGTGGGGAATGTGTTTGGTTTCATGCAACATAACGGATGTGAATGGGGACATGATCCCACATCACACCGTATACAATTCCGAGAGGGAGACCTCAGGCCAAGGGGCCTACATAGAGGTAAGAGGTAAATAGAAAGAGAGATTAGCTCCCAAATGATCTGTACACAAAAACGATATGTCTGGGCGATTATACGTATCCCATAAGAGTGGGAATCAAGCCATACGTAGTTCTGGATGATGCATTTTAATGTCGTGTGGGACAAGAGGGACAAGAAACAGGAGGGCTATTTTTTAGAACAGGGTGTGCATGGTGTGGCTATTGCAAACCCATTGTGAATGAGGACATAATCCCATACCACGCCACGCGGTCCCGTAGTCAAAGTCTAGAAGGCGGGAAAGAAAAGAAAAATTAGCAAAACTCAGCCTGGACCTAGGTTTGGGCGTTCCTACGTATCCCAACAGAATGAGAATCTAGCCGTACGTAGTTCTGGGGAGATCTTAGTTTATGGTCTTAGAGATCGGACCGTAGAGGCCCCAAAGGACGCCGTATTATAACTTTGTCCCCCTGACGTGCAGAGGTGCATTGGGGGATAGTGCCCAGAGTGTCGTGATTCCACCTGGACACGATGGGGTGGAACATAATGTGAATCATGCAACCAACATTCGAGGCCTGAAGGGGCTGGTGTGACGACGAAGGATTATTGCTGACCATGTTTGTAGCACAGAATCCTGTCGTGTTAGCCTAAAATGGGGACAAACAAATGAGAATCAACCACTGACCATGTTTTCAATGTGGGATTTGTATCAATTTGTTGTCTAAAACCCTCGAGGGCATTGGCCCGTAACGGTAGGAGAGACCTTAAGCGTAGTATCCATGCCGTTATTCGGGGTCCCTCCAAGTGTGAAAGGTGATGAAAGCCCAAATGAAGGGGAACAAAAAACCTGAAAAGTGGGTGAGAACATGTTTGAGTATAGTCTGAAACTCCAATTAATAAACCAGAGTACCCTTAGGCACATTGGTGGACCGTCGAAAAGGGTCAAAAAACGGCTTATGATAGGTAGGCCAAGGGGCCAAGGTGGGATGGAGATTTCTGAGAGATGGGGCTGGACCCAAAGTCTAGACATTCAGGTGGTCCTACGTATCCCATAATTATGGGAATCAAGCCACACGTAGTTCTCAAAGATACCCAGGGGGAAGGATACCCTAACGAGGACGTGTATGACATGGAGAGTAACCCGACGTGAATGAGGACATAATCCCATACCATGCCGCATAGTCCTGTAAGAGAGAACCTTGGCCAGGGGACAAAAAAGGCCAAGGGGCCTGATAGTTGGGCTTTGGTCAGGAAGGCCTGGCCTACTTGCAGTTTAACATCTTGTAGTGAGGATGAGGGTTAGGGAATAGGATTCCATGGACAGGGGAGGTGTACAGAACGACGAGTAACCCAAAATGAATGATGACGTAATCCCACACCACACCGTACACTATGGGTATGAACTTGGGATAAGGGGCCCGAGAAGGCCAAGGGGATTGAGGCTAGGCCTCGGTCAGGAAGGCATGACCAGCTTTCCGTTTAACATCTTGCAGTAAGGACGGGGGCTGGGGGCCAGGAAAGGCCAAGCAGCCTGAGGCTGGGCCTTGGTCAAGAAGGCCTGACTAACTTGCAGTTTACCGTCATGGAGTGAGGATGAGGACCGAGGGCCCGAAAAGGCCAAGGGGCCTGAGGCTGGGCCTTGGTCAGGAAGGCCTGACCAGCTTGCAGTTTATCATCATGCAGTGAGGATGAGGTATGGATAAGGTGTCTTTTCCGGGGGTGTGTATGGTACAGCGAGTAACCTGACGTGAATGAGGATGTAATCCTACACCGCACCACACAATACCATCATAGAGAACCTAGGCCAGAGGCCTGACAGTTGGTCCTGCTCGGAAAGAGTTTGTCACTTCGGGACGGGGTAGAACGAATCACTACACTCGATGTTCAGGATATCTTGGGGTGGACCCGAAGATCTAGGGTGGCTGTTGACAATGTTTTAAACACATCATCCCTATGGTGACCTGATATGGGAGCAACAAATGAGCATCGACCGCTGACTACATTCGAAACACGGGACATGTATCATCTTGTTGCTCGGCATCTTCGAGGGCATTGCCCTGAAATGGTAAGAGGTCCCTTAGGCCTAGTATCCATACCGTTCAGGGGCCCTTCCGGATGGGTAAGGTGATGGAATCCCAGTCAAGGAGTGGGTGAAGCATAGTTGTACACATCTACGAAAGAGGCGAACATCTACAGGGAGGGGGACATATAGCCAGATCGAGGCAAGATCGACGTGAATTGGGGAAAAAGTATGCACCCTACCATATGTCTTGACCCGAGGGGAAGATTCTAGCTTTTGGGCTGGGACAATAGACAAAATGTCCAGGCATTCCTACGTATCCCATGAGGATGGGAATCAAGCTGTACGTAGTTCTCAAGAGGCCATGCAGTTTAACGTCGTGCGGTGAATACGGGGGAGGATAGAAGAATGGGAGTGGGCACATGGTGTGACCATTATAATCCTTGTATGAGTGGGGCTAATTAAGCCTACTCTACATCATGCGAGGACCCTCAAAGGAAGCTATACCCAGGGGGATAGTCAAAGAGAAGGGTTTGGGGCTGGGCTCAAAATGAAGCATCTGAGCGTTCCTACATATCCCATGAGAATAGGAATCAATCCATACATAGTTCTAGAAGCATTGTTTAACGTCATGTAGGATGATGAAACACATCTCATCTAGGTATGTGTATGGTACGACGAGTAACCCGATGTGAATGAGGACATAATCTCATACCAAACCATACAATCCCACAAGAGAGCCTGGATTGGGGAAGGCCATGGGGCCTGAGGTTGGGCTTCAATCAGGAAGGCCTGACTAGCTTGCAGTTTAACGTCTTCCAGTGAGGACGAGGGAGATCTTAGTTTAGGGTTATAGAGCTCGGACCATTTTGAAGTTTATTGTCATGCGGGACGATAATGAGCAGTTTAACGTCATGACGGACGATGATGTAGTTTAATGTCGTCCAGGACAATGTTGTAGTTTAAAGTCATGCGAGACCGTCCAGTTTAAGGTCATGTAGGACCATACAATTTAAGTTCATGTGGGACCAGGGTGCAGTTTAGGGTCAAGCGGGACCCCGAGGCTTAGGAAAAGTATTTCTTGAGGAACTTGGAGTTGGTGGGAGGAGTTATGCGCTCACTATCCATGGTTACCAAGGAGTATGCTCCATTGGGGTAGAACTTTTGAATGATGTAAGGACCTTCTCATTTGGGCTCCAGCTTGGTTGGTTTCCTATCGGGGATCATTGGCACTCAGAGGGACAATACCAGGTCTCCTTGCAGAAAAGAGCGAAGTCAAACCTTTTTGTTTAAGTCTCTGGCTATCTTATTCTAATGCCTTTCTAGATTGTGTAGGGCACAAAGCCTATTATCATCGAGTGATTCCGATTCAGCTAGACGGATTTCGTCCACCTTATCTAGTGCCTTCTAGTCATATACTATAGTGCGTAATGATGGAATTTGTATCTCGATGGGCAGGAAGGCCTCATCCCCATACACTATGGAATATGGAGTCACTTGGGTGGAATTGCTAGTCGTCGTCCGATATGCCCTGAGGGCGTTGGGGAGATTGTCTGACCAAATGTTCCTGTTCTGACCAACCATTTTCTACAAAATTTTAGAAAGGGTTTTTTTGAATGCCTCGATCTGTCCATTTTCCAACACGTGATAGCGAGAGGTATGGTTCAAAAAGATATTGTACATGGCGTACAATTTCTTCAGCTCGACTGCTCAGAAGTTGGTGCCGTTATCGGTGAGGACAACATGAGGGACTCCAAACCGGTGGATGATATTGGAGCTCATGAAGTCAATGATGGAATGGTCCTTGACCTCTTTGAGTGAAACTACCTCTTCCCACTTGGAGAAGAAACCTGTAGCGGTCAGGATGAACCTACACTAGAGAGATTTCACCGGTGGATATGGTCCCACGACATCAAGTCCCCACACCACAAATGGCCAAGAGTACTTTGTGGAGTGGAGTGGCTCTGGAGGCCGATGAAGGAAGTTATCATGAACTTGTAATGTGTGGCATCTCTTGGAAAACTCAATACAGTCATGGATCATAGAGGGGCAGAAGTACCCCAGTCTTCGGATCTGATGGGACAGCTTTGGCCCAGCCTGGTGGGCACCGCAGGAACCGGCATGAACCTCTTACATTAACTGAGAAATCTCGACTACTTGAATGAAATGGAGGAGAAAACCATTGAAACCTCTCTTATAGAGGATCCTCTCTAGACTGGGACCACTCTGGAGGGTAAACTACAATGCGCGAAATCGGATTCGCTCATGCTTGGCCCGATCATCCGGGAGGCAACCATTTTGGAGATACTTGACAAAAGGTGCCCTTAAGTCGGGAGTGGCCTCAACCACTACATCTAAAGAACATGGGGCTCCTGTCGTAGAGGATCCGGCAGTAATATGGCTTACCCGCAGGCTGTCATCATCCTTTGGGGTGACAGGGGTGATGAATCTCCGGTGTGCCACATGTATAATAAGATCATCATGCTCATGTTCTACAAGTGATGTAACTAAGCCATCCAAACAATCCTCTCGACCATTCTGTGACCGAGGGACATGGGTAACCTCCGGTCGAGAAGGGAACTGGGCCATTAGATGAAGGGTGCACTCCAACAATGGTATGAGATCTGGTTTCTTGACAACATAGTCTCTATTGACTTTCTTGATGACTAGTTTAGAATCCCCTTTCATGTGAAAATGGGTCACATCGATCTCAAGGGCTAGCTCGAGGCCAGTGATGAGAGCCTGATACCCTACCTCGTTGTTGGTGCAACATTCTGACAACAGGAATGAGTATGACAGAACAGATTGTGCTGGGGTGATGAAGATGATACCCAGGCCCACTCTGTTGAGCTTAGGATCTTTGATCCTTCTACTGGTGGGACTGCGAGAGGCACTGTTGAAGTGTATTTTCCAACATGGGATGTCCTAGTCGACTGAGAAGATTGCCTCATCCGGAAAATAGAGGTCCAGGGATTGATCTTCGGAGGTTGGATGGGCAGCTAGGAAGTCTGCCAACGCCTACCCCTTGATAGCCTTCTGGGGAACAAACCTAATGTCAAAATGCTTGATAATTACCGCCCACCGCGCTAGATGTCCAGTCAACATGGGGCAGTTCAGGATGTACTTCAGTGGGTCTACTCGAGAGATCAACTGCACCTCATGGTGCTGCAGGTAATGTCGCAATTTCTATATGGAAAACACGAGTGCAAGGCAACTCTTTTCGACGGGGGGGGGGGGGGGGGGGGGGTATCTGGTCTCCGTATCTAGGAGCATGAAACTGAGGTAATAGAGGTTGTTCTCTATCCCCTCATTGTTCTTCTGGGTGAGAAGGGTGCCAAGAGTCCATTCCAGAGCGGTCACATAAAGGACCAACAGCTTTTCGGCGGCAGGTGGCATCAGGACCGGAGGCTTGAGAAGATACTTCTAGATTTCCTCGAAGGCGGCCTAACACTCTTCATACCATTCATAGGAGGATCCTTTTTTCATGAGCTGGTAAAAGGTCTTACACTTTCAAGCCATATTCATAATGAATCAATGTATATAGGCTAAGTGGCCTTGAAGACCTCGAATCTCCCAAATATTACTCGGGGGAGGCATCTGGCTAATGGATTTGATCTTCTCTGGGTTGATCTCAATGCCTCGGTATCTGACAAAAAATCCAAGAAACTTCCCGTAGGTGACCCCAAAGGCACACTTCAATAGGTTCATCTTCAGGTGGCAGGAGTGAAGGAAACTGAACACTTTCTCAAGGTCCTAGAGATTGTCCTGGTGCTGACGAGATTTGACCACCAGATCATCTACATATCATTCTACCAATGTCCCGAGAATTGGATTGAATATGCGGTGCATGGCCCATTGATAGGTGGAACCTGCATTTTTTAGGCTGAAGGGCATAACCTGGTAACAAAAAGTACCTTGGGGGCCCTGAAAGCGGTGAAATCCTTGTCTTTGGGGGCCATCCGGATCTAGTTATACCCAGAATACCCATCCATGAAGGAGAGGGCATGGAACCTGGTCGTAGCATCAATCAACAATTCTCTCACTGGAAGGGGAAAATCATCCTCCGGACAGTGGCGGTTGAGATCTCGTAAGTTGATACAAACTATGATCTACCCGTTCTTCTTCCAGGCTGGAACAATATTGTCTAGCCACTTGGGGTATTAGGATTCCTTGAAAAAGTTGGCTTTGATGATCTTGTCAACTTCGTCCACAACCATAGCACCGTGAGAAGGGTGCATCCTTCTGGGAGGCTGCTTGAACCCATGATGGTTTGTCGGGAGGCCAAGGCAGTGGACGACTACCTGGGGATCTAGTCCTGGAATCTCGCCATAACTCTAGGTGAACACATATTGGTGTTTCTTAAGGAAGTTCATGTACCACTGCTTCTCCTCGAGGGACATGGTGGCACTGATCAATGTGGTCTCGGATCTGCCTCGCTACCAAGGTTCATCGGTACCAGTTTGTCGACTTTGGTAGAGACGCCTTTGTCAAAGGTAGGGGGAGCATATTACAGATCCTATTATCCACTTGTCAAGGGATCTTCCGCAGGTGGAGTCGCTTATGAGCCATCATACTCTGATGGTAGGCTGGTGCCGGCTTGAGCGGTGGTTGTCAGCACATCAGGAGATTCATGCACCGCTGAGACCATGGAAATGAAGGCAGCCGATCCAATATCATCTGGTCTTCGTCCCATGGGGCCGCTCTTGATAACATCAAATAAGTAGTGGTGTGTCAGCTTGAGCCGGTTAATTCTAGCCTGGAAAAACAGACACGTATGACATACCGCTGTTGCCATGAGCCTGACATCCCGATACCGTATAGGGGTAGGAGGTTCTGGGATCACCCGAGCCTGGTTGGTGTAGGAGTACGAGGTGATTTTCCACTGTCTCTTGGATGTGGGAATATGCCTTCCTCTTGTACCCAAAACGACAAATAATTTCCCCATTTCGGGGGTCTTGGCCTCCAGTCGATGGATTGGGAAGACATAGTCGTCATCCAGACATGCCCAGGGATCACTTGTGTCCGGGGTGGGTTCAACCTCACTTTCCATAATCTGATTATCCTTGCACTTTTAGTAGTCAGTGTCCAGATAAGGGGCTTAACAAGAGGAAAAATGAGACACATCTCCTTGGAGCATGCCTAATTGACCATTGAGGGAGTATTTGAGGCATTGGTGATACGACGAAGGGACCGCCGCATGTAGGTGGAGCCATGTCCTGCCCATCAATGCGTTGTATGTGGTGTCCTGGGAGACAACCATAAATTTGATACTAGAAATTAGGCCACCGAACTAGGTCTTCAAACGAATCTTTCCGACCGGGGTCTGCTCGGTCCTGTCATATCCCTGGATTCTAAGGTTAGATGGAGTTAGAGCATCCTAAGACAACCCCAACTTCCGCAATGTCCGAGTCGGGATTAGGTTAATCCTAGAACCTGTGTTAACAAGACAGCAGCAGACTTCCACTCCATTAAACTGGCCAGTGATGTATAGTGGATGAATGTGCCCCTGTATAGGAGGGTCTTTATATTCACCAGAGAACTAGATAACTGCTTGACATTCAGTGTTCTCAATTGCATCAGCATGGAAGTCTTCTACAACTGCTACCTCCATCTCAAACTGGAGGGGGATCCTTAGGGCCTCAGCAAGAGCCTCATGCATTTCAGACGACAGGTGAAGAGCCTCAAGGATAGAAAGCTTCACTGGAATGCCATCAAGGTGCTTCATAATATCATACTTCCGGGCCAAACTCGATCCTCTGCTTACAGGAGGTCGTTATGCAATTGGAGGCACGACGGGCCATGCCGGCTGGACTGGTGGATGGCTAGTACTAGGTATGCCCTATTGCTCACTGGTCGAGGCCTGAAGAGCGGCTGCCAGATGTGGGTTGGACAACTGAGATTGGCCTGTAATAGGGCGAGACTGGACACAGTATGGACGAGGCAGATCTACCTGATCTAGTATCAAAAACGGTGGTGTAGGTAGATCTGAGGGAACCAGATGAGGAGGTTACACGTGTTGAGCTCTGTGTTGGGCATGCCATCTGGTTTCAGTAGCATGAATGTCCTGGCTATAGGTGCCAACTGATGCACCCCGATGACCCATGTAGTAATGGATCTGCCGATGTTGATGTTGACCGGGGACATTGGGGCGGTACACCTGGCGTTCCCCCTCGTCAGGAGTCATATAGGGATTTACCAACTCTGCGGTATTAACTGAAGCATACCCCTAACTATCGCTTGAGGATTCATCCACCACTGGGTGCATTCTGGGAGGAATCCCCATCTCAGGGGGCATGAAGTCACAGAGAGTGCGGGATGACGATGCCAGTGGTAGAGCGCGTTGCTTCTTCTTGCGCCGTCGTTGCTTACTCTTCTTGGAAGAGGCCAGTTGAGATGATGACTCAGAGGTACTGGTCGCATCTTCTGAAGGCTCCGGATGATTCAGGTGTGCCTGAATAATACCATTGGCATGGGAGACTATTTTACAAGCCATCCAGTCATCATAATTCTAGGATCCGTGGCTGGGAACCTGCTTCCACTTGCATTCGTCGTCGCTACCACTTTCTAACTTCACAAAGACACCTGCCACTTGTGTCGGGGCCGGGACCAACCTGACTATGTTGTTATCGACCTGGTCTTGGAGCCAGTCTTTAAACACATATAACTTCTTGAGGGTGTTCCCCAGGATCTGATGATAGGGGCCGTAGTTGGGGCGATCAGTGAGATTCACCTCTGCCGGCCTTCTGTACTCGGGTAAGCGCAAAATCCCCTGCTCTAGGTAACTATAGAAGTAATCAGGGACCTGATTCTTGTTAAACGAGTAATTTTGGTTCCTTCTTTCCGTATAAGGGGATCTAGGATCCTGGCCCTAATGAGGGGCCATAGGGGGCTAACGAGGAGGCAGAGCCTGATTGTCCCGCCTAGGCGGTGGTGGCGTGTTGCACGGGGGAACCTTCCGATTCTGAGGCGGTCTCTGCTGGGCAGGAGGTTGTGCCTGAGGTGGAGGGCCTCTATGAGGTTGCAGGGTTGGTGCCACTGGAAGAAATTATAGCTACCCAGGGGCCTCTATTTGGGCCATGGTGGCGGGCTTGGCTCCGGCAGCCTGCTGGGATCACAGGGGGCAGCGGATGCGCCTGACTAGCCTGTTGTAGGGCTTCCTCGAGGCACTGGGCCTTATCTGAGAAATCTCGGAACCCTCCAGGGTAATTCTAAGTGATTAGGGAAGGAAGAAGTTCTATTTTGACATTCTCTACGCACATCGTCAGTAGTTTCTCCTGAGTCAGTGTCATATCGAGGGAGTATGTGAGCCCCTTCCACCGGGCGATGAAGTCCGCGACTCTCTCATCAAGCATTTGTTTGAATTTGAAGAGGTCTGCGATGCTAGTCTTTTGTGTGGTGGAGCTAAACTGGTATAGGAATTTCCGTAGAAGATCCTCCCAGCCGTCACCGATCCAATAGGGAGCTGGCTGTACTAGACTAACGCTGGTCCCTCCAATGTCTACACAAAACATCGAAGCTTGGCGGCTTCCTATTGTGTTGGGGTCTCCAACATGGGGCCACACCTGGAGGGAAAATGGGCCAGGTGCTGCAGCGGGTCCCCTGTCCCGCTAAAGGACAAGAAAGTGGGATTTCCAAAACCTGAGGGTGAAAGCATATCATCCACCCACACGGGATATGGCTTTCCATTTGGTTTATTGCCACCTGCCGCGTTTCCAGCACCTCGAGGCGGGCAATGAGTGCCACTATACAATCATCTGAGTGGGGTTCCCTATCTTGGTGGGGATCCCTAACCATGAATGCATTTCCGGGATCTTAGACACGATAGACGGGTTCAACGGCTCCTGGAGAGACTGGTGGAGTGGCTTGTGGGAAAGCTGGGGGAACCCGCGATGGATTCCTCGGATTACTGCACCGTTCGGGAGGGTTTGGTGAGATGTATCACTCCCTCTTGTCGTGAGTTCCGGCTTCATCCATATCCACAGGAGTAGCATGATCAGGGTTGCCTAGAGGCATCTCGCTGGGGGGAAATTGTTCCTGCCCCTGCTGGCCCGACCTAGGATCACCATAGTTGGTTCGCCGCTTTATAGCACGCTTGGACAAGAGTTCGTCGACCAGCCTCTTCTGCTCAGCAAGTTGCTGGTGCAATGTGGCCTTATCGGGGCCTTCCTCCACCTTCTGCACTGAGGCGGATGGGTCGGAGTGCTTGAAATCTCTGACATGCTCTTTACCCTTACCGGCATTCCGACTGAGTACCAATGACTAGGTGGGGCAGGGAGGACTAGGATGTTCCTATGCTGATGAGTAATCCTCCCTGATGGGTCCAACAGTGGTGGTACACCCTCAGGGGGTAAGTCTCCATCAAGAAACTCCAGCTTGTCCTTCTTGTCCACTATGTCAGCCATGTGAACCACAACCCTTCTTGGGGGCATGTCCTCAATGTCGCATAAAGAGTCAGGATGCTGTCGAATAAGATTGAAGAGGGTGGAATATTGTCCCCAGCCACAGACTTACACGTGGGGGGTATCTTCCCTGATGATTTTTCGGAGTACCTTGAAACACTGAACAAATTTTTGTTTGAGGGTGTTCTGGCGACCTAGTGACCCAGGGCATTGGGCCATGAGGAGTGCGGCCAAATCGACCAGGCGTAATTGCTCACCGATTTCCTCAAAGTGTACCTATCTCCTGGGGAACACCACCTAATAATAACGAAGATAAAAGTGTGTCTCCCATAGGTTTTTACGAAAGCACTTGAATTTCTCTGGGGTGAGGGATTCCGGTGCACGAATGTTCGATACCGCCATCAGCTAGAACTTCTCCGGGAAGTGATCTGCTGCGAGAATGTTCCAGAAGCTCCTGGGTTCAGATTTAAAGTCTGGCCCCGTATTTCCCCACTCGTCAACCGGAGGTGGCTGAGGAACTAGTAGCGGTACTGAGGTGGACCGCTGGGACAGTAAACTAGGTGGCGGAGAATACAGCAAATGAGCTAACTGGCCGTCGAATCCCAATCCATCCTCCAAAGAGTGCGGTGACCTGACCACAACGTCATGATATGACTGGCTAATAGCCATAGCTTCTGGTGCAGGGATCATGGTCACCGGAGATGGGTCACGCTGTTGTTCAACCACCATCGGTCCCCAAAATAACTCTCAATGACCTTTGGTCGAGGTAGAGGGTGCTTCTGGTGATGACGGTGGTGACTGAATACACGGAACCTGTGGGACTCCCAAAATTTCCTCCTCCTGGATGTACCTAAGAAGAGAGGTGGGAATCCAGTGGACTTCACATTCTGGAAGGATGAGGCTAACACGCCTTGTTCCTGCCCTGGTCCTTGACACAGAGGACTGAGAGGAGGGTTCCACTATTGAGTCTTATTCTAATTCAGAATTCGAGAAGCGGGTCGGTTTGATCTCTATCCGGGCCTTCCCGGGATTATTCTTGTGGTGGCGACGACCCGCCCTCCTTCCCCTAGGCAGCTCTTCAGGACAAGGCTGATTCCTGACATGTAGTCTTGGGGCCACGCTGGTGTCAGGGTGGAGAGGACTTCCACTTGAGACAGCTGGGGGACGAGGAGCACCAGGACAAATGTCAAAGGGGACATGGGGAGGACCTCCATGAACAACACCTGAGTGGGAAAAACATCCATCGGAATCGGCGGGAGCATGGGGAGGACCTCCATGCTTGGTGCGGGTGGAGCGAGGCTGACCTTCACCCCTTTGGTTGCCAGGGTGAGGAGGACCTTCGCCAGCTATGGAGAGAACGTAGGGAGGATCCCCACATTGAAGAGGGACCGAATGGGAAATTCCTTCACATCGACGGTCAGGGCCAGGAGGTAGAATTCCATACCTAGTGTGGTGGGAACGAGAGAGGCTTTCTTGCCGAGTGTCACTGCCACGTGGCAGGCTTTCATTCGGGTTGGGGGTAGCATAGGGAATACCTCCATGAAGAGCTTTAGAGTAGAGAATACCCACGCTTTGTGGAATAGTGGTATGGTTAGGACCTCCGTATGGGGTGACATCACCGTGAGTTGGTTCACGATGATCACCACTCATGCCTGCGACCCGGGGAGTCGACCCAGCCTGGCCGTGGGGCGGTTGGGGCCTCGATCCCGGTTGGGCATAGGAGCACCCCTACTTAGTGTGGGAAGGGACTTTATGATATGAATTGGCGGTGGCTCGGGCCATAGTAGCTGTCGATGTTAATGCCCCTTGGCAGGCGTCCTCAGCTCGGGCCCAATGCTGGCGTTGGGTTAGGCAAGCCGGTGCAGGTGGTGCAGGTGCATAGCCTACCTGCTCCTCTGGTAAGGCAGGTCGGCGACACTGACGCGACCGGGTGGGGACCCTTACTTGGAGCCCTTGAATCGGGAATCTGGGCAGGATGAGATGGATGTCACCCACCTCATCATCGTAAGGCAAGGAGTTGTCAAGGTATTCTGGGGACAGGCTTCCGAAACGATTGAATGTTGGGGTGGGGAGCATGGGCTCCCTGCGCGGCCCTTCAGGGTAGTGTTGACGGTGAGGCCTGAACTCCTCCAGGTCTAGGTGGGCCATATCCCGGGTTGGGATTATGCTCTTTTCATCGTAATGGCATACAAGGTCATTAATCACCCTTTGTTGGATGACTTATGATGGGGAGATGGGGCGTGGGCGCCCCACGTTCGTGGATGAATACGCCGTTGTGGCAGCAGTGGAGCCACACGGAGCGGCTGCGCTGGTGTTTCCCCTTCCCCTAAATAGGCGGGTGGGTGGTGATCGTGTCCCTGTAGCAGCAAACTGATTCCTGGGAAGCTGGAAGATTAACTCATCAGCACTGCGAGGAAAATAGATCGACAACCAGTGCCCCAGTGCCATCCCGTCTTCTGTGGCCGGTAAGAGGGATCCACGCCGACAACGTTGAAGAATAGAATGCCCAACGTTCTACTGCCCCAACTTCTGGTGAGTTTCACTCCAGGCCCACTATTTTCTTGGTGGGACCTGATGCCGAATAGCTAGATCCGGTGACACGTCAATCTACTGATGTCTCGAGCACTACTAATCTCCATATTGAGGAGAAGAACTTCACGCCGAGTTCACCATTTCTATTTCTGCTTCTTTCGCCAGGGCGCGCATGTCCGTCTTCTTGGGTGCGACAGGCGCGACATTTTGTTACCCTGCATTCCTGCTTTCCAAAGGAGGGCGACATTCCCTCCTTATTCAGGGACATCTTCTCCTTGATCGAAACCAGGATGATGAGATGTCAGTTCTTCCTTCTGTGGATTCCTCCTCGGAACTCATCACTTAGTCCGTGTTTCCCTTATAGATTTAATACATTGTTCATGAAACTCTTCCTAGTTCCATGTTACCATGGACGCTGGTTAATTACACTGCTTCTGTTAGGACATTCCAAGGGGTCTAGTCAGGGCATCAACCTTTATTTTGGGGAGTTTTCACGTTGAGACATCACTGGAATGTCTGGACACTGGGGAATTGGAATGTCTATCTTTGGTCCCTTATTATACGGCCTCTCGAGGGCGCAGAAGCCCAAGGAATCCCACATCAAGCGTGGGGAATCATATGACATTGGAATGTATCTGAGGTTTTCCTCAGCTTCCTATGTTTAAAACGGGGTATGCTGCATGTTTAACGTCTAATGGAGATGGATCAGGCTGATCAGAACACTAGCTAGAGTGGATCAGATTGAGGAACCCTTTGAGGGATCACTGATATTGGGGCCAGCACGTGGGTGGCTTCCCGAATGCTGTGGAGGGGTGAATGAGGTGGCATTATCTCACTGAGATGTGGCGGCCCAGGTAAGAATCAGGATGGGTGATGAAAAATTGAATGGACTATGGGAGGAATGAGATGGGACCATCATGGGGATGACGGTAGAGGTGGGAATGAGCCTCGAAGAGACCTCCTACGTATCCCCGTGGTAGGGAATCATAGTCCACATAGTTCGATTGGTGAGAACTGACATGAAGGGGGGTCAGAGCGACCAATGGGTGGTGAGCTTGAACCTTAGGGAGGCTTCCTACGTACCATGCCTTGACATGGATCAAAGTCCACATAGTTCAGGATGGGGCGCCAATGAACTGACGTGAAGAAGGACCTTGTTCCAGATGAATGGTGGGGCATGAACCTCAGAGAGGCTTCCTACCTACCATGCCTTGACATGGATCAAAGTCCATGTAGTTCGGGATGGGGCGCCGATGAACTGACGTAAAGAAGGACCTTGGTCCAATGGATGTTGGGCTTTAACCTCGTGAGGTTTCATATATACCATGCCTTGACATGGATCAAAGTCCTCGTAGTTCGGGTTGAAAAGGGGTTGTTGAACTGACATGAAGGGGTGTCGGAACAACTGGATGGCGGGGTCACAACAGCTCACCGCTGGATTGGGATGCAGTTTAATGTCATACTGGATGAGGGCGTGTCGGAGAACCAATGTGAATACAGACCTTGGTCCAAGTGGATAGTGGGCTTGAACCTTAGGGTGGCTTCCTACGTACCATGCCTTAACATGGATCAAAGATCGCGTAGTTCAGAAAGGATGTCGGTGAACCGACGTGAAGGGGGGCCTCAGTCCATTGGGTGTTGGGCTTGAACCTCATGGAGGCTTCCTACGTACCATGCCTTGAAATGGATCAAATACCCTGTAGTTCAGAAGGGATGTGGGTGTCAGCGAACCGACATGAAGAAGGACCTTGGTCTGATGGGTGACGGGCTTGAACCTCAGGGAGGCTTCTTACGTACCATGCCTTGACATGGATCAATTTCTTCATAGTTCGGAAAGGGTTTCATCAGCAAACCGATGTGAAGGTGAACCCGGGGGTCCACTTGTGGAGGGCTTGAACCTCGTGGAGGCTTCCTACGTACCATGCCTTGACATGGATCAAAGTCCTCGTAGTTATGGTGTGCAGTTTAACCTCATGCGAGAGAGGTTATTTTGGGGCTTACACTCTGAGGCAGCCCAGGGTGTGTCATAGTCGGTGCTCACTCTAAGCCCACAAGAGTCATGCTTGGTGTGAGAAACAAGAGGTTGCAGGGACCTGACGATCACGTCGCGAAGGGTGCGTCTGTGGGAAGTGAAGAGGGGATTATGTGTTAGGCAGCCCATGGTGTTGGGACTTACTCCAGGATGGAGGCCCGAGGGTGACAAAGCGCATCAGGGGAGGGATTTGGGACCGAATAAAGGAGGTGAATCATCCCCTATCATAGCCTCCACTGACCCTGGCAGTGGGGAAGTACGGAGGTGCATGGGTTCTACCTTCCGTAAGATGGGCTAGGGGCTTACACCAAGATGACCGCCCTTCCCCCATTGAAAAATGCCACTCCCAGAAGGAGGATATCATCCCCTATGATCTAAAAGGAGGATATCATCCCCTGTGGAGGCCAGGGGGCGTGGAGAATGTCCAAGGTGGGGGGACCCCGTGTGAGAGGCATGGGGAAATGTCAAAGTTTAATGGCATGTGTTGAGGACGAGGGTGCTTGGTAGTTTAACGTCCTACAGCTCGGACGAGGTCGGTTTACTCCGCACCCCTAGGACTTACATGACCGGTACCCTCTGCTCCTTGTGGGAGGGAAGGTACCGAAAATGCCGTGTAAAAGGGGGGTCGTAGAGTGAACCATCGAGGGGTCCACATTAGCGTGGCTATGAGAAGAAGCAATAGCCATTAGCCTGCCTATGAGAAGATGCATTAGGAGAAGCAACACCATGGGCAGTATCATCCATGGGACTTTGAAAGTCACATCGTGCAAACCTGGAGGGTCACACAGGAAAAGGAATTTCCAAGTAGAGGGGTCCATAGGCAGAGGCCTTGTGGAGGTCGGTTGCTCTGTGTTGTGAAGGGAACTTGTGAAGGGATGTTCTTCGTGTAGTGGGGGTCCTTAGCCTTAGCATGGGGCAGAGGTGCAAGTGGGAGGTGCTTCGTGAAGTGGAAGGGTGTTCGCAGAGCACATCCTCGCGGAGCATAGGTGCCTCGCGAAGCAAAGTGTTGGGAAGGAGTGTGATTCATGAAGTACAGTGACCCTTCCTTGGCATGTGGATCACGTGTACAGGAGGGGTGTTTCGCGAAGCATAAACGCTATGTGAAAACCCAGGTTCCCTTGGGGATACCCATACTTTGTGAATGCCCTTAGGCTTCACGAACGGCATCCCTCTCGGAAGAGGGGATCAAAACGAGACAATGCAGAGGCTCCTCGTGAAGCAAAAATACCTCGCGTAGCTCATGGTTCACAGAGAAAAGGGTGCTTCGCAATTTGGTAGATGAGAATCAGAAATGTCATATTGTCCATCCAGGAGGCTCAGGGGGAGATTGGTATTTATAGGAAAGAGGTGCCGTGAATCAGATATTATGCGGTGCGAAGGGGGATTTGGTCGCTTCGCGGTGGGTCGCGAACATCAACCGAGTTCGCGGAGGGGTATCGCCTCTATTGCTTCGCGGTGGGTTCGCAAACGTCGGGGGAATTCGCAGGGCGTCCCCCCTCTCTTGCTTCGCAGTAGCCACATTGCTTGGGGGGACTCCGCACCATGGCTTCACGAGGAAGGATTCAGGGCTTTCTTTTCTTTATTCTTTTCATCCAATATTTTGGCACAAACAAATATGGACAACCAACTCTTTAACCAAAAGACCGTGAATAAAAAATATCCACTACTGAAGATTGATGATCCCCCTTTGATCAGTTGAAAGGGAAATCCTTTCAAGTGGACAGAAAAGTTCCATCAATGCTTTCAGAAGATGAGGTAGAGGTTGATGAGCGCTATCAACTTGAGGTTACCAGAGGAAGATATCAATTATGTGGTTTTCTATGATGTATCATGGTTTGGGATAGATTGTTTCTAGATGAAGATTTATTTGGTGATTGCCTATGGATCATGACAACTGATACCACATGATAATAAATATGAAACCCATGAACTATAGTTTGTATCGGTAGTCTTCTCTTTAAAGATGTGGTGACACTACCATATGGGTGAGATGTTTCTCGTCTACTCTAACCACATCAATCTCAAGTATATATTATACCAAAAGGATCTAAACTTAAGAGAGAGGAAATGGTTAGATTTCCTCGATGACTATGAAATTGAGATTGTCTATACCCTTGTAAAGGGGAATGTGGTGGAAGACACTCTCAATATGAGATCTAGTTCATAGTTTCTGAATGAGGCTTCAGATTAGTTGGCCTCATTATAGATATAAATTGTGGATGGAGAGAGAGTAGCTTACCTCCTATAGATGGTTATCAACCCTCCACTCAAATAGTGATCCAGGGATATATAACTTGGGGATATCGACTATGAGACCCTACAAGCTCAATTTTACACATGGAATGATCATGATGGATATTCGAATGGTGGGGAGTCGCTGTTCTTCGTGATTACTAGTCCACATGGCATGATCCTGATTGAAATTTTAAATGTGGGGATCACTTCATTCTTATTTTATGATTCATAGTAGTACCAGTGGCATTTTGCGAGGAGGTTTTGAAGGAGATTCATACATCCCCTTTGGCGATACATCCATGTGTGGAGAGGATGTACTAGGACCTGTGATGTCTGTTTTGGTGGACATGGATGAAGAAAGGAGTTGCAAAGTTTGTTTCTCGATTCCTTACTTATTATCCAGTAAATGCTAAGAAACAGGTTTCAACAAGTTTGGATCAACACATTGTGGTGCTAGAATAGAAGTGGAAAGGTATATTGATGGAATTTGTGATAGGATTAACATGTAATTCTAGGGGACATGATGCCATATGAGTGATAGTTTCCTAACTCACCATGTCATCAAAATTACTAGCTATCTGAGAACAATGTTCAATAGAGAGATTAGTACACCCCTATGTGAATGAGATTGTTTGACTCCATGGAGTCCAATAGAAGATAGTTTCTCATTATGATGCACTCTTTACATCACATTTGTGTAATGGATTTACAGAGGCATTTGGAACCCATCTACACATGAGCACAGTGGTTCACCCACATACAGACGACCAGACTGAGTGGACAATTTAGGTTATGGAGGAAATGATGTGGGCTTTCATGTTTTACATTGGTTGTGGTTTAGAGTATCACCTATCACTGGTGTATTTTTTGTACCACAATAGCTAACATTCCACCATTGGTATAGAACCATTTGAGTCATTTTAAAGGAGACCCTACCAGTCACCACTTTGCTGGACTAACCCAGGGGAGTTAGCACTCATGGGACTAGAGTTTGTGGAAGCTACATCAGATAAGGTGTAGATAATACAAGAGTGGATGAATACTTCACATAACAATCATAAGTCTTATACTAATAGCTGATGGAGGCCTCTGGAGTTTGAGGAAGGCGACCACATGTTCCTTCAGGTTTCATCTCAATAGGGACAACCGAGATTTGGTCGGGGAGACAAGATATCTCCAAGGTTCATCGCCCTTTCTAGATACTGTGTAGAGATGAAGATGGGGTGTATCACATTGAATCACCATAGAAATTATTATGGGTTAATGATGTCTTCCACATGTTGAAGATGACATGGTACATTCATGACCCATCACATGTCATCGTTAGGGGTGAGCTGGACATGAAGAGACTTTTTCTGAGTACCTAATAGAGATTGAGGATCGGTTGGAGAGGATCCATCATGGGATATCAATTCTTTTAGTGTGTGTCTAGTCATAGCATGGTAATCTTCAGAAGATAAAATGGGAGTGAGAAGCTTAGATTCGTGCTCAGTACCCTAATCTGTTTGAGAAGCACCTATTCTTTCTTATCAGGGATATAAATCCCCAAGGTGGGGAGAATGTAACATCTCAAATTTTTTGTGTATTATTTTTTGATATTATATGGATTTATTTTGAGACCAAGAGCTAAGACAACGTGTGATTCTAACTCCCAGTGTGTCTAGAAAATAAGATTCAAAAATATTAAAATGTTTAATATCACATGCAAGAAGAGTTCATAAAAAAGTGGAATAACTCCCAAATGGGTGTCTGGATCAAAAATCCTAGGGCACCATTGAATTCAGAATAGAGGAATTAACCTAGGAGAAGCTAAACATTTGTGAGTGTGGATCATCTGTAGAATAAGTCACCATTGATGTGACTGTAAAAAAACTAAATAAATAAAATAATTTTAATTTTAAATCCTAAAAACTCATGAATGGGGAATCATATTTGTAATCTAAAACTACAGTTGAGTTTATATTTCGTTTTCTTCCCCAGGAATGAAATTACCTTTGTTAGTGTGATAATTTTTTGAAAATGTCATCCCAGACGTAAATAATAAATAAATTAAATAAATATATTTAATTTTATTTATTGATGCAATGACCTAATAAAATCATTTATATACCTCATTATAAATAAATTTCAGGTTTGGCCCTATAACCTTTGAATTTTAGAGAGTACTTGATGGAGGATCTTCCATGGATGAACAATAGAAAATCGAGCATTGAAAATCCGTTTTCCAACTGAAATTATGGATCTCACCAAAATCAATGACTACGAAGCAAGTTCCTTCTTCATCGGCGATTGATACAAATCAAGGTAGAGAATGTGTTTAAATTTTATAATTATTTTTTCTTAATTTCTACAATGAACATGAATCAATCAATGAAAGCATTGATTCACAAATTGTGTGTATTGCAGGAAGGGATTTGTCATGAAAGGATTTTATTAAGAGAAGTTTCAATGGTTTAATTTGGTGATGGATTAATAATTTGTTATAATGTAAATGAACAAATAGTGACACAAACATTGATCTAGGTTCAATACTCTTGTTTTTAGGTGATTTTATCTTCAAATTTTGTGTTTCTCCAGAAGCATTATTCATTGGATCGAGGTTCAACACATATCGATCAATCGATCATCATGCACCCGATTATTTACAAAATGATCCGATATTGTAAATATGGAATCAGCATGGCACGACAAAGGTGCAATGATGGAGTCATGGTGATTCAAACGACATATGATTCTAGGATTTTCATTCTTTAGAATTCTTCAGTGCAACATGAAGAACGATGATTTAATCTGTTTACTAAGAAAATATGAAGATGGGGTGCGCATTGTTCAATGATGTCGAGGCTTGGATGAGCCTAGAACATCTAATATTTCCATTTTCTGGTATCGAATGATATGGGGAGGCTCAGGGGTAGTGGAACCGCATGTAGTAGAAAACACGGGGAGCTGGTAGGGCCGTCGGAGGTGGACATGGTGGTGGCTCCTCATGGAAAGCGTCTGCATGCCAGGCGGGATGGGTCGTGTTGACTGGGTCCAGAGGACAGGTCGAAGTAGATGGGTTGGGAATGATGGGTCAGTCTGGACCATGGTTGGACTCGGGTAAGATTTGGGGCAATCAGGGTAGAGCCAGGTTGTGGCCAACCATGATTGTCAACTGTGACGGTCTCCCATGGGGCTGTGACAACTTGAGAAGTCATGGGTGAAATGACTGTGATAGTCAACCATTATGGTTGACCATGGGTGGAGTGATTGCACTATTGAAATGTGGGTGGTGGACTGTGACGGTCGATCGTATTGGTAGGTCGGAAAATTAGGTGGACCAACATCAGTGGTCATTCCATGGGCGCGGTGACCCCTATAGCTTCAAATTGTTATAATTCCTAAATGGAACATCTAATCGATGAGCTATTTATGACATTGAGACCCTAACATCGTGGAGGTCCTTTTGAGACCAATTTTGGGTTTTTAGTTTGGACCATTTAAGGTTGAGTGTGTTCCCTTGGTCTTATCCTCGAGAGTGCAGTGAGACATTACATCCACATCATTGGATTGTAATCCCCTCTAGAGGTCGAATCTCTGATAGAGTATGGTATCCCTCTATAAGACAGGAGTGTGATCCTCTAACACCCCTAGTTGAGTTTTTTTAATTGGTGTAACCTCCCTATGTATACCCTTGATCCTTCATCTAGTGGTCCGTATTAGTAGGATATGTGGTATCCCCAAGTAGTTCTAGGTGTGATCCCCAACATAGCAGGTTGAGTGGGTATGTCATATCCCCCATTGAGTCAGAGGTGATCACCTCTTTGTGTATCATAATATTCTTTGACCAATGATTTCTCTTTGGGAGGGGACCAAATAATCTATACCTCTTTATTGATTGTCTAAGTTTGTATGATGGATTTAGGAGTGAGTTCTCCCAGAATGTGTGTGCTTCAAGTAGAATCCTGATGTTGGAAGTTGGTTATGAATTCCTGATGGAGTGGTCTCACTCTTGAGTATATCTGGATGTTATTCTTATATGTCTTGTGGACATATAACTATATAAAGATGACTTAAATTCCATTATTGTATTTATTTGTGTCCGAATGAGTTTTATTATACTCATCACTACACAGGCTTCACCTACACGTTTCATTTCTTGTGCAGTCGATCGACCTTTTGAGGGAGTCCATGGTGTACCAGGACCAGACGGTGATTAGTGAGACTGAATAGACTTAGATGTATTTATGTGGCATTTAGACAGCATTCCTAGTACCCTTTAAACTCAGGTATAACTTTTGGTTATAGAATCTTTATGATGGTCCTATTTTTTGGCCCACTTTACTTTACAGTACATTCACTATTGAACTCTATTGTGAGATATTAGATGTATGCATGTATCCTATCAGTTATTTTACATTTCAGTATTTTGTGCATGGATACATGTGTGTGGGTACAGGTAATTTAGGATAATTCCTCCCATTTATGATATATGCATACTCGGTGCAAGTAACCATCCCCTAGCCTATTAGAGGTGGGCTTGGGGTAGCCATGACATAGGCCCATCTAGGAAAATTCATGAGACATAGATCACAAGATCACGAATCACAACATCCAAAGTGGGATTTGACAAAGAAAATTTTCAAAAAATGATATATGAGAATAAATACATGGTTAAAGTTATAGAAAAATATTTATTAGATCCACCAACATTATAAAGATCTAACAAATCAATTAAATAGAGTAATATATCCGGAGAGACTGATAAAAGAATATTCACATACCTAGAGGAGATTGAACATAATTATACATGCATCGATACCCATTTAAAGGGGTTTGGAGGATCTAAAAAGGGGCCTAGAGAGCCTTCCCAACCTAGTTAATTGATATATGATAAGTTAGGGTCAATTAGGGATCAAAATTATGGTTTTGGAAATATTTAAATAATTTTTCAAATAACTAAATCTAATGCACAAGGTTGGTGGGGCAAGGTGGAATGGATTGTAAAATGATGCACCCTAACTATGTTCTCTTGCTGGTGGGGTTTCACGGTTTCTCTTTGGTGGGTGTATGATTTGACAACCTGTTAAGCAACCGTGAAAACCCTCACTACCTCATTTTTCAGATTTTTACTATCTTGGCACACTGTTTGTGAAAACTATTCACCAACCATAGACAACCCAAGATCATTCCAAAATTTTCCAAATTTATCCTGAAGCTCTACTAAATGATACCCAGGAAAAGATTTATTTAAAAGAGGGTCTATGAGTACCTAAAAATAGTAAAAAAAATTACATATATATTGGGTGTCAATGGATTAGAGTAGTGTATTGTCTTCTCGAAACTAATACAATATAAAAAACCTTATATATTGAATCCTTTATATTTCATAATATCAATCAATAAATATAATTTTTATAAGAAATATTTCTAATAATAAAATTTTGTGAGGAACTGTTATTTTTTTACAATATAAAATTCAAGAATATATTTTACCCCCTCTCAGGTCATTCATATCAACATAGTTGGGACAAAATATATTATCTGTATAAACCTTATGAGTTTTATACATTGGTTAGTGATTATTTAAATTATTTATCTATTATTACTATAATGGATGATCCCATGGATGGTATTTATGTTGTTAGAATTCTTAATGTCAATGGGGAAATTATTTTTTGTCGGAAAATGGATGACTGTATATTTTAAAATCTAGGGATGAAAATTTTATATTATAGTAGTATAACCATATATGGTACCCTCTATCTAATTTATAAATTTGAGTGCTAAAAAAGAGACTAATTTTTTCCATAATTCAAGGGCTATAAATGAAATTTTATGCAACTTCGTACCTAGTTAGTTTTATATAATTTTTCAATGCAACACGTCCTCCAATTCATTAAAAAGTATTTATTTTTTATTATAAATTGGAAGACAATATGGGATAAACAAGGTAAAATAAATTAATATAAAATCATAACAAATCCAACAAAAATAAAGGTGAAGTTATTAGTTATCTTAATAGAATAATAATAGAAATTTCAACAATAATTATTATTTGGGATCTACTATATCATAAAGTATTGATTCATTAAATGTTAGGGTAGTATTTCATACTATATAGAGAATTGTATAAGTTATAATTTTATAGTACACAACTATCAATAATCAGATACTGAATAATCTTACAGGGACAATCCTATTATGTGAGTTTGTTATATATAAAGAGGTTGATGATCATAAGGTAATGAGAAAATGATTTTACTACTATAAATGTTATTTCATTAAAGTGTGAAACAATTGATAAAGTTATATTTTATGGTTCATCAAAGAAGTTATATTTCTCTTTCCAATTTATATTACAAAACATTACATCTAGGATAGATGATTCAATAAATTATTTATGTGGGGAAATGGATTAATATGATCCTTTATCAAATTTGTGTAGAATGATGGATGGTCAAAAGAATATATATTGTACAAATGAATAAAATATTACTCATATCTATACCAACTATACTCAAATTAAAATATAAAAGAAATATGGTAGGAATTTTTAAAGAATAAAAACTATAAAAATTAGTGAATAAAAGGAATTAAATCTATATGGAGTGATTTTAATGAATCTATTGATGTATCCAATTTATTCTTAGTGGAAGATAAATAAAACAAATATTCTAAAATGAATTTTTTTATTTAATGTAAATGTTAAATGAATCGTAAGAAAATAATGTAAAGCTGTATATAGAATAATTTATGATCATGATAAATGACTCTATAAATTTATAATTTATACTCTTTATAAATGATAAATAGTGGAAATTCAATTTTAAAGGAAATAGTATAAGGAAATATTAATTTTTTGGAATAGTTTGAAAACCGTAACTGTTTCTTATCTCTAGGGACATATATATTTAAGGGTTGAGGAAGAATCAGATATGTATATATCAAATATGTAATGATGATTGTTTCATTGATTTGCTAACATTATTTATTCTATTTATAAGGTTATATATATTATTTTTGAGGCACCTGGAATTTAAAAAGATATAATTATAGATCTTGACTATCTAAGAGGAAATATTATAAAATTTTTTCATAATTAAATTAGTGAATATTGGGTATTGTATAGAATAAATGGAATTTGTATCAACTATTATATGATGATGTTTATTATAAAAAATCTATTTTTTTTTTATTTTCTATAACATGATATTAATGATATGTTGTTATGTGGTGTATGTAAAATGGGAACACATCCTAATTTTTATTTTTAATAAAAAAATAATGATGTAATTACAAATCATTCATAAAATTTACATATATATATTTTTCGATAATAAAAAATACCATGCCTTTATTGAAATGATTATGTTTTTTCCATGTTTTTTATATTTCTAGGTTTATATATCTTTTCATTTTTAGCCATAAAATTTAATGGTGTGCTATCATAATGAAATTTTTTAAAGTATATTACAAAACAATTTATGAAATAATGTTTGTTCGATGATGTTACTATAGAAGAGAGTTTGAATGTAATGATTTAGACACATTTTTTTCAAATCATTTGATTATATAAAAATTCAATTACTCATTAACACATAAATATGGTGTTTTTGAAATGCGAAATATAAATTTAAATAAAATTATATAACCATGCTCTATGAATATACCTTAACAATAATTTTTTAGTTGATGTTATTAATTTATCTTTCATTTGTATAAATAGTGTTCTAATTAGATCTATTTTAAATAATAACCCAATGTGATAAAATATAGATGAAATAGAAGTGTTTCATACTATCAAAATTTTTGGTACAAGGTTTATATTAGTATAACTAAATACAATTTTGATAAATTTGATCAAATTGATTTTGAATGAATCATTTATTATTATTCTACAATCATTAATAAATATTTATTTCTGATTATAATTTTTAATATGGTTAGTAAATAAAATCATTTGATTTTTGGTAAATATGGTAATTTAGATCCCATGTAGAGTTATATTGATAAAATTTATTATTCAACTGAAAACAATAATAAGGTTACTCTTTTCAATTAATAAAAAGGATAATGTTGCAGAATAGGTTTATATAAATCCCAGTCCTGAAGAGTTATAAACATAAGAATATATCATTGTAGAGACAAAATATCTAAGATCCTTATATGTTCATCTCTTAGAATGTTGAATTTTTTGTATAGATTAATGTTTCATGACTTGTATAAGTTATATAAATGTGTCTATGTTTTATAAAATTATATAAAATACTGAACCTAAAATCATTTAAGAATACATGTGTGATGAAAATAAGGTTTTATAAATGCAATAAAAGTTGAATTAGTTTGATAAAAAAATAATTGTTGGGATATATTTCATAGACCCAATGAATACTCTTTTATATGGGAAAACATGTTTTTTGAGATTTATAAGATAATAAATGTGTAATGAGTAGGAATATATTTAGGTTAGTGGTTAACAGTTACAATGAAGAAAAATGGATAGATTATAAGGAATCAATTATGACTAATGTTTTGTTATCATCCTTTATTATGAACTTCATATGAATTTTATTAATTACTTGGTGGAGGATGCATATTTTTTAAAATGATTTTAATAATTTATATGTCTATGTTGAACACACTACAAAATATTTCACTTTTTTCAATGGGAGAATATCTATTGGTAACAATACATTTTCTGTTGGTAAAAAGTTTTACCAAAATATATTTCTCTTTCACTAAACTGTCGGTAAAACCTCTGACGCTAAATGTTTTTGCGAAAAATAAAATCATTCTATTACAATTATAATAATACCAACATATAATATATATTTTGGTTAAAGTGTTTTGAAACAAGTCCCAATGACACATTTTTCTATTAGTAATAATATTACCAACATATAATATATGTTCATAAATTACATTTTAATAAAAATTAGAAATTTTTATTACTAGAAAAATTTCATATTATATTTATTAATTAATTTATCATATATAATACGCCTGCTTTAATTATTAAACCGAAGAAGATTTTAACACATATTCCATCTTAGAAAAAAATAATTATATTAATATTCAAATTTAATACAATAGGATTAATCACACACCACCCACATAATACCGAGAACACCCCCAACCCATCCATGCCTGCATAGTAGCAACCTATCCATGCTAGTGAACCAACTCCCACACCAGCAACCAACGAGTACCACCAGCGACCCATCCATGCCATGCTAGCGCATCATCAACTCTTCCATGTTAGTGAGTAATCCATGATGGTGAGTCAGCTCCAACACCAGCCAATCCATAGCTCCAGAACCAGCCCATCCATTCCAGTAAGCACCAATGACCCATCCATGCTAGCGGAAAGCCCATCCATTCCATCCATCCATGTAAAGAGGAATCAAACAATACCCCTTAAAGGGGAAAACTCCAGCAATGTGTTAAGTATGAATAAAATAGTTGAGTATGAATAAAACATTAGAGAATAGAAAAAAATGAGTAAAACATTGGAGAATGGAAAAAATAAGAATAAAACATTCCCTTTTAAATATACATGTGTTAAGTAAGGACAAAAGTTACCTCAATCAAAATATTTTCAAGACAATGAAATATGGGAGTTGAATGCCTAATAATAAAATGCTTTAATTGTGGGATTGCTAACATGAGAAGTAACATTTTCTAATTTAAATAGTTCTCTAAGAACTTTTGAAAACACAGGATGTGAATACATGTGGTTTCCATAGTTTATTTTATTTTTCTATAGCTTATTTTAAATGAATCAAAACACCAGATTTTAACATGTGCAGATGGTGTTTTCTGTAATTCATTTTAACCACTACCTAAAAAAACCCAAAGTATGTAAAATATGAACACATGGAAAAAAAAGACTCTAAAGGAAAAAATGTTAGGAAGAATCCAAAATCACTGAAGGTAGGTCCTATAAAGCAGTTTTCAATACAATAATTTAATTAAAGTTATAATTTAGATGAAATAAATAAAGAGAAGTGAAAGAAGGAATCTCCCCTAGAAATTGATTTCAAAATGATCTTTGTTATATTTTCTCTACTCATTGCTCTTAACTGAGATATAAAGTGTCAATAATATCTGATGGGGAGATCTGAGTTCACTTTAAACCAGAAAATAAATAAGATATCAAACAAAAAAAACTTCATAAATAGTTTCAGCTCCTTCCATCAGGTCCGATAGAAACCAGATTTCAATTCTCCTACATGAATTGAGCTTAACAGATCAATAACTCCATATTAAACAAAACTTTATATGGGAAACATCCTTTCATCTTAGTCTATCTTTCATGGTGGACCTTGATTTGTCTCCCAAAAATCGACATCGACACAAATCATCTCCACAAGGAATCTTCTCAACTTTATCTTCAAACAACCCCAACAGTAGCAGTCCTTCGTCTTCTTTAGGAAATCATCTTTGGAGGTATGTGATATTCGATTCTGCATGATTCAGTTGTGGTAAGTTAGGGAAGTTTGACTATGGATCTCAAATGGTTCATAGCGCATGCTCATATGGTGACTTTAGTTCTCATTTAGCAATGCCTTATTCAACAAAGGTATGTCCTACCAAAGTGTTGTAAATAAAAAAAAGTATTTAAATGATCGAAAAAAACCACATTCATGATAAAGGAATAAATGTACGTCGATCCTGGGTAATAAGGTATTAAAATGCCACCTCTATCCCACATAGCTTTTGGTAAATCCTAGAAAACCTCTCTAGCTTGTACGCTCTCATTCAAGGACTTGGGATCAAAAAAACATAACTAGTTCAATCAATAGAACAAATTTATATTTCATAACATTCAAATTCAAGCAAAATAAATAGAATAATAAATATCTCTCTTTCTTTACCTTCATTAATTTAGACCCATCTATCCAACAATAAGAGCTTTGTAGAGACTCATTGGATACTTCTTTTCAAGAAATGGATCAACCATTAAGGTGAACCACCATTTTTTCTTTAGAAAAAGGTATAGGTGAACTTTTTTGGTCATACAACAAAGGTAATACCTGCACAATAAGGAAATAAGCGTTCAAAGATAGACTTTTATTTATAAAAATTGAAGAATTGGAATTAGTGTTGAAATAATAACCTATATAAAGTACCCATTATATAATATTCTTTTAGTTAGTGTGCTTAACAATATTAATAACTTGCCTTCCGACAATTATCTCCAAGAACAAGAAACAAAATTTGTACCATTGGATTTGGTAGGAAATTACACAACCCAAGAATACTGAGGATAAAAATATCCCTAAGTCCCCATCACTATTGTAGAAACATAGGTCTTATCCCAAGTTGGACCAATCTTGGAAAGATTAAAGTCAAAGATCTTTGGTTTTAATTCCTCATCTAGAAATATGTTCATTACATTTAAATCATGGTACATTACTTATGAGTAAATCATTTCTAGTAAAATTTGAAGTTGGGAACTATGAAACATGGGTGAGTGAAGAATTATACACTAGGCTTGACCACACAACCTGTACAAGACATTATGTGCAGGCATGTTCAAAATTGTATATAATTGTATATGCCTTGTGTTCAAGCCATGAATTCATGAACACATGGCCATGAGTGATCTGAAATGATGTACAAGTCTGTAAAGACCCTATGATAGGCCACGATGTATAGTTCTGTACAGGCCATGGCTTAGAGACAATCCATGGAATAGTGAAAATCCATGATAGTTATGTATATGCCATGGTTTAGTGAGAAGCCATGGTAGCTTTGTACATGATGTACATGGATTTTGCATAATTTTATTAGTGACAAGCCATGATAGTTCATAACATGGTGTACATGGATCAGTGAAAATCCATGATAGTTCTGTAAATGATGTACATGGATTGTATAGAATTGGCATGTACATAATTGGCTTAGTGACAAGCCATGATAGTCAACTACCCAACCCATGCTTAGTGACAAGCCATGATAGTTCTGTTACCTGTACAGGTCATGGCTTAGTGACAATACATGTATACAGGCCATGATAAATAGTTCTATACAGGCCATGGTTTAGTGAAAAGCCATGTGTTCAAGCCATGATTAATGCGAAATGATGTATATGGCCTGTACAGAATTGGGGGTTCATTCATATGTAAAACATTCAATATCCACCAATTTAAGGTGTAAATTTTTTATGTGGATTTTATATTTTACTACAGTACATAGAATAAAAACATCTTATTTTATTTAAAATGTTACTTGTACCTAGAATCATACTTTCAAGGATGTTTGGTTAATCTGTATTACAAAAAAAGTTCCCATTTATCATCATGGGTCCCCTGCTAATTTTCAAGTGTAAAGGGTTATGTACTTTTCAATGTAACCAGTGTATTAATGATAACTAGATTAATTCGACTCCTTGTTAACTACTTTTTAGTAGGGGTTCATCACTTTTATGATGAATGAGGCAGTTCATTAATCTATTAAAGATGAAATGTACAATAATAGCATTCACTAAACATTCAATGCCATAAATTGGGAAACAATGATAGAAATTTCAATTTTTTCATCCAATGACTTCTTCACAAAATAATTCCCTTAATTTTTACCCAAAATTAAAATTTTCCCTTGTATCATCAATATTTTGAGTGTGGCATGATGTACAGGTCTTTAAGGACCCTATGACATGCCATGATGTATAGCTCAGTACTAGCCATGGCTTAGTGAAAATCCATGATAGTTCTGTATAGGCCAAGACTTAGTGACAAGACATGATAGTTCTATACATAATGTACATGGCTTGTATAGAACTATCTTAGTGATAAGACATGAAAGTTCAGAACATGGTGTACATGGCTCAATGAAAAGCCTTGATAGTTCTATAAATGATGTACATGGCTTGTATAGAATTTGAATAGTGAAAATCGATGATAGATCATGGCTTAGTGACAACCATGTCTTAATGACAAGCCATGATAGTTTTTGTATAGGCATGAATTAGTTACAAGCCATGTATAGTTCTGTACAGGCCATGGTTTAGTGACAAGCCATGTGTTCAAGTCATGAGTAATGTGACATGATGTACATAGCTTGTACAGAATTGGGGGTACATTCATATCTAAAAATTCAATCTCCACCAATTTAAGGTGTAAAATATTTATGTGGATTGTATATTTAACTACAGTTCATAGAATAAAAAACATTTTTAGTTCATTTAAAATGAAACCTTTACCTAGATTGAGACATGAAATTGAGTTTGATCTATCTGTATTTCAAAAAAGGTTCCCATATATCATCATGGGTCCCCTTCCAAATTTCAAGTGTAAAGGGTTATGTTCTTTTCAATGTAACCAGTGTATTAGCAGTGAATGGATTAAATTCACTCCTTGGTAACTACTTTTTAAAAGGGGATTATCAATTTTATGATGAATGAAGCTGTGAATTAATATATGAAAGATGAAATGTACAATAGAGGCATTCACTAATATTCAGAGCCATAAATTGGGAAACATTGATAGAAATGTCAAATTTTCCTCCAATAAGTTCTTCACAACTTAATTCATTTACTTTTTACCCAAAATTATAATTTTCCCTTGTATCATCAATATTTTCAGTGTGAGATGATGTAAAGCTCTATAAGGACCCTATGATAGGCCATGATATATAGTTCTGTACAGGTCATAGCTTAGTGAAAATCCATGGCTTAGTGACAAGACATGGATTAGTGACAAGAAATTATAGTTTGGTATAGGCCACAGCTTAGTGACAAGCCATGATAGCTCGGTACATGATGTACATGGATTGTACATAATTATCTTAGTGACAATCCATGATAGTTCTGAACTTTGTGTACATGGCTTAGTGACAATCCCTGATAGTTCTGTACATTATATACATGGATTGTATAGAATTGGATTGTACAGAATTGTCTTGAACATAATTGGCTAAGTGAAAAGCCATGATTGGACATGTCTTAGTGAAAATCTCTGATTGTTCAATACAGTCCATGGCTTAGTGACAAGAAATGTATAGTCTTTATAGGCCACAATAAAAAGTTCTATACTGGCTATGGTTTAGTGACAAGCCATGTGTTCAATCCATGAGTAATGTGACATGATTTACATGGCTTGTATACAATTGGGGGTTCATTCTTATGTAAAAAATTCAATATCTACCAATTTAAGGTGTAAAATATTTATGTGAATTGTATATTTTATCATAGTTTATAGAATAAAAACATTTTAGTTCATTTAAAATGACACTAGTACCAAGAATGAGACTTGATAGGGAGTTTGGTCAATTATTATTTCAAAAAAATGCCCATTTATCATAATGGTTCCCCTGGCCTTGTTCAAAATCAAAGGTCAAGTATAAAAAGTAACTTTCAAGTGTAAAGGGTTATGTTCTTTTCAATGTAACCAGTGTATTAGCGATAAATGGATTAAATTCACTCCTTGGTAACTACCTTTTAGAAGGGGTTTATCACTTTTATGATGACTGGGAAATTGCTTTAATCTAAGAAAGATAAAATGTAGAATAGAGGTATTCACTAAACACTCAGATCCAGAAATTGGGAAACAGTGATAAAAATTTCAATTTTTTCCCTCCAATGAGTTCTTCACAACCTAATTCGTTTATTTTTTAACCAAAATTAAAATCTTCCCTTGTATCATCAATATTTTGACTGTAGTGGATGAAAATGATTGTAGAAATAAATATTTCCTACCAAATGCGATGACATGCACAAAATATGGAGAAAGAATGACATTGGTGAACCGATGGGGTGGTTGGTGAAGGGAAACATACCTGGTAACATGTGGCAAAGATCCAAAGGGAGATTAACGGTGACCTGAAGAAGAAGAGGGCACCAGTTGAACCCGGTGAACATGTACGTGGGTTCTTTGATAGAAAAAATTAGGGGCACAGGGTCGATGGAGTAGGGGTTTGTAAAGTATATTTGACATTTGTTTAATTAAATTTATCTTCTTAATGATTATTAAAAATATAATATTATAAAAAATTAAAAAATTAAAGGGTGGTAATAACAAATTTATTTGTTAGAAAAAAAATTGTTGGTATAAGCATGATAAAGTAACAAATCCAACTATAAGTAAAATATTTCTTATTATTAAAAAATTAATATCGATAGATTCATTTGTTTGTAAAAACAATTGTTGCTAATTATAGTTAATATCAATAAAAAATTATTTCTGTTCGAATTAATTTATTATACCGATAGAAGTCTTATCTGTCACTAATTCTATGTTGGTACAAACTAATTTTTCTATAGTGACTCTATTTGAGATTTCAAAGTCTCCCTTTTCCATTTTCATATTTTGACCATATAAATGTTTTATTATATCTTAAAATAACACATACTGCAGTATATGAAATGATTTTTTATTTCATTTTTTATCTATTTATAATTGACTTATATGATCATAAATGTTTCTTCAAAACATCTTATAGAAGTAAATTTATAGTTAAAATATATGTTAATGATGTTATTTTTGTTTAAAATAATTAAAATATTTTTGAGGAATTATATGAATTCATTGAAAAAGATTTTTTTATTGGAATTTGAGAGGATATGAACATTTTTATTTTTTTTTCAAATATTTTATAAATAATTTTTGAATTTTTTAAATCATGTTCTATTTAAATAGAATTTACTAAAAAAGTAAATATTTTAGAAGAACAATGTGTAACACCCTAATTTTTTAAACATAAATTGGAATGCATGAAAGTTTGTTTTAAGTAGATATTAACAACTAGCCTTTAAACATAATTTTCAGCTTCTTTGTTTTGAATTTCGAAAAAATGGTCATCTACAATTGTGATAAGTAAGTTATTTGGAGTCTAATGGAACCAACATGATTTTTTGATCAATAGTAACCTACCCTTATGAATATTAATATGAATAGTAATATGAACCTAATAAATAGTAAATTATATCAATATTTTATTTTCTTAATGTTATAAGATAATGAGATGTTGATTAATTTTTCAATGTGTTTAAAAAATGATTTATAGATTTAAAATTGTTATTTTTGAGTAAATTATGATTTTATTTAAAAATTAAATTAAAAAGATTTATAAAATTATTTTCAAAAAAATGGAGTTATTTTTTGAATTCTATGCATCAAAATATGGTAAGGGTGAATTTTTGGGATTTTTCTGAAATAGTTGAATTTTTAGTGAATAGTAAAAATACAATTTTGAGTTTTCGGCAAGTTTAATGACCTCATTGATGGTGTAATAATGATGTAAAAATTCTGGTAGACTCTATAGGAATAACATATGTTATGTGGTGTCCCATGCTTTAAATACCATGGGAGAATACCATGGGAATGTCCATGGTTTTTCAAATACCACTAATGAGGTGTCCCATGAAAATTAATAAAATATTCCCTCATTTTTTCTATAAATATCTAATAATTAATTCATTACATTAATTCATTACATTCATTCATTAAATTCATTCTAAATTCCTCATAAAAAAATTTCAGGTCTTCTTACCTCCCTAGTATTCCTCCCAATGTGTCCTCAAGTCCCGAAGGTCCCAACCTTCATGTCTTAGGAGCTACTCTACAAGGTAAGAGAATTCTCAACTTCTCTTGTTTCCATTCAAGTTATCTCTTATGTGGTATAACTTTAAATTTTCCATAACATGTTATTATTTACATTTTATTATATATCTGTACTATTATACAGTTTGTTTATGTATGGTTTACCTCTTTCCCCTCTCTTTTCAATGTTTTCTAAAACCATATTGCATATTCATTATGGTGCAGAATATTCGTTTCAAAATCTCTCCCTTTTTCAAGCACTCTTATTATGTTGTTATATTTAAATTTAAATTATATTTTTTTGGGATATTTCATTCCATATACCACATAATGAACATGTTTTTTTATTAATTATCAGATACCCTTTTTCTCTCATCAAAATAGTGTATGAATTTTTAAGTGGCATCGTTAGGCTGCTGAATTTTCGTAATGGATTTCTCAACTTTTCTTTTATTTTGAGATCATTTATTTTCTTTTTTTCCTCACATACTTTCAACCAAATGATATGACAACTCAAGTACCTTAAATTTACTATAATTTTTTTGTGATAATGGAATAATTCTTCATCATATCTCCTTTCCCATTCTTTTATACTAAGAATGAAAACACCATCTGGGATGTGCTAATTTACCACATTAAAGATGATGGGTTTTCAATTTATTTTACCATCTTCAGTTCTGGTCATGAAACCATTTTTATGATTTAAGAAACTTTAATTTATGTATTATATTATATATAATAATCTTGAATCAATTTTTACAGATTTTATTAATTTTTAAATTAAAATCTGTTCATTATGACCGTATAATCACCAAAATGACCTAAGAAATTATCAATAATGTTTTAACTTATTAATCAACCTATTGTCAGAGTTAAAAATGATAAATGGAATAATTTATGGTTCTGGAAATATATAAATACCCTTCCATTCCAATTTTTTAGTTTAACTCCCAATCGATAAGAACATCCATCATGAACTGATAACGGAAATCATTAAAGAGCGCACCCAAAACAATGGAAGGACCAAAATACTAATAATTAATGGGTGAAACGATGTTATGAAATGATCTTATAAGATATTATAAAGATAAATATGTTTCTATAAGATATTAATAACACTATTTTAAACATTATACAGGAGGTTTAAATGATTTTTAAGTAATAAACACCCGAGGTAAGTGAATTCGTAACCCGATTTCCATTCTTTGGGTTAACCTTATACTTCATTATTTATGTGGTATTAAAATTGTTTGTGTGATAATGTTTTTTTTATATTATTTTTAATTAATTTTATTTCTAGTTTATAAAGATACTAAATCCACTATAATAAGTTTCACTTCAATTATATGATATTTATAAGGGTCTTTCCTTTAAAAAACCTCTTTTAAAATTTTGGTTTACAAAATTTAAAAGAAAAGTTTTTATGAAATTATTCATGTTGTATGATTCTATTATGGTAATTCAGAAATATTTATGATGAAGGGTGGGACCTATATCTCCCTTAAATGCATTGGGTTTGTGTAATTTGGAGGTTGGGTGTATGGTCACTCCAAATATAATTGTGATGGTTACACAAATTGTAAGGTAGTCGTGAGGGTTACAAATTATAAGGTAGCAGAAAGGGTTACAAGATTATGTAAGTAATTATTCAATATACCTTTATGGTTCTATTTATGTTATTTATGTTATTTTGGGAATATTTAGGAAGTCTCGTGTTTCACAGAGTAAGTAATTATGGGTGACAAGTATGTCTTTTTGAAAATAATTTCATACTTCATAAGTATTCATGGACTATTGTGTTTTTTCCTTATTTTTTTCCCTTACTGAGATTTTTGTGCTACAACCAAGTTTTTAAATTATTTTCATAGGTTATAAGAATTTTTAAGACAAATAAAGAATAAATTTTAAATGTTATGAATATTTTTCAAGGAATCATGTTTTATTTAAAAAGTTTTATATTTTGGAAGAATTGAATATTGTTTTTATGGTATCTACTCTGTATTAATATGGATTGTTACAAATAGAATATTTCCTAAATTCTCTAGAGATATAAACTTGAAAATATCCTCAATGTTTAAGGAATTTACTTCTTTACTAAATTCAATATTATGAACTTTAATAAGGTCGGGTCCTTATACAATGCATATGAAACACCTATGAGTTAAAATTGTAATCTTAATAGAAATAAATCTAGGAAACCATTAGATATTAATTTTTATATAGAAATAATTTGGTGGGTGGTATATCTTACTACCAATAGAAAATATATTTGTTTTTATTAATTATTCAATGTTTCATGACAATCTTTTGAAATATAATTATTAATAAGCCATCTAAATTTTAACTTATTTTAAAGGGATATGTTTCACTTAATTTTTTGTTTTTATGACCACTGAATTTTATAAGACATCATATTATAATACTAATTTTGGTTTCTATTGAAAAAAATAGATTATTACAATTTAAAATTTGATTTCATGGTAAAATCATTTTTTCATTACCCTATTATGAAAAAATATTTTGATTCATTATTTATAGTACAAGATAAATATTTTATAAGATGTTGCTTTTAAAAAAATTATTTGTGGAAAAAACACAGTTTGATGGACTCATGATTTTATTTTAAAAATATTCATATCATAATTTATAATACTAGTGTTATCTAAAATTTTAAATTCAATTGAACCATTCAAGAAAAACATTGATATGTAACATAATTTCATAAGAATTTATATATGTATAAGTATATTTTTATTATTTTTATTCTCAATGAAATTAAAAAACCCATATTAACATTCTTTGTTGCATTATGTTGATATGATTATGTTAAGGGAGTGTAATTTTATTCATTGTAAAAGAATTTTTTATCATTATATTGTATTTTAATGGTGTTTTAATTAATTGATTATATTTTCTTAGGCAACTAATACAACATAGATTTGGTTTTTTGGATAAATATAATATTTATATTTTTTTAATGTTATACAGTATTTCATTTATCCCTTATATAACCTTTTATTTTGATCTATAATATTATATAAATATCAGTGTATGTGTTGTTTTTGTTACTATCTAACATTAATTCAAGCATTAATAATATATATATAAATATAATTAATTATTTCTCATATAGTAATAGATATGTTTATTCTTACATATTTTTTTGACTATTTAAAATAATCATATTTATTTTTCTATTCATTCGAAAAAAATGGCATTTAAATATAAATACATTCATATTTTAATAATTTTCATCCTGTATGGACATTCAATCCACTAAAAAATCATTACTGATCTATTCCCAATCACAATTAAAAGCATTCCTTATTTATTTTCTAAAATGGGGAATAATATATCAATGTTGGAAACATTCATCATTTTTATATAATTTGGAGGGTGTCTATATTAAATCTGAAAAAACTAGTGAATAAGTTATCAGATGCCTGGTAGAGTTGAAAGAAAAAAACATTTATTTTTTATATGTTCTGGAAGGTGATGAGGATTATGCATTTTATTATTTCAATTTAATGGGGCATGGTTATGAGATTTTATTAGATATTCATAGACTGAATTATTAGAAGGATGGATATGAATGTATGTTTAATATATTCAAAAAAGGTAAGAATATATCCCATCCCCTATATTTATAGTACATTTAATTAATCCAAAAATGGATAAATAATTTGTAGGACCCTAATGATAATTCAAAGAAAAAACTATTTAGTCTCCTTCCAATAGATTTTGAATATATATATCTATAGTGAAACACTCTAATGTTACATCAAATTAACAATCATGGAACCTTCCAATTGATAGAGTACTAAAAATATATTTAAAAAAACATTTTCTACACCTAGTCATACCGATCCAAAATATAAATTTTAAACATAAAAAATAAAAAGTCTAAATGATAAATTGTCGGTCTTTTCAATTATTAGTCTTTTATTCATTTTTTATAGATTATATTTATATTCATCTTATTTAATATAATTCAGTATATACTTCTTTATTGATTTATTCTTATATTCTTGTAATTTATATTTAATGTGAAATAATTTAATTCATTATTCATTTCATTCAACATTATTTTTTGATATCGTAAAAATTGTAAAAAATTATTTGATAATATAAAATGATAAAAAAACTCTATCATAATTTTTCTCAATCATATCTCAAAATTAATTAGTCTATTATCTTAAAAATTTTATTGCCAAACTACATAATCAATGAATTTTTACATTTTATAAGTATTTTGATCACTAGAAAAAGTGATATTATCAAAAAGATATCATTAAATAACATAAAAAAATATATCTTATGTTTTGATGCTCAGAAATTCTAATTTCATTTCAAATAACATGATTCTGGGGGAGGGATATATTGTTAATTAATTTTTTAATGTGTTTCTCAATAATTTATTATATTCATAAAGATATTCATAATGTTACTAAGGACAATTTTAAATGTATAAAATCATTTAATAAGGATTAGTTATTCATATCCAAGGATAAAATTTTAGGATATATGTAAAGACCTAACCACAGTAAGCCTAGATCAAGTTCTTGCTACTACAACATTGGAATAGATATAAGATTCAAATACCAAACACCAAATCAGTTTAGTAGTTCTGGAAACCAAATATATATGTGATAACCGTTTTACAATTATAAATTAAAATAAAACATAATATATAAATATTATAATAAAATGCATCCTTGAAAACACATTCAAAGATCTCTTCTACATAACATGAGGAAAGAAAAAAAAATCAGGGTGACCTCAAATGATTATTAAGGGTTATGTATAGTGTAACCTATTATGAATCAATGAAAATAAATCTATATGTAAAGTTAGATAACTGAGAACACATTCCATTCAAATAACTAGATAAGGAATAAAAAATATGTTAAGGTAAATAATTGAAACACATTTCATTTAATCAATAATATGAAAATGAAGTTCATCCATATATTTTTTCATAGTGAAAATAATATAGATAATAACTTAAATGAATTTTGAATGAAGAAAATGCTTTAATATTGGGTATCATGTAACTAGAACATAAACAACTATAATGTCAAGATCTATTCAAAAGGCAATTTAAACTACTCTGATTTGGACCATCGATTCATCCCACGAGAATACTGAATCATCTAGGGGATCTATATAAATAGGACCCACCCATATATTCCAATTCATAGAATTCCCCATATGTCAAATAATTTATTCAATTAATAAACATTGTGCCTTATCATCAAATATCTCCATTGAAAAAAAGATACAGATTCTCCAATATTTCTAAAGTTGATCAAATTAAATTAATAGTAAACACCATATTCAATTATGGAATATAGTTTAGGAGATAATAATATTTATTATACAAGAATATAGATATAAAATCAGTTATAATTTCAAATGAACAATGAATGTGAGAAAGTGATTTTTTATGAAAAAGTTAAAAATCACCAAATAAGAGATTAAAAGATAACTTCTATGAGTTTTTAATTTTCTATATAAACCTATTGGATGAGATAGTTCAAAGTAAAGAAATTAATTACATGAAGTTAAAAAGATTATTTATATAATATATCAAAAGGGTAAATAGATACACCACTTAAAAGATGTATGTGGTGAAAATAGAATATGCCTCATGGAATGAAAAGTGTGAGAAGAATCCCTTACCTTTAGTCTGACATGTCATGTGTGTATTTATCTTCTAGAATAATAAATTTATGTTAATTATGTTAATTATTTGTTAAATTTATCAATTTTATTATTAATTTTATTTCACCTATAAAATCTTTTTATTAAACTACATAAACAATTATGTTTAGGTCGAGTTTTTTGACCAAATCCAATTTATGGGTCAAAAACGTATTTAGTAGGTCTACTATGGTCAAATGATTATTATAAAACATCTCCCAAAATAATAATCATGACATAGTTATCATATTTATACATTAATTATTATTTTAAAACATATCGTGAAATATGTTTGTACCAAATGAACCATCATTACAATCATAGAGACGGTAGGTTGTACGTACACATAACTAACGTCCCCATTTTTTCAATGATCATTATAGAAAGAAGGTATAAAACATTTTTTATTACCAATATGATTATTATATTATAAATACCTTTTTATTTAATCATATATACTTTTATAAAGAATTATTGTGATGTAAAAGGAGTCACATTTCATCTAGGATGCGGTATTCCACATATCCATGAGTGATGTTATCACTTTTTTTAGCATGTGAAAAGGGTAATAAAGAAAATGATATCTTATATTTAAAGATATTAATTTTTTTATAAATATCATATAGATTTTTTTTGACATATTTATCTAATTAAAATATCCTTGATACTTTCCATGTAATATGTGAATGTTTCACATCGCTTTAAGGAGGCAGTAGTCCATAGGTCCACAAAAAATAATATCTTATTTACAAAAAATAGAAACCATGAAGTTATGTGTTATATAATAATTAAATAAATATTAAAACCACAAAAATATCATATATATCATATAAAAATAGTTTTCCATCATAATCTCCAACAATGATAGGTGGTAAAGGAAAAAGGAACGACATTGTTACACGATGCGGTAGTCCACCATACACATGAATGGTAAATTAATTAACCATTTGATTGATGTGTCTGTAGTCGTATGTAGAGACCAGAAGCTTAACATACAATAATATTACATTAATTTTGTGGAATACTTATTACATAACAAAAACACACACACAAGGACCGTAATAGTTTAGTGTCTTTGGAAACTCAGAATATAATCTTCTAATCGTGGTGAAAGATCTTCAAAATCTCCCATAAAGATCTTCTTTTTTTTACCTAAAACATTTCTTTATATCCTGGGGAAAAGAAAACATAAAAGGGTGAGCTCAAATGCTCAGTAAGGGTAAACAAAAGAAATATCAATCACATCATATACATAAGCACATAACTTTTGGAAATCTTAACCTGCAAAAGAGATCATAATTTCATAACATGGGATAAATCATGGCAGTGAAATGTAGTCACAATAATCATAACTTAAAACATGAAACTTTTTGGCATACACACATAATAATAGAGAATCATATCTTATTAGTCAAGAC
This sequence comes from Viscum album, assembly GCA_963277665.1. Lineage (NCBI taxonomy): Eukaryota > Viridiplantae > Streptophyta > Magnoliopsida > Santalales > Viscaceae > Viscum > Viscum album. The sequence goes on along the minus strand of OY728166.1, from coordinate 985,948,330 downwards.
TCATTGCCAAGACTATCTTAGTGGACAAAGTCCCTTTCTGAACCGAGTCACCCTCGTTTCAGTCCTGTTTCACTGAACCGGTATAACCTACCATTCCGGCCATGTCTATCTCATGAGATATAAAGTCTTTACCCAATGCATTGGAGGGAGATATAGGTCCCACCCATCTCATAATGATACCATTCTTATGTGTTCCACAAAATCATAAATCATACATCATTGCCTAAACCCATGTAATAAAATGGGATTCTTAAACATCATGCCATCATAATCCATAAACAATTGATATCATTTCATCATAAGAAAATTGAAACCATTTAAATCATAGAGATATTTTACTTGAAACATACATATAAAATAACTTCATATTAGATGGAAAATAGTTTTGAAAAAACACTTGAAATGAATTCTTGAGGAAAATATCATTTCTTCTTTAAAAACAATTTTCCTTTCTTAACATGTCATAAAACTTTAAACTAAAAGAAGTTGATTAAAAATAAACTTGAAAACTTGTAAAGTAATCTTCTTGGAAATAATGTTTTAAAAATCCATTCATTCCGTATAAGTTAAAAAAACATTCTTCTCGTACTTTTGTCAGAAAAGTCAAAAAGTACCTCGTACGAAAAACGACAAAAGATTCCTTTCATATCTTTTAATAAAAACCCACTGAAGGGTAAAATTGGATTTAAACCATTGTAGGTGGATGTAAATAATATTTCATATCGAGGAAACTTGAATGTGGATGATAAAATGCACCCCAGTAAATGCCAATGTATAAACAATCTCGGATAAAAATGAGATTGTGATATTTCCCTTACCTTAGGTCCGATTTGCTTCGTAAGTGTCCGAACCTCCTGTATAATGATTTAAATAATGTCATTGACTTATTAAAGAATCATATTCATTGTTATTATATCATATATGGTTCACTTATGACTTTATATTACCCGTTCTTTTGTAAATTCATGTTAAAGTAGCGTTTTGGGTAAAATCGTCTCATTTGTCGTTGGTGTTTTAACTTGTAATTATTCATATGATTACTTAGATCATTATTACTTAATTATAGAATATAAAACATGATTTATATATAATATATATTCAGAATATAAATATATATAATGGATCGATAAATGGAAAGAAATACACCGTTCATGGAGACGGTAGGCCGTACGTACGCATGAACGCTGTTTTCGTTTCCTTATTGAATTGATTGGAATTAAGTAGATGACATACATATATATACACATAAATCCAGTAGCTTTATAATGTCATATATTTCATTATTATTGCTTATATATACTTTATAATCATTCTTAAATGGTTAACATGGAGAATGAATCTCATCGCGTCGTGGAGACGGTAGTCCGTACGTACACACGAGCGATTATATCATTTCCATAATTATTGAATTGAATTGGAGTGTATGATACAATATATCAGAATCATTATGATGTTATAATAACTATGTATAGTTATTATTTACACCATAATACCCATCCATGTAAGGTGTTGGTGGAAAAACAGATTACACCACGACGTGGAGACGGTATTCCATACGTACGCAGGCGCGGTGATTTTGTTTTCCGTAGGATGGATAGATGGTGAAATTGGGTTGTTTCATACTTATAATAACATATCAGTATATGAGTGATACTGATTTTATTACTTCATAATTAAACAACCTAAGAAGAAAAAGTGGAAGAAGAAATATATTTGAAAGAATCGGTAACAGAAATTACCTCTTCTTTGAAGCACCTCTTTGAGACCTCCTCTTAGGGCACTAAAATTGGTCTTTGAGGAATACCAAAACCTCTAGGATGTTGTTAGGGAAGTGTAGAGGAGAATTTGGCAGGGTTTGTCCGGGCTTTAAGGCTCAAAGTTGTGTGAGGAAGAGAGGGAGGAGGTGCCCTTTTATAAGGGAGGAGAGCGGCACCTTTGGAATTATTAAAAATATTAATTTATAATAACTCTAACCCCACTTAAAAACCTCCAAAAATGACTCATATTCTAAGATTAGATGCGATAGGGTTGTAATATCATCAAACAATCAAATTTAGACATGTTTGGATCTTATTTTAAACCTTATCATTTTGATTTATCCTTATTTAATCTATTTAAGTTTATTTGTGGTAATAAAATTCTAAATTTTAAATTATAACAAATAATTACTTATTTGTTGTGAATTTTCCATAATTGTTTAATTTATAACATTATAGACCATATAAAGTTAAATTTATAATTTTTGAATATTTTTGTGATTTTTAAACAATTTTATAATATGTTATTTTTATAAAATAACAATAGTGTCAATTTTGACACTATTCATTTATTTGAATTTAAATAAAATATATACAGAAGATATGTTTGAACTAAAAGCTTTAATATATTAATAAAAGGTCATATGTATCTATAAAAGTAGTGGATCACATTAAATAGTTCATATAATATTTATTTTATTATTTTTAAAACCATTTATTTGGTTTATCTCTTAATAAAATAATTACTACATCATTTTTGTATAATTATTTAATATACTTATTTGTTGCATAAAAATTTAAACTAAAATCCTATGATTAATATAAATATATTACCTTTCACAATAATACTTTTACTAGAATTTATCATCTTAAAATCACAATATTTAAATTGTTATATTTATTAAATTATGAAGGTGACAACTTTGGCATCTTTTAAAATAAAATAATATAAGTGTCATAATTGTTTGTATAAGACTTAAAATGGTCAAATATTATACCATTTTATGATTATTGTTTAAATGTACATGACCAATAAGTTTTGGTCAGGTTTTTGTGCCTTTTATGGTCACTATTAGTTTAATAAAAACTATATTCTTAATTTTTCACTAGATAAATAATTTCTTAATCACTATTGTGTCACAATTAATGATAATTATTTAATCCCAAAAAATTCTAGATAAATTCTCATGATGTAGATAATTTTGTTAGATTTCTGGAGACTATTCATGTTCGAAGTTTTATGATGTTTATCACTAAGGTAAAATTATTATACTTATAAGATTTAAGAAAGAGACATGTTGTCACTTTCTTTGGTTTTAATAATAATTAAATTATTTTCATGGTCAAAAGTCCATAAAATGAATCTAATCCGACCCTTAGTTGATATGTGTTTACTTTTAGCCGTCAAATAGAATTTTGGCATGTGTTAGGGTAATTGTATAATATTATATTTACCCTTTATTACCCAATTTACCTTTAACTATGGTAAATAAAATTTACCATAGTTACTATTCATAATTCCAAAAAATAAAAAGTAGACTATTAACATAATTTGGACCCACTGATTCCAAATATGGAATCCATTTTTTAAAATTCAATACACAGAAGTTTCAGAAATTAAATTAAAATTAATTCCGTTGTCGAATAAAAACGGTTTTTTGTTTAAAACATTGCAAAAGATTGAATTGATTTAACCTACGAATTCAAGGTAAAATCAATGCTAATGACATTCATTATATTAAATGGTAAAAAAATATTCTATTTATACTTTAAAACCATTCAATATTTTAATTTAACCACATAAGATATTACGATGAAAAAAGTTGTTTTTAATTAAAATATAGCGTGTTTTTACTATTCATTAAAATATGAAAGTTATCGGAAAAATATCAAAACTTTATCTAATGTAAATTTTTATATCCTGATTCAAAAGAAGAATTTTATTTTGTCAAATTGAACATATAAACATGTCAAAAACTAGATTCAAAGTGGGTGTTCCATCGAAAGGCGACAAAACTTCATTTTTTGAAAAATACTTATTTTACACGAAAAATTTATTTTTTTCTTATACCATGTTCTAGAAAATGTGTAAGATGAATAATAATGTTATAAAATTCAAAATTTAGTTAATACAATTCATAACGTCTAGTTCATGACAATATTATAATAATATATCGTTGTTTATTAAAACCCGGTATTTCGTACAACACACGCTATCGAGGAAGGTCGCGATTGCGTGTAATGCAAGCCAAGTCAGGGTTACGTGTTGTGAAAGAATCCTTTGTTGTTTCGTATAACATAATCCAACCATATTTCATTTATACGTTGAATATATATATATATACTCAATGTTGCGTAGAATTACTATTATCAAAATTGTGTGTAACACGATCCAAGAATAGTGTTGCGTATAGCGCAAGGTAATCTTGGTGTAGAATACAACACAAGAAATTAATGAAATTAAAAGAATATTTTTCATAAAATCTCGGGGTGTTACATTCTACCCCCCTTAAAATGAATTTCGCCCTCGAAATTCGTCAGGGTTATAAATGGTTTACTACTTGAAAGTTTGTTTAATAGAAACCCACATCGTAAAAAGGAATACCAAAACATGGCTTTAAAAACTAAAGTATGAAATGTAACGGTTACACAAATTAACTCATCACTGGGTTTCCACATAGGAGAACGTAGGTGAAAATATGGATATGGAAGAAAAATCTAACCATCAAGTTCTGATGGAGAGTGGTAGAGAACATGGCTATGAAAAAGCCAACAATCACAAAGCTATTGATTTGTGATGATCTAGGGTACCATCCGATTCATCAGATAGAAGATCACTAGGACAACATTTTTGGTTTTCAATATCATTTCCCTAAAGTTGAAAATTTTGAATTAGAAGAAATACTTACTTGATTTTGGTACAATCTCACTGTTGTTCGTGAATTGAACAATTTCCACTTCATCCCTTAAAGAAATGAAGTTTAATTTGTTATTCGTGATGTGTTAGCAGATCATGTGATAGAATGATGGGTCATTCCATCTCTTTCAAAAAAAAGGTTAGAAAAAGTTATAAGTCCATCTTAGGGTCAGATTAATCGTATATGGTTCCAAAAATGAACTTATACTTCATATATCATACCGATTAATAAAATAAAACTAGTTTATACTAACCAGGGACTTCTTGTAGGCCAGTGGTAGGCGATAAAGGCCAGTCGCACTTCGGTTGTGGGTTCGATTCCCATAGCCTTGTCCGACGTGATGGGTTGTCGCCCATCCTGCAGGTTGTCCTTTTTCTAAAACTATATTACTATAACATACCATCAATAATATCGAAAAACAAACAATAGTAACTTATGTCCAACATAATCCATTCCAATCTTTAGGCTTATCCATAATACTGTAGTCCACTCTCATAGATTTAATACCATCGTTTATCCCCATATATCATAAGATATATCTTGTTGGTCACATTCGAAACATTCAAAGGCCTTAATCATGTACTCTCTTGAATACCCATTGAACCTTATTGAAAACATGAGTGCTGTTAAAAGTTAACTCTTTCCACATACCAAAATCCTCAAAATTCTATATACTCAAACCATGATATAACCTTCTCCTTATATCAGTCATGAGCTCATGAATACTATCAAACATTTAATTTTCTCCTTATCCCTTCATTATGCGCATATCATCTACATTCCAAAAATATCTGAATAACCTTTCATGGATACTGGTAACATTAATCATACACTTTCAAAACTCAAGGAAAGGCAACAGTGTAACAATCCTTAGATGTCTCTTTATTCCATAGTACCATGAGATTACTTATACAACATTACACATGATAAACATGTAATCATTCCACTACATTCTTAAACCATTGACCGAGCTTCAACAATTCTTTCATCTCAAATATCATTTGTAGTCTCTTAATCATCATCAACATAAATACTACCCATACGACCATACTGATTCTCTTCATGAGACTTTAACTTAGGGCATTGGTTTGCATAATGCCCGTACATTCCACATTTAAAACATTTAACCATTGTTGATGTCGTAGCAATACCATTATCCTCATCCCTTGTGTTAACTGAAACTTTTCCTTTGCACTTACTGGCTTTGTGTCCTTCTTTTCCACACCCAAAGCATCTTCCAGTTCCTTTGAAACATTCTCCTTGATGCCTCTTCCCACATGATTTACATAGGGGAAATTGAACTTTTCTTTCCTCTATGATCATAATGAAACTCCATCTTTCTCTTATTAGCCGAGTCAGGAAACTTACCAAATTTTACTTTATTGACCATATTATGAGATTGATGATTCGGAATAATAATTATGTTTGGACTTCAAAATCCCATTTCATTTGATTTCTCATGAAGAATATCATTCCATTTTCCATCATATCCTCCATTATCGTGAATCATCTTGTTTCCAGCCATTTTCTAAAACCCAAAAAGAATAGTGCGAGATGCAAAAATCATGCTAGGGAAAACAACATAATAAAAGAGGGAGTAACCTTAATATATAACATCTTAGGTTAAATTCTAATATCTTTAGCGCAATTCTAGGACTATAACCTATACGTATACTTAACCTTAGAGACATCCCTAGACATACCTTAGAAATATCTCTAGGGATATCACTAACGTTTTCGCATCCTAGTTTCCAAAGGTTGACTAAACCTTTCCTCTGATACCAACTATAGAGACCCGAAGCTTAACGTACAAGGATATTACATTAATTTTGAGGAATACTTATTACATAAGAAAACCACACACACAAGGACCGTAATAGTTTAGTGTCTTTGGAAACTCAGAATATAATCTTATAATCGTGGTGAAAGATCCTCAAAATCTCCCATAAAGATCTTCTTTTTTTACCTAAAACCTTTCCCTATATCCAGGGGAAAAGAAAACATAAAAGGGTGAGCTCAAATGCTCAGTAAGGGTAAAAAAAAGAAATATCAATCACATCATATACATAAGCACATAACTTTTGGAAATCTTAACTTGCAAAAGAGATCATAATTTCATAACATGGGATAAATCATGGCAGTGAAATGTAGTCACAATAATTATTACTTAAAACATGAAACGTTGTGGCACACACACATAATCATAGAGAATCATATCTTATTAGTCAAGACTCATTGCCAAGACTATCTTAGTGGACAAAGTCCCTTTCTGAACCGAGTCACCCTCGTTTTAGTCTTGTTTCACTGAACCTGTATAACCTACCATTCCAGCCATGTCTATCTCATGAGATATAAAATCTTTACCCAATGCATTTGAGGGAGATATAGGTCCCACCCATCTCATAATGATACCATTCTTATGTGTGCCACAAAATCATAAATCATACATCATTGCATAACCCATGTAATAAAATGGGATTCTTAAACATCATGCCATCATAATCCATAAACAATTGATATCATTTCATCATAAGAAAATTGAAACCATTTAAATCATAGAGAGATTTTACTTGAAACATACATATCAAATAACGTCGTCTTAGATGGAAAATAGTTTTGAAAAAACACTTGAAATGAATTCTTGAGGAAAATATCCTTTCTTCTTTAAAAACATTTTTCCTTTCTTAACATGTCATAAAACATTAAAATAAAAGAATTTGATTAAAAATAAACTTGAAAACTTGTAAAGTAAGCTTCTTGGAAATAATGTTTTAAAAATCCATTCATGTCGTATAAGTTAAAAAAACATTCTTCTCGTACTTTTGTCGGAAAAGTCAAAAAAGCACCTCGTACGAAAAACGACAAAAGATTCCTTTCATATCTTTTACTAAAAACACAACGAAGGGTAAAATTGGATTTAAACCATTGTAGGTGGATGTAATTAATATTTCATATCTAGGAAACATGAATTTGGATGATAAAATTCACCCCAGTAAATGCCAATGTATAAACAGTCTCGGATAAAAATGAGATTGTGATATTTCCCTTACCTTAGGTCTGATTTGCTTTGTAAGTGTCTGAACCTCCTGTATAATGATTTAAATAATGTCATTTACTTATTAAAGAATCATATTCATTGTTATTATATCATATATGGTTCACTTATGACTTTATATTACCCGTTCTTTTGTAAATTCATGTTAAAGTATCGTTTTGGGTAAAATCGTCTCATTTGTCGTTCGTGTTTTAACTTGTAATTATTCATATGATTACTTAGATCATTATTACTTAATTATAGAATTTAAAACATGATTTATATATAATATATATTCAGAATATACATATATATAATGGACCGATAAATGGAAAGAAATACACCGTTCATGGAGACGGTAGGCCGTACGTACGCATGAATGCTGTTTTCGTTTCCTTATTGAATTGAGTGGAATTAAGTAGATAACATACATATATATACACATAAATCCAGTAGCTTTATAATGTCATATATTTCATTATTATTTCTTATATATACTTTATAATCATTCTTAAATGGTTAACATGGAGAATGAATCTCATCGCGTCGTGGAGACGGTAGTACGTACGTACGCACGAGCGATGATATCATTTCCATAATTATTGAATTGAATTGGAGTGGATGATAAAATATATCAGAATAATTATGATGTTATAATAACTATGTATAGTTATTCTTTACACCATAATACCCATCCATGTAAGGTGTTGGTGGAAAAACAGATTACACCACGGCGTGGAGACTGTATTCCGTATGTACACACGCGCGGTGATTTTGTTTTCCGTAGGATGGATAGATGGTGAAATAGGGTTGTTTCATACTTATAATAACATATCAGTATATGAGTGATACTTATGTTATTACTTCATAATGAAACAACCTAATAAGAATAAGTGGAAGAAGAAATAAATTTGAATGAATCGGTAACGGAAATTACCTCTTCTTTGAAGCACCTCTTTGAGACCTCCTCTTAGGGCACTAAAATTGGTCTTTGAGGAAGACCAGAACCTCTAGGATGTTTCTAGGGAAGTGGAGAGGAGAATTTGGCAGGATTTGGCCGAGCTTGAAGGCTCAAAGTTGTGTGAGGAAGAGAGGGAGGAGGTTCCCTTTTATAAGGGAGGAGAGGGGCACCTTTGGAATTCTTAAAAATATTAATTTATAATAAATCTAACCCCACTTAAAAACCTCCAAAAATGACCCATATTATAATATTAGATGCGATAGGGTTGTAATATCATCAACCAATCAAATTTAGACATGTTTGGAGCTTATTTTAAACCTTATCATTTTGATTTATCCTTATTTAATCTATTTAAGTTTATTTGTGGTAATAAAATTCTAAATTTTAAATTATAACAAATAATTACTTATTTGTTGTGAATTTTTCCATAATTGTTTAATTTATAACATTATAGACCATATAAATATAAATTTATAATTTTTAAATATTTTTGTGATTTTTAAACAATTTTATAATATGTTATTTTTATAAAATAACAATAGTGTCAATTTTCACACTATTCATTTATTTGAATTTAAATAAAATATATACAGAAGATATGTTCGAACTAAAATCTTTAATATATTAATAAAAGGTAATATGTATCTATACAATTAGTGGATCACATTAAATAGTTCATATAATATTTATTTTATTATTTTTAAAACCATTTATTTGGTTTATCTCTTAATAAAATAATTACTACATCATTTTTGTATAATTATTTAATATACTTATTTGTTACATAAAAATTTAAAATAAAATCCTATGATGAAGATAAATATATTAACTTTCACAATAATACTTTTACTCGAATTTATAATCTTAAAATCACAATATTTAAATTTTTATATTTATTAAATTATGAAGATGACAACTTTGGCAACATTTAAAATAAAATAATATAAGTGCAATAATTGCTTGTATAAGACATCCAATGGTCAAATATTCGACCATTAGATGATTATAGTTTAAATTTACATGACCAATAAGTTTTGGTCAGGTTTTTGTGCCTTTTATGGTCACTATTAATTTAATAAAAACTATATTCTTAATTTTTCACTAGATAAATAATTTCTTAATCACTATTGTGTCACAATTAATGATAATTATTTAATCCCAAAAAATTATAGATAAATTCTCATGATGTAGATAATTTTGTTAGATTTCTGGAGACTATTCATGTTCGAAGTTTTATGATGTTTATCACTAAGTTAAAATTATTATACTTATAAGATTTAAGAAAGAGACATGTTGTCACTTTCTTTGGTTTTAATAATAATTAAATTATTTTCATGGTCAAAAGTCCATAAAATGAATCTAATCCGACCCTTAGTTGATATGTGTTTACTTTTAGCCGTCAAATAGAATTTTGGCATGTGTTAGGGTAATTGTATAATATTATATTTACCCTTAATTACCCGATTTACCTTTAACTATGGTAAATAAAATTTACCGTAGTCACTATTCATAATTCCAAAAAATAAAAAGTAGACTATTAACATAATTTGGACCCACTGATTCCAAATATGGAATCCATTTTTTAAAATTCAATACACAGAAGTTGCAGAAATTAAATTAAAATTAATCCCGTTTTCGAATAAAAACGGGTTTTTGTTTAAAACATTGCAAAAGATTGAATTGATTTAACCTACGAATTCAAGGTAAAATCAATGCTAATGACATTCATTATATTAAATGGTAAAAAAATATTCTATTTATACTTTAAAACCATTCAATATTATAATTTAACCACATAAGATATTACGATGAAAAAAGTTGTTTTTAATTAAAATATAGCGTGTTTTTACTATTCATTAAAATATGAAAGTTATCGGAAAAATATCAAAACTTTATCTAATGTAAATTTTTATATCCTGATTCAAAAGAAAAATTTTATTTTTTCAAATTGAACATATAAACATGTCATAAACTAGATTTAAAGTGGGTGTGCCATCAAAAGGCGGCAAAACTGCATTTTTTGAAAAATACTTATTTTACCCGAAAAATTTATTTTGTTCTTATACCATGTTCTAGAAAATGTGTAAGATGAATAATAATGTTATAAAATTCAAAATTTAGTTAATACTATTCATAACGGCTAGTTCATGATAATATTATAATAATATATCGTTGTTTATTAAAACCTGGTATTGCGTACAACACACGCTATCGAGGAAGGTCGCGATTGCGTGTAATGCAAGCCAGGTCAGGGTTGCGTGTTGTGAAAGAATCCTTCATTGTTTTGTATAACATAATCCAACCATATTTCATTTATACATTGAATATATATATATATAGATACTCAATGTTGCGTAGAATAACTATTATCAAAATTGTGTGTAACACGATCCAAAAATAGTGTTGCGTATACTGCAATCTAATACGGTGTTGCGTATAGCGCAAGGTAATCTTGGTGTAGAATACAACACAAGAAATTAATGAAATTAAAAGAATATTTTTCATAAAATCTTGGGGTGTTACAGTGTAGGTATAAAAATACCATAAAAACATATCAATAAATTAATTATACTTATTTTATTATATAATAACCTAATAAAAAGAATTTAATTCTTTCATAAAAGAATAAAAAATGTTATTGTTGAAGAATGTTACCTCTTTTTTGGGAAACTCCTATTGGTTTTAACAAAAAGACTTACTTTGCTATTTTTAAGACCAAAGTCAGGATTCCATGTTTTTTGAGGGATTTTTAGAGCTTATTTTCTTAGGTTTTAGACAATTTGATGTGTCATTCTTGGTTTTAGGAAGTGGGAGAGTGAATTCATCTTTATAGTAGAGGAGTAGTGTCATTCTTATAAATACCAAACAGTAAACAAGATTGGGAGATCTACTTTACCTCATGTTCTTCCAAAATGAATAAATAATGGATTAATGTGATGTTATGGTCGATAAAAATCTCCACCACATAAAAATAAGTGCATCTTTATAATTGTTTTCCAAATTCTTTAAGTTTCCATATATTTTTTATTCTGGTTTTTCATTTATGTAACTAGTTTTCTATCCAATGTAATTAATACATTAGGACTAAATTAAAGTGAGATTTATTTGAAAATATAGACCCCCTGAATTATAAATATTATATGTAATTTAAAATATAAAATACCTTTTGTGTTGGAAATTAATTTTAACAACTCTGTGAAATGAACAGAAACACTACTTTAACCTAAACCATGCTAACAATGTTTTCACTATTTAGGGCTCAATATGTTCATTATAAAAGACAAATTAATCAATTAATATAACATATATGATATATATTAACATTTTAAAATCAATTTTAATAATATATGTTTTTTATTAAATTTTAAATATTTAGATAAACTATCATTTCTTATAAAATAACATTAATCCCAATTTTGACATTATTTACTTATTTTAAATTTAAAAATATAAAAATAATGATGGAACTAAAATATGTGATGTTCATATATATATAACATTACATATTGATCTACAGAATAATGAAACAAATAATTCATTAAATTTATATTACTTTTAATGTTATTAGAATCATCTATTTTTTTTAATTATTAACTAAATGATCACTATGTTGGTGTTTCTTACGATTTTAATGTAATTATATCATCTATAAAAGTTAAATTTAAATTATCATTACATGAAAAAATCATTTAACAATCATAATAATGTTTGCAAATGAATATATATATATTCTTCTATACTTCAAAGCTTTATAGGATTTAAATTCAAGAAAGGTACATTTTTTCCTTTTTTGTTACTTACCTTGTTATATGGGTCAATTTGATGAACATGTGTCCTAATCACTCATAATATTCGAACCAACAGATGTAGTTTTTAAATATTAGAATAAAATTTCTTATGGAAATGTTTCTATCTCATTTTACCCTTTAAGTTTAAGGTTGAGTCACTTTTTAAGCTTAATTTTACCTTATTAGTTAAAATTAATTTTAATCAAATTCACTATTATTTTTAGACAAAAATTATGTTTTTATTAAAATAATCTAAATATTATAATTATTAAAACCATGGATATACATTTTTTACAAATTCAATTCATAAAAGTGGAAAAATTATAGTCAAAGATAATTCCCCAGACATGGCAAGAAAGCGGTTTTTTAATTAAAAATGTTCAAAAGTTCATTATGTTTATATATATAAATGAAATATAAAAATGATCCCAATGACATATATAAGATTAGTAGGTTAATAATTGATCTATTATTACATTAAATTAAATTTATAATATATTTTAACATTATTAATTATTTAAATTAAAATGTCACGACCCGTCCATTAGGGCCCGTGTCGTGATATACCCCAAGCCTGCCTCCCAAAGGCCAGGGGTTGGAAATTATCCTCAAAGGCGTTATCCTAAAAGTGGGAGGAATTTTCTTAAGTACATTTATTCACACACATGTCTAACCACATCCAATAAACTAAAAGTGGAAATCAAGTATACCGAAACAAGTGCTGAGTATAAGTAAAACTAAAAAAAAGTGAAAGATAATACAAATCCACAAAAAGAACTAAAAACAACAAGGTACAATGGGACTCTAGTAGCCATATACTGAAAACCTCAAATGATGGTATGAGTAGTTTAGATACTAGAAAACAAAGTAGTACATCATTTCTTCCTGATCCTACTAGGCCCTGTCTGCTTTCAGGCCACCAACACCTCCGTCAAAGCGTCGATCGTTTGCACCCAAAACAACACATGCGGGTGAAGCCCATGTATGGGTGAGTAACAAAATAATCAGCACGGGACCCCAAAACACAAAGGAAAACCCACAAAGAAATATTAAAAGATAAGTACAAAGCATAAGTACGAAGAAATATCACTAATAACAAGCATGAAGCAAGATCATGAAACATGAGTTTGAAACATAAGCATGAAGCACAAGACAACTAACACTAGGTATGCATCTAGGTTAGTAATAGAAGAATCATTAGTCGCATATTAGAACACCTCCGTTTCTAGTGAAGTCATCCACTATGAGTAAAATGGGCTTTCCAGGACACACAAAAGCTGCTTCACACTAACCTTGGACTGCTGAGGTGCACCTACCCATCGTGTACCGTGGGTCTGTCGAGTCACATAGTATCAATCCCATTGTGGGCCTGAAAAGTCACACAAAGGTCCTTTTGACCATGTCCAGTAGAGGTATTCCTCCCCATTGTGTACTGTGGATCTGCTGAGTCACACAGTCTTTCTCCCACCGTGGGTCTGCAAAGTCACACAGAGGTGCTTACCATTAGGCCATAGTCGAGTCACACAGAGTCGCTGGTCAACAGTCTTTAGGTCTTAGCCAACTGTAGGGTTCCTTTTATAGTGTGTTTAGGAGAACTGATCCTAATAAAATTTGTCTCATCTCAACATCCTTTAAAGTCTCTTTAGATAATACCAAAATATCTATCACCTTGAGAGGGTCCGAATGCCGCAAACATCTCATCCCTCAGACGCTCAGTTTTCAAGTTATTAATGTTTTAGTAAATGGGGGTCATTTTCATCTTGGCCCGGTCCAACCCAGTTGGACCACCCTAAAAAACCTGGAATGGGGGTCCCACATTCTGTGGTTCAATTCGACAGACTTTACTTGACCTGGTTCTAGTATTGGTCAGTCTGTTCTGGCTTGGCCTGTGGTCCATGCCGAAATGGCCATGTTGGGCCCGACCTAGTTTGACCGGTGGCCAGCCCGCTAGGTCATCTAGTGACCCGGTCTTGTTCAGTGTGGACCGAAGGGTGCGGATCCGGCTTGTCCGTCATGGTATTGACCGATGGGCATGAGTCCAGCCCTCCAGCATGGGTCTGACCTGACCTGCTGGCTGGGGGCGCATCCCGCTAGCTGAGGAGCGGCCTACACGTGCGGGCCAGTGGTGGTCTACTTGGCCAGGATGCTGTCGGTTTCCACATCCATCCCATTCATTGCTCTGCTGATGTCAGGCATCCCTCCTTCCATGGTCGAGCAACCGTGGCTCACCACCTCACCTGGGTAGCCCGGATTCAGGCCGCCTCCACCACGCGGTGTCGGTCAGTGCCACACCTCCTCCGCCGCCGTGGACGGCGGGCTGAAGCTCTCTACCGCAGTAGAGCACCAAAGATCACACTGCATCCCTCTATCCACCACCGTCTGACCCCAGTTCCAGCACATCGGTGGTCTGTTTCTCTATCCGCCTATGCCTACGTGCCTCTCGAGTTGCCGTCATCCCTTCCTTGTCCATATATTCATCTTTCCATAGATTTTTTGATGCGGCCATAAAGAACACCCAATGTGGAGGTTCTTGGGCCTTATTTGGGCCATCTTATGCCCTATGCGTGGTAGGTTTAAATCATGAGAAGGTTTTTGGATTTTAGTTCAATAAAACAAGTGCTATATTAAACCCATATAATGAAATCCCAAAAATCCACCCTCCCACAAGAACTCATGATCCACATATCAACTTGTTCTTGGGTTGATCTGCATTCATTGTTGAATTTAAGAATGGGTGAAAGCAAACATAAACACAACCCCTACCTGAATTGAGGATCTGTCACTAATGAGGGGCGAAGCTCCGAGCTATCATTGATCCTTGATCTATCATCATTTTTCATCGTTCATCGATGGCATTAAACTTTCTTCATTGGAGAGGAAATCAAGCATTGGTTCATTTATAAATCGTCTACTAATTAATCTTCATCTCTCCAATGAATAAAACAAAAAAAATGCATCACATCGTTTTAGTTACACTGTGATGTCACTTCGTTACAATGTTTCATTTATGAAACAACATAGCTATTAACTGTCATTTAATGCATCATTACACTGTGGATTTTTGAGCCATTACTGATTTCCATTAATGCACCTCATCGTCACCACGTTGTCGTAATGAACCATCATCATGTTTCTTCATGTCGGTTGAGGAAAAAAATAAAATATCTTTTTAAAGTTATTTTTTTTCTAAAAGGTCCAAAAATTAAATTTTCAATTCAGCCCTTTTCAGCCTAAGTTATGTTTTCTTTAGGAAAATATTGGAATTGTGAGGTCAACGGTGCCCCGATATTTTTGATACGGGCACCAATTCAAAAGTTAAAAAACCCACTCACATGTTTACTGTACGTACTTTAAAAAAAGATCAAAATTCCATTCCAGGCTCATAGGGACTCAGAATCATAGGTCATAAGAGAATGTAGTCTCTAAATAATTCCATATAATACTCTCCACCATAGGTCTTTACATTCCCAAAATAAAAAATCGAGTATAATCAATCAAATAGGTGTAATGAGAATGATTATGTGCCTCCTTCTCCCTTGTACTCTCCGGGATATTCTCATACATCCATCAAAAGTACACTAGGGGAATCGACCATCCATGAAGGACTTTATCTTGTTTATCCTCTATCTTAATCGGGAACTCTGAAAAAATTGACCCATCATCAATGTCCAACTTGCTTCAGTCAGTGAGGTGTGACGGATCATGACCGTATCTCCTTAGCTGCGAAACGTGGAAAACATTGTTCACCTGATGCATATATGGGGGAGGAGATAGTTATTACACCACCTTTACAACTCTTCTCAGGATCTAAAAAGGTTTTATGAACCTCATATATATCTTTCCACCCTGGAAAAATCTTTGCAATCCCCATCAAGGAATGAATCAAAGGGAAACATGGTCTCCCTCCTCAAAATCAAAGGGTATCCTTCTTCTATCGGCGTAAGTCTTATGCCTTCTTTGCACAGTCCTCACATGATCATGGATGATCTGCACCTTCTCAGTAGTATCCCATACCAACTCTGGACCCATGTGTGTTGACTCCCATGGGTCTGTCTAAAATAGAGGTGATCTACATGGCCTCCTGTACAAACCCTCCAATGGTGTCATGCCAATGGTGGATTGATAGATTTTGTTGTACGCAATCTCCACCAGTGGTAGGTGGTCCTCCCAACTATTACCAAAATCAAGGAAGCAAGCACAAAACATGTCTTCCAGGGTTTGTATGGTCTACTTCATATAACCATCTATCTGGGGGTGAAAATCTATGCTCAAGCGCATCTCAGTCCCGAATTCCTCCTGAAATCCCTTCCACAACTAAGATGTAAAATGCTCATCATGGTCTGAGAATATCATCAAAGGCACCCCGTTAAACCGCACTATATCCTAGATGTATAGGAGTCTAAATCCCTCTACCGGTCCCTTATCCCGAATGGGTACAAAGTGAGCTATCTTGGTGAGTCAGTCAACGATCACCCATATAGAATCATGGACTATGTATGTATGTGGTAACCCCATCATGAAGTCCATAGAGATACCATACCATTTCCACTCAGGTACCTCAAGTGGATGATCCAAGCCTGGTGTAACCTGATTCTCGACCTTCACTTGCTGACAAGTGATGTATCGTGAGACAAACTCAGCCACTTATTTCTTCATTCTTGGCCACCAGTAATAATTTTGGAGGTCCTGGTATATCTTTTCCACTTCAGGATGTACCACTAAAGGGGGTGTACTGAACACCATCAACACCTCCTCCGACAATTCCACTGGTACTATAGTGCACCCTCTAAAAAGGATTAAATGCTCCCCACCTATCAAAAATCCATTAGAAGCATGTCCTGAGGAAAATTGAGCATTTCAGGCCTCACAGTCAACATCCACCAGTTGTTCCTCCCTTACTCATTGTATGTGCGGGGGAGTAGAAGTCATCAACTGAAGGTAAGATGCTCTATCATCATCCATGAAAGATATCTACATCATTGTTATCTGCTCTGTCACATCACTTAGTAGATGAAAACTGGTCTTCCTGCTAAGTGTGTCTGCCACCAAAATCCCCTTCCCAAGAGTATAGACTATAACATATTAGTAGTCCTGGAGGAACTCGAGTCGTCGCTGCTATCTAAGGTTCAGGTCCTTATGGGGGAAGTTTTACCTGAGACTCTTGTGGTTGGAGTAAATTGTAAATTGTTCACCCATCAAGTAGTGCTTCCACATCTTCAAGGAAAAGACCACTGCTGCTAATTCTAGGTCATGGGTTGTGTAGTTTTACTCATGACACCTCAACTGCCATGAGTCGTAAGTGATCATAACTCACTCCTTTATTAGGAAAAAATCGATTCTAGTCCCTAATGCATTGTAGAAGACTACATACTCGACGCCCTCTTCTGGAAGTCTCAATATGGGGGGGAACTAGTCAGTCTCTGCCTCATCTCATGAAAACTCTACTGCCATTTCTCCATCCACATAAAGGGTTTTCCTTTCCATTTTAAAGCCGATAAGTATTTTTCTACTATGGAAATGTCATGAACAAACCTCCAATAGTAACCATACAACCCCAAGAAGTTCTGCGCTTTAATGATGCTCTTAGGTGGCTCCCAAGAGAGAACTACCTCTATCTTCACCATATCCACTAAAACTCTAGCCTCTGAGATGACATGTCCCAGAAAGAGGACCTCCTTTATCCAGAACTAGTACTTCAAGAGGTTACCATAAATATTTTACTCATGGAGTGTATCTCGGACTATCCACAGGTGTGTAGTGTGCTCCTCCTCTAACACCGTGTACACCAAGATGTCATCAATGAAGACCATGATAAACTAGTCAAGGTAAGGATAGAAAATCTTTTTCATGAGTCCCATGAACACTTTTGGATAATTGGCCATGACAAAAGGCATCACCAAGAACTCATGGTGGCCATGCCAGTACTAGAAGGTTGTCTTCTATACGTCCCCATCCCATAACCGAAGCTGGCGATAGCCTGATCTAATGTCTATCTTGGTGAACGACCTCGCTCCCTTCTACTGATCAAAGAGGTCACAAATTCTCAGTAGTGGGTACTTGTTCATTACGGTCACCTGGTTATAGAACAGGAAGTCCATGCACAACCTCAAACACCTGTTCTCCTTCTTGGAAAAAAACATCGGGGTTTCCCATGGTGAAATGATGGTCCTTACGAACCCATTCTCCTAAAAATCCTCCAACTGTACCCTTAGATCATAAAGTTACGTGGGAGCCATCCGATATGACGGTGTGATATCAGTGTAATCCCAAGGTACAAGTCAATGAAAAGGTCTACCTATCTACGAGGTGGTAGTTCCAGAACATCCTCAGGAAAAACATCCCCATACTCATCCAACACTATAATAAAGCATGAAATCCTATCATCCAATACAATGAGGGTGAGGCTATCTAATTTTCAAGTGATTGGCAATACCCTCCTCTGAGAAAGTATGCCATGTGCTGCATGGAATTCCTTCTTGCCGGTGAAGGAAAACCTGGTCCCATCTCCACAAACACACCGCACTACATGCCTAAAATAGTTGATCTGATCATGGACTATGGATAACCAGTCCATACCCAAGATGACATCGTAAAGCCTCGACGCCACTAATAGGAGATCACATCCAAATATATTGCCTCCTAGAGTAATCTCACACTACCTACACTAGTGTATAATCATCGAATCCACTCCCATATGAGTCTCTAGCCATAAGGATCGAGCCAATGTCTCCACCAGAATCTCTGAGCTCTGACTGACTGTTTTGACAAGGAAAGAGTGACTAGAACCAGTGTCTATAAGAATTGAAACTAAAGTGAAGAAGGAATAGATAGTACATCTAATCATATTTGGAGGTTCATGGTCATAAGCCTCCACTACCTGAAGTAGAGCTCTCCCTTGTCTGCCTACTCCCGAAGGTCGGGGTGGACCACCTGGGAGTGGTGGGAGTAGCACCTCAAATTGTCACCCACCGCCTGTTGCCCAGCTTACTCCCCTGCCACATCCACCACCCTGAAAACCTCCTCACTCGAACCTCTGCATCTGTCTCGGCAGTCCCTCATCTATCTTTTGGTTATTTGTACAGCGGGTTGGGAAGTCATGTGCCATGTGTCCCAACCCGCTGCATGCGAAGCAAATCCTAGCTCCTGACAGACTCCCTCTAGTCTGGGAGCCCCACACTATAGACAATGATTCCTAGGGTCGGCCCCTAAAATACCTTTCCCACTTGCGCCCCTGTGTCAGTTGTCTACTACCTATTGAAGACTTCACTACCTAGGGTCTACTGGTATCTCTGGCAGTCAGCGCCTACTCTGCCAAGAATCTATCCACAATAAGGGCATGCTCTTGTACCTTGACCTGGGTAGGTATGTTGAGAGACACCATTGATTCTATGATCTCCCACATGAATCCATTCTCAAATTCTTGATCCCTGAAGAAAGAGTCATGAACCTTGTCTATGGGGTAGCATGAAAGCTCTGTGAACCTCGCTAAATACTCATCCACCTTCATACTTCCCTATTGGAGTTAAATCAAATCCTATATGCGCACAAAGTTCAAGGACGAAGGAAAAAATTTCTCCCAAAAAAGCCGCTCGAAATATATCTAGGTGAGGGTCGCCTAATCATGAGTCTGAATCTTCAGACTCAACCATCTCCCAAACAAGCCCTGAAGAAGGCTCACAGCTAAGATAACCATATTTTCATGAAGTTTTCTCACTAAGTGGAAGACCTGTGTCACTACTTATAGCCAGTCCTCGGAAATCTTAGGATCTGTCTCTCCCCTGAACCTGAGAGGTCTCAGTCTCTAGAACTCGTGCAAGGCACTAATCCCATGTGCGTCCTCTACCGGTACCGCTAGTAGAAAATACTGATCAACGAGTGATGGAAAACCCAGTGCACCACCCAATGGGGCCATCTCTAGCATTGGTCCTTGAACCAACGCCTCATCACTAGGTGGTCTATCCACATGATCATGTATCGGGATCCTAGATGGTCATCCATGTGAAGGCATCCTGAGATAGATCAAGATGTACCATGGTCAGAAGGCTATACCTAGTGAGAAGACTCTTATTCAAGAAGAACATAATGAGAGACTTATGCAACCAGTCTTTTGATGCATAGAGCTGAAAATCAGATTTCAAGGTCATGGTGTATGGATACGTCGGTCGCCGCACAAACACTGGAATCCCTGAATCTGAAATTCAAACTTGAAACATTCAACATTGTTTCCCCAAAAAAAAAACAACAGACTCTTGGTATTTAAGGTAGAACCAACCCCTATGAAACGACATTTTCATGACCTATCCTTGGGGCCAATGTCGTGACAAACCCCAAGCCTGCCTTTCGAAGGCTAGGGGTTAGAGACTAGCGCCAAAGGCATAAACCTACAAGTGGGAGGCATTTTACTGAGTACCTATACAAAAAAACGCCCAAGCATGTCCCAAAAACTTAAAGGGGAAAACAAGTATACTGAAACAAGTGTTTTGTACTAGTAAAATAGGAAACAAGTGGTCCAAAATACAAACCCAACAAAAAGAACTAAAAACATCAAGGTACAATAGGACTTGGGTAGCCTTCCACTAAAAACCCCACTTGATGATAAGAGTAGTGTAGCTACTGGAAGCTAAAGTAATACCTCATGCCGACCTAATCCTACTGGGCCCCACCTATCCTAGGCCACCAATCCCTCTATCGAAGCATCAATCATTTTCACCAGACACAAAACATGCGAGCAAATCCTGTATAGCGGTGAGTAATGAAATACTTAGTAGGGGACTCTGAAACACAAAGGAAAGACCGCCAAGAAATCCCTAAAGAAAAGTAAGAATCATAATAATGAAGCAAGTGCATGAAGCAAGAGCACAAAGCATGAGCACGAATCACAAGACAACTCACACCAGGTATACATCTAGGATAGTGATAGAAGAATCATCATTCACATCATCGAAAACCTCAGTTGTTGGAGAAATCCTCTACTATGAGTATAGTGGGACTATCAGGTCACATAGAAGCCAGTTCCCACTGACCTTGGACTGCTGCGGTACACCTCCAAATTGTGTGCCATGGGTCTGCTGAGTCACACAGTCTCACTCCCACTGTGGGCCTGCAAAGTCACACAGAGGTTCTTCCCACCTTATCCAACTGAGGTACTTATCCCCTTCGTATATCGTGGGACTTATAAGTCACAAAGTCTCACTCCCACTGTTTTCATGAAAAGTCATATAGAGGTGCTTCCCACCGGGCCAAAGTAGAGCCACATAGAGTCGTTTATCAGCAGTCTTCATGTCTTAGCCAACCGCAGAGTTTTGTATGTAGCGTGCTTTGGAAAACCTCTCCTCAATCCAATCATCGCATCTCAAATTTTTTGAATGTATCCTTAGAGAATACCAAAAGATCTTCCTCATCAATAGGTTCCCTACACTGCAAATGGATCGTCAATTGGATGTCTGGTTTTCATGTTTTTAGTGTTTTAGTAAACAGGGGACGATTATGTTTGGGCCAAGTCCAACCTGGTCAGACCGCCCTGAACAACCTGGAATGGGGGCCCCACATACCATAGATTAAGTTGACTGACTCAACCTGGCCATGTTCGGGTTTGGGTAGGTCCGGTTTGCCCTAGCCAATGGGCTGGACCCAGTTTGGTCAGGGGTACAGCCTGTCGCATCTCCCGACGACCCAGTCTTGTCCGGCTTAGCCAAAGGGCATGGGTCTGGCCTGCTGGATGGGGGTGCGACCCACCAGCTAAGGCCCGGCCCACATGTGTGGTTCGGTTGTGGTCTGCCTAGTCGAGAAGCGGTCGGTTTCCATGTATGGGCCACTTCGCTGCCCCACAGACGCATGGCCTCACTCTTACCATGGTCGAGCGACTATGGCTCACCAGCTTACTCGGATGTGGGCTGCCTCCACCATAGGGTGTCGGTCAGTGTCGTACCTCCTCCATCGCAGTGGGCTATCATTTATACTGGCACAGTGGCAGTTCCTTCTGTGGACTACTGGAGTTTCTCCGAGGGTCTGTTTCCCAGTCGGATTGTGCCTATGGGCTTCTCGGGTCACTGCCATCCCCACCTTGCCGTAGATTCATTTTGACACTGATTTGAGGATGCAGTCACAAAGAACCAAAAAGGAGAAGGTGCTCAGAGCCTCGTTGTGTCAGCCTATGCCCTCTGTGTTATAGGTTTAAATAAAGATAAGGTCCAGGGATTTCTGTTCAATAAAATGAGTGATAATTTAATCCAAGATAAAGAAATCCCAAAAGGCCACCCTCCTGTAAGAATGCACGATCCACAGATCAACCTCTTCATGGGTTGATATGAATTCATCGTTGAATTTCATATTTGAAAAAACAAACATAAACACAACCCCTACCTGGATTGATGATCTATTACTAACAAGGGTCAAAGCTCTGAGTCTTCGTCAATCCTCAATCTGTTAGCGTTCATCGTCGTTATTCAGTGGTGTTCGTTATTCTTTGTTAGAGAGGAAATCCGCCATTAGTTCATCAGAGAATTGTCTAATAATTAATTGTGGACTATCAACCATGTCAAACAAATAAAAAGAAAACACGTCGCAATGTTTTAGTTATGTTGCGACCCCACGTTGTTACACTGTTTAATTTATGAAATAGTTTATCTGTTACGTGACATTTAATGCATCGTTATACTGTGGGTTTATGAGCCATTAATGAGTTCCATTAATGCACTGAATCGTCACTATGTTTCTGCATCATAGAGTCTCTATGTCACCATTTGTCAGTTGAGGGAAAAAATCTTTTTAAAGTTATTTTATTTTTTTCTAAAAGGTCGGAAAAATAACTTTTTCATTCAACCCTTTCCATCCAAAGATAAATCCTTTCTATCCAAATCACAATATTCTGAGTTCAACGGTGCCCTCAGATTTTTGATCCGAGCACCAGTTAAATATTTATAAAAAACCACACACACTTTTACTTAATGTAAATTAAAAATAGGTAAAAATTCCATTTCGGGATCACCGGGCCTCAAAATCACAAACCGTCATAGCGTGTAGTCTCAAAATAATTCCATTTAATTTAAAAAAATTACTTGGAAATTTTAAGATGTTGCATAAAAGGAAAATTTCAACTAAAATTTAGTATTTTTCACTATTTATAAAAAAAGCGACTTCTCAAAAAATAATAAACATTAACCCTAAGATAATATTAAAATTCCATATTAATAAGTGAAGTATATTTTTGAAAAATAAAATTTATAAAAGTCTCAAAATATTGTTTTAAAATAGGTATGAAATTAAATGGTGATAAAAATCGGTCTTTATGTGTAACAGCCCAAGATTTTATAAAAAAATATTCTTTTTAATTTTATTAATGTCTTGTGTTGTACGCTACACCAAAAGGAGCTTGCACAACACACATCCTTGACTTGACTTGCATTACACGCAATCGCGACCTTCCTCGATAGCGTGTGTAGTACGCAATACCGAGTTTCACTAAACAACGATATGCTATAAAAATATTATTAAAACTAGCCGTTATGAATAGTAATAACCACTTTTTGAAATCCAGTAAATCTTATTTTTCAAAATGAACTTTATTTTTGGATTCGGAGTATCGAATTTAGCCTAAGGTGAAATTTTGGTACTTTTCGGATAACTTTCATATTCTGATGAATAGTGAAAATTACTAAATTATAATTAAAAACAACTTTTTTAATTGAAATAATTAATAGTGATAAATCATTAATTTGACTTGACTTGCATTACACGCAATCACCGCGCGTGCGTACGTACGGAATACCGTCTCCACGCCGTGGTGTAATCTATTTTCCACCGCCACCTTACATGGATGGGTATAATGGTGTAAAGAATAACTATACATAGTTATTACAACATCATATTGATTCTGATATATTGTATAATCCACTCCAATTCAATTCAATATTTATAGAAATGATATCATCGCTCGTGCGTACGTACGGAATACCGTCTCCACGACGCGATGAGATTCATTCTCCATGTTAACCATTTAAGAATGATTATAATGTATATATAAGAAATAATAATGAAATATATGACATTATAAAGCTACTGGATTTATGTATATATACATATGTATGTCATCTACTTACTTCCATTTCAAGACAATAAGGAAAGAAAAACAGCGTTCATGCGTACGTACGGACTACCGTCTCCATGAACGGTGTTTTTCATTTTATTTATCTACCAATTATTTATATATATATACTGAATATATATGATATACAAATCATATTTTATATTCTGGAATTAAGTAAATCATGATATAAGTAATAATGATGTCAAGAACAACAAGTCAAAACACCTACGATAAATGAAACGATTTTACCCAAAACGCTTCTTTAACATGGAATTTACAAAAGAACGGGTAATATAATGTAATAAGTGAACCATATATGATATCATAACAATGAATATGATTCTGTAATAAGTCAATAACATGATTTAAATCATTATACAGGAGGTTCGGACACTTACAAAGCAAGTCGGACCTAAGGTAAGGGAAATATCACAATCTCATTTTTATCCGAGATTGTTTATTCGTAAGTATTTACTGGGGTGTATTTTATCATCCACATCCATGTTTCATCAATATGTAATATTATTTTCATCCACCTACAATTGTTTAAATCCATTTTTACCCTTGGGTGAGTTTTTAGTAAAAGATATGAAAGGAATCTTTTGTCGTTTTTCGTACGAGGTACTTTTTGACTTTTCCGACAAAAGTACGAAGAATGTTTTTTTTAACTTATACGGCATGAATGGATTTTTAAAACATTATTTCCAAGAAGCTTCCTTTACAAGTTTTCAAGTTTATTTTTAATCAACTTCTTTTATTTTAAATTTTTATGACATGTTATGAAAGGAAAAATGTTTTGAAGTAGAAAGGATATTTTCCTCAAGAATGAAGTTCAAGTGTTTTATCAAAATTATATTCCATCTAAGATAATAAAAGGGTTCTGTTTTTATCCCTATTATTACATGGATTTTATTATGTTTTGATGGAAACATTTTTATGAATTCCTTTATCTTATATGAATTGTTTTATGTTGTCATGTTGTTTAAGAATCCCATTTTTATTACATGGGTTATGCGATGATGTATGTTTTATGATTATGTGGCACACATAAGAAAGGATTCATTATAAGATGGGTGGGACCTATATCTCCCTCCAATGCATTGGGGAAAGATTTTATATCTAATGAGATAGACATGGCTGGAATGGTAGGTTATACCGGTTCAGTGAAACAGGACTGAAACGAGGGTTACTCGATTCAGAAAGGGACTTTGTCCACTAAGATAGTCTTGGCAATGAGTCATGACTAACAAGAAATGATTTTCCATGATTATGTGTGCATGCCACAAAGTTTCAAGTTTCATGTTATGATTATGGTGATCTCATTTTCACTTCTATGATTTTTTTCCATGTTAAGATATTATGATCTCTTTTGCAGGTTATGATTTTCAAAAAGATATGATATGATTTTTATTTCTTTTGTATACCCTTACTGAGCATTTGAGCTCACCCTTTTATGTTTTCTTCTCCCCAGGATATAAAGAAAGGTTTTAGGTAAAAAAAAGGAAGATCTTTATGGGAGATTTTGAAGATCTTTCACCACGATTAGAAGATTATAGTTCGAGTTTCCAAAGACACTAAACTATTACGGTCCTTGTGTGTGTGTGTTTTTTTTAATGTACTAAGTATTCCACAAAAGTGATGTAATGTCAATGTACGTCAAGATACGTGTCTCTACAGTTGGTATCAGAGGAAAGGTTTAGTCAACCTTTGGAAACTAGGATGCGAAAATGTTAGTGAGATCCCTAGAGATATTTCTAAGGTATGTCTAGGGATGTCTCTAAGGTTAAGTATACGTATAGGTTATAGTCCTAGAATTGCACTAACGATCTTAGAATTTAAACTAAGATGTTAGATATTGAGGGTACTACCCCTTTATTATGTTGTTTTCCCTAGCATTATTTTTGCCTCTCACACTATTCTTTTGGGGTTTTAGACGATGGCTGGAACCCGAAGGAACCGTGTTGATCAATGCAATGGACAATGCAATGATTGTCCCCCTGAGAAACCAAACGATATGGGATCTGGAATGCAAAATCTTGTAGCCATGCTCACACAACTTTCTCAAGCTATGAATCATGCAGGACTTCCAAACGAGCAAAGGAAGGAGCAACATTCCGTTGAATCCTTCATGAGGCAGCGTCCGCCTTCTTTCAGTGGGTCTACTGATCCATTAGTTGCTGAACAATGGATTAGTACTACTGAAAAGATATTTTCAGTTCTTCAATGTTCTGAACATGATAAAGTCATCTTAGCAGTATATCGTTTGGAAGGTGAAGCTGATCAATGGTGGAATCTTATCAAGAATACGAGGCCAAGAGATGAAATTGAGTCCATGGAATGGGACGAGTTCAAGAACTTGTTTTTCAGTAAGTACTTCCCTCGTATTCTTCGAACGAAGATGGAAAATGAGTTTCTTGAGCTGAAACAGAAGGATGATGAATCTGTTGGTATATACGAAGCGAATTTTACAAGACTTGCAAGGTATGCATCTGGCATTATCATCCAACCTGAAAGTAAAGTTGATCGATTTTTCAGTGGCTTAAAACCATGTCTTCGAAGGGCATTAGCTATAAGAGACTTCAGTAGCTATGAAGAAATTGTGCGTTGTGCTATCAAGGTAGAAATGGAAGTTGGTGTTACATATCCATCTCATGGTTTTGACAAGAAACGAAAGATGGAGTTCAAGGAGAAATCTCAGAATAATGGTGAAAAGAAGATGAATGTTTCCTTATGCACAAAGTGTGGAAAGAAGCATGGTGGAGATTGTCTTAAAGGGACTAGAAAATGTTTTAAGTGTGGAAAAGAAGGTCATCAAGCAGCTGAGTGTCGAAGTAATAGAAAAAGGGTTTCTAATGATGTGAATAAAGCAAACACTGCAGAGAACGCACCACCAACACTTCAATGCTTCAAGTGCAAGGAAATGGGGCATTATGCTAATAATTGCCCTAATCCAAGGGTTAGTGATGATCAACATGAGCAACCACTGAAGGCAAAGGACAAAGGGAAATCACATGCGATCACTATTGGCAATGTTGAATATGATAACGATGTGGTGGAATGATTAAGTGTTTATGTAATGGGATTCCAAAATAATGTTGTATCATGGAGTATTGGAATATTTATGTATTGGTTTAATGTGGTATTCAAAGTGATTGAGATATTTTTGGAAATAAGATGATATGCGCATAATGAAGGGAAAATAAGAAAATGAAATGTTTAACAGTATTCATGAGCTCATGATTGATATAAGGACTAAGTGATATCATGGTTTGAGTATATAGAATTTTGAGGATTTTGGTATGTGGAAAGTGTTAACTTTTAACTGCACTCATGTTTTCACTAAGGTATTCAAGAGAATACACGATTAAGGACTTTGAATGTTTGGAATGTGACCAACAAGACATATCTTATGATATGTGGGGATCAACGACAGTATTAAATCTCCGGTAATCATTGTCACTATATTATGAGAGTGGACTGCAGTATTATAAGCCTAAAGATTAGACTGGATTATGTTGGACATAAGTTAGTATTGTTTAAGGATAGAAGATTTTCGATATTATTAATGGGATGTTATAGTAACGTAGTTTTAGAAAAAGGGACAACCTGCAGGACGGGCGACAGCCCATCGCTTCGGACAAGGCTGTAGGAATCGAACCCACAACCAAAGTGCGACTGGCCTTTATCGCCTACCACTGGCCTACAGGAAGTCCCTGTTTAGTAGAAACTAGTTTTATTATATTAAGCAGTATGATATATGAAGTATAAGTCCATTTTAGGAACTATATATGATTAATCTCACTATAGAATGACTTATGTATATTTAATAACTTTTGCTTACCTTTTGTTTGAGACAGATGGAATGACCCGTCATTCTATCACATTATCTGCTAACACTTCACGAATAACAAATTCAACTTCATTTATTTAAGAGATGAAGTGGAAATTGTTCAAGGCACGAACAACAGTGAGATTGTACCAAAATAAAGTAAGTATTTATTCTAATTCAAATTTTCAACTTTAGGGAAATGATCTTGAAAACCAAAAATGTTGTCCTAGTGATCTTATACCTGATGAATCAGATGGTACCTTAGATCCTCACAAATTTATGGATTTGTGATTACTGGATTTTCCATAGCCATGTTCTCTACCACTCTCCATCAGAACATGATGGTTAGATTTCTCTTCCATATCCATATTTTCACCTATGTGGAAACCCAGTGATTAGTTTATTTGGGTAATCGTTACATTTCATACTTTAGTTTTTAAAGCCAAGTTTTGGTATTCCCTTTTACGATGTGGGTTTCTATTAAAGAAACTTTCAAATAGTAAACCATTTATAACCCCGACGAATTTCGAGGGCGAAATTCATTTTAAGGGGGGTAGAATGTAACAGCCCAAGATTTTATAAAAAAATATTTTTTTTAATTTTATTAATGTCTTGTGTTGTACGCTACACCAAAAGGAGCTTGCACAACACACATCCTTGACTTGACTTGCATTACACGCAATCGCGACCTTCCTCGATAGCGTGTGTAGTACGCAATGCCGAGTTTCACTAAACAACGATATGCTATAAAAATATTATTAAAACTAGCCGTTATGAATAGTAATAACCACTTTTTGAAATCCAGTAAATCTTATTTTTCAAAATGAACTTTATTTTTGGATTCGGAGTATCGAATTTAGCCTAAGGTGAAATTTTGGTACTTTTCGGATAACTTTCATATTCTGATGAATAGTGAAAATTACTAAATTATAATTAAAAACAACTTTTTTAATCGAAATAATTAATAGTGATAAATCATTAATTTGAGTGGTTTTAAAGTATATTTAGAATATATTTTTACAATTTAATACAATGTTGGTCATTGGATGTAGTTTCACATTTAAACTAGACATAAACAAGTGTCAATCTTTTGATAGATATTGTTTCTTAAAAACACGCTATTTGTTTTAACAGCGGGATTTAATTATAAAATTAATTAATGCAACTTTTATGTTATGAATTTGGTAAAATAGACTTCACTTTTGAATTCGGAATATGAAATATAGCTTGGGATGAAATTTTGGCATTTTTCTGAAAAAACATCAATTTTTGATGAATAGTGAAACTACTAAGTGGTAGGTTAAAAATTGAATTTTGCATAAAACTTAATTTTACCGCTTCTGTGAATGGAATTTCGAAAATCCGAGAGACACGGTTAATATCAAGGACTAAAATGTGGTTCAATGAGATGAAAATAATTTTTTGGTGAATAGTAACTTTTTACTTTTTTTACCACGGTTAATAGTAAATAAGGTAACTAAGGGTAAATATGATATTAATATTACCCTAACACATGTACTAATTCTATTGGACAAGTGTAATTCGACCAAAAACAAACTTAGGAATAAAATATGACCATTTAGGCCCACTTGGATTAGATTAGGACATTTATTATTAATTTATTTAAAGAAGGGTTAAAATAGTTAAAATCAAAGTTTAATAAGTAAATCATTTTTAATATGGTGTTATACATAAGATAAATTCGACTATAAATATTCATTAGAAAGATAAAAAGATTTCCTACATGATGGTATTTTATTTGTAATTTTTAGACATCAAATAATATAATTTATTTATGACACAAAAATGATGCAGTAATTATCTTATTAATGAAATATTGACATAATTGATAATATAAATACCAAAATAAATGTAATTTAAGACTTTTTATGAATTCCACTAATTTTCTAGGTTACTATGATATATTATTGTTGATTTAATCAACTTGGTTCGAACATATAATTCTGTTATGACTTTCACAAAAATAATATATCAAATAGTGTCAAAATTGACACAAAATAGTTTTTAAATCAAATATTATATTATTAATTGTTATTTTATTCCTAAAAATCTAAGGTTCGGCCAAATGACTTAGATAAGGATATATGTATTAATAATATACAATTTGTGGTTCGTTTGGCATGTTATAGTATGTTTATTAACCATATAGTGAAAGAAAACAAAAGACACGGTAAAAGTTAAATTATTTAACTTAGAGTTAAATCTAATTGATAAGGTTAAAATAATACCCTAAACTTGTCTAAATCCTATTGGTTGACAGGATTTCGACCCATCCCCACTTTATCTTCGAAATAAGACCCTTTGGAACCATTATAAACCGATTTTGACTTTAATATAAAATAATATTTTGAGATATTCCTAAGGTGCCCCTCTCCTCCCTTATAAAAGGGCACCTCCTCCCCCTCCTCCTCACACCAAATTGAGCACTCAAGCTCGGCCAACCCCTGCCATTTTCTCCTCTCCACTTCCCTAGAATAATCCTAGAGGTCCTGGTCTTCTCCAAAGACCAATCTTAGTTCCTTAAGTGGAGGATTCAAAGAGGCGTTTCAAAGAAGAGGTAATTACCATTACCAATTCTTTCATCTTTATTTCTTCTTCCACTTCTTCTTCTTAGGTTGTTTCATTATGAAGTAATAACATCAGTATCACTCATATACTGATATGTTATTATATATATGAAACAACCCTATTTCACCATCTATCCATCCTACGGAAAAAGAAATCACCGCGCATGCGTACGTACGGAATACCGTCTCCACGCCGTGGTGTAATCTATTTTCCACCGCCACCTTACATGGATGGGTATAATGGTGTAAAGAATAACTATACATAGTTATTACAACATCATATTGATTCTTATATATTGTATAATCCACTCCAATTCAATTCAATATTTATAGAAATGATATCATCGCTCGTGCGTACGTACGGAATACCGTCTCCACGACGCGATGAGATTCATTCTCCATGTTAACCATTTAAGAATGATTATAATGTATATATAAGAAATAATAATGAAATATATGACATTATAAAGCTACTGGATTTATGTATATATACATATGTATGTCATCTACTTACTTCCATTTCAAGACAATAAGGAAAGAAAAACAGCGTTCATGCGTACGTACGGACTACCGTCTCCATGAACGGTGTTTTTCATTTTATTTATCTACTTATTATTTATATATATATACTGAATATATATGATATAAAAATCATATTTTATATTCTGGAAGTAAGTAAATCATGATATAAGTAATAATGATGTCAAGAACAACAAGTCAAAACACCTACGATAAATGAAACGATTTTACCCAAAACGCTTCTTTAACATGGAATTTACAAAAGAACGGGTAATATAATGTATTAAGTGAACCATATATGATATCATAACAATGAATATGATTCTGTAATAAGTCAATAACATGATTTAAATCATTATACAGGAGGTTCGGACACTTACAAAGCAAGTCGGACCTAAGGTAAGGGAAATATCACAATCTCATTTTTATCCGAGATTGTTTATTCGTAAGTATTTACTGGGGTGTATTTTATCATCCACATCCATGTTTCATCAATATGTAATATTATTTTCATCCACCTACAATTGTTTAAATCCATTTTTACCCTTGGGTGAGTTTTTAGTAAAAGATATGAAAGGAATCTTTTGTCGTTTTTCGTACGAGGTACTTTTTGACTTTTCCGACAAAAGTACGAAGAATGTTTTTTTTTAACTTATACGGCATGAATGGATTTTTAAAACATTATTTCCAAGAAGCTTCCTTTACAAGTTTTCAAGTTTATTTTTAATCAACTTCTTTTATTTTAAAGTTTTATGACATGTTATGAAAGGAAAAATGTTTTGAAGTAGAAAGGATATTTTCCTCAAGAATGAAGTTCAAGTGTTTTATCAAAATTATATTCCATCTAAGATAATAAAAGAGTTCTGTTTTTATCCCTATTATTACATGGATTTGATTATGTTTTTATGGAAACATTTTTATGAATTCCTTTATCTTATATGAATTGTTTTATGTTGTCATGTTGTTTAAGAATCCCATTTTTATTACATGGGTTATGCGATGATGTATGTTTTATGATTATGTGGCACACATAAGAAAGGATTCATTATAAGATGGGTGGGACCTATATCTCCCTCCAATGCATTGGGTAAAGATTTTATATCTCATGAGATAGACATGGCTGGAATGGTAGGTTATACCGGTTCAGTGAAACAGGACTGAAACGAGGGTTACTCGATTCAGAAAGGGACTTTGTCCACTAAGATAGTCTTGGCAATGAGTCATGACTAACAAGAAATGATTTTCCATGATTATGTGTGCATGCCACAAAGTTTCAAGTTTCATGTTATGATTATGGTGGTCTCATTTTCACTTCTATGATTTTTTTCCATGTTAAGATATTATGATCTCTTTTGCAGGTTATGATTTTCAAAAAGATATGATATGATTTTTATTTCTTTTGTATACCCTTACTGAGCATTTGAGCTCACCCTTTTATGTTTTCTTCTCCCCAGGATATAAAGAAAGGTTTTAGGTAAAAAAAAGGAAGATCTTTATGGGAGATTTTGAAGATCTTTCACCACGATTAGAAGATTATAGTCCGAGTTTCCAAAGACACTAAACTATTACGGTCCTTGTGTGTGTGTTTTTTTTAATGTACTAAGTATTCCGCAAAAGTGATGTAATGTCAATGTACGTCAAGATACGGGTCTCTACAGTTGGTATCAGAGGAAAGGTTTAGTCAACCTTTGGAAACTAGGATGCGAAAATGTTAGTGAGATCCCTAGAGATATTTCTAAGGTATGTCTAGGGATGTCTCTAAGGTTAAGTATACGTATAGGTTATAGTCCTAGAATTGCACTAACGATCTTAGAATTTAAACTAAGATGTTAGATATTGAGGGTACTACCCCTTTATTATGTTGTTTTCCCTAGCATTATTTTTGCCTCTCACACTATTCTTTTGGGGTTTTAGACGATGGCTGGAACCCGAAGGAACCGTGTTGATCAATGCAATGGACAATGCAATGATTGTCCCCCTGAGAAACCAAACGATATGGGATCTGGAATGCAAAATCTTGTAGCCATGCTCACACAACTTTCTCAAGCTATGAATCATGCAGGACTTCCAAACGAGCAAAGGAAGGAGCAACATTCCGTTGAATCCTTCATGAGGCAGCGTCCGCCTTCTTTCAGTGGGTCTACTGATCCATTAGTTGCTGAACAATGGATTAGTACTACTGAAAAGATATTTTCAGTTCTTCAATGTTCTGAACATGATAAAGTCATCTTAGCAGTATATCGTTTGGAAGGTGAAGCTGATCAATGGTGGAATCTTATCAAGAATACGAGGCCAAGAGATGAAATTGAGTCCATGGAATGGGACGAGTTCAAGAACTTGTTTTTCAGTAAGTACTTCCCTCGTATTCTTCGAACGAAGATGGAAAATGAGTTTCTTGAGCTGAAACAGAAGGATGATGAATCTGTTGGTATATACGAAGCGAATTTTACAAGACTTGCAAGGTATGCATCTGGCATTATCATCCAACCTGAAAGTAAAGTTGATCGATTTTTCAGTGGCTTAAAACCATGTCTTCGAAGGGCATTAGCTATAAGAGACTTCAGTAGCTATGAAGAAATTGTGCGTTGTGCTATCAAGGTAGAAATGGAAGTTGGTGTTACATATCCATCTCATGGTTTTGACAAGAAACGAAAGATGGAGTTCAAGGAGAAATCTCAGAATAATGGTGAAAAGAAGATGAATGTTTCCTTATGCACAAAGTGTGGAAAGAAGCATGGTGGAGATTGTCTTAAAGGGACTAGAAAATGTTTTAAGTGTGGAAAGAAGCATGGTGGAGATTGTCTTAAAGGGACTAGAAAATGTTTTAAGTGTGGAAAAGAAGGTCATCAAGCAGCTGAGTGTCGAAGTAATAGAAAAAGGGTTTCTAATGATGTGAATAAAGCAAACACTGCAGAGAACGCACCACCAACACTTCAATGCTTCAAGTGCAAGGAAATGGGGCATTATGCTAATAATTGCCCTAATCCAAGGGTTAGTGATGATCAACATGAGCAACCACTGAAGGCAAAGGACAAAGGGAAATCACATGCGATCACTATTGGCAATGTTGAATATGATAACGATGTGGTGGAATGATTAAGTGTTTATGTAATGGGATTCCAAAATAATGTTGTATCATGGAGTATTGGAATATTTATGTATTGGTTTAATGTGGTATTCAAAGTGATTGAGATATTTTTGGAAATAAGATGATATGCGCATAATGAAGGGAAAATAAGAAAATGAAATGTTTAACAGTATTCATGAGCTCATGATTGATATAAGGACTAAGTGATATCATGGTTTGAGTATATAGAATTTTGAGGATTTTGGTATGTGGAAAGTGTTAACTTTTAACTGCACTCATGTTTTCACTAAGGTATTCAAGAGAATACACGATTAAGGACTTTGAATGTTTAGAATGTGACCAACAAGACATATCTTATGATATGTGGGGATCAACGACAGTATTAAATCTCCGGTAATCGTTGTCACTATATTATGAGAGTGGACTGCAGTATTATAAGCCTAAAGATTAGACTGGATTATGTTGGACATAAGTTAGTATTGTTTAAGGATAGAAGATTTTCGATATTATTAATGGGATGTTATAGTAACGTAGTTTTAGAAAAAGGGACAACCTGCAGGACGGGCGACAGCCCATCGCTTCGGACAAGGCTGTAGGAATCGAACCCACAACCAAAGTGCGACTGGCCTTTATCGCCTACCACTGGCCTACAGGAAGTCCGTGTTTAGTAGAAACTAGTTTTATTATATTAAGCAGTATGATATATGAAGTATAAGTCCATTTTAGGAACTATATATGATTAATCTCACTATAGAATGACTTATGTATATTTAATAACTTTTGCTTACCTTTTGTTTGAGACAGATGGAATGACCCGTCATTCTATCACATTATCTGCTAACACTTCACGAATAACAAATTCAACTTCATTTATTTAAGAGATGAAGTGGAAATTGTTCAAGGCACGAACAACAGTGAGATTGTACCAAAATAAAGTAAGTATTTATTCTAATTCAAATTTTCAACTTTAGGGAAATGATCTTGAAAACCAAAAATGTTGTCCTAGTGATCTTATACCTGATGAATCAGATGGTACCTTAGATCGTCACAAATTTATGGATTTGTGATTACTGGATTTTCCATAGCCATGTTCTCTACCACTCTCCATCAGAACATGATGGTTAGATTTCTCTTCCATATCCATATTTTCACCTATGTGGAAACCCAGTGATTAGTTTATTTGGGTAATCGTTACATTTCATACTTTAGTTTTTAAAGCCAAGTTTTGGTATTCCCTTTTACGATGTGGGTTTCTATTAAAGAAACTTTCAAATAGTAAACCATTTATAACCCCGACGAATTTCGAGGGCGAAATTCATTTTAAGGGGGGTAGAATGTAACAGCCCAAGATTTTATAAAAAAATATTCTTTTTAATTTTATTAATGTCTTGTGTTGTATGCTACACCAAAAGGAGCTTGCACAACACACATCCTTGACTTGACTTGCATTACACGCAATCGCGACCTTCCTCGATAGCGTGTGTAGTACGCAATGCCGAGTTTCACTAAACAACGATATGCTATAAAAATATTATTAAAACTAGCCGTTATGAATAGTAATAACCACTTTTTGAAATCCAGTAAATCTTATTTTTCAAAATGAACTTTATTTTTGGATTCGGAGTATCGAATTTAGCCTAAGGTGAAATTTTGGTACTTTTCGGATAACTTTCATATTCTGATGAATAGTGAAAATTACTAAATTATAATTAAAAACAACATTTTTAATCGAAATAATTAATAGTGATAAATCATTAATTTGAGTGGTTTTAAAGTATATTTAGAATATATTTTTACAATTTAATACAATGTTGGTCATTGGATGTAGTTTCACATTTAAACTAGACATAAACAAGTGTCAATCTTTTGATAGATATTGTTTCTTAAAAACACGCTATTTGTTTTAACAGCGGGATTTAATTATAAAATTAATTAATGCAACTTTTATGTTATGAATTTGGTAAAATAGACTTCACTTTTGAATTCGGAATATGAAATATAGCTTGGGATGAAATTTTGGCATTTTTCTGAAAAAACATCAATTTTTGATGAATAGTGAAACTACTAAGTGGTAGGTTAAAAATTGAATTTTGCATAAAACTTAATTTTACCGCTTCTGTGAATGGAATTTCGAAAATCCGAGAGACACGGTTAATATCAAGGACTAAAATGTGGTTCAATGAGATGAAAATAATTTTTTGGTGAATAGTAACTTTTTACTTTTTTTACCACGGTTAATAGTAAATAAGGTAACTAAGGGTAAATATGATATTAATATTACCCTAACACATGTACTAATTCTATTGGACAAGTGTAATTCGACCAAAAACAAACTTAGGAATAAAATATGACCATTTAGGCCCACTTGGATTAGATTAGGACATTTATTATTAATTTATTTAAAGAAGGGTTAAAATAGTTAAAATCAAAGTTTAATAAGTAAATAATTTTTAATATGGGGTTATACATAAGATAAATTCGACTATAAATATTCATTAGAAAGATAAAAAGATTTCCTACATTATGGTATTTTATTTGTAATTTTTAGACATCAAATAATATAATTTATTTATGACACAAAAATGATGCAGTAATTATCTTATTAATGAAATATTGACATAATTGATAATATAAATACCAAAATAAATGTAATTTAAGACTTTTTATGAATTCCACTAATTTTCTAGGTTACTATGATATATTATTGTTGATTTAATCAACTTGCTTTGAACATATAATTCTGTTATGACTTTCACAAAAATCATATATCAAATAGTGTCAACATTGACACAAAATAGTTTTTAAATCAAATATTATATTATTAATTGTTATTTTATTCCTAAAAATCTAAGGTTCGGCCAAAGGACTTAGATAAGGATATATGTATTAATAATATACAATTTGTGGTTCGTTTGGCATGTTAT
Source organism: Viscum album (assembly GCA_963277665.1). Lineage (NCBI taxonomy): Eukaryota > Viridiplantae > Streptophyta > Magnoliopsida > Santalales > Viscaceae > Viscum > Viscum album. Next base: position 985,910,839 of record OY728166.1, on the reverse strand, counting down.
AGTAAGTTTATTAACCATATAGTGAAAGAAAACAAAAGACAAGGTAAAAGTTAAATTATTTAACTTAGAGTTAAATCTAATTGATAAGGTTAAAATAATACCCTAAACTTGTCTAAATCCTATTGGTTGATAGGATTTCGACCCATCCCCACTTTATCTTCGAAATAAGACCCTTTGGAACCATTATAAACCGATTTTGACTTTAATATAAAATAATATTTTGAGATATTCCTAAGGTGCCCCTCTCCTCCCTTATAAAAGGGCACCTCCTCCCCCTCCTCCTCACACCAAATTGAGCACTCAAGCTCGGCCAACCCCTGCCATTTTCTCCTCTCCACTTCCCTAGAATAATCCTAGAGGTCCTGGTCTTCTCCAAAGACCAATCTTAGTTCCTTAAGTGGAGGATTCAAAGAGGCGTTTCAAAGAAGAGGTAATTACCGTTACCAATTCTTTCATCTTTATTTCTTCTTCCACTTCTTCTTCTTAGGTTGTTTCATTATGAAGTAATAACATCAGTATCAATCATATACTGATATGTTATTATAAGTATGAAACAACCCTATTTCACCATCTATCCATCCTACGGAAAAAGAAATCACCGCGCGTGCGTACGTACGGAATACCGTCTCCACGCCGTGGTGTAATCTATTTTCCACCGCCACCTTACATGGATGGGTATAATGGTGTAAAGAATAACTATACATAGTTATTACAACATCATATTGATTCTGATATATTGTATAATCCACTCCAATTCAATTCAATATTTATAGAAATGATATCATCGCTCGTGCGTACGTACGGAATACCGTCTCCACGACGTGATGAGATTCATTCTCCATGTTAACCATTTAAGAATGATTATAATGTATATATAAGAAATAATAATGAAATATATGACATTATAAAGCTACTGGATTTATGTATATATACATATGTATGTCATCTACTTACTTCCATTTCAAGACAATCAGGAAAGAAAAACAGCGTTCATGCGTACGTACGGACTACCGTCTCCATGAACGGTGTTTTTAATTTTATTTATCTACCTATTATTTATATATATATACTGAATATATATGATATACAAATCATATTTTATATTCTGGAATTAAGTAAATCATGATATAAGTAATAATGATGTCAAGAACAACAAGTCAAAACACCTACGATAAATGAAACGATTTTACCCAAAACGCTTCTTTAACATGGAATTTACAAAAGAACGGGTAATATAATGTAATAAGTGAACCATATATGATATCATAACAATGAATATGATTCTGTAATAAGTCAATAACATGATTTAAATCATTATACAGGAGGTTCGGACACTTACAAAGCAAGTCGGACCTAAGGTAAGGGAAATATCACAATCTCATTTTTATCCGAGATTGTTTATTCGTAAGTATTTACTGGGGTGTATTTTATCATCCACATCCATGTTTCATCAATATGTAATATTATTTTCATCCACCTACAATTGTTTAAATCCATTTTTACCCTTGGGTGAGTTTTTAGTAAAAGATATGAAAGGAATCTTTTGTCGTTTTTCGTACGAGGTACTTTTTGACTTTTCCGACAAAAGTACGAAGAATGTTTTTTTTAACTTATACGGCATGAATGGATTTTTAAAACATTATTTCCAAGAAGCTTCCTTTACAAGTTTTCAAGTTTATTTTTAATCAACTTCTTTTATTTTAAAGTTTTATGACATGTTATGAAAGGAAAAATGTTTTGAAGTAGAAAGGATATTTTCCTCAAGAATGAAGTTCAAGTGTTTTATCAAAATTATATTCCATCTAAGATAATAAAAGGGTTCTGTTTTTATCCCTATTATTACATGGATTTGATTATGTTTTGATGGAAACATTTTTATGAATTCCTTTATCTTATATGAATTGTTTTATGTTGTCATGTTGTTTAAGAATCCCATTTTTATTACATGGGTTATGCGATGATGTATGTTTTATGATTATGTGGCACACATAAGAAAGGATTCATTATAAGATGGGTGGGACCTATATCTCCCTCCAATGCATTGGGTAAAGATTTTATATCTCATGAGATAGACATTGCTGGAATGGTAGGTTATACCGGTTCAGTGAAACAGGACTGAAACGAGGGTTACTCGATTCAGAAAGGGACTTTGTCCACTAAGATAGTCTTGGCAATGAGTCATGACTAACAAGAAATGATTTTCCATGATTATGTGTGCATGCCACAAAGTTTCAAGTTTCATGTTATGATTATGGTGATCTCATTTTCACTTCTATGATTTTTTTCCATGTTAAGATATTATGATCTCTTTTGCAGGTTATGATTTTCAAAAAGATATGATATGATTTTTATTTCTTTTGTATACCCTTACTGAGCATTTGAGCTCACCCTTTTATGTTTTCTTCTCCCCAGGATATAAAGAAAGGTTTTAGGTAAAAAAAGGAAGATCTTTATGGGAGATTTTGAAGATCTTTCACCACGATTAGAAGATTATAGTCCGAGTTTCCAAAGACACTAAACTATTACGGTCCTTGTGTGTGTGTTTTTTTTAATGTACTAAGTATTCCGCAAAAGTGATGTAATGTCAATGTACGTCAAGATACGGGTCTCTACATTATGTATCCCAATATAACTCAATTTTGTTTGTAGTGTAATCTTAAAACGGTCTTGCGTATAAAAAAATCTAGAAAAAAACTAATTTTATTCTAAAATGAAAATAATTTAAAGTCTTGGGGGTTACATTATCTACACCTTAATTAAAATGTCTCATACCAATTAAAACATGATCTTTATAATCTATGTTTTGATATTTTAAAATACTATTATTGTAAACCTCACATAATAAACAATGTTAATAACACATGTATTAGTAATAGGGAACAAAAAATGTGAATTTAGCCACAAAACTGGGCCTTTGAAGAGGATAACATCAGTGAAAACATAGACATTGAAATTAAACCTAACATTAATTTTTTTTTATGGAGGGTGATAGACAACATGTTAATTAAAATTTGTTGTCCACAAAAACATAAAACTGAGGTGTGAATAAAGTTCATTGATACCATCAAAAATAATTCAGATAGGACAACATTTTTGTTTCACAAACCTTTTTCGAGTGTTGAGAAATTCTTCCACTCTCTATGAATATATGTAACTATATGTTTCTATAACCACAATATTCTCCTTTCACAACACCTTTAACTATTTCTACTTCATAACTCATCACAAGATGCATCATATTTTGAAGTAGTATGTTCTCCTCTAAAACTATATATAAAGATCAACTTAAACCACTTCATAAATGGTTAATCATTCCAAAAGATTATTATAAAACACTTGAAAGTCATTTCCAATGTATCTAGTAGTTACCGATTTAAATTATCCATATGATTCATATATTTATCCATATTTCATTATTTAGGAACGTATTAAGTTTTATCTTTAGCACAACCACGTGTTTTACAAAACTGTTATACTTGAAACTGAATCACATTTCTTGGTTATCAATACCAATCAAAAGAATATTTTAAATTAATGATGAAAAGTTATTGCAGTACAATCCTTATACATTCTGTAATACTTACAACCAGGATATCATCAATAAAATACCTTTTCATAAATTTTTCATGTATCTAAAAATATGATGAAATTAATCATTTAACTTTGTCCATATCAATATCATAAGCTTGAACTTGATATCTTAACTTCTTCTGGGGTATATTCCTTTGATTCTGAGGGAATTTATTTTCAAATATCCATATCTACTTGTTGCTGTAACACTGAATAATATCCTTTTTATTCCTCTATTTTCATTATTTATCATAGATACACTTATCTACACACTTATAAAAACTCACATTCCCTTTAATCATTACCATGGTGATTTGTTTCATATTTTTCACATGTAGGAAAATCCTTCATTCCCGTCCACCCTTTATCTATAATTTTCCTAGCGATCCTCTTATTTTATTGGTTTCTCATGAATATATAAGATCATGAGAACTAATTCACTATTTTGATGAAATAAAAACTATTTCATCATAAGACTAAATTATTTGAGACAACAACGCCCTTTAGAGACTTGGCCAAAATCCTTAAAATAAATATTTTGTTTTTTATTCTATGTCGTGTATGAAATATGTATAAAACCTTGATAAATAGGTAAATGTATCTTTTTAATCCACAACACATTATTCCACCTTTTTTATTAAACTAAATAACTTTATATTCATCTTAGTTTGTTTCACAAAAGTAAAATATTTTTCCAATAATTTTTCCTTAAAGGAAATCCATTTCTTGAGTTATATTTCCTATCCCCTAATATTCTGAATCAACTACCATCATTGATCAACATTTCCATATAGAAAATACATATCACGTGTAACATTTTCCTTTTCGTTAGATCCTAATTCCATAAATATCTTCTCCAAATACTAAACACATTTCTCAAGTGACATTTCACCAGTAATCCAACTAAAGGATGGGGGCCTCTATCACATAAAGTAATCCAAAATCAGAGAATCTTTTTATGGAATAGGTTTATCCATTCAAGCAAGGTCATTCACCATAACCCGATTAATCTATGCAAATATATTCATCACAAGCATGGTTTTAACACCAGATATATCAGATTTCTCAGTTGAGAAAACACTACATGTTCCATGAGTATTGAAACCCTTATTATTTTTGGGTTTTATGTTTAAACAGTGGTATACTCTATACTATATCATAACACTGTAAAAAATAATGTATAATCCTAAAACTACTGAGATAATTCACATTAATTGAAAACATTTATGTGTATTTAATCACAAAATCATAAAAATGGTTTCTTGGGGATGTTCTTCTATAATTATCTCCAATATCTATCGTAGGGGTATTTTACTTAATATATATTTAATAAATATAGTTTTTAAGGTTTCAAATAAACTTTCTCAGATACCAACTATAAGGATCTAACCACAGTAAGCCCAGATCCAGTGTCTGTTACCATTACATTAGCATAGATATAGGATTCAAATCCCAAAGGAATGATCATTTTAGCAGTTTTTTAAACTAGATACATACATGATACCCATTTCACATTAGGAAAATAAAATAAAAAATAAATCATAACAAATTATAATATACTACATCCTTGAAAACTCATTCAATGATCTTTTCTTCATAACCTGGGGAAAAGGAAAAAAATAAGGGTGAGATAAAATTCTCCATAAGGGTTATGTAATGAAGAAGATATCATTAATTAATGAAAATAAATCAACATGGAAAGGTATATAATTGAGAATAGATTCAATTAAAATAATTTGAAAAGGAATAAACTACATATAAAGGTAAATCACTGAAACACAAGTAATTTAATCAATAGACTCAAAATGAAATACATCCAAAGATTTTATAATAGTGAAAAAAGCTTTGTATAAAAACATAATTGAATTCTGAATGATGGAAGTGTGATAATAATGGATGTCATGTATCTGTCACATGAACCACTATACCATCAATATCTATTCTCATGGTAGTTTAAAATACTCGGATTAGACCGGCAGATTCATCCCAAGATACTATAGATGCATCCAGGGGATATAAATAATTGGCCCCACCCATGTATTCTAGTTCAAATCATTACTCATATTTCTTCTAATCAATTTAATTAATAAACAATAAGTCTTAACATCAAATATCCTTATTGATTAAAATATACACATTTATAAATATTTCCAAAGTTAATCAAATAACATCCAAAATAAACACTATATGTAAATATTGTATATAGTTTAATAAATAATCATAGCCATTATATAAGAATATGGATATAAAAAAAATTATAATTTCCAATGAACAATTATTATCAGAAATTGATTGTTTTATGATAAAGTTAATAATCACAAAAAAGCAGGATTGTAAGATAACTTTTACCAATTGGTAATATTATATTTAAAAAAACATGGATGATATAGTTAAAAATAAAAATTATATACCAGGAATATAATATTATTAATGATTTAATTTATCAAAAGGTATAGCGGATACACCACTCCAATGATGTAAGTAGTGAATATGGCTTATGCATCATGAACGGAAAAGTGAGACAAAAATTCCATACCTTGAGTCTGACTTGTCACGTGTATCTTTATCTTCATGAATAATAAACAATTGTTAATTATTTACATTATTTAGAAAAAAATTTCAAGTTTATTGTTAATTATATTTCACTTATTACATTGTTGTATTCAACTTCTTAAACATTTATGTTTTCATCGAATGTTTTGACAAAATTCAGTTCATGTGTCAAAAATTAATTTGGAAGGATGAATATGGTCAAATGGGTCATTATATAAACCTATCTTTAATAATAATTGTTAAATAATTAATATATATATATTACTTTTAAAAAAATCAAGAATGATGGTTCTAAAAAGTGATCCAACGTTACAATCTTGGAATTGGTAGGTTGTATGTACGAATGAGTAATGTTCCAATTTTCCAATGATCGTTGTGGTAAGAAGCTAAGTAACATTTTATCATTCTGGAATGATAATTATGTAATAAATACCAATTTATTTGGTCATATATACTTATATATAGTATTATTGTGATGAAAAAGTAATCACATCACATTGAGGTGGTGGTAGTCCACACATCCACGAACAATGTTATCACTTTTTATAGTGTGTGACATGGTTAATAAATAAAATGATATGTTATATATCTATAAAGTTAAATATGTCATGAATAACATATTTTTTATGTCACATATTTTTAATTAAACCCACCCTTAACAAATTCCCTGTAATGTGAGAACATATCACATTACTGTAAGGATCTGGTAGTCCACACGTTCACAAATGATGTTATCATATTTACAAAAAATACAAATCATGATGGTATATATTTTATAACAATTATTAAAGAATTAATACAACATAATTATATTAAATATCAAATATAATAAGTTTTTCCATCATAATTCCCAACCATTAGAGACGATAAAGGAAAAAAATGACATTATTATGTGAGGAGGTAGTTCACCATACACATGAATGGTAAATTCATTACCCATTTTATGGATGTGTGTGTAGGTGTAGGTAGAACCATTTAGATAAAACAAATATGTATAATTAGGATACTTATGTTACTATATAATAATGTAATAAAAAATCAATGTTTCTATAACGGAATAAAACAAAAACGATCGCTGAAGAATGTTACCTCTTTTTTGGTTAACTCCTTATGGTTTTCACCAAAAGACTTACTTGGATTTATTTCATCAAAAAGTGATGAATATAGTACATGGGGAGGGATTTTGGGATCTTATTTTTTTAGGTTCTATATGATACAATGTTTTTTCAGAGTTGTGAGAAAGTGGGAGAGTGGATGTATTTTTATAGTGGAGGGGGAGTGTAATTTTTGTCAATACCAAAATTTAAATGACATTGGGAGGTATCCCTTACCTCATGTTCTTAAAAATTTTAAAAATAATGGATTAATATGATTTTATGGTTGATAAAAATCTTGAAAACACAAAAATAAGTGATTTTTTATAATTTTTTCCTTTATCATTAAGTTTCTTTATATTTTTCATTCAGGTTTTTCATTTAGATAACTTGTTTTCTAACCTATGTAATTCATCCACTAAGAATAAAATAAAGTTATATTTATTATAAAATATATACCAACTTAATTATAAATATTATATCTAACTTACAAAATAAAAATCCCACGTGAGTTGGATATTAATTTTAACAGAAGTGCATGTAATGTGAAAAAACACTACTTTAACCCGAATCATGTTAATAGTGTTTTACTATTTAGGGGTTAATATGTTAATTATAAAAGGTAAATTGGCCAATTAATAAAAAATATTTTATATTTATTAAAATTTACAAATAAATCATAAAAATATAGTATTTTTTGTAAATTTTAAATCTTTAAATAAAATATCATATATTATAAAATAACTTTAATGTCAATTTTGAGATTATTTAATTAATTTAAATTTAAAAATATCAAGAAAATGATGAAATTAAAATATATTAAGTTATAAGATATGTAACATTAGATTTTAATCCCACAAAAATTATTGAATATCACAATTCCTTAAATTTACATTACTTTTAATGATTTTAGCATCATTATTTTAATTATTATCTAAATAATCAATGTGTTGGTGTTTCTTAAGTATTTAATATAATAATATCACATATAAAAATTAAGGTTAAATTTTTATGATAATAAAAACTCATTTAAATTTATAAATAAGTATTATAACTAAAACTATGTTTCTTATTCGATACACTAAAGCTTTATAGGAATTAAATCTTGGAATATACATTTATTGTGTTTTTATTTACATAACTTATTATATAGGTCACATTTAAGAATCTATGTCACCCTTACTCATCCAATTCAAACCAATATAGGGTATGGTTAAAATATTGATAAAAATGGAATTTCTACATGTTTATATGTCATTTTGGCCATTAAGATTAACATTTAGTTCATTGTTAAGCTTAATTACACCTTAATCATTGTAATTAAATTTATTCACATTCAATAATAATTTAATTAAAAAATTGTGATTATATTATTAGACAATAAATATTATACTAATTAAAACTATGTATATTAATTTTTACAAATTCAGTTTACTAAAGTGGAAAATTTAAATTTAATGTTAATCCCAGAGATGTGGGGAGAATTTTGGTTTTTTAAACTAGAAATTTTCAAATTTTCATTATTTTTTATTTATAAATTAAATATAAAAATGATTCCAATTAACTAAAATGGAATAATTTATATATAATTTAAATACCACGACTTTAAAACCTATTTATATTATAATTTAATAATAATTATTATTATTTAATAGAAAAGGAAATTTTCAACTAAAATGAAATACTTATAACTATTCATCAAAAAATGATACTTTTCAAAGAACGATTCACCCTACAATAATTTTGAAATAAGGTATTCAAAAATGAATTTTATTTTCAATAAAAAACTTTATAAAAGTATCAAAATTTATTTTTAAAATAGGTATGCTATTAAAAGACGGTAAAACTCAATCTTCCATGTAACCCAAGCTATCTCTTTTTTGTGTGTTGCATAATCTTAACATGTTGTTGTGTGTGAATAAATCTAGAAACAAAATTAATTTTATTCAAAACATAAAAATATTTTATTTTATTTTTGTGTTTCAAGTTACTTATACATGAATGGTTTTTCAAATATAAAATCATACATTTCCATTTGTTATTAATTTTTTTAAAAAATTATTAATGAAATAATATTATTATTTTTATTTTATTAATAGGATATTTGATCATGATTTGGTTAAAAATTACATATATAAAAAATTAAAATATCATTCCACTCTAAGGTATTTATAATCTAAAATTAATATAATAATATGAATAATTTATTCAAACATAATATTAGAAACTTCATTAATCATACCAAATGTAATGGGCCATACATTTATTCTAATATATCATTTATTATTGGATATTTCCTTATATAAAGCGCTAAATTTGAACTATTAATGAATAACAATAATTAAGGACTTCACATCAGAAATTATCTAATCATAAATATTAAGTGTTTATTTACATAAGAATTATATTATCTTAACAATGAACATTCTTATATGGGTTATTATTTACTGATGATTAAAGTTTTTAGCTCATATAAAGATTCATATTTTCAATGATACAATAAAAAACACATTTACATGATTTTTTTAACATTAATAAATAAATATATATATATATATATATATCATAAAATATAGTGGAGTGAGGATTTATTATTCATATACATGAATGCAAATTTTATTAAGACGAATATATAGAAACTAGTAATTTTTTCGAAATACTGATATACAATTAATTATAATATTAAATATAACAATATTATAAAAGTTTTATTATTATTATTTTAAATTTTTTAAGAAATAAAAATAGAAGGAAAATAGAGGAAATGAAAATTTTGACATGTTTTCCTATACAAAAAATATATATTTCTTTATAAATTCATAATGCCTCTTCATTTGTGACATATTACATAGAGGATATTGAAATTCTACCATTTTTTTTGAAATGATGCATATAAAAGGTATCAAATTAAATATTATTATATATATTTCATTGCATATTTCTTATATTAAAATTTTAATTTAATTTAAAAATATCCTAGTAAATGCACATGCTTGTTGTAAAAACAAATAAACTCAATATATTCATCAATGAAGATACCAAATATAGTATCTTAATTATTGTATTGAGATTTCATTTTGATTTACTATATTTGTGTATGAGACATAAATTGGGGGGCTATGAAACTATAATTATCAATATATTTCCATTCTATTATATTTATTAATATTTTCTTCAATTTTTAAGACTGTTTTTATTTAATGGGATAATTTGAATGAAATATTAATTTATAAATAAGGTGAAATACAAGATCCTAGATCATGGACCTCTTGAATCATTAAATGGAAAATATATTAGACAACACATCCATTAAAAAATAACCTGTAAGTATTAATTAATGATATTCAATGGAATTTTTTGGATACAATATAAAATATTATGTAGTTAAATATTTCATCATTAATGATTATGTGGTTATTAAAAAATTTACATATTAATCTATTATGAAATATATATCAATTTATTTAGAGCCCATGGGAGGGTCTTTGGTGCATATGAATGAGCAGGAGACCACGATGTACCAAGAACATGATTCCTACCAATAAATCTAAATTGATAAATACCTATTTACCTCCCATTTCACTCTAAATTATTTACTAATAATTCTATTAGACCATGTTTCTGAGTTAATAATTTTTTATTCATTGTATTTTTTCATATCCAAGTGATATCATGGGAGAAAGGATTATATTTTTTCTTTATTTTTATCAATGTATTGATTTTATTGGGAATCATGTACCAATCAACCATGAAATGATATGATAAACAGTATTCATTATTTCCCCCCCAACTAAATGGAATTATCACATCACATAAATAAGATTTGGTTGACTATTTATTGATAATTTTGGATAAATATTTTACCCTTAAAACCAAATATTTTTATCAGTTTCACATAATAAATGTTTATATTTATTTTAGATATATTAAGAGTCCATAGAAATGTGATTTTCATATTCCATGATGTATTTTGAAAATAATAGTCCTATTTTATTACATTTTCAAAAAACATTATGTGTTTTAATAGAAAAAACTATAATTTTATAAATGCTATAAAACCTCATCAAGAATTTTAAAATATGGGCATGAAGTAATTTCATGAGAAACGATATTCCAAATTATGATATAACTAAATCATTGTTTACTAGTAATAATAAAATTTTAAATATATAAGTTTGATATACATAAGAGAACCAGTACATTTCCCTGAAGAAAAACCTTGTGGTTTTAAATGTGAGACTTTTATTGTCTATATATATAATGTAAGGACTCAATATAAAATTCATGAGTTATACATTGCAAAATATTTTCACATGAGAGAAACCAAACCATAATAACATATAAAAATATATGTTGTTATATAATATATAATAAAAATATTTTTTAGAAAATAGAAAGTTTTCTCTCTTAGGGGTCTGAATAAGTATACAAAATTCTTTTGATAATGTAATATTGGATTCAAGTTATTTAAATGGTTGAAAAATCTATAAATAAATTATAAATTATCAAATAATTATTAATGTATGTTTTTTCATATAAATATTTTAATTGTTTATAAAATATATATGAAGTTCCCATGTTAAGGGAATTATAATGGAAATTAATTTTTACCATTCTAATATGGGATTATTTATTTAAATAATAAATAAAGAGAAATATTTGATATATATTTTATGTATTTTGTTTATGAAAAATATTTAAGATTTAAATTATTATAAATATATTAATGACATTTGAATAACTTGAATTTTAAAATATATAAAACTAAATGTTTGGAAAAATATTATTTATTAAAAGTTAAATATTATTTAACTTTATAATTCCTATGAAACACTTCTAAATATAAAAATATTTGTAATGATTTATTAATGAAATATTCATTAATAATTATCTCCTATAAAAGTTTATTTATTTACATTATTCCCTATTTTATATTCAATATTATAAAGTTTTAATATTACAAATGGATTTATGATTTAGATTAATGTGTTAATATACATCTTATATATGGAACACCATGCATATAAGGTGTTACAGACATAGTAATGAAATCTATTTAGTTACAATTAAATATAAAAATGGATTATTTTACTGTTAAGAACATTGATGTAAAGGTTAGTAATGTTTGAAAATTAACATTTTAGTATTGTGTTATAATTGAATTATTTCTTTTTCAATGACCCATGGGTAATTGGACATTTAGTAATACTACTGAAGTTTGGGAGGCTATGTAACATTCTAGTTATATGTGGAGGGTTTTAATAACTCTCACAACATGATTTCTCTTCTATATATTATGTTTTACATGTTATTTAGACATTTTATATATAAATTTTAGGTAAAATATATGTCTCATTAATTTATGTACAATAAAATGTTATCCGGTTTTATTTTTTTGTATGTAAAAATCATATGGAGTATTTTATGTAGAATAAAATTAAAATATTATCAACATATTATTTGGTCTAAATGAATATGATAATAAAATATAAATTAAAATAATCATGATTTCATAAATCCAATACAATAGATGACTCTTGACCTTAAATTTACCTTCAAACTACTATGTTTTCAATTCAAATAAAAGAAACACATTTTATGGTGTTGATTATAAAAATATGTATTATAATGATAATGATGTGTAACCAAGGATTTTCTTGTCAAAGAAAATCAATATATGGGTGAATCTAATAGTATTAGGAACCAGTATTTACTGCCTAATTTTGGTTATAAATTATTGGAATACTATAGGGGTTTGGATCTAAGAAGACATGTTTTGGGATTTTCCATAGAATGTTTTTGATCTAAATGTTGTTATGTCAACTATTTAATTGTCCTATATGATATTATTTGAATGAGAACCTAAATAATTTTTTTAATGTGTGGTATACTAAAGTAGACTCATTTCATAATTAACTATAGATCATTGAAAAATTATTCATAAGATGTATTTAATATGTCTTAATCATTTTAGTTGAAGTAAATATTTCATAATAACTCATTATATTTTTATTAATTATGGTATCATGTGAAAAATATCATTAGTAGATAAAATTACCTCACATAAATCCATCATGAAATTAATATGAATTACAAAAAAAACTATAAATATGGTAATTATTTGAGGGTTACATAATAATAGTTCATAAGTTAGTGTGAAAATTCTATGTATCCATGTAACCCCTTTTCTTAGATAACAGATGAATCTATTTATCAAATAAATATAGAAATTTATGACATTAATTTCAAGTGTTCAATAAATATCGACAAAAATTTTGGGTTTTTATTAAACCTATAGTGAGAATAAAAAATAATAACATATAACTTTTCAGAATTATTGGAAACCAAAAAAGACTTTATGAAAACATTATCAGCACAAGAGGCATACAATTTAAATCGAATTGTACAGCTAAAAAATAACTATTGGGACTTTATCTGAGTAACTTACTAATTAGTATTTTTTATGTTAATATTATGTGTATGATTTATCTATATTAAAAATTGTATTGAGTATGAACTTAAATTTAAAATACCTACTAGAAAGGATTCATTACTTTATATTAATGTAACAACCTGTTGTTTCTTTCAGGTATTTCTTTTCTATCGTGTCATTCCCCTCTTTATATGGATGTATGTTGGGACTCCCAAGATGGTGATAATTTTCTAAGGAAAATGATGTAAATTTTTTGGAGTTATTTTATTCTCTTAACTAATTCCAAGTATAAATTTATTAATAGATATGCATAGTTATCCCCATATTTACAGAACATCCAGTGTTTTTTGGTGTTTTTCAATTGAAAACTATTCTATATGTAGTATATTAGGAATTTTATCATTGTGTTATGGGATTACACAACATGTAATTATTTATAATTATATTTCTTGAAATATAAATAGGGAATTAAAGGATTACATGCCATGTGAAATTTTCACAACGTATAAATGGTGAAATATGGATTTTTATTTTGAGGTGATGCCTTCTTCTACATATGTTGGATTCATGGATTACACGAAATATAGAGTAGTTATATTCCATGTAGTTCTTGTGATTTATGAATTTTGGGTGATACCAAAAATAATTTCTGTTTTCATTTATATGCATCTCTCTTCTCTCTCTACCTATAGTCACTCAGGAGATATTTTAGATACCTTTTCCCTTCTGAATTGGTTTGTTCTTGGAATTATCATCATTGAAGTTGTAGTTAATTTCTAAAAGAGATTATATGTCATTTTTCATCATTGTATTAAATCATGGAATCCTTATTATGCTACATTTTTTGATTTATTGGTTTATGGAATTGATTCTTGTGGATTAATTATAGATCCTCTATGAGATATTTCTCCAAAAGCTAACCCATAGGTTGCTTGTGGTGATTTTCTAGAGAATTATAGAGCTATGATGTGATTTATTATCTTTTTTTATCCTTTTTATTATTAAATATATTCTAATAATGTGGATATAGACTCTAGATACTCCGTTTTGTTTCAATGGGTTTATCCATATTGGTGGATTCTATTATGGGCATGTGAAACCCTGAGTTTGAGGTATGTGATTCTATCCTCATACTATGTTGGATGAAATACATTGATGTGGTTATTATAAATAGTTTTATAAGTTAAATTTCATGATTAATTGATGGATTTGTGTGTGTTAAATGGATTTTTTGACAAAAGATGATTTTCCACTTGTTTTACGAATTAAAATGGGTATTTACAAAGAATTGTGAAAATGATTTATGAAATGGTTTTCAATGAACAGATTTCATGAAATGGTTTGGAAATAGATCACATGGGATGCCTTGGGAACTTTGTTTGAAGGTTTATATTAGGACCAAAATCCATGTATTATCAGGGGATTCACTCATGGGGTGTTTATGTGTTCCTTCTTTCTGTCATTATAGGGAATTGATATAAACATTTTTAGGGGATTCACTCAATGGGTGTTTCTCTTCTCCTTAGTCCTTTGTTATATGGACATGATCTTGAAATAGTCATTTACTATAGTATGTTTAGTCTACTATATTATAATATAATGATCAATGGCATGGTCTTACATGTTCTTTAACTTGTATTTTTTTAGATTTTACTGCCATGAATTTTATGTGATACCTGATACCATCTTTGATTTGATATGTCTACTTTGACATATGTATATGAAATTTTCTAAAACCATTTTACCTAGATTGTTTTGGGAATGAGGAAAATGGGGGAAATTATAACTTTCTCCAAAATTTTGATATAAAAACTGAAAACTATTTATCATGCCTTGTTTTCTTTAAAGATGATCACATTAATATTATTTTAAATAAAATTCATATGGAACACCAGGGTGGGATCCTATTTATTTAGTTAGATCACACCCTATGCACCCCTTCAGCGATGCATAAACCATTTTATGACATTTAATATCGAGAAAGGCATGGAACCATAGGGAGGCGGTGAGGATTCTGTCATCTTTATCAAGGTGGTTTCTAGTGGGATGATTAGAGTTTTCCCAAATTATCATATGGAGTATTCAATCATCAATTATATTTTTACATTGATATTGTACTTGTATAATGATATTTCCCGACTCTTTTTTTGAGTTGTATCACTCTCCTCTTACTTCATTTAGTTATGGAATATATTTATTTATTATGTTGTTTCTCAGTGTCATATATATATATATATATATATATTCCATGTTGTTTCTTCAAGTGGGGATAAATTATCATCTATTTTTTTTATGATAAGGCCCTATTCGATTGGCCTTAGGGATCAAGAACGCCCATTGGGTATGTGGAAATTCAGTTTGGGTATTAGTTTAGGAGGATATCATGATCGGGTTCACTATATTATAGTATTAGAGGAGGTATATCCTCAAGAGTCCTTACATGGGTTATTTGGTAGACATGATATAGGATTGTAGATACTAGAGATATATGTTCCAGTGAGTGCTTGGGTGTCTCTTTCCATGATTAAACTTAAGTTACCATGTGATGTTGGGATGTGTGCTTCCTATTTTGAGTTTTCTATGATAATATCATTATATTTATTATGGTTTTATAGTTTTAACTGAGATTATTCTATTTTCAAACTATTTATTCTTTTTTGGTTACTATGTTAGGACTATAAGACATGTTCTATAAGATCTTTAAGAGTGTACAATAGATTCTTCCCAAGGGAATTCTCCTATAGATCAATATCATATTAGGGTTATCATTCAAGAAGTTCTTATTTTTGATCAAAATATATTATATTTTTAGAACATAGTGGTAGAGGTAGATTCATGATATATAGGATAAATGGATCAATCACATGAATTATTACATCAAAATCCATCATCCTTTAAAGGAATTATTAAATCTCAAAAGTAATATGATTGGATCGATCAGATATTTAACTTTCGGTATACACCACAGAGTATCAAGGTAAATTCTGTGGTGTTTAGGCTTGATGCTCTCAACAAGATATGGTGGGATTATATGTTATAGGTATATATGCATGAGGGTTGAGTCTGAATTTTTTAATATTCTATTCTTTAGGTATTTTTATCTAGAGTAACTAATGATGGAAATGCCTCTAGAGTTTTTATCCTTTCAATAGGGAGAGAATTCAGAGTTAATGTACACCAATTTTTTTTTGCTATTTCTCATTGTTCAAGAGGTAGTAAATATTGGACAACTAAAAGCTCAGATATACCTATAGGGTTTATGGTCAGATATCATATTTCGTGTACTTATGATGAAGCATTATATCAATGTGAAAACAATAGATAGGGGAATTATAGAAGTGATTAATATCGTAATAAGTTTAGATATTATTCCCCTTCTCTTCCACCCAGTGTAGGTATTAGTTGCGATCAAGGGAAAATAAATAGTGGAAAGATCATTATAGGAGTGTTGGAGGATGTTAATAGTTGTAGGCCACCCTTACACCTTCAATTAAATCTATCATTTGTGACCATGACTTACTATCTGTGTGGCAAGTTTGTACACACTATATTTTCTTATCATGCACATGTGAATATATGTAACAATTTTTGATGTTATGCATATATGCATCGTTTTTTTCAAGTTGTGTCTACACCTTGATATTATCAGGAATAATCATCTATAAATTATATTATCATATAGTTATATGCTTGAAATAAAATAAGGATCTAACCACATGCCTCGGTAGTGAATAACTTTCATGTTTTATATGAGTTTTCGATAAAGGTTTATTTGGGTTCAATGATAGTGAGAGGTGACATCATTATTTCATATTCAGTAGAAATTATTTTTTATGATACACATTCTTCACATTCATTTATATTTGGATGTTTATTTATATTATTAATCCTATATTGAAGCTTATGTCCTTTTAATGGAGTTAGAGATGAAACTTGGGAAGAAGAATGAGAAAGGGTCTACGTTTCCTTATTGATCATTGTTGATAGATGATACAGTGTTGGAAGAGGATTTCATTATTGTAAGTCTATATTTTTTTAACATCATGACTGTGTGGATAGGCTTTTCTCTCATTATGTTGAAGCTGATAGTTATCATCATCATGTATCATTTGATGTGGATAATGGGAGATCACTAGTGTTTCAGGAAGATTGCGATTCGAGGTCTAGTACTGTTGTACCTTCCCCCAAGAGCTCATGAATTTTTTCTGATATATAAGTTGATCTTGATGCCATTTCTTTTACGTTTTAACTTCACACTATTTTTTTGGACATTACTTACATTTTCCAAGATGATTTCCCCTATCTTCATCTAGAGAGAGAGGTATAGTTTTTATTTATTTGGAGTAAGGTATATAGATTATATAAAAACATTCTTATTGTATAGAACTAGAGGAGTGGAAAGATCTAAAGATTTAATTGGATTATCCGATGGTGATAGGTTTTATTCAACCTACTATTTCACTTTGGGAAACCCATGGGATATTGTCCAATAAGTAAGATGGTTCACTCCAGTTTTTTGTAAAATATTAGTAGTTAAATTGAGTAACAGTAAAGAATAAGTATCATTTTTTACTTGTGTTGATGATTTGTTTGATTAGTTAATAGTGGAATGTTGGTTTTCAATGATTTATCTTCGATTGTTTTATCATCAGCTCAGAGTTCAAGATTATGATTTATCAAATACAGTATTCAAAAGCATCGTTGGTGGCTAAAAATATATTTTCATTCCGTTTAGTAATACAAATTATCCTACAGTTTTCATTTCATCTATGAATTGGATATTCTATGAGTATGTCGATGATTTTTTGGTAGTGTTTGTGGATGAAATTTTAGTTTATTAGAAATTTGAGCACAAACATGGGCACAATTTGAGTTTAGTTCTTTAAATTACGAGGAGTCATCCTTTTTATGGAAGTATTTTGAAATGAAATATCTAGATCGAATAAGTGATGTTATTGGGGATTATGGTTACTAATCATGGCTTATCAGTTGATCCTGATAAGATGAAGGTTTTTTTGTCTTGGGATGAACCATTTATATTAATTCGGATTTGAAGCTTCCATGGTATTTCTGGATATTTTTGATAGTTCATCGATGATTTCTCAAAGTTGACATCACCTTTTAATTATATTATCAAGAATGGATTCAAATTCTAATAGAATTCAAAGTGTATATCTTCTTTTGATGAGCTAAAAAGATTATGAAATCATCTCCTATAATGATCTTACTTTATCTTGGTAAGGGGTATGCAGTTTTTTATGAGGCTTTTGGTGTTGTTTTCTGTTTCATGATTATGACGGATGATCATTGGGTGTCTTACATCTTTCATCAACTTCTACTATATGAGAATGATTTCCCCACTCATGATATATAGACTTTTTCTATTAATCATGCACTTATGTATTGGAGGTACTATCTTTTTTTGGAGACGTTCATAGCCACTTCTTATCATAAGAGTCTAGGACAAATATTTTCTCATAAATAATTGAATCTTTTATATAGATGGTGATCGGAATACCTTCTAAAATTTTACATTGACATTGCCTACACCTAGGGGATGTGGAATATCATCATATATTCTCTCTATAGGAATGTGTCATCTCATGCTATTCTAGAGTCGATAGATGAGTGGAACCTAATGGGACTCTTAATTCAGCTACAACTAGATACTCAGCAAGATGTTTCTTGAATAGTTCAAACTAGTATTCAGTTATCATCCTCTCTACTATATTCTATTATATAGTTTCATCATAAGCATTCAAATTTCATGATAACTCAAGAAATAATATAAGGTGGGGAGATCATTTCTTGTATTTATCTCTCTTCAAATGGTATTCTCCAATTTTTGGATTGGTTTCTCATCCTATTGTCTATAAGAATATTTTTTTTATTTTCATTTTTATTCATTATCTATTTATAGGGAACCCATATTTTCATACATTAACATTATATACATTTCATGTAATACATAAATAAATTATACAAATAGTCACCCAAAGTTCGTGTTAGTCTAGTACCTTTGGAAACATGTAAACAAAAACAATTGTACATAAGTCATCTATATTATCTCTCAATAGAATTTTCATGACTACCACCCTTCTAATAAACATCATACATAATACATATCATTATAACCTATGAAATGAAATATAAAAAGGGATTTTATCTGATGCTCAGTAAGGTTAAACAAGGGACATAGGTAAACATAATCATGAGCATAAGGGTATGATGACATGATCTTGAAAATAGAAGGCCATATCATGCATGTAAAAGATCATACACAGTAATCATGGAATAATTTCTAGAAGTTCACAAGACATGAATCATAAGGAAATAATGAACATAATCCTTGGAAGCATAACATTGGAATAAGACATGGAATTATGGCAGACATATACCCATATAAAATGGATTCCATTGTAGTCAAGGAATCACTTACAAGGCCATATTATAAGTATCAGACCACTCCACATACCATCTTGTTAGTCTTGGTTCACTCTCATGTCTATCTTAATAGTCTGAGTTCACTCCCCAAACCATATTGGTTATCATGGTTTTCTCCCATAGAAATATTAGTAGTCAAGGTTCACTCTTAAGACCATATTATTCTATATCATTAGATTTAAATCACTACCCAATTAATTAGAGGGATATATAGGTCCCACCCATCTCATAATGAAATCTTACACGCATGTTTTACAACATCATAAAAAATCATATCCAAACCCCAAATGAAATAGGTATCATAAGAATGTAATCATATCATAACCTATTGAAAAAGATACAGTTTTCATAATAATTTCTTCAAAAGTATAGCCCATGAAAAGAATAGGGTTTCAAAATCATATATCATTTAGAAAATAAATGGGTTCCATAAAAAACATTTCATTAAAACATAAACAATTTAGAGAAGAATGTAACATCCCCAACCCAGGATCCACTAACCCAGTGCCCCAAGCCCGGTCTCCTAATGACCTCAAATGCGCCTCAAAATTGCCAGAGGTTTTCAACTATTATAAAGGGTCTAAAAGGTCATGTGGGGAGACTTTAAACTATTTAAAAGAGTGAGACAAAACAAAAAAAATAGAAAATAAGAAACAACATGCAATAACCAATGAACATGTATTTTCAACTATCTCCCAAAATTGGATACAAACCATATCCAACACTAAATATTTCATGTCCTGGTAACAATACCAAGTGATCAAAACCCAAAATAATGAAAAATAGCAAAATATTCAAATGGTTCCAAACTCAAAGTCCAGAACATTATCCATGTACATCTAAAGCTTGAATCAACTCCCAAGTATTGGGATTTTACACTAATCCTGATTTAAAGGCATGAAATTGGCTCAGGTACTTAACAAAGGCATGAGTAGGGTTTGAGTGAAACTCAGTAGGATTCCACTGATGGTGTCTATAAAATATCTAATCTAAAAATATATTTCATGAAAGTACTAAATAAATTATATGTAAATAAAATAAATTTTGGGTTCCATTAGTTTACAATATTTTCTTTAATGTTTACTAATATTAGCACCAAATTAATTATTCTCATCTTACTCATTACATCATTAATTATCAACTTATATTCTATCAGTTATGAATTTATGTCATTCTCATGGAGGATCAAGGAATTCATCACTATGCATAATGAAATAATTCATGTTCTTATCTCACTAGGGATAACACATCACAATAATCACATTGTCCTCACCTCGAAGCCTCATTCTGGGTGGAATGAAACCATTAGGGGAATAAAGATATATCCCCTTCCCTAACCTATTCATTATGGGGTGGATTTTAGAGCATCAGTCCAACTCGACCCATGGGCATAGAACCAAATCAATACCCCACACCCCCAAGACATGCACACATTTTTATTTATCCATTCACCACACAAAAACCATATCAAAACCAAACACAACCAATGCATAATGTAATAATAATCCATAACAATCAAAATGGTAATTAATATTATTCTATAAACTGTAAACACATTTTCCATTTAAATTACATAGCCCTTTTATCCCTTAAGCAAATATCAAATCTAGGCACACTACCAATATTTCATTTTCTATTCAACTATGCATATCAACATATTCAAAAAGGGCACTATGTTATCACACATTGACCTTGAACTTACTCTACCAATTCCAAGGACAATGAATGTCGGTTTCCCCCATGGGTGGAACTAAATAATTAAAATAGTCATTGATGCATCACATGGGGACCATTGGGATTCAATTCATTATTTAGATGACCACTTTACCAAATCTCACAAAAGTCAATTAAAGCACAATAAGGGATAACCAATAATGTAACAGAACATGAAAAAATCTACAAAAAATTATGGGATATAACTTGTAGACCACCTACCTCAAATCCATTGATGAACACACTTATAATAATGTCCTTATATTCAGATTCAAACAACTCATTAATCCTCAACCTAGAAACCACTGGAGGAAAATGTTTTAGGTATTTGATAGAATATTTCCCAAGATACATGCCTTGATCTAGAAAAGATAAGTAGTAGGAATATTAGACTTACCCATAGCTTTGATCCGTAATTGACGACACTCCAAATGACCAAGAAATGATGGAGATCAATCCTTGGATGCTTTAGAGGGTTTTAGTTCATCACTTTGGATGGAGGTAGGAGAAAGTGGAAGAAAATAGGGTGGAGCTTAAAAATATTGAGGTTAAAAATTGTAATTTTTACAAATTATAAAGGGTCACATGGTTTACCTACATGATTGTCCAAATCGTGAAAAAGTCATGCGAAATACACTTTATAAGGCAAGTTAGGTCATATGGGTACATGGTTATATCAAGTAGTTTGGAAACCATGCACTAACCGTGTGATATCCCATTATCCAAGGTTTTACGATTTTCCTAAGAAGGACAAATGGTTTGCTTAACCATGCACCAACCATGCATCATGGATAGAATGGCACAATTTTCCTTCCTTTAATACCAAAAAACCACCAAAACACCCTCTAGTCCCCTTATACTTCCAAGAAGCATTTCCTAAACCAAAAAAAGATATTGAAATAAAAATTTAAATAAGGAAATACCTCTAACATGTTTAGGATCTTACAACCCCTCCTCAATTATAATGTCTCATCCATGAGTTGTGATCCTATGAATCATTCAGTTTCGGAAGAGGATAGATCAGAACATTATTCCCACACATATATCTCACTTTCTCATGTTTCTTCTTGAACATTTAAATGTTTCCATAAAACATAAACTAAGGGAACAGTCTTTCCTCACAATATATTATCACTATGATCAATGATAAAAACTAGATTATCCTTAAAGCACACATCAACCTCAAGATATACATCATCAGTATTAATCACATGGGATGGATCAGGGTGATACTACAGAAGCTATGAAAGATAAAAGAAATTTTTCTTTCCACTATTCTATTTTGGAAGAGTAAATTGGTAAGCCACCAATCTGATTCTATCTATGAACTCAAATGGTCCTACATACCTAGGAAACAACTTTCCCTATTTATGAATCCAATGGTAACCCAACCTTGGAGAAAATTGAAGAAATGAACCATCACCCTACATAAACTCAATAGTTCTAATACATCGATCTGCATATGAATTCTATCTACTCTGATTTATTTCCATGAATTTCTGAATACATCGAACCTTTTATGATGTCTCATGTACATGACTCAATCCTAACAGCTTAGAATCTCCAGCTTCTATCCAATATAATAGAGATCTACATGGTCTCCCATATTTTTCCTCAAATAGTGTCATCTGAATCGTAGCTAGAAAACTATTGTTGTAGGAAAAATCAATAAGTGATAAGTTTTTTCCCACAAACCACCTAAATCTTGGACACAATTCACCAACATGTCTTCAAGTACCTAAATTTTATGCTATGATTTCTATTTCGTCTGAAGGTGATAATCTATATCAAAAACACCAGGGTACCAATCACCTTCTGTAATCCCTTCCAAAAGTATAATGTCAAATACAGATAATGATCTGAAACTATAGTTCTTAAAATTCCATACAAGTGAACTACCTCCTAAACATATAACTCACCCAAATAATCAATAGTGAAAGTTTCATAGATCATAAAGAAATGTGCCACCTTAGTCAACCGATCAACAACTACCCAAATTTCATTATTCTTATGAGGAATCCACGGAAGGTCCACTATGAAGTCTATCGTTATGTAATCACAGTTTTACTCCAGAATGGGTAATGGATATAATAAACCTACAAGGTCCTGATTATTGGTATTCACCTACTAATAGGTAAGGCATCGCACCACAAAAACTGAAACCTCTTTCTTCATTACCAGCCACCAATACTTCTTACAATTATCAGAATATATATTAGTCAAACTAGGATGAGATGACCAAAAATATTTCTGGAACTAATGTATCCACTCTTCCTTCATACACACCAGCACAACCACATGAACACAAATACTAAAAATCCAATCATCACCTACAACCCAAATAAGAGGTGACTCCCCAACTATAAGAATTTCCTTCATAGAAAAACACTCTGGATCTGAAATCTGACCCTCCTCAACCCACATCAAAATCACAAAATCAACTGTTATGGATGTGGGGGATCATCTAGACATTCCCATCCTTCACCTCTAGGTGCATCTTAGCAAACAATACCATCATTCTCCGCTCATATTTTCATGCCTAAACCACAATATTTTTATTCTTGTAGCTCAGACCATTTGCAACACTATTCCATTTTCCTAGTGTGTAAACCAACATGAAGTCAAATTATTTCATGTATTAAACCAATATTTTCTACTAAAGATTCAAATCATCTTGATACAAGATGTAATTAATACTTTTATAATCGGTAAACACTATGAACCACTCTCCCAACAAGTAAGTCCTATAACACTTTAATGCGTAAACCACATCTGCCAAATCAAGTTCATGAGTAGGTAATTGTAATGACACAAACATTTATGAATAAAGTTCAATTTATTTTAATTAAATTTATTATATATATAGAAAACACATTAAATCCTTTTGTTTTATTATATCCAAATATATTTAAATAAATTTTAAGTATCATTACCACTAATAATGTAGTTGTTGAACATTGATCACATGACTAGTATAAATATAGGGTTTTAACAAATCCTTTTGGAATTGAAAAAGGATGCGATAGCCTCAACTAGTAGGATCATTACTTATAAATATAATTTATCAGAGCTTTTAAGGGTGATACCATTTCTGGGATTTTCCCTAGACTAAGATCAAGCCAAGATTCAACAACATAAGCATGATCGAAACTATTTACGGGAGAAGTTCAAGCTCATCAGGATCATGACCCAAACCGTGTTCACTGAACAACCCCAAGAAATCCCAATCATCATACACATTACTCTTAGGGAGTGTGATAGTGTGAAAATGTAATATGTATCAAGACCCAATAATTATGATTATCTTTTTAAAAAAAATTAATACTCTTTCATTCTATTATTTTTACTTTGTAAATGATTTTTTAATGCCCAAATAGTAGTTTTAGTTAATATTCAAATTCAATTAAGGAATATATTTTGATGAATTAATGAATTTTTGAAATAAATAATATTTTAACAAAATATTATTATTAAATTAAATTTACCAAATATTAATTATCATATATATTTTTTGAATTCAAAAGTAACTTTTATTATGGTTTGAAAACTATTCTTTCCAAAACCCTTCAATTTTCAATAATTTTTGGATTTTATTTTAAAAGAGAAAATTAAAATATTTAGAAAATTATTTAGATAAAATGAATATTGTTTTTGGAATCCTAATTTAGAAATTATCCAATAGTGAATTTTTCATAATTTTCGGAGATAGTCACATTTTTGGGTAAAAATTAAATATCGTATAAATATATAATGCGTTTTATGAAATCATAATGCCCCAATAGTGATGTAATAAAATTATATAAAAGGGATATTCAAAAAAATATATTACTTAAATTTAAAATAATATGATTATAGATTTTTTGTTTTATTTAATAAAACATTAGAGAATCCTCCAAGACATATTAAATATTTTAGGATTTTAAAATAATTTCCTTAAAAGTATGACTCACATCCATATAAAAAAGAGAAATATTTTAATATATCTATCCCTTAGAATTATAAAATAATGTATTAAACTCCCATTTTCTATAAAAACATAGGCAATAACCACAGTATCATTTGTGGTTTTGAATATTTCGTTATGTAGTGTCCAAAACCCAAATAATAATGAAATCCCACTCCTTCCCTATATAAACCCACCCAATCTCCCATTTAGCATAACTAAAAAACTTTTATGCTCTACCACCCTATGATCACCACTTCCTAGAGCCCTCCCAAGGATCCCCCATTATTCCATGAATCCACCCACATGTTATTGAATACACACAACCATGTAAAGGATCCTCACCTTTCTCTATTCCTTTCAATTTAGGAACCTTATTTGAAATTAGTCTTTTTATATTCAATTGGTTATATTTTATCCTTTTATAATAAATTACCTACTTTCAATGTAACACCCGAGACTTTTATTTTATATAAATCATCAAAGGAATCTTTTTCTACACAACACTTGCTTGGCTTACTTTATACGAAATCACGACCTTCCTCGATATCTTGCGTCGTACGCAATACTGAGTTTCACTAAACAACGATATGCTATTAAAATATTTTTAAAACTAGCCGTTATGAAACGTAATAACCACTTTTTGAAATTTTATAAATTTTATTTTTCAAAATGGACTTCATTTTTGGATTCGGAATATCGAAATTAACCTAGGGTGAAATTTTGGTATTTTTCTGAAAACTTTCAATTTTTGATGAATAATGAAACCACTAAGTGGTAGTTAAAAAACTGAATTTTTCATAAAAATTAATTTTACCGCTTCTGTGAGTGGAATTTCAAAAATCCGAGAGACATGGTTGATGTCAGTAAGTAAAATTTGGTTCAATGAGATGAAAATAATTTTTTGGTGAATAGTAACTTTTTACTTTTTTTACCACGGTAAAAAGTAAATAGGTTAATTAAGGGTAAAGATGATATTATTATTACCCTAACACATGTCCTAATTCTATTGGATAAGTGTAATTCGACCAAAAACAAACTTAGGAATAAAATATGACCATTTAGGCCCACTTGGATTAGATTGGGACATTTATTATTAATATATTTAAAGAAGGGTTAAAATAGTTAAAATCAACATTTAATAAGTAAATAATTTTTAATATGGGGTTATACATAAGATAAATTAGACTATAAATATTCATTAGAAAGCTAAACGGATTTCCTACATAATGGTATTTTATTTGTAATTTTTAGACATTAAATAATTTAATTTATTTATGACACAATGATGATGCCGTAATTATCTTATTAATGAAATATTGACATAACTGATGTTATAAACACCAAAATAAATGTAATTTGAGACTTTTTATGAATCCCACTAATTTTATAGGTTAATATGACATGTTATTATTGATTTAATTAACTTGGTTCTAACTAATAATTCTGTTATTATTTTCACAAAAATCAATTACTAAATAGTGTCAAAATTGACATAAAATAGTTTTTAAAACAAATATTATATTGGTAATTGTTATTTTATTCCTAAAAATCTAAGGTTCGTCCAAATTACTTAGATAAGGTTATATATATTAATAATAAACAACTTGGGGTTTGTTTGGCTACTTATAGTAAGTTTATTAACTTTATAGTATAAAAACAGAAGAAGACATGGTAAAAGCAAAATTATTTAACATAATGTTAAATCTAAATGATAAGGTTACAATAGGAACCTAAACTTGTCTAAATTCTATTGGATGAGATGATTTCGACCCATACCCACCTTATCTTCGAAATATATCAATTTGGAGCTATTTAAAACCGAACTTGACTTTATAATAAAATAATAGTTTTAGTTATTCCAAAGGTGCCCCTCTCCTCCCTTATAAAAGGACACCTCCTCCCCCTCTTCCTCACACCACTTTGAGCCTTCATTCTCGGCCAACCCCTGACACTTTCTCCTCTCCAATTCCATAGAGACATCCTAGAGGTCCTGGTCTTCTTCAAAGACTAATTTTAGTGCCCTAAAAGAAGGTCTCAAAGAAGCACTTCAAAGAAGAGGTAATGTCCGTTACCGATTCTTTCATCTTTATTTCTTCTTCCACTTCTTATTCTTTAGTTGTTTCATTATGAAGTAATAACATCAGTATCACTCATATACGGATATGTTATTATAATTATGAAACAACCCTATTTCACCATCTATCCATCCTACAGAAAAAGAAATCACCACGCGTGCGTACGTACGGAATACCGTCTCCACACCGTGGTGTAATCTATTTTCCACCACCACCTTACTTGGATGGGTATAATGGTGTAAATAATGACTATATATGACTATTATAAAGTGATATTGATTCTGAAATAGTATACATATACTCCAATACAATTCCACGATCATAGGAACGATATCATCACTCGTGCGTACGTACGGAATACCGTCTCCACGATATGATGCGACTCGTTCTACATGATCTTCATTTCATAATGATTATATAAATGAATTGAATTAATGAATATGATATATATTACACTAATAACATTCTGGAAATGAGGTATCTATAACCTAAAGAAAATAATAAGAATTTATTCGACAAAACACGCATAAGAACAAAAAGTTATAAACACCCGAATAACAAGTAGCAATGAAATATTACTACTAAGAAGCTAAGAATATGAACATATATGATATAATAAAAATAATTATGATTCTGTAATAAGTCAATAACATTATTAAAATCATTATACAGGAGGTTCCGACACTTACAAAGCAATTTAGACCTAAGGTAAGGGAAATATCACAATCTCATTTTTATCTGAGATTGTTTATACTTTCGTATTTACTGGGGTGTATTTTATCATCCACATCCATGTTTCCTAAATATTTAATATTATTTCCATCCACCTAAAATTATTTATATCCAATTTTACCCTTCGTTGAGTTTTTAGTAAAAGATATGAAAGGAATCTTTTGTCATTTTTCGTACGAGGTACTTTTTGACTTTTTCGACAAAAGTACGAAGAATGTTTTTTTAACTTATACGGCATGAATGGATTTTTAAAACATTATTTCCAAGAAGCTTCCTTTACAAGTTTTCAAGTTTATTTTTAATCAACTTCTTTTAGTTTAAAATTGTATGACATGTTATGAAAGGATAAATGTTTTTGAAGTAGAAAGGATATTTTCTTCAAGAATGGAGTTCAAGTGTTTTATCAAAATTATCTTCCATCTAAGATAATAAAGGGTTCTGTATTTATCCCTATTATTACATTGATTTGATTATTTTGTGATGGAATTATTTTTATGAATTCCTTTATCTTATATGAATTGTTTTATGATGTCACGATGTTTAAGATTCCCATTTTTATTACATGGTTCATGTAATGATGTATGATTTATGATTTTGTGGCACACATAAGAATGGTATCATTATGAGATGGGTGGGACCTATATCTCCCTCCAATGCATTGGGTAAAGATTTTATATCTCATGAGATAGACATGGCTGGAACGGTAGGTTATACCGGTTCAGTGAAACACGACTGAAACGAGGGTGACTCGGTTCAGAAAGGGACTTTGTCCACTAAGATAGTCTTGGCAATGAGTCTTGACTAACAAGAAATGATTCTCTATGATTATGTGTGAATGCCACAAAGTTTCATGTTTTAATTTATGATTATTGTGATTACATTTCACTGCCATGATTTATCCCATGTTATGATATTATGATCTCTTTTGTAGGTTAAGATTTCCAAAAGTTATGTACTTGTGTATACGATGTGATTGATATTTCTTTTGTTTACCCTTACTGAGCATTTGAGCTCACCCTTTTGTATGTTTTCTTTCCCCAGGTCACGAAGAAGGTTATTAAGTAGGATATGCCAAAAAGGGACTCTAGATATGATGAAATAAGTGGGAGGCAAAGTTGATGCTTTATGAACCAGCTGTTTATGTTTCCCAGTTTCTAAAGACACTATACCTATACGGTCCTTTCGTGGTTTTGTTTTATGTTGTAATAAGTATGCTTCAATTTTGAAGTATTAACAATGTATGTAAAGTATGGGTCGTTATAGTTGGTATCAGAGGAAAGGTATAGTCAACCTTTGGAAAATAGGATGTGAAAGCCTTAGTAAGAACCCTAAGGATAAGTCTAAGCATAGAACACAATCTTAGTGTTTTTGAAATGGCCATTAATAACCTAAGATAAGACCTTAAGTGTGAAATTTTATTCTTGATTATGTGGTTTTCCTATTATAATTAGTGTTGCTCACACTATTCTTCTTGGTTTTAGTCAATGGATGGAACCTGAAGGAATCGTGTTAATGCAGAATGCGAAGGGAAATGCAATGATTGTCCCCCTGAGCAACCAAACATTATGGGAGCTGGAATGCAAAATCTTGTAGCTATGCTCACACAACTTTCTCAAGCTATGAATCATGCAGGACTTCCAAACGAGCAAAGGAAGGAGCAACATTCTGTTGAATCCTTCATGAGACATCATCCACCTTCTTTCAGCGGGTCTACTGATCCATTAGTTGCTGAACAATGGATTAGTACTACTGAAAAGATATTTTAAGTTCTTCAATGTTCTGAGCATGATAAAGTCATCTTAGTAGTGTATCGTTTGGAAGGTGATGCTGATCAATGGTGGAATCTTATTAAGAATATGAGGAAAAGGGATGAAATTGAGTCCATGGAATGGGACGAGTTCAAGAACTTATTTTTCAATAATTACTTCCCTCGTATTCTCCGAACAAAGATGGAGAAAGAGTTTCTTGAACTAAAGAAAAAGGATGATGAATCTGTTGGTACCTATGAAGAAAATTTTACAAGACTTGCAAGGTACGCTTCTGGTATTATTATCCAACCTGAGAGTAAGATCGATCGATTCTTTAATGGCTTAAAACCAAGTCTTCTAAGGGAGTTAACCATAAGGGACTTCAATAGCTACGAGGAAATCGTTCGATGTGCTCTCAAAGTATAGATGGAGATTGGAGTAACCCATCAGTCATATGGGTTTGATAAGAAGAGGAAAATGGAATTCAAATGAAAATCTAAAGAGCACACTGAAAAGAAGATGAGCTTTCCCTTATGCTCAAAGTGTGGAAAGAAACATGGAGGGAGTTGTATTAAAGGGACAAGTAAATGTTTCAAATGTGGAAAGTAAGGTCATCGGGCATTTGAATGCCGCGATGATGGGAAGAAGATGTCTAATGATGCAAACAAAGGAAGGGATACACAGAATAAACCTACTACACTTCAATGTTTCAAGTACAAGGAGATGGGGCATTATGCCAATAAATGCCCTAATCCTAGGGTTGATGATGATGGTCGACGTCAACAAACTCTTAAGGCTAAAGTAAAAGGAAAGTCACATGCAACTTCTATCAGCGATGTGGAGTACGATAACGATGTGGTGAAAGGTACACTTACCATCCACTCTAAAGTAGAAAATGTTTTATTTGATTCTGTATCCACCCACTCTTTTATTTATGAAGAATTTTCTATGGGTATCACCGTATTACCTCAACAATTAGATGTTGAGTTAGCTGTGACAACACCTAATGGCACAACAGTCACATCAAAAGTTTATAATTCTTCTCTGATTGAAGTTTGTGGGAAAGTGCTTCCTGTAAATCTTGTGATCCTTCCTATAGTGGAATTTGATGTGATTCTTGTCATGGATTGGCTTTCTTTATATGGAGCTCATATCAATTTCCAAATAAGGGAAGTCACATTTCATATTCCAGATCAATCTATGATCATCTATCAATGCAAGGATGAACATAACCTTCCAGTGGAAATTTCTTCCATTTTATGGGTATTGATTCCACTAAATGAAGGTTATTTATCTCAAATGGTTGGTGAGAAACTCATGATTAAGAATATTCCCATTGTACGGGAGTTTGATGATGTCTTTCCGGAGGAATTACCAGGACTTCCACCAAATCGTGAAGTTGAGTTCTCAATAGAACTCATACCGGGTGCTTTGCCTATTTCAAAGACACCTTATAGAATGGCCCCAATTGAGTTGTAGGAATTGAAGAAGCAACTCTAAGAGAATCCTGATAAGAGATTCATACGCCCTAGTGCGTCACCTTGGGGAGCACCTGTTCTATTTGTTAAGAAGAAAGATGGATCAATGAGACTCTGCATTGATTATTGAGAATATAACAAGATCACTATCAAGAACAAATATCCTCTCCCACGCATTGATGACCTATTTGACCAACTACGCGGAGCTCAATACTTTTCCAAGATTGATCTTCGTTCAGGGTATCATCAATTAACGGTCAAAAGGGAGGATATACCAAAGATGGATTTCCGTACAAGGTATGGACACTATGAATTTATAGTGATGCCATTTGGTCTTACTAATGCCCCTGCTATCTTCATGGATATGATGAATAGAGTCTTTAGAGACTATCTTGATCAATTTGTGGTAGTCTTTAAAGATGATATTCTTGTCTATTCAAAGAGCAAGGAAGAACATGAAGATCACTTGAGAATTATATTGAAGACCCTGAGAAAGGATAAGCTTTATGCCAAATTGACCAAGTGTGAATTTTGTCTTCAAAAAGTTGCATTTTTGGGTCACATAATCTCAAAAGAGGGGATATCTGTGGATCCAGCAAAAACAGAGGTTATCGAAAGATGGTCGAGACCAACAATAATAATTGAGATCCGAAGTTTTCTTGGTTTGGATGGATATTATCGACGTTTTGTGAAAGATTTTTCACGATTATCTAATACACTCACCAAGTTGACTCGGAAAGGAGTTAAGTTTGTCTGGACGGAAGAATGTGAAGAGAATTCCAAGGAGTTGAAAAGAAGGTTATCCAGTGCACCTGTGCTCACACTGCCTTGTAGTGGAGAAAGGTTTTTGATCTATAGTGATGCATCCAAGAAGGGATTAGGGTGTGTTCTTATGCAAAATGATATGGTGATAGCTTATGCCTCACGACAGTTGAAAATCCATGAGAAAAATTACCCAACACATGATTTGGAGTTAGCTGCGGTAATCATTGCATTAAAGATTTGGAGGCATTACCTTTATGGTGAAAGGTGTGATATTTATACTGATCATAAATGTTTAAAGTATATTTTCACAAAAAAGAGCTGAATATGCGTCAAAGAAGATGGTTGGAGCTGATTAAGGATTACGACTGCTCAATCCATTACCACCCTGGGAAAGCAAACAAGGTGGCAGATGCATTAAGTCGACAAGACCATGCTAGTTTATCAATGATGAGGATCACAAAAGATCCAATATTTATGGATTTACAAAGGATGGATCTTGGAATTATAATGGAAGGGGAAAAATATTATCTTTCTCAAATGAATGTTCAACCATCTATACATGTGAAGATTAAAGAGGCACAGAAAGAAGATGTCGAGTTACAAAAGAAGGTGAGAAATGTTCCTGAGTTCAACCTTGATTGTGATGGGATAATAAGGTTCAGGAATCGGGTTTGTGTTCCTCCCATCCCTGAATTAAAGGAGCTGCTGGATGAGGCTCATAGTTCTTCATTCTCTATTCATCCTGGAAGCACGAAGATGTATAGGGACCTGAAAGAGTACTTCTGGTGGGATGGCATGAAAAGAGATGTTGCTGAATATGTCTCTCGATGCTTGGTTTGTCAACAAGTTAATGCTGATAGACAGAAGTCTAAGGGGATGTTACAACCATTACCCATACCCGAATGGAAATGGGAAAACATTACTATGGACTTTGTCACAGGACTTCCTAAAACATCCAAAGGCAATAATGCTATCTGGATCATAGTTGATCGTCTTACAAAGTCTACCCACTTCATTGCTATTGGAGAGGATTTCTCTCTGGATCAGCTTGCCAGGATATATGTAAAGGAAGTGGTAAGATTGCATGGAGTACTACTTTCTATTATATCTGATCGGGATCCGAGATTTACCTCAAAGTTCTGGAGAAGTCTTCAGCATACTCTGGATACAGAGTTGAGTTTCAGCACTGCTTATCATCCTCAGATAGATGGTCAGTCTGAGAGAACAATTCAAACCCTAGAAGATATGTTGAGAGCTTGCTCTATGGATTTCAAAGGAGGTTGGGATCAACACCTACCTTGGTGGAATTTTCTTATAATAATAGCTTTCACTCCAGTATTCAGATGGCTCCTTATGAAGCTCTCTATGGAAAGAAATGCAGGACTCCAACTTGCTGGGATGAAGTTGGGGAAAGAAAGCTATTAGGACCTGATCTCGTTGATGAAATGGAAGAAAAGGTCAGATCTATTCAACAACACATAAGAGCAGGTCAGAGTAGATAAAAAATTTATGCCGACAACTGAAGAAAAGACCTAGAGTTTGAAGTGTGTGATAAAGTGTTATTACGAATATCTCCCTGGAAGAGGGTTATGAGATTTGGAAAGAAGGGGAAGTTGAGCCCTAGATATATAGGTCCTTTCGAAATAATGGATCGTGTTGGGAAGGTAGCTTACCGATTGGCACTTCCACTGAATCTCTCTCAGGTTCACGATGTGTTCCATGTATCTCTCCTAAGAAAGTACATACATGATCCTTCACATGTACTCAGCTCAGAAGTTGTACCGCTGGAGCAAGATCTTTCTTATGAAGTACAACTGATAGAGATTCTGGATCGTAGCGAAAAAGTCCTACGAAACAAGACCACTCGATTGGTGAAAGTTTTATGGAGGAACCAACAATTAGAAGAAGCTACATGGGAACTTGAGGATATGATGAGGGAGAGGTATCCTCATCTGTTTGTTACAAAGTGATGAATTTCGAGGGAGAAATTCATTTTAAGGGGGGTAGAATGTAACACCAGAGACTTTTATGTTATATAAATCATCAAAGGAATCTTTTTCTACACAACACTTTCTTGTCTTTCTTTACACGAAATCGCGACCTTCCTCAATAGCTTGCATCGTACGCAATATCGAGTTTCACTAAATAACGATATGCTATTAAAATATTATTAAAACTAGCCATTATGAAAAGTAATAACCACTTTTTTAAATTTTATAAATTTTATTTTTCAAAATGGACTTCATTTTTGGATTCCGAATATCGAAATTAGCCTAGGGTGAAATTTTGGTATTTTTCTGAAAACTTTCAATTTTTGATGAATAGTGAAACCACTAAGTGGTAGTTAAAAAACTGATTTTTTCATAAAACTTAATTTTACCGCTTCTCTGAGTGGAATTTCAAAAATCCGAGAGACACGGTTGATGTCAGTAAGTAAAATGTGGTTCAATGAGATGAAAATAATTTTTTGGTGAATAGTAACTTTTTACTTTTTTACCATGGTAAAAAGTAAATAGGGTAATTAAGGGTAAAGATGATATTATTATTACCCTAACACATGTCCTAATTCTATTGGATAAGTGTAATTCGACCAAAAACAAACTTAGGAATAAAATATGACCATTTAGGCCCACTAGGATTAGATTAGGACATTTATTATTAATTTATTTAAAGAAGGGTTAAAATAGTTAAAATCAAAATTTAATAAGTAAATAATTTTTAATATGGGGTTATACATAAGATCAATTAGACTATAAATATTCATTAGAAAGATAAAACTATTTCCTACATAATGGTATTTTATTTGTAATTTTTAGACATTAATTAATTTAATTTATTTATGACACAATGATGATGCAGTAATTATCTTATTAATGAAATATTGACATAACTGATGTTATAAACACCACATTATGTAATTTGAGACTTTTTATGAATCCCACTAATTTTCTAGGTTAATATGACATGTTATTATTGATTTAATTAACTTGGTTAGAACTAATAATTATGTTATGATTTTCACAAAAATAAATTACTAAATAGTGTCAAAATTGACATAAAATAGTTTTTAAAACAAATATTATAATGGCAATTGTTATTTTATTCCTAAAAATCTAAGGTTAGGCCAAATGACATAGATAAGGTTATATATATTAATAATAAACAACTTGGGGTTCGTTTGGCTGCTTACAGTAAGTTTATTAACCTTATAGTATAAAAACACAAGAAGACATGGTAAAAGTAAAATTATTTAACTTAATGTTAAATCTAAATGATAAGGTTAAAATAGGAACCTAAACTTGTCTAAATTCTATTGGATGAGATTTTTTATACCTATAAATACCTTATATTCGAAATATATCAATTTGGAGCTATTTAAAACCGAACTTGACTTTATAATAAAATAATAGTTTTAGTTATTCCAAAGGTGCCCCTCTCCTCCCTTATAAAAGGACACCTCCTCCCCCTCTTCCTCACACCACTTTGAGCCTTCATGCTCGGCCAACCCCTGCCACTTTCTCCTCTCCACTTCCATAGAGACATCCTAGAGGTCCTGGTCTTCTTCAAAGACCAATTTTAGTGCCCTAAAAGAAGGTCTCAAAGAAGCACTTCAAAGAAGAGGTAATGTCCGTTACCGATTCTTTCATCTTTATTTCTTCTTCCACTTCTTATTATTTAGTTGTTTCATTATGAAGTAATAACATCAGTATCAATCATATACTGATATGTTATTATAAGTATGAAACAACCCTATTTCACCATCTATCCATCCTACGGAAAAAGAAATCACCGCGCGTGCGTACGTACGGAATACCGTCTCCACGTCGTGGTGTAATCTATTTTCCACCACCACCTTACTTGGATGGGTATAATGGTGTAAATAATGACTATATATGACTATTATAAAGTGATATTTATTCTGAAATAGTATACATATACTCAAATACAATTCCACAACCATAGGAATGATATCATCACTCGTGCGTACGTACGGAATACCGTCTCCACGATATGATGCGACTCGTTCTACATGATCTTCATTTCATAATGATTATATAAATAAATTGAATGAATGAATATGATATATATTACACTAATACCATTCTGGAAATGAGTTATCTATAACCTAAATAAAAGAATAAGAATTTATTCGACAAAACACGCATAAGATCAAAAAGTTATAAACACCCGAATAACAAGTAGCAATGAAAGATTACTACTAAGAAGCTAAGAATATGACCATATATGATATCATAAAAATAAGTATGATTCTGGAATAAGTCAATAACATTATTTAAATCATTATACAGGAGGTTCGGACACTTACAAAGCAAGTCAGACCTAAGGCAAGGGAAATATCACAATCTCATTTTTATCCGAGATTGTTTATACTTTGGTATTTACTGGGGTGTATTTTATCATCCACATCCATGTTTCCTCACTATGTATTATTATTTCCATCCACCTACAATTGTTTAAATCCAATTTTACCCTTTGGTGAGTTTTTAGTAAAAGATATGAAAGGAATCTTTTGTCGTTTTTCGTACGAGGTACTTTTTGACTTTTTCGACAAAAGTACGAAGAATGTTTTTTTAACTTATACAGCATGAATAGATTTTTAAAACATTATTTCCAAGCAGCTTACTTTACAAGTTTTCAAGTTTATTTTTAATCAACTTCTTTTAGTTTAAAATTGTATGACATGTTATGAAAGGATAAATGTTTTTGAAGTAGAAAGGATATTTTCCTCAAGAATGGAGTTCAAGTGTTTTATCAAAATTATCTTCCATCTAAGATAATAAAGGGTTCTGTATTTATCCCTATTATTACATTGATTTGATTATGTCGTTATGGAATTATTTTTATGAATTCCTTTATCTTATATGAATCGTTTTATGATGTCACGATGTTTAAGATTCCCATTTTTATTACATGGGTTATGTAATGATGTATGATTTATGATTTTGTGGCACACATAAGAATGGTATCATTATGAGATGGGTGGGACCTATATCTCCCTCCAATGCATTGGGTAATGATTTTATATCTCATGAGATAGACATGGATGGAACGGTAGGTTATATCGGTTCAGTGAAACAGGACTGAAACAAGGGCGACTCGGTTCAGAAAGGGACTTTGTCCACTAAGATAGTCTTGGCAATGAGTCTTGACTAACAAAAAATGATTCTCTATGATTATGTGTGAATGACACAAAGTTTCATGTTTTATGTTATGATTATTGTGATTACATTTCACTGCCATGATTTATCCCATGTTATGAAATTATGATCTCTTTTGCAGGTAAAGATTTCCAAAAGTTATGTGCTTGTGTATATGATGTGATTGATATTTCTTTTGTTTACCCTTACTGAGCATTTGAGCTCACCCTTTTGTATTTTTTCTTTCCCCAGGTCAGGAAGAAGGTTACTAAGTAGGATATGCCAAAAAGGGACTCTAGATATGATGAAATAAGTGGGAGGAAAAGTTGATGCTTTATGAACCAGCTGTTTATGTTTCCCAGTTTCTAAAGACACTATACCTATATGGTCCTTTCATGGTTTTGTTTTATGTTGTAATAATTATGCTTCAATTTTGAAGTATTAACAATGTATGTAAAGTATGGGTCGTTATATTCAATTTTGTGTTATGTGAATTAGGAATCATTTATCCCCCCTCATTGTTACCCTTACCTATGTTGTTACTATTCTGAAATTTCATAAGGGATCTCCATCTGTTCTTTTCTTCAAGAACCTATTTTATGACATGCATTTTAATTTAAATTTTTTTTGATTTGGGATATGTTATTCTATGCCTCCTTAATATCCATTTTATGTATAAATTATGGTATCTTACTTTCACCCCCATTAATCCCCTCTGATGATCCTTTAATCCCACCCTTTACTATGCCAAAATTCTGTAAGGGATCCTCCACTTTCTCTCTTCCTTTCAATTCAAGAACCTTGTTTGAAATTAGTCTTTTTAATTTCAATAAGTAATTTTTTTGTCCTTTTATAATAAATTATATAATTTTCATTTTATGTGATGTGGACGAGGGATCATTTATTCCTCCTCATTTGGACCCCTACCGAATCTTTTACTATGCCAAAATTCTATAAGGGATCCCCCTCTCTCCTTTTCATCAAGAACCTCTTTTATGTCATGCCTTTTAATTTCAATTTTCTTTATTTGTGATATTTTATTCCATACCTCCTTATAATCCATTTGATGTATAAATTATGGTATCTTCTTCTCACTTCCATTAATCCCCACTATGATCTTTTAAGGCCACCTGTTACTATGCGAAAATTCTTTAAGGGATCCTCATATTTATATCTTCCTAAAAATTCAGGAACCCAGTTTGAAATTTTTCCTTTTAATTTAAATTGGTTATATTTTCATCCTTTTATAATAAATTACCTACTATCAATTTTATTTTATTTCAATGATGTATCATTTATCCTACCCCATTTGGAACCTTACCTATGCAGTTATAATACCGAAATTCCATAAGGGATCCTTATTTTCTCATTTTTATCCAAGTTTACTTATATTGTTACAACTTTTTATTTCTAATTAAAAATTATGGTGGACTTTTTAGAACCTCCCCCATACTACCCTTATTATATTTTAATGATAATAATACACTTTCTCTCTCAATTTTCCATCTTGTGTACACCTGTTACCATGATTAAATTCCATAATGGATTTCTCTCTTCTCATTTTCATTAAAGAATTTATTTTATATTATGAATCTAAATTCCATTTCACATATTGTGATATTATGATCCATGATCACATTACTGTCCATTTAATTTATAAATTATGAGATACCCCTTCTTCTCTCATTAACCCATTTTACGAATTTCTATTTGACATTGTTATACTTCCAAAATATCAGCACAATTGTCCATTACAAAATCATCATGTAGTGAATTCCATACACATTTCTCTATAAAGGGTATTATCCTTTATTCTCATGTACTTATTGATTTGGGAAATACATGTATGTATTCCACATTCCTTGTTCTTGGAATAAATTATGATATTTAATGAATCCAAGTTTTATGACCTATGTGGAACACTTATACATGAAGAAGAAATGAGTATGAATGGTATGCCCTGATAGCGCTACAATGAATTGGGTAATGTTTAGTATCATAATACATCATGTGAAATAAGGGTTTACTCATTTTAATTCATTTATAATGAGGTTTTACTCATGTTAATCCATGCGCAATGAGCCTTGGCTAATGCTAATATCATGTTGTATGTTGTTTCCATATTTCCATGTTATAAATATTATGCTATATCATGACTTTAAGTTCATGTTTCTTTTTCACTCCATTGATATGCCTACAGACTAATATGTATTGTATATCTCATGTTCTACCACATTTATTCCCTTACTGGGGTTTATACCTCACCCTTTTCTTATTTATATCCTCAGGTTATCCCAAGCATTGTTAAGTATGAAGGAATGTTGTGGTCATATAAAAGAAGTCTTCAATAAAGATGTGTATTTCATGATTTAAGTTTTTATGTAATGTTTCTAAGCCCCAAATACACTAGAACTCTTGATCTTCTTAGTTTTATTGACTAAAATTTTATATAATGAATCATGTTTAAATATTAAATAATAAATTAGGGTTTTTATTGCAATCTATTTAATGAGGCGTCAACTTTCTCGACCCATATGCTATAATCTGGTCATCCTACATCAATACGGCCACAAGTATAACACCAGATGCGTCATAGAACAAGGTTTTCCTATTACTTACTGTGGGAAAGAAAAGGATTGGTGTGGTCATCAAATGCTTCTTAAACACTTGAAATGAAAAATCATGCATGCCTCAGACCAATGAAACATAACTACCTTATTGGTTAAGCCTGAGAGTGGAACTATGAAATGGGATAAATATTAATGAACATTATGTAATAACCATCCAATCCTAGAAAACTCCAAACATCATTAACACTCATATGATACTCCCAAGACACCAAAACCTGTACATTCTCTAGATCCATCAACACACCTGCCTCAGAAATGATGTGACCCTTGAAATGAACTTTATCAATCTAGAAATGACATTTTTATAGATCAGTGTAAGTCATATGATCTATTACTATACTCCGGGAAATTTCAAGATGTTTATCTTGATTTTCATGAGTTCTTGAGTACACCAATTTTTCATCAATGAAGATATCCAGAATCTAATCCTGGTACAGGTGAAATATTCATTTCATTAAATCCATGAACATGCCTATTGTTTTAGTCAACCCGAATAACATCACCATAAATTCATACAACCCTTACCTACTCCTAAAATCTACCTATGGTACATAATAAGGTCTCAGCCTCATCTGATGGTATTCCGATCATTAATTAAATCTAAGATGACACTGAATAATGCTTCAGTTGGTCAAATAGGTCATCGATTATGGGAATATGGTATCAATTCGTAACCTTCAACTAATTAAACTTCTTATAGTTGACACATAACCTTATTGATCTATTATCCTTCTTCAAAAAAAACATGGTTTACCCCTAAGGTGTGTTTCTAGAATAAATGAATCCATTAAACTCCAACTCTTCTAGCTGAAAATTGTGTTCTTAGAGTTCTACAAGTTCCATATGGTATATAAGAAAGGAAACTGGTTCTACCCCTAGTAATGACTCGATCGTAAACTAAACATCTCTCATGGGTGGTATCTCTAAGAATTACTTATGAAACACCTCTAAAAATTGATCCAAACTTGAAGGTAAGACAGTTTTCTCCATTCTTCTTTCATCTAAAAAAAGACAAGCCTATTGGGTAGTGAGTTCTCTAAATTGTTGGTAAACATGCCCATCACAACCAGCTCAAACATCCCACTCACCACAAAGGATATAAGTTTATCCATCAAGAGACTTGAAAATTACATGATTTTGGTAATAGTAGATATGGTTTTGGTACATCACAATCCAATCTAT
Organism: Viscum album; assembly: GCA_963277665.1. Classification (NCBI taxonomy): domain Eukaryota; kingdom Viridiplantae; phylum Streptophyta; class Magnoliopsida; order Santalales; family Viscaceae; genus Viscum; species Viscum album. The sequence goes on along the minus strand of OY728166.1, from coordinate 985,869,317 downwards.
AACTAAAATAAGATAAAAATATTACAACTCTAGGACAAACCGGATCCCTAGAAAAATATACCTACCAACCTCCAAATCAAAACACTTAGATTGTCGATATTCTAATATCACACCCCCAATAGAGTACCGATTAACATAACCACACATGCACATTACACAGCTAGTCCCAAAAAAACTAAAAACAATGCAGAATGAAAAGAATGTGTGGTACTTGTGTAAAATAAAGCATTGGTGAGAATCTAATCTATATGAATCGTACCTCAATAGATAGATGGTACAACCTCACCACCTCCCTGTGTATACTAAACAACATGAAGATGACCTACCCCTATACCTTTGGCTCCATCTTAAGTACCTTGAAATACACTACCATGGTGGTATGGATGATCTCACCACAAAGAACCACTTCCACCACCCCTATAGATACTGGTGATAGAGCTCCAACTACCTATCTGATACTGTATAACTGGCCTCCTTCTCACACTGATCATTTTCATATTCCCTCTATTTGTTCCCAGCTATCAGGGGTTCCTACAAAATGTATTTATGTGTTCTAACCATCCATATGACTAGCACTCAATAGGTGGTCAAGGGTACTATTCGCACATGTTCCCCATCCTTCCACACTAGTAACTGAACTCATGATCACCACTCTATGATACTGGTCACTATTTTGAATACTCTATGAACTTTCACCCTGATGGAAACTCCCAAAAAAAATGATTCCTTACCTCAGAATCCATACCACTCATTAGACCAAATGGCACCACAAATCCGATACTTGATGCCCCCTTTAGGTTTGTTTCTGGTTTTTGGGAATGGTCCACTACCTCAGAAAACCTCTTCTAATGGAAGATATTCACTTGGGACCTTATCTCATGTCTAACACCATCATAGAAACATTATTATATAGCCTCCTCATCTCCTTCCAAAATTAGTATCATGTGGATCAAGTTAGTGAAATGACTAGTGTAATCCAACACTAATGAAACCCCTTGGGTCAAACACATAAACTACACATCTTTCTCCTTCCACATGTTGTCTAAGTAGAAGTTCTCCAGATATTTTTCTTAAAAAAATTCTATAGCATTCATTCAACCTACTTTGTCTGAACAATAATGTCCCACCAATGATTTTAATAACCTCAAAATGTACATGCCACTAACTTGACTTTCTTAACAAAAGGAGTCTTTTTATAATTTAAAATCATCTAGATGGACTCTATCCAAAACTCAGCTACCTATGTCTTACCCTCTCAGGTGAAGGTGGGATGGTATTGTGGATAAAAATCCCAGGTTATCTCAACATACTCAATAAAACCTGCCAATGGTCCCATTTGATCGTCATCATGAAATGAGAAATTTTCTCATGAACCCTCTCTTTTCTATTTCCCCTAATCAATAATCCTTCATGTTCCACTGTTGAGAAAGAATTCTCAAAAAAATCACCTTATTTCCCTTCTGAAACACATCTTCATTGTTTCATTTATCTACAATACCTAACACGAGGTTTAGAAAAAAAACATAATGATTATACAGTTCATATTATAGAAATAACTATGTTGGTCATACATAACCAATTTCATACACTATCCCAAAATTCAACCTTACATCCCCAACACTACCCATGACCATCCTTGCTGAGGTCCATGGCTAATATAGGTAAACTAATATAAACGGTTACAAATTTATATTGGACACCATTTTGAAACTATTTCCATACTTACCACACAAATCTTTCTTCCAAGGAACATTTCCCAATTTTAAAATTGCTACAATTACCATTTTGACCAATATACAAGCTCCATTAATCATAATTCCTTAACAATAATTAATATATTATTTCCCTTTTCATCTTTTTTACCCATTTTCATCATTTAATTAGACATCATTTTTATCAATTTCAAGAAAATAAAATGCATTATACCATTTATGTCCCACACATACACATCCTATGGGTGTGCCTACCATGATGCATGAAACCTATATACATAGTTTCCTTGAATTATGCATAAATGAAAAACCTCATGTCATTAGGGGAATTCAAAAAATATCATCTAATTTTCACATCTCTCAATAATTTCATCACCCAATGGTGAAATGTCAACAAATGTAACAACACACAACAAGAAAAACAATTCCCACCATAGATGACTTGGGTTTTCCTTCATACATGGGTTAGATAGTCCAAATCATGATCTTGTCACCTAGGCCTTACACATTAAGAACCTCCAGTATATCACTACCAATTAGTAAGTTGCCAAAAATACCTTCTCTGGTGCCACTTTTTAATGTCTCCAACCTCGGATCCACTAAAATAGTTCCTCGAGCCTAGTTTCCACATGACCTTAGGCATGCCTCCCCATACACTAGGGGTTGCTGACTAGTAGGGAGGGTCTAAGAGGACATGTGGGGAGACTATACCCTATTTAATAAAAAAATCCATAATAGAAAAATAAATTCAATATCATAAATAACATTTTATATCCAATTAACATGCATAAACAACTATCTCTCAAAAATGGGTAAAACCCATAGGAAATACTAACTATGTCATGTCATGGTAACAATGTAAAGTGAACAAAACCCAAAATAAAAAAATATTATAATCGCCATTATGGTGCTCACTCCATGTCCCAAACCTCTTCCATGTACATCCCAAGATTGACTCAACTCCCATGCACAATTATTTTTCTCTTATGATGACCTTCAAGCATGAAATATGCTTGGGTACCCAACGATGACCTGATAAGGCTGAGAGTACAACTCAGTAGGACACCACTAATAGAGTCTTCAAAATATCCAATCTGAATAGATAGTTCATTCAAGTACTAAATAAATAACTAGTAAATAATAGACAACTCAGGTGCCATTAGTTAACAATATTTCTTTTCACTATTACTAACGACAATTTAAAATTCATTATTTACATCTTCTTCATTAATTATTTCATTATCAAAATGTGTTCCATGGTTTGGGAAGTTTTTTCATTCACACAATGGTTCAAGGAATTCATCACTATGCATAAGGAAATAATTTATGTCCCTTTCTCACTAGGGATAATACATCACAAAAAAATAATTTCTCCCATTGAAGCCTCAGTATGAGTGGAATGAAACCATTAGGGTAATATATCTTGATTCCCTTCACTAACACATTCATTGTGAGGTGAATGTTAGACCATCAGTCTAACTCTACCCATGGGCATAGAACCTCAGTCAATACCCCACACAATCGATCCTTGTAGACAAGATTTTTAATCCATTCACCACACCCAAACCATATCACAACCAAACACAACCAATACATATAGAAATAATAATCCATAGAAATTTACATGTGAATTAATGTTATTCTATAACCCATTAACACATTTTCCATTTACATTACACAACATAATTCTCATTCTCATGCCTAGTTCATTAAGAATATTCAATAATTACTATATATCAACCCATTTCTCATGTTTATAAATCATGTTTCAAAAACCCATTTAATATATTTCAAATTCTACATACTGTTACCAATTTAACATATTCATCATTTAATATGTGCTATAATTCTTAGGAATTTCTAACATAATTCATAATCCTCATGACACAATCTCAATTAACCCAATTAACCCATTTCTGTGCCATGCCAAAAAATCTTTAAGATATTATCAAATCTAAGAACACTCAAAAAATTCAATTTTCAATTAAACCAAACATATTAAAATGTTTAACAAGGGATCTATATTATCACACATCAAACATGCACTTACTTTTCCAATTCCAAGGTCTGTGAATGTCAGTGTACCCCATCTGTGGCCCTAAACCTGTCAAATCATCCTAGATGCATCCCATGAGGACCACAAGGGGTTCAATTCATTATTCAGATGCCTAAAGTTCCAAATATCACTAATAGATTCAAAATCACCACAAGGGATAACCATGAATGAAACCCAACATGCACAAATCCACAACCAAACTATATGATATAACTTCTAGACCACTATCCTTGAATATACTGACAAATGAAATCCTAATCAAGGCCTTAGATCTGGTTTCAAATACCCCTTTAATCCTTAACCTACGACACATCACAAGAAAATGGTTTTAGGGATTTGGAAGAAGATTTACCAAGATATGAGCCCTAATATAGAAAATATAAGAAAGATAGATATTAGAATTACCTGGATCTTTGGTCTGCAACCGACTATGCTCCAAATAACCAATAAATTAGGGAGATTTATTATTGTAAGAACTTGATAATTCTAGCTTGTCACTGGAGCTAGAGGTGTGAGAAAGGTTAAGAAAATATGGTGAAACATAAAAATCTTGAGGTGAAAAAATGTAAATTTTCAAAGGATTAAAGGGTTGAAAAGTTTATCCACATGGTTTTCCAAAAAATGAACAACCTGTGCACATTCCACACCCAAGGTATGTTGGGTCTCATGGAAACCTAGGTAAGCCACATATTTTTGAAACTGCGCGTCAACTCTATGATGTGACACTGTTCATCGTCGCATGGTTTTAATGGGAAGGCCACATTAAATACTTAATAATTTGACAATCAGGAACCTTGCACAAGATGGCATCATTATCCTTCAATTCATGTCTCGAACCCCCCTGAACACCCTTTAGGCTCCTTTTACTCTTGGGAAGCATTTCATTAACCAAATACAAGATATTGAAATCAAAAATTAATCAAGGGAATGCCTCAAAAAATTATGAGATCATATAAATAATATGATTGGAAACATTGAATAATTTCCCTAGAAAGGAATGATTAAAACAAAAGGATGCCATCATAGATGATAAATAATTTTTAAACTTCTTTTAAAAACATTTCTTTAGGAAAATATCGTTTCTATATTGAAAATTTCTTTTTAAAACATTGTACATTTTTTGAAATATTTTTCATGGAAAATATTTTTCCAAAATTATAAAATAAGCTTTGAAAACCATAAATAAATTCAAATCATTTTCCCTTGAAAATTACCTTCAAATATCATTTGAAAACAGTTTTTTTTGAAAAAATGGTTTTTAAAATAAATTAGATTTCCCACCGAAAAGAAATGCATTATGATTTTTCTTAAAAACCTTTATATTATTATATTAATTACCAAATAGTGGAAAATGGAACTAATAACTAGAGATATCATGAATTAATATAGGATAATATTGATCATAATATTTCATCAATGGAAGCATAATCATAAACAAACCTAATAAACAATGATATTGTTTCAATAAAATCTTACCACATTGTAACATGGGATCATAATTTCCATATAACAAGATTAAATTACATAAAGTTTAAAATATCATGAAAATATGAATATTTGTTATATAACTTTTCAATTTTAATTATATACACATCAAAAAATAATTTAGGTGTATAACAAAAAATGTATCTCAAGGAAGGAAAATTGACACAAAATTGTCTTACTGATTTGGTAAGTTTTGAAACAATAATCCCATGAAATTATTATCATAGAATAGATATGTAAATAAAAATAAAATTAATAATAATAATCATATAATACATTCATGTGAAGTATATACTCCATGAAAAATAAATGAGTGGTGAAAATGTCACGTATGTCATGTATATAAAAAGTGAGATGAAATTCCCTTACCTTATGTCTTGACTCTCTTCATAATCATAAAAGAATCCTATATAATAAATATAACTTTATTTTGAAAATTTTAAATAACCATATTCTTATATATAATACCATATATGATTTTATTATCACTATATATTACCTTCTTATTTGTAATTATATGTTAAGGTTTGACTTTCGTTAATATCAGCTTTTCTCTTCGTACATTTATCGACTTAATATAAATGAACGTCTTATTTAGATCATTATATACCTAAATCTAGAATTTAAAAAATTATAAAAATATCATATATATTCATTAGATATTTATTTATCATAATCGATAAAATATAGAAATATGAAATGCAATACATCATTCAAGTAGACGGTAAGTCGTATGTATGCATGAACGTTGTTTCTATTTTGTTGTTGAATAGAATAAAAGTAACTATCATATATATATATATATATATAATTTCATTAATGTATCATTATTATGTTATTTATATAATATATTTTCACTAAAACCATCATTAACTTATTCTATGTAAAGTGTGAACGAATCACATTTCTTTGAGGATGTGGTAGTCCACACGTCCATAAACAATGTTATCATATTTACAGAATATGGAAATTATAATGGTATGTCTTATAAAATAATTAAAGATGAAAAAATTAATAATAAAAATAATATAAATCATATATAAATAGTGTGTCCTTCATAATGAAAAACCATGAAAGGTGGTAAAGGAAAAATTAAAAATCATCGTTTCGTGAGGCGGTTGTTTCCCACACACATAAACAGTATGTTCGTTACCCATTAGATGGAATTTTGTGTTAGTGTAGGTTGAACCCTTATAATAAAAAATAATATTATATTTAGAATACAAGGGTTGTTTTACAATCAAGTAATAAAGATATTATATGGGGTAAATAATGCAAATAAATCTAATGATATTGAGAAAATATGTTACCACTTCTTTGGGTAACACCTTATAGTTTTTAGGAAAGGGATTCCTTGGATATATTAAATACAAAGAGAATGATTCTCAAATGAGGGGTGTGATTTTTAGGATATATTTTTTTAGATATTGGTCGATCCAATGTGGCTTGAGATGTGTGTGGAAATTAGAGAAGATGGGGCATTTTATACTGGAGGTGGAGTGACAGTCTTGTAAATATTAAAATATGTAATTTCACCCATGTTCTTCACATTTAAAGTGTCTCCAATAATGGAAAAGATTATACTAAAGGAAGGATATGGTCGAAATATGGCCATAAAATTTATTTTTGACAAATTTATAGGCCATTTTGGGCCATATGTTTAAGGTTTAGTTCATTATTAAGCTAATTTTACCTTAATATCTATAATTAATTTCAATCATATTTACTAATATTTTTGGTAAAAAACTAATATTATCATATAATCCATCCTAAATTATGAATATTATAAATATTTAATCTATTTATCCAAATTACAATCACACAAGTGGATGAAATTAATTTAAAACTAATCCTATAAACGGGGCAAAACTATGGGCTTTAAATTAAACAATGTTTAATAGTTTACTTTTTTTTATATTCAAATTCAATTTTAAATTTATTAAAATATAATAAATTGTATTAAATACTTAATAATTTATATAATGTTACTTTAAAAAAAAATTAAAATATCATTTAATACTATAAATATATTATATGAAAAAATAGTCTTGAATTAAAATTCATTATTATTCATTATTCATCCAAAACTAATGTTTCTCAAAAAAATCACAAAAAATAACCCTAATATAATTTTGACATTATAAATTTAAAAATTAAGTTTATTTTATCATATTAAATTTATAAATTTGTTAAAATTAATTTTATTTTTTCATAGAAGGACATGAAAAGTAGTTCATTTCAGAAAACAATATTTTTAAAAAACCATAAAAAATTATATTATTTTATTTTCAATATGTTCTATTTATATAAAACCATTATAAAAAATATTTTAAAAGTGTTTACTACTATTCATATTACTAATTTAAAGAGCTAATGATGAAGCTAGAATTTTCACATATTATATACTGTATTTTAATGTTATAAATCCCACATAGTGTTATTTTATGGGCAATTGTCAAATTTTTATGTTTTAGTGGTATTTTGAGCTCAAATGCAAAAATGGCTTAATTTCGGTTTTAACTGTTTTATTTTTCTTAATTATATCGACCATATCATTTTCTAAACTGAACTAAATTGTGAAATTTCTTTTTTTAGGTTTCCTTACATCATGGGTCTAATTTCATCCTTTTGGATTCCCAGCTCAATCAATCATTTGGAGGCCCAAAATCAGCTCACAATCCGTGCCTCAAAAACTGTGCACAGATTTGGAATGTTTTAAAGCTGAGCTTGTATATCGAAGCTTACAGATCCAATGGATCTAATATTAAACATGGAGCTGGAGGAATAACTAATGAATATCTTTCATTAAGGAGTACACGTCTTAATCGGCTGTTTCCGAGGACTTAAGTGCATGGGAAGTTGGGGTTGTGGAATACGAAGAGCCACTTTGGCAGATTAAATGTTTCGCACTAAAACAGCCATAACGCCTTCATACGTGGACCAATGTGGATGCACTATTTTGGAGACACGCGAAAGACTATTTGCAACACCTTTCAATAAGGATACATTTACCAATTAGGTCATTTAATGGGTCAAAAAGTTGATGCAATCCGGAGGACAGAATTGAAGAGAGACTTCTTCACCCATTTTCCCTATAAATATGTGTCTGCTCTTCTTTTTACAAGGATATGCATTTCAAGGGGGAAAGGTTGAGTTTTATTTTTATAATTGTTCTTTATATTTATAATATATATTAGTGTATCTTTCTTCTTCTTCTGTTCATTTCTCCTTTTCATTCATTTATTTTATTTTATGTGTTTCTCCCACCGTGCTTCTTTCTAACTCCATGTTTGTGGAGAGCTAACCCTCCCTGTTGTTCAAGGGGGGAAGTGGTGGTATTTTAGTTTATTGTACTTTATTGTTTTATCATGTTTTTTTTTTCTAATAATTCAGTGGTGGTTAAATGATTATGGTGAGCGGTCATCTCACTTTCTCCACCATTGTCTTCTTCCTCCTCGTTTATTTATTTTCCTTCCCATCAATATCCAATTCATTCAAACGGTGGAGTTTGGATTGGGAATTGATGTGGAAGAGATTACTCCTACATTCAGAGGTCTAGGTGTAGGTTAATACATTTTAAATGATAGGGTGTGGAGTGACAGGTCTTGATCTCCACATTGAACAATTCATTGATAGATATTTTGAATGACAATGAAAATTCCACCATGAAACCCCAAGAACAATGGTTTTCTTTCACTAACTTCTTTTTGTATTTTCTTTTATTTCATTGTATTTTGTATTTTTATATATTTATATATTTATATTATACTTATATTTTTCACATTTCAATCCCCCCCATTTATAATAGTATCATATTTTATATTAGTTAGTTTATAATAGCGGCAATAGGAAAATAGTGCGTGTTAGCGACCTCCTTGTGATCGACCCTAGGGTGTGCCACTATGGTAAATTAGTAGGTTAATAAGAATTTAATTTAATTGTGTTTCAAGATAAAACACTGTCATCAATTTGAAAAAATATAAATATAATAGAAAAAATAGAAAGAAAAAAAGATAAATAGTAGATACTTATTTTTCATCATATTCTCAAGTTCCCAATTTCTCTAAAAAACTATGACTAGGTGAGCGGTCTTGTTTCATAGAAATTCTCTATATGATCCATAATTTCAAATATTTATTCCTCATAATAAAGATCATTCCCTAATGGTATGACCTCAAATTTTAACACATGTGAAGGGTTAGTTATGTACATCCTCAAAGAAATATGTGGAACACATCATCGAATTGAGAGATATTTGGAGGAAGTTACAATAAATAGGCTATCATCCTGATACAATAAATAAATTCAAATAGTCTGATAGAACAATGGCTTAGTATCCATTTATTTTGTAACTTCATAACCTTTTTCCAGGGATATATTACTAGAAACACATTATCTTAAACCTGAAATTTTAGATCACACATTTGGTTATCAGTATAATTTTTTTATCGACTTTGACCATCACTGATATGTTGGTGAATGGTTCAATTTTTTTTACCATTTCTTTAGTGATCTTATGTCCAATATCATTCATTCTAAAACTTCAACCTAGCACATTGGAGCTCTAAATTTCTTCCTATAGAGGGCCTCATAAGGTGCCACTTGAATTCTTGGGTGAATGTTATTATTGTAGGAAAAATAAACTAGAGAAAGGTTTTGATCCCATAAACCATTAAAATCTAACAAAAAAGATCTCAGTATATCCTATAGGGATTTAATTTTTCATTCATACATTACATCCATATAAGGATGATAAGAATTGATGAAACTCAATTCATTATCAAGTGCTTGATAAGGACTTCACCAAAAATTAGAGGTAATCCTCATATCCCAACCCGATATAATGGAATGTGGTACTCCATTCAACCTTATAGCTTCCCTAATGTATATCTTGGAAATATGATCAAGATAAAAGTCTTCTCAGATAGAAGTGAAGTGTATTAACTTTGTAAGTTGGTCGACTAACACCCATATAGCATTAAACCCTTTAGAAGTTTTTAGGATTGAAATGAAAAATCCATAGTGATGTTCTCCCATTTTCAGTCTGGTTAGGATAATTGATGAAATCCCTATAGAATTTTTTCTTTCTACCATAACTTCCTGAGATACCATGAATTAATAAATAAACTATAAGATATCTCTCTCTATTCTATCCCACCAAAAGTATTCATTCAAATCCCTATATATATTTGTACTTCCATAATGAATAGAGAATAATGAACTACGAGATTTTTTTAATATCTCCTTCTTTGAATCTGGTATGGAAAGAACACATGAACGGTTCCTAAGCCTTATCATTCCATCCATGTCAAGATTAAACTCAGGAACATTCATAACATTATTTTTCAACTCTTTATCCTCCATATGTGCCTCCTTAATCTTCACTAGGATATAGGGTTGAACATTCATTTGAGATAGATAAGAATTCCCCCCTACCTAAAAGATTTCTAGCTCCATCCTTTGAAAATCCATAAATATTAGATCTATTGTGACCCAAATCATAAATAATATAGCATGATCCTTTCAACTTAACGAATTTTCCACCAAGATAGCTTTCATAATGTGGTAATGTATTGAGCAATCAAAATATATTATCAACTCTCACAATTTTCTCTGGTTCTTGTTCAACTCTTTCTAAGTGAATATATATTTAAGAATTTTATGATCAATATATATATATATCATTTTTCTCCATTATAATAATACATCCATATAATTAATATATAAATTACAATAGCTAATACCAAATCATGGGTTCGGTAATTTTTCTCATGAGTTATCAACTATTGTGAGGCATAAGTGATAACTATGTTGTTTCTCAAAATAACAAATCACAATACCTTCATAGATGCATCACTAATTATTAAAACACATTATCCACTACAGGGTAATGTAATCACAGGTGTGCTAACTAACCATATCTTTAGTTTCATGAAATTTTACTAACATTAATTTATCCAAAGTAACTTGACACCCTTTAGAGTTAACTTTGTCATAGGATTAGATAGTTGTAAGTAATTCTTGAGAAAACATCAATAGTATCCCACTAAAACAAGAAAACTACGGATCTTAGTCACTATGGTTGGACTAGTGTAGCATAAAATAGCCTCTATATTTGATTGATCTACTATAATACCAACTATTGAGATTATGTGATGAAAAAATAAAAACTTTTGTAGCCAAGATTCATACTTTTTAAATTTTTCATACATTTTCTCCTTGTTTAAGGTCATTATTACAATTCTCAAGTTGTTTTCAAGATCTTACTTTATATTTTAATAGATAAGAATATAATATATAAGGAGAACCAAAAGCTGATCAAGGTAATCTCTAAAGATTCTATTCAGTAAATCCATGAAGATATAAGGGGAATTATTTAAAAAATGAATTAATATATATTCATTATTTCTATACCTTTTATGAAATTCCATCTTAGTTAATTCATCCTTCTTGGCCCTCAATTTATGATATCAAGAATGAAGGTTGATGTTGTAAAATTATTGAGCTCCATGAAATTGATCAAACAAGTCATCAATATTGGGGATAATATACTAGTTCTTGATAATTATCTTGTTCAAATACTGATAATAAGTGTAAAGTTTCATTGATCCATCTTTAATTTTCACAAAAAGAACATGTGCATCCTAAGGTTACACGTATGGACAAATGAATCCCTTATCACATTTTTCACGGAATCGATTCTTCAATTCCTAGAACTCAATCGGGGATATTCTTTAGGGAGTATTTCAAATTTGTGTGGATATAGGTTTGATTTATATTGAGAACTCAACATCACGTTTTGGTGACAGGTTGGGAAACTCTTCTAGAAAGACATCCAAAAATTCCCAAAAAATAGGCATATCAGTGATGTCATTGTTCTTCCCAACCAGTTGAGATAAAACCCCTTATGAATGGGAATTAATACCGATACAATGTATGTAATCTCTATATGAATTTCATAAGTATCATCGTATTGAGAGATGGATATAGGTTGGTTTGAAATATCAAATGTAAATTCCCTTCCTTGAAAATTGATGTGGACTTTAGGTAGAGAAAGAAAATCCAAGCCTAAGATGACATCAGATTCAACCAAAGTAATAATGATAAGATTTGATGGAAGCATATTCCCACAAAAAGATAATAGGAGAGGAATCATGGACTTGGAAGGAACTCATCATATCATCAGGGGTTTTCACTTTTAATTCCACATCAAATCCTTTTGGTGGAATCTTAACACCCTTAGAAAATTCATTAGATATGAATGAGTGGGTAGATCCAGAATCAAATAAGCCATTAGTAGTTCTAGAGTTGATGGAATATGTAACTTTAACCACATCATTATTGTACCCCTCATCCAAAAATAGTGATTTCATGAGATTTCCCTTTGTCCCTCATCTTAAGAGGTTGTTGATATCATTCATCATCACCATCCCTTGGGTTTGGGAATTGGTTAGCATAATTACCATTCTCCTTATACTTGTAGAATTAAAATGTGGGAGGTTTATTTTGTGAATATTTCTTCCATTCACACTATTATTTAGCTTTTTCCCATCACTTTGGAAATTAAATTTATGATGTCCTTCCCTTCCACTGTTAAAAAGTTTATTAGACCCCTTAAGGAAATTTCCACCATGATTCTTCCCACACATAGATCATAAAGTAAATCTCATATTCATATCTTTATGGTTTTTAGATATTCCTTTAAACTTTATCTTCCTTTTATTATCTAAACCATGAGATTGATACGTAACTTCATCCTTCATTTTAACCTTGACATCAAATCACACAATCTTTTTGTTTCTACTAACGTATATTTTGGAAAACACCATTATGAGACTTAGATTTAAGCCACTGAAGAACCTATCAACTTTACATTCACGTTGGATGGTATTTCATGAGGTGTACCTCGCAAGTCATGTTAAATTATCCTTATAGGTACCAACCAATTCAGCATCCATTTTCTTCAAATCAAGTAACTCTTTCTCTAAATTTGTACAAAGAATATGAGGAAATTACTTATTGAAAAATACATTCTCTAACTCATCCCAATCCATGGGTTAAATCTCATCTTTTTGCCTCTTATTCTTGATTAGTGTCCATCATTGGTACTCTTTTCCTTCTAATTAATAAACATCCATAATGATAATCTCATGCTTTGAGAACTGGATAACAAAGATTTTCTTTTCTATAGTACTAGTCAATTATTAAGCAACAAGTGGACTAGGAGTCATATTGAAATAAGTTGTATGTTGCATCATAAAGGAAACAATAATATGTGGTTCTATCCTTTTCTCATTTGTAATCCCAACGTTATTCATAGGTTGAGAAATATGTGTGAGAATAGAAACAATATTTTATATTCCAGCTCTTATAGACTTTTTTCCTCAAGAGGAAAATCTTTGAATTGTCTATCATAATCACCATTAAGGTGGTTCCTTCGATTTCCATCCATTTAATAAAACCAAAATTATAGAGTATGAAACAGTTATCATAATGAAAAACCATATAATCATGAAATGTAACTTTTTGAATGTCTAAATTATGACACCTTCCTCAAAAAATGACACCTTATGTTTATACTAGGTTATTCGTAACCAACTTATTTTTAAATCCTTCATGATGATTTGTAAAGAGTCTGTGAAGTGCTAAGAATATTCCTTGGAATTGTCAAATTAGGTGTGAAGAAAGGCCCATTATCATTTACCAGGTTAAACTAAGTCAGGCCCAACACACCTTGTCAGATTTATTACTCCTAGGTACATATGTTCTAGAGCTACATCCACTTATAGAATCCATAAAAGATTTATTACTAGGAAACCACTCACTCTATCATTTAACAAGATTACATGACATTTTCCTACACTTTTCCTTATCCTTAGACATATCCTTAGACGTTTTCTTAGGGTATTCACAATGATTTTCTAATCCTATCTTCCAAAGGTTAAGTAAATTTTTTCTATGATACCAACTATATAGACCCTTGATTTTCATACATTAACATTTCATAAAATCTATGGAATACTTAAATCTTTATACAAATATTCTACCAAAGACCGTATTAGTCTAGTTCCTTTAGAAACATGGAAATAGAAACACTATAATGTTAGTGAACTAAATTATCTCCCACTAGGTTTTTCAGGACTAGAATCCTTCAAAGAAACACCATACTTAATAGATATCTTCATATCCGGGGAAAGGGAATATAAAAAGGGTTGATCTGAGAAGCTCATTAAGGGTAAAAAAGTGAGACATTGAAACCTAATAATGAACATAAGGGTATGATAATTGGATCATGAAAATAGAAGATCATACCCTACATATAAAAGATCATAAATTATAATCATGGAATAAATATTGGTAGTTAATAAGAAATGAATAATAAATAAATAAATAACTTAAGACATGGAATCCTAACATAGTAATAAGTCATGGAGTTTTGTTAAACACATACTCCTATAAAATGATTTTGATAGTAGTCAAGGCATCACTTCCAAGTCCATATTAGTAGTATGGGTTCACTACCCATACCATATTTGTAGTCAGGGTTCAATATCATGGCCATCTTAGTAGTATGAGTTCACTCCCCAAACCATATTGGTAGTCATTGTTCACTCCCATGGCCACATTAGTAGTCAAGGTTCACTCCCAATACAATCTTATTATATCTGATGATATATAAATCATTACCCAATTCCTTGGAGGGGTATATAGGTCCCACATATCTCAAAATGAAATCATACATACATGTGCCACAAGATCATAAAAATAATATCATAACCCATGAAATTAAATGGGTATCATAAAAATATAATCATATAATTACCTTTAGAAAAAGATACATGTTTCAAACTAAATTAATAAAAATCATAACCTATGAAAAGAAGTAGGTTTCAAAAGTATATTACATTTTAAATAGAAATGGGTCTCATAAACATTATTCTATAGAAACATAAACCATTAAAATAAGTAATTTTAATGAAAATATTGAATCATTTCCCTAGAAATCCATGATACATACCAACAGATGTCATCCTATATGGGAAGTAATTTTTAGTGGTATTTTAAATACATTCTTTGAGAAAAATATATGTTCTACACTGAATTTTTTTTAAAACATTAGACATTTTGAAAATGATTTTTCTTGGAAAATAGTTTTGAAAATTTAAAAAGGATTATTTGAAAACCATTAAAAAAATTAAAAAAAAATTTACTTGAAATTGATCTTTGAATATCATTTGAAAAAAATTCTAGAAACATTTTGGAAAGTATGGTTTTTGGAATAAAATATATTTCCATCCGAAGAGAGTAATACAATCCTATTTTACATAGAAAAAATTATTAATTATAATAAGTACAAAATGGGGGAATAATGGTACTAATACATTTTTATATCTTGAATAAACATATAATAAGATGAATAATAAGATTTAATCAATGGGAGGATAATTATATAAAATCATGATAAATGATGAGATTGTTTCAATAAAATATTCCAACATGGTAACTTGGGATCAAATATTCCATGTAAGAAAATGAAATTAGATGAAGCCTAAAATATCATGAAAATAATTGGATTTATGATAAAACATTTCAAATGTATATATATACACCTCTTAAAATTATGTAGTTGTATAAAAAAAATTCCCTCTATGAAGGAAAATTGAGACAAAACTATCATACCGAATTGGTATTGTTTGAAACCATTAACCCCAGGAAAAAAATATCATAGAATGGATATGTAAATACCCATAAAATTAAAAACAAGAATCCTAGAATACAGTCATGGAATGTATATACACTACACAAATGAAAAGATTAGTGAACATGGAATGTATGTCATGGATATAAAATGTGAGACGAAATTCCCATACCTTTTGTCTTGACTCTCATCATACTCATACAAGACTCTCGTATAATTAATATAATATTATTCTAAATATTTTATAGAACCATAATACTATATATAATATCATATATTATTTAATTATGACTTTATATTACCTTCCCATTATCAATTCTATGTTAATGTGTCACTTCAGGTAATATCCTATTTGTTTTTCATACATGTTTTGACTTATTATTCTTCATCGCCTTAAATTGATAATGATTAAATTACTTCCATAATGTAAAAAAATTAAATAAATATCATATATAATCAATATATATGAATTTATAATAAAATATAAAATATTGAAGAATTAAATGGAATACACCATTCATTGAGACGGTAGGTCATACATACACATGAATGTTGTTTCTAATTTGTTGTCGTATTGAAAGAAAATATGAAAATGACATATATGTATATATGTATATAATATAATTATATTAGAATTATTATTTTATATATATCATTTCTTTTCACTAAAATCAACCTTAAAACATTTCATGTAATGTTTGAAGGAATCAAATTTCTTGGAGGAGGTGGTAACCACACCTATACAAACGATGTTGTCATATTTACTCAAGATGGAAAGTATATGGGAATATTATATAAAATAATTACATAATAATAAAGACATGATAAATATAATATATATATATAATATAAATATTTTTCTCATCATAATCACCAACCATGAAAGGCGGTAAAGGAAAAAATGAATAATCATTGTTTCGTGAGGTGGTAGTTCATCGTACACATAAACAGTATGTTTATTGCCCATTAGAAGGAAGTGTGTTAAAGTATAGGTAAAACCCCTAGCATGAAAAAATATAATTATATTTATGATACTATTTTTTATTATAATAATATAATAAGGAGAGTTTAGGGGTATATAATCGATATAAAACTAAAGAGCTTGAGGAAAGATGTTACCTTTTCTTCAGGTAACTCCTTTTGGATTACACCAAAGGGCTTCCATGGATGGATATATTCCAAATGATAGGATTATTGGATTATGGAAGGTATTTTTATGAGATATTTTATAAGATATTGTTCTAGATAATGTGACTTCAAAAGTGTGAGTAAATGGGTGGATAAGAAGCATTTTTATACTCGAGAAGGAGTGCTGCTCTTGTAAATTTTAGAAAAGGGAATTCCACCAATGATTTCCCATTGAAAGTGGATCTAATAATATAAAAAATTAGATAAAAGGGATTATAGGTTCACATATGGATATAAAAATTCTTTTGGAAAACATTCTAGGTCATTTTGGCCCTTATGTTAAGGTTTAGTTCTTTGTTAAGCTATTTTTTCCCATAATCGCTATATTTAATTTTAATCACATTCAAAAGTATTTTTGGTGAAAAAACAAGTTGAACTTATTAGATATTAGATATTATTATTATTCATAATATGGAATCTATTTTTCAAAATTCTAATCACATAAGTTAAAGAAATTAATTTAAAATTAATCCCCTAGACGGGACGACACTGCAGCTTTTTAAAGTAAAAATGTTCCAAAGTGTGCTATGGTTTTATATTGAATTTCAATATTAAATTCATAAAAATTAACTAAATTAGATTAATTTATGAATAAATGAGATAATTTTACTTCAAAACCAAATTAAAATATATTTTAACATAATAAATAAATTAGATGAAAAAGAAGTTTTGAATTAAAATTCAGTATTTCTCACGAATCATCAAAAAATGAAGATTCTCAGAAAAATACCAAAAATTATGAATAAGTTAATTTTGACATTATAAATTAATTTTTTTTTTTTATTTTATCAAAATAAGTTTCCAAATATTTCTAAAATTAATTTTGTTTACTTTCCTGCAAGGACATGAATAACAGTTCATTTTCGAAAACATTATTTTTAATAATATAAACACTTTACCGAAATTTATATTATTTCATTTTAAATATCTTATATTTATATATAACTATTATAAATAATATTTTAAATTTTTTTATTACTATTCATATTACTATGTTTAATAGATATGTCCTAACTATCTCGTTCAAATACTTATAACTGCAAATGATGTTTTTTAGAAAATTAGTGGTGTCTGTAACGTATGATAAGTGAGGGTTGTGTGTAGTGAAAGCCAAGTTGGTGTCATGTGAAATGAGTTTTTGAGTTAGTGGAATAAAAAACATCAATTAAAGTTAATTCATTCAAGAAAAGAAAAAATACCGAAAACATGGGGTGTTACACTGTTCATTTGAAAACTATAATGATGTATTATGAAATGAGATGACGATTCTGGTGGACGGGTATAAAGAATTACATGGATGATTATTTTTTTGGATATTACACCTTCCATCAAATAAAGTTAGAGTGTTTGACACATTATTGTTTGTTCAAATATATTCCAATGATGGTTTAGACAGAGGATGATGTATCCATGGATTTTATAATTGGATCTCCATATACTTTCAGAGAGATAAATGTCATCTCAGTGGTGATGGATCAGTTGAAAATGTTTGATAATATAATTACAATAGTGGGTATAATGAATGGTGATGATATGGGTAAGTTATATGTGCAACATATCATAAGGTTACATGGGATTCCTTCCTCCATTGTTTCAAAAAGGGGTCTTAGATTAACTTCTTGGTTATAGAGGATTCTCCAAGAGGTGATGGGGACTCAGGTCAGGTTGATTACATATTATCATCTATAGATAGATGATCAAATAGATCATGTTATTCAGTTCCTAAAGTATTTTCTTTGTACTTGTGTTATGGATTTTGGTGGATCTAGGGATAACCATCTTGGACTGGTTCAGTTTTCTTATAAAAATAATTAATAGACATCAATCATGATAGATCCTGTCAAGGATTTGTATAGTATCCAATGTAGATAACCTCATTATTTGGTATATTTGGTTACAAAATCTTTTCTATGAAAAAGTCATGTTTAGGAGGCATCAGTGAGTATTTAGGATATATGTCAATACCTATTTATAGATTTGTGTCGATAGAAATCTTATGCATATCTTCGGTGTTATCCTAGGAATTTTTCTATTGGTGGTATTTTTTCTTGAAAGGTTCTCCTTGGTTGAGAAATCACAATCCAAGAAAACTAGGAAATATATATTCAAGGTATGTTGGAAATATTAGGTTATAGAGAATCTTGTGTATGTTTCTTATTGTATAGAATTTCTAATTCATTTGATAGAAATTCATGATGTTTTCCACATATCACAGCTCATGAAATACCATATAGATCTCTCTCACATTCTGAGTTGGTAAAAGATTTATTTAGATCTAGATGATTCTTTTGTATAGTAGCTTGTTGATATCATTGGCCCTCAAGTAAATGTTCTATGTGGGAATTTGACCCCATTAGTCATAGTGATATGAATCCACATTTTAGATTCTCACAAGACATGAGAATGTGAGTCCTTTATTTGGGAGTAGTGGACTCGCCTATTTTCTAGACATCATTCATCCAAATGACATACCTAGAATAAAATTTCATATGGTGGGGAGTTTATAACATCCCAATACCACTTTATGGTATTTATATTTCTATTATCATTTCCCTCTTTATTTGGATTTGTGCTGAGACTCCCAAGGATGGAGAGAATTTTCTTGAAAAAATGGCCTAATGTTTGGGGATGTCTGTTTTTTTAATCAATGGAGTTTGGGTATAAAAGTGTTAATATATTTTTGGAGTTCTCCCCAAGTTTAGAGAACGTATGGGGTGTTTTGGATTTTTTTCTATTGAAAATAGAAATTTTCATAGTATTCTAGACATTTACCCATGGGATTACACGCTATTAAATTTTTTCTAGGAAGATATCTGACACTCAATATAGGGTGTGAAAGGATTAGGAACTGTGTAAATCGTAAAATATGGATTTATGATCCTTGGTGATTCCTTTTTTCACATATATTGGAATCAAGGATTACATGATGTGTAAAGGGGTTACACACTATGATATTATCAAGTGTTTTAATTTTATATATTTGTATGGATGAATTCTATTTTCAATCAATTCCATCCCTCTTCCCCCTTGACCTGGACTCTCTTAGGGGTGAATTTATGAGACCTATCACCCTTCTAAATTTGTTCATTCACCAATTGATCATCATTTATGATGTAGTTTGTTTCTCCATGTGAGTATTCCTCATATTTCATCTTTAACTTTAATCACGGTAACCCTATTTCAATACGATTGTAGATTCATTAGTCTAGGGTTATGATTCATTCTGATTCTATCTAGATCCACTATGTGATATTTCTACAGAGTTTAACCCTTGTGTGGGTCATGGTGTTATGTGTGAGATTCTAAACGATTTGTTTTTTCATGTTCTCTTCCCAGAACCTTTTTATTTCTGAATTAATTATGAGAATGTGAGGATAAATTTTGGGCCTCTATTATCACCATTGTGTTCTTACTTGTTTAATTATATTTTGCATGTTTACATACTCAATTTAGTGCTAATTGTTTTTTCATTATCCTATGTTTGATGAAATTCATTTCTATAGTTTTGAAAATAGAAATTATAAATAAAATGGTATGAATAATTATTGAATTTTTGTTGTGTGGAATGGGGTTTTTTTTAAATGTTGTTTTCCCTGGGTTTAGTAAAAAAAATGGATATTTTCATATTACTGTGAAAATGATTTTTAAATGGTTTTAAAAGCATGTTCATGATGAATATTATTAGAAAATAGTACACATGGGAATCCTTGTGTAATTAGGTGGTGGTTCTATCCTTGGGAAATCATCCATGTTTTAATGGGGGGTACACTCATGGTGTGTCACACTATTCCCTCATTATTTTTTATAGGAAATTGGTATTGACATTATTGGGGTATTCACTCATGGGTTGTTTCTCTACTCCTTAGTCTTGTGTTATAAGGACATGATTGTGAACTTGTCATTAATTATGGTATGAGTCATCAGATATCTTGACTTATAGTGATCTTTGGTGTGATATTAAATGTTCTTTGTATTGAACTCTTTTAGATTGTACTCTCTTGGATTTGTTGTGACATGTTATACATGATTTTATTTGATATTTCTTCTTTGATATATGTTTATGGAATTCCTTGAATTTTTTTACATGGTTTATTTTATAAATGAAAAATAGAAAAATTAAATGATTTTATATGCTTTTGATATAGAATATACACACTATTTATTATGCCTTATTTTCATTAACATTGAAAACATTCATATTATTTTATAGAGAATTTTTTATAGAACACCTAATTAGGATGCAATTGATCATGTTATCTCACACCTTGTATAGTTATTTGGTGGTACATAAAACATTGTATTTCATTTGATGAAGATAATGTCAAAGGTCCTAAATGAGGCAATGAGTTTTCTTTCAAATTTATCAAGGTTTTTTGGGGTGAGATGGTGATATTTTTCCTATGTTATCACATAGAGTATTTAGTAATTTGTTATTTTTTTCTTTTGATATTGGACTTACACATGGAGATGTTTATGACTCTTATTTTATGAGTTGTATCACTTTTTGTTGTCCTCTTTTAGTTATGGAATGTATTCATATCCTCTATTGTTTAATTCTATCATATATATATTTATTTATTTATATATTAATTTTTATTTATTTTGGTTGGAAAAATTCCTTCACTATGGTTGTTCTTTGATATCTTGGTGCCAGTCGCTAGCCCATGGGGATCAGTAATGCCCTTCGAGCATGTGGAAGTTTTGATCGGGTACTAGTTTGAGAGGGTATTTGAGTTAGTTTTTTCACAATTAATATATATTATGAATGTTTTTATAAAAAGATTATTTTGTTTCCTATGAATATTGATTTATCATAGAATTAAAATGGAGGTCTATGGTATAGTGTTTTGTTCAATGTGAAAATAGAAAATGACTTAACAATGAAAAAAATATCTGATGATAGAGTTATAAATATATGTTAATGTAATATAACAGAGGTATCAGGAACTTATGGAATTTTTTTCATTTTAGAAATATTGTTCACTATATTACTAATATTATAGAATATCTACTTGTATTGATGTGAATCAATAGAGAATCCATAGATACTTTTAATGTTATAGAAACAAATTATTTTGTTTTGAACAATATATGATTACAATAAATAAATTACATATTTTTTTTAAAACAAATTATTGATATTCAAATGTGTGGAAGAGTTTATGGTTACATATTAATGTTTTCATTATATGTATTATTGGTTTTCTATATTTAGTGGTCATATTAGAAACATTATATTAAAGGACATATTATTCTAGTTTAACACATGTGCAGTTTTATAATATTTATTTATTGTGAAAATCCATTTTATAAAAATTTTTTTTTAATGAAATAAGATTATGAATTAGATATAAATGGTATATGATTCATATGATCCTAATTTTTTTTTGATTTTTTCCCAAATTATAAATGAGATTTATCAACAATTTTAGTGACCTGACTCTTTATCCAATGTACATATTGTTATTTTTTCAGTTTGGATAACATAAATGGTCTTAATGAAGTTTGAAAATCAATCTATGGAGGTCATAAGAGAGTTAGAGGCACTTATAGAGCACAGATCTATAAAAAGGGGTAAGCAGGCTAGGCCACATGGTTTGTTTTAAATGGTGAGACCTAGGCATATAGTCATGTGGCTTCTATTGTGGGGGCCCAGATCTTATCTACACAGTCTGTGCATAGTTAGAGAATCTGTGGGAAGAGGCCATGATGTGTGACCAGTGAGGCAGTGAGATACGTATAATGTGCACACGGTTTGGCTAAACCGTGTGGGCCATTTTTTAGGTCAGAATTTCCATTTTCCATCCCTTCTGTATGTTATAATTTTGATCTTATCTCCTTCCACCCATGAACAGACCCTCAGTTCTTCCTCCTAGAGAACTTAAAGTTTTTCCTCTTCAATATCTTGCTACTCCTTCGTCTGGAAACTAATACTCGATCTGTTGGAAGCATCAGATAATATAAGGTAAGGCTAACCATGTGTACTCTTCCTTCCCCACTAAATTTCTCTGTCTGTTGTGCTATTTAGATGTAAGCCCATTTTCCCTATTTTTAGGGCATTGGACGGAAACTCAGATCTACTCCAACCTTCTCTAAATATTATTTTGATACACAGCAAGGGATTTTCTATGGACCTAAGGTAGGTGGTCACATAGTCTTCTATTTGAGTTTGGGTAGTTTCATATTTAATATCATTATTCTATGAGCCATCATTTTCCAAGATCCTATGTTGTGTTGATTCATTCATGTTAAATTTACACCAATGTGATGACATAGGTTAATTGAATCATGTTTAGGGATTTATTTATCAACCTTTCATTTGTATGGGCTCCAAAGGGGTGTTCCATCCATGTTTTCCACTTTATGCTAATTTTCATAAAATGAAAAATTATGGTTTATGCATCCGGTCTTGGTTACAAATTGAATTGACCTTTTTCCATGTGTATTTTGATCAACCCAAGACACCCCATGGTTGTTTGGTCCTCTTAGTCTTGTAATTTTCAAATTGACCCTATGACTATTTGACATGACCTTTTTCCTTGGCTTGTGTCCCTTTAAAATGAGTTTCCTTGTTATGAAAATTGATTGGTAAACCTTGTAGGTTGGCTGGGATGAGATGGCCTATACTCACTAAAATAAAATTCCTTAAATTGAATGGTGTCAACAAATGGAATGTCCTTACCTTGTTCGGGGATTACTATAAATGCATTGATTAATTTTTTTCTTGTTAAATTTGAAAGGATGTAAGATGGTTTTCCTTACATTGAATATTTTAAATGCTTATGTCACTTATATTCTTGAGAGATAATGTGAATGTGTGGATGGGGGGAATGCTTACCCCACACCATTGATAACCTCTTGGATATGTGGGTGGGATGCATTCTTACCTTGTTCTAGTTATAACCTCTATATAGATGGGAGGCATTCTTACCCCATGATAGTATCTTCTATGTATGGGAGGCATTCTTACCCCATACCAATATCATCTTTGGGTGGGAGGCAATATTACCCCATGCTTGAAAATATATACATGTATTGATGAGAGGCATTCTTACCTCATGGAAGTGATAACCTATATATATATATATATAATATTAGTGATTTGATCATACACACTAACATTTAGATAAAGCAGGTAGATCAGCCAGGTGTGTCTTAGAAAACTGAGTAGGAGGTTGATTTTTATTCAATGTTTCATTACTTCCTGACTATTATCTATACACTATTTACTTACAAGAACCACTCAGATCACACGTAGACACTGTTGGTGGTGGAATACTGAGATTTATCTCACACCCTACTCAGTCCACCATTGGCACCTAAGAATACTATTTTCAAGCAGGTATGGATAGGGTAAAACACCCCTCTTTTGGCTGTTGACTCTTACTATTAGTTTGATATTTGGAGCAGAGGACTGAGATTAGGCTCAAGATTCTATGGAGTAGCGCTTGAGATTTTGTTTAATTTTTTACCTAGTATTTGTATGCCTACTTCACATTTCATGTTCCCATTTTGTACTGGCATTCCATGCATGCATATATATACCCAACACTACCTATGAGGCTTTTTATTATATTATTTAGTCTTCTATTGTTCACTTGATCTATTTGTGTGTTTATGTTTCCACTATTGTATGTTTTTTACATATTCTATGTACTATTACAAGGGGGTATAGTCTCCCCGCTTATTTACGTTCACACCCTCGCTACTACTCGGCATCACTTGGATTAAGGGGAGACACGCCAGGGGTCATGTGGCCAATCAAAATAAGGGAATGGGTTATGTGGAAGCTGGGTTTGGGACATAAAAAAGTGGTATTAGATAAGGTTCCTTTCTTGCTTTAATATTTGGAAACAATTGATGGGATATTGTGAATACTTGGGACTTATTCGCAAGCCATTCTTGGGCGTCGTGAACCCATGTACAGGGTAAAGACCAAGTTGATTGAATTATTGTTGTTATTGATACTTCTATTACTATTGATATCATTTCATTATTGGTTTCTTCAAATATTTAGTGATGTTATTAATATTGTTGATATCCGAATTGTGATTTCATTTCTCAACCTTATGAAATGAGGGTTATTTGTTAGAACCTGCATCATAGTAGGCACAATATTAATCGACCTTGAATTTTTCCATGTCACATTTAAATTTTCAGAAATCATTGCATGTTTCTGGTTTTTGTGCCTTATTATATATCTACAATTGTGCTGACACCTTTCTTTAGGATTTGGATCATTCTATGATGTGATTTTAGTGGGTTACACTATCTGATTAATAAGGTGTAGGGGGCGTATGTATCAGAAAATGCAGTTTCATCTATCTCATACATTTGATAAATGATATAATCACACAGATTAGCACAAATTAAATTAAAATTACATCCAAGTGAGTGCCATATTTTTACTCATAAGGTGTATGGACCCTTATGGGCCAGAGAATGACATATCATTGGATTTATCCTGTTGAAATGACATATAACTGGATTGAAACCTTTTGTACATTCCTAACATAGAATTTTGACCTGAACCCAACCTCAGTAGTGGGTAGTGGGTGTTTTCGTTCTTACGGTCTATCATAATGTCTAGTCCTAGATTTTGACATGAAAAAAGAGGTGTGTTTTTTCTTATAGGAATTCTATAGTAATTATCTGAGTTTCTTAAATACAATCCTATAATATGATTAAATCCCTTCTGAGATGTTCGTTTGGCATTGTATCATTATGCCACTATGATTTCCTCATGTCACACACCATAAAGGCTATGAAGATCATGCTCATGAGGTGGTGTGCCTTGATCCACCAACTGTTCTTTGAGTTGAGCCACCTGTTTCTCCTCCTCCTATACCTGAGTTGGGAACTGATGCTAAGTTTTGAGAGGGTTTCTTGTGTATGATGAAGAATATGAAAGGTAGCGTGGGACCTGCCCCGGTCATAGAAGAGATGTTTAGTGATTTTCTGCAGCAACAGCCTTCTACTTTCTCGGGGGAGTTCCAACCACTTATTGCGGAGTCTTGGATAGAGGAGATTCTATCTATCTTTGAGCACCTTGAGATGCCTCCAGAGCAGAGGGTTAAACTAGCTACTTACATGCTACGTGACTCTGCCAAGAGGTGGTGGGATGTCATCACCTAGGCAAACCGGCATGGGGAGATAGTTTGTGATGAATTCCAGATTATCTTCCATGACTAATTATTTCCCAATACTCTATGGGATGATAGAGCTCACGAGTTGATGAATCTGCAGTAGAGGACCATGTCGAACATGGATTACTCATCCTATTTCAATGAGATGATGAATTCCTCTCTTTCAATATCTACTAATGAGAAGATGGCTTATAGAAGATTCTAGGATGGTATGTGTTATGCCATCTGGTCACAAGTCAATGTTTTCATGATGATAACTATTTCTGAAATCATCAACCATGCCCTAATTACATAGTAGAATTTGAGGGATGTTGAGGGTAGAAGTTTGGGAGGTTAGAAAGATAAGGATTTCAGAAGATCTTCTTCTATGTGGAAGTGTTGTTTCAGATAGTCTCATTAGAGTAGGAGTGTTCAGTGTAACACCCCAAACTTCCACGATATGTTTCTCTTTGAATAATACAGTAGCGTGTGTTGTACGCAACTTTGAGTTCTAACACACACCACAACTAATCAAACTAGTTGTTATGAATAGTAATACCCACTTTTTGAAATATTATAAATTTTATCTTTCAAAATGGAATTCATTTTTGGATTCGGAATATCGAAATTAGCTTAGGGTGAATTTTTGGTATTTTTCTGAAAACTTTAAATTTTGGAAGAATAGTGAAAAACACTGAGTTATAGTTTAAAACCGAATTTTATTTAAATAATTATTTATTTTATTTAAATTTATTTTAGGTCAAAATAGATACATAATACCTATATAAGTTCAATATAATTCATTGGAGTCGGTTTATAATAATTATATATATATATATAAATTTTATTGAACTTTTCACTGCCTTTTACCCATCTCCTAGGAGAGTTTGCAAATTCACATAAAACATAATTTTGCCGCTTATGTGAGTTGAATTTTGAAAATATGAGATACATGGTTAATATCAAGTAGTAAAATGTGGTTCAATAAGATAATAATAATTTTTGGTGAATAGTAACCTTTTTACTTTTATTTACCCCGGTTTAAAGTAAATAGGGTAATTAAGGGTAAAAATGATATTATTATTACCCTAACACATGTCCTCATTGTATTTTATGAGTATAATTCAACCAAAAACGACCTTAGGAATAAAATATGAACCTCTTTGGTCCAAATGGATTAGATTGGGACATTTATTATTTTTTTTAAAGAAGAGTTAAAAGAGTTAAAATCAATGTTTAATAACTAAAACATCTTTAATATAGGGATAAACATAAGATAAATTCAAATATAGATATTAATTAGAAAAATAAAAAAATTTCCTACATAATGTTATTTTATTTATATTTTTTAGACATTAACTAATTTAATTTATTTATGACACAATGATGATGTAGTAATTACAAAATTAATGAAATATTAAAATAATTGATATTATAAATATCCAAATAAATGTAATTTGAGACTTTTTTATGAATTAAACTAATTTTATAAGTTAATATGACATACTAGGGTTTGTTAGATGAATTTTGTTTGAAGTAATAATGCTGTAATGAATTTAGAAAAAACAAAATACCAAATAGTCTCAAAATTGACAAAAAAGAGTTTTTAAAACAAATATTTTATTATTAATTGATATTCTATTCCTAAAAATCTAAGGTTTGGAAAAATGACTTATATATTGATATGTGTATCATTAATGAACCACTTGGGGTTATCTTAGAAGTATATAGTAATTTTATTAACCATATAATATAAAAATACAAAGAGAAATGGTAAATGTCAAACTATTTAACTAAGAGTCAAATCTAAAAAAAAAAGTTAATATAGTGACCCAAACCTATCTAAAACCTATTGGTTGAGTGTATTTCTACCCATACACACCTTATACTTTAAATAATACATTTTGGATCCATTATAAACCGAAAATTATTTTATTATAAAATAATATTTCTTGCTTTTCCTAAGGTGCCACTCACACCTCTTATAAAAGGGAACTCCCCCTTCTCTAAAATTCACACCTTCAAAGACATTTGGATCGGCCAAAATCCACCCAAATACCCTATAAACTGTCCTCCCTTTATTTTATAGGAATTCCTTTTGTCATAAATCCAATTTATGGATCCCTTTTGATCAAATCAAAAGGAAGAACCTGAAGAAGAGGTAATAATATCACCACCCTATTTCAAGTTCCTTTCTTCTTCCACTTCCTTTTTCTTTGTTGTTACATTATAAAATAATAACTCAAGTATCTTCTATATACTGTTATGTTTTTATAAATATGGTATATCCATATTCATTATTCTATCCATCATTTTAATGACATGTCACCATACGTGCATACGTACGGATTACCGTCTCCACGTTGTGGTGTAATTGTTATTCAATACATTATTATTTGTATGGATATAATAATGATGTGTAATTCATGTAAAAAATAAATATAACATGATAATGATTATATATATATTATATACCATCCAATTATATATTTTTTTAATATAAAAATAATGATATTGTCGCTCGTGCGTACGTACAGATTGTCGTCTCCACGAACGCAATGAGATTCATTCCCCATCATATCCATTCAAGACTAAATTTTATTTGATGATTAAAAATATTGTTTAGAGACATTATATAATTCTGGATATGAATAAGATACATTCCATCCATAAGAAATATGACACACATAACAAATAATATAATGGAAAATGAATTCGTTAACACCTGAAACGACGATAATACTAAGATATTATTAACAAAGAAATGTTAAAAGATAATATATGATATAATATTAATGTATATGATTCTATTATAATTTAATAACAATTATTTCAACATTATAAAGTATTTTAACCTACCCTCAACCAAGGAAAAAGTACAATGTAAGGGGTTTCTTATCTCACTTTTAATTCCCTGAGACTTCCATTGTTCGCCACTTATTTTTTGCATGCGGTGTATTGTATACTTCTATTTGATATATATTATCATGATTCTCTTTAAATTTATGGTATTTTGGGATTCATTTGGTGGTTATTAACTTTTTTTCATACAAATCGATTGATTACAATGAGATAAGGGTTTTTCATCTCACTTTTATTTCCGTGAGATTCATGCTATATCAGCCACTATTTTCAATTGTGTGGTTTATGTACTGCCCATGATTGTATTCTTAGTGTAATATACATTAATTTATCGGTATTTAAATCTTCATTTTTTGATCCTTCTTTCATGGGGTGTATGTTTCGTGAGTTACCAAATCGGTAAGGGAATTTCAAATTTCAATTTCCACTCATTAAGCTTTACGCATACTTCATTGATTATTTTACTCCATGATTATGTGTGGAATCACTACTTGTTATTTGTTTAGTAATTTACACTCCCCTTTATGTGGATATAATCTTGATACACATAATTACTCCATTTATAAATTCTCAAGTCATTGATATGAACTTAATAAGAGTAATTTCAACTCAATCTATGTTTAATTAGTTAGACATCCAATTCATTGGTGTTGTTTTTACAAGAATATGTGTGAATATCCTATGATTGATTTACACTGAATATCCAATCATATTGAGTGTATTTATATTTTTCACACATAATTCTGTTGTTGATTTATCCTTAACCTAAGGAAATGGTCTTTATAATAGATTTTATCACAATTTACATTCCATTGAGACTTCTTTGTTGTTATACACCAATTAACTTTTATATGGTGTATATAATGTACTTTGACATAGTATATCATGAAACCCTTTATTCTCATGATATTATAATGTTTTTATTACCTCAATTATTGGTATTAAAGTGTCTCTCTTTTGATTAGGAACTCTAAGTAAAATATCATTTTAAATGTTTTAAAGATTTATTATTCTAAATCTTTCTCATTAATGTCCATGTTTTAAAAATGGTTTTAAAGATTTATTTATATGAACATTAAAGTTTTAAAATTTAAATTCCTTTTAAAAGTTTCAAAGTGATATGGGACACTTTGATTCAAAAATATATTTTTAAACGGCTTATTGAAAAATAGTTTGAATTTTAAATGTTTTCAAGAAAAAGGGGGATATTTCTCTCAAATATTTTTGATGATTATTTTCATCTATGTCAATATCCTTCATTATTCTCGATTGTGGTTAATCTGTTACAATACAATCTTGCATATTGTATTTAATGAGTTATGTTTGACTGTGGATGTGTTATTTTTATACCATTCATGGTTTGTGGATAAAGTATTGACATTTCGTTTTCTAGTTTTAATATGAATGTTTATGTTATGTTTAAAGCTTTTCATATGATGAATGAATTGGACTTAGTAAGTGACGGGTGGAGCCTGCTATAGCTACTTGATTCATCGGTTGGTCTCATGAGACAAACTAGTGTCTTGGCACAAGGCCTTGACAAAATCTTATTTGTAGTCTTGGCACAAGGCCTTGACTATATGGTTATGATAGTCTGGCATTATGCATTCCATCATTGTTAATGTGGCTATTGATATTGCATGTGATTATTTGACTTTTAGAATATCCATTTGAATAAGTAAATGGAATTATTTGAATTTATCTTTGCCATATTATGCTGAATTTCAAGTTTAAAAGGATTTTGTTATAGTCTTATACACTGTATTAAATGTTTAAGCTTATTTATGAAAGTTTCCGCTATAATTTTATCCTTACCGAGCATCTGAGCTCACCCCTTTATATGTTTTATTTTTCCCAAGATGCAAAGAAGTATATTATGAATGACCTCCAGGGATAGGCTATGGGATCTTAGTGTTTTCTATGGAAAAAATGTTGTTGTTGTTTTCCATTTTATGATGTAATGTAAACCTTATGAATGCATCTTGTAATTCCAAGGATACTAAACTAATCAGTCTTTCGAGACTTAATCTTTTATGATCATTCCAATGATACGTAATAATGCACCAACTCTGGGCTTCTGGGGTTGGGGCATTATAGTTGGTATCAGAGGAAGTTTAGTAAAAACCTTGGAAACTAGATTTAGATAAACTCTTATTAGAGAACATAGCCCTAAGATATAATTTGAGGATTAGTATAGAATAACTTCCTAGAATTTTGGTATTGTAGAGATTTTTTGAGTTTCCCGAGCAATACATCCTAGTCTGGATACGAGCAGGTAGAGGCGGCTCTGGCACATATGTACCTGGGGGTAAAACCCAGAACACCACTTTGTGTTAGACTCGAATGTGAACTGGTGCACAACAATAGGCCATGCTGCACTCTAGGTTATGACACTCTCGAGGGACATGCGTAGGATAATTTACATTTTCTGTACA
This sequence comes from Viscum album, assembly GCA_963277665.1. Lineage (NCBI taxonomy): Eukaryota > Viridiplantae > Streptophyta > Magnoliopsida > Santalales > Viscaceae > Viscum > Viscum album. The sequence continues at coordinate 985,837,755 of OY728166.1, read as the reverse complement.
AACTAATTTGAATTATTTTAATATAAGATGAGAATAAATGACCTTGTTTAGTCCTAAGGTGTTTCAAATTGAAAATATGGTGTCATGATATTCTCTAAATGATTTTATGACTACTTTTACTCACACAATGCTTTCTAGTTTTAGTCAATGGATGGATTACAAGGATGTCATAGTAACTTTGAGAATGATGTACAGGGTGGGAATGGTGGTGGAAATGAGCAAAAAATGGAATATTGATAGGCATAAAAGATTTCTTGTTCATGCCAAATCAGTTTTCCAAAAATATGATCAACAACATCTATATTAACCAACTCCCAGACTCAACAAAGAAGAGAAAGGTGACGAATGACAAGAGCTCCAGTAGTGGAGACCATAGAGAAAAGAATCCTCAATTTCCATCATGCAGGAAATTTGGAAGGAGAAACCCTAGAAAGTGTCTCAATGGAACAAAGAAATGCTTTACGTGTGGGAAATAAGGACATAAAGTGAAGAATTCCCGAGGGAAAATGAAGAGTACTAGGGAAGAAAATAAAAATGGTCCCAAGAATCCATTTATAGTCATTTTCCATAAATGTATGGGACCTGACCGTTACCCGAGTAAATACCCTATTCTATAGGATATTTTCTTGGTCAAATAAGAAGCTATGTGGAAATAAATGGATGGAGAAATCTTTAAAATTATTCATGATCCTTGTTGATGGGATTATCTTGGAATAATTTTCTCTTGTATTTGTAACCCTGTAGTTGTCATCTGAAAATGATATTTAAGGAAGAATTATCTTTTCTCTTGTGGATATAGTTATAAATAACCATTTGGTTTTATATGATCATTGGGTTATAGGCAATTAAAAGTTATTATATTTTGGGATGAAAATACAAGGTATGAGATAAAATTTGTGATTAAATTATGTTAAGGTTATTTTGAGGAATTTATCTCATTTTGGTAATGTTAAAAAATATAGTTTTTGAAAAAGAACAACACACAGACCATATGAAAATCCGTTGCATCGGACAAAGCTGTGGGAATCAAACCCAGAACCAGAGTGCAATTGGGATTTATCACCTACCACTGGACTATGTGAAGTCCCTGGTTAGTGTGACTAATTATTTTTAGTTAAATGATTTTATTGATCAATAATAAGTTGATTTGAGATCTTATGTCATATCAAATGAATACCCTTAGTATAGGAAAATGATTTGGTGATTAAGTGATAAATGTTATTTTGGAAGATGTTCACTTTGTTGGGAACACTATATGCCCAAGGAAAATAGAATACTATGGGATTTAATTTGAAGAGTAATGGTGTATTTTTATCTATGTTTTTTATTGTGGATTTATAGTGATTTGGGTTATTTATGGAAATGATTAACCTATAATAGAGAATATGTGATTAGGTTAATTACTTTTAAGTATGTGACTTTAGGAGTAATTGATGTCATTTGGAGATACAATTTAACATGGAAGACTACATAACCAAATTATTCTAAGTTTTGGGTTTCAATATTAGTTTGGATTATATTGAAGGATTTTAATGAATTTCTTTATTGAATGGTATTTATTTAACATTGGGGTGTTGTTGGTTTAATTTTAGAAATTAATATTAGTGTTTCTTTCTATAAAGGAATATACTTTTGGGGGGTCATCAGATCTTTTACTAACCATTTTGGTTTTGATTAATCTCTAAAGATATGGAAAATATATAGTTTATCTTTTGTGGATCATGTGATCATCTAGAAGTTTATTCTAGCTCTTCTGGTGTGGCCAAGTCTTCTTGAATACTCATAATTTATAAAATGAGTTAGTGGTAGAAATTTACTAAAGAATTAAACTCTACTTAAAAAGTAAGTATATCTCTTTATGTTCTTAGTCAATATAATAAATAAATTCCTCATATTTATGAAATGTAACTTAAAACAAAAAAATGTTGTTTGTTTACTTTTCCTATTGGGGAACTAATGATGGTTTATCCCATCACAAATTTGTGGTATTCTTATTGTTAACTTTCTCCAAATCATGTTTTCTATCCCTCTCCATCAGAACATGACACTTATTTTATCTTCCATATCCATGTTTTCCTACATTTAATCCTATTAAGGGTTATCTTGTGTGACCTTTGTACTTCTCTTTCTTTCTTTTAAAGTGATAGTTTTATTGACTCTTTTTCTGATGTTGGAATTTACATTATATTCCCAATCCCAATTTGATAAATTGAGAGGATGAAATTTATTAAAGGAGGTAAGAATGTAACACCCCAAGCTTCCACGGTACGCTTCTCTTTGAATAATACAATACTGTGTGTTGTACGCAACTTCCAGTTATAACACACACCACAACCAATCAAACTAGCCGTTATGAATAGTAATACCCACTTTTTGAAATTTTATAAATTTTATCTTTCAAAACGGACTTCATTTTTGGATTCGGAATATTGAAATTAGCTTAGGTTTATTTTTTGGTAATTTTCTGAAAACTTTCAATTTTTGATGAATAGTGAAAAACACTGAGTTATAGTTTAAAACCAAATTTTTATTTAAATAATTAATTATTTTATTTTAATTTATTTTAGGTAAAAATAGATATAGAATACCTATATAAGTTCAATGTAATTCATTGGTTTCATTTTACAATAATTTTAGATATATAAAAATTTTATTGAACTTTTCACTTTCTTTTACCCATCTCCTAGGAGAATTTGCAAATTCACATAAAACATAATTTTACCACTTCTATGAGTTGAATTTAAAAAATCTGAGATAAATGATTAATATCAAGGAGTAAAATGTGGTTTAATAATATAAAAATAATTTTTGGTGAATAATAACTTTTTACTATTATTTATCACGGTTAAAAGTAAATAGGGCAATTAAGGGTAAAAATGATATTATTATTACCCTAAAAAATGTCCTAATTATATTGGATAAGTATAATTCGACCACAGAAAACCTTAGGAATAAAATATGAACCCCTTTGGTCAACTTGGATTATATTGAGACTTTTATTATTATTTTATTTAAAGAAGAGTTAAAAGAGTTAAAATCAAAGTTTAATAACTAAAAAATTTTAATATAGGGCTAAACATAAGATAAATTCAACTATAAATATTCATTAAAAAGATAAAAATATTTCCTACATAATGGAAGTTTATTTATAATTTTTAGACATTAAATAATTTAAATTATTTATGACACAATGATGATGCAATAATTACCAAATTAATGAAATATTAAAATAATTGATACTATAAATATCCAAATAAATGTAATTTGAGAGTTTTTATAAATTTAACTAATTTTATTGGTTAATATGACATATTAGGGTTGGTTATATGAATTTTGTTCTAAGTAATAATGCTGTTATGAATTTAGAAAAAACAAAATACCAAATAGTGTCAAAATTGACATAAAAGAGTTTTTAAAACAAATATTATATTATTAATTGATATTCTATTCATTAAAATATAAGGTTAGGTAAATGGACTTATATAATGATAGTTGTATCATTAATGAACCACTTGGGGTTCTTTTGGAAGTATATAGTAAGTTGATTAACCATATAATATAAAAATACAAAGAGACATGGTAAATGTCAAACTATTTAACTAAGAGTTAAATCTAAAAAATAATGTTTATATAGTGACCCAAACCTGTCTAAAACCTATTGGTTGAGTGTTTTCCGACCCATACCCAAAATAGAATTTATATAATCCATTTTTTGAGCTATTATAAACCGAAAATGATTTTATTATAAAATAATATTTCTAGCTTTTCCTAAGGTGTCCCTCACCCCTCTTATAAAAGGGAACTCCCCCTTCTAACTAATTCACACCTTCAAAGCCATTTGGCTCGGCTAACCTCTGACCAAATACCCTCTCAACTGTCCTCCCTTTATCCTAGAGGCCTTTATTTAGTCTGAAAGCCAACTTAAGTATCCCTTTGGATCAAATCAAAAGGAAGAACTCGAAGAAGATGTAATAATTTCACCACCATCTTTCAAGTTCCTTTCTTCTTACACTCCCTTTTTTATTTGTTGTTTCGTTATAAAATAATAACTCCATTATATTCTATATAATTTGATGTTATTATAAATACGATACAACCATATTAATTATTATATCCATCCTTTGAATGACATGTCACCATACGTTCGTACGTACGGATTATCGTCTCCTTGTCGTGGTGTAATTATTATTCAATACATTATTATTTGGATGTGTATAATAAAGATGTGTAATTCATGTAAATAATAAATATAACATAATAAAAATTCTGTATATATGATATAACATCCAATTATATATTATTTTAATTTCAAAATAGTGATATTGTCACCTGTGCGTACGTATGGATTATCGTCTCCACGAACACGATGAGATTCATTCCCCATAATATCCATTCTAGACTAAATTTCATTTGATGATTAAAAATAATATTTAATGGAATGATATAATTCTGGATATGAATAAGATACATCCCATCCATATCAAATATGACTCACATAACAAAGAATATAAAGGGAAACTAATCCGTTAACACCCGAAATGACGATAATACTAAGATATTATTAACAAAGAAATGTTAAAAGATCATATATGATATCATATTAATGTATATAATTATTTTATAATTTAATAAAAATTATTTCACCATTATAAATGAGGTTAACCTACCCTCTACCAATGAAAAAGTACAATGTAAGGTGTTTCTTATCTCACTTTTAATTTCGTGAGACTTCCATTGTTCGCCAATTATTTTTTGAATGTGGTGCATTGTATACTTCCATTTGATATATAATATCATGATTCTCTATAAATTATTGGTATTATTGGATTAATTTGGTGTTTATTAACTTTTTTTCATACAACTCGATTGATTACAACTAGTTAAGGGTTTTTCATCTCACTTTTATTCCCGTGAGATTCATGCTATATTAGCCACTATTTTCTATTGTGTGGAGTACGTACTGCCCATGATTATATTTTTGGTATAATATAAATTAATTTATAGGTATTTACATCTTCATTGTATGATCCTTCTTTCATGGGGTTTATGTTTTGTGAGTTACCAAATCGGTAAGGGAATTTTAAATTTCAATTTCCACTCATTGGGTTTTACGCATACTTCATTGATTATTTTACTCCATGATTATGTGTGGAATAACTATTTATTATTTGTGAAGTAATTTCCACTCCACTTACTGTGGATATAATTTTTATGAACATAATCAATCTATTGATAAATTCTCAAGTCATCGATATGAACTTGATAAGAGTAATTTTAAGTCAATCTCCATTTATTGAGTTAAACTTCCAATTCATTGGCGTTGTTTTTACAATAATATGTGTGAATGTCCTATAATTTATTTAAACTGAATATCCAATCATAATGAGTGTATTTATATTTTTCACACATAATTATGTTGTTGATTTATCCTTAACCTAAGGACATGGTCTTTAAAAGAGATTTTATCTCTATTTACATTCCATTGAGACTTCTTTGTTGTTATACACCAATTCACTTTTATATGGTGTATATAATGTACTTTGAAATAGTATATAATGAAACCCTTTATTCTTGTGATATTATAAAGTTTTTATTACCTCAATTATTTGTATTCAAGTGTCTCTCTTTTGGTTAGGAACTATATGTAAAATATCATTTTAAATGTTATGAAGATTTACTATTCTAAATCTTTCTCATTAATGTCCATGTTTTATAAATGGTTTTAAGGATTTATTTATATGGAAATTAAAGTTTTAAAATTAAAATTACTTTTAAAAGTTTCAAAGTGATATGGGACACTTTGATTCAAAAATCTTTTTTTAAACAGCTTCATGAAAAATAGTCTGACTTTTAAATGTTTTCAAAAAAAAGGGGGATATTTTTTCCAAATATTTTTGATGATTATTTTCATCTTTGTCAATATCCTTCATTATTCTCGATTGAGGTTAATATTTTACAATACAATCTTCCATATTTTATTTAATGAGTTATGTTTGACTGTGGATGTGCTATATTTATACCATTCATGGTTTGTGGATAAAGTATTGACATTTTGTATGCTAGTTTTAATACAAATGTTTATTTTATGTTTAAAACGTTTCATATGAGGAATTAATTGGACTTAGTAAGTGACAGGTGGATCCCGCTATAGCTCCTAGATGCATCGGTAGGTATCATGAGACAAACTAGTGTCTTGGCACAAGGCCTTGACAAAATATTATTTGTAGTCTTGGCACAAGGCCTTGACTATGTGTTTATGATAGTCTGGAATTATGAATTTTATCATTGTTAAAGTGGCTGTTGATATTACATCTAATTATTTGACTAGTAGAATATCCATGTGAATAATTAAATGGCATTATTTGATTTTATCTTTTCCATATTATGTTGTAGTTAAAGTTTAAAAGGATTTTGTTCTAGTCTTATACACTGGCTTAAATGTTTATGCTTATTTATGAAAGTTTCCTCTATAATGTTATCCTTATTGAGCATTTGAGCTCACCCATTTCTATGTTTTATTTTTCCCAGGATGCAAAGAAGTATATTAGGAATGACCTCCAGGGATATTCTATGGGATCTCAGTGTGGTCTATGGAAACAATGTTGTTGTAGTTTTCCATTTTACGATGTAATGTAAACCTTATGAATGCATCTAGTACTTCCAAGGATACTAAAATAATCGGTCTTTCGAGACTTGAAATTTTATGATCATGCTAATGATACGTAATAATGTACCGACTCTGGGCTTCTGGGGTCGGGGCGCTACAATCATTCTCTTTTCACTGGTGGTTCTTAAATCTATCACTAGTGTGGAGAACCAATACATTTCAAGAGCCAATGTACGTGGAATCCAGTAGATTACAGAGGATATGGAAATATAGTCCATCTCCACCATTTCTAAAGAACATCCCCTCTAGTTCCTTGTGATAATGGATCAGCACCTACTCCTCAGTCAGGAGTGGGGTCAGTAGGATCATGATAGATAGACATCTGGAATACCTCTAGTCGATCAAGCTATGGTGTTGGTCGGGGTAGAGGTAACCAGGCTTATGATTCTTAGTGCCAGCAGATCGGGCCTACTCAGGGTACTTAGGAAGTGACTCAATGTCATTTTACATTCTATTTTCATACAGTATAGCCTATTCCATAGGAGCAGAGCACCAGACCATCCACTACACAAGGTACTATTCTAATAACCTCATCACTTGTGTCTTCTTTGTTTGATATAGGTATGCCGCAATCATTCATATCTGAGGTAATCACTAGTATTTTGGGCCCTGACATTGAGTGAAGTCATGGAATTATTATGCTAAATACCCACTTAGGTATCAGTTCAATGGGAGTTCAATTCTGTCAGAGTTTCCCCCTTGAGATAGGTAGTAACCTTATCGAATGGAACCTATATGTACTTGACATGATGGGTTTAAATGTAATCATTGGGATGGACTGGTTAGTTCCCTAAAAATCCCATATTGACTAATATTTTCCTTGGGTTTTGTTTATGTCTCTATAGGATGTTACGTATGTGCATAAGGTATAGTGGGATGTTGGTGCAACACAAGAAGGACTTGATTAGCAGAGGCATGGTAGTGTTATGGCATAGGTTTCCCATCATTACCTTGATGACCAGGGGTTGAAAACCATTGTTTTTCTTCTTTAGTGGAGTATGTTAGATATAATCTTCTTGAATAATATTCTGGCCTACCTCTGGTGCGATAGGTAGAGTTTATTATTGAACTTGTACTAGGAGAATCACCGGTGACCATTCCTCCTTATTAAATGGATCCTAAGGAGCTTCTGGAGCTCAATAATTAGTTTTAGGATCTAGATGAAAATTTTTTTATACACCCAATCGCTTCTCTTTTTTGTTTACCTATCCTATTTTTTATGAAATCGGATAGTACTCTTAGTATTTTCATGGATTACTGTTGGTTAAATTAGCTAACTATAAAGAATCAGCATCCTTTACCTAGAATAGATGACCTCTTTGATCAACTTCAAGGAGTGAATGTGTTTTCAAAGATAGACCCAAGGTCATGTTATCATCAAGTGCATTTCATGACTTCATAAATTCCTCACATATTGTTTCTGAGTAGGTATGGTCTATATGAGTACCTTGTTTTTCCATTTTGACTCACAAATGCATCAGATGTCTTCATTGATTTTATGAATCGGGTTTTCCACCCGTATCTAGATTCATTCATAGTTGTTTCCATTAATGGTATTTTAATGTATTCATTCTCTATACACAACCATGATACCCTTCTTAAGATCATGCTGAATACACTGAGAGAGCATCAGCTCTATGCTATGCTCGGAAAATGCCACTTCTGTATTGATAAAGTCCACTTCTTGGGTCATATCATCTATGAGTTAAGAGTTTTATTTGACCCTTATAAGTTTGGGGATGTAGTTTCTTGGGAGAAACCAAATAATGTATTTGATATTAAAAATTTCTTGGGGATTTACAAAAAATATAGATTCTTCATTCAATATTTCACACACATTGAAACACCGCTTACATGCTAGATGAAGAAGGGTGTAAAATTAAAATGTTTAGAAGATTATGAAGCATCTATCCAGGAGTTGAATGGAAGGCTTACTTAAGTGTCAATACTAATTCTACTAGATATAGGAATGGAATATATAGTCTATTTTAATGCATCAGGTGTCATGTTTGGAGATTTTCTAATGCAGGATGAGATATTTGTGTCATATGGTTCTAATCAGTTGAGGACTCATGAGCGGAATTACCTAACACACAACCTCGAGCTTCCTGTTGTTTCTCATGACTTACACTATTGGAGAAACAATTTATCAGGGGAGTGTTTTGTGGTGTTCATAGACCATAAAATCCTCCAATAAATCTTCACTCATTGGGATCTAAATCTCATGCAGCCTAGGTGGGTCGAGTATTTGCAATTGTTTGATTCGATCTTTCCTACACTTGAGGGAAAGGGAATTCAGTAGCTGATGCTCTGAGCCGAAACACTCAGACACAGACAGTTCAGGAGTCCAGGGATGAATGGGAGATTATGGAATTATTCTCAAATATGTACTTTGAGGTTGAGGAGGACCATCATCAGATAATTCTCTAAGCCTTATCAGTGACATCTACTCTTATAGAATGAGTAAGGTTGAGAAAAATATATGTTCTTGAAGGTGTTGTACTATGGGAAAGTGTCTCAGATGATGATAGATCTTCAGGTTGGACTATCAATGGGGATGAAACTCTTTTATTCCATGGGCATATATATGGGTCCCATCAAACATCTAGGAGGAGCTGATGAGGGATTTCCATGCCTCTGCATGGGTGGTTCACCCGAGTGTCACCAAAATGTATCTGAGTTTTTGATGGTTTTTTAAGAAGGTGATTACTTGGCCCAGAATGACCAAGGAACAATTATTATTAATAGAAATATTACATGAGTCTAAAATATGGGATCATATTACAATATTTTTCTTTCAAGGAAATAAGAGCATCAGGGAGGTCTTCGAACCAAGTGATGTCTTAGTTTACTCCCATATTGGTCAGGCCATCTGCAACCCTATTTGCCTCTTAGTAAACATGTGTGATGATATGGTTATGATCGATAAGTGAATGGGTTCATTCTATCCACAGGGTAGTAATTGGCCAAAAGAGATGTGTTATTCCATTCCAAATCACTTGCATGATGGTCATCGAGCCACTTTCAATCTAGAGGTTGTTCTAACCAAAGAGATTGGAAAAGGAAATAGTATGTATCAAACTCCACATCTCAGCTTCAAGGGATGTGGAAATTCTACATCTACCCATGAAACATCCAAGTATCTGACCGAGGTGATTTATAAATACTGCACCACATCCTGTAGGGCCCAGATTGCCTTTGGAGGCACCATCAATATTGATTTTGATCTATCTAGGGAAAGGCGCTCTCCAGAATACCTCCATAGTACGATGTGGTTTACAGAAATTTCCATTAATCAGTAGGCATTTTTGGATTCCAAAGTCATGCATAGTGTTTTGGCAATGTCCCTTTTGCATCAAAGCATCTTAATGTATGGAAATGAGGATTTGAATCTGACCTGTATTTTCATTGAGTGAGTAATTGTTATGAAAAACAAACTATTGATCATACCAGATCACATGGGGGAGCTCAGAAACTTCAGTAAGGAAATGGTTCTTGATTTTACAAGAGCCTTTTATTTATGCACATTTCATTAGTTTAGATTTTATGGAGTCAATAATCAACCATCTACTGTCAAAAATTTCAAAAATATAGTTCCAATGATTAGAAGAATTAGCACAAGAAAGGAATATGTGGTTATCATATTATCTATGTCGATTATAGATTTTACACTTATAGTAGAGATTGATTCCAAAATATTAGAGACAGATCTCAGTGGTAACCCTGTTCTGAGCAAGATGCCAAATGATATTGAATCTTGAAGGTTTTATCCAAGGTTTTTTGAAAATATTTATCCAACTGTAATCTATTTCAGAGTTAGATAAATAATGATTGAGGAAATTTGTTGAGTTAAGCATATCATTTTGAGCAAGCTCCCAAATTAAGAAATCATTTGTTTGAGTGAAAGAGTAGTTTTCAATGAAATTCAGAACAGTTTCAGGAAGTTGATCATGTTGAGTGTCTATAATTTCTCTAATAGAGAAGTTGGTACTTTTATGGGTTTGATCAGGATCTATCATATAAATTAAAGGTGTTTCAGTCTATTTATCCAACTATAGAATCATGGAGGATTCTATGGAGACCATCCATATGAAATTATTCATAATATTGGTGAAGGAGTGTTTGACAGGTGGATATATGAGATAATTAATTAAATTCAATGTTCCCATATTAATTTTTTTAAGAAATATATTTTTGAGAAAGTTAATTACTTTAGAAGAATTTTGAAAAAGGTTCCAAGTAAGTCTTTCTTGAAGGTATTTATTAAAGTTCTTTATATTTTTAATACCAATACCACCCTTCTTAATGGTCTTACAAAAAGTTATCCAGGGTAGATTCATAATTTTTCTTTCAAAAATACTACCGGTACTGATGAAATTCTTTATAGAGGTGTTCATTTATTTAATAATACAAATAGGAAATTTGTACACCATCATGGAGTAAAATAGCTCAGAGAAAATAGTGGATTTTACAAGGAAAGTCCTGCCTACCATAGAGAGAGATTTAGATTTCCATAAAGAGAGTTGGTTTATAACATGGTCAACAATAGTTTCAAAGTGACAAGACTTGCGCCTGCTCCAAAAGATGGGAACACCAAGATAAGTGAAATGGAGTTTACCTTCTTTCATAACTAAGTCATTGATAATGTTACATTTTCTGTTTGGAGGAAATTTCTTCCCAAAGAAGATGTAGGATTTGTTCCAACTAATGGTTTGACTAGAAACCTATTCATAGTGTGTGAGAGTAGTTTTTCTATTAAGAATTTTTATTTTATCACCTTGAAGGAAAAGGATTATTTTGTCATCATAAAAAAGGTGTGTAGGAACATTCAAGTTCCTAGAGATATAGATGAACTTTAGCTTATTCTGGTCCACCAAACGGGTGAGCAGACGATTGAGGTAGTCTTCTGCAATGAAGAAGAGAATGTTAGAGAGGAGGTCACCTTTCCTGACACCATTGGTTCATTCAAAATAGTTCTTGGGAGATATATTTATCAAAATAGAGATAGATGTTGTGTTAAAAAGAGTTATGATGGTTGTGATAAAAGAGGAACTAAACCAAAATCCTTGAAGAACATTGAAGATAAATCTCTAGTCCATGGTGTCAAAATTATTCCTAATGTCAAGTTTAATAGCTATTTTACCACCTCTATTAGCACTATTTATGTTATTGACACACTCAGAGGAAAGACAGATGTTGTCTTTAATGAATCAACCCTTAATAAAAACCAAATTCGTTCCAAGAGAAAATTTTGTTTGTGAGAGTTGAAAATATGTTAGATATGATTTTGGTGATGATTTTATAAAGAGTGTTTATAGGAGTAATGGGTCTAAATAGGTTAATATCAAAGGAATTATCCTCTTTAGGGATCAGGGCGAGAAACTAGGCATTAAGATCTTGAGAGAGCGCCCCATTAGAAAAAATTATTTTACAAGATTACAAATGTTGGCATGAATTGAAACCCAATAGTGTTGGAAGAAACCATTATTTAATCCATCATGACCTAGAGAACTATGACGATTTAGACTAAAGACAATGTCTTTGATTTCAAGATCCAACAGAGTGTTGAGAAGGAAGGTGTTTTCCTCATTAGTGATCACAAACGAAATGACCTCAGGAAAGATGTTTTTATTGATATCAGGACCATTGAAGATGGATTCATAGTAGGATACTATATGATGAGGAATGTAATCTTCATTTTCAAGAAGATTTCCCCCATCCTTTAAAAAGGTTAACATCCTGCAATCCTTCTTGATTCTTTGAAGATAGTTATTGAATTTAGTATTTTTTTCAACATTTGATAACCATTTAACTTTAAATGATTGTTTTTTCATATTTTCATTAAACATAAGAAAATAATTAAGTTTGACCACAATGTTTATTTCTTTAGTTGGATCAGTGTTGAGGTCATAGTTGGTGTTTTTGTTTTGTAGATCATTGAGTTCTTCCTCAAGAAGCATGATGTCACTGTAAATTGTTTTGGCTTTAGAGCTACAACAAGTTTTGAGAGTATATTTGAGATGTTTTAATTTGACATTACAGGAAAAGGAATCATTGTTATATGACATTGAATACCAACAGTTTTGGATGGTATGAGTGAAATCATCATCATATAACCACACATTGTTAAATCTAAAAGGAAACTGGGGTTTCATTTTTTTGTGGATACATTAACAAGGATGGGGTGATTTTCAGAGTTCATCTTGTGTAGAGTGGTGCTGGAAATAGTGTCCCAATTATCTAAAGTAGAGAAATTCATGAAGGCTCTATCCATATTTGAGGAAACCACTTTATTGTAATTTCATCTAAACTAGGTGTATTTTGCACCAGTGAGATTAATTTAAATGATATTTCAATCTTTGATCAAGGATTTAAATTCTCTGGTGGAAATGGAAGCATGAGAAGGTCCAATTTTATTGCTTGAGTTGAGAATGGAATTAATGTATCCAACAATAAACCACAGGCATTAATCTTAGATCCTAGATATGAAAGGACATTCCATAGATTTCTCCTTTCAGGGAATCTATTCTAGGCATAAACAAAAGAGAAAAAAATATGTGTGCCATCAAAAAAAATTGTAAGTAAAAGTCTATTTAGAGATATTGGAAACACTAAAATTCTGTAAAGAAGATTGAAAAAATCCATAAATATTCATCATTGAAGGTATTATTGATTACACCAGTAAACACATAATTATGTTGACATGAATGATAATATATAGAATAAAATTTAATTTTTGGATCAGCAATAGAAAATAACATTGGATGATGAGTGTTAAACTTTCTTTTTAAAACAATGAACGTGTCAGAGTTAGCAATACCCTAACAATTCCAAAAAAAGATCTTCATTTAGATGTGAATTTGGAGTTAGAACTCCATTTCTTCTTTTTTCCTAAACCATTATTTCTAGAATACCTTTTAACCTCTTGTATACTGTTAGTGGTCTATTTTTGTTCATTGTTAGAGATTACAGGGTTCATCTTAGTAGGTTCATTTTATGGAGCATTCATAGTTGGGTTTTTAGAGTTCTTAGGACACACAAATAAAGAAATGGTAATTTGGTTAGAATTAAAAAATTACAGGTTTCTTATAAAAGTCATTGCTAACTATAAATTGAGAAGCATCAATAGGGGAAGTTGTAGAGAGAGGATTATGTGTACCTAGAACCTTTAGAGCAGTTGTGTCTTGTTGTTTGATGGTTCCCGGATCAGGTGGATGACACTACATCTACTCCAAGAAGTTATTATTTTCATGTATATGATTAGTGTCCAGTACCAAGGTTCTATTTCCATGTTTAACATATTATAAGTTAATGACAACATTTTTAATAGGCTTAGTCATCAATGTTTTTTCTTCAGCCTCGATAGCCTTAGATATAATTATTAGTTTTCCATTTTCAACAGGGATGCCAATATTGTGAGCATAGGGAGAAGAACCTAAATCATTATCCTTGTTTTTGGTTCTATTCTTCATCTATATATTATTTTCATTATTAGATATAACATGGGTATGTTCTTTACCTTAACATTCCTCTTAGTAGGTTGATTTATTGAGGCATTAAGGGTTGATTTGGGATCCTTTGTTTTCTCCATACCAAATTCATCCTTGGATTGTATCTACTTATTGGATCCATTGAATTCCTATAGTTTCATAGGAACATTTACCAAGGGTGTGTTTCTGTTTAAAGGTTTAACAGATTCTAAGTCCTTGGAAACAGTTACATTAACTTTAGTACTACTAGACAATGCTTTGTCCCGAACAACCTTTGGGTTAGTAATTATTTTCATAGATTTTATAGTATTTCTAGTGGTATCTGTAGTTTTAGATCTATTAACAAATGTGTTATGGGCATAGAGAATAGAATCTAAGTCATTTGTTTTATTATTGGATTCATTATTTATCCATAGAGTATAAGTGTTATTCAAGAGGGGGGGGGGGTTCCTGGATCTATCCAGTGCCCAAATATGAGAAGGTTATTTCATCCATAGATTTTACAAAAGTTGACCCATGGTCATTGTGAAAATTTTCAGTGCATGTGTTACATGCATTGCACTTCAATTATACAGGTGGTGAAATTTTATCCCTCCCACCAAGGGTATGTTCAACACTTTGGATGAGATTAGATCTTGGTTCCTATAAATATTGAAAAGTATTAGGTTCTTCCTTCTCATGTTCATGGTTGGATAACCTAATAATGTCTAAAACCATATTTTCTATTCTTATAAGAGGATTTGATCCTTAATAGATTTTTCTTCTTCTTTATCCAAATCTACCCAGGTTGTACCTGAATTATCCCATATGTTTGTCTAACTGTGTGATTTTTTCACCCAGATTTTAGATTTCTTTTTGGGGGGTTCAGGAATATCCATTATGGGAGATTTTTCTTTTCTATTTCTCCTTATTCCCTTCCAATTATTTTCAATTGTCTAAGTTACTTTTTTTCTAATCACTCTACAGTTAGAGATTATATTGAAAATGATATAAAAAAGGTCTCAAAGGGGTGTTTTCCTCTCATATAAAATTCTAATTTCAGTGCTGTAGTCATTAGCATTGAAATTAATTATGGTGGGTAGCTTTGAGTCTAAGTTAATTTCCAACATAACTCTTGCAAAGATTCCTAAGTCATCATTTAAGGTTATTTGATCAATTTTTAGAGGAGATATGATACAGAAAACAACATCATTTATTATTTTTGGGTTCCAAAAGAACCATTTTTGTCCATGAAGTTTGACCCAAACTTGTGACATTTTATTCCAATATGTGTACGAGTTGAAAGTAGAGACCTAGTATGAAATTCTAAGGAGTCCCAGTTTTAGATTAATGTTTCTAGTCTTCCAAACCTTCTCTATATCATAAAATTACTTCAACATAATGTGAAAATATCCTTTTCATATTGGAATCAATTTCTAGTTTAAAATGTTCCAGAAGTGTGCAACATGCGTATGCAAATTAGATAAAGGCCAAGGGCAGTCACCTTTGAGGTAGGAGATGCGGACCATGAAATAAAATTTGCACAATTATGTGAGATGTTGAACATCATACAAGTCCACATCCACAAAGAAACCACCATCTTCCAACTTCTTGAAAATGGGAGGCTTCGTCGTGATGACTTTGACCAGATCATTACTCTTTAGAGCATCCAGAAAGGAGATCCCCTAAGATCTACTGGAGAATGGCTGAGTGAAAATTCTTTCTTTAGGGGAATAATCTTTAGGTTTTTGTGAAAATATCTTGAACATGAGGTGTTGGATTAATCCAAGGAGTCACAAAGTGATGGGATTAAAATCGTACAATAATGAGAAAATCCTCCATGAGGGTGGAGATCGAAAGAAACGAGCAATGAATCCCTAATATCATGAGGCTTTTAGAGAGAGATGGTCTCACATCTATGTAAAGTCCCATATCAATATTTATGACGTCAATATTAGTAGCTCAATATGAAACATGAGATAGCCGATTTCATTACAAGATGCTCTACCTGTCAGTAAGTGAAGGCATAACATCATTGCTTGGTAGGGATTCTTCAACCATTGTCCATTCCTGAGTGGAAAGAGGATAATGTTTCGATGGAATTTGTGACTTGTCTACCTTGATCACCTCATGGAAACGGAAAAATGTAGGCTTTCATTGACCACAAAACGAAGGTTAAAAACTTATTTCCTATGTGATAAACCTTTTATGTTGATGATCTGGGATGACTATACATCAAGGAGGTGGTACATTTTCATGGAGAAGCTCATTCTATTGTTTCTAACATAGATGCTAATTTAACATCATGGTTCTAGCAGGGTTTTCAGAGGTCCTTGGGTATGTTAGTACTTTTGAGCATGGCGTATCACCTTGAGACCAATGTAAAGAAGGGTCATACAATTCAAGTGCTTGAGGATATGCTCCATGCATGCATTCTTGACATTTGTGGTTCTTGAGAGAAACATATTTCTCTTGTTGAGTTATCTTATAATAACATATTTCAAGATACCATTTAGATGGATCCCTATGAATCCTTGTATGGTAGGCCTTGTCACTTGCCTCTATATTTGTTATAGGTAGGGGAAGCAGTAGTGATTGGGCCTCATCTCCTGCAAGAGACTTTAGAGCAGGTCCAGCTAATCAGAAAGTGCATGTTGAGAACTCAATCTAGAGAGAAGTCTTATGCCAACAGAAGTCAATGACCTCGTGAGTTCAAGGTTCGAGCCTCAGTTTTCTTGAACATCTCTCCCATTTTGGGGCATAGACGTATTCATAATTAGGGTAATCTATTACCAAGATTCATTGGGTATTTTGAGGTTATGAAGAAGATCGATGTAGTGTCTTACCAGTTGACACTTAGAGAAAATAGTCTATGAATGATGTCTTTCAAGTATCTTAGCTTCACCAATATTTTACAAACACATCTCACTTCTTTTGGCCTGATGATATTGAGATGTATATGGATGATTCCTTTAAGGAGAATCTAGTTTTTATTGATGATCGGAGTGAGAAGACCCTCTGAGGAAGGTATGTTCCTCATATATGGGTGTTATGGAAGCATGACCAGGTACAAGACAAGACTTATGAGCGGGAAGCTGAAATATGATTGCAGTGGCTGAAAATCTTTACTAACAGTACCTCTTTACCCCCAGAAGAGAAACTTGGGGATGAGTTGCTATAAGGACATGAGGTTTTAATGACCCAACTATTTAAACAAGGCATGAGTCATTAGTTTTTATTTTTCAATAACTTAAATGGAATTAATGAAGTATTATAATCAAGATAAAGATGTCCTGAGAGTTTCTGGGGTGATTTTGTAGCCTGGAGCTCTAAAAAGGGGGAAGTAGGCTGGGTAGGATGATATGTATGAAACCGTGCGACCTAGGTGCCCGGCTGTGCAACTGTTGCTATGGGGGTCCAGATCCCATCTGCACGGTTGACACATGGTTTGAAAAACTGTGCACAGAGGCCATGTGGTGTGCCTAGTGAGGTAGTGAGCTATTCATGATGTGCTCATGGTTTGGACAAACCATGCGAGCCATTTTTAGAGAAAAATTACTATTTCCCATCCCTTCATTATGTTCTAATTTTTATCTTTTCTTCTTCAACCTATGTAAAGACCCTCATTTCTTCCTCCTTAAGCTCTCAAAGATCATCCTCTTCAATTTCATTCTACTCATTCATCTGGTGACTGATTCTAGATCCATGAGAAGCATCAGATAATCCCAAGTAAGGCTATCCTAGAGTTCTCCTCCTTTCCCACTAAATATTTCCTTATATTATGCTATTTAGACGTAGTCTCACTCGCCCATTTTTCTGGTTGTTGGATGGAAAATCTGATCTACTCCAACCTTCTCTGAATCTAAGGTAGAAACTCAATGTGGAAATTCCTCTGACCCTAAGGTAGGTGGTCATGTACTTTTCCAATTTATTTTTGGTTGTTTCATATTTTATCTGGGGGTTTTGTAAGATTTCCTTTTCCAAGCTCCCCATTTGTGTTGATTCCTTCATGTCTAATTGACCCTAGTTTGATGACATAAGTTAATTAACTCATGTTTAGGAATTTCGTTATCACCCTTTCATTTTATATACTCTCAAGGGTTGTTCTAGACATGTTGGCCATTTTAGGCCAATTTTGAAAAATGTAAAATTATGGTTTATGCATCTAGGCTTGGTTTCAAATTGAACTGACCTTTGTTCCAAGTGTATTTTGATCAGCCCAAGATACTACATGGTATTTTGGTCCTCTTTGTCATGGAATATCTAATTTGACCCTATGACTATTTAACATGACCATTTTCCTTAGCTTGTGCCCCATTGAAACGAGTTTCCTTGTTAGGAAAATTGAAGGGTAGACCTTGTAGTTTGTATGGGATGAGATGGACTAGAATTACTAAAATATAATTCCATAAATAGAATGGTGTCACAGTATGGAATGGCCTTTATTTGTTTAGGGATTACTATAAATCAATTTCTTAATTGGTTTCCTCATTAAATTTTAAATGATACAAGTTGATTTACTTTACATTTTATACTGTAAAGGCTTATGTCATTGCTATGATTATGAGAAAATGTGAATGTGTAGATGGGAGGAATGATTACCCCACTCCATTGATAACCTCTTGTATATGTGGGTGGGAGGCATTATTACCTCATGTTAGTTATAAAATCTATATGGATGGGAGGAATTCTTACCCCATGCAAGTATCTTTTATGGATGGGTGGCATTCTTACCCCATTCCAGTATCTTCTCTGGGTGGGAGGAATTCTTACCCAATTCCAGTTATTGTATACATGTATGGAAGATAGTAATTATTACCTCCTTCTAGTGATAATACACACACACATATATATATATATACATCTAAGGATTTGATCAAACATACAAGCATTTAGCAGAAGCAGGTAGACCCGCTAGGTGTCCCTTAAGAACCTGAGCTGGTAGATGATTGTTTATTCATTATTTCCTTACTTCCTTGTTGTTAGAGGCACATTTTTTACGTATAAGAACCACTCTAATCACACATATACACCATTGGTGGTGGCTTACTGAGATTTATCTCACACCCTACTCAGGCCACCTTTGGTGACCGAGAAGACAATTTAACTGCATATTTAGATCGGGGAAAACACCCATATTCTAGCTATTGACTCCAATAGTTAGCTAGAGATTATGAGAAAAGGACCTGACTTAGGATCAAGATGTTATATAGCAGTTTCTGGGATTTTGTTTCCTTTTGAACTCTTTATCTGTATTCCTACTTCTCATTTCATGTTCCCTTTTTGAATTATCATTCCATGCATGTATAACTATATCGTACTCTTACTATAGGGATTTTTGTTATATTATTCAATCTTTTAATGTTCACATTATCTGTATGTATGTTTATATTTCAACTATTTTATGGTGTTGTTACATCCACTATGTACTCTGACATGGGGGTATTGTCTCCTTGATTATTTACATTCACACCCCCGCTACTAGTTAGTAGCCCTTAGCTTAAGGGGAGATCTGTCAAGGGTTATGTGGCTAATCGGGCTCGGGGAACAGTTTATGTGGCAGTAAGGTCTGGGATATCATAGTAATAAATATTTTTGCCATTATATTTATTATAATTAATGAGACATCATAATGATAATTCATTTGTGGTATATTTTTATGAATAAAATATTATATTTGGAATAATATTTCTAACACATATAATGACTTTTATGATTAATTTTATTGTATTTTTTGGATGATTATACCCATAGGGTAAATATCTATCAGTCTATATGATAGAGGAGTTTGTATTATATAAATACATTTTATATAAAATATAGTTTCAAAGTGGATAGTGAGAGTATTTTAGAACATTATAAAGTTGTTTTTATGAAAATTAGATGATTAGAACAGTATAATTCAAGAGTAATGAAACATTATAATAAATTTGAATTTAGAATTTGTTGGTAATGAATAATATCAACATAATGTGTAGCATTGAAAAAATTTCAGCAAATGATGTCAAAGTAATGTAAAAAATGAAAAAGGTCAAATTTTATGATTATGAATATTGGGTGATATCGTTGTAGATAAACTAATTCTTTAACATGATGATATCATAAAATTAGATTTAATGAAGTAATGAAGTATTAGAAAAATATTCTAGGTTTTAAAAATTTTAATTATGAATCATATTTTCACAAATATTCAAATATTATATCATCATATATGTAACTCATTAAATGATACTAGTTGTACAAATGATAGATATGTGGAAGGAATTATATACAGATGTAATAAAACTAAAAAACCAAAACACATTGAAAAACATAAGGCCACAATTGTGTTATATTGAATATGATATGACTAAAAAGGGTTACGATTCTTGGGTTTTTTGTATTCTAAAAGATTTCATGAATAAAAAATAATATCATCCAATATATATGGTTAGTTTTAAATTTATCATTCATTAATTTTTGATGCATTTATTTATTTAATTGACCTAGAAAAAAATGACACCAAATATGAGGTACCCAATGACCATAGGTTCACCTACCTATATGAAAATGGCTTCCAAAAACAAGTAAGATATGATAAAGTTTTGGGAGACAATACTCCTAACACCATTCTCAAAAATAAAAAATTAATAACTATAAAAAATTCACACTCATATATCGTAGTATACATATAAAAATAGATATATAAATATAAACCATAAAAAAATTAATATACACCCATGCTATAGAAAATCAATATTCACACATATAGTCATATAACCGTATAGATCGACTACTATATTAATTACACATAGAAAATAAAATAAATAAATAAAAATATGAAGGGGTTCTATGATACACCCTTTATATTAACCCTATAACAGACTCTATTACATTATAATTAACACTAGAATAATCAACTATGTGACCTATGAATGAAATGTTAAAATAATATCATGTAAAAGTACAGGGTTTCCAATATAGATTTTCAATTGAAAACTCAATACATAACCAAAAATGGTTCCCTAATATATGAAATAATATAACACTATTTTCCAAAAGAAAATAAGTAACTCAATATAATACAAGAAATATAACATATAATTTCATAATTTGTTAATTAGGACACCATAACTGTCACAACCCGTCCCCGGGGCCCGTGTCGTGACTACCCCAAACCCGCATTCGATATGCTAGGGGCTGGCGACTAGCACCAAGGCGTAATTCCCGATAAAAAGGGAAGGCATTGCCTTTTTAAAGTAAACAAACACCATAGAGCAAGCAAGCGGAAGTAAACACTAAGTAAAAACTGGGTACAACAGTAAGTGCGGAAAAAGTAAGTGGGCCAGAATACAAACCCAAACTGAAAGTAAAGTACAACTGGAAAGGGAAAACAATAACTGGAAGTAAAGCCGCAGCCTCGAGCCGTCCACTGGAAGTCCCACCTGAAGGGTGGGTACAGACAGCCTCCACAGCTCTTCAGGTCCAGCCGTCCGCTCCGAGTACGCCCTGCCCAGTGATCCACCTCTGGGTACCGACCTGCTCCTCGTGCTTCAACCACAATCAGCGCTGTCCGTCGTCTGCAACCAACACAACGTAGTGCACGCATAGCCCGTGCAGGGGTGAGTATAAGTTACTCTATAGGGACCCCGAGACCCCCGAAGGTCTCCCAAAATCCACAATGGAAAGATACAAACATGAAGTAACATCCGGCACTACTTAGGTATATTCCCATACATATACCTAAGTCATCAATTCTTGTTCGGCTCCAAAATCCGAGCTCAAGTACAACCCAGTCCACACAGGAAACCACAACCCAATCCACACAGGAAAGAATAACGTAATCCACACAGGATATCAAGTCAATCATATTGAAGATAAGGATTGAAAGTCAAGATACAGCTCACACAGGTATACTTCTTCGTATGACGATAGAGATGATCATATATAGCCACTGATTCATCTAAGCCGTCGGACCCACAAAGGATCGATAGGTACTAACTCCCGCAATGACCCACAAAGGATCTGACCCACACAGGATCGATAGGTAAGTAACCCCAGCAATGACCCACAAAGGATCTGACCCACACAGGATCGATAGGTAACTAACCCCCGCAATGACCCAAACAGGATCGAACCCACATAGGATCTGTAGGCGCTGGCCCACACAGGACCGCTGAGCGCTGACCCACATAGGATCTTACACACACAGGATCGGTAGCACTGATCCATGTAGGATCACTGAGTGCTGTAGTCGTCGCCATCGAATCCATGGAGGATTTCTGCACAGTCGTCACCGTCGTCGCAGTCGCAACCAGCTCTAGGGTTCCCGCACACAGCAAGCTCGTTCGGGAGGATCTGCTCCACGAGCCGATGGGCTGATATATCAAATGACACAAATTCCAGAATTGATGTATCCAAAAGTTCTGTATCGTTCACAGGAACTCAATGCGACAGATGGCGCGTCGATCGGACGCCCGGTCTGAGAGTTATTGGATTTTTCGTTCCAGGGGCCCGGTTGGTTTTTAATTCAAAACCAACCCACCCATACTCCAACTACGTCCAAACCTTGAGCGGAGTAATCCAAAAGGTCCGTCTCACTTAGAGTAATCCATCAAAGTTGACGGCACATCAATCGGACGACCGGAGCTCAAGTTATAAGCGTTTTCGCTCCGAGGGCCCGGTTGGTTTCGTGTACGAACCAACCCAGCAGAACCCAAAGTACTCCAAAACCTTGAGTGTAATATACTTAAACGACCGTCTTGATCCAAGGATCGCATCGCAACTGATGGTGCGTCAATCGGAGGTCTGCAGCCCAAGTTATGGGCAAAAGACCATGATTGTTTCGGTATTAGGGGGTTCGGGCCCGGTCCGACCCGGCCCGGTACCCCCTGGGGCGGCCCGAACCGAGTCGACCCGACCCGGTTCTGGGTCCGGCCTGGCGGGGCGCGGCCCGGCCTGGCGGCCCGGCGCGCTGGCCAGAGCTAGGTGGCTTGGCCGTTTCGGCCGAGCGGACAGGGGTGCAGGGGGGGGGGGGGTGCACGCTGCCCCCCGCACATTTGTAATCTGTGGCCCCCTTGTGGGGGGCCGCTCTTGTCCATCCAGCCGGGGGTTACGAACCCCCGGCTCTTCCTCTATACGGCCGGCCTGCTTCGGCCGGCCGGCTGATGCACCACGGGACCAGCGCTGGCCGGTCCCCTTACTCCGATGCCGGCGGCCATGAACCGGCCGCCGGTCCCAGCTTTTCCGCGGCCTTGGTTCGTCCGGTGTGGCGCGACGGCGCCGCGCCCCTCCATCGCAGCCCCGATCCGGCCGCGGTGTCTTTGGGTTTTTCCGGCGTGGCGCGACGGCACCGCGCATCCTTGCCGCTCGTTCCCGCGCGGTGCGACGGCGCCGCATCACTTTCCGTTGAACCGTAACAACACAAAATAATAAGGGAGGAGGTTCGACTGTGTTTGTGCGGTCAGGCCCCCTCCCGTTAAATGATAGCAAGCGGTCCAATTGAACGAGGATAGATGACGGAAGGAATTCATGAAAAGAAACGAATAAAACTCCTAGCTCAAGCGTAGCTTGAACAGAGGTTCGTCGCGGAAATAACCATCACGGAAGGAGGCATCACGAAAGGAGAATCGTCGCCGAAGAAGGCGTCGTTGGCGTCGTGGTACACGGTGTCGCGTAGTCGATCTCCGAGGATTCGGCGTTCTTCGTCGGAGATTAGTGAGTTCTTTACGTTCATCGCGTTCTTCGTGTTCTTCGATGAAGAAGATGAAGATCTTCAAGCCTCCCTTAGCTTCTCTCCCAAACCTCTCAAGCAACAAGTCCCAACCAAAATAAAATAAGTACCTCACTTATTTTATTAACATAACTTAAGTTTGAAATTCAAAAGTTGAATTAATCCACTCAATTAATTAACTCAAGTTGTCAAATTAAAAGAAGAGTTATGGAGGGTTAGAGAAGATGAAGGGGTGGGGTTCGTGTGGGCCCCACCACCCTCATAACCTCCAATGGGAAGTTGGGTGGTTTCCCCCAACTTCCACCCAAAGATTTAAACCACTTAGTGAAAAATAAAATTGATTCTCAATTTTATTTTACCTTCCACAAATTTTTAACAACTTCTCTCGTGTAAACGCAACTCTGGAAAAGGTGTTCCTAAGCAATTACTGGTGCTGCGAATCTATCGGTGCCCTCATAATTCTATTCCGAGCACCGGTTCAAAAGTTAGAAAAACCCGCTCGTTCGTTCACTGAACGTACCCGAGCTAAACTTCGGATAGAAATTCTGGGCACACCGGGCCTCGGAATCAAGTGCTGTCAGAAACCGCAGTCTTGTAAAATTCCAAAGAAAATTAACAAAAAAATGTCCCTTGAATTTTACGGGTCTTTACATTACTCCCACCTCAGGGCTTTACATCCCCGTAAAGATACATCAAAAACTAGGGGAACAAATGTGGGTACTGAGCACGCATCTGAGCCTCCCGCTCCCAAGTTCTCTCCTGGAGGTTCCCATGCTGCCATCTTATGCGCACTAGAGGAATCGAACATCCATGTAGGACCCTCTCTTGTAGATCCTCGATCTCCACTGGAACCTCCGCAAAAGTCGCCCCATCATCTATGTCTAGCTCCCCATGGTCAATGATATGTGTCGGGTCATGCACGTATCTCCTCAGCTGAGATACGTGGAAAACATCATGCACCCGCTGCAACTGAGGTGGTATAGCCAGGCGATAAGCCACATTGCCAATCCTGCTGAGGACCTGGAATGGTCCGATGAATCATGGATACAACTTTCTGCCACGACCAAATCTCCATAATCCACGTCGAGGTGAGACCCACAAGAAGACGTGGTCGCCATCCTCGAACTCTAGTGGCCTCCACCTCCTGTCAGCATAAGACTTCTACCGGCTTTGAGCTGTCCTCATCCTCTCCTGGATGACCTGGACCTTCTCTATCATGGCATGGACTATCTCCGGTCCCACAAGTGCTGATTTCCCAGGGTCTGTCCAGCACAGAGGAGATCTGCAAGGTTGGTCGTACAACGCCTCGTATGGTTCCATCCCGATGGTGGAGTGGTAGTTGTTGTTGTCTGCGAACTCCACCAAGGGTAGGTGGTCCTCCCAGCTACGACCAAAGTTGAGGACACATGCACGAAGCATGTCCTAGAGATTCTGAATGGTCCTCTCCATCTGACCATCTTTCTAAGGGTGAAAGGCGGTACTTAGACGTAGCTGCGTCCCGAATGCCTCCTGCAACCCCTTCAAAACCCGAGAAGTAAAGAGAGCATCTCGATCAGAGATGATAGATGATGGAACACCATGAAGATGCACAGTCTCCTAAACATAGATTCGTCCCAAGCTCTCCACTGAGCCCTGCTCTCTGATGGGTAAGAAGTGAGCCGACTTGGTGAGTCGGTCGACAATCACCCAAATGGAGTCGTGACCTCTGGAAGTGCGTGGAAGTCAAGTCACAAAGTCCATAGATATGCCATCCCACTTCCACTCCGGGACCTCCAAGGGCTACACCAAGCCTTCTAGTACCTGGTGCTCTGCCTTCACCTGCTGGCAGGTGAGGCATTGAGAAACGAACTCTACCGCAACCTTCTTTATGCCCGAACACCAGTGCTATCATCTGAGATCCTAGTACATCTTCGCCACTCTAGGATGTACCACCAAAGGGGAAGTGTGAAACTCTCTCAACACCTCCTCCCTTAAAGCAACTGGTACCAAGGTACGTCCTCTGAAAAGGACATAGTGCTCTCCTCCTAAAGAGTTACCATCAGGTGCATGTCCTGAGGATATCTGCGCACATCGCGTCTCACAGTCAGCGTCTCCACGTTGTGCCTCTCTGACCCGCTGCAGTAGTGGAGGAGTGACTTTGAGTGACTGAAGAATGGATACTACATCTCTATCCACAAAGAATATCTGTAAAGCGTCTAGCTGCTCTATTGCCTCCCCAAGCAGCTGAATGCCCGTCCTCCTGCTGAGAGCATCGGCTACCACGTTCCCCTTTCCAGGAGTATAGACTATCTCAAAGTCATAGTCCTAGAGGAACTCAAGACATCGTCGTTGTCTCAGGTTCATGTCATTCTATTAGAATATGTACCTAATACTTTGGTGGTCAGAATAGATTGGAAAGCGCTCTCCCATCAGATAGTGTCGCCACATCTTCAGAGCGAAGACCACTGCTGCTAACTCCAGGTAATGGGTATCATAGTTCTACTCATGCTGCCTCAACTAACGTGATCCATAGGCAATCACGGCCCACTCCTGCATCAAGACACATCCGAGTCCGGTCCCTGATGCATCGTAGTAAACTACATACCCTACTCCCTCCTCCGACAACCTCAAGATAGGCGCACTGATCAATCTCTGTCTCAGCTCCTGGAAGCTCTGCTGACATCTGTCTGACCACACGAAGGGTTTCCCCTTCCTCCTTAACATTCTGCAAAGCTACAATGATTTAACCTTTTCCAAAAAGGGAAAATCCAGTCTCATCCCCTGGATGAACCACGTTCCTTGCCTAATACAGTCAGTCCCATCATGATTATTTAAATAATGCCATGGATGATGTCATAAGGCCTCGACGCTGCTACCAAGAGATCCAACCGTTACTCTCGCCTCCAAGGGTTGAGTCACACTGTCAGCATCAGTGTGTGGTCACTTGGTCTCTTCCAGTAAGAATCTCATAAGTGAGGGTCAAGTCAGCAGTTTTTTAACCGTAACCTCTTAGTATTAACATACAAAAGACAAGAAAGCAAACATCAATATTGCAAGTGTCTTTTATTACTTCAACTCAAAGTACAAGGACACAAGGAAACACAAACTACGAAGCTAGAGGCATTATGGGAAAAGGTCTCTATGCCTGGAGCTAGTCCCGCACTTGTCCACCCACTTCCGGAGCTCCATGATCATAAGCTTCAGCTGACTGAAGTTGTACTCTCCCCTGAGGTCGGGGTGGACCTCCTAGTGGTGGTGGTGGTAGAGCCTCAAAACGTCGTCCACCACCTGCCGCTCGACCAGCTCCTCGTCCTCGTCCACCTGCTCCCTGTGGACCACCACAGTCAAACCTTTGCCTCTGCCTGGGTGGTTCATCAATCGTCTACTGCTCCTCTGCATGGTGGGTCGGGCAGTCACGAACCATGTGGCTCTACCCGCGGCATGCATAGCACTGTCTTCCGCTCGTAAGAATGGTTCTTCTACGTGTTCCCCGCACCTCCGAGCCAGTATCCTGAGGTCGTCCGCCTAATGGTCTGGTCCGCTTGGACCTCTGCGACATCTATCTACTACCGGCTGCAGAAGA
Organism: Viscum album; assembly: GCA_963277665.1. Lineage (NCBI taxonomy): Eukaryota > Viridiplantae > Streptophyta > Magnoliopsida > Santalales > Viscaceae > Viscum > Viscum album. The sequence continues at coordinate 985,810,345 of OY728166.1, read as the reverse complement.
ATCTTCCACGTGCCGCCCTGCGGTAGGTCTCGCTGCTGGTGTAGACTCAGCAAGAAAGCTCTCGATGAGAAGGGCTCGCTCCAGTACCCCTCCATGTGTCGGAATGCTGAGTGAGATCAGCGATGCCCTGATCTCATGACTCAGTCCCTGCTCGAAAGTCCGGGCCCGGAAGAATGGGTCTCGTACCATGTCCATCGAATAGCGCGAGAGATCGGTAAATCTCGCCGAGTATTGGGCGTCCGTCAAACTGCCTTGCCGCAACTGTAGAAGCTCCTGGATGCGCACTGCACGGAGGGTGGCTGGGACGAACTCCGAGCGGAAGAGGCTCTCAAAGTCCGTCCAGAGGATTGATGACTCGTCATGCACCTAGAGCATCAAGCTCCACCATCTGCCTGCTACTGCGTACAGGAGGCTTTCTGTGAGGATCAACATGAGGTCTGCTGGTGTCCTCAATAACCTGAAAACTCATACAACTGCCTCCGTCCAATCATCGTCTGCCTGAGGGTCCGTCTCCCTGCGGAACCTGGGTGTTTGCTAATGCTGAAACTCGGGCATTTCACTAAGGCGACGTGCATCGTCAGCGGCTGGGGCTAGTAGCATCGGTGGCTCGGCGGGTAGAGGTACCGTCGGTGCCTCTGCTGTCAAAGGGCCCTGTACCGAGGCCTCATCGCTCAGTGGGTTGTCGTCACGCACAACACTCGGAACCCTAGATGGCTACCATCGTGGGGCCATCCTGAAAAGAAATAGGTGTGCCATGGTCAAACAGTATACATGGTGAGCTGACACAAAGTAATCACAAAGAAAACTTGAAACACACATGCAATCAATGTTTTCATGCATTTAGTCAGAAATCAGAAGTCAGGGTCCTGGTGTATGGATACGTCGGCCACCGCACCAATACTGGACTCCCTGGACTGATAACCACACTCAATACTCTTAAAATTATTTTTTCACATAAAAAACATCAGAGTCTTGAGTTCTGCGGTAGAACCGAACTCCTCTGATACCAATTTGTCACGACCCGTCCTCGGGGCCCGTGCCGTGACTACCCCAAGCCCGCCTTCCATAGGCCAGGGGTTGGCGACTAGCACCAAGGTGTAATTCTTGATAAAAAGGGAAGGCATTGCCTTTTTAAAGTAAACAAACACCACAGAGCAAGTAAGTAGAATTAAACACTAAGTAAAAACTGGGTAAAACAGTAAGTGCGGAAAAAGTAAGTGGGCCAGAATACAAACCCAAACTGAAAGTAAAGTACAACTGGAAAAGGGAAAATAGCAACTGAAAGTAAAGCCACAGCCTCGAGCCATCCCCTGGAAGTCCCACCTGAAGGGTGGGTACAGATAGCCTCCATGGCTCCTCGGGTCCAGCCGTCTGCTCCGAATATGCCCCACCTAGTGATCCACCTCCGGGGTACCGACATGCTCCTCGTGCCTCAACCACGATCAGCGATGTTCGTCGTCTGCAACCAACACAACGTAGTGCGGGCATAACCCGTGCAGGGGTGAGTATAAGCTACTCAGTAGGGACCTCGAGACCCCCGAAGGTCTCCGAGAATCCACAAAGGAAAGATACAAACACGAAGTAACATCTGGCACTACATATGTATATGCCCATACATATACCTAAGCCATCAAATCTCGTTCGGCTCCAACATCCGAGCTCAAGTACAACCCAGTCCACACAGGAAACCACAACCCAATCCACACAGAAAATCATAACGTAATCCACATAGGATATCAAGTCAATCATATTGAAGATAAGGATTGAAAGTCAAGATATAGCTCACACAGGTATACTTCTTCATATGATGATAGAGATGATCAGATATAGCCACTGATTCATCTAAGTCGTCGGACCCACAACGGATCGATAGGTACTAACCCCTGAAATGACCCACAAAGGATCTGACCCACATAGTATCGATAGGTAACGAACCCCCGCAATGACCCACAAAGTATCTGACCCACACAGGATCGATAGGTAACAAACTCCCGCAAAGACCCACACAGGATCGGACCCACACAGGATCTGTAGTCGCTGACCCACACAGGACCACTGAGCGCTGACCCACATAGGATCTGACCCACACAGGATTGGTAGCACTGATCCACGTAGGATTGCTGAGTACTGTAGTCATCAACGTCGAATCCACGGAGGATTTCTGTACAGTCGTCGCCGTCGTTTCAGTCGCAGCCAACTCTAGGGTTCCCGCACATAGCAAGTTTGTTCGGGAGGATCTGATCCACGAGCCGAGGTGCTGAAACATCAAATGACACAAAGTCTGGAGTTTATGTATCCAAAAGTTCCGTATCGTTCACAGGAACTCAACGCGACAGACGACGTGTCGATTGGACTCCCGGTCTGAGAGTTATTGGCTTTTTTGTTCCAGGGGCCCAGTTGGTTTTTAAGTCAAAACCAACCCAACCGTACTCCAACTGCGTCCAAACCTCGAGTGTAGTAATTCAAAAGGTCCGTCTCACTTAGATGAATCCATCAAAGTCGACGGTAAGTCAATCGGACGTCCGGAGCTCAAGTTATAAGCGTTTCCGCTCCGAGGGCCCGGTTGGTTTCGTGTACGAACCAACCTGGATGAACCCAAAGTACTCTGAAACCTTGAGTGTAATATACCGAAACGACTGTCTCGATCCAAGGATCACATCACAGCTGACAGTGTGTCAATAAGAGGTCCTCAGCCCATGTTATGGGCAAAAGACCATGAGTGGTTCGGTATTAGGGAGTTCGGGCCCGGTCCGACCCGGCCCGGTACCCCCTGGGTCGGCCCGAATCGGGTTGACCCGACCCGCATTTGGGTTCGGCCCGCTTGGGCGCGGCTCGACCGTTTCGGCCGAGCGGACAGGGGTGCGGGGGGGGGGGGGGGGGGGGGGGGGGGCGCTGCCCCCCGCCCGTTTGAAATCTGCGGCCCCCATGTGGGGGGCCGCTCATGTCCGGCCAGCCAGGGGTTACAAACCCCCGGCTCTTCCTCTGTTCGGCCGGCGCGATCTGGCCGGCCGGCTGATGCACCACGGGACCGGCACTGGTCGGTCCCCCTACGCCGATGTCGGCGGCCCGAAATCGGTCGCCGATCCCAGCTCCTCCGCGGCCTTGGTTCATTCGGCACGGCGCGACGGCACCGCGGCCACGCTCCGGCCGTGGTGTCTTTGGGTTTTTCCGGCGCGTCGCGATGGCACCGCGGCTTGGTTCGATTTTTCAAATGCGCGGCGCGACGGCGTCGCGCATCCTTGCCGCTCGTTCCCGCGCGGTGCGCCGCCGCCGCGTCACATTCCTTTGAACCTCAATAACACAAAATAATAAGGGAGGAGGGTCGGCCGTGTTTGTGCGGTCAGGCCCCCTCCCATTAAATGATATCAAGCGGTCCAATTGAACAAGGATAGATTACGGAAGTAATTCACGAAAAGAAACACATAAAACCCCTACCTCGAGCGTAGCTTGAACGGAGGTTCATCTCGAAAATAACTGTCGTGGAAGGAGGCGTCGCAAAAGGAGAATCGGCTTGGAAGAAGGCGTTGTTGGTGTCGCAGTACACGACGTCGCGTAGTCGATCTCCGAGGATTCGGCGTTCTTCGTCGGAGATCGGTGCGCTCTTCACGTTCTTCGTGTTCTTCGACGAATAAGATGAATATCTTCAAGCATCCCTTATCTTTTCTCCCAAACCTCTCAAGCAACAAGTCCCAACCAAAATAAAATAAGTACCTCACTTATTTTATTAACATAACTTAAGTTTGAAATTCAAAAGTTGAATTAATCCACTCAATTAATTAACTCAAGTTTTCAAATTAAAAGAAGGGTTATGGAAGGTTAGGGAAGATGAAGGGGTGGGGTTTGTGTGGGCCCCACCACCCTCATAACCTCCCATGGGAAGTTGGGTGGTTTCCCCCAACTTCCACCCAAAGCTTTAAACCACTTAGTGAAAAATAAAATTGATGCTCAATTTTATTTTACATTCCACAAATTTTTAACAACTTCTCTCGTGTAAACGCAACTCCAGAAAAGGTATTCCTAAGCAATTACCGGTGCTGCGAATCCATCAGTTCCCTCAGAATTCGATTCCGAGCATCGGTTCAAAAGTTAGAAAAACCCGCTCGTTCGTTCACTGAACGTACCCGAGCTAAACTTTAGATAGAAATTTCGGGCACACCGGGCCTCAGAATCAAGTGCCGTCAGAAACCACATTCTTGTAAAATCCCAATGAAAATTAAGAAAAAAAATTCCCTTGAATGTTACGGGTCTTTACAATAACACTAAGTTCTACATACTCAAATCAATATGATAAACTACAAACATTGCAATGAAAACAAAAAACTTGATCAATGGAACCTATACACTAATCCAATTGGATTTGGTTTGGGGAAATAATATATATATATATATATATTGACTAATAATATATCACTCAATGTATTATTTATAAAATAGTCATATACCGGCCTCATATCTGTGAAGGTGAGGTATGTTAATCATGTCTTGAACAAGAACCCTGTCAGTCATGGTGTGGCCTCATATCATATCTTAGACCAAAAACCTATAAAACATGGTGATTGATTATATCAGGTATCCTACTAACACCATAAAAATATGGTTATTTCCCAAGTTATATCCCATGAAAACACCAGACCACTTTTGGTGAGTTCTCATACAATATCCCTTAAAAACATTATCACTTTGGATAAGGTCACAAATATTGTCCCATATACATGTCTCAATCCTCTCATGTTTATCACCATGACTCATCCCTAACATTATTATTATAACTCATTGATTAAATATTCCTATAGACTATCAGCACCATACTCGACCCTATTACACCGCAAATGAAGATATAAACTAATCCACAGATTTATCCCACTAATGTAAGAACCTACTTAGTTTCATTGAACAAACATAGTCCTCCAAAAATATTAAAATATATTTGATACACACCATTTATCCCATTTCCCATGTTACCGTCTAACTCTATCATTAATTCTTTAGTTTTTACCACTTTAATTTCCCACATAAATATTTATTTCATGATACATGTGCACCATCACAATATGAAGTGAAGTGAGATACAATGGAAACTCATTGTAAAAAAAAGATAACACATTGAATTATCCAAAACATGTTCCTAATGGAATAGTAATTGAAATAGAAATCACCAATCAATCATTCTTTTATACCCATGGACCTTGAGGACTTTTCATTATTATTCGATGAGCTACAACCACTACTCATCATTAAAATGGTTCTCTTAATATTATGTGACATGAAAAAATATATTATGCGTCAACTAAAGGCCGAAGTAAACTATGCATTTAATTTTAAATCAATGAAAACCAATCTGGGAAATCTAATACTCATACCAGGACTAAATACCTATCATTATCTCTTAATGAACTCAACTACCAATGGAACTATAATACCTGAGACCTCTCTAGTTCATTACATTATTGTTTCTTGGTGCTAGAGTATTCAAGATAATGTTTAAGGGTAAAGGAAAGGGAATATATTATATGTTCAGTATAGAGAGTTCCCCTAATATTTGGTAGTGTTCACTGGTCCACAAAAATTCTCTTTAAAGTGAGTTATAAAGTACTATGATGTAATGGATTATAGAGGTTTTTTCAGTGGTTTTTTTAATTAGTGGTTTATGTCAATGGTATTGGTCTATGAAATATTCTTGCAAGATCATTTTGTTCAAGATCTATTTGTATAGTAAATCTAAGGGTATCTATGGTGTAGCTTTTAAACTATTCCATGGATGAAACTTTCATTAAAAAATGTTTTGTGATAGATTCCCAATGGCATGGACACCTGGAGGGTGTGGTTATGTGGTTATTTATGTTTTTAGGGTTATTTATAGAGTGGTGTAGGATATTAAATGATCATAGATAAGGGAGATGAGTTCCCATAATGGTCATTTAGCTTGGTCCATGTCCTTACCGGAGGATAGAGAATCTAATTTCTAACCATGACTTAGATTTTAGGTGTTTAGAATTTTTACATAGAGGAAGTTTGATAAATCTATAAAGTTTTATGGTTCTTCTAGATAGTTCATGGTTCCAAATACAAGTTAGACTTTTGTTTAATGGTGTTTTTTTTGAAACATGGTGATATTATAACCATATTGGGTATAAAATTCATAACCCCTTTTAACCTAATAATTATTTCAAATTTTCCCTCGAATATTGGATGACCAATATGATTCTTTTATAAGTCCTTAGACCCCCTTTTATTTGATTTGATCTATAGGTTCATGATGATTGTTTTTGGAAATCTTAGGTGGATTCCATCCATCACAATTATTTTTCATTATTTTTTCGCTCTAATTATTCATCTATAAAGGGGTTTAGAGTTAGGATGTATTATTTTTGGAGATATTATGGAAGGATAAGGATGAAGGTTGGTGTGTTTAGGGTTTGTGTTCCCCATATGGTCTGAAACTGGGCTTATGGGTGTATTCTCTTATCCTCATTATCGCATAGTGGTTTATGATGAAATTGTTGATGTAGATTATCTCAAAAAATATATTATGTCTTTTGGAATTAATATAATTGAATTTTATTATTTTTATTTCTCCAATTTAAGATTTTTTGAATTCATTGGGTGTTTGTTTCTTTGGTAAAGGGGATAAAATAAGGAAAACATAACCTCTAAAAATATTTTAATTTTACAGAGATGATGAACCAGGTATGGGGTGTTGTGTATGCCATATATTTTCCATAATATTGTGATTTATTGATTCCAATTTTGGATTTTTGATGTTGATGATTCTTGTAATAGATTTAATAGGAATCCATGACAATAATATAAATGGATTAATTAAAAAAATGTAAATGAGGAACTAAATTATCGAAAACAGAATATATAGTATATGATGATGATTTTTTTGATGTTTAATATTATAATTTATGAAATGTTACGTTGTAATAATGATAGAGTGGATATCAAAAAATATTTGGTTGATGGTTTTCATGTTGTTGAGGTTTTAGATTTTGGGTTTTGGACACAATGGGATTAGGGTTATGAATTTAATATCTTTTGGTTGGAATTTTAAAGAGAAAATGATACTAATTAAACTTTTATGGTTTGAAATTAATAATGTAGGTATATTAAAATTCATTCAATGAATTGATGTGAAAATATTTATAATTAATGTTATGAAGTAGGGTTTCATTGAATGAAATGGTATTTTAAATAATGAATTATTGATGTGAATATTTTTACTGAAATAACTATCTTTGTGAGGAAAGTTTTCTCTATTCGATAGTGTTTTTATTCTATGTAATATGTGTTTTAGTAAACCATTGTTATTCTATTTTAAAATTATTATTATTTTCATTGTGGGGAAGTGTCATGGAGAATTGGATATGATGAAATGTACTTTCTATGGGATTTATTTTTTGGATCATGTCATATTTACATGGGTTGTTATGGCTAGAGGTTATATTTCACTATAGGGATGATTTATGAGAGGGATGGTAGTTATTAATATGGGTCATTTGTGGTATGTGGGGGGGAAGAGTTTTATTCCCTATATATTAATGATATGATACTATAGTGAAATAGATAATGTTGGATGGGGATGTACATGAATGGGAGATGTAATGAAGTTGATTTCCTTCATTTTTAAATTTCTTTATCAGTATATAGATTATATGAGGATAAATTGCATTCATTGTAGTGATGTGGTTGTTGATGTTTTATGATTTTTATATAGATATATGGTGACATGGTGAATTGTTTTAGGTTATTTGATTACTTGGGTACATATATGTGGAGATGCGAGGATACAGTTCCTAATTAATAGCATAATGGTTGTTACTATGATGATGGTTTTTTTTGATACTTATGTTTCTATTCTTAGTGAGGAGGTGACCCACCTACACAAAACATTTTGAAATTAAGGAAACACTGAATTGATTTTATGGTTTAAAGATTAATATATCTAGGGAATGAGTATTTTTTAGGTTTTTAGATAGTTCTTATACTGATTTTAGTGACTTAGATTGTTGGATAATATTAGACACAGTAAGGGGAGTAAGAGAATTAATGAATGGTTGGTCAGTTTGGGGACTATGGGGCCTTAGTAATTGTATTTATTATGTCATTTGTTTATTGACAAATGGTCGTTAATTGTTTATATTATTTTCAGATTATATTTATATTTTTCATTATTTTTTCTTGGTTGATTACACTATTTCTTATTCATAAATATCTATTATAAATGAATGTTAATCTTTTTAAATGGATGATCATACATAATACGCCTAATGGATCTCACCACCAAATTGTTCTCAATTTTTATATTATTGATCATCAGATTTGGGAGATTTTCTTATGGTAGATATTTTGGATCATATGAGTTATGTGTTTCATTATTCTTTATGTATTTTGTTGTTTTGTTATAGATTTAATTTGGAATGGGAAAGTTTATACCCGTCACATATTTAATAGAGTTGTCTTGGTTGTGGAATTTATCTTTAATTCGTTTGATTAAGATGGTAATGCATCCCAACTGAGTGTTATTTTACCCCCAGTTCTATTTGAATACTCATGGAAAATTATACATGGACATCAAGGGTGATATCATCCCTTTCTAAGTTATTATCCAAGGAGGGGTAAATATATTGGTAGGGGTTCATGATGGAGTGGTATAAAATGAAATTATTGGGAGATTGAGAGTTTATTTTAATTAGTTTCATGTTAAGACTTCATGAGAATGATAGTAAAATAAATGAAATAAATCCTTACATGTGACATAGGACAAAGAGAACTTATTGGATTTGGATATTTTGGACCCCCATGTGATTACACACATGTACATTATAAACCAAATGAACATGTTTAGGTAAATGTATGACCATTACAATATATAAATTAGATGGGGTCATGATTCATGGTCCATATTTACATTAAAACTTATATAATGAAATTTTATGTGTTTTTATCTAACATTTTCAATGTTTTAGTTTCTAATGAATTATTATTTTTTGTTTAATTATTCATATAATAAGATAGAAAAGAGTAAAATTATTATTAAATATATCAACTATAGGTCTAGAACCATATAATGATGTGACTTTGTTGTCCATTTTTATTTTATAGCATGTTTCTTCAAATATTGGAGTTTTGATTCCATTGTTAAAATTAATATCATTCTAACCTATTTTCCTAATATTTGAAATTGATAATGACTAATGTATGATTGATTTAGAGATGAATATTTATTGAATTATGGAATACTTTATAAATAATTATAACTTAAGAAGATTTCATAATGTAATGTTGAAATGAATTGTTTTGAAATCATTATTTGGAGTATTTCAGTTCCCAAACATATCGATATGAACTTTTTTGTTTTGCATTTAGGATGTATTATAAGAATTTTTTACGGATATATTGTAAAACTGGTTTTTGGATGAAAATCATCTCAGTGATAAATGAATATTGGAGGGTGATAGGAATTATAAATTTTTTCACTAGCTACCCAAGAGATAAGGGTAATGATAGGAGATAATTCCATTAATTTTATAGATGAACCATCACCCCTAAAAATGAAATATTCAATATTGTGATCACACAATTTAAAGCTCTCTACTTTGATGATGGAAATTAAAAACACATATAATGGATGAAAACATTCCTACATGTACTGAAAATCATTAAAATTGAACCCTCATCATATCCCCCTTTACAAAAAAAATTTAATTAAGCTCTCTTCTCCCTCAACATTGATTTCCCACTAGACTAAATGGGTGAAAAAAATATTTATTTATGTTATAATATGATATATTACAAGATGAGGTGACCAATTAATTCATATAATTCATTAATCATTCCTCAATGATTTAAATAATCTACTGAAATTTTATAGCACTCATTCACAAGGAATAGAGTTCCATTGATATCAGATATTTCATAATAGTTTTTATAAGGTGCATATACTCTAAAATCATTATCAATGTCTTTACAGAAATTATAGGGGATATAATTGGGGACATCATTACTCCAAATAAAGATGTATATTCCCTAGAAGGGAACATTTTTCATTACCTATTTTCAATTTATAAAGAATCAATATAATGAAGTAAAAAGTGAAGGATGGAAACTTATCCCTGATTATTTGCATCTAAAATTATTTTGACGCTATGTAGTGAAGTATTATTTTTTATATCCTCATGAAGTATATCTTATTAACTATATTCAATAGGTTAATCAATATAATTATTAGAAATTTGAGACTCTCTATCCTAATAAATGGATCTCCCTAGAGGATTTTTTCAGGGCAATAGGGGAGTGAGACAAGGGGACCCCCTCTCAGGCTTCCTATTTCCTATAAATAAATATTACAATATAACATGCATTAATGATTTGACTCAAATATTTCCTTATAAATGCATCAATGCAATTAAGTATTTGTTCACCCTCACATACCTTTTATATACAGATGAATTATTTTATTTTGGGTAGGCCATAAAAAGATATTTTTTGATCATCAAAGTTTTTTCAATCACAGTGAAGAAGTGGAAGGTCAAGACATTAGTTGGAACATGCCCTTCATATTCATTGGACATGGAATCCCCATCATCATGAAAAACATGATTTTTAGAACCCATAGAGTTAAAATGGGTCCATTTCCATTTATTTATCATTGTAGTCCCTTATTCTAGGGGAAAATAAAAAGATAATACATCAAAATCAATTTTTCTAAAATCATCAACCATATAGATAGTAGTATATGAAAATAAATTTCCTATTATAGAATAATTTCATTGGTTAAATCAGTGATCACCTCTGTATTTTTATTTACCTTAAATTTATAAATATGAAATATAGGTCTTCTAATCAATCTAAAAAATGATTAGGAACATCAATTGGAAATATTTTTTCCCACGAAAAGAATCTTACATTTTTTTCATGGAATTAATGCATAAAATACATTAATGTATGGGGATTGGGGATCAATGGTTTCCCTAACATAAATAAATAACTTCTTAGAAAATTATTCTATAATATCATTATATGTTATGGACCTTCATTTTATTTAATAACAAAAAGGATTACTATGAAGTGGTTGAATGGATCCTTTAAATATCATAACTCATATATATGGAATACTAAAAGAATATATTTAAATGATATTACATGAAACTCCAAATGGATGTTATATAAACACTCCAAAATAAACATTAGGAGTACACCCTATCAAGAATAACCACTTTAAGATATAATGTATATCCCCCAAAAGCTAAAGAATTTTCTATTACGGAATTAATTTATTATAAAAATAAGATGAATGTGATGATTCCTTCTCAATTAACCATTGATATTCAAAGTTAATGTTTTGTTGGTATGGACATCCTTATTGTGAAACCAAGTGGAACTGGATTCCTCAACATTAAACTACACTAAAGACTAAACTGTGATTGAAGTAATACCATCCCACATGAATACTAAAAATTATAACTCATTTAATTTATCCATATAAGTGCATAATCAACTAGAGGATCTAGAGGGACTGCATTCCCACTCATGATATTCTATTGTATTATGAGTTTTACTTTATTTATTCATTCAATTTTTCATGATGGAGGATGAAAATAAAAACCACATATTAATAGAAATCCAGTTTGTGAACATCCATTTAGACTATCTATATCATATATTTAGCTTCACAATCTGCAAAAACTTTATTGTTCCAGCATGAAGGAATAGGTACACAACCTATTTCTGGAATCTACTGTATCTATCATCTAATATATATGGAAATAATATAATTAGCATGTGTTTTATTATAAAAATATATCCATCAATACTATAATGTTGATCATTCACTAGGATATTCTAACCATCATCATGATACAAATAGGTGTAATTGAAAATATATTATCTGATCTGAAAATTTTAAAGTCATTAGGTGTAAATGTAATTCCCAAAAAATATTGATACAAAAATCCATTCACTAGATTCCTCCAATTCCCTTTTGAATTAATAAGAATGTTAATGTTGTATCTTTTGGAATTCTAGGAACCTCTGCATATGGAGGATTATTTTCCAACCACCAAGGCATTTTCAATTATATTCTCTACAATTACATAGGTTTTGGTATAACATGCGACGGTGAATTTTTATCCATGAAACATGCTTTCAAATATTAAATCCATTATATATGTTATCACCTCAATATTGAATCATAATATAACATTTTCATTCATTATATGAATTATAGAACTAGGAATTCCCCCTATAAAGTGCTTCCTCAATGGAATGATTTTATTCATACCACAAATCATCTAAACTTTGTTGTATCAGATGTATACATGGAATCCAATCAAGTTGAACATTTATAATAAAATTAAGGGATTATGGAAATAAGATTGATTTTATTCTCTTGGATCCCAAATTCTTGTATACCCCATGTGTATGTGGATATGCGGGGTGAGATTTAATCCCACCATCGAAAATCCCCTTTTAATTTCTAATTGTTTTGTCAGTTATTTTATATATTAATTTTTTAGGATATAACTGACTTGAATATTATAACTTTTGTGTATTTTTATTATAAATCATTTGTTTGTTTAAAATTTTACATTTTGTTTTAAATTAATATAAAATATTATTTATGGTTTTTTCAAACCTATTGAGACTTCAAGTTGATAACATGATTGAACCTATTTTTTTCATTATTGAAAAAAATATGTTGAGATAAAATAACCATGTCTCACGAGTTAATCCATGAGTAGTTTATTTTTGGTTAAAAGTATAATTTTTAAAAAATTGAATTATTATGATATTTCAATTATGTAAATCCTGAGTCTTTTTCTTGTTTATTTTGTTTTAGTAAGAATATGTACCCATTTTATGTACTAATAAGGTAGTATATAAATATAAAATTAAAATCATGTTACATTTTTAGGGTGTTTTACAGAGTGAAAAAAATTTTAAGGACTATTTATTTTTAATGTTTACAACATGAAATATATTGAAAAAACCATATAATGTGTATTTTTCTTTCTTTTAATATTCCTTCATGTAAGATTTATTTATATTTAACAAATTGTGATTACCCTAAAATTGACATTAAAATTTTGAGTGTTATTTTCGGTTTCACTATTAATTTATTTATGCATTTAAGTGTGGATATTACTTTCTAAAAACATAATTTAAGATTATAAAATATTTTTTAAAGACTGTTTATGAATAATGTGTACAATAATTAATCATATGGTTTTATTGATTTTGATTCCTAACATGGGATCTATGTGATCATTGAAAATATGTTTCTTCTTATTGTGAATATGTACCCTGACTATGATAATGTTTTTTGATCAAGTAGTATTTATTGAATCAAATATATCCCGTAATAGTGTTTCTACTTAAACCCGGTAATATGATATGTCGTTTTTAAAATTATGAAATATATAAAGAATAACGTTTTTCCACACCAATATTATAGTAAATAATTTGTTAGTTTCTATATCATATTCATTTTGTTTGTTGTGATTGATCTTTTTCTAGTGGAATTCGTTTTGTATTCATATATATTAATTTAGAAAAAATCCTTCCACATCACTTTGTATTATATTTATCACAAGTTATAAAACCAATGGGTCCAATTAGTGCTACCTAAAATGGACATTATCTTTTTATGATGGGAAATATCCCATGATTTCAAGGTTTGTGGATGTCTTGTGTTATTTTTGTTATATTTTTTGGATTTTTATTGACTTAGGTTGAAATTTTGATGTTAATATTTATCTATAGGAGGGTTTTTATGAGGATTATGTGATATGGTGTGGTGTTGTTCCTATTAGTTGACTCTGATGTGTTTATGTGGTATATTTTGTGGAAGAGTCGGTTTAGCTTGATATGCATCATCTTATGAGTTTACATTCCTACTATATTTATTATATGCATTTATTAGTTGATTGAATCCTTTTTTTCATGTTTAATTTTATATCATTGATATTCCATTAGATTTTCGGGCATGAGAAAGAAAAAAAAGAGTTCTTGGGAAAGATCCTTATTGAAATTATGGATGTATAAAGTGTTGAATTTCTTCAGTGGGTCCTCCAAGACTAATATTGAATATTTGATAGAGTAAGTATTGGTCTATTTTGTATTTGGTATATCCCAAAATTAATTATTAACATCTTTGGATGTCTTGTTGATTCTAAATTCATCATAACAGTGGTGGGAGTAGAAGTGAGTTGATCAAGGAGAGATTTATTTGAGGTAATTTCTAAAATTATTTAAGAATAATTTAATTACCTGAGAGTCTATATGTGATCCATTGAATAATATTCATGAGCTTATATAGGAGGGTGAGAGTATGAGAAAATTTTGTGTCTTCTTTATATACATAATTATCCAGTTTTCTTGTTTTCTATGCAAGGAGAGAGGTTGAGAGTAGCTTTATTGAATCCTCTTTGAGGCCAAATATTCGGTTTTACATCATGACTTTTCTATTGATATATTCGTATTATATTTGTGATCAAGCATAGATCATATAAAAATTATTGTCTTTAAATAAGGTTTTGTTGGAATATCTATATCTAATGTTCATAAAATTAGAGTTTAATCCTCTAGGTTGTGTGTCTTTTGATTCATGGAGGAAGGGAGTGATGCAGTCTACTAAAGATTGAGTGTTATTTAGTAGTTTTGTTTAGATTAGTTTGTTGTGTCATATGTCTATCAAGATGATGTAAAACTGAAATATAATTTTTAGGACCATTGAATATAATTGTATCATAATTTATAAAATTAATCATTCTTCAATGGAGAGATTTTAAATGGTATATTTCTAGTTTGAGTTCTACAAAATTCATGGAGACCATGTATTTGATTTAGATATTTATTTGATATTCATTTGAATAGTTTGGTTATTTATTTATATTTATTTATTTAAATTTTTAAAAGATATGTTTTCCAATGGAATGTTATTTTTTAAATAAGCTCATTAAATATTTATCTACAGTGTTCATATATTGAAAACATTGAGAACAAGGATGGAGTTATAGGAAACAACTGGTCATGAGTGAGGATGATAGTGCAGAATTATATTATTCAAATGTAAGTTTTCTACTTAATAGGTGGATCCCATGTTTGTGGGGGGATTTTAGGAGTTATTGTTTTGAATCATGGTTTGGATATTTTATGGTTTTTAGTAGTAGGTTGGTTCTGTTTTAGAGTTATGTTTTTTAGAAAGTGTTTTTCTATTGGTTAACATTCTCATTAGGTTTTTTTATTTTCAAGTATTAGAATCATGTGATAGGTATCTAATGAAATATACCAATTCTCTTTATTCCACTAATTTTATTTGAGTTGTCAGAGGATTTGAGATATGGTTTGAGTGTGAATGTCGGAGCTTGGTGTTGAGGATCTGATTGGAGAGGTTACCAGTATCATGGTAGTTTTTTTTGCACTGTAGAGGTGTTGTTTATGGTGTGGGAATATTATTCCAACATAAGTAATTATATAAGGGTTTTATTTTTTAATACTATTTAGTTGAGTAAACAATGTGAATATGGATATGACATATAGTCATGTATTATTTTTTGGGGGATTTCTTTGGGTTATTTTGATATCAGCATATTTTAGGTGTGTCCCTTATGTTACACCATGGATGTTGATTTTCTGAATTTTTTTGGTGTGACGGTTTACCATTGGTGAGAAGACTTATACGGGAATTTTATATTGGTCTATAGTTTTATAGGGTGCTACATCATGATTTTGAGGTTGTGTCATAGTCATGGTTTAGAGAGATGAGTTTTTTGGGGTTACAATTCAGCTTGTATCGTGGCCTTACCAGAGATTATAGGGCATGAGGTTTTGACCATAAAATAGATTATAACATTTCATCCTTATTTTCATAGTGTAATTTGTTCAATGATGTATTTTAGTGTGGTAATTATCATTTATCAGTATTTCCTAATCTACATAAGCCTTTTTTGGCATGTTGTAGTGTATTGGATGTGGTCTCCTTATATCTATCCAAGGTAAAAAAAATACAAAAACACTTCAAAAAATATAATTGATCTTCCATTTCCCTCAACTCATTAATGATCAAGGTTCTACCTTAATTGTTCCTTCATCTTTTATTCTATTTACATGATCCCTAGGATCAATAGTATTTTTTTGGTAATCATAATTGAATTATATCCCTTCTATACTTAGTTTTGTTCCTGTTTCAACTAAAATTTTTCTTAGAGAGGGGGTTTTATTTTTGGGAATATCTGAAAAGGGAGATATCTTGTATATAGGTTGAGGATTTGTGTTTTTATCTAGGTTTCTAAACTCGCATTAGTGTGGTTCTATCATTGTATGTGTTTCCTCTTCACCTCATATTCTCACATCAGTTTTTTAAGATCATGTTAAAGTTTGGGATTTAGAGACTTATCATCTATATTATGGAATTAATATGTGTTAATATGATTATTTTTTCCTCCCAAATATGTTCTGGTGATTTCATTAATTATTATGGTTTATGTGAAGTAGGAGAATATGTAGGAAACAAATCCTCTAATATGATTTAAATTTAATAATATGATAAAACAGGTATGGGGAGTTGAATATTTATTTTGCATCCCATAATATTGTGATATATTAAATTTTATTTTTGGATTTCTGTTGTTGTGAATTTTTTTTATTGATTACCTGAAAATCTATTTTAGCCTTGTACATGGATTTGTTACTTTAATAAGGAAATGAAGAACAAATTTTTTGAAAACCAGACATAAAAACAATGTTGATGAATATTTTTTTTTATTTTTATTAGTTCTATGTCACATTATAATTAATATGAAGTAGATAAATGTAAATATTTTTTTGAAATTTTTTATATTTCTAGGATGCTTGTTTATTGTGATTTTATTATTTGTTTGATGAACATATCTATCATTTGAGGAGACAATTATTGAAGGATTGATAATGAAAGGTCTATTAAATAAAATTGGAATGGTAAAATGATATTAATTATAATAGTTTCGAATGTCAATTAATAATGGAGGGATACTAAAATTATTTTAATTATGTGATGTTTTTATATAGATAAGTATTATGATAGAGGATGATTGAATGGCACGAAATGGTATGTAAAATGACAAATGATTTCAATTGATATTTTTTGGGTTGTTGAACTTAAAGCCATTTTTTTTTATGTTTTATCATGTTATTAAATTTTTAATTTTTATTTGATTCCTGAAATCTAATTTATTTTTTCTTATGGATTCAGTTGTAGGTATGAAACATGGAGAATGGGATATAATGTAGTGCAATTGATATAGGTTGTAATGACTTGATGGAGGTATATTAAAATGGGTTGTGATTGATTTTAGTTATATTTCACCAAATGTGATTATTGAATTTAGTAAATGGTGTTTCATAGTTGGGGGACGTTCACCGTTGGGGAGGGAATTGGTTTGATTTTGTATATGTTCACGATACCTTCCTCAAGAGAATGGGATATTTATACTAGGGGATATAAATGGAATGATGAGGGAATGGGGATGATGTTTTTTTTTTAATTTTTCATATCTATGAATAGATACTTTGTGGTGTAAGTTTTATGATTATAGAAATGTGATTGTAGATGTGTGATGATGTGGATACCTATATTGGAGATGTAGTGATGTGGTTGTTGGTGTGTGATGACACATATTTGAATATTTAAATATATGGTGATGAGGTTTCAACTATTTATAATTATCTTCTATGATATATTTTTGGTTTTTTTCATACTCATGTCCCTAAACCAAGCAATAAGGTGATCCTGTCGGCTCGCTACTGGTCTAAGAATGAGAAATCCTAAATTGAGAGGTTATATCTATGAAAAATATATTCAAATAAAAAGTATATTTAAGGATGTAAATTATTTTTAGGTTTATTTTGGTGATGTTTATACCCTGGGGAAATAGGATACAGAAAGACAAGTCATAACTTTTTTAGTGGGTTGGAATTTTGGAAACTTTGGTGCCTTGTTCGTGGAGTTTATTTCCTATTTTCATTTTGTATTATGGTCATTAATTTTTATAAATATTCATTAATTATATATATGATCTTTTTAATACTTTAATGTTTTATTTAAATGGTTCTAAAATATGCATATTTATTTCATACAAATGATCATCAGTTATGAGGGATGATCATACAATGTACACCATGTTCTAATACCACCATAGTTTGCTAGTGTTTTCAGGATATATCAACATAGTTTGGAGTTATTGTTTGGGTAACTATATTGATGATTAAGTATTCATATTTTAAATATATTGAATTTAAATCATTTTGTTTTTATAATCTCATTTGGGATTGGGAAATTTTATACATTTATCTTAATTTAGGGTTATTATTATTAGTTATTTATATCATCCTTCCTCATAGTTAAGATGTAAATTCCTCAAATATTGAGGATTTATATTCCCTCATTTCAAGTCACCATCCCATAGAATATTTCATTTCTGAATCTACTATCATTACCTTCATTTCTCATTTTTTGGCCTAAGGGGTGCCTTTGGTGGAAGGTATATTGTGATAGTTACCCCATGGAAATGATGTCAAGGAGGGATTTCAATTCATATAGAATATAATAGAGTACTCACTCAAAGTTTAGGAGTCTCTGAGGTATAAAATTCATAGCATAGGAACTCACTGTCCCCATAAAAAGAAAACAATCACTAAGTCCATCATGGAATTTCAAAATATATATAAATAGTGATATTAAAAAGAAATTAGACACTACCAATCCCATTCAATGAATTACCCCTATAGAAATTATCTCTATGCCACCACCATACATCACATAAGTAAATTATGAAATCCTTATATCCTATATCAAGGAACCACACCCAAAAAAATTGTCATATTTTTTATTAATTATAAAATTTATGAAAATGGGGTATTAATTTTGAAAAAATCCTAATCAACTTGAAGCCCATGAACCAATTATCTAAGTTTTTTATAGGGTCCATGACACACCCATACCACATCTATAAGAAAATAACCCATCAACCAAAATCCAATTTATTACAAGTTTCAAAAAAACTAGGAAAAAATATATGGTAATATTTCCCTAACAAAACAATAGTTGATTATTGGTATTCATCATACCATGGTATCCAATAGCCACTCCACTATGAAAATCCATGGATTAGAAGGATTTAATTATGCTATTATTTATTTATCAATATCAAAAATGTAAAATATGTTAGATAGAATTTAAATATTGGGTGTAGAAATAGATGTCACCTTTCAAAAATATAATGGTTCTATCTAAAGGACTCCTCATTCTATGGGATATATCATTGGAACATTGATTGGATGAACTAGCTTAATGGTCCATCCATGAAACCCTTTCTCATTCTAAATAATGGGTGGTTTTAACTAATAAAAAATATTAATTCCCTACATTTTATAATAAACTCAATGTGTCATAGTGGGAACCTTGTTCTGTTTTATCGGTTACTCAATCTCCTTTCATCCACTCAAACCAGCTCAATATGATAAATTCTTGGGGTCCAAGGGGGTACTTCTCTTGGAAGGGTTAGCAGGTACCATGTACCCCTAACTGGGAACCTAATTTCTACCCACTATATCATATCAAGGTCATGGACACATCAAGCCTAATTTACCATTTCTATAACTCTTAATACATATCCAAAAATATTAAACACAACAATAATAACCATCCATTTCACATATAAACAATAATGAATCCCTCCAAATATGAAATTTCAAATTCAACTTATCCTCAACTTTCAAATGCTCCAGTTTTTTTCAAAATATAAGTCACATTGTGATGTGGGTCATTAATAAATATCTATTAAATAAATTATAATATCCCATAATAATTCCAAATATCCCTAGAATTCCTTTTCATCAATTAGAAACATATAACACTCCTCGATTAAAATTCCAAATTGAATTGGGTGTATCCAAATAGCCTGGGCATGAAATGCACATAGATCAATATTTATATGATAAATCCCCAATATGACACTCAATACAATACAACTGCATATAAAAGTAAAAAAATAGTGTGATTTCCTCATCAATTCATCTAATTTCTCAAGAAAACAACCGTCAATATTATAATATCCAAACCATCTCAAAAACACATGGAACCATAAAATGATTCACCATCACCTAGCCCAGAGAAAACTGATCTGACACTTATAAGAAACAAGAAACATACAATACCCAAATTGGAGTTTATCATCATCTCATTGTGTAAATAAGAGTCAAAAAAACCCAAAAAAACATGACACTATATTTTCCCATTAGTATAAAAATACACTTGATCTGACTCCCTATTAGATTAGACATCAAATTCTGCCTTGATGGAGTCTCTAATACTAGGACGTCACCCATAATATTAATAGAATCTTAAATAAAATATATCACATAGAACTATATGAAATTAGGTCTTCATGCACTCTAATATCACAATGGTTCCTCCACCCCCACATATCGGTTTCACTACTCTAGTTATCTCTTTAGTGAAAGGTTAATATGATGGTGACTGAGAAGACACTTTCCCCTATATGAGTATCTTAACTACCTCCCTAAAAAAGTATAATAATCAACTTCCAAAATTTATTTATATTTTATTAACCAAAGTAGTTAATGAATGTGAAAAACTATATTAGTCATGATTGTTTTTAGGATACCCCAATATGAATAATATTATTAACCCCCAAAGATCCACTAATAAGGCCTACCACAAACTCCCTTAAGAAAGGGGTCACACCATTGACCATCCAATGGTACACTACCCATATAACATCACTTCATCCTGCATGATAGTAGTCATGATATTAAAATATCAGCATCAATTGTACATCACTCTTCATCAGCCACACTAATCCCATGATAGATAATACCTCTCAAGCCTCATGTTCATTATTCTTGAACTATGGTTCTTTATATGAAGTATATAAATTCAAATTCAATGACCGTTCACATACTTAATCCTAGAATATTTAGCATGGATTGATGAATTATGTCACCAATATTGTAATATCATCTTTCTAACCACATCAGAACATATTATTCCCTATAATAATCCAAACCCTCATTATTGAACCTTCATAACACATATTGAAAAGAAATTAAATAAAATAATATCTCATCAAAAACATGATCCACTTTAGACTCGTGAATCTCACTAGTCACATTATTCCTCTAACCATAACCACATATAAAGATGCTAAATCTAAATTAATATAAATCAATGAGTGAAATATTTTCAAAAATCCCTGATGAATCAGATCTTATATCATTTCTATAAATAAACTATGCTTATTGACCACACATATATCACTATGTCACTTATTATATTGACATACAAACAAGATAAAATTTTTATTGGAAATAAACACATGAATCTATATCCATTGTCCCTAATAATAATGAGTCCTCAGATGTAACCCACCCTCCTTTACCCCCACTTCTAAAAAACCTCCTCTGAGAATTCTTTCCAACATTAACTCATCCTTTCCAAGGCCATATTAAATTTAAATTTCCATCCCACATGTAATTCTCCACAATACAACTTCATGTTTACCTAATTAATGTTTGAATAGAAACTAATAAAAAAATTTCATTTTTCAAATCCATTGATTTAATAATTCATATCTCATTGATCCATCATCAAATTCCTAATCAACAATACATGATTCCCTTACATGTAAACACATATAAGATCAAATTATAGAAAATTATACTATGATTAAACCACCAGATACGATAAATGAAAAACTTAAGCATCGACCACATATATCTCATCAACCATTTAACGACACACAATGTCTACATATTTTTTATTCTATTCAAATAATCCCTATATTATGACCATTTTATATCCTATAGAAATCAATATTAGATCCAACTACTCTTGAATTTTATCTAATCTAATATTCTAAAGAAAAAAAAATATCACAAAACACCAATGAACATAATATATAAATATATGAACAAATCATAAATTCCATTCACAACCCTCCCATATTTATCCATACCCATATGTGTACCCATACTAATTATGGAAAACATTTTATCATACCAGAACTATAATAATCCTTCTACTTTCCTACCCATTTTCCAGAGGCTGCTGACAAGTGATGATAGTAAATTATAAATTTTTGTGACACAAAACTCTATATACAAATCCATCAATTAATAATAAATATGTTTTCATCACACACACCCACATATCATATTAAACATATGGAATTTTATTTAAAATCAAAATACAATATTATATACTTATAAAAAATTTATAATAATTTTAAATTGTATCTATAGAATCATAAATCCCATATGATGAACCCCTAATCTGATCATATAAAAAATATATAAAATAAAAATATATATGATGAGGCATAAAAACTTACCTGATAACTCACCTCCATCCCAAAATCCAATCCAAACCAATAAAAATCATGAAAATCCCACTGTATAAATTTTGACTTGTAATTCAATATAAGCTTCAGCATGTGAACAAGGTTTCACGTGCTGTGTGAGGATAATATATAGTATGACACTACCAACACATACCTAATATATTTTAATATATACATTTTTTATTAACAATAAAGACATAAAAGAACACATATTATGCATGTATATTTCATTTCATCTTACGTTAACAAGGATACTGTTACACCAGATCATACCTGATCGAACCATATCTGACGAAATAAATACAAATTTATCTAAATATAAAATGGATCTTCCAACATAATATTTTATTTTTTCATATATTAGGTGGTATGAGGAATTTATAACAATAGATAAACTCCCCTATAGATTGAAAAAAACCCTATCACCTAACATATGATCTTTCAAAGGTTCTTGTACAAGAATCTCATTAAACATGGTGAGATATCATAACCTTTTCTTGAATCATATCCTAATCACTTAGGGTGGACTAATATCACATCATGAACCAAAACAATATCTCATAGGGTGAAAAAATATATAAAATCTCATACCAATTACTTATCAATCATGGTATTGTTTTTTATAAATTCATATTCATTCAAAAAATAACTCAGTGTGATGTCTCATTCCATGTCTCATACTAACACCTACAAACATAGTTTGAGTTTAATAAAAAGTTTCTTACCAAAATATCACATCTTTGATGCTGTTAAAAATGTAATTAATTTAAAAAGGTTATGGAAATTTATCTACAACCAAGTCCTATAGGGTAACCACACCATGTAAACTCCTACAATAATATCAATGAAAACGATCACCAATATACACATGAGTCTCACTATAAAGGGAAATTATTTGATTTTATGTACTGAACCTAGTACTCATACAACATTAAGTCTTTCTAGATGCCAAATAATAAATCTTGTGTCCAATGGGGCTTACATTACTTTAGAATCAAATTTTCAATCTCTTTTCCTTTATAATTTCCATCATTACCTTTATGTTGATGATAAAATATGACTGTCCTAAGATAAACACACCCAAGTAACTTTTAAAGATCATTTAATAAGCCTAAAAACATATCCCGAAACCATTATTGGTTACTGATATAATTTTTTATGACCCCATCCTCACAAAGATATGACAATGAGGGGAGAGTGCTGGTGAATTCATGAGTCGCTCCTCTAGTAGGCCTCAAGTTAGTGACTAGCACTGAGGGTATAGTAAATAAGAATATAGAATCCATTACCATATGGGAGAAACATGTGTAAGAGAGAAAGATAATAATCATACACCAAACAACACCTGATCAGAAATATATAAAAATAAAAACCCAAGATCAACCATTCAATGTTATCCAGTACTGAAACAAATAAAAGGGAAACTACAAGTTCTGAATAACGTTAATAACGTCAGTGACAAAAAATCCCAAATAGATCCTATAAAATCTCAAGCTAGAAATATACGCCCTGATCTTCAACTAGCTCCAACTAACCTAAAAAATGTTTTTTAAAATATATGGTGACCATAACATTATACTCAGTAGGATCTTCTCTAGAGCCTATCATGTAGAGATAAAGTAATAATACTAAAGAAAAGTAAAAAAATTGAAACTAACTCATCAAATATACAGGTATACTATATTACCAGCCTCACTATGGATAACTCTCACCAAGTATTATATACAATATAAAATATAATATAATAATAAAACATCAAGGATACCACCCTTTTAATTCCCCACTGGTTCACCTCTTTTCCCCAACATCACACATCCTGAGCATCTCTTTCCCAAAGTAAGCCATCCTGAAAAAAAAAACAGGGAATGACAACAAAAAATGCACCTAGTAAATAAGACAACCATAATATCCCATATTACATAACCAAATATACTAAACAAGTAGTTTATGGTAAACACCATAGTTCTTAAGATGTATATAAAACATTAGGTATTATACCTCAATCCATTCCAACCCATAAACTGAGTAAGTACCTCAATCCATAACAGCCTATACATGTCATGCATATAATGATCCTTTTGATACAATATCTGGTAATACATGTGTATGAAATAACAATAATCAATCACTACCATCTATACACATATATGAAAAAACTAACCATTTTTCATATCATCATAAGTAACTTACTTGAAAATAGAGTGGGTCTAGTGGGCGTAGTCATCCATCTATCCTCCCACTAAGATGTTAGGGAAAATACCCTCCTAGCCAGAGTCAGCTGTGTGTGAGTTTCCCTAACTGACATTTGTGGGGAAGCATATGAAATTACAAAATATACACAATATAATATATATCATAACCTCACAATTGGAATAACCTTGTCTTAGACTCAACAACAACTAATGTCACACAGACTCCAAACTACCATGACTAGGACCAGATATCATATAAGCAAGTAAGAATATAAATTATATACATTATTTATTTCATTTATTTTTTTAAAAAATTATTCTCTTTAATTAATTCAGCAGAAATAAATTATCCATTAACATTATTCCACATTATATTAGATTTAAAAATTTTCATTAAAAATAACTTTAAATTCCACTCCCTCCATGAATAATTCAAACCAAGTTTATGGTTTATCAATATTGACATATTTTAGTCATTTGAATTCCATCAGCAAAAAAACCCATGGGCTATAAATTAATTTATAATTTTACAAATTATTCCATATTTTGGGTACTCTAGAAAGACTATCTTAAGCTACCAATAATAGGAAATCTTATAATCATGCAATCCAACTATCTCAAGAATTGTGGAAATTTATGTAGCTAAAACGAAAAAGAAACAAATCCCCCATCTATTACATAGATTCATGTGATCATAATAGCTCACAATATATCATTAACGGGAAACCCCATATTTTACTCATTCCATCCCCTCTAGTTCTATCCCTACCACCCACATTCATATGTAAATGAATCTCTTCATCACATGTTTCAACTGTTTCCACATCATTTTGGTTGCACTGCCCACACATCACATCATCCATCCTAGGCTCACAACATATCCAGGCCTCCCCAGGCCATATCATAAGTATCGTATCCATAGAACATTACAAAATAATCATTAAAAACAAGAATTCAACATGGAAAATTGGGCCTCAAAATAATTCATTCATCCTTTTCATCCAAATGATCCCTTACAGCTCCAAAGTAAGGCACTCGACCTTCTCATTCAAATAGGAAACTCAAGACCAAAGAAAATATATTATCTTTATCAAACATCTAGTTGTTATTACATCTAAAATTAACTTATTCATTATTAATAGGTTAAAACTATGAAAAACCTAAGGCATCACGCTATCATAACATATCAAAGGAAAAAACATGCATGTGTTAGTTATTTTCAGTTTCAAGAACCTATAGAAGTACCACTCTTAATTAATAGACGTTTCATTTATTATAAGAAAGAATTATCATTATTTAGGTTTATTTACCAATTTTTTAAATTCCATTATTCACATGGAATCTAATTTCTAAATATGAATTTCATCACTATCAATTTTATTATTATAAAATTACATTAACCACCTGATTGCAATCATTCCACCTCTTTGATTATTATTAAGACAGTTAATTATAAATTAAATCTGGATTTACTTTCTTTGCCAATTTTTCATCAAGAAATACACTCATATCAATAGCATAAACAAATTCCAAAGCAATAAATGCATCAAAAATTCGTTTTATAGAAAAAAAGGAAACCGCTATTACAGTATAAAGAAACAACATTGTTAACATGTGATCATAAAAAATTAATTTAATCTAGATGAATTAATTATTTGGATAATTTTATTTCCATATAAAGGGATAAATAATGATCGGTTTACAATACCATAAAAATAAATATATAGAAAATAAATCCCCTACCTCAAAAACAATCAGCATTCATCACATGAGAAATGACCACATTGTATATCTTCTATCTCCTATACTACAAGAATGAATTCCAACCAAGGACTCTATGGAAGAACACCACCAACAAAAACTAAGTAATACCCATTAGAAATAATGGAGATCATCCCCCACTGCATGGAAAGATAAAATTGGATGAAATGAGATCAAACAAGGATAATCCACTAGAAAATGACGTATGAACGCACCTTGTATCACCATATATCGAATATGGGTGTCCAAGGATTGATTCCCATCAAAACTATATCAAAATGATAATGGATGGAGACATGGGTCACCTTGAATGAGAGAGAGAGAGAGAGGATATATAGGCATAGGGTTTTAGAAACCTGAGTGGCTGGAAACATTTATAAAATTTTTACACATGAGGTTTATATAGTGTGTAAAACATTTACACATTGTGTAGTTGTTGGGGTTTGGTTTTGGACACAAAATGCACTGACTTTTTATTATTTAACCTAGAATATTTAAAAATAAATAAATAAATCTTGTGAACTTGGATAAAAAAGATGTGAACCAAACTTACATTGAATTTGTTGATTACACAGTGTAATCTAAATATGTCAGTTCTTTCAGTGGACAAGACATCCAGGATACTTACAAGCCTCCTCCAAGCACCATGAGCCTAAAAAACACACAAAGGGTCAGTGCACATTGATCTGGTCCCTTACATTAGATACCACTAAAACAATTATTATCCTAGAGAATCCAAAACCAAATCAAAGAGAAAGAAACAGGGTTATCTGAAGAGACAACCCATGAGAAACTCTCAAAGATCTCCCAATCTCTGGATATCAACCACCTCACTCTGAGGTAACAAACACAAAACCATTAAACAATAACAAGAAACTTCATAATACTCCCTAGAGGGGATACCTATCAAAAAAGAGTAAATATATAATATGAAACAATAGAAAACCATTTTATAACTAGAAATGTCCACATCCAAAATGGAATGATGTTATAAGAGAATATCTAAAAATAAAATAACTTGAAGTACCGATTGAGCATCTATGACTATCGTTCCTAGATACTCTCCTCCATACCACTATTCCACAATAAGGCTTGAACCAATGAAATTTCATAGCCACACAACACCTTCTCTATGTAGTCTTGGATATCGATAGGCTACACCTTGATGGTATCATCATTGTTGACATCGATCTCTCCCAAATCGATGACATTATATACTTCATGATGACAACAAAGGATCTGTGACACATGAAAATATAATGTATCTAGACCATCTAAAGGGGAGGTTCTATATGATATATAATAGCTCTAACATGATCCAACACCTAAAAAATACCAACAAACTGGAGAGAAAGATTACTCCCAAAAAACATATTCTTACCACTATAAGGATTCACCTTCAAGAACACATGATCTACAACATAGAACTTAAAAGATCTCCTCCTATGGTTTTAATAATATTCCTAATGATGTTTTCCTTCCTTCATCCTCTAGAAAATTAAATACACCATCTCTATTGTATTCTATACATGTTTAGGATTGATAATTGCTACCTCTCTAACCCCAGTCCAGCACAATGGAGAGATGGAAGGTCATTAATTCACATATTCAAATGGCACCATAACATTATTTTATTGGAAAATTTTATTTCCTGAAAACTCAACCAAGGTCATGTCCCATATCCATGATCCTCCAAATCTAGGTCACAAGAGCGTAACATGTCTCCAAGATTCTGGATGGTCCACTTTTTCTCACTATCCTTTATGGATGAAAAGTAGTGATAAGGTATACATGAGAATGATATGCATACCAGAGACCTCTACCCACCCTGGAAGTAAAATGGGGATCTATGTAAAAAAACCATCCCTGGGGTGTCATGGAGTCACACCACCACCTTGAGATATTTCCCCGACAAAACCTCCACTTGGCTTGACCCTCAGTTTTCTTTAATGTGGAAATATTTTTTCAAACATCCAACTATCATAAATATATAATAATAGCCTTCCTAAGATCAAGGTAAATCAGTAATTAAGTCCATAGAGTTTTCCTCCCACTTCTGCTAGGGAATATCTAAGGGCTAGATAAAAACAACAAGAACATGGTGCATGACCTTCACCTTTTGGTAGACCAAACATCGAGAAACAAACTCTAAAACCGTATGCTTCAAAATAAGACCCTAAAAAACCTATTAAGTCTCGTTATAACATGGTAGAAATGGGATGTACCACAAATGGTGATCTATGGAACTTCATAAGAACCATCTCATGCATTACCGAAGGAACAAAAATATTTTCCTAAAACAACACCTGGTGTTTTCCAACCTCAGACCAACCCTCGGGGGCATCTCAGAAAACTACCCAGTCACTCCATACCCCCACCTTGGAATCCCCCAGGCGGGACTTCTCCACCTTCTTAGCCAAATATGACTGAACAATCATTTTGAAAAGAAATCCTTAGGCTCTATCCTCTCTGATATCTGCATACATTATTTATTGTTCTTCTATCACTCCCTAGGAATCCCCATATTCACACACAACATCACTACATGAATTATTACTCAACACATCAGCTACAAAATTTTCATTTCATGAAATATAAATTTTTTTTTTAATTCTATAAGAATTCCATCCACTGATTTTTACTCAAGTTCATGTCATGCTGATAGAAGACATACCTCAGCCACTTATTGTTAGTAAAACCCATAAAACACTCACTAATGAGATAATATCACAAAAAAACCAAGAAAACACAACTTCTTCTAACTAAAGGACATGGGTGATATAATTATTCACATTGGGGCATACCTTTAGAGTTCTATAATAAAAAGTTGATCAATTCTTCATCATAACACATCACAATCCAATACATGAATCATCATAGAAAACCTGAAATAGAACTCATTCTGGTGGGAAATAATGAATTGGACTTCAAACCAACATCTCTTGAAGGTACTTAAAAGCAGTCTTACACTGGTCATTCCACACTAATTATTAATACTTTCGGGTCAAGGATATAATAAGAGTTTTAGAGAGAGTGAAATCATCAACAAACCTCCTATAATAGCCTTCAATACCAAGGGATCTATGCACCTCTTCCATTATCTTAGGGGATACTCAATATACAACCACCACTATATTTGAAGGATCCACAACTAATCCCTTTTGGGATGCCACATGACCTATGAAATGGACTTTATGATCCTAGAAATAACACTTGTACAACATACCAAATAGTTTCTCACAATTAAGAACTCCAAAAATGCCACGGAGATTCTTTGCATGGTCCTCCACAGACACAGAGTTCATGAGGATGTCATCAACAAAGATAATAATGACCTTATCCAATAACTCTTTGAACATTGTTGTCACTAAACCCATAAACAGAGATGGATAATTCATCGCACTTAATGGAATCACAATAAACTCATATTTTCTATTATCAAAATGGAAATTAGTCTTCTGTATATATCTATCCATCACCCTCATATGATTATTTTCGGACCAAAATTTGATCTTTGGGAACAAATATGCTAATTTTAGCTGATATAATAATTCATCAATCTTTGGAAGAGGATAGTGGTTATTCAAATTCACTGGGTTCAAGAGATGATAATCAATATAGATATTCAAGATTTTAATAACCTTATTCATTTAAAAAAATGGTGCACCCCAAGGTAAGAGACTCATCCAAACAAAATCGCACAAAATTAGATCACCAATCTATAATCTTGCATATATAAACTCACAAGGTAAAACCCTATCTAGATACATCAAGACAAGGAAATTAATAGTTGTATCTTGATCCCAAACTCAATCACCCATCGAGGGGATAATTCCACAACCTCTTATAGAAAGACATAAGGGTACTATTCTATAACCATGGGAAACACCATCTTATGAATGTCAGATGATCTAAGAGTAATCTAATCCATCAATTATGAGAGAGATAGAACATGCCTCAAAACCATCCAAGGGTCTCACTATCTAACAAAGACTGCTAGATCTCAATCAGAATCATAAAAAAGGACACCGGTCCTAAAATAATCCATGATATTTTGAAAAAATAAAACAAATACATGTAAAGGATTATGTTTTATTGCTATATCCATAAAAAAATATTTCCAATAGTGGTTCTTCTCCATCACATGATCATAGTCTCTACATACTTCACACAAGTCAGCTCAACCTCCTACACAAACAATCAATGTTAAGGGAACTGGAAGCCTCTCTACCTAAAATATAAAATCATAGATGAGGGTAGGTGATATAAAAAAAGTGAGTAACTCTTGAGTCAAAAAAATATTTCACCCAATTAGAAAAAAAAGTGAAGGATTCTTTGAATGATGTCTGGATCTCTCAATGAAGGCAATACTAAAGCATGAAGTTGAGCATGCCCTACTCCACATCCTCTCTAACCCTACTAATGACCACCTCCAAAACCATGATTTTCTTTATGAGGATGAGGGTCATCATAAGGTTGTATTATGCCTAACTTATCTCCTCTATGCTTTTCCCAATTAG
Organism: Viscum album; assembly: GCA_963277665.1. Classification (NCBI taxonomy): domain Eukaryota; kingdom Viridiplantae; phylum Streptophyta; class Magnoliopsida; order Santalales; family Viscaceae; genus Viscum; species Viscum album. Next base: position 985,779,472 of record OY728166.1, on the reverse strand, counting down.
ATAACCATGGTTCTTTTATATAGGCTGAAAATTCCACTATGGTGGAACCTGAAGTGGAACACCAGACACAGGATATTTTATTATAATGGTCTGGTAATCTCATCATTGATTTATTTATACTTCGTAAGAAAAAAAACATTTGATCCCTTGGAATAATTCTAAAAGACACTTCCATAAAACAAACATGATAATGATGTTTGGGAATACACATAGATGATCAGTAAATCTTCCATCCTAACAAATAGGAAACTTAGACCACAGTTCTACTTCATGAGAATTCCTTATGAGTCCCCTCTCATAATGATATGGATTTGGAATGTTTCCACTCAATATAATATTCTTTTTCTAGAACCTTTATATATGTCATCGTCATAAAAGATGTGACATTTCTCTAGATCTCTAGATCCAAATTCTCCATGAAATGCCTCGCCCTGGCCTCCTCATCTGAAAATAGTTTGGAATCATTTTTCAAAAGGTTCCTTCGATGGATCCAAAACTTTCACATGAAAGATCTCCCTAATGAATGGTAATCTACTCTTAGATACTAGTATCCTTCATGTTCGATGAAATAAAATCTTATTTGAACTACTCTTGGAACATCTCCCATGAGATTATTGAATCCCCATGATCACATAGGAACAAGAACCACCACAACATCACTTCTCCACACATAATCATCACATCCAAAGAGACTCGGGTCTCTTTCTATGAATGGATCAAACTAATATATATATAAAAACCCTATAAGAAGTCTTCTATAACTAAAATTGAAAGAGATCCCACATACTTCTACAGTCTTTGGAATAGAAACTCTAAGAGTTTACTCATCTAATTTTCATTTTCATTGACCTCTACTTGGAAATAATCTGTTGGAACATATTACTAAATATCTTTGATGTTAACCTAATGAGGATGTTGGTCTAGATCCATTCCTAAAAAATAAGAATCTGTTTAGATCTCTTGTACCTATAAAATTGAATATTTAACAGTAATTAGTTAATTAATTATATTATATTGATTATAATTTCAACTTATCCCAAGGTCTAGCCATTTCAAACACATGCGCAAATTATAATGAAAAAAATACTCTTTTTAGTGTCTCTATCTTTCAATAAGTATAACATCATTTAGTAGGAACTGTAAACATAAGGATATTTGAATTAGATCATAACGGTCTTTAAATAAACATGTCTTAGTAGCTCTTATGTTTATCCATCTCATAATAAACATAGCTGAAACGGTTACCCTATTAACCCATGAACCAATACAAGATCCTAACCTCAAACGCCATCATATCCTTCAACTTGAACCTCTGATACTACTCTTTCATGACCCACTCCACACAAAGATACTGAAATGAAGGGAAACATATAGTAACTTCTCAAGTCCCACCTCTAGTTGGCCCTGAGATGCAAACTAGAATAAAGGGTATATTAAACAACAAAGTGGGAGGCATTACCCTCTAAGAGAAAGATGCGGGAGAGATAGAGATAGGACAGATACAACAAAAAACACCTTCTTAGACATATATATAATGAAACCCCCAATGTGAAACCATGTAATGTAATACTGTACTGAAACTACTTAAAGGGGATTTACAAGTACCTAAAAAAGTTAAATATTGTAGTAACCATGAATCCCAAATGACTCCTGCTAAGACCCAATGTTGGAATATTCAGATCAATCTCCATTGTACTCCAACTAACCTGAAAACAGTTTATATAAATTTAGGGAGATCATAATAGTATACTCAGTAGGATCCTTTCTGAGGCCTCTCATAACGAAGATAATGAAATCATGTTAAAGCATAGTGAAAATAGTGAAACTAACTCATAACCTAAATAGGTATACTATGTTCCAAGCCTCCCCATGTCCAAATATCCCCAAGTATCACATATAAGAGAGCATAAATTATAGTAATAAAATGTCAAGGTTTCCATACTCCCACTTCCCCACTAGTTTTCTGTTATTTCACAACGTCTCACATACTAAGCATCTCTCTCCAAAAGTATTCCATCCTGAAAACACATGGGTAAGGCATCATAACATGAACCTCGTCTATCACATAACTACACTATCACATATCACATAAATAGATATAGTAACCAAGTATTTTGAAGGATCCACCATAGCTCGTATAATGTATATTATGAATCAGGTATTATACCTAAATCCATTACATCCCATAAAACATGTAGGTAAATCAAGTCATCCCAACATATACACTTCATACCTATAATAATACTTTAGATAATATATCTGTTAATACATTTTTAGGAAATATCCACAATCCTTTAAATCCATATACATTCATATATGGGAAATCTAATCACTGTGAATACCATCTTACATATATACCTAGATAAGAGAGTGAGGAAATAGTGGGTAGTCAACCATCCATCCTCTCACTGGGATGTTGGGGACAACCCTCCTAGAGTCCAGGGGGTGTCAGATACCCTAACCAAAATATGCGGGGTATCATATAAAATAACAAAATATACATGATATAATATTTATCACAACCACACTATGAGATTAACCTATTCTTAGAGTCAACTGCAAATAACATCACTCAGACTCCTAGCTTCCACTGCAAAGACAAGACATCCTATAAGAACAGAAGAATATAAAAGAGATTCATTAGTTAATTAATTTATTTTTTAAAAATTGCTTTCCATTAATTAATTCATTATCAATTAATTAACCATTACCATTATTCCACATTTCATTTCATTGAAAAACATTACCATGAACAGGAAATTAAAGTCCATTCCTTATAGGCTTAATCCAAAAAAAATCCACTATTTATCAAGATTAACATATTTTAATAATTTTCATTCCATCATCATCCAACCCCATGGGTTAAGAATAAATTATTAATGGTAAGTATTATTTCATATCTAAGTACTCAATGGAAAAAATAAGCTACCAATAAGAGGAAAACATGAAACCCAGAACATCCAGCTGCATCATGTAGTGGTGAAAGGAATGAAGATAAAAAACATATTCGCCATCGCCCCTTAAACATATTCAATAGGGAATACCTTATATCAGCATTTAATCAATAGGTAGTCCGATATTTAACATGTTCTATTGCCTATAGTTTTATCTCTGACCCCCACATGCATATGTCGATGCCTAGTGCCATCACATGCATTAACTGTTATCGCATCATCCTAGCCTCCCTACCCATATATCACATCATAAATCCCAATCTCATCCATACCAAGCTCACATAACATCAAGGACTCCCCAAACCATATAATAAGGCTTGTATTTAATGAACATCACAAAATGGTAATGAAAAAAATGAAATCAATATGAAAATTGGGCCCTAAAAATAAGACATTCATCCTTACCATGAAAGCGAGTTATCAAGTCTCCAAAACAAGTAATTCATCCTGTAATGTCTCTAATTTACCATGTATTATTTTTTAAAATTATATGTATTATTTACAAGACCGTTTTATCAAATGGTGGATGATTCTAAGATTCGGTGTGTCCAGAATAAATGTTGGAAATATATTAAATATACTAAATTGAACGTGCACACAGTTTTTTTGAAAAGTGGAAGAACGTATAATTGGGTTCCAGAATTACAAATCTTAGGGCACCATTGAATTAAGAATTTTGGTTTTACCATATGATTTAATTAACATTGTTCAGCATGGACCGTTTATGGAAAAGTCATTGTGAGCGCAGAAATGAATCAAATAATTTGATTAAAATTAATTTATTTCATTTTATCAATGTAGTGGCTATTTAGTCTTTAAATGGACTATTATGTCAGAATTATAGGGTTATCCACATAACCCAAGAATATTTTTGAGATTCATTAGAGATATATCTAGAGAATCCTTCTTGGAGAATGATGATGGATCGAGAATTGAAAATCAACACACATCGATTTTGACGGATCTCTCCAATGAACGCAACACAGCTTCGTTTTTCATCCGAGGATGATTAAAATTGAGGTAGGGAGTTTATTTTATAATTATTCTTCCACATTCTTCATTTATATGAAAAACATAAATCAATAAATGAGTATATTGATTCACTGGTCACGCGTATTGTGGGATGGGATTTATATTGTCGTGATTTATGGGAGAAATTATTTGTTTTATTTTGGTTATGTATTTGTTTAGATTTATAATGGAAACAAACCATGGTTGACACAAACATCAATAAAGGTTCATTTACCTTGATTGATTGTGATTTTATTTTCCAATTCTTCATTTTACCATGGGCGTTCTTTGTTGGTCTGGGGTTTGACACATCCCAATCAATCAATCATTGCACACCCGATTCGTAGTGCAACAATATGATATCATAAATATGGGATCAGAATAATGTAACAAAGGATCAAAGGTGGTTGTGGTAGTGAATTGAGCAATGAATTTTTCCAAAAATCATGTTATTTGGCACTCTTCGGTGTGAGATATAGAACAATATTTTGATTAAATTTTCATGCGGATCCGATGAAGAAATGCATTGTTCAGATACGCTACAACTTGGAATACCTTGGATCTCCAATTTTCCAGTGGTTGAGGTCATAAACCAAAGTATAAAGTGGAGAGGAGGCATGAAACCATGGATCTCAGATTTTGGAAAATCCAATAACACATGGAGTGTAATCTAGGATTACACAGCATGTGGGGCCCCTTCAACAGTGGCTGGGGTTTTGAGAAGGTGATGATGATCACGTGGTGGGTAACCCCTATCACACAACATATGACCCTCCTTAGATGAATCTTCATGTACTTTGGATGTACGCAAACCCAGGTTTGAGTAAATGGCCACAAACATGTTGTGTACTCCCACACGGACATGGCCTAAACTGCACAGACCAGTACACAGACACGTCTTCGGTACATAGACATGGAAAGGTGACACATACAAAATATTTTTCTTCTATAAAAATCATGTACATTATTCTACACACTATTTATATGGACACTACATGTCATGTTAGGTTCTTCCACATGTAAAGGACATGGGATAGCTGGACACACCATGTACCCCTTGGGATGCGCAGTGTTTTACATTCCAGAGTACTTGAGGCTCTTTGTTTTTCTAGTTTGGACTAGTATAGGTTGAGTGTATTACCTTGTTCCTTTCCATGAGGGTATAGTGTGGAATTGCATCCACGTCATTGGATTGGGATCCTCTATAGAGGCTGAGTCTCAGATAGAGTTGTGGTGTCCCTACATGAAACTGGAGTGAAATACTTTATCATCCTTTGTTGAAGTTTGTGGAATCTGCATGACATCCATCAGAATGGTATCAATCCTCTATCTTTAAGTTCTTATCAGTAGGGTTTACAGAATCATTGACACATGATCCCTACCTAGAAGGTTGATCTAGATTGGGATCAGGGTGTCCCCCATCAATTTTGGGCATGACCCCTTATCTATGTATCATGTTCCCCATGGACTAGTGATCTTCCTTGGGTAGGGGATAATGAACCAGACCTATTCTACAAGTATCTTTTATGGTAGAATGTCTTGTGGAGTGGGTTCTCCCGGAATGATCATTACTTAGAAAAGAATCATGTGGCTAACAGTTGGTTACAAACAGTTGATGGCATGTGTCATTCTTGAGTATATCAGGGTTCACATTTTTCTTATGGTACATTGATTTTTATATCATGTATTGATCTAAATATACTTTTTGATTCGTGTTTAGTGTTTTTGTGGTGTCCTATCAAGTATTGCTATACTCTCCCCTACAAGGCCTTTGCTTGCATATGTCATGTCTTATGTAGACAACATCCCTTTTTATGGTTTCCTAGGAGGATAGGGAGCTGGTGGAGTGTAGCTAAATCTTGATAGACTGAGGTGTTTAATAGGAGCATACTTTTGACTTTTTCCTCACCCTTGTAGTAGGTTGGACTCTTCACAGTTTTGGTTTGGATTTTTTTGGACCCTTTTCTATTTATATTACTTTCACTATCATACTCTATTGTGGGATCATAGTTGTATGGATGCATTCATTAAGATTTTTTACATTTTAGCATTGTATGGAATTTGAAATGTGTGCATGTTTATAGGTACATTAATCTAACACCTCCCATTTTTGGGATATACCTACTCCATACTGGTCACTAGCCACTGGCCTATTAGAGGCGGGCTTGGGGAAGTCATTGGTCGGACCCCAGGGGTCTATTCATGATAAAGTGGCATAAAATGAGTCTAATTCTACCTTAGGACCTATGTTTGTGAGATTGGTTTGGGGAAATAATGTCTAGTGTTTTGAGTCCGTCTTCCAAGCTAGGGCCTCTAGAGTTTGGGTGGTGGCCGATTTTTCTATATACCTGGACTCTAATCAACTACTTTTGGATTCGATAAATGAGAACAATGGTTGTAGGGAAAATCGTGGTACATGTATCATATTGGAATGTTTGATTTTTCCATGTATTTATTGAGTTAGCTCCCCAGATATACTCTTTTGACAGTGGTACATCTTTTTTAATTTTAGGATTCCTCGACATAGATAGCAATCCAGGATTCTAGCAAGTGATCATGAGGATGATCCTCCTAGTGATGAGGCATTGGTACAAGGTCTTGTACCAGAGATAGAACCTCATGATGGTTTACCATCTATAGCACCACCCATTGAGAAGAATCTAGCACTAACACTACCATTTGTAGATTTATGTAGACTGAGTGCATTTCATGAGTTTCAAAGGTAGAAACCTCCCAAGTTTTAGGGAAATCTAGACCCCTATGTAGCTAAGGACTAGTTAGAGGCAGTCACTCACATTTTATTTCTTTTGAGGAGGCATGTAAACCAGATGGAAGTCCTTGCAGCATGCCATATCCAGGAATCTTTTGGCTGATTTTCGAGCTTGGTGAATCAGTCACTTGATGAGATAGCTCTCTCCAAGATAAAATTCAAGAATCTCTTCAGAGAGGAGTTATATCTGTCCACATTGCAATTGATACTCATATAGGAGTTTCTGTATATGTAGTTTTGTTGTAAGACCATGGAGGACTATTCAACAAGGCTTAATGATCTCATGACTTACTCCTTGAATTTTGTATGGGACTAGCTCTTTAGGTCTTGAACCCTTGAGTAGGTCTTGTACCATGAAATCAGAGAATTAGTGGTATCTCTTAGAATTTCCACCTATGATGGGGTAATTGAGCGATCCTTTTTGGTAGAATATTTTCTGGAAGACCAAATAATAGTTGTGGGAGCCATCCATGGGTATCTGGTAGTTGATACCTCATAAACAAGTAGTTGATGGTAGTCACAGGGATCCTAGAAGGTTATACTGTTTAGGGGAGATCCTAGGACTCAGGGTTAGAGGTGAAAGGCTTTTAGGGTTGCTCGAATCAGACAAGGGATAGGTGGTGTTTATTAAGTGACGACAAAGGACATCTGGCACAGGATTGCCTGACCCATCATACATTAAATTGGGAGATGATCAAGGTACTGTAGATATAGAGATAGTGGTAGGATCTGGGTGTTTTGTAGGGTGGAGGATGTATTAGATGTTCGAAAAGAGCAGTATGATGCAGTCGAAGGTTTTAATTTTTACCACCCCCACCACCAGGTGGCACATGCTAGGATCTTGGAGATAGTGGGCTGGGATGAAGCTAGCTTCAGGCTATATCCCTAAGGCTCTAGTGATGATACAAGTTATTACCTATTTCTTTTCTGCCTTAGTTTTAATATTGATAGACGTACGTTCTACTCATTCTTTTTTGGCAAAAAACGTTTCCAAGACTTGTAGATTCTGGTTCAACCATTGACCTGACCCTTATGCTTGGATACTACTACTAGAGGAGACTCAATGATCACACAATAGTGCCTAAAAGTGATACCTGACTCTTAGTGGTGAGATTTTCAGTTTGGATATCTTTTTAGCAGCGTCAAGGCCTTTTGAAGTCATCCTTGGTAAGGACTAGTAATACATAATTCATTCAAGATTGACTATTCTAGGTGAAGAGTGTGGTGTCTCCACATGGATGGAACCAACTTTTCCTTTGTTTAATTAAATAAAACCCATGAATAATAGGATGGACTCATTCAAAGGAGGTTGTATCCTATTACTCATCAGTTCTCTAGGTTAACCCTTGATGTGGTGGATGTTGTGAGTTCCGAGTTTCCTGCAGTGGTGGTAGAGTAGGAGGTTTTCTTCCCTGAATTTATTTTAATTTACATCCCCATTGAGATATTGACTTCTGCATTAATCTACATGAAAGAAAGAAACTGATATCTATAACTTTATATCAGATGGATACTGCAGATCTTCATTGGGTGAGGGTGTAAATGGAGGACTTATAGAGGTAGGGCTTTGTGAGACCCAATGTTTCACCCTATCCATCCATAGTTTTTTTCAAGAAGGTATACAGGAGATTGATGTTTTGTATGGATTATTGATTCATGAAACAAGTGACTGTGAAAAACAAGTAACCAATACTGAGGATTGATGACCTCTTTGATCAGTTAAAAGGGGAACAATGGTTCTCTAAGATTGACCTCAAATCAGGTTATCACCATATGTATGTACTAGAAAAATATATACCGAAGATGACATTTAGTTGTTGTTACAGTAACAATCCATACTCAATGATACCCTTTGGCCTGAAAAATACCCCATTAGTGTTAATGGGACTCGTGAACCGGATCATTTAACTTTACGTAGACTGGTTCATGGTAGTCTTCATTGATGACATCCTAGTGTACTCAGAGTCCTAGGAAGAGCACGCAAGACACTTGATGATAGTCTTGAAGACACTATGTGGGGACCATCTAGTCAGAAAGCTCTCCAATTTTCAGTTTTGGGTTTGAGAATTCCATTTTCTAGGAAGCATCTTCTCAGAGGCTAGTGTTGTAGTGGATCCAATGAAGGTTGTGGTAGTGCTTTCCTAGGATCCACCCAATAATGTTACTGAGGTACAATGTTTCCTTGGGATGGCTGGGTACTATCATAGGTTTGTACCAAAATTCTCCAAAGTCGAAGCACACTTGACATCCTTGACTAAGAAAGGTCAGACTTCTATCTGAACAAAATTATTCCAACAGTGCTTTCGAGATCTAAGGTAGAGGTTGAAAAGCACTCCCATATTGAGGTTACCAGATGAAGGTGTTGAGTACATAATTTTCTATGATGCATCAGGGACTAGACATGGTTGTGTTATGATGTATATGAAATTATTTATTACATGTTATTCATTTCAGTTGAGAACACATGAGTAGAAATTATTGAACCATGACCTTTAGTTAGCAGCATTATTTTTTGTATTGAAGATGCAATGACAATAAATTATGGGAGATCAATTAATCAATTATTATGATAACAAGAGTCTCAAGTATATATTCTCTCAAAAGGATCTTAAGTTGAGATATAGGTGATGGATAGAGTTCCCCTAGAACAATGACTTTGAAATTTTCTATACTCTTGGGAAGGGGAACATGGTGGATGATTCAATTATCATGAGATCTTGTTCGCAGTTTCTAAACTAGGTGTTGGACTAGTTATTGCCATTATAGTTATCCTTTGTGGATGGAGATGGAGAAGCTTACCTCCAGTTGATGATTGTTACCCCACCACTCTTATAGAGAGTCAGGGAGGCACAACTTGGGGGTACCAACTGTGATAACCTACATGCCCAGATATCCATAGGGCAAGATCCTGATATAATTTATAAAGGTGGGGAGAACATGGTTCTTTTCAATAGGGGAATGTTGGAACTTGTTATGTTGTGGGAGGAGGTTTTGATAGAGTTTCATACACCTCATTTGGTGGTACATATAGGTATGGAAAAGATGTACTAGGAAATTTGATAGTAGTTTTGGTGGACAATGATAAATAAAGGAGTTGTTGAGTTTTTTTCTTGATACCTTACTGGTCAAAAAGTGAAGGTTGGGCACCATGTTCCATTTGGTTTAGCTTAACCCCTTAAGGTGCTAGAATGTAATTGGTATGGGATATCTTTAGACTTTATAATGGGATTACCATATACGTCTAGGGTACATGATTCCATTTGAGTGATCATATACTGACTCACCAATTCATCCCACTTATGAGAAATTTGGGAATATATTATAGTAGAGAGTTTTGGATGAATCTACATTCAAGTGATAGTTTGACTCCAAGGAGTTCCATTGATGATTGTTTCTGATTGTGATGTTATCTTTATATCCTAGTTTTTCAAGGTATTATTTGAGGCATTTGGGACTCATTTACACTTGAGAAAAGTGTTTCACCCCCAAAATTACGGCTAGACTGAGATGAAAATTCAGGTTTGAGAGGACATGATGCGAGCTTGCATGTTAAAATTTTTCCATAGTTGGTAGGATCACCTACCACTAGTGGAGTTTTCATAAAAAACATCTATCATTCCACCATTGGTATGGAACCATTCAAGGATGTTTACGGGTGACCCTGTAGGTCACCACTTTTCTAGACTGACCCAAAAGAGTTGAAACTCAAGGTCATGGAGTTTTGTGAGCTACTACAGAAAAGTTGTTGATCAACTAGGAGTGGTTGGAGACTATACAGAGTTGTCAGAAGTAATTTTTTGATATGAAAATGAGGTATTTATAGTTTTATTAGGGAGACTATGTGTTCCTATGATTTTCAACTCGATGCGGATTATGGAGATTTGGATGAGGTGGTAAGAAATTTTTGAGGTTCATTAGCCCTTTCTAGATATTTCATAGAGTTTACAAGGTGTTGTAACACTTAGATCGACCTATTCTGTTAGACTAAGTACATGACATCTTTCATGTGTCACATATGAAGATGTATATACATGACCCATCACACATTATTGACTGGGGGAGATAGACATCGAGGATGGAGAAACATTTTCTGATTACCTAATAGAGATCGAGGATTAGAAAGAGAGGATAATTACTAGGTGATAGATTCTTTTGGTTCATGACTAGTGTCATCATGGGAATCTCCAAGAGAGAATATGTGATTGGTAGGATCAGATTCGTATCCAGTACACACATGTCTTTTTATAGAACTTATTTTTGTTTTTCGGGGACATAAATGACCAAGGTGGGGAAAATTTAATGTATCATATTTTCAATTTTTTATTTTTAAATATTATATGGATTATTTTCAAGACCAGGAACTAAGACGATAATAAATTCTAAGTCCTGGTGTGCCTGAATAAATTTTTGAAATATATTAAATATATTAAATAGAATGTTCAAGAGGTTATTCTAAAAAGAATAATAACTTCAAAACTGGTACCTAAATTATAAATAAAAGGGAACCATTCAATTTATAATGGAATTTTTTCCCTAAGTGAGACTTAACATTGATTGGCATGGTCGTTTTGTAGAAAAGTTCAAGTGAAAGAAGAAATGAATAAAATTATTTGAATAAAATTATTTTATTTCATTTTATCGACATAGCGGCTGTTTAAATGGACTATTGTGTTAGAATTAAAAGGTTATCCAAATAACCCTAGAATCCTATAGAGATTAATTTGAGAGAGAACTAGAGAATCATTCCTGGTGAATGAAAACAGACTGAGGATCAGTAACCGACTCACATCAATTTTGAAGGATCACACCAACGAACACAACACATCTTCCTTTCTCATCATAGAATGATCCAAATAGGGGTAGGGTGTTTATTTTATGAGGATTATTCTCCATTAATAATTTCTATGATGAAATTGAATCAATCACCAAATGGATTGATTCATATATCATGCATATTTCATTATGGGATTTATATTGCGGGGATTTATGGGAGAGATTCTTTGGTTAAATTCAGTGATGGATTCATTTACCATTATAATGGAAATTAAACATGTTTTAAAAGAATGTAGATCAAGGTTCATTCTTCTTAGTTGGTTGTTATTTTATCTACCAATTCTATGTTTCACCACGAGAATTCTTCATTGGCCCAGGATTGGATTCATCCCAATCAATCGATTGTTGCACACACAATTCTTGGAGCAATGATATGATATTGTAGATCTGTGATTGAAATAATGAGATTGAGGTGTGGTAGTGGTTATGGTAGTGAATTTAATGATTAACAGTTCCTGAAATAGTCTTCATCGGTGTTCTTTCACGCAAGATAAAGAACAAAATTTTTATCAGATTTACGATCAGATCTAATGGTGAAAAATTTTGTTCGGATATGGCACAACTTCAAAAACCATGGATCTACAATTTTACAAAACATTGAGGCCAAAATAAAAAGGATAAAGTATAAAGGAGGTGTAAGACCACATATCTGGTATTCTATAAAATCCTTTAACACAAGGTTTGTAATCTGGTATTTCATGGAATGTGGGGCCCCTTTAGGGGGGGCATGGTTTTTGGGAAGGATATGATCATCACACAACATGTGACCCCTTTCACATAGTGTGTGACCCTCCATGTATGAATTTTCATGTACTTCAGAATTAAAAGGATATAGGTTGGATTTCATGAGCATAGACACACCGTGTACTCCCACATGGACATGGATTGGCCTACACAGACCAGTACATAGACACTGTTTCATTACACGGACACAACCATACAACACAGTAATGATACCATGTGTCTCTATATGACATGTACACCCTTATACAAAATGTGTACATTGAGACTACATGTTTTTTGAGGATATTAAAAATGGGAAGGACTTGGGATAGGTGTACACACCATGTACCCCTTAGGACACATCATGTAGTCCTTTTAGGAGTACATGGGGGCCCTTCAATTTCCAAGTTTTTACCATTATATGTTGATTCCATTTTTATGGTCCATTATTCATGTGTAAAATGTGTAATTACATCTACATCACTGGATTGTGATCCCCTCTAGAGGTCAAGTCTCATATAGAGTTGTGGTGTCCCTTTGTGAGAATAGAGTGCGACCCTCTATCACCCTAGTTAGAGTTTGTGGAATCAACATGACCTACTTATGAAGGTATTCAAACCTCCATCTTGTAGGATATATTGGTATGGTTTTCAGAATCATTGACATATGATCCCTTGAATAGTGGGTTGATCTAGACTTAGTTCGTGGTGTCCCCCAGCAGTTTTTGGTGTGACCCCCTATATGTGTATCATGGTCCCTTAGACTTCTGATCTACGCTGGTTAAGGCCTAATGACCCATACCTCTTCGTCGAGTGTCTTCGATAGTATCAGGGCACATTCATTAGGTTCTCCCATAATGAGAAATTCTTGGAATAGAATCATGTGGATAATAGTTGGTTATGACCACCTGATGTCATGGTGTCTATCCTGAGAATATTTTCTTACTTTTTTGTTTCTATTATAAATTTATTATTGTATCTTATATTTAGATTACTATACTTGGTTCTTTATGTTTATTATTTTTAGGGTGTCCTACTGAGTATTTTTTACCCATCCATGCATGGGCTTGGCCCGCACATGTCGTGTCTTCTACAAACGACGACCCTTTTTAACGATGTCCAGGGAGGATAGGGAGTGGGTAGAGCATAGCTAGGGCATGATATACCTATGTGTTTACTAAGAGTGTACTTTTGGGTTATCCCTCACCCATGTAAAAGGTTTGAATATTTATAATTTTGGTTGGTCATATTTTTTCCCTTTTTTATTTATAGTACTTTCATTGTCGTACTGTTTTGTGGGATCTTAGAGGCATGCATGCATTCTTTTAGTTATTTTATATTTCATCATTGTGCGGGCTTGAAGATGTGTGTGTGCGTGTGTAGGTACTTTAGGATAATCCATCCAAATTTTTATATATACCTACTCGGTTCTTGTCATCATCCCCTTCCCTATTAGAGGTGGGCTTGGGGTAGTCATGGGTTGGACCCCAGCGAGTCAGGTCATGACACGACCTAGTCAAGAAAATATGAAATTCCAGCCCTATCAAAAGAAATTATGTTTATCACACAAAAAATTCTTATCACATGTTTAATTATATGATTTATTATTATTAGTTTCCACCTACTATCAACCTAAGGCATCAAACTATAATAAGTTATCCTAAGAAAAACATGATCTTAACTATTATTTCTAGTTCCAACAACCCATAAAAGTACCACTCTAAATTAACATGCCTTTCAAATTATTATAAACAACCATTATCATGATTAAGGTTCATTAAATAATTTTATCAATTTTATTATTCACATAGAAGGATATTTTATTTAAACATTAAATCGGAATCAATTTGATTATAATCAATTTACATTAACCATCAGATTACAGATATTCCAAATATGTAATTATACTTAATCCAATTAATTTTTAATTATCTTTGGATTTATTTTCTTAACCAATTTTACATCAAGTATGACATTATCATCTATAAAATAATCATATATGATAAAAAACAAGGAATATATATCACACTATCTAGAAAAACAATATGCAGACCATTATCATTGTACAAAGCAACAACATCATCAACATGAGACAACAACCAATTTCATTAATACAGTTCAAATAATTACTTGGATAATTTAATTTCCATATGTGAATATACCACATTATTGATGTCTGATAACCTATCCCCTAAGAACCGCATCCAACCAGGGATGCAGTTGTACAAATACACCAACAAAATCAAATAACACCCCATTAGAACCAAATAAGATTATATTCCATTCCATGGTAAGAAGAAACATGAGTAAATGAGATCAAACCTGGAGAACCCACTAGAAAACGAAGGCATAACACACCTAGGATCACCATGGATCGAAGGAGAATCCATCATATTGATTCAAATAGAAGGGATATCAAAACACCAAGGGAGGGAGATGATCATCTCGTGGAATAAGACAGATAAGAGATGTAGCCATAGGATTTGAGAAACCTGAGTGGATGATAAATTTTATAAACTCACTTCATGGGAGATTTAATCAATGTGTAAACAATTTACATGATGTGTAAATGTTGACGTTCAGTTTTCTCCAAAAAAACATCACCTATTTATTTTTTAACCATGAATATTCACATGTCATGAAAAAACCATTGAACCTACCTTAACAAGCCCTGAAACTCATTTACATGGACTGTATAGATTAAACGACATGTAATCTCCCAACTCCAGAACATTCACTTTCCAAAACCTCCAGGATACTTCCAATCCTCTTCCAAGTACCATGAACCACAAAAAATTGAAAAGGGTCGGTCTAAATGGATCCAGGCCCTTAAATAATTCTTAATGATATTGATCTCACCAACCAATAATTTATAAAAAATCCACATCACCACACTAACCCATGATAAAGATGACGTAACTTTCTCAATACATGATCTATTAACACTATTCATATTTATGGGGTGTTCTCGATCATACGTGACATGAATGGACATATCACATGTAACCCATTAAATTACTCACACTATACCTACCATAATATCCCTAGGGAAACAAATATATGATATCCAAAACACATATTTATCTTAATGAACTATCTCAATCCCCTCATTTACTCAACTTGTATCCTCATCCTTTAAATTGAATGTGTTTTGGTGATTTAATTTCAAAAAATATGAGTTGAGATATCTAATCCAATTCTATGAGACTCTATGTTACATAATTATTCATTCAAAAAAAAACAAAAATTCTCTTCCTAGACTAATAATGTTTGAAAAACAATCATGTGTGGAAATAGTATATTATGAATTATATGGATAATATTTATAAGTTCCACCAATAACATTGATGTATTTAGCTAATTACCTAGGATTCTCAAGACTGAGCCATGTAATGAATTAAAATAAACCCATATCTAAATCCTTTATCTCAGTGTGAAACTAAGGATCCAACTTTTAAAAGTATTACTATTATTTAAATCCATAATTTTTTTTACTTAACATGAATATATTTTCATAATTTCAATAATATAATAATTTCATCAAAATATAGTAAAACAAATCAAATACGCCATAGGATTTATTTTATTTTGAGAATATCAATATAAATATATTATTTTATGTTATTACATCAACATATCTATAATTAAATGTGTTTATAACTACCACTAACTCTCATTTGAATAAAAAGTATTTAACTTTCTAACATTCCCATGATATTTATAGTTTATAGTTTTAGTGAATTTGGAAAATCATTACCTTATATATGGAATAATGGAAACCTTATTAATTGTTTTCTACAAAAATAGGATTCCTAAGATCTTAGACTGGTTTCATTCATATCACACATTCTTCATTCATGTTAAATTCCATTTAGTTATAGATAAACTTTATAATAGGTCATAAAAATCATTATCACCTATGATTTTTTTTGGAAAATTTGATGGGAATAGAAATCCCGGTTATCCATGTAATATGAAAGGAAAAAAATTAATCCATTGATTTACCTGAAAACCTGTAACGCCCCGACCCCAGCTACCCAGAGTCGGTGCATTATTACATAACATTGGCATGATCACAAGAAAGATCAAATCTCGAAAGACCGATTGGTTTAGTAGCCTTGGAAATACTAGATATATTCATATGTTTTACATTACATCATAAAATGAAAAACTAATACAACAACATAATGTTTCCACAATACACACTATTAACCCCTCATAAAATCCCTGCAGGTCATTCATAACTTACTTCTTCACATCCTGGGAAAAATAAAACATAGAAAAGGGGTGAGCTCAAATGCCCAGTAAGGATAACAATATAGCGGAAACTTTCATAAATAAGAATAAACATTTAAGGCAATGTATAACTAAAACAAAAGCCTTTTAAACATGAACTTTCAACATGGTATGGCATAAATAAAATGAAATAATGCCATTTACTTATTCACATGGATATTCTACTAATCGAATAATCACATGCAAAAATCAATAACCACTTTCATAATGTTGGAATGCATAATGCCAGACTATCATAACCACATAGCCAAGGCCTCGTGACAAGACTACAAATAAGATTTTGTCAAGGCCTTGTGCCAAGAAACTAGTTTGTCTCATGAGATCTACCGATGCATCGAGGAGCTATAGCGGGCTCCACCCGTCACTTATTAAGTCCAATGCATTCCCATATGAAAAGGTTTAAACATAACATAAACATTCGTATTAAAACTAGCATACGAAATGTCAATAATTTCACCATAAACTATGAATGGTATAAAAATAGCACATCCACAGTCAAACATATCACAAAACCTTCAATACAATATAGAAGTTTTGTATCATAATAAATCAACTTCAAATAATCTTAAAATCCATCAAAGGATGTTGACATAGATGAAATCAAAATTCTTTTTAAAGAAGTATCTCCTTTTATTTTAAAATCATTTAAGATCTATATAAAATAAAACATTTTCTTTGAAAATATTCTTATAAGCTTGTATGGAAAGATTCAACGATTTTATAACGGCGGAAAATAACCGCAACCCGCCGTATAAGTTAAAAAAAACATTCTTACCTCAATTTTGTCGAAAAGGTTAAAAAGGACCTTGTTTTGAAAACGACGGAAAGATTCCTTTATAAACCTCTTATAAAAAGTCAAACAAGGGTATAAATGACTTTAACCCATATTCTTGTAAATAGTAAAAATGTTTTGAAATACATTTCAAAGAAACATGGATGTGGATGATAAAGAGATCCCAGTAGATTATTACGTATAATACAACCTCGGATAATGAAGAGATTGTGAAATAACCCTTACCTTGTACTTTTCCTTGGTTGGGGTAGGTTAACCTCCTGTATAATGGTGAAATAGTTGTTATTAAATTATACAAGAATCATATATATTAATATGATATCATATATGATCTTTTAACATTGATTTGTTAATAATATCTTAGAATTATCGTCGTTTCGGGAGTTAACTTACTCATTTTCTTTTATATGTTTTGTTACATAAGCCATGGTTGTTGTATCTTATTCATATCCAGAATGATATACAGTCCTTAAACATCATTTTTAAATCATCAAATGATAATTATACTTGAATGGATACGATGGAGAATGAATCTCATCGCGTTCGTGGAGACGGTAGTCCGTACGTACGCACGAGCAACAATATCATTCTTTTGATATTAAAATAATATATAAATGGATGGTATATCATATATACAGAATCATTAACATGTTATATTTATTATTTACATGAGTTACACATCATTATTATACCCATCCAAATAATATTATATTGAATAACAATTACACCACGACGTGGAGACGGTAAGCCGTACGTACGCACGTATGGTGACATGTTATTCAAAGGGTGGATAGAATACTGAATATGATTGTACCATATTTATAATAACATCACAGTATATGTGAGATACTGGAGTTATTATTTCAGAATGGTAAGAACAAAGGAAGAAGAAGTGGAAGAAGAAATGAACTGAGAAAAGGGTGGTGAAATCATTACCTCTTCTTCGGGTTCTTCCTTTTGATTTGATCAAAAGGGATCCTTAGGTTGGCTTTCTGATCAAACTAAGGCCTCTAGGTTGTATTGAGGGATGTTGGGAGAGTATTTGGGCAGAGTTTGGCCGAACCAAAAGGCTTTGAAGGTGTGAAGAAATGAGAAGGAGGAGTGCCCTTTTATAAGAGGGGTGAGGGGCACCTTTGGAAAAGTTAGAAATATTAATTTATAATAAATTCATATTCGGTTTACAAAGGCTCCAAAGTTGACTATTCAAAGGATGAGGTGGGGATAGGTCGAAAACAACTCATCCAATAGAATTTAGACAGGTTTGGGTACTTATATTAACCTTATCTTTAAGTATTAACTCTAAGTTAATTAGTTTCACTTTTACAATGTCTCTTTGTATTTTTATATAATATGGTTAATAAACTTACTATATACATCCAAGCGACCCCCAAGTGGTCCATTAATGAGGAACCTATCATAATATAAGTCTCTTGGCCGAACCTTAGATTTTTAGGAATTTAATATCAATTAATAATATAATATTTGTTTTAAGAACTCTTTTATGTCAATTTTGACACTATTCAATAGTTGATTTTTGTGAAACTCCTAACAGATTGATTACTTCGAAAAAAGTCAATTAAATCAATCCTAATATATCATATTATCATAGAAAATTAGTTTAATTCATTAAAAGTTTCATATTATAATTATTTGGGTATTTATAAGATCAATTATTTTTATTTTTCACTATTTTAGTAATTACTGCATCATCATTGTGTCATAAATAAAATAAATTATATAATGTCTAAAAATTATAAATAAAATATCATTATGTAGGAAATCTTTTTATCTTTCTAATGAATATTTATAATCGAAAATCCAACATGTATATCCCTATGTAAAAATTGTTCTTCTAAAAGATGTAAGCTTATGCCATTTTTATTTTTATTTTAACTTTATTAATATAATGTGTCATTATCACTTACAAGTGGATCCATAGGGTCCCAAAATAGACCCAAAGATGCCCATGGTCGACCATGTATCAACCAATAGGGTTAAGACACGTTTTAAGGTAATTTAGTATTATTATAATATTATTTTTTTTAACCCTTATTTACCGGATTTACTCTTAACCATGGTAAATAAAATATTTACCGCAGTAATTATTCAAAATGTCTAAAAATAAAAGTTACCTATTTACATAATTTGAACATCCTGATTCCAAATATGGAATCCATTTTTCTAAATTAAAAACACAGAAGTGGCAGAAATTAATTTAAAATTAATTCCCGCTGTCAAAACAAAAAGCGTGTTTTAAAGAGATAATAACTATCAAAAGATTGACACTTGTTTATGTTCGGTTTAATTGTAAAATTTTGTCTAATGACCAACATT
Organism: Viscum album; assembly: GCA_963277665.1. Classification (NCBI taxonomy): domain Eukaryota; kingdom Viridiplantae; phylum Streptophyta; class Magnoliopsida; order Santalales; family Viscaceae; genus Viscum; species Viscum album. The sequence continues at coordinate 985,759,759 of OY728166.1, read as the reverse complement.
ATATTAAATTGTAAAAATATATTCTAAATATACTTTAAAACCACTCAAATTCATAATTTATCACTATTAATTATTTTGATTAAAAAAGTTGTTTTTAATTAAAATTTAGTAATTTTCACTATTCATCAAAATATGAAAGTTATCTGAAATGTACCAAAATTTCACCTTAGGCTAAATTTGATATTCCGAATCCAAAAATGAAGTCCATTTTAAAATATAAAATATATATAACTTCAAAAAGTAGGTATTACTATTCATAACAACTAGTTTGATTGGTTACGGTGTGTTAGAACTCGAAGTTGCGTACAACACACGCTACTGTTTTATCCAAAGGAAAGCGTACCGTGGACGCTTGGGATGTTTCATTTTAAATTTTTTTGATGTCTCCATTTATTCAAAAAGTTTAAAATATTGTATTTAAAAAGGTTTCACTATTAGAAGTTGATAAAAGTGAAATACTGAAAATGAATTTGTTCTTGCATTATGACTAAGAAACTCATAATAGGGATTCTAAAATTATAAGGATTATATAAAGTTCAAAATGTAGTTAATACTATTCATGACCTCTTTTAATGGTGTGATTGAACTCGGTGTTGCGTGTAGTGCAAGTTATTGAATTATTTTTAAGAAATAACACACTCTGAAATCTCGGGGTGTTACATTCTCCCCTCCTTCAATAAATTGCGTCCTCGCAATTTGAAATTGTTCTTCGAAGATAAAAGGATGAAAGTAGAAAATATATTTGTGGGAAAACCCACATTGGAAATTGGGTTACTAAAATTTAGTCTTAATATGAGTAAAAGAGAAATTAAAGGGTCACCACCAAATTATGATCTCGATTAGGAGAATATTGGTGGCAATTAGAGACATATAATCGGAGGAAAAACGTAAATATTTATAGGTAGTGATTGAGGTCATCAATCACAAACAAGTGTATAATTGAGGTCCTTAAACTCATCAATCTATGATGATTTAAAGTACCATCGGTTCAACAAAATATAGGGTATTGGGATAACACATTTTGACGTTTCAAAATATCTTAGTTGAAATCCCACATCGAAAAATGAATTAACGAGGCCTCTATTTAAAATAAAGAGTTGAAAGTATGAAGATTACCGAAAATAACACATACTAGGGTTACATGTAAGAAAATATGGATATGGAAGAAAAATATAGCCATCAATTATCTGATGGAGAGTGGTAGAGAACATGGCTATGAAAAGGCCAACAATCCCAAAGCCATAAATTTGTGATGATTTAAGGTACCATCTAGGACAACATTTTTGTTCTAAGTTTCTATTATTAATGTTGAGGAATTTATTTATGAGATTGGATAAGATAATAATGAGGTATACATACTTTATAATTAGAGTTTTATTCATTAATAAATTTCTACCACAAACTCATCTTTCACTCTAAAACATAATAGAACGTAAAAAAATTCTATTTACACTATTCGTATAGGGTTCCAAAATAATCGAATTTATAATTCATCTACATGATCTTTTAATAAAAACTACATTATTTAATCCAGGACATCTCATGGTCCAGTGGTAGGTGATACACCCTTGTCGCCCTTCGGTTGCGGGTTCAAGTCTCGCAGCCTTGCCGGACGCGACGGGTTGCCGCCCGACCTCCGGGTTGTCCTTTTATGGCAATCCAAAATAATCCAAACTAGAACTATCCAAAATACTTCTGTCCAAACTCACAGTCTAACATTTATAAGGAAGGTAAACATAATATAGATCCTTTTTACCCCGTAATAGCATATGAATACCTTCATCATGTATTACCATATTCTTTATTGATTACATTCATGCTCCCTTATTCCATATAGAATACTGGATATACTTCATCAATCCAAAAATGTTTTAAACCCCAAAAATGATGGAATATACAAATCATTAATCAGTTCCAAGGTAGTCAAGAATATCCAATATATTTTTTTCCAAAATAATCATGTATTATTCGAAAATCACTACCTCGGTATCAGAACTATATTATGGTTTATCATTCTCTCAACCATATATTTTCCAAAAATCTATCCTGCTAATGAGTCACTTTTCTTTGTTCCACACAATCTCAAGTCCTTAATGAAATAGTACTGCAGTACAATCCTTATATACTCCATAATTATTATAACAAGTACATTGTTGATACAACACTCAATTGACATAATCAACATAAGAACTCTAATCATTCCTCTTCATCTGTGGTAGTATCATAACTTGATTATTATCCAATAGCATCATTTGCGTCATAGTCTGATGACTGGGACATAGGTTCGCGTAGTGTCCAAACTCCTTGCAAATGAAGCATTGTACATTTGAAACCATTTTCTTACCCTTGCAGTCATGTACTTTGTGCCCTTTTTCTCCACACTTATAACAAACTCCCATTCCTTTCAGGCAAGTTCCAGGGTGTTTCTTTCCACAGTTACCACATATGGGAAAATTCTTCTTTTCCCTCTTCCCTTTATCCATCTTTCTCTCTTCTATCCTTTTCTTCTCTTGCTTCCCTTCAAAGACATAGGACTTAGTAATCTCTTTACTTATCTTATCAATACATGATATTATTTCTTCATATGATGATAATACATGGGATACTATTTCTCTTATAAATTCTAGCTTAATACCATGAAAGATATGATCCTTCCTTCTCTTTGTATCATGTGCATTTCTGGAGTTCTCATTCCTTCTACTGGGCGCCATTTCTAAACAATGGCATAAACTAGATCAGTTTATGAATCAAAATACATAATCCCATACTTATAAAACACTTAACATAAATTGAACTATTTATGGATATAATCCATAATCATAAGAATGTCTCCTTTGAGGATGTATATACACATAAACCCTTCATAATGATTTGTAAAGAAAATGAGAGTTATCTTAAGCATATCCCCCGGGAGTGTCGTAACCAAGAGTGCAGCAAGGCCCGTTGTCGTGCACCAGTTCCCGTTCGAGTCTAGCTCAAAGCGGTGTTTTCGGGTTTTACCCCTAGGTACATCTGTGCCAGAGCCGCCTCTACCTGCTCGTATCCAGACAGGGATGTATTGCTCGGAAAACTCACAAAATCTCTACAATACCAAAATTCTAGGAAGTTCTTCTATACTAATCCTCAAAGTTCATCTTAGGTCTACGTGCTCTAATCAGAGTTTATCTAAATCTAGCTTCCAAGGTTTGTACTAAACTTCCTCTGATACCAACTGTAACGCCCCGACCCCAGCTACCCAGAGTCGGTGCATTATTACATAACATTGGCATGATCACAAGAAAGATCAAATCTCGAAAGACCGATTGGTTTAGTAGCCTTGGAAATACTAGATATATTCATATGTTTTACATTACATCATAAAATGAAAAACTAATACAACAACATAATGTTTCCACAATACACACTATTAACCCCTCATAAAATCCCTGCAGGTCATTCATAACTTACTTCTTCACATCCTGGGAAAAATAAAACATAGAAAAGGGGTGAGCTCAAATGCCCAGTAAGGATAACAATATAGCGGAAACTTTCATAAATAAGAATAAACATTTAAGGCAATGTATAACTAAAACAAAAGCCTTTTAAACATGAACTTTCAACATGGTATGGCATAAATAAAATGAAATAATGCCATTTACTTATTCACATGGATATTCTACTAATCGAATAATCACATGCAAAAATCAATAACCACTTTCATAATGTTGGAATGCATAATGCCAGACTATCATAACCACATAGCCAAGGCCTCGTGCCAAGACTACAAATAAGATTTTGTCAAGGCCTTGTGCCAAGACACTAGTTTGTCTCATGAGACCTACCGATGCATCGAGGAGCTATAGCGGGCTCCACCCGTCACTTATTAAGTCCAATGCATTCCCATATGAAAAGGTTTAAACATAACATAAACATTCGTATTAAAACTAGCATACGAAATGTCAATAATTTCACCATAAACTATGAATGGTATAAAAATAGCACATCCACAGTCAAACATATCACAAAACCTTCAATACAATATAGAAGTTTTGTATCATAATAAATCAACTTCAAATAATCTTAAAATCCATCAAAGGATGTTGACATAGATGAAATCAAAATTCTTTTTAAAGAAGTATCTCCTTTTATTTTAAAATCATTTAAGATCCATATAAAATAAAACATTTTCTTTGAAAATATTCTTATAAGCTTGTATGGAAAGATTCAACGATTTTATAACGGCGGAAAATAACCGCAACCCGCCGTATAAGTTAAAAAAAACATTCTTACCTCAATTTTGTCGAAAAGGTTAAAAAGGACCTTGTTTTGAAAACGACGGAAAGATTCCTTTATAAACCTCTTATAAAAAGTCAAACAAGGGTATAAATGACTTTAACCCATATTCTTGTAAATAGTAAAAATGTTTTGAAATACATTTCAAAGAAACATGGATGTGGATGATAAAGAGATCCCAGTAGATTATTACGTATAATACAACCTCGGATAATGAAGAGATTGTGAAATAAACCTTACCTTGTACTTTTCCTTGGTTGGGGTAGGTTAACCTCATGTATAATGGTGAAATAGTTGTTATTAAATTATACAAGAATCATATATATTAATATGATATCATATATGATCTTTTAACATTGATTTGTTAATAATATCTTAGAATTATCGTCGTTTCGGGAGTTAACTTACTCATTTTCTTTTATATGTTTTGTTACATAAGCCATGGTTGTTGTATCTTATTCACATCCAGAATGATATACAGTCCTTAAACATCATTTTTAAATCATCAAATGATAATTATACTTGAATGGATACGATGGAGAATGAATCTCATCGCGTTCGTGGAGACGGTAGTCCGTACGTACGCACGAGCGACAATATCATTCTTTTGATATTAAAATAATATATAAATGGATGGTATATCATATATACAGAATCATTAACATGTTATATTTATTATTTACATGAGTTACACATCATTATTATACCCATCCAAATAATATTATATTGAATAACAATTACACCACGACGTGGAGACGGTAAGCCGTACGTACGCACGTATGGTGACATGTTATTCAAAGGGTGGATAGAATACGGAATATGATTGTACCATATTTATAATAACATCATAGTATATGTGAGATACTGGAGTTATTATTTCAGAATGGTAAGAACAAAGGAAGAAGAAGTGGAAGAAGAAATGAACTGAGAAAAGGGTGGTGAAATCATTACCTCTTCTTCGGGTTCTTCCTTTTGATTTGATCAAAAGGGCTCCTTAGGTTGGCTTTCTGATCAAACTAAGGCCTCTAGGTTGTATTGAGGGATGTTGGGAGAGTATTTGGGCAGAGTTTGGCCGAACCAAAAGGCTTTGAAGGTGTGAAGAAATGAGAAGGAGGAGTGCCCTTTTATAAGAGGGGTGAGGGGCACCTTTGGAAAAGTTAGAAATATTAATTTATAATAAATTCATATTCGGTTTACAAAGGCTCCAAAGTTGACTATTCAAAGGATGAGGTGGGGATAGGTCGAAAACAACTCATCCAATAGAATTTAGACAGGTTTGGGTACTTATATTAACCTTATCTTTAAGTATTAACTCTAAGTTAATTAGTTTCACTTTTACAATGTCTCTTTGTATTTTTATATAATATGGTTAATAAACTTACTATATACATCCAAGAGACCCCCAAGTGGTCCATTAATGAGGAACCTATCATAATATAAGTCTCTTGGCCGATCCTTAGATTTTTAGGAATTTAATATCAATTAATAATATAATATTTGTTTTAAGAACTCTTTTATGTCAATTTTGACACTATTCAATAGTTGATTTTTGTGAAACTCCTAACAGATTGATTACTTAGAAAAAAGTCAATTAAATCAATCCTAATATAACATATTATCATAGAAAATTAGTTTAATTCATTAAAAGTTTCATATTATAATTATTTGGGTATTTATAAGATCAATTATTTTTATTTTTCACTATTTTAGTAATTACTGCATCATCATTGTGTCATAAATAAAATAAATTATATAATGTCTAAAAATTATAAATAAAATATCATTATGTATGAAATCTTGTTAGCTTTCTAATGAATATTTATAATCGAAAATCCAACATGTATATCCCTATGTAAAAATTTTTCTTCTAAAAGATGTAAGCTTATGCCATTTTTATTTTTATTTTAACTTTATTAATATAATGTGTCATTATCACTTACAAGTGGATCCATAGGGTCCCAAAATAGACCCAAAGATGCCCATGGTCGACCATGTATCAACCAATAGGGTTAAGACACGTTTTAAGGAAATTTAGTATTATTATAATATTATTTTTTTTAACCCTTATTTACCGGATTTACTCTTAACCATGGTAAATAAAATATTTACCGTAGTAATTATTCAAAATGTCTAAAAATAAAAGTTACCTATTTACATAATTTGAACATCCTGATTCCAAATATGGAATCCATTTTTCTAAATTCAAAACACAGAAGTGGCAGAAATTAATTTAAAATTAATTCCCGCTGTCAAAACAAAAAGCGTGTTTTTAAGAGATAATAACTATCAAAAGATTGACACTTGTTTATGTTCGGTTTAATTGTAAAATTTTGTCTAATGACCAACATTATATTAAATTGTAAAAATATATTCTAAATATACTTTAAAACCACTCAAATTCATAATTTATCACTATTAATTATTTTGATTAAAAAAGTTGTTTTTAATTAAAATTTAGTAATTTTCACTATTCATCAAAATATGAAAGTTATCCGAAATGTACCAAAATTTCACCTTAGGCTAAATTTGATATTCCGAATCCAAAAATGAAGTCCATTTTAAAATATAAAATATATATAACTTCAAAAAGTAGGTATTACTATTCATAACAACTAGTTTGATTGGTTACGGTGTGTTAGAACTCGAAGTTGCGTACAACACACGCTACTGTTTTATCCAAAGGAAAGCGTACTGTGGACGCTTGGGATGTTTCATTTTAAATTTTTTTGATGTCTCCATTTATTCAAAAAGTTTAAAATATTGTATTTAAAAAGGTTTCACTATTAGAAGTTGATAAAAGTGAAATACTGAAAATGAATTTGTTCTTGCATTATGACTAAGAAACTCATAATAGGGATTCTAAAATTATAAGGATTATATAAAGTTCAAAATGTAGTTAATACTATTCATGACCTCTTTTAATGGTGTGATTGAACTCGGTGTTGCGTGTAGTGCAAGTTATTGAATTATTTTTAAGAAATAACACACTCTGAAATCTCGGGGTGTTACAAAACCCATATTAATGTATTCATTTTCTCATAATAATATTTGATCTCAAAATAATCTCATACTTAATCATGAAATAAACATCCTTTCCCATTTAATTTCAAAATATTATTTTCATAAAATAATATATTAAATCAGTATTTATAATGGTTTCTTGAAAAAAGAAACATTTTCATTGTAAACAACACTTTTCACTAAAATTTTATTACAACCATATGGTAATTTTATTTTTATTTAAAATTAAATTTTTTTGATAAAATACCTGAACATGAACATGTAATATAAAAAATAATAAAAAAATTATATAATCACATGGATTAGAATAATTAAATTCATAATGATGGAAATAATAATGATAGATCTCATGGTATTTTTATCAAGGGATATTTCCAAGACATAAATATCTATAAAATCATGTCCTTGTTCCAAAAAAAATAATATAAGTTCAATCCCATATGAGAATACATTTTATATACAAGCATGGCCTTGTGACATGATATTTTAATTATACGAGCTAATTCTGATTGAGAAATTCCTATTCTGTTTTATATACTGAGATTAATTGATTCTTAACAAAGTTTAATATAACTAGGTCTGATATGTAATAAAAATATGTCTAATTAATTCATCATATATTGAATCAGTAACTTAATATATAATCAATATTAGTCAATAATAAACATTTGTATTTTGTAAACTAGAATATTAAATGTAGAATTGTCCCCAGTCAATAAAATATATAGACATATATGAAATTAATTAAAATGGGTTGGATAATATAATATATAAAATATCCTTAATGGATCATAAAATAAATTAAATTATGATAACATAGATGAAAATTTTCTTCATTAATGCATTAGAATTATTATTTTAAAATAGAATGAAAACATCCTTTTATTTTGGTAGAATTTAAAAATTTATAGAATAATGGGAATGAAAACATATCGAAAAATAAATAATAAATTGTAGATTAAACATTGTAAAGAATAAAAAATATGAATATTTTAAAATGTGGTATTATAGAAATCTTTAAAAATTCATTCTTTTTTTACATTGCTAAAAAAATTCAAAATTATCGACACATGATTCTTTTAAAATATTAATTTGATAAATTGACAAAGTAAAAGGAATATAAAAATGGAAGTTAAAAATACTTTCACCATAATTTAGTGTATTCACGAAAAAAATAAAGGAACATTTAAATTGAGGAATAATAATATAAAATATTTAAAATAATGATTTAATGATAAACATATCCCAATCCACATTGTTATCTTTTGAATTAAAAGATCATTGTATGAGAGAAAATGAAAATAATTTTTAAAACAAAAGATTATTTATAAATTAATGAAAAAATAAAACCATAAAATAGTATATAAACTATTATAAATAACACATGTGGTGTATATGGAATGAGACTCAGTGAATGTAAATTGATATGAGAAATACCTTACCTTGGATGAATCTCACCATGTATCTACTTTAACTCCTCCTCCTCTTTGTAAAACCACCTATGGATCACACCATAATCAATTTAGGATTTCATTTTGGGGGGGTGAAGAAACCATAAGTCATTTGTTAGAATTATGGGAATGGAATTTGGTATAGCTTAGTCGAGATAAATGGATTAAGTTGTGTGATAAAGATAGTAGTGGGGGTTCTCTTAAATTGGGGAGGTGGTGGAAATCTTCTTTATACATTAAATATAAATGTATAATTTTTTTAACCCATGAAAAATGGATTTATGGTTACATATATTCTAATATATGGAGGTTATTTTTTAATTAAATTCATAGAATTAAATTTATACATGTTTATGTGGCATTTTAATTCCAATATCTAAGTTTAACCCCCACTTTAAACATTTTAACCTTAATTATGGTATAAAATTATTCAACGTGTAAGGTTCATGAAATCATTTTAATAATTCCAAGTTTCACATAGATAGAAAAAAATATCATCCTTGCTAATTCCTCATCAAATTTATCTACTATTTTATTTTAATGATATTCTATTAATTTAAAAATAATTTTTAAAAAGTAACACCATTTAATGTAATTTTTTGTACTATACAAAAAAATGTTATTAAAGATATAAATATAAAAATATAATTATAATATGAACACATTATCAAAAAAATAACTTTATAATTTTCAATAATATCCATGGTAAATCATAATTATCCCAAAGTGTATTACTATTAATTTAAAAAATAAATATATATATGATTTCTATAATTCTAGCATAGAAACTACATCAATGTTGTATAAAATTTCTAGATAAGTATACCATAAATATAAGTTAAAAATGAATTACTATTAAACATATTGGTTAGTATTCATAAATGGATTCATTTAGAGTTCTTTTTTGTATAAATTAAAACTATATCCATATCATGAAAATACAATATGTGGAGGAGAGTGACATTTTGTAATTACTTATTACTTAAAATAATATAAAGGTCATAAGGTTGATGAGCCCGTAAGGGGCGCAGCGGGGTTAGGGTTTCCCCTGTCGCCGCCTTCCCTTCCCTCTTCTCCGGTGGGCCGCGTTTCCTTTCTCGGCGCTCTCTCGGCGTGCTCGCGGTGCGGTGGTTGTGTGGATGCGCGCTCTTGGTGTTCTGGCTCGGATCTGGTGTCGCGGGTCTTCTGCGGCGTTGCGGATTCCATCTCTGTGGCGTTCGTTCGGGCTCAGATCTGGCAACGTGGGGTTCGTCCTGCAGCCGGGGGGTGTGATCTTCCTCGACGAGGTCTCTGGTGGCGGCGTGGTCCTTCCACGGCTCATCTCTGGCATCGCGGTGGGGTGTGTTCTTCCTTGGTGAGTTTCTGGGCGGCGGCGTGCTTCGGTTGTGGTGTGGGTTTGGATTCGCGGCGGTTTCTACCGCGGTGAAGCTTCCCGGCGGCGGCGAGGCTTGTTCATGGTTCAGGGCAGGGGTCTTGGAGGGGCACGTTTCTTTCGCGGCGTTATCTCAGGGTGGCGGTGGTCTGTCTGTGCCTTGGATCTGGTGCGGCGGGGGGTTGTGCGTCACCGGCGAAGGAAGCGAGCTTCCGCGGTGTTGGGTGGTCCGCTCTGCCATGGTGAAGGGGCCGCGTTCTTGATCTGCTGGGGTGAGGGTGGCCGGTCCTTTCTTCCGTGATGGCATGCTCTGCCAGGAGTGGTTTGGATGGGTGGTGTGGCCTGTCTAGGAGGTCGTCAGTATTTGGGTGGCGGCGACGGGATTTGAGGCCTGCTCATGTTTGAGGTCGGAAGCAGTGGGTTCACTTCGGCGGAGGCTGGTAGGAAGTCGGCGATTTCAGATCTGTTTTAGATATGGTTTCAAACCAGATTTGTTTGGACAATGGCAGTTCGGATGGCGAACTTCGGTCTCGCGACGACACAGTGTCGAAGGCGTGATGGGGTTCAGCGCTGGGTCTTCTGGTTTTGCCTTCGGGTTGTTTTTCCTCTTATGGTGTCGTTAGTCACTTGCCATGGGCTTTCCCATTGGGCTATTATGTTTTGGGTGGTGTCTCTGATTGGGCTTTGTCCCACTAGGCCTGCGGGCTTGTTATGGGTTTTACCTTACCCATTCCAAAAGGTTTTACTATCCTTTTTCTTTTCTTTTAATAAAGGGGCTTGACCCCAAACCTTTCTGGTATAAAGGTCATAATAACAAGAATCTAATTCAAATTTACTTATTTTCAATTTTATAATTATTATAGATGAAATAGATACTCTAATGAGATTAATGTATGTTTTTGAGATATTTATAAGCCTTATATCACAATTTCATTGGATATTAACCCACTTTACCATTTACTATGGGGATAAAAGTTTTCCACAATTTTTATCCTCTATGAGAAAAATGAAATGGAATATATTATATAATTTGAATATGATAATTACAATTAAGGATATAAATTTTTTATGACATATGTTTTATAATTTCTATAAAATAATTTTAATATATATTTGTTAAACTCTATGAAAAAAATTAGAAAAAATATTTCTTTGACCCTAAAAATGTATTCATGCCAAAATAAATCACCATTATTATTTACATATAATTAATTGGGCTATATTTTATAACATTTATGTTAATTTAATTCAAAAAAATAAAAAATAAATAGATCATTGAAATTACTTTGATAAAATATAGAGAAATGATATTTTTCGAAAAATTTGTACTTTTCAATATTTTTTAAAAAATCAAAATATTAAGAGAACCATTGAAAATTTATCTTAATATAAATCAAAAATGTTAATTTAAAAATATATTCATGTTTTTTAAAATTAAATTTCTAATGGTGTTATAATTTAATCACAATTACTTCCAAAAATATGTAATTAATTCAATTTTTTAAGAAAACATATATTTGATTTTTAAAAAGATTTTATATTAATTCCTTCTCTAATACTACCCTTTATATTAATTTTAATTTATTTTTTTAAATTTTTGACCTATAAATATCTATAAAATCAATTCTCTATAGTTATTTTATTATTTTTTTCATATAAATATACTTTCCACATGAATATAAGTGTTCTAGAAATTACCTCCTATAATCTAATATGATCTTATTAAAAATTAGTTTCTTTATTCCATTATATAAATTAGTACACTTATAATAGGTAAAACACACACACACACACACACATATATATATATATATTTAATATTGTATATTCTCCAATTCATACCCAACAATTCAACGACTAAGTTATTGGGAACATATTTGAATAATAATATATTTATTTTATATCGCAATTTTTTTCTCAGTGTTGTCTATGGTATACACAATCAATGAAAGTATTATTTTTAAAATAAATTATATTTATGTTACTCTATCCACCCTTATTTAAATTTCATGTATACAATTTTAGTTTTACTGAATCAAAATTAATATATCAGTATGTAGTGATAAAACAAAACACATATTTTTCCATGGACATTAATTTCTGTGGAAAATCAGGAAACATATAATTTCATAAATTTATTTTCATTTATAAGAATAATAGTTTAAAATAAGTTTCTAAATTATTTTCTTGATAGTTTAGTGTAACATTTGGTATAATACATTTGCGATTTGAGAAATTACTTTTCTATAGAGATATAAATTTTATGAAAATATACGTACCTCATTTATTTCCTCTAAATATGTCTATATTCATCATTTTTTTGTTATTAAACTAATTTAAACTTAAATATCATATATTACCCTATGAAATTAATATTCAAGATGAATTTTTCATTCCTAGAACTCAAAATTTCACTACTAATAGAAAAAAATATCTAAAAAAGTATGAAAAGTTAATTATGTTTTCTCTATCCATTAATAAAAAAGCATTACTAGAAAAATGATATGATAATAAATTATATGAATGAAAATTCATATGATGAAATACAAACTATTTATCTAAATACTCTATAATAACATCCAAAGGACAACAGGGAAATGAAAATTTTGACCATCGAGGATGGCAATGCTCTCCTCGCGACGTCTAGGGATTACACCCATTTGTGGTAATGCTTGCCTTGGTTTGACTTGAATCTGATTATTAATGAAGGATTTTGATCCAGAATAGGAAAGGGAATATGAAGATCGTGATTCCAATGTACAAAATGAAGATGTACCTCTGGTCGAACGAACTAGAGGGATAACTTTCATGGAAGCGCTAAAAGGAACAGAGCACTACAAAACATATGCGATGAAAACTGCTCTATGCAAGTGACTTGATGACGAAAGATTTATAGTGGAAGCTAATCTTGATGCTCTACAACAATGATCACAAATGTGTAAGTTCTCAGTTATGGGTCAAATTTCATATATTAAAGGGGAAAATCCTGGCCAACTAATGAGTTAAAGAATAGGATTACTCATCTATGGGGATTCTAGGACTAGAAAATAGTTCCAATTGGAAGGGGATACTTCCATATGTTACTAAAATCATAGGAAGAGCATGATAGAGTCTGGAATTTAGGGAGTCTAGAACTTAAACCTGGTGTTCTTAGAATCTTTGAATTGAACTATACCTTCGACCCCCATAACTTTAGAAACAATACAACCCAAATTTGGGTTAGACTATATGGGTTGAGTTGGTTTTTATGGCACCCTAAGATACTAAATGATTTGATATCCTACATTGGTACTCCTCTCAAGATCAATCAGCGTACCTTAAATGCTGATATTGGCTTGTATGCTCGGATTATGGTTGAAGTTGATTTGGACTCAATGCTACAAGAGGTCATCTATTTCAATTATAAAGAATACAAAACAGAGGTTCAGATTGAATTTGAGCGCAAGACACCATTATGTGATATCTACAAAATTGTGGTTCACTCTTTGATAAATTGTCAAGTTATGAAAAGCTAGATTTCTTAGCCCAAGGATGATGGCTGGACTAAAGTTCAAAGGGACAATAAAGGTAAGAGTTTTGGCTTCAAGAAGGCTGAAACTACCAAAAAAATAATAGATATGTGTAAAAAAAGGCAACTTGTGTTGGGGAGTCTTCATGTATGACCTGGGCTATGATGGTGGAGGAAGATCCGGAGGCCAACATGGATCAATTCATTATGGAGGAAATTGAGAAATTAATTTTGGATGCATGTGAGCTGGTCCCTGAAACCTTGTCTGAGGAAGGATTTGGGCACCTAACACTCTCAGAACCTTGTCATGCTGTTTTTCAAAATGATCCAGCTTTCCATGTAATTTCTAGTGACTTCCATGATGGAATGCACCAGGCCTACCTTGAAGACACTATAAATGATGGACATACAGTTGAGGGAAGTTTTCCACTTGTTTCTTTTCCTTCTTCACCCATAGGTGCTGGAAACACTACTAAAAAATTAATACCCCAGGATAAGAATAACATGAAGACCTTAGTTTTTGGGTTTGAGGATGGGAAACCCACTGATGACTCTGCTCTTATATCTCTCCATGTTGAAAACTCAGGTATGATATCTCAATCTTGTAAGGACTCAATCAATGTGAAAATAGTGGCAGTGAAAGTGAAGAAGATTTTGGGTGCATGCTCTACTGTTTTGAACCCCCGGATCCTGTTATAGACATTTCCTCTCACAAGGTAACCCCTCCAACAAATTTAAGGGACAGCTCCATAGCCATCCAACAAAATGCTGAAATAATTGAAATGTTGTATACCACCTCAAATGTTTTTTATACTTACAAAACTTTTTTACTATTATAGATAAGAAGGAAATGAAATCCACTTTGACTACTTCACACATTATCACTAGATTCAAGAAGAATAAGGGCTCCAATGGCTATAAAAATAAAAAGGTAGGTTCTGCCTCCAAAAAATGGTTTTAATGGATTTATTTTTCTAGAACTGTCAGGGAATTTATAACCCTAATACTTATAATGTTCTTAAAATATTTCTTTTGACTTATCACCCCAAATTTTTTCTATTGCTGAACCAAAAACCAATTTTTCCTTGAAGTTTATGCACATTTTAACTTATGGTTATAACTTTTTAGATTGTTTCAAAGAAGGTAATAGTGTGGATTCTCTTTGGGTTTTTTATCATGCCTCCTTACAGAATGTTAATATTTCCAAAAGCTATGAGCAGATGCTCACTTGTGATTTTTTCCTAAATGGAACTCATATTTTTTTTACCATGATTTATGCTAAAAATAGATATCAAGAGTGAAGGCCCCATTGGAATGATATTTATGGGCTAGCTAACACAATTCAGGATCCCCAGTTTTTGTTTTTTAACTTTAACATTATTCCTTACCCTAGTGAAAAAATAGGTCCATATCATTCTTCCATTTCCTCTAGGGAATTTAGAGCTTCAATTGACGATTGTGACCTTATAGAAGTTAATCTCACTAGGTCCAAGTTCACTGGGTATAGAAGACACTATAATAGGGTTGTTTCCAGTAAATTGGACATGGCCTTCAAAAATATGCCTACTCTGGACACCTGGGAAACCATTTCTAGCACCACCTTGCCCAAACTTAATTCAGACCATCATCCCATTCTTGTAAATATTTTTACTGAAAGAGCTAAAAACTTTTTTCCTTTCATATTCAACAATGTGTGGTCTACTGATAAGGAATGATCTAACATCATAAAAAAAAATTTGTCTCTATAAAACATTTTAATTGTGATTTTTCTTGTGTTACCAAATTAAATCACCTCAAGCTATGTCACAGAAATTGGTGTAATACTAAATATAAAAAAATAGGCAAGGATATATGTAACCTTGAACAAGAGATTATCCAAGTTCAAATCTCCTCCACTTTCTCTGATTTCTCTTTGGACCCCCAGTTTGAAATTATCACTTCCATGAAATTAAACTCTCCTCTTACTGTTAAGGATAATCTTCAAAAACCTATTTTTAAAGCTAAATGGATTTATGATGGTGATATAAATACCAAGTTATACAACTCTATTCAAATTATAAAAAAAGTATGTAGGCCCCTTTCTCTTCTCAGGAACAATGATGTTCTCATTGACTCTAAGGAGGGAATTGAAAATCATGTGGTCTCTTACTTTTATAATATTTTTAATGGCACAAATATCAATAAAGAACTCCTTCATAAGGTCATTCCGGTTACGGTTACTAAGGAAGACAATGTCTATCTTCTTAACATCTCTCTTGACCATGAAATAAAAGACACTATTTCCGGTCTTAACTCTGATAGTGCCCCGGGCCCTAATAGCTTTAACAATGGTTTCTTTCAATAATATTGGGTGGTTATTCACACTGATTTTTGAAAGATTGTTCAATCTTTCTTGTCTAATGGCAATCTCCCTCATGGGATAAATACTCAATTCCTTACTCTAATTCCAATAGTGTACAATGCCTCTGAAATTCAACTTTTTCGACCTATTTCTCTTCTAAATACCATTAATCATTACTAAAATGCTTGCGAATAGACTTTTGGCTTTTTGTAGTAAAATTTTTTCCTAGAATCAATTTGGATTCATAAAGGGAAGTACTATACAAGACTGCATCTGCCTAGACTCTGAATGTACCAACACCCTCAATAAAGCTGTCAGAGGAGGCAACATTTCCATTGAGATTGATATTAGGAAAGCTTTTGATACCATTTATTGGGGATTCATTTTCAAAGTCCTTCAGTCCTTTGGTTTTAATGACACCTTCATCAATAGGATAAATTACTTATTCAAATCGGCTTCCATTTCGGTCCTTGTCAATGGTTCCCCTAAGGGTTACTTTAAATGCACTAAAGGTGTAAGAAAAGGTGATCCTCTATTTTTCATTCTCTTTTCCATTGCTGAAGATTATCTAAGTAGATTTCTCACCCTCCCAGTGAATCAAAACAAGATTAACCCTATTCAAGATGCTAGAAACTTAACTGTCCCTACACATCTTCTTTATGATTAGGACATCATTTTATTCACCACATCTTCTATATGCTGATGACATAATTTTATCCATCAAAGGGGACAAAAATATTATTAAAATTTTAAAAAAAATACCTTGTCTCACTACGAAGAAATTTATGGCCAGTCAATAAGCTAGAACAAATCTAATGCCTTCTTTGGGAAAAAAATTCTCTTCTTCTAGAAAAAATTGTATTATAAATAGTCTAAACATCAAAGAAGGTTGTTTCCCTTTCACCTACCTTGGAGTACTTATTTTTGGGGGAAGGCCTAAATCCATGTACTTTACCAACATGGTGGACCAGATCATAAATAAGTTATCCTCTTAGAAGGAAAAGTCCCTTTCAATGGTGGGAATGATCGGTCTAGTAAAATCCACCATTATTTCCAAGATGGTCTATTTGTTGATGGTCTATAAATGGACCACTGGTCTTTAAAAAAAATTAATGCTTACATCAAGAACTTTGTTTGGTCAGGCAACATTATTGAATGGAAACTAGTTACTATCCCCTAGACCACATTCTATAAACCTCTTGAAAAAGGTGGTCTCAGCATAAAAAACATGAGTCTTTTTAATGATGCCCTCCAAGCCAGAATCACATGGGGGATTATCCATAACAACTCTAAATCCATTTTTTTCTAAAAAAAATGATTTCATTAAAAGTTGAAAAAGGAAAATTTTAACTACATTAATTCCTCTATCTGGCCCCCTATTAGGAAATATTTTTCCAATATTATGACTAATTCTAGATGGATGGTTAGTATGGACTCTACTATGAATTTTTGTCTAGATAATTGGCCCAGAACCCCCTCATCTCTATGATCTCTCCTAATTCTCTTCCAAAAAACCCCAACACTACGTTAAAATATTTTACTCATTCTTGTATCTCCAATTTTCCTAAGAACAGTATATAAGTTATTGATAACTATGCATTTGCAAATTTTGATGATTTTCTCATTTGGGAGTCTTATCACAATTCTATTCTTGATTCAAAAAATTTCTATAAACACAATGTTTCTAATTCAGATATTAATTTTTATTGGCTAAAATATTTTGACAAACCCCGGATTAACCCCTCAAGACTTACTCATGTTTGGAAACTTGACTATAATTGTATCCCCAATGAGGTTTGTCTTTATTCCTTTGGTGTCCAACTTGGCTCCATGGGTCCTTTATGCCACCAACATAGAGAAGATACTAACCATCTATTCCTATCTTGTGTTACTACCTCTACCCGGTGGAATTATACTTCTAACATTTTTTTACTGCAGATAGATTCTTACTGATTCTCTCAGCTTGAAATTAAAACAATGTGTGGACCTAGATTGCTCACAACAAATCAAGAACCTATTCCTCACTGCGGTTGCTGAACTCCTTCATGTGATCTAGAGTGATAGAAATTCTATTATTCATAACAATTTCTCATTCAATCTCAATACAGGTAAGATGCGAATTCTCATTTCCATTGGGGATATTGCTTTGATCCAAACAGCTTATTGTGATAACACTGTTGGTGATTTGGAGATCCTCTGTCAACTTCAGATTGATGGAGTCTACAAACAACCGAAGCACATTTTTGATGTGATTTGGAATGCTCTACTTATATGATAGATCAAAGTGAATGTGGATGGTGCTTCTAAAGGAAATCTAGGACCCACGGGATGTGGTGCTATTTTCAGAGACTACCTCAGCCAGTGTATGGGATGATTTTTTGGCAGTTGTGGTACGGCTTCGTCTCTAGAGGAAGAAATTATGGGTGTGATACATGTCATCGTATTTTCCAAGAAAAAGGGTTAGAATAATATTTGGATTAAAAGTGACTCAACCACTATTTTCCATGCTATTTGGGAGGGTGTGGTGCATATTGCCTGGCCTATGACCACCCGCTGGATGAAATGCATTGATTCGCTTGTAGGGACTAATTACATTGTCACACACGCATTTCGTGAAGTGAACGTGGTTTTTAGTGGTCTTGCTAATAAGGGAATAATCCATGACATAAATTGGAAGGATGTCTTTCCAGTTGATCTTCTCCCTTTTAATGATAAATATTCCAATAAGATCCCTTAATTCAGACTCATGTAGTTCTCTACTGTTTTTACTAATAATTTGTGTCTCAAAAGAATCCAAAGGCCAACATATTTTTTTACTCAAATTAATATCCTTAAAATACTTAAAAATATTCATGGCCATACTAAAAACAAAAAAAAATCAAAATTATATGATCAAATATTCTACCAATATGAATTTAATATTTATCTATTTTTTATTAATCTTAAGTTTACATACCAAAATTATTTTTCCCTAATGATATGATCTCCATAATAGTCTAATATTTTATATAAATACACTTTATCATCATAATTACACTATAAAATCATATATGAATCTAAAAAATAACTCAACCATTATTCCTCAACTAAAATACCATCATTCCCAAAAATAATTTGATTTTAACTTAATCATATCATGTTATGAATATGTAATAATGATTTTATTCTAATTATACATAATTATTAAAAAATTAACGATCATAATAACCCTTTTATTATCAATATCTTTCATCCAATTCCCTTAAAATATAATATCATTACTCCTCAGGTAACCCTTTCATTAAAAAAAATGATAAACATTTGGGATAAATAAACCTCAAACAAATCATGAGACTAAATAAAAGTTTCTAAAGGTATTACCATCACATAAAACCTAAAAATTGCATTAGTTCCCTTAAATGTATGATATTTCATAAATTTATCAACCCATAAATAAAATATCACTACCTCATAACTCTAAAATATTGTCACTTCAATATATCAATTATATTTCTAAATAATTGAATATCATTTGAAATTTTATTCTTTAATACAACCATATAAAAATCAAATAAAATGTTTCATTTCCGATGATTTATTAATCTCAATCTAGTAATGTTTCCCTCTTTGAACCAATTGAATTTTTTTAAAAAAATTCGTATCTATTTTCCAAAATACCAGGTAATTTTATTTTTGAATCAATTCCATACCTTATTAATATTCATTAATTTTATTTTACACAGTTATATAAAATATAATAATATTTACTACTTTTCTAATTAAAAAGGAAAAGTTTTATTCTTTATAAAAAAATTTCTTCATTGTATATTTTTTATTTAAAAACATGAATTCAAAATTTTAGAATTTTAATTTTAAAAAATGAACATAATCTTTGTGATCAGCATAAAAAATAATTTCTTGGTTGAATATTTTGGATTTTTTTGAAACGATTTATTATTCAAGGAATACATTAAAATTTCAATTTATTTAAAAATACAATTTAATTTCATTAAGAATTCTTATTATGTGTTAAATTTCATCTCAAATTAATATAATTTTTATATAACATGATATTAAATAATCCAAATAATTTTAGTAATCATTACACTAGATTTTTGTATAAGTTCATCTTTTGGTATAAAACTAATTTTGTAAAAATAGTATTCCATTTCATTTGGGTGTTTTTAGCATAAACTAATTTCTTAGAATTAAAGAAATTGAATCATGAAAAATGGAACCCATATTTGGAATTAGGATTTTCAAATTTGATTAATATTCCCATTTTATTTTATGAAAATGTGAATGGTAATTGTGATAAATATTGGTCACCTCAGTAAGGGTAAAACATGTAATATTGGCTTAAAAGTGTTAAATAAGACGTGAAATTAACATAAAAAAGGTCAGTTAATCAATTTTATGAGTTTAATTTGACAATCCTCATCTAATATTACATTTTACTAAAATGAATTTCCATTATTCTATGATAATGGCCAATATAATATTTTTTATAAAAAAATATCAATCTCCTGCTTTTTTATTGTAATTATATATTCACATAGAGAGAAAATTATATTTTAAATTAATATTAATATTATATTGAGAATAATGAAAATATATTTATGATGGAAAATTTATTTCTATTTTCAGGGTTTATATAATTTCCTTAAATACTTATACAACGTTTACATAATGTCAGTGCAAGCCGTGGAAAGTCAAATTAAATAATTCTAAAAAATTAAATTATTATATTTTTGATGAATTATAGTAACACAAAAAAAAATTAGTTAATAATAATTTATTATTGATTTTAGCATTGATTATTTTCTAATCCCATTTTTTCATGGTAACTTTAATATTATATTAAAATAATAGTAAAAAAATGATATTAATGAGATTTTATAATAATCAATATATTTTTATATGATTTAAAATTCATAAAATTACTTTAATATAAAAATAAAATGTGATGTGATTGAGAATATCATCCATTTTATATTTTTTAGTCACTTAAATTATCTTTTTTGACCCATAACGAGTAAAAAACAATGATACTATTATAATCTTCAAAATGGTTAATGTGAGGTTAAAACATATATATAATGGAAAAACCATAACTTAGACATGGAAAATTTTAAGTGAATAAGATTATCTAAATTCAACCACATCATATATTCTTAAAAAAAAATTGAGAACATTTTAATGAAAATTAATTTGTTTAAATTTAATATTTTATGAAATTCCAATATTTACCCTCCCCTCACTTATCAATGGAAATATCATATCCTATCTTCCTGATGCCTTTTTAAAATAATATTTAGAAATATGATTACAATAATCTCTTCCTAAAAACCCATACCTAGTATTATAATTTTTAACTTTGTCAGAATGTTATCCTTAGAGTGATTAAGGTGTTAATAAAAGGTAGATGTCTAGAGAAATGCTATATTACTTAACCGAATGATTTAGTTTTATTTCATATTCTATCTACTTTACAAATATTCATACTACTGTAAAAAATATAAATTTTTTTATATATTATATTGAGATGTTTTATGTTTTATTTAACAACATTAATCTATCTACTTCTTCATCTAATGTGAGACAAAACCATCATTTCTTTATATAACTGACTACCACCTCATGAACAAATATAATTCGTTTTACAACATTACCTCCCAAGAATGGTTATTTTGATGGATTTAAATTATATATATGATTTTAATGAAATTATTATAATAATATAATTATATCATATCATAATCATTCATCACTAGATCATATTGATGTTATATATAATATTTTTTAAATTTATAATATAATATTAATGAAATATCCATCATTTTTTAATATATAAAATAATAAATAATCTATTTCCATTATGTTCATTGAAAAATGGAAATGTTATTCATGTGCACATATGACCTATTTTCTCTTGGATTGTAACATAATTCATTTTGGAAAACCATTTTTCATGGTTGATTTTATAATAATAATTTATGTTTCAATTCATGACTATTATTCTGGTGATAATGGAATAATGAAATCTTGGACTAACTTCATCATTCCAAAATTATTTTGTGATTATGAACCAAAACTTCAATGTAAACTTAATGGATGATGTACCTAAATAAAACATGGTCATAAAAAATATAAAATGGATATTGATAATGTAATAAACCAGAAAATTTTATATATAATAACATAATTAACACATTTTTATTATTTAGTAAGATAAATAGCATATGATACTACTTATACTCGATGTTAGGGACACATTATTCAAAAATACTCATTTTAAATGCATTAATGTTATATTTTCTAAAATATTTTACTCTATTTAAAAAAAATTTACATTATTTTTTAATATATTTATAGATAAATTAATGATTTATAATGGACCTTTATATCTCTTCCAAATTTTTCTCAGTAATATTAAAATAACATCTTTTTTAATATTTTATATGGTGCCTTTTAACTGTTTGTTATAAAAGAAAAAAATAAATGTTCTGTTTTAACATATACGACATCAATGAAATTTACCTACATCTTAAACATATTTTTTTGTTAATTTTTCAATATATGAATCCTTTATATTTTCATATAAAAACATTCTTTCCATTTCTTCTGTGTATTTTAGATTTTAAAATTATGTATTAAAATGAAAGGGATATATCAAAATCCAAAAATATTTTTCATATGGTTTCAAAAAGTGTATTTTTATGAGTTTGATTATAGAAATTAATAATTTTGGGAGTTTTATGCATGCTTTATTACTTGGAAATTATTTATGATTAAATGTGAGCTTGATATTTCTCCTTAATTCATTAGGTAAAGATAATATTCTCTAGAGAAATGGGTTTGAATTTGAATGTGTAGTTTACTCAACTTATAGGGGTTATTATAAGGGTTCTTATAATGATTATGTGAAAATTACTTCCAATTTTTCCTAAATAAATTATATTTGTGTTCTAATGTGTTCTCATGGAAATTTAAGCTAATAATATTTTGTTTTAATGATATTATTACACTCTTTTAGGTTAAAAAATTTATTCTTTTTAAGGAAATGTTTTTAGGCATTCTCATGTTATCTAAGAAACACACATTAACATAATATTTCATGTATGCTTCCTAATAAAGTGTTTTATAAAATTAATTTTGTAATAAATTTTATTTATGGGGTATGTAAATGATTATTTGAGCTAAAATTTTATTTTTATAAAGGAAAAAATCATTTTTATAATATTGTGATTTTGAAATGGACTAATGGTTTTTTTATTAATTTTTTAAATACCTTACTGATATTTTGTCTCATTCTACATATTAGTCTAGTTTGTTATAGGTCTGATAGATGAATTCCATAATTAATAAATTTTTCATTCAAGATATGAAAGATACGCAAAACAAATAAATCATATCTCTATAAAGAACATGTTTTGTTTGAAAAATAGATATTTCATGGAAACGTACAGTTAAAAAAATTATCCAATTATCTAAAAATATATCCAAATGGTTTATTAGATATTTAGGTTATCAAACATTTCAGTTTGATATTATATAATTTTGGATTGATAAAATTGGGTTAGGTTTATCTGTATCAAAGACATAAATTTAATCATTATGTTTTTAGAACAGGGTTTGGGAGTATGGGATCAAAGCTATTATAGTTGTTATAAAATTATGGTTTAGATACTTTTTTAGATTATGATTTTTTAATTTGAGGTTAACGTGGGTGTTATGGATTCCATGATGGGTTTATTACTTTAAGTAATATCATAAGTTAAAAGTCATAAGAACCCCTTTTATGGTTTTAAGTAATGGGGTTTTAAGATGATTGAGAGTATTTTAGTAGAAGTTTATAGTAATGAAATCCCAAAATTTAGTATTTATTTCACTGAGAATGATATTTTCATAATATTGGTTTTTTATTTTAAGGATATAAGTTTAAAGGTGTTGATAACCTTTAGGGTTAAGATAGTCATTAATATTGAATTAATTATTGTAAATTTTGAGAAAAGGGTTATTACATTCTAGGAATATGTCATTTATCATATAATTAACCAAGAGATTGATATTTTATTTATTTACTTAGTGATTAATGTTATTTATAAATACTTTCACAATTTTGGTAATATTATATTACCTAACTAAATGGAGGTAATTTTGTATAATATAGGTTATTACATTTGGAATAATGAGTGAGTCAACTTCTATAAGTATATAAGATTTTATTTTAATTTGTGATATTTCTAAAAAAAATTATTATATTTTGGAGACTATATGACTAAGAAAGATAAATTTTTGGCATATGAATTTATGACTGAATAATATTATTTAGAGATACATGTTATGTTTATCATTGAAGGTTATATGATAAAATCATTATTATTTTTTAAAACATTGTCAAGAATATATTGAATAATTTTACAAGTAGTCTTTATATAATGATTTATGATAAACATTGGGTGAAATCATTTTAATTTTGGAGATTGAGGTATAATGATTTATTTATACTAAAAATCATCCTACCTTCTGATAACCTTTTTGTTTTTGTTAACCTACAAATATGATAAAGATAACATATAATTTTCTTGTAGATATTATGATCCCATAAATGTTTATTTTTGTTCTTCTGGCATGGAAAAATAATATTTTAATATCCCTTTTATGGAGTAATAGGTAATATCAATGTGGAAACTAATTTCAAACGAGCTTGTACCCAAGTCGTACAAGCTCCTTCTTGGCATCCAAAAGACCTAGGATCAAATTCGATCAGGGAGGAATTTCGGGTACAGTAGCAGTGGAACAACTGTAGCAGTGGTGGCACTGTAGCAATGGAAACACTATAGTAAAAAAATAGATGTTGTGGTACTGTAGCAGGTACTATTGCAGCGTGGGTGCTATAGTAGTAATGTTCACCGAGGGGTCCTTTCGGCCAAAAAATGGGCTTTCATGGCTTGTATTCAGGACACTTGGACTTGCGCCTTTAGGCTATGTAATGGGACTCCCTCTACCCAAACTTAAATGGGCCTTTTATTTTATAGATAATTGAGGCTCAAACCTCAAACTTTTAAAAAAATGTGGAAACTAATTAAAACATGAAACCAAAGGATGAAATTTGGTTTACTTAATTAAAGAAAACAAAGTAATTATAATCTCATATAATCAATTATATGTGGTAAAAAATTCATCAACTCTAAGAAAATGATTTAGAATTAGAAAAATTATCCTATTAGCTAACCTATCTATGGTATTTAACACACTATTTTTTTTAATATTTTTTGGTCATTGAATATTTATTGATCATTCACTAGTGATTAATGTTCTCTATCACAATCTATTATTTAGACATTTTATTTTCCCTCCACGTCCATTTTTTTACATCATACTGTTGTACTACAATATAAAAACTTAGATATGCAATATTTCACAAGAACTTCTTATTTAACTTTCTATCATTCAAAAGGATGTTTACTACCCCTTTTTACAATGTTGGTTTTCATTAATGGTATTTTCAAATGTTAAACCCTTGATTTTGTAGCTCAACATAAAATTAAGATTACAAAGATTACAAAAGGGGTTATAATGTAAAAAACTAAATAGGGTTAATAGAAAATTAATTTCATACCTTATTAATATCCATTAATTATATTTTATTGTGTTATATTCAATATAAGGATACTAAATAATTTCCCAATAAAATTGTAAATAGTATTATCTTAACTATATCTGTTTAAATATGTTATATATTTTTATTAAATAAATTTAAATCCAAATATCATAATTCTAATGTTTAAAAACTAAATCCATATTTCAAATCGTCATATAAAAATGAAATAATGGTGTAATTTCTGGAATTTTCATAAATGATTGATTTTTCAACAAATATTAAAAAATAAATATGTTAGTAAAACAATTCATTCTAATAATTATAAATTCAGATTATAGCTTGAATTTGATCATAAAATAATAGAAATATTCTTCAAATAGATATAATATATTTAATTATATATTAAAATCATTAATCTTTATTTTTTTTAAAAGTATTTTGGACTAAAAATAAATTTTTCTAAAACCTTTTTTCATTGTGTTATTTTTTTTCCATAAATTATTTTCTTACACTTATATAAAATGATTCATCTAATATGGATTCTATATTTGGAATCAATATGTTGACATTTGTTAAATATTTTCCATTATTTTTTTCACTATGAATAGTAACCATTGAAAAATATTTTTCACCTCAATAAGGTTAAAATAAGAAAAACTTGTTTAAAACTACATCATAAGTCCTTAAAATTACCACCATATATTAATTTTTTCTCATTGGATGATTTTAGTTTAAAAATAATCATCAATGATTTTATTTCATGACATTTTTTAAACATTTTAGTGATAATGACCTAATTAATATTTTATGTAATGAATTGTATAAAATGTCACTTTATTACTTTTAGATTTCATTTATATGATCATATATGGATAAAAATAAGTTTTGAAAGAATATTATAGTTTATTTTTATCATAATAAAATTATTTTTTATGTAAATTTATTAGTAATTTCTATTGTTTATATAAGTACCATAAACTCTTATATGACAGTAACATAATTCTTATACAAGTAATGGAAAAAACAAATTAATTAATTTAAAAAAACATTACAAATAAGTTATTTAGGATGAATTGTACCTCAATATTAATTTTATATTCAATAAAATGTATAATTGATGGTGGAATGGATTAAATTATAACTATATTTTTATATTTCGGAATTTAAAGTCAAATAAATAGAATATATCAAAAAAATGAAATTTTTGATATTTTATAATACAAAATGTTTTATTGATATTTTTTAAATTTCTAAAAAACCTACCATTAACCAGGTAAATGATATATGGTCTAGAATATAAAAATTCTCTTTTTATCATTCAATTTTACTTTTATATGAACTTTCATGACCAATAAAGAGTAAAAGCATTGATATCCTAATAATCATCAGAACAGTTAATGGGGGTTAAAAGAAATATATAAGGGTCAAAACATCACCTAAACATGTTCAAATTTTTATGGTATTATTTTGATCTAAACTCATATTAATTCAAAATTTATAATTATGCATTTAAGTTTATATGAATATTTATTTATATATATTAATTACATTGTGAAATTCTATGAGAGCCCCCACCCCTCACTTATAAATGTGAACCACCTCTCCTCTCTTCTTAAAAACATTTAAGAACTTTATTTTAGAAAATAACTATCCAAATATCTTCTTAATATTCATACACATGTCTTATAACTGTTATTTTGTGCATAACAGACCTTATATGTCTTTAGGTGTTAGGAAATGTAGCTTGTTTGAAGGTTTATAACTTTTAATTCAAAGTCATAAATTTATTTCTTCATATATCTATTTACAAATAATATAACTATATCTCTTATGAACATATATGTTATTATGTTGATGAATTAACTTTAATCAGTTTTCTACTTCATCTAATGGGAAATAAAAACATTATTCTTCAGTATAATACAATATTACTTCCCAAAATGTTGTCATTCATTTTTTATGACTACCTCCCATGGATGGTTATAATTATGATGCTTCATGTTTTCAATGATTTTTAAAATTATGTTAAACTTGAAAATTTCCTTCTCAAGAGTGTTTATGGGATGAATTTTAAATTCTTTTTTATAATGATCTTAGATAATTCTTATGACCACTCTATTTTACCCAGAAAAGGTTTTTTACCCTAATTCAAGGGTTTAGTGGAAATCTAAACCATTAAAATTTTTATAAATATTTAATATATTATTAATTAACTAAAAATTAGTTATTAATGTTATTTCATAAATATCATTTTAGGGGAGTGTTGGATTGAGTTTTTTCTTCTAGGTTGATTCCTTACTGTTAGGTTTCACCTAAGATAGGCATAAAACTATATCTAGCATCAGGCCAAAGCTATGAAAATTTTATTTTTATTTTATATTTATTTATTTATACCTTTCTCTTTTCTTCCTTTCTATAATGAAATTTCACCCTTGGTTTCATGAATATTCACTCATTGGATTCCCACATTGGGATCTTTAATGAGAGAGGATTAATGAGAGAAGAGCTATATAGTGTTGCAAGTGCCACCTAAAGAGATCATCCAAAGGTAGATCATGGTTTTACGGATGAATTGTATAGTTTTGGTGTGATGCTTTGGTGGTTATCACCCATAGGTATAAATTATTTTATATGATCTTCTTGAATCCCCATAGTTTAAATTTTTATTATTTATTAATGCATTTTGAGTTGTTAGTAACCCCATGAGAATTGATATTGGTTTAATTAGAGATAAATAGTATTTTCTTTCTATTTTGAGGGGTTTATGTTCACAAAATTATTTGTACACTACATGTTGTTTAGAAAACAAATTGTTAGTGTTCTTCTTATTCATGGAAGATGTGTTTTTGGACTATATATTTTGCACCGTGGGACACACTGTATAATGGTGACTCGGGGTCTGTCAGTGGCATGTGGAAACACACGATACACACACAGAAACCTTTTGAGGAACACAGATAGTGGCCATGTACTATTATTTTCCATTCCCCTTATGTTAGTACAAGTCCATGTACATCGTAGGGGACCTCGTGCAGGGTACACACCATGTATGAGGTGGTACATGTTGTGTTGTCTAAAACAATACATGTCGAGTGGGATAAGTTACATTTGAAGGTACCCATGTGTTATTACAAAATATGTACCAAATGTCAAAATTCAGATTCTTTATATAAGTAAACATTGAGAGTCTGTAGGAACATGTTTGGGGACTACATGTCCGGGTTCACATCATGTACTCTAAATACATGACCTATAATTTTTCCTTCCTTGGATTATTTTTCTTATTGTTCACCCTAGTGTCATAATTAGACATGTGAGTACTCTATTATGATAATTTTTTCAAATAGATCATGATGGTGGAATCCTTTTCTCATTTAGGGTATATTTGGATGGTTTTTTATAGTCATGTGTTTTTATGTAGATTTTATTGTGGTTTCCTTCAAGAATTATCATGTAGGTTGGGTGTTGCACAAAGAAGACTATGTGAGTGTTGTGTTCTGAGTGATACTCTTAGATAGAGGGTTCCAAGGGGATATATTTAAGGTTATTTTGTATGGATTCTAGAATACAAAATCAAGAATTATTTTTGGAGAGATCATGGTTTATCCCTATGTGATGGTACTGGTTTTTCGAAGTTAGGGTTGTTGAGGTTAGATCAGTGGTTTGAGGAGACCACAGCTATAGGATCCTTTGGGTGTGATAATGTTTTGGGGGGGTGGTTATTTTTTTGGTTTCGTTCATCTATTGAGATGTGTCTGAGGGATATTCCATATTTTTATGGTTACTAAATACGTGACTAGGGGTTGTACTAGTGATTGATTGAGAATGCTCATGTGAAATGGTGTGTCTTGTGTAGTTGAGACCTTGTGGAGGTTTCTTCACTGAGGTAGGATTAAATACCATTATGAATGAATGTTTTCATTTGAATTTTTTTTCAATTCTTTTGGGTACATTTTTGTTTGAGGATTAGTTGGAGGTTGTTAATGACCAGTTTGGTTATTTCAGCATTGGTCGTGACCATTCCTTTGGGAATATCTTGAGGAATCCTTTTTAGGGTGTCTTACTCTAGTTGTATCTTTTTATATATTTAGGATCATTTTATAGATTTTGACCTAGATCTTTCATATAAAATGAGAGTCCCTTATTGGACGTAAATTTATACTATGACCCCCGGAAACATTGGATCATCACATTTTGATTGGCCCTTAGGTGGTTTGTTTAGAGAACATGGTGGTAGTTTTTTTGATGCTAAGATATTGGGTACTGAGATAGGTCACATGGTTTTTTTATGTTATTTTATTGGATCTTTTATTTCATGTTTTCTATGTTGGTTTTATGGATGGATCATTCCATGTTAGGCTGACTGTTAGTCGTAATTTTTGAGAAATTTTCTTCTAAAAACATGGTTTTGAGGAGGATACCCTTTGGATATCTTGGATCAGGCATTGGTCCTGAGTTGTTATATTTTTCTACCCTCCACTAGTGTTTTGTTTTTAGAATGTACTTGGGATATAATGGGAGATCTGGATGGGTGGAACCCTTATATAGGTTAGTGTGAAAACTTGAACAAAGTGTGTTAAGAATCATGAGGTGCTGAGGAACTCAAAAAATGTGTTTTGTGTATTGTGGATTCCATTATTATCAAGGTGATACAGATGTGGGATGATCTTAGGTTATGGTATAGATCCCACCTGTTTTTTGGTCTACATGTGGTGCCCAATTTATTATTTGGGTCATTTGGAAAAAATTTGGTATCTAGTGGTGTCAAACTATGTACTCATGATTCTATTTGAGATTGTTCTATTAGAGTCTTAGAGCCTAATAGATAATGTTTTACATGTGAATGCATATTGTTACGACATAGGGTCCAAAATTCGTGCATGTTTCATTTAGTCATCATGGATATCCTAAGTAGATATGAAGGACATGTTGGTTTTCATGTGGCTGGGTATACACCATGAGGTAAATACCATGGAAGAGGATGAGGGGTAGATTAACATCGAGTGTCCAACTAGATATTATATAGGGATATTTTTCTTTTTCCCTCAAATTTTTATAAAGTTTATTTTATGATAGCTATTATTATTATTTGTATATAATGGGACTATCATGTTGTAATGTAATTTTTATGAAAATATAAGATAGGTTCACTAATGGGGGTTCCATTTTTATATTTATTTTGCATCCCATGTATGTGATCCTCTATGTGTGTGCAGAACTCATTTCTAATTTTAGTTTGGAGAATACGTTTCATAATGGATGGGGCATAGGTCAAGTGTTACATGGTAAAACTGAGACAATGATGTATAATCATGAGATCAGGTCAGTGCATCTCATGAGTCATAGATACGAGGTTTGTTTTTTGTATTAGTATTGGAATTATATATTCATTTATTTATTTTATGATTGTTTACATAGTATATAAATCTCTCCCAGTGGGAAACTTTCTATTGTTTGTTTTTCATACTTGTGAGTATGTGTGACTATATACAACATTCCATTTATTATAGAAATATTTTATTTTAAAAAATTATTATTTGTACTCTATTTTCATCCCTTTGTATGGTATAGTTACTTTATATTAGAGTTTCACACTAAAATAAGGGTATAGTGTCCCCATAGTATCTTTTAAACTCTCATTTCAAGTTGACAGCCTCTAGTGATGAAGGAGGTTCACCTGAGGCCTTAGGGTGATACTGATTGGGTTAACTTTTACATTTTACTGGACTAGTTCATTAAAAAATGGTACCATAGACATCTAGATTTTTTTTGGGGAATTTGTTAAAAATGTGATCTAGTATTGTGTTAGAACAGGTGATGGGTATCAAACTTATAAGTTGTGAATGCCTTTTCTAATATGATGTCTAAGTCTCCATGTTATGGGATTAATATTATTGGATTTTTTATGGTTTTATGACTTCACCTATCATGATGCACTAGAGATTTTGGATTTATGTTTTATCTTCATTTTTGTATCTTGACCCATGGGAAAGTGTCCATTAACCATGCATCATTCTAGGAACATAGGATTCTCATAAAATATACATGTGTGTGGTGTTTTACAAGAGATATAATATCAATTGTATAAAGTGTTAGCAACTTCTCATATTTTTTTCTCATTTATAATTACATGGTGGAACTATATAAAACTAAACAAAATGTATATATATTTTTCATAGGAATGGTCATGTGGATCAGATGGTGAGAGGTTCACAAATTATGTTAATGCATTCCCTTCATTGATGGATTCATAGAGAACATTGTGGGTCAGTAATTTCATCTGAGTGACCTATTGGTGGCTCAATGATTTAAAGGATTTTTTGAGGTTTCTTTGGATCAGGCTTTTGTTTACCTATTTTGGTGGTTCCCCTAAAATCATAGTTTCCTTTTTCTTGGGAGGGAGTTTTTCTTTTAATTTTTTTCTATTGGGTCGGGCAGTGGGGCTCATTTTCCTACTATCTCTTATGGTTGTGGTGGGAATGGGTTTTCATCTATATTGGTTTAGTTGAGGTCTATTATCACCAGTATGTGGTTATGAATAGCAATTCCTAGTTTTTAATAAGAGTAGAACCTGGCATTCCCTTTTTATCATTATAGGATTAAGAGGGAATGTTTAGTTGGACCACTAGACCTTATCATTTTTTGTCACTCCCCAAGTAGTTTAATAGATGTGTGTTTGGATTCTTCTTTCTTTATATCTAAGGCTAATTGGTTGGACGTCATGTGGTTGATCACGGTATGAGGGTAGAAACCTTTTTTTAGGAGGAGTGTTCAGGGTTCACAAGTTTGATGGAACTTCCATAGATTAGAAGATTATTTAGTAGTGCTAGTTTTATTAACTTTGTTTTATTAGGACTTTTTGTATGATATATTGAGTCTTTTTTCTCATTCGGGGTCATTTTAAAGAAATAATTGATGTGGGAGTGCACCATTGGATATTGGACGTCAGGAGCCTCATTTTAGTGGTTCTTTAGAATGGTTATTGTTGGTTTTTGTGGGGTTTTATGTTGGTTCTTAGGTGTGAGTGGGTTTTTCATGTATATCTACAGCATTTATTGATTGATGTAATACGGGAAGTTTGGTTTTTCAGTGTTAAGTGAGGAAAAGATATGGATATTAATATTTTGGGGAGCATCAGATTAGTCCCTGTTGAATGCCACTCATGATGGGAGAGAGTTATGGATGTTCTATGGCCTGATGTTGAATATATAAGATTTTGTTGGCTATGCCAGTTCTTGGGGGATAGTATGACTTTTAGTTTCCCATTGAGGCTTCTCGGGGGGTGAAAATAATTTGTGGTTGGGATTTTTTAAGCCTCATTTCATAATGGGTTTTTTAAAATATTTTGAAATTAGAAGCTTTTTTATGTGGCTTGTATAGAATAATAATAATAAACTCTCTTATAATATGGTCTTGGATAATTTTTCTGACCACTCTGTTCATCCTAGAATAGGGTGTTTATCCTAATATTGTATTTTGGAAAAAATTTGAGCCAATCCATTGTTTTTTGGTATATTTAATATTTAATTATTTAAATATTAAGTTGTTATTTCTTTTTCATTTGTTCATATCATTCAAATAGAATTTTGTATTGATATTCCATCTCTATTTTTGAGTCCCAAATGAGTTTCTTTCCTAGTATATGCATTTTTTTGCATCGAGAGTAGAGGTGAGACCTATTCCCCTTTTCTTTTTTCTTTATGTTTCTTTTTCTTCTAATTTTCATTTCTCCACTTTATTTTTCCCATTTATCATTGTTACTCATATGTAAACACCAAGGGATTATCTTTTGTGGTATTCATTTAGAAAATGTAGGTGGAGGGAAGAGGTGTATTGATGAGGAGGCACAGCTCGACGATCTCATTCTGAGGTAAATCGAGGCTCTGTGAGCTCGTGGCATTGTTCTAGTGTAAGGATTTGGTGGTTTCATCTCGTAGGATGGAATATTTTTTTGTTCCTCATAAATCCTTATATATTAAATATTTTTATGTTTTAAATCCTTTTTTTGTTGAGTACCACTTGAGGGTCGATCTAGGCTACATTGGGGAGAAAATTAGTATCAGGCCATTTTAAGGGGTTTTAGTAATGGAAAAAACCATTGACCAAGAATTTGGTTTAGAGAACACATGTTGTGTGTTATTATTATTCATGTGAAATGAGTTTCTTACACTACCCATAGTGAAACAAGGGTACCCTCCTTATAGTGGAAATTCAGTGAGTGTTTGGTGACCTGACCATATAGGGTAAATGACGAGAACCTTTGAAAGGTGCATTGTTATTGTCAATATCTTGTTCTTGGTCAGACCCCAAGTCAGTGTAAATATTTAGTTAGGCCAGGGACCCTATTTAGGTTATACCCAGTATAAGGGGCTTACATGCCCTATATTCTAGCGATGTACACACTGAGTGCACTAAGGTATACTAGTATGTACACATATGGGGCTACACACTATGTACATAGAGACACACACCATGTACATTGGAATAGTATCTACCAAGTTTCCTAAAGCGTAAATCCTAAGTGGAAAATTTTTGGTACACTCCATGTTTGAGATATACAAGATGTATATGTTTTCCTATATTGGATTGTTTTGCCTATTTTTCTCCCTCGAGTCAGAATTCAACTTGTGAATAGTCTGTTCTGAGTGTTTTTTCAAGTAGATAAAGATTGTGTAATACTTTTATAATTTAGAGGATATTTTGGAATGAGTTTTGGTTGGTTTAGTTTTTTTAGGATTTAATTTTAGTTATATTATACTATCTTCCTGTGGGTTGGGATTTCAACTATGAGACTCGAGTGTGGGTTGTGAGATTATTGATCATCATGACTTGAGTGTTCTATAAAAATGTATTTATTGTTTCTTTTTTGTGGATTATAAATGATGGTATTTAGGAGTATCTCTAAGGATATCTTTGTTTATACCTATATGTTAGGACCAATAGATTGAGGTTTGATTAATTGAGGTCAGCTTTTGGTTTTGAGGATACTAGAGTTGTTGGAGCCTTTGAATCATAATGATTATATGGGATGGTTAATTTGGTCAAGATTCATGAATCTATTGAGATGAGTCTGGGGGACTCTTAAGGATTCCCTAGTGGAATTTCTATTGATCGAGTGATTATTGGTATTCATAAAAGTCAACTGAGAATGCATGTGTGGTATGGTTTGGATGGGGTCGTGGATCCGTTAGAGAATGTCCTTCTTTGAGGTGCTCATAAGGACAATTGTAAATTTTAATTTTAGAATTATTTTATTTTGGATACCTTTGGGTGTGTTTTTGTTTGAGGATTAGTTGGAGGCTGGTGAGGGACATTTTTTTATTTCTACACTAGGCATAACTCATGATTTTTAATGGTCTAGTGGAAGCCATCAAATAGTTTACATATTTAATTATAATATTTTGGATGTTTGAGTAAAATTTCATGATAATGATAATGTTTATATAATAGGTGACCCATGTAGGAAGTTGGATTATGTTTTGAACCTAGGGAATATAGGATCCCTGATGTAAGGATTCCCTTTAGGTGGGTCGTTCAGATCCCATGGTCATTTTTTGTTGGATGCTGGGATTTAAGGTACTGAGAGCATACCATTGGTTTATTTTACAAAAGTTGATTTGAAATATCAATTATTCTATTTGGATGGTGTGTAAAAATTTGGGTTATCCCATGCTTACTTAGACATTAGACATGGAATTTGATGAAATTTCAACTTAGGAAAATGGTATGACTAGGAGACCCATGGGATATCAGGGATTGGGAATTGGACCTACATGGTGATCTAGTTATCTCACATATCAGATGAAAGTTATTACATGATATTATATAGCTATGGGTGATATGAATGATTTAATCCCTCGTCTAGTTTAGTTTGAAACCCATACTAGAGTGGTTCTTGTCTTGTGATGTTCTATGGAACTCACAAAGTGTAGTTTGTGTATTGTGGATTTTTTTGTGCTCATGGGACCATGGATCCTAGATGATCTCATATTATGGTTTGGAACCCACGTATTTTTAGTTCCATAGCTTGTTCTTGATTGATTTTTTGTAGAACATTCAAGACCGATAGGTTCACCAGTTGTGTCTACCTAGATTTTCCAATCACTTATTATGATAATTTTATTAGGGTACTAGAGCTGATAGATGTTATTTTTCATGTGTAAACCTATGATTATTCCCTAGGGTCTTGTATTCATGAATGATTTGTTTTAACATCCTGAATATTATGAGTATATCTAGCATAAACATGGGCTGTCAAGTGGAAGGGTGATCCGCATACTGTAAATCCTCTAGCAGGGGCTAAGTTGGGGGTAGATTTACCTCATGTGTCATAATACAACATGTGATTGGTTGTTTTAATTTTTTTTACAAAAAATTAATGTAGTGGATTATTTTATTCTAGAAATTTTTAGTCTTCTTCTAGGATGGAAATATTATCTGTGAATGCAATTTTTTTAACAGTAGATTATAGGTTCACTATTGGGTGGACTATTGAGATTTATTTCTATCCTCATGCATGTGATCTTTGGTGTGTGTAAAGAACGTATATCTACATTATGGTTGTATAACATGTTTCATAGTGTATGTATTCGGGGACCATTATTTCTTGATAGAGTGTAGTCACTCGTTTGTAGTATCAATATTGTGTTGTTGTAGATATTGCATCATGAAAACTGGGTATGTGTTTTGGCTCAATTT
The DNA here is from genome assembly GCA_963277665.1 of Viscum album. NCBI lineage: Eukaryota > Viridiplantae > Streptophyta > Magnoliopsida > Santalales > Viscaceae > Viscum > Viscum album. The sequence continues at coordinate 985,723,510 of OY728166.1, read as the reverse complement.
TGGTAGTAGAGCATGAGATTTTGATTTTCTATTTTTATTTTATATACCTCATCAGCCAAGTATGCAACAATTTTTTGTATGTTTTTAATTCTTTTGAGCCTATATGATTGTATGAATCATTACATTAAATATAGAATGATTCGGTTTCAGTTATTTATTATTCCTACTCTAATGGTCATCCATGTGTAGGTTTTGAATATTTTCCACTATAATTTCAGTCTAAATAGATTATATAGTCTCCACTTCCTTATCTATAAACCATTTTCACTAGTCAATATCCTCTGATTTTCAAGGATGTGATCATGAGGCCTTGTTTGGTGCTAGATCGGGTGACATGTTAGGTCAACCTAGGCTAGTTCATTACAATATTTATAGACTTAATGTATGTTTATATATATATATGATATTAATGATTATTATTATTATTTAAATATATGATATCATCAATTTTATACACTAAAATCCATTAAAATATTCTAACATCATTCATGCGTATGTGAGGGTTACCACCTCAATGAAGTGATGCCATTTGTTTTTTGTGACCACATTATAGGGACGGTATATGTTTATGTAATAATTGAGAAAATGTGATATTTAATATTTAATAATTGTTCTAGTAGGAAACAATATTACATACCTTATTTCTCTCATGCTCATTGAAAAATGGAAATGTTACTCATGCATAGATATGACCTACCAACTCCATGATAGTAAAACAATTAATTTTTCCGAACCGTCATTCCTAGTTGGTTTTAAAATAAAATTTAATTAATAAAACTAAAAATTATTTCATTATTATTATTATAGATATATTTTAATGATGGACTATTTTACCAAATTCATTATATTGATATTTTTTTCGATTGTGAACACAACAACCTCAGAATGTATAATGTAAACATAACTAATGATGCAACAAAATGAAACATGTCCAAAAATTATATAAAAGTTATAATAATAATGTAATTAACATGAGCAAGTTTTTTTAAGTAAATATTAAGCATATTATTATTATGTAGGAAAACTACGAACTTACTTGACATCCCAGACTTGAAGTATGTAACACATTACACTAAAAAAGCATTTAAATTTTTTCAATATTTATTTTCAAAATATGTTCTATCAATTCCCATGTTATAAAAATCATTTTATGAATGTGTATATAATTTTAAAAATTATTAATAAAGGAAATTTATTTTACTTTTGACTTTATTTAGATAGTTTTCAAAAGGAATATCTTAAAAAATATATAGTCTATTTTTTTACATTCTTTAAAAAATTAAAAAGAAATATTTATTTTAACATATACAACATTGATGGATATTCCCTCGACTACAACCAATTTTGATTTTTTATTCCTTTATAATGTTTTCATTTTTTTTCAAAAAACATCATTTACCTCATTGGTATGGGTATATTAGTTTTGAAAAAAAATAAATGGAGAGGTATATATTTATATTTCAAAATGTTTTACTTTAGAGTTCAATATTATATTTTTAAAATATTGATTATGGAAATGAAATATTTTATGTTTATAGTAAATTTTATTGTCCTTTTAAATTAATTATGGTGATGGGTTATCCTAATATATATATTCAATGCATTTTTTAATGATTCTTCTCTTTGGAGAAATATGTTCCAGGATGACCTTATAGTTTATATCACTTGAATGGTTTTATTTATGGGTTATATGAAGATGATTTCATAAAGAACCTACATTAATTTTCAATGAATTAAATATTTTTCATGTAAATAATTTTATTTAAATCATTATGTTAAATATATTTTTATAATGAATTATGTTTCCCGTTTAGGGTAAAAAATAGTTTTTTTTAATGAATTTTTTTACAAGGGATCTTAGGATATCAAAAATGCCCTCAGGATTATGATTTCTCAGTTATGTTTTACTATATTGTTTTTATGAAAAACAAATTAATCAAAGAGTTTTTCTTGTGTATGTATGTGATTATTTAGGAACAATGTTTATTATGATAAATGAAATACAGTCTTTTATAATCATATGGGTTTGAAATGCACTAGAAATTTTCATTATTACTTTTTATAAATACCTTGCTGAAATTTTATTCCAAATACAAAAATATAAAAAGATTTTTAATAAGTATTAAGGATAAGTATAAATTATTATAATGTCATTGAAATGGATATGATAGTTTTCATGAATGATGGAAACATATCTTTATAATAAATATGTATTGTGGAAGAAAATGGATGTTATGTTGAAATTTATATATTGAAAGAGTATTTCCTAATTATAAAAATCTTTAAACCTAGAATGTAATTGGGTATATAAGTGATCCACAATTTCAATTTTATTTATCTATTTTGAATGGATAAAATTTTCCCACCAGTATGGGTATTAATGCCAAAAATGTAAAAATTATTCTTTTCTCACTGGATACAAGAGTACGAGTTATCAGATATTATATTTTTTATGTTATGTATAGTGTCTTTTTTTCCTTTATATAACAATATATTTCCTTTAAATATCATTATTTATAAGGTATTACAAATTCCATTATTAAGACAATCTCATTTTTCATTGGTTGTTTATGTCTCTTTTACCACCTTTACCGCATGAGATACATTATCCTTTTCTTGTGAGACATTTCCCTAGAATCTTCTATAATCAATATTTTCATGTATTAATTTTATTAATTTTACCTTCTATAAATTTATGACCTAAAAATACATGAAACATAATTGTTCTATTATTTGGTTCATTAGAAAACTCACCTTGGATTAAGTCATTAATCAAAAATCAAGATACCTAGTCAAGTATAACAATAATTTTTACTCCATCTCAAATATCATTTGGTTTCTAGTTCGGTAAACTATAAAATTTTAATTTACATTCATTAATAACATAGTTCATGTTTGTTCTATCTATTTACAAAATCTAATATAATTATAGTGATTTTACCAAATTATATCCCAATTAACCCTCTTCTGAGTAAAATAAATAAAATGATATCATTAACAATGTAATTTAGTATTCATGAACCATAATTTTCAATAGAATATTAACCATGAATGTTATAGAATAATTTATCTTGAAAACAAATAACTTTATATCCTCTAATTTTGTAAATTTTATTCGTATGATACCAACTATAATATCCTATGTATTTGAAATCACATAATTACAGGTTTAATAGAAAATATCTCACTTTATATAATTCAATTGATCTTTTAGTTTTATGTTTTTAGAGAATTAGGTAAGGGAATAAATGGAAATGGTAATACTGATATATAGTGTCAACTTTTCCACCAAAAAGGTTTATTATGATCATTTTTTAGTTTCATCTTGGACACTAAAAGTTTAGAATAACTTTTATTTTTTATAGGAAGAAATCATAAAACTTCATACTCATCCATTGGACTTGTAAAATATATTTTCAATTATTATATGAGAAAAAACTTTTAGTAATTGTTAAATAATATGGGGAAACCCTTATCCCTTTTCAAAACATAAAAACTCATGTTTTTTTATTTTATCATAATAATATTTGAGATCGAAATAATCACTTACTTACACTTGAAAAAAAAAACATTTTCTAAAAAAATTAAATTTTTTCAAAAATAAGAATAAGAGAAATATCATAATTAATAAGTGTATTTTAAAAGAAAAAACAAAACAAAACATTCCCCATTAAAATATTATAAAATTACATTAAAATCATATAATAATTTTGATAACATATAAAAGAAATATATTACCAGAATAACCCATCAATAACATGAACAAGTAATATATCAAAATGTAATTATAAAAATAATCACATGGATAATGATAATCAATTTCATAATGATGTAATTCAAAATATCAAATGTCATGATCCTGTCATCAAATACTCTTGTAAAGAAATCCCGAACTGTATGTCAGATACTAGTTACAAATCCTTTTCCATTACATCAATAAAATTTAAAAATAAATTTTATATACCATCAATTAATTGTTATAATACATTTTTAATATACTATGACTTCATAAAGGAATACTATTTCCAATAGCATATAAAATATTCAACACTAAGCGTAAACGAATTGTGAAATAATATTATTTAAATGTTTATGTGATTACTTATAAATTAAATTGGGGTTATAGATAGGATTAAATATTTTCAAAAATATATACAGTTTCAAATAAAAAAAAGTATATTGATTAATTGGAAATAAATATAGAATTTATTGTAATGTCATTTTTTCAACAAATTTTTTTTTCATCAAAAATGATTTTTTTTCATCATATTAGAATATATTATAATTAATATTCCAACATTTTTGAATATTTATTCGACAAAAAAACTTCATTTTGAAAATAAGAATATCAAAATTATCTGAACATCATATTTTGTTAATTTTTTGAAGAGATAAATTTTTCAATGAATAATGAAAAATACTGAATTTTATAGAAAATTATATTTCCTTTTTGATTATATAAAAAGAAAAATCAAATTTTGTAGTGTTTTAAAATTTTAATTACATCGTATTTATTTAAAATATTATTTTTTTACTTTTTTAAATGAAAATTATATAAGAATTTAAAATAAAAAATATTGAATTTTAAATAATTATTTTTTAAAAAAATTATTTTTTATTTCTTTTCTAGTTAAATTAAAAATCAAATTATATCACTTATATTTTTTGAATTTTTAATAATAGATTCCATATTTTTAAATGGTGGGTAAAAAATTGTAAATATAAACCTTTTCTTTTTAGTCAATATTAATAGTATCTATTATAATTTTTATTACCATGTTAAAGTATAAATCAAGTATTTAGGTGTTATATATAACAATATAAGGACTATAAAATATTTCTAAAACATGCCTAAATTATATATTAGGATTCAATATAATTTATATTCATTATGTATTCAGTTATATGGCATTTTTGGAAATTTTTTTATTATGACCTTTATAATATTATATGTCAATGAATGTCAAAAATGTCACACTATAGTTTTTAATAACTATAATATTTTTAACATGGGGAATAAATAGATTATATAATAGGTTATAAATATTCATATTAAATATAAATGTTTTATATTCATCATGATAATTTATTTATATTGTTTTATAATTAAATAATTATCTTAAATTCCTAAAAACTTTTGAGGAAGTAATTATTCAATTAATTGACAAATCAAATAACTGATTTTTAATATATTATTGTAAATATAATTTTGGATAATTTATGTGATCCAAGAATTTAATATATTATTATATGAGGTTATATATATATAAAAATATTTTTTCTTGTTTCATTTTTTATCTTGAGTTTTTTAGAATTTAAGTAATTAATAGTTCTAAAAATTGACATTAACAGTATTTTATAAAAATGAATACTTTATAAAAATATAAAAATTTCCTAATAAAATAATATTCGTCCAATTAATAATGATATTGTTTATAATACTATCCATGGTCCATTAATGGTATTTTGATCAATTGTTTAAAATAATTTTGATGTCAAAATGTAAAAAACATTATAGTCATGATAAGCATGAAAGGGGATAACAAGGTGTTAAAAAAAGATAAGGGTAAAAATTGTCGAAAAATTTGTAATATTTATTTTATGATAGTATTTAGATAAATAATAATAATATATTCTAAATAAATCTATTTTGACTCCTTTTGATTTTAAAATTAATTTAAATTAATTTTATAATTTTATAAACTCCAAGAGTCCCCCTCCCCTCACTTAAGGGAACCTCTTTTTCTCATTGCATCACATGTAAAAACCCATTTTTTTTGGATTTTATATTCCTAAATACCTTCCTAGAATCAATACCCAAATTATATATTCCTTAGTTATGGTATAATAAGAATCTTAGTGGCCTTATAGTGTTACGAAATGGATGTTATCCCAAGAATAGTTATTGTTCTTAACAGAGTGTTTCAGTTTTAAAATTTTTCCCACCTCCTTAGAATAATATTTTACTATTATTATATAATAAAATCATTATAGAAATTATAATAATATTCCATTAAATGAATTAAATAACCAATATCCATCTCCCACCTCCATCAAATGGGAAAGGAATCCATCTTCCGTGTGCATGGAAGACTACCGCCTCACAGACCGAAGTAATTCGTTTTCAAACACCACCTCCCACAGCTGGAATAATTAAGGATTAGATGTATATATATTATATTAATGACATATTTATCATAATTAAAATATAATATAACTTCTATTTTCTAAAAATTTCATTCACTAAAAAATGATAACGTCTTTTGTGCATACCTGTGGACTACCACCTCTAGGAAGTGATTGGATTAGTTTTTCCTCACCAAATCAAAATGAATACTTGTATATGTATATTTTAATAAATAATAATTAATTTATGATATTATTATCAATAATTAAATATAAAATAATACTTAAATTCTTTTAATAATTTTCTTTCAAAAATTTAAATGTTACTCATGCATATGTATGACCTATTGTCATCATGATTCTAATGTAGTCCAGTTTTAATTACCATCATTCATGATTGGAATTAAAAGTATAATTTATGTATAAAAATTATTTTTATAGAATTATTTTTTTTATGGATATGGTTGAATAATGTTCATTTTGACCATATCCAGTCTAGGAAAGTCATTTTTGAAATATGAGCTGAATATCACCAAAACACCCGAAGTGAAATTAATTGATTAATTAATTGTATATACCATGTTAATAAATGAAATAAATGGAATAATAAACTCTAAAGAGTTTTAAGTGAAGTAATTAATTAACATAATTTTATTATTCAGAAATATAAATAACATTTGGGATGATTCATACTCTATGTAAGGGTCACATTAATTTAAAAACCTTATTTTATATATTTTTTAGGTTTATATTCTCTATCTTCATCTTGTATGCCCATTTACATAAAAATATTTTAATGATAATTAATATTTATAAATCAGGGATTCATAAATTGTTTTGTCCATATTTGAATTATTTAAAGAAAAATTAGAGGAATAAATATTTTTATGATTTTACATAATATATTTTTTTAAAACTTCCAGTTTTAATGTTTCCCTTAAAAATATATTTTCAAACATTTCAATATTTTTAATATTATTTTATAGATATATTTATATGGAAATGAAATAATAATAAATTTTATTTTATTTCCCTTTTATACATTCTTTAAATAGATTTGATAACTTAAATTTTTATATTATTTCATGATATTAATTATAAAAAGTCATAAAGAATGTTCTATTTTAACATATACAATGAGAATGATTATTATCACTCCATATATTTTATTTTATTTTTAGGTTAAATTGAAATATTTCATGTTATCTTCAAGGAGGAACCCTATATCCTTATATTTAAGTTAGGGTTTTTAGAAAAATAAAAAGGAATGGATATTTCAATATCTAGAAATGTTTTCTTATAGGTGAATATAATATTTTTATGAGTATAATGTTGAAAATTGAACGCTTTTATATTTGTGATTCTATTATTGTTCGTGAAAATTGTTTTTATTCAAAGTGGTTCCATTATAATCCATGTATTTATGGATAAGTTATAAACTAAGGATTGGTGGTTCTATGACCATCCAAGGATTTTTAGGTCTATGATAGCCCTCCAATTCATTGGGTATGGATGTCGAACATATGGTTATTCCATTTCCATGAGTGATTATTAGAATGATGTAAAAATAATTTCCCAATTAATATATATGTTTTATCATTTATTTCCATGTGTTTTTAATGTAATATTATTATTACTCTAAGTAATATAATGATCTTATGTATAAAGTAATGAATATCATCCTTTATAAATTTTAAAAGTATTAATTTGGGAAAAAACTATTATTGTTTTTCATGATTCATTTTTCATAAGCGAATCACATGGATGAAATATATCAATATATTTAAATAATTAATATTATATTTGTTATATAATTGTCATTATTTAAAGATAAGAAAATAATTAACTTATTTCAATAATAATAATTGAAAAATATAAATGTACTCATGTGTATGTACAACCTACCATCTTCCTTATTGTAATGTAGTTCATTTTTAATAACATTTTTTATTGAATCATTTTAAAATTGAAGTTTATGTATAAAAATTATAATTATTTCATGACTACTATTTTAGATATGATGTAATAATGAATTTTTTGGACTCAGAGGACCTACAAAAGTCTTTTTGAACATATAAACAAAACATCATCAAAATACCTAATGTGGACATAACTGGTTATGTGAGTAATTATACAGTTTAGATAAATGAAATAAATGGTTTGTATAGAAGGGTTTAAAACATTAAAAATTTATTATAAAATCAAATAATTTATATGTGATTACTATAAAAAATTTAATGGATATATATATATATATATCAATCATTTGGACTCATGATACGAGATTTTATCACAATTTCCTTTCACTAAGGAAAAGTTTAATATTATGCACCGTTTATTTTATATGGCGTGTATATTTCCAATTTTACATATTACACAATAAATCATTAATAATTTAAATTTCATTACATTTAAATTTTAATTACTTCATCCAATGTGGTATTATAGGAATTTCACCAAGTGGAAAATGTATTCTTAACTCAATTAACATTATTTGTGTTATAATTATTCTTCATTGAATTTTTATTATATTATTACATTTTAATTTATATCTAAATTTATTTATTCAATATTACACTTTATTTTTTTATGATTTACATTTGTTACAAATATTATCTTCAATGGTTAATTCACAATTCAATGATATGATCTTTATAAGGTTTATTCATCTAAATTCTCATTTATTTAGGAAATATGTTTATGATATGCACCAGTCTTCATTTATGGGGTCTATATAATGGAACTTTCACATAATATATCATTAATATCCTTATTTTAATGATATCTAAAGTTTAGTTTGACATTATCATTTAATTGGGATTGTAATTTATGAGTTACCATTGTGAAAAAGGGTTTATGTTATAATGTATTTTCTCTTCTAGATTATTTATGTTCAAGGGACCTTTTTGAAGAAATTTTATCATTCTATTTTCATGAAAAACTTTCTATTTTCTTTAACTATATTTATAATTTTTATTCAAAAAAATTTCTTCAATTTCTTCCCTTATTGATTTAATTAACATCAGGAAACTTATTTGTAAACGAAACTGCTCTTGTATATGATTTTAGATTTTAAATCATTTCTATCCATATTAATATTTTCTAGAATTATTTAAAAATTTTCATTTTATAAAAATAAATTATTTTCTAAATATATATTACATGATCTTTATAATTCTTTTAAAAAGTTTTTAAAAAGTAAATTTCTTACATTTTACTAAATGGGTCACTTCTTTTAGAAAATGTTCGGAATGAATTTTAATTTTTTAGAATGATGATATGAATGAATTTTACAAATATCATTACCATTTTTTTAATTGAATATTATTTATATGATTTCATGTTTATATTCAAATAAAATTTCTTTCACATTATTTTATGATTTCTTTAGTTTTAAAATTTTATTTTAAAAGTGAAAAGTGTATTTTCCTCAAGAATGATTTTGATGATAATTTTATGGTATTGCAACTTGCCGATTTCAACAACCCTTTATGTTAATTATGCTTAACTATATATATTTATAATTGATACCTACCTCATTATTTATATAGATGTATTATTATTATTTCAAAGAAATTTCCCTGGAACCCATTTCTTTTCCATGGGTTAATAATGTTATGAAAGGAATAATGGATGTTGGTAAGAGTTTTATGATGAAATGAATTTTTAAGGTAATTTATTTATAATATAGTTCTTTGGAATTGATTATAATGATGGGTGGTTCAGTAATGAATCAAGGATGGGTTGTTACATTATAACCAATGATTGGTGGTCCCATGATATCCCACTAATGCATTTAGTATAGAAATTGGTCATATAGTTATAATATTTGTTAGAGTGACTATAAGAGTGTTATGAAAATGATTTCCCAAGCTAACTACATGGATTATATATGCTTTTATGGATTTTTATGAAATATTATGATTCATAATGGTTAGATAATGATACTAAATTTAATGAAAAGTATTTAATATAGCTTTTAGGTGAACATAATTATGATTTAAATGATTCATTTATCATGATTATGGATAAATGGATCATTATTATTGATTCAAATGACTCTTGAACTTGTTAATTCATTACTCCATGTTCCATGATTGGTGATCCAATTATTTATAGGTTTGAATTCCCTTATTTTATGATCATTCAATATGATTATTTCATCATAACATTATGCTCATTTTACCCTCACTAAATTCAATTGATAACTCACATGTTTACCCATAATAAGAATTTGATATCATCCTTCCTATGTTTCCTTTTCCCCAAGTTACGAAAAATGATGATGAAATGAATTTTTCAATAAATTTTTATTATGTGTAGAGTATTATGGGAGATTTTTATGACCTAATATTGGATATGAAAAGATGGGTATAGTATGAGATATACTTTCTTTAAGTCACGAGTGTTGGTTATGTTAGAGTTTTTCTTGATTATTTAATACTCTAAACTAAAAATGTAATTTGGTATATTATTTATCCAATATTTCCTTCTAAAATTTTATTTTTTTGATGTAAAAAATTGGGTGGCATTTACCAATATCAAAACCAAAAAATGATAATTCTGATATTTTTATCACCAGATATGGGAGTGTGGGTTCAAGGCTATTATAGTTTGTATCAAAGTAGTGTCTAACTAAATTTGGAGAATTGGATGTTTTCATGTCAGGATGTATTTTGAGTTATGGATACCATCATGGGTTTATATTTTTAAGGATGATCATAACTTTAATGTCTTATATAGACCTTTTTATATTTTAAGTGCAGAAATTTTATAGTGACCAATGATATTTTGGGAGACTTTTATTGGGTTGAGTTATATATAACCATTAGGTTTATCATGAATTATTTTTTAAGGAGTCATGTTTGAATTGTATTTTTGAATAATTTATAATATTAATGTTCCTTTATAGTGATTAAAGATATTTTTTTGAAATAAATAACATGTTTTTTATATTATATGACTTGGGTATATACCTTTTCAGGTATATGGATTTGTGACTGAATAATGTTATTTGGATATAATTTTTAAATTTATCTTTGAAGAATGTGTGATCAAATAATTATTATTCTTAATTAATTTTTGGGATATATTGAATAATTTTGAAGATATTTATTTATGGAATGATTTAGTTTAAAATTTGGTATTACTATTCAATTATTTTTACTAATTTATTATTTAGTCATATAATATTTTATACATTTGGGGAATTACCTTAAATTTTACTATCTATTTTGTTTTTTTAATATATAACTAAATAGGGGATTGTTTATATTCTCTTATGGAATATGTTATAAGTTAGAAGTTGAATATAGTTCTTCAGACATAAAAAATTAATCTTGAATTCTCATCATTTGAAGAAAATAATGACATTAAGGATGAAATTATACTTTTAGTGTATGTATATTTCTATATGTTCATAGTCATGATTGTAAATTAAATCCTTAAATATATTAAAAGAATATCCATACAAAAAATTATATTATTATATTTATTTCAAAAGAATCAATAAACTTTTTGACACCTCTAAAGTTTAGGGTTTTTCATTTTTTGACATTATCATAACAATTATATTTATTATTATTAATGATATCATTTATAAAACATCATTATTAGGACATTTTTATTTTAATCCATGTCCATTTTCTCATTTCCTACTATTTTTTTCTTTTTGTAATCCTAGTATTTTGTTATTCCTGAGGATCTTCATAATTTATTTTTAATAATTTATAGAGGTAGATTTATTAAATCTTATTTTGATATGATATCTCAATAAAGGTATTTTAATATGGAAAACTTTAATTATATTAGTTTAAAAATTTATATGTTTAAATTTATTGAAGGGTGGGGAACTTTGTATCCCATGATTTTAAGATAATTACATTCAATTTGAGAATATTTATGATAGTAACATGGATAAAAAATGAACCATAAAATATTCTTATTTTAATGTGAACACTATATAACGTCCCAGACCTGGTTGTCACTAAACAGTTCCTTGAGCCCGGTTTGCCACATGGCCTCAAGCGCATCTCCCTGAATGCTAGAGGATTCCGACTATAAGAATGGGCCTATGGTGGTCTGTGGGGAGACTATTCCATAATTACAAGATTGGAAAATTAGGGATAATGAATAAAAGATAAATAGTAGTGGCATATATAAGGAGAGATAACATTAGAAGAAAAAACTATAAAGACATGACCAGTAACCCACCATAGAGGAAGAAGATATAAACATAAAACAATATATGACCAACTAATTACTAGAAATTGAATCATATAAAACATGATTATAATATATCTCATGTGTCTATAAAGAATGAAAACATGGATACAAGCATCTGGAAGTAGTACTATTATTGCTATATAAAAAGAATCCAAAAGTATATCCAAGCATTTGATGCTCATTCCTGATCATCTTCTACATATCCCAATACTAATTCATGCATGAAGTCCAAAATCTGTTATAGAATTCTTCCCCTTATCTACACCTTCATGCATGTTTCCTTCCCTAGTAACATAGGTGGCTTGGAATAGGTGTGAGATAAATCTCAGTAGGCCACCAAAAAATGACTCTAAAAATAAAGTATTTGTATATATTGTGTTAGTTTGAAGATATAGTAATGTAAAGAAATAATAATAAATATAAAATGAACTTCTCTATTTCATGAAGGAAACCAGACTAACATAACCTTCTTCGTCCCATGTCGGAATATCTCTGAACAGGTAACAAGGGACACAATGTACATTATCACAGTAGTAAGGGTCACCATTCCCAGTATCACAATAGAAAAGGGGATGTTATTCCCATTATCACATTAATAAGGGAAACTATTCTTGGTATCATAGTAAGGGATCTTATTCTTGTATGGTATCCTAAGGGACAACATGGATGTATAATATCACAATGGGACATTTTGACCTTATAGCCTCACCAGGGACATCATGATCATAAAGTATCACAATTATATTAGGATCTCCATGCATGTATCATACCACATTTATATAAGGGTCTCCATTAACATATCAATATAACATGTTAAAGGTTCATCGAACCCATTACCATATTCATCAAGGTTTTTCTTTCCCAAACATCTTTTTTAATAGTATCCATTGACTTTATAATGAAACAAGGAAATATTCATAATTATTTCAACATTAATAATAAAAAGAGAATAACCCTTATCCCATTTAATTAGGTTACATGGTCTTACCACTCACCTCTAATCAATTAATTTCATTATGTAACAAGCGTTTTATCCATGCAACAACACAACATTATTCTACTCAAATCAATAACATCGCCATTTAGAATTAAATCCAAACATTATAACAGGTTCATTGGCCATATATTATTGCAATCCATTTAAAAATATAATATTTCACATGTGACAGGGTGAATCCTTCCAAGGTAGTTGACCTTTATGTGATTTGGGTTGTTACAAGTCAACTAATTCAAGGAAGATTCAATTTGAGTCAATTCATTATGAAACCAACATACGACATAAAGGAACATGTTATGAAAAATAAATAATTGAGGGATAGTTACTATGCCATATAACTTGTTCTCATATAACTCTCATTGTCCAGTATTAACCTACAATTTTTTCTAGATTTAGGGAAAATAAAAAAAACAGATGAATTCCTTGAAAATTGGGTAAATGATCTTGCACCTCAATAAATCCATCGAGAGTAATACAGAAGGAGAAAAATTTAAAAGGAATATAGAACATTAAGGGTAATTTAGTCTTTACCCAAGAAAAAAGGGGTGCACATATTGGCTACATAGTTGGAGAAACCACACACCAACTATTCTTGGATCGCTTCCTTGGAAGGGGACCAACAGGCTTAGGCTGCACGATTAAGGAAACCATGCACCAAAATGCGAAATGAGTCTGATAAAAGAAATATACATCCCACAAGGGTGTGTGAACCAATCAGCATAGTTTCCTCAAGCCTTGTAGTCCCATCCTACTCACTGTTAATCCCCACATGGTTTGGGGTAACTGTGCATCTTTACCCATATGTTTTTTCCTAACCATGTGGCTAGTATGTTTTCCCCATCGACCAGGGTTTTGGGCTACGAACAATACCCAGATACCCATGTAACCTTCCTAAACTCAAAGGGAATCCATGTTAGGTCTAATGGAATGTATTTTACCAATATTAAAAGGATATGTACCTAGAATAAATATTATGTTCCTACATTTATCCCCCATAAAAAAATCATCCTCGAGATTACCTTCGATTGGAGGAAAAACTTCATTTGAGAATAACTCCATCAATTGAGTATGTACGTCAGCCTCCTACTACCAATTCTCATCATGTACCTATTGGTTCTAACAAAGAACCCATACTAAAGGTATATACCATCCTTTAAGATCTTTCATTCGTTGATCAATGATTCATATATGATACTACTTAAAAGAAACATCAACATATAGATTATAATTTTCAGAACCAGAAGAATGTTATGAGTTGGAATGATATCAGAAAATATGTGAATTGATAAATACATAATTCTTGTAAGGTTACCTATATGGTAATAGAAACTAATGGGATACCATCCCTAATCTCTCCAAAATCATCAACAGCTATAAAAAAATCATGGAGACATCTTCCTTTCCCTCCATATTCCTATATGCCCAAGTCTTGGTGATAGTTGTAAGAACACATAGTCCACAACCTGAAACTCTATATTTTGTGGATATCAATTGGACGAAGATTTATTTATATACTGAGTTGTATACATACACTTCCTAATCAGATGAACCTACTTCAAATTCTCATAAATGAGATGAGGAAATAGTAACACTGCCTCTCCTACCTCTAACTAGCACCTGGGTGAATGAGATGAATTACCGTATTAGGCCTCATAGGGATAAATTTTTATTGCCTCCTAATAGTTATTTTTATAGGATAACTCGATGAGAGTAATATGATTCCCCCATGATTTGCTAAAATCTTGGATGAATACATGGAGCATTCCATCTGTAACTTTTATTGTTAGTTCTGATTGAACATCTATTTGAGGGTGAAAGGATGTGCTATAAAAAGCATATGTACCAATATCCTTATAAAAACCCTATCATAACCTTCATTTTAAATGAGTTTCAATATCTCAAATGATAGAACCAATAGGGGACTATATACCTTGAGAGGGGGGTGAATCAGGGTATGGATATTCTTTTTCAAAATTCTTCCTGCCCCACTTGATCATGTCCTCTTTATTACAAGGGTCACATTGTTTGCACTTGTGTGTTTTTTATGACCACTTATTTTCTTCTTTATCTGATGATGATGCTTTAAATACAATGCAGGGATGTAAGCAGGCAGACACAGAGATTTTTACTTGGTTCACCCTCACTGGGCTACGTCCAAGGAGCATACAACGGTGATGTGTTGTTGTAACAAATCCACTAAAGCACACTGTGGTTTACAAGGTTCAGGCTAGATCACTTCTATGCCCAGACTCACTGCCTTAACAAGGTTTAGGGTCAGCTCACTACTTTACCATGGGTCACTCCCTATCTCTATCTCTCTGCCTCACTGCCGGTGGAGAGGATCACCTTCTTCCTCTTCCTTTTCTCACTGCTCTGTAAAGGATCCACTCACAGTTTATAGACCTATATGTCTCTTCATTATCACTAATGAATGCATCCTTCATTGTATGTAGATGCTCTATTGAATTTCATCTTTCACCCGTAGATGAATCTAACTTTGCACCGAAGGTATCGGGAAATCTTCCAGTTTTCACGCATCCCTAAATCACTATCATGCTTCAACATTACCTGGCGCCCTTATCCAAGTTGGCTTGAAATTATCGGCATGCAAGTTATAACTGGAGTGCAAGTCCACCTCAACCACTTGCGTGACACAAGCTTCTGCAACTCCAAACTTGTGTGACTCACGCCCTTTTATTCCCAAACCAATATTGGCATGCAACCATCAACTATCACACTTCTTCAAAACATGGTGCGCAAGTGTCACCAAACCACTTGCGAGACACCCCCTTCTTCAACTCAAAACTTGGGTGAATCCCTTCCTTTCTCACCCAAACCACCTTGGGCACGTAACAAACAACCATCACACAGCTTTTACTTGCGCGACCACACCACCACTTGCGTGACCACCACACCTGTGCGACGGGAGATCTGATTTTCTCTAAGTGTTAAACTCATACCGAATGAGGAGGGTTCAACCTCTATTTATAGGCATTTTTACACCCTGCGCGATGGCGCACAAGTTTCCTCTCAGTGCGCAAGTTTTGGCACGCAAGTCACTTGCGCGACCAACCCTAAACTTGGGCGCCCCTTTTCCCTTTGCCATATTTTGACATTCTGATCCTGAAAAAAATATGGCATGCATGTTTCCTCTTCTTAAAGCCAACTCCATGCAATTACCTTTGACAAAAACCACTTTTCTATATTTGTCGATTTTCAGGCCCAAAAATTTGGCAAACACTGGAAAACGGCGCCACCTTGTATCTGCCCTTTTTTTACCACCTCCAGATCATCCATTCCTTTGTCATAATTATTGAATCAAACATGGATCATTAACCATAGACCTTGAACTCGATAAGCCGCCATGAAATCCCCTTTGTCAACAAATTATCATGTCATGGTTTTCTTTGTCAACAATCACAACACAGATGTCCACTTTGTCAACAAACACAATTACCTAAAAATGATTTATTGATTCCTTGAGGGATTATTTCCCAACATAAAATGATATTTCAAGGGTCCCCATGTAGTCAAATGATATCATGAACATAAAATCTTCCCATCAAATCAACTGAGAATTTATTATGGCTATGAAGGAAGTGTGATTCATTTTTTAATCGATCCATGACTACCCAATTAGTGTCAATACCTTGATGAGATCTTAGTAAGACAACTACAAAATTCATAGAAATATACTCTTATTTCCATTCTGAGACCAGTAATGGTTATATCAATCCAAATTTTCAAAGGTGTTCTTCCATCAACTACTGATAGGTGGAACAACTCATGAGAAAAAGTAAAATGTGATGCTCCATACCTATCCTTAAATACTATCAGAACATGTCATAATACGTCTTTGAGACACTCGGGTGAACTTCCCACATAGAATCATGTGACTCATTCATTATCACATCTATCTTATATGTTGGAAACCATATACTCCCATATATGTGGAGGATGTTATCATCATCAACAGACCAATCTAGAGGTGGTTCCTCTCCATCCATGACATCTTATAGGACCAAGCCATCAGGATCAGAAAACTACCTCATATTCACCTTATAGATAATTGAATAGGTCAAATATTATCATAAAAGTAAAGAATTCCCATGAAATTCCTACTCCTCTACCTGCATCTTAGTAAAAAAATCCAAAATCTCTAATTTTCAACTAACCTCCTGAATTTATGATGTCTAAGTCCTCCGACTCAGTTCATCGGTAGTGGAATTTCCCTTCCCAAGTATATAGGCTAGCTCAAGGTAAAAGGACTAATGATATTCAACCCATCCTTCCTATATGAGATTAAATTATTTCTATATAAAAATATACTTGAGTATCTTGTGGTCTATAAACGCAAAAAATACACTCTCCCGGTAGGTAATTCCTCTAAAAATGCAATCCATGTACAACCACTGCGAACTTGAGATCATGTGTCGGATAATTTTTCTCATGATTCCTTATATGTTTTGACCCATAATCAACAACATGATATTCATACATAAAAAATTCTGTAATCCATATACAATATGCATCACAATATCCTTTATATCTCATGTCGATCTCTGATAGAATTAGGATCAGTTCTGAAGTCAATCACATTTTCATCTCCTAAAAGGATGCCTTGTAGGATTTACACCATATAAACTTCACACCCTTTTTATTCAAGACCTTAAGAGGTTATGGTAAGAATGATAAATTTTATATAAAATTATAGTTTTAACTGGATATCACTATGAAACTATGTATATTAAAGAAATAATTTGGCTTCTCCCATGTAACTATAAGTCCCACCTTATTTGGGTTAGTTGAAAATCCTGCCTATAAGATAATGTGACCCATGAAGTGAACCATATCAATCCATAATTAACATTTAATGAGATCAACATACATCTTTTGATCTCTGAATATATTCAAAATGATTTCAAGATCAGTGGGATGGTTGTTATAAGTATCAGAATACACCAGTATGTAATCTAAGAACCCCACAAAAATATAATCCAGATAGGGACAGAAAAAAATATTCATAAAATCTATGAAGTTGGATGGAGCATTGACAATACTGAATGGAATCAAAAGATACTCATATAAGTCATATCAATTATGGAAAGATGTATAAGGAATATATGAAGGTATTAATCGAACCTCATGATATCCCAATCTGAGGTAAATCTTCTAGAAGAACCACTATCCTATGAGCTAGTAAAAAATTCATTAAATTGAGTTTAGGAATACAAGTTTTTCACTTTTATCATATTGAAATTCCAATAATCCATGAAAATATCAGGGTTTTTTCTCTCTTCTTTCCAAAAAGGACTGGTGAACCCCAGGGAGAAGTACTGGGCCTTATGAAACCCTTCGCCTCTAAATTATTTAGCTTCTATTTGAGCTAATAAAACTCATTGGTATCTAACATATAAGGAATAATTGATAATGATGCATATCTAGGAACTTGATCGGTTGTAAAATCTACCTCTCTTATGAGGTAGTCCAGAAAATACATCATGGAAGATAACATAGAATCGGTCAACTACATGATGAAACTTATTCTGATGTAGCCCATGATCCTCCATGTAATTGCTATAAATTTGGGTGGTTACTCCACATAACCCATTATTCACTTATACAACTCTACAAGAATTATCATTCCACTCTCCCTAGTTAATATAATCACTAACCTCTAGTGATGTAAACGAAACCTAATGGAGATATTAATCCTTAAAATCATGATAGGGAACCAACCGATCTATCCTGAGAATGACTTTTAAGACTATCATCTCACGGATGAAGAGGATCCATACGAAATTATGGATGACCTCAAGAGTAAATTCCTCAAACAATAATACACTCTCTGATCATATAACCAAATGTTTATTAAGTTTCATAACTCCAAATGATTACTCAACATGAATCCCAAATATCTACAAAATAGGAATAGATATGAAGGAATGTGATGCGCCTATATCAAATAAGGAAGAAATAATAGTAGATGATATGAGAATATTACCTCAAACAGTAGATGGCCAAGAATCTTATTCCTCTGGTATAGGTTTCGTTGAATATATGTCTCCTAATCCATGGCATTATACTACAACCTGACTACCTTGAGCAATTTGCATCTACTGTTTCTCTATATATGAATCTTTGAGACCATGGCCACATCCTCATTCTCTTCTTGTACAGCCACTATTACTCATGATACCATCCTTGTGAGTCACTAATGAACTTTATCCCAAAGATAGATCTAGAAAGAACCCTATTCCTCTTGGAATAGATGGTAAGGTCTGATATAATCCTTTTAGATTCCCCAATCATCTATAACATGGAAACCCGACTGGGTCTCTGGGACACTATGACTTATTATGCCTAGGATTCACACACTTTTGACATACCATGTAACTATTTGTGGAATTCATCCAGTTTTCGGTGCTCTAGAACACACTCTCAAAGCATCTCTTTTTACCTCTTGAAGAACCACTACTCTTTCTAGTTTTTGAACCATGAGGGCTCACACAATCTACTTTCCTCAAGTTATACTCAGTGAAAAGGTCCAGGTTCACTATTTCATATACATTAGTCAGCTAGAAAAAATTTACATGTCAATGAATATGATTTCTTAGACCATCCTAAAATTGTCTCCCCTTAACTAGGTCATTAGCATTGTAGATAGGCACCAAGATTTGAAGCTATTTAAAATAATATGACTAGTTTATGACTATCATTGAACCCTACTATATATTTATGAACTCCCTTGCATGATCAGTACACTAGGTATCTATAAAGAAATTGTAACAGCCCGAGATTTTATGAAAAATATTCTTTTTTATTTCACTTGTATTGTACGCTACACCAAAAGGAGCTTGCACAACACACATCCTTGACTTTCCTTGCATTACACGCAATCACGACCTTCCTCGATAGCGTGTGTAGTACGCAATACCGAGTTTCACTAAACAACAATATGCTATAAAAATATTATTAAAACTAGCCGTTATGAATAGTAATAACCACTTTTTGAAATCCAGTAAATCTTATTTTTCAAAATGAACTTTATTTTTGGATTCGGAGTATCGAATTTAGCCTAAGGTGAAATTTTGGTGATTTTCGGATAACTTTCATATTTTGATGAATAGTGAAAATTACTAAATTATAATTAAAAACAACTTTTTTAATCGAAATAATTAATAGTGATAAATCATTAATTTGAGTGGTTTTAAAGTATATTTAGAATATATTTTTACAATTTAATACAATATTGGTCATTGGATGTAATTTCACATTTAAACTAGACATAAACAAGTGTCAATCTTTTGATAGATATTTTTTCTTAAAAAAAAAACACGCTATTTGTTTTAACAGCGGGATTTAATTATAAAATTAATTAATGCAACTTTTATGTTATGAATTTGGTAAAATAGACTTCATTTTTGAATTCGGAATATGAAATATAGCTTGGGATGAAATTTTGGCATTGTTCTGAAAAACATCAATTTTTGATGAATAGTGAAACTACTAAGTGGTAGGTTAAAAACTGAATTTTGCATAAAACTTAATTTTACCGCTTCTGTGAATGGAATTTCGAAAATCCGAGAGACACGGTTAATATCAAGGACTAAAATGTGGTTCAATGAGATGAAAATAATTTTTTGGTGAATAGTAACTTTTTACTTTTTTTACCACGGTTAATAGTAAATAGGGTAACTAAGGGTAAATATGATATTAATATTACCCTAACACATGTCCTAATCCTATTGGACAAGTGTATTTCGACCAAAAACAAACTTATGAATAACATATGACCATTTATGCCCACTTGGATTAGATTAGGACATTTATTATTAATTTATTTAAAGAAGGGTTAAAATAGTTAAAATCAAAGTTTAATAAGTAAATCATTTTTAATATGGGGTTATACATAAGATAAATTCAATTGTAAATATTCATTAGAAAGATAAAAAGATTTCCTACATGATGGTATTTTATTTGTAATTTTTAGACATCAAATAATTTAATTTATTTATGACACAACGATGATGCAGTAATTATCTTTTTAATGAAATATTGACATAATTGATGTTATAAGCACCAAAATAAATGTAATTTGAGATTTTTTATGAATTCCACTAATTTTCTAGGTTACTATGATATATTAATGTTGATGTAATCAACTTGGTTCGAACATTTAATTCTGTTATGACTTTCACAAAAATCATATATCAAATAGTGTCAAAATTGACACAAAATAGTTTTTAAATCAAATATTATATTACTAATTGTTATTTTATTCTTAAAAATCTAAGGTTCGGCCAAATGACTTAGATAAGGATATATATATTAATAATAAACAATTTGGGGTTCGTTTGGCATGTTATAGTAAGTGTATTAACCATATAGTGAAAGAAAACAAAAAGACACGGTAAAAGTTAAATTATTTAACTTAGAGTTAAATCTAATTGATAAGGTTTAAAATAATATCCAAACATGTCTAAATTTGATTGGTTGATGAGATTACTACCCTATCTCATATAATCTTCGAATATGAGTCATTTTTGGAGGTTTTTAAGTGGGGTTAGATTTATTATAAATTAATATTTTTAAGAATTCCTAAGGTGCCCCTCTCCTCCCTTATAAAAGGACACCTCCTCCCCCTCCTCCTCACACCAATTTGAGCACTCAAGCTCGGCCAACCCCTGTCAAAATCTCTTCTCCACTTCCCTAGAAACATCCTAGAGGTTCTGGTCTTCCTCAAAGACCAATTTTAGTGCCCTAAGAGGAGGTCTCAAAGAGGCACTTCAAAGAAGAGGTAATTACCGTTACCAATTCTTTCATCGTTATTTCTTCTTCCACTTCTTCTTCTTCGGTTGTTTCATTATGAAGTAAAAACATCAGTATCACTCATATACTGATATGTTATTATAAGTATGAAACAACCCTATTTCACCATCTATCCATCCTACGGAAAAAGAAATCACCGCGCGTGCGTACGTACGGAATACCGTCTCCACGCCGTGGTGTAATCTATTTTCCACCACCACCTTACATGGATGGGTATAATGGTGTAAAGAATAACTATACATAGTTATTACAACATCATATTGATTCTGATATATTGTATAATCCACTCCAATTCAATTCAATATTTATAGAAATGATATCATCGCTCGTGTGTACGTACGGACTACCGTCTCCACGACGCGATGAGATTCATTCTCCATGTTAACCATTTAAGAATGATTATAATGTATATATAAGAAATAATAATGAAATATATGACATTATAAAGCTACTGGATTTATGTATATATATATACATATGTATTTCATCTACTTACTTCCATTTCAAGACAATAAGGAAAGGAAAACAGCGTTCATGCGTACGTACGGACTACCGTCTCCATGAACGGTGTTTTTTCATTTTATTTATCTACTTATTATATATATATATATACTGAATATATATGATATATAAATCATATTTTATATTCTGGAAGTAAGTAAATCATGATATAAGTAATAATGATGTCAAGAACAACAAGTCAAAACACCTACGATAAATGAAACGATTTTACCCAAAACGCTTCTTTAACATGGAATTTACAAAAGAACGGGTAATATAATGTCATAAGTGAACCATATATGATATCATAACAATGAATATGATTCTGTAATAAGTCAATAACATGATTTAAATCATTATACAGGAGGTTCGGACACTTACAAAGCAAGTCGGACCTAAGGTAAGGGAAATATCACAATCTCATTTTTATCCGAGATTGTTTATTCGTAAGTATTTACTGGGGTGTATTTTATCATCCACATCCATGTTCCCTTAATATGTAATATTATTTCCATCCACCTACAATTGTTTAAATCCAATTTTACCCTTCTATGAGTTTTTAGTAAAGGATATGAAAGGAATCTTTTTTCATTTTTCGTACGAGGTACTTTTTGACTTTTCCGACAAAAGTACGAGAAGAATGTTTTTTTTAACTTATACGGCACGAACAGATTTCTACTGTTTTATAAAGCCTTATTTTCATGAAGCTTCCTCTAAAAGATTTCATGACTATTTTCAATAAAATCTCTTTCTTTTAAAATTGCATGATGTTTTGTGAAAAGAAATTGATTTTGAAGAAGAAAGGATATTTTCCTCAAGAATTCAATTCAAGTGTTTTATCAAAATTATTTTCCATCTAAGATAATAAAGGGTTCTGTTTCTATACATATTTTTACATTGATTTGACTATGTTGTGATGGAATTATGTTTATGAATTCCTTTATCATATATGAATTGATTTATGATGTCATGATGTTTCAAGAATCCCATTTTTGTTATATGTGTTATGCGATGATGTATGTTTTATGATTATGTGGCACACATAAGAAAGGATTCATTATAAGATGGGTGGGACCTATATCTCCCTCCAATGCATTGGGTAATGATTTTATATCTCATGAGATAGACATGGCTGGAACGGAAGGTTATTTCGGTTCAGTGATACAGGACTGAAACGAGGAGTGAACTCGATTCAGAAAGGGACTTTGTCCACTAAGATAGTCTTGGAAATGAGTCATGACTAACAAGAAATGATTTTCCATGATTATGTGTGCATGCCACAAAGTTTCAAGTTTCATGTTATGATTATGGTGATCTCATTTTCACTTCTATGATTTGTTCCATGTTAAGATATTATGATCTCTTTTGCAGGTTATGATTTTCAAAAAGATATGATATGATTTTTATTTCTTTTGTTTACCCTTACTGAGCATTTGAGCTCACCCTTTTATGTTTTCTTTTCCCCAGGATATAAAGAAAGGTTTTAGGTAAAAAAAAAGGAAGATCTTTATGGGAGATTTTGAAGATCTTTCACCACGATTAGAAGATTACGTTCCGAGTTTCCAAAGACACTAAACTATTACGGTCCTTGTGTGTGTGTTTTTGTTATGTACTAAGTATTCCGAAAATGTAATGTAATGTCCATGTACGTCAAGATACGGGTCTCTACAGTTGGTATCAGAGGAAAGGTTTAGTCAACCTTTGGAAACTAGGATGCGAAAACGTTAGTGAGATCCCTAGAGATATTTCTAAGGTATGTCTAGGGATGTCCCTAAGGTTAAGTATACGTATAGGTTATAGTACTAGAACTACGCTAACGATCATAGAATTAAACCTAAGATGTTAGATGTTCAAGGTACTCCCCCTTTATTATGTTGTTTTCCCTAGCATGATTTTTGCCTCTCACGCTATTCTTTTTGGGTTTTAGAAAATGGCTGGAAACAAGGTGATTCACGATAATGGAGGAAATGATGGACAATGGAATGATATTCTTTATGAGCAACCAAATGAAATGGGATTTGGAAGTCCAAACATCATTATTATGCCGAATCAGCAATCTCATAATATGATCAATAAAGTAAAATTTGGTAAGTTTACTGACTCGGCTAATAAGAGAAAGATGGAGTTTCATGATGATCATAGAGGAAAGAAAGTTCAATTTCCCCTATGTAAATCATGTGGGAAGAGGCATCAAGGAGAATGTTTCAAAGGAACTGGAAGATGCTTTGGGTGTGGAAAAGAAGGACACAAAGCCAGTAAGTGCAAAGGAAAAGGTTCAGTTAATACCAGGGATGAGGATAATGGTATTGCTACGACATCAAAAATGGTTAAGTGTTTTAAATGTGGAATGTATGGGCATTATGCAAACAAATGCCCTAAGGGAAAGACTCATGAAGAGAATCAGTATGGTCATATGGGAAGTATTTATGTGGATGATGATGAAGAGACTACCAATGGTATGTGAGATGAAAGAATTGTTGAAGCTCGGTCAATGGTTTAAGAATGTAGTGGAATGATTACATGTTTATCATGTGTAATGTTGTATAAGTAATCTCATGGTACTATGGAATAAAGAGACATGTAAGGATTGTAACATTGTTGTCTGATTAATGTTACCAGTATCCATGAAAGGTTATTCAGATATTTTTGGAATGAAGATGATATGCGCATAATGAAGGGATAAGGGGAAAATGAAATGTTTGACAGTATTCATGAGCTCATGATTGATATAAGGACTAAGTGATATCATGGTTTGAGTATATAGAATTTTGAGGATTTTGGTATGTGTAAAGTGTTAAATTTTAACTGCATTCATGTTTTCACTAAGGTATTCAAGAGAATACATGATTAAGGGCTTTGAATGTTTGGAATGTGACCAACAAAACATATCTTATGATATATGGGAGTGGACTGCAGTATTATGGATAAGCCTAAAGATTGGAATGGATTATGTTGGACATAAGTTAGTTTAAGAAAAAGGACAACCTGCAGGACGGGCGACAGCCCATCGCGTCGGACAAGGATGTGGGAATCGAACCCACAAACGAAGTGCGACTGGCCTTTATCATCTACCACTAGCCTACAGGAAGTCCCTGTTTAGTAGAAACTAGTTTTATTATATTAAGCAGTATGATATATGAAGTATAAGTCCATTTTAGGAACAATATATGATTAATCTCACTATGGATCGACTTATGTATATAATTTTTGCTAACCGTTTGTTTGAGACAGATGGAATGACCCGTCATTCTATCACATGATCTTCTAATACTTCACAAATAACAAATTCAACTTCATTTATTTAAGAGATGAAGTAGAAATTGTTCAAGGCACGAACAAAAGTGAGATTGTACCAAAATAAAGTAAGTATTTATTTTAAGCAAATTTTCAACTTTAGGGAAATGATCTTGAAAACCAAAAATGTTGTCCTAGTGATCTTATACCTGATGAATCAGATGGTACCTTATATCATCACAAATCTATGGATTTGTGATTTCTGGCTTTTCCATAGCCATGTTCTCTACCACTCTCCATCAGAACATGATGGTTAGATTTCTCTTCCATATCCATATTTTCACCTATGTGGAAACCCAGTGATTAGTTTATTTGGGTAATCGTTACATTTCATACTTTAGTTTTTAAAGCCAGGTTTTGGTATTCCCTTTTACGATGTGGGTTTCTATTAAAGAAACTTTCGAATAGTAAACCATTTATAACCCCGACGAATTTCGAGGGCGAAATTCATTTTAAGGGTGGTAGAATGTAACAGCCCGAGATTTTATGAAAAATATTCTTTTTTATTTCACTTGTATTGTACGCTACAGCAAAAGGAGCTTTCACAACACACATCCTTGACTTGCCTTGCATTACACGCAATCGCGACCTTCCTCGATAGCGTGTGTAGTACGCAATACCGAGTTTCACTAAACAACGATATGCTATAAAAATATTATTAAAACTAGCCGTTATGAATAGTAATAACCACTTTTTGAAATCCAGTAAATATTATTTTTCAAAATGAACTTTATTTTTGGATTCGGAGTATCGAATTTAGCCTAAGGTGAAATTTTGGTGATTTTCGGATAACTTTCATATTTTGATGAATAGTGAAAATTACTAAATTATAATTAAAAACAACTTTTTTAATCGAAATAATTAATAGTGATAAATCTTTAATTTGAGTGGTTTTAAAGTATATTTAGAATATATTTTTACAATTTAATACAATATTGGTCATTGGATGTAATTTCACATTTAAACTAGACATAAACAAGTGTCAATCTTTTGATAGATATTGTTTCTTAAAAAAAAACACGCTATTTGTTTTAACAGCGGGATTTAATTATAAAATTAATTAATGCAAATTTTATGTTATGAATTTGGTAAAATAGACTTCATTTTTGAATTCGGAATATGAAATATAGCTTGGGATGAAATTTTGGCATTGTTCTGAAAAACATCAATTTTTGATGAATAGTGAAACTACTAAGTGGTAGGTTAAAAACTGAATTTTGCATAAAACTTAATTTTACCGCTTCTGTGAATGGAATTTCGAAAATCCGAGAGACACGGTTAATATCAAGGACTAAAATGTGGTTCAATGAGATGAAAATAATTTTTTGGTGAATAGTAACTTTTTACTTTTTTTACCACGGTTAATAGTAAATAGGGTAACTAAGGGTAAATATGATATTAATATTACCCTAACACATGTCCTAATCCTATTGGACAAGTGTATTTCGACCAAAAACAAACTTAGGAATAAAATATGACCATTTAGGCCCACTTGGATTAGATTAGGACATTTATTATTAATTTATTTAAAGAAGGGTTAAAATAGTTAAAATCAAAGTTTAATAAGTAAATCATTTTTAATATGGGGTTATACAAAAGATAAATTCGATTTTAAATATTCATTAGAAAGATAAAAGGATTTCCTACATGATGGTATTTTATTTGTAATTTTTAGACATCAAATAATTTAATTTATTTATGACACAACGATGATGCAGTAATTATCTTTTTAATGAAATATTGACATAATTGATGTTATAAGCACCAAAATAAATGTAATTTGAGATTTTTTATGAATTCCACTAATTTTCTAGGTTACTATGATATATTAATGTTGATTTAATCAACTTGGTTCGAACATTTAATTCTGTTATGACTTTCACAAAAATCATATATCAAATAGTGTCAAAATTGACACAAAATAGTTTTTAAATCAAATATTATATTACTAATTGTTATTTTATTCCTAAAAATCTAAGGTTCGGCCAAATGACTTAGATAAGGATATATATATTAATAATAAACAATTTGGGGTTCGTTTGGCATGTTATAGTAAGTGTATTAACCATATAGTGAAAGAAAACAAAAAGACACGGTAAAAGTTAAATTATTTAACTTAGAGTTAAATCTAATTGATAAGGTTTAAAATAATATC
This sequence comes from Viscum album, assembly GCA_963277665.1. Taxonomy (NCBI): domain Eukaryota; kingdom Viridiplantae; phylum Streptophyta; class Magnoliopsida; order Santalales; family Viscaceae; genus Viscum; species Viscum album. The sequence continues at coordinate 985,695,380 of OY728166.1, read as the reverse complement.
CAAACATGTCTAAATTTGATTGGTTGATGATATTACAACCCTATATCATATAATCTTCGAATATGAGTCATTTTTGGAGGTTTTTAAGTGGGGTTAGATTTATTATAAATTAATATTTTTAAGAATTCCTAAGGTGCCCCTCTCCTCCCTTATAAAAGGACACCTCCTCCCCCTCCTCCTCACACCAATTTGAGCACTCAAGCTCGGCCAACCCCTGTCAAAATCTCTTCTCCACTTCCCTAGAAACATCCTAGAGGTTCTGGTCTTCCTCAAAGACCAATTTTAGTTCCCTAAGAGGAGGTCTCAAAGAGGTACTTCAAAGAAGAGGTAATTACCATTACCAATTCTTTCATCTTTATTTCTTCTTCCACTTCTTCTTCTTAGGTTGTTTCATTATGAAGTAATAACATCAGTATCACTCATATACTGATATGTTATTATAAGTATGAAACAACCCTATTTCACCATCTATCCATCCTACGGAAAAAGAAATCACCGCGCGTGCGTACGTACGGAATACCGTCTCCACGCCGTGGTGTAATCTATTTTCCACCACCACCTTACATGGATGGGTATAATGGTGTAAAGAATAACTATACATAGTTATTACAACATCATATTGATTCTGATATATTGTATAATCCACTCCAATTCAATTCAATATTTATAGAAATGATATCATCGCTCGTGCGTACGTACGGACTACCGTCTCCACGACGCGATGAGATTCATTCTCCATGTTAACCATTTAAGAATGATTATAATGTATATATAAGAAATAATAATGAAATATATGACATTATAAAGCTACTGGATTTATGTATATATATACATATGTATGTCATCTACTTACTTCCATTTCAAGACAATAAGGAAAGGAAAACAGCGTTCATGCGTACGTACGGACTACCGTCTCCATGAACGGTGTTTTTCATTTTATTTATCTACTTATTATATATATATATATATACTGAATATATATGATATATAAATCATATTTTATTTTCTGGAAGTAAGTAAATCATGATATAAGTAATAATGATGTCAAGAACAACAAGTCAAAACACCTACGATAAATGAAACGATTTTACCCAAAACGCTTCTTTAACATGGAATTTACAAAAGAACGGGTAATATAATGTCATAAGTGAACCATATATGATATCATAACAATGAATATGATTCTGTAATAAGTCAATAACATGATTTAAATCATTATACAGGAGGTTCGGACACTTACAAAGCAAGTCGGACCTAAGGTAAGGGAAATATCACAATCTCATTTTTATCCGAGATTGTTTATTCGTAAGTATTTACTGGGGTGTATTTTATCATCCACATCCATGTTCCCCTAATATGTAATATTATTTCCATCCACCTACAATTGTTTAAATCCAATTTTACCCTTCTATGAGTTTTTAGTAAAGGATATGAAATGAATCTTTTTTCGTTTTTCGTACGAGGTACTTTTTGACTTTTCCGACAAAAGTACGAGAAGAATGTTTTTTTTAACTTATACGGAACGAACGGATTTCTACTGTTTTATAAAGCCTTATTTTCATGAAGCTTCCTCTAAAAGATTTCATGACTATTTTCAATAAAATCTCTTTCTTTTAAAATTGCATGATGTTTTGTGAAAAGAAATTGATTTTGAAGAAGAAAGGATATTTTCCTCAAGAATTCAATTCAAGTGTTTTATCAAAATTATTTTCCATCTAAGATAATAAAGGGTTCTGTTTCTATCCATATTTTTACATTGATTTGACTATGTTGTGATGGAATTATGTTTATGAATTCCTTTATCATATATGAATTGATTTATGATGTCATGATGTTTCAAGAATCCCATTTTTGTTATATGTGTTATGCGATGATGTATGTTTTATGATTATGTGGCACACATAAGAAAGGATTCATTATAAGATGGGTGGGACCTATATCTCCCTCCAATGCATTGGGTAATGATTTTATATCTCATGAGATAGACATGGCTGGAACGGAAGGTTATTTCGGTTCAGTGATACAGGACTGAAACGAGGAGTGAACTCGATTCAGAAAGGGACTTTGTCCACTAAGATAGTCTTGGCAATGAGTCATGACTAACAAGAAATGATTTTCCATGATTATGTGTGCATGCCACAAAGTTTCAAGTTTCATGTTTTGATTATGGTGATCTCATTTTCACTTCTATGATTTGTTCCATGTTAAGATATTATGATCTCTTTTGCAGGTTATGATTTCCAAAAAGATATGATATGATTTTTATTTCTTTTGTTTACCCTTACTGAGCATTTGAGCTCACCCTTTTATGTTTTCTTTTCCCCAGGATATAAAGAAAGGTTTTAGGTAAAAAAAAAGGAAGATCTTTATGGGAGATTTTGAAGATCTTTCACCACGATTAGAAGATTACGTTCCGAGTTTCCAAAGACACTAAACTATTACGGTCCTTGTGTGTGTGTTTTTGTTATTTACTAAGTATTCCGCAAATGTAATGTAATGTCCATGTACGTCAAGATACGGGTCTCTACAGAAATTGTCAAATAATATTTATTAAAAATCCCTCTAAGTTTCTTCCCAACATTGAACAACCTGGTTTAGTATATCCCATCAAAATTTGGAGGATCCTCAAAGAATATTACTAGTGAGTTTCACCCTCCTATCAGGAGGTGCCTCCATATTATCAAATATAGAAATAACTGTCTCAATCCATAACTCTACAAACACGTGGTCCAACATTCCCTAAAAACATGGGTGGATGATGCTACTAGAACCCCTGAGTCTACTCTTCTATATAAGGGGTAGAGAACAGAGCTCCCTGTATGTTCTGTGTAAGCCAAAAGAAATATCCTCAAAACCAAAAATCATCATACACATTAGGAATAGGAAAAGGTTCAACTTCTGGAGGTATAACTGAAACCTCAGGGGCCACAACCTCTTGGGATTGGTCATCACCACCCTTCTGGTGTATGACTAGAGGATATTGTGGTGTCATTAGTCTATAACTTCCAAAAACAAGTCTCAGATACATCTTGATAACAGAAAAAACAACAGATATAAAAATATAATATGTAAAAAAACATTATATTCAATAGTTTCACCCATATTTCTTCTCAAATAGCCATTTTTATCTGATAAAAAAATTTATATGGAACAAAAGAGGAGCTACCTACTTCCCACCGCTACGCTCGGGACTTGGTCAAGCTCTGTGTTTCTTGAATTTCAATTTCATTTTTAAACTCATATTTATATAATTATTATCTTTAAATGGTTGAACCAAATGCGTCACCACTTCCTACCAATAATAGAGCATATACCTTATGAAACAATGGGTGGTGTCCACCTAATCCATAAAAAACATGTATCATTCCATGTGACCAATGCTCAATAACTCAAAGTTCCATAGTTTCCTGCATAGGGTGTCTGCTATAGCCTATATAGGAAAAAACTATTAGGTTATGGAAGGAAATATAAGTACCAACTATGTTTTCTAAATCCCCTAAAATAATAGTTATACAATAACAATTATATTCATAACATTCATACCTCTCATAGAAATCGCTGACAATAAAAACCGCACAATTCTCCTATACCGTATGGCATGTGAATTTCTTAAAAGGTTCCAAATATGAAGAATTATAAATGATTCATTACCATTATCTCATTATTCTAAGTATAAATGATAAACCTTAATTATATCAACACTAACATCACAACTCATATTCATAACCCAATGGTGGAATCCTATCAATGGTAATATGAAAAATACAAAAAATAGAATTTTTCATTTGAGGAAATTGGGATTTTCTCTATACATGGTTTAGTTAGTCCAAAGAATAGATCATTTCTTAATATCATATCATTCCTAATATTCTTTTTTTATTATAAAAACAACAACACAAGAAAATAAATCATTTGTTGCCACTTTGTGACGTCCTAGAGACAGATGCCACTAAACAATTCCTTCAGCCTGGTTGGCCACATGGCCTCAACCGCATATTTTTGAATGACATAGGCCACAAAATTGCATCAAGATACTAGGGTGCGTCTATGAGGAGATAATTTCCTCAATACCATAGTAGAACAAAGTGAATAATGAATAATAGATAAATAACATAATCATATATAAGTAGATAAAAACATAGAATCAAACAATATAAAGACTTGACCAGTAACCCGACATAGCAGATATATATATAAATATCAATAAACTAATAGTAAACTAATAACTATAAATTCAATCAAATAAAAATTATTATAATTAATTTCAGGTGTCTTTAATGTATTAAAACATGGATACAATCAATTGGAAGTAGTATAACAAATGCTATACAAATAGAAGCTAGAAGTATATACAAGCATCTTGAGCTCCTGTCCTTTCATGTTTTACCCATCCCTATCCTAAGTCATTTAAGAAGTTAAGAATATGTAAGAGGATTCTTCCCTTTTTCTAGACCAGGAAGTATATAGTCTACCCAAGTACCATAGTTAGGCCCGGATAGGGTGTGAGGTAATTCTCAATAGGCCACAACCAATTCTATATGTAAATATCTAGTCTACGTATATAATATGGTAGTGTAGAGATATAATAAATAATGATAGTAATAATAAATATAAAAGTATCGACTCTAGTTACTGAAGGAAACCTGACTGACACTATTGGATTCATCCAGTGCCTGAATATCTCTGAATAAGTAACAAGGGACACAATTCCTAGTATCATAGTTGTAAGGGATATTATGCCTTGTATCACAGAAGAAAATATGATGCAATTCCCTGTAACCCATTTATAATGTACTCTATTCCTAGTATCATAGTAAAGGATGTCATGCTAGTATGGTATCACAAAATAAATCATGCATGTGTCATATCACAAGGGACATCATGCTTGTATAATATCACAAGAGACATCATGGACTTATAATATCCCAATTATTTCAGGGTCTCCCTTTATTGTATCATATTTATATATGGGTCTCCACACCCTTATCGGTATGACATATTAAAGGGTTATCATTCCCATTTAGTGTATAGTAGGAGGGGAACCATGTACATATTCCATATTCATAAAGGGTCTTCATTCCCAGATATCATTAGTATTTTTATCCATTGTATTTACTATAAACTAAGGAAAAATTAATAATTCATTTAAATTTAATAATGATAAGGGAATAAATATTATACCATTTAATTGGGTGAAGTGGGATTACCACTCACCTCAAATCAGTTCATTTTTTATGTGATAAGTGTATTATTCATACTATAGAACATAATTTATCTATCAAAAATTATGATATAATCATTTTTAAGTAAATAAAATCATTCCAATAGGTTCTTTGGACACATATTCATAAAATCTATTTAGTAATATAAGAGGGAACATCAAAAGGATGGATCCATCTAAGGTAGTCAACCTCTATGTGAATTGGGTCATAACAAGTCAACCAATTCAAGTATCAATCAATTTAAGGGAACACATGATGAAACCGGAGTGCATAATAATGACACATATTATAAAACATCCTGAATAGATGTATAGTTACTAGACCACATACCATGTGCTCGTATAAACCTATCTTATGGTATTGGCCCTTGATTTGTTCATGATCATGAGAATATTGAAGAATGAATGAACACCATAAAAATAGGGCATTTGATCCTAAACATTGATAAATTTATCAAGATGGAGACAAGTTGAGAACGACACTAATTTAATTGATAACGTACTGAGAGGAATCCAATGAGATGAATGGTGCTTCAATCAGACACCAAATGAAGGAATGTGAGAAAAACTTGTGAAGGAGGAACTTGAGAGCTCAAAATGGGAGAGGGAGAACACTCCTAGCCACTAGAATGAGAAAAGGAGGAAGATGTAAGGATATTAGATAATTAAGATTACTTTAGTTTTTTTACCCAACAAAAACTGGTGAATGTGGTTTGGATACAAGATTGGCCAAACCCTATTCCAATTGTGCTTGAACCACTGCCTTGGAAGGGGACCTGAATAGATATCCTACACTGTTAAGGAAACTGTTACCTAACTGTGTGAAATAGATTCACTAAAAAAACTATACATATTTTATGGTCATATAGACTAGTCACCACGATTTCCTCAAACTGTGTGTCTCATGCTTCTCACTATCAAGCCCCACACAGTATAGGGAAACTGTGCGGCCTTCCCCGAATAGTTACCCCTAACGGTCTGAACAGTATGTTTTTTCCACCAGATGGGGTTTCAAGCTTCAAAAAATCCTTAGACACCCCTTATATCCTTATTAACCTCAAAGGACATCCATGTTAGGTCTAAATAAAAATAAGATACTTAAATTAAAAAGATTTGTAACTTGAATAAATACTAAGATTGTACACATTATAAACTAGATGTTAAAGTGGTGTGTATGAATAGAATTAAGTATTTTTGGAAGTATATATATAATATTTATAATGAATAAAAAAAATATTGATTAATGCTTATGAAATTATAAATAAATTATTAGTAAAGTCATGTTATACTTTAAAGACGTGTTTTCTTCAAATAAATATATTTTGAGTGACTAATATAAATTAATTTCCCATACAATTAGAAGTTGAATTCTTTTTTCAATGTATTTTAATAAATAAAAATATCAAAAACAAGTGACAATTCAATTTATTTTATTTGACTAAAAATATGGTTTTTTAGTAAATAGTGAAGAATACAGAATTTTTTAAAATTTAAAAATTAATCTTCCATTTTGGATTTGTTATAAAATTTCATTTGTTTATTTTTATTTAAAATAAAAAAATTAGTGGGTTTGAAATTAATTTTTTAATTTAATTTAGTATAAAAAAATATTATAATTAAAAGGGGATTTTTCTCAAAAAAGTTATTTCTCATCAATTTTTTCAGTTTTATTTTAAATTAAATTCTTCTACTTTTTTGTTTTGAATTTAGAAAAATTTAAAACATATTTGGAATTGTGAGTTCTAAAATTGTTAAATAGGTTCCCTTTATTTTTTTCAATATAAATAGTAACCATAAAATTTTTTGTTAACATGGTAAAGGGTAAATCTGATAATCATTGTTTAAGAATAATATTATAAGAACTATGAAATCATCCTGACATAATAAGAAATTTTATTGTATTAGTCCATCACGTCCATACAATTTTGATATGAGGATTAATACCCATTTATAATTTATTTGTGATTATGACCTTCATAACATTTTATGTAATGAAATGTCAAAAATGTCACATTCTAAATTTTAATAATTATAATATATTTAACATGGAGATAAACAGACTATATGTTCATTTTTAATTATTAATTTTAAGTATAAATCATTTATCATCATAATTTTAATCTCTTATTAATTTTTATTGATGATATAATTACCTTATATAATTATACAAATATGTTATGGTACTTATCCAATTAATGGTAAAATCTATTAAATGATATTAATAATATTAAAATCAAAGTAAATTAGGGTAATTAAAATGATCCATGAATTTAATAGATGAGTAAAATATGTTATATATTTAATTAAAATATTTTTAAAAAAATTATTTTTATATATTCATGGTATTGAATTCAAATTAATAAATATTTATAAAAATTGGCATTAAATATATTTTATAATTAATAATATTTAATTAAATGGTAATACTTCCTAATAATGTCAAATTTTTCCAACTAAAAAGGATATGGTTTATAATTTCAACCATGTTGCATTTATGTGTTTTCTTAATTCATAGTAAATATAATGACCCTTAGAGAGTAAAATACATTGATATCATCTTAAGTGTAAAAAAGGTTTAATAAAGGATTAAATAAAAAATATAATGGTAAAAATATACCCAACACAAGTACAAATATAATTTTAAGATATTATTAAAACTCTTAATTATATTTTATTCTAGTCATATTAATTTGGATCCATTTTTAATATAATATAAATTTATATTAATTAAATACTTTAATAAATTTTTAGGGTTCCCCTCCCATCTCTTATAAAAGTGGTTATGTTTTTTCTCCTTACATCACTATTAAAAACCCCTATGTATTTCAAAATATATACCCAAATAACCTTAAAACATCTCTCTCCACATTTTAGAATAGTTTTCTTTAACAAAATAAAAATCTTAGAGTACATAAGGTGTTATGAAAATATAATATTTTCTAATGAGGAGGTATAGTTTTAATATTAGATTTTAGTTTTATCTGTTCTATCACCTAATTGAAATCTTCTTCAAACATGATTAAATAATAACATAATTATCTCCCATGTACCTAAAATTTTTTATTTTAACATATTTACCTATATCCATATCCAAACTCCAGTAAATGAGAATGAAATTCATCATTCGTGTGTACGACGAACTACCACCATGTAGATCGACGTAATTAATTTTCCATCGCCACCTCTCAAGTATAGTAATAATTCTAGAACTAAAATTTATATAAGATATTAATTAAATATTTATCATTATTATAGGGTAATATTCCATTTATATTTATTAATTTTTATTCACTGAAAATGATAACAATGTTAGTGCGTATGTGTGAGCTGCTGACTCTATGATTCTATGTGATTAATTTTTAGTATGTGCATCACATGGATGATATATAATTATATTTAAATACTTAATATGATATTTGTCATATAATTATAATTATTTAAATAAAAAATAATTCACAATTTTATTCCATAATAATTATTGAGAAATAGAAATGTTACTTTTGTGTATGTACGACCTACCATCTACGTGATTGTAAGGTAGTTCATTTTCCATAAACATTATGCATGATTATTTTTAAAAGTATAATTTATGTATGAAAATGATTATTGTTCCATTATTTTTATTATGGTTATGATACAAAAATGACTTATTTGACATCATTCTACCTATATATTTAATTTTGAACTTATAAACTGAATATCCTCAAAACATCTAACGTAGACATAGCTAATAAAGTAATTAACTTTGTAATTATGTTAAATGAAATAATTTTTTATGGATAAATGATTAAACTGAAAAAAAAGTTCTTAATAAATAAAATAATTTATATAAGTTTATTATATTAGAGTGAATTTGTATAAAATAAAATTTTAGACTCTTGGTAATGGATTATATCTCAAATTCATTTCATTAAAGTATATTTTAATGTTATGGCCAATTTATTATATATATTATATATTTTTATCCTATTACATTTTATATCATTAAATAATCATAATTAATAAATATTTAATTTATAATTTTAATTTTTTATCCAATGGTATATTATTTGAAATTTACCATCTAAAAAATGTATTATTAACTAAATTTTCTTTCATGGGGTTATAACTCATCTTTATTGACTTTTTTATTACAAAATTGTGTTTAAATTTATCTCTAAATATATTTATTTTTTATTCCCAATTTTTTGTGTTTATTTATATTTCATACATATAATCTCTTCATTGATTACATCTTATTTCAATGATATGATATTTGTATGGTTTATTTATCTCAAATTTCCTTTCCTTGGGACATATGTTTATGATATTAATATATCTTATTTTATGAGGTTTATATAATTACCTTTGACATAATATATAATTAATAAACATATTTTCTTGGTATATAAATTTTAATTTGATGTTATTTATTAACATGGATTCTGATTGAAGAGTTACCAAAGTTGAAATGGATTTATGTAACAATATCCTTAATTTGTGGGATTGTTTGTGATAAAGATTCATTTTTGAAGAAATGTTTTAATCTTAATTTCTTGAACACTAACTATTTTATACATATATTATTATTAACGAGACACACATATATAATTTTTTTATAACATTATTGATTGAATAAACATTAAAAATATTGTTTGTAAGTGGTATTGATCTTGTATCTTGTTTTAAATCATAAATCATTCTAATCCATATTCATATTTTGTAAAATGTTGTCAAAAATTTTATTTTTTAAAAATTAAATCTTTTCTTAAAGGTATTATACATGATACTTCTTCTTCATTAAAAAAGTATTTAAAATGAAATTTTCTTGGTGTCTTCCAAATGGGTAACTTTATATTCATTTTAAAAAATGCTTGAAAACAATGTTTATTTTTAATTTTTATAACCTCAGAATGTTTTCCCACTATTAAGAACATTATTTTCTTTTAAAATTATTTTATATCTTTCAACGTTTATTTTCAATGAAAATATATTCACAATATTCAATAATTTTTTATTTTTAAAAGTGATTTTCATAGTGAATAATGTATTTTAAACAAGAATAATTTTAATTATATTTATGTGGTGTTTACATTCATCAATTATAATATCCATTTTTGTTACTTATTCTTCACTTGGGATATTTTTTATTGACATAATCCTCATTATTTTTCTCGATGGATTAGGATTGTTTCAAAAAGGCTATCTTGGAACTCATTTATTTTAAACCATTAAATAAAGTTATGAGGGGAACAATAAATGTTTCTAATATTTTTATGATGAAATAAATGATTTATTTACTTCATTTATTTTATGATTCATGGTAATTTTTTATGATGAAGGGTGGTTCCATTATAAACCAAGGATGGGTGGTTACGATATAACCAAAATGGTTGGGTTCATGATATCCCAATAATGCATTATGTATGGAATCCAATAATATATTTATTCTATTTGTAAGGGTTATTATAAGGGTGATATGGAAATAATTTTAGAAATAAAATATTTTTTATCTTTTCTTTCTATGGTTTTTGAATAGAATCTTCTGATTTCCCAAGGAAAGATAATGAGTTAATATTTAATGAAAATTATTTTGTACTTATAATGTATGAAAAGAAGTGGGTTATTAATGTTTCCTTGATCATTATTAACATCATATGGATCATGATTATTGATTCTAGTAAATATTTACCATGATAGAGAATTATTCCATATTTCAAGATTGATGATCAATGTATTAATGGGTATGAGTTCCCTTATGTTATTCTCATGAACAATAATTATTCCATCATACAATAATTCTTATCTTAGTTTACATAATGAAATTGTATTGTTAATTCTTGTATGTATCCTTAATGATAATTTCATATCACTATTATTATATTTATTCTTATATTTCCTTTTCCCTGGTTATGAGGAATGCATAAAGAATTTACTTTCCAAAAAAAACATTAGGCTCAAAATAAACATTTAATTACCCAATAAATCACCTTCACTCCAAAATGTTTCCATAAAAATGTTAGAATAAGTCTTATAGGAAAAATTAAACTCATATGAGTTTCATTAAAATAATTAAAAAAATATTAAAAAAATTTCACAATGTTATACTTTTCACCATTAAAACTTTTTCCGGTGGTGGCAACCGACAACAAAATTAAGAAGGTGGGTATCAACATGGACTCTCGTTTAAACTGCTGCAGATTTACGAAGGAGTAAAGCACGTCTCACTTGTTTTTTCAAGGTGAGTGGGCTCGAGCAGTATGGTCATCCTTTGGGGGATTCAATATGTCCACGGTCCATGCTTACGAAGGGGAGTCCTTCCTGGACAGCTGGTTTCTGGGGACAGCGGAGGAGAACCCAGGTCAAGTGGTGAGGTCTATCTTCTTCAGTGCCACCTGCTGGTGCCTGTGGAAGGCTAGAAATCAAGCCAGATACAAGAGCACCCGTCCAACTTCAAGAATCATCATGGTATGGATCAAGAATCTACTGATCGACATGTCCACTCTATTAAAATGCGGTAACCATGCGCATCTGCGTAGCATGCTCAAAATTCCAGCCAGGACAACCCAGGTCTCCAGGAACAATGCAGCGGGTCAATGGGTCTACTGGAACCCCCCGAGAGTCGGTTATAAACTTAATACGGATGGCTCCTTCATCACGGGTAGAATGAAAGGTGGGGGCGTGGTGCATGACACTCGGGGGGAAGTTATTATCACCTTCGTTGCAACACATGACAATGGAGACCCTCTCCAGGCGGATGTGAAATCTATACTCATAGGTTTGTCCCTTTGCAATCAAAAGAACATTGATCTATCCCAAGTGGAGACTGACTCTTTGACACTCCATGATGCTCTTCATGGAAGACACACCCCCCTTGGTCCATATTATATATGGTCAGAAAGTGAAAAAGTCTTTTTAATAGAAATATTCAGGTGGCTCACACGTGGAGAGAGGGGAATAAGGTGGAAGACTCTTCCACCTCCATGGCAGATTCGGGGTTAAATATTTTCCCCAACACACATCCTTTCAAGCCTAAGGGTGCGAATTTGATTAGAGGAGATTCTCTGGGTCTCCATTTCTTTAGACCCCCATAGTCTTGCTTTCGTTTTTTTCTCTCCCTTTTCTCTGTTCCTCTTTTTTATTGTTTAATTATCTTTAATAAAAAATTTATGTTGGATTGAAAAACTAGTACATAACTTTTGGTGTATATAAATTTCTGAGTGACTAATATTGTATAGAGATAAATGTTACATTTGTCCTGGAACAATGTGATATAAAATCCTTCTTATTTTTTGCTTCAATTATATTTAATAACATGTTAAATAATGTAAAGGATACTTATTTATAGAATTGGTGTTTAGAAATTTTGTTATTATTGTATATTTTTATATATTAATGTATTATTTCTTAACATAAAGGTTTATACATTTTGGTAATTTTCTTACCATGTGATAACTATATTGTTTTTGGTTATTTTATAAAGACCATTGTAATATATTTTTATTCTTATATATATTATTGAATTCATCATAATTTTACTTTAGTACTTAAGGTATAATAAATTTATTTTAATTAATCATCATTTTTAGAAAATTATGAGAGTGTAGTGGAAAATGATTAACAATTGAAATTATAAATTTCAAGTCATTATATTTCCATATGATTTTAGTTTAGATATTAAATAAATTTCAAAACTCTAGGAAATGGATCTTGAAAAAAAATTATCATATTAAATTTATATCTGATGAATCAAGGGTACTTTTAGAACCTCTTTGTTTTATGGAATTGTGGTTATTGACTTCGAGAATGTCCTTGTATTCTCTCAGCTTTCTCTTCCCCCTGCTTTCTCCTTCATCTCAGTGTCTAGGGTTTTATTCTTATCTCTCCTTTTAGGATTCCTCTCTTCTCTTCTCCCCCCTTCTTTTGCTAGCTTCTTCCATCACTTCTCCTAGGGTTCATTCCCTTTCTTTCTTTTGTGGCTTTCCACACCGATTTTCTCCTTCGTCCTGCTCTTCAATTTTTCTTTGGTGGAGGCACTTCAATATTATCCTAATCCATTGATCCATTCTATGACCTCATGATCCAAAGATCTCCTCTAGGTCAGATATGAGCATTAGATACTCATAGGTTTTGGGATGAGGCTCGGCAGTTTTAGGTTCTCTCAGCGTCCGTTTGCCTTCTATTTTCATGTTTCAACCCTAGATTTTCCATCTTTTGTCTCAGTTATGGATTCTTTTAGGGTTGCATCCCCATTTTTTCATTATTCACTATAGGAATAATTCTCATTTTCAGAGTTCCTTTTTTTATTTTGGGTGATTTGGATTCATTTTTGGGTTTTTTTGGGGTTCTTGCAAATGATCTCTATTGTGGTCTATACTCACCTGTTTCTCTACTCTAGCTCCAGGTCTCCACCACTCTCTCTAAGTTGGAGTTGCGTGGTGGTCTCCCCAGTGCTTTGGGATTTGAGTTCGAGTGGTCTTGAGACTCACGGTGGATTAGTATTCATTTTCCCTGGGAGGATGAAGGTGACCTTCAGTTCTATGGCATGGGGTCTTTCATTTATCTGTGTGTTTTTTGACGATGATGGTAAAATGCAACGTTGGGGATGATTTTTGGCGGTTCCTTCCCAGCGTTATGTTGTTCTATAATGTTTTTTTTGGTTGTTTCTGGCGGTGACAATGGACTCCGATGGTGAAGGGATGTTCTTGGTGGATATGGAGTGGTGTAGATCATATCCAGTGTATGGGTGTGATGAAGGATAATGACAATGATAGAAATGATGGGTTGGCATTAACGATAGGTGTGAATCATGATGCAGAAGTCATATCTCCAGGTGATGTGATTCCTCGTGGATCAAGGTTTCATTGGATTATGTGATGTTGTTGTGTTTTCAATTTGTGAATTTCAAATCTGGAATGTATTTTCTGTATCCTGTGAATGATTTTTTGGTTTCCACTCAACCTCGAAGCAGTTTTTTAAAAATAACCAAAAAAAGATTATTTGGAGGATTGGTCATTGACTTTCTCAAAAACATTAAATTTCTTACAATCAGTGATCTCTATCACCCTACATCTATATTCTAACATTATAATTTTCATCAATGTCCATATTTTCACTTCCCAATAATTTTTTCATATTTCAAAATCTATTATGTGTTATCTAAGTTACCCACATACTTCCCTTTATCTATTTTCAAGATGACGATTTACTAAAAAAAATTACAATGTTGGATTTTAATAGAGGTATTTTAAAATTTTAACCATTGATGACTAATATTGATTTAAAAATTTTGATGATTTAATTTTATAAAGGTTTTTATGGGTTATAATGTAATATTATGATATTTTAAATTAAGTGAACTGTGTTTATTAATGTGTATGACATGCAACACCAAGCATAAACAAACCATGAAATGTTATTATCTAAATGTGACTATTTTAAACTAGACATTAAGTTATTTTAAATGAATAGGAATAAATACATTTTTAAATATAAATATATAATAATTATTTCAATAAAAAATCTATGAATTAATTCTTAGGAAAATAAGAACACAGTTTTTAGTAAAGCAATTTTATTTTTCCAATATATGTTTTTTTTCAAAAAAAATTCTCTTGAGCTAATAATATAAATAATCTATGGAACTATTTTAATGTTTATTTGTTTAAATAAATTTAATTTCTGAAATACTCATATCAAAAATAATATTTGGGTGAATGTTTTGGATTTTTTTAAATGATTGATTATTCATTGAATAGTAAAAAATATAAATTTGTATTAAAAATTATATTTTCTTATAATGTATTTACAATGTAAAATTAAATTTTATATTAATTTAAAATTTCAATTATTTAATTTTGGTTTAAAATATTCCTATTATTATTTTTAAAATTAATTTTATTCTGGAATTTAATATAAAAAATATATATTTAAGAAGTTTATTTTAAAAAAAATCTTTTTTCGTTGTGTTTTCCCTATATTATTTTAAATCGAATTATTCAACATATTTTTGTTGAACATTGAAATATATATTCGAAAATTATAATTAGGTGGTTAAAATTTGGTAAATATCGATCTTTTATTTTTAGTCAATATGAATAGTAACAATAGTAATTTTGTTAATGTGGAAATGAGTAAATTAGGTAATAATTTGTTAAAAATAATTTGAAAAGAAATATAAAATGAACCTAAAAATTGAATTAAATTTATAGGATTAGTATACATCATCTATAATCATCTAATTATTTCTAAAATTTCAATTTTTCCATTTTGGTGTGATTAGGACCTTTATAAAAAAAATTAAATAAATGTCAAAAAAGTCACACTCTTGTTTTTAATAACTATAATATTTAAAAAATTAATATAAACATAAGATATGTTTGGTTATAAAGATTTATTTTAAATATAAATTATTTACCTTCAACATTATATTTTATTTAATGTTTTATTGAAGAAATAAAAACCATAAATTCTTTCACAAATCTGACATAGTAATTATTCAATAAATGGAGTAATAAAATATATGGTAATTAAAATATTAAAAGTAAAATAATATGAGTAATTTATTTTTATTCATGAATTTTATATATGAATATAATAGTTTAGGGATGTAGTAAAATATTTTTTTGACTTTTATTTTGTATTGATGTTAATAATGTTCATATAATGAATTGTTATAGAAGTTTTCATTGATGAAATTTTATAATAAATTAAATGATATAAAATTACTAAAAATAATATATTCATCAATGTTATTAGGATATACCCTATAATATCATACATTATCTATTTATGTTCCTTTTTCCATTAATCTTAAATATAATGACTATTAATGATTAAAAAACCTTATTGTCAGGGTATGAGTGAAAAGGGTTGATGAGGGGGTTAAAACCAAATTATAAGGGTAACATTTAGTAAAAACACCGAAAAATTTAATTTAATGAGTGGATCTACTTACTTATCATATATTTTAGTATTATAAATTTTACCTATTTTTTACCCCATATTTAATTTATATGAATTTAATATTTTATGAAACTCCTAGATTTCCCCTCCCCTATCTATTAAAGGGGGATCACATCTTCTGTTTACTTAACACATAAATTCACATTTTCTTATAAAAATATCATTAAAACCCAATTCCAAATACCACTACCTTATTTTATAGGCCTTATTTATGTAATTGTACACACCTTAGTGGTCACAATGTGTTAAGAAAACAATGTTGTCTAAGAAAGATGTATCGATCTTAACTGTGAATTTCTATTTTATTTCTTAATAAAACTCATTCAATTCTTCTTTATCCTTGATTATATAATAACATCCATATCCTACATATAAGTAGATTTTAATATTTCAATTTCATAACCTGTATCCACATATATTCTTCATCAAATGTGAACAGAATTCACTTTCCATGTGTACGGTGGACTACCGCCTGGTGGACTGATGTAATTTGTTTTATATCACCACATCTGACAGATTTTTAAAATGATGTAATTAATGTTTTATTTTATATTAATTAAATATTTACAAATTTTAAATACAATATGTCATTTACAATCTTTCCTTTCTGTTTTTTGAAATGATATCATCGTTCAAGCATACAGGTGGACTACCACCTCCAAGAAGTGATGTGATTCATTTTTCATCACCACATCACATTTATGGTATATGTATATATAAGTATATTTAAATAATTTATATTATAAATATAATATTATTAAAATTCTATAAATATAAATTTATACTGAAACTATCTCCATAATTATCATTGAAAAATGGTAACATCATTCATGCGTACATATGACCTATTGTCTCTATGATTGTAACATATATAATTTTTCAAAACCATAATTAATATATTGATTTATATTTATAATTAATGAATAAAATATTTAATTATTTCATTATTATTACTCTGCATATGATGGATCATTGAACACTTTTAACCATGGTCAATATACAAAATACATTCATAAAGTATAGACTGGTCATCCTCAAAACACCTACCATGGACTTAAATAATTACATAATTAAATATATCATTATATTAAATAATAAAATTATTTAAGGATAATTTATTAATATAGGAATATTTTGATAAAAATAAAATAATTTATATGGATTTATTATAAAGGTGTTGAAGTACATTAACATATTGTATGGACTCGAGGTAGGAGAATTTGTCTCAATTTCTTTTCATTGAGGCATATTTTATTATTTTACAACTAAATTCATTTATATTGTTTGAATAATTCTATTTAACAATTATATCATATATCCTTCATAGTTCATGATATTTTATATTTTAATTTGAGTTATTTTATCTAAAGGTATTTTATTGAAAGATACAAAGTGGTAAATGGTTTTTTTCTCAATTTCATTATATTAGGTTATAAAACATTTTCATTAACTTTTTAATGTCATTTTTATCTATAAAATGACATATAAATTGTTTTAATCTGTATTTTGACTATTTTTTTTTGGTTAAAATCTTTTACACATAATATCTCAATTTATTATCTACCAATTAGATGATAAGATATTTTTATGGTTTATTGGTCTCAAATCCACTTTCATAGGTACATATGATTGTGATGTGAACCTATCTTTTTTATGTCATGTATAGATTACTGTTTTGATATAATATATCATTAATCTCCTTAATTTCATGATATTGAATTTTTCTACTAAAATTATTCATTCGTGGTGCTATGATTGAATAGTTTACAAAATAGAAGAGGATTTATGTTACAATCTATTTTTTTCATGGTAGTTTATATTCAAGGTTCCTTTTGGGTATATAACAAGATTTTATTTTATTAGACCACTTATATTTTATTAATCTCTTGTTATGAATGTTTTTTACAAAACCAATTTCTATTTCCTCTGTTATTTATTATTTAAACATCATGAAAGTATTTTGTATGTGATGTTGATCATTATCTTCCTATAGATTGGGAATACTCCTCTTCTGTATCCATATTTTCTAAAATTTTATCCAAAATTTTATTTTAAAAAATAATTATTTCCTAAATATATTTATATTATATTTTTACTTATTTTAAATTGTTTTAGAAAAGGAAATTTCTTATCATTTTATCAAATGGGTCACTTTAGACATCCAATACAAAATGTCTTAGTGGAATTTTTAATTTTATAATTTACAACATGAATGGATTTTCACTATATCAAGAACATTATATTCATTTAGGTTTAATTTAAAAGTTCTAAGGTTACATTTAATGAAAATTATTTTCAAAATATTTTATGATTTTTTTGTTTCAAAACATGATTTACAAAGGGAGATGTGGATTTTCTCCAAGATTGTTCTTTAAACTCATTGAATGGTTCTACTATTCATCAATTCTTACACCCCTTGATAATAACTATTCTCCCCATTGGTGATTTTTTTATGATTCCATCATCATTATTTCAATGAATGGATTTTTATTTTTTCAATGAGATTATCATAGAACTGATTTCTTTTACATGAGTTAATTAATTAATGAAAGGAATAATGGATGTTTTTTTGAGTTTTATTATGTAATTAATGATCTATTTATTTTATTATGTTTATGGTTAATTTTACTTTTTTATGATGGCATATGGTTCCATTATAAACCAAATATGGTTGGTTTTGTTATAAACTAAGGATGGGGGTCACATTATAACCACGGAAGGGTGGGTTTACAATATCCCTTCAATGCATTGGGTATGAAGTTTACCGTATAGTTATACCATTTGTAAGTCTGACTAAAAGTGTTATTTGAAAAAAATTTACCGAGATATATAAATGTTTTACTTTTTCGTTTTATGGATTATTATAGAAATATTATGATTTTTCAAGGTATGCAAATAAGATTAAATTTATATAAAATTATTTTCTACCTCTTTTGGGTGAAAACAAAATTTTTAATGATACCTTAATCAAAATTTATATTATAAGTCTTTTAATAGAAATTACAAATATTATTTCCCCTTGTACTTATTTATGCCATGTTTCAGGATTGATAATGCATGTATTAATGGGTATGAATTACCTTGTGTTATTCTCATGAACTGTTATAATTTTATTGTACCATTATGATCATATTAATCTCACTGATGAAATTCATTTTTTAATTAATATGTTTAACCTTAATGAATATTTGATATCACCGATCTTATTTTTCCTTTTATATTGGTCTTGATAAATGATTCTAAGTAATTTTTGTCTTAAAATATTTCATATTTTAATATAAAATATTTTTAGTCAAAGCATAATTTTCTTGAATTTCCAAGGATAATTTCATTTTAGATTTATAGAGGATAAGGTAACAAATCTTACATAACAAACACATATATTGAAATGTGAAGACTTCAAATCTATATCCATTTTATCTATTATAAAATTATTTTAAAATGAAATATGTTTCATTTTTAATAAAAATTTCATGAAATTCATCTTTAATTTTCCCTCTACAATCTGTATACCCTATTAAGAAGTTTTTTTAATATACTGTATAAAAAAAATCCCAGTAAGGGACATAAAATAAAGAAATAAACTATTAATCAATGAGAATATTAAAAAATTCCATTTAGAAAATAAACATTGGGCTCAAAATAATCATTTTTATTCCCACGAAATCATCTTCTATAACTAAATATTTTCATAAATCATTTCATTATATCTCTAAAAAGAAAAAATAAAATGCATAACTGTTTCATTGAAAACATAAAAATGTCATAATATCTTTTTCAAATTTTTATAATTTTGAACATTAAAAAGTTGGATATACTTTCATTTAAACATAAGATTATTATCTTCCCCTAAAAAATCATAAAATTCCCATAGAAAATGGGGGTTCAAAACCCATGGATGTAGGTACTATAGCAGTACTATAGCGGTATTGTAGTAGTGGTGGTACTGTAGATCAGTAGGTACTGTAGTGGCAACAGGATATTATAGCAGCAGCAGGGCACTGTAGTGGCGGTGGGTATTGTAGCAGCTAGGTTACTATTCAAAAAATGGGCCTTAGGCCAATAATTTGGGCTTGCGGGCTATATAATGGGCTATATGCCCACTGGGCCTTCAGGCTATGTAATGGGTCTCCCTCTACCTAGTTAAAAGAGGTCTTTCCATTGCTTTAAAAATAAAATGAGGCTTCGGCCCCAACCTTTTAAAAAAAATTCCCATACAAACCCATATAAATAATTGATAAAACATTTAGTTTACTTGGTAAATTATATCAACATCACTCTTTTTATCAATCTTATAAATAGAATAAACATACGGTCGACTTTCCTACTTAATGGATTCAATGGATATGATGGGATCACCTGTCCATGGTTTATCATGGAACCAATCATCACTCATTAATAAAATAACCACCCATCCTTGTTTTATAACTAATACACAAATCATCATAAAAAATAAAAATATCCATAACATAATCCTAACAAATAAAATATTGGAGTTTCCAAAACTAAACTCATAAAACTATTCTTTGCATCCATAAGAAAATATTTTTAGATATGGAAATTTCATTTCATTTTTAAAACCCCTTTTTAATGTATTCATAATATATTTTAAGAGGGTTTTATTTTATAAAACATAATATTAATTAATATAAGACAAAAAATAATAATTATGATGATGGGAAAATTCATTTTCTTCACGTGCATTATAATAAAACATTTTTTTGTCTTTTGTAATGAAAATAAAAATATTCTATAAAAATATTACCTTTGAAAACTATTAAATGAATTTAGATAAGATAAATAGAATTTTATTTATAATTAATTTATGTCCCTATAAAAACAACCATAAAAATTTTAAAAAAAATTAAATGAAATGGAAGAAAAAGTGTACTAAGGTAAACTTTAAAAGATGAATTTTAAATGAAAGTTCATTACCTTGAGTCCAAAACATCACGTACATTATTTATTATCCATAATAGTAAACATATATTAAATATTTTAATTATTAAAACCCTTTTTAATGTTCATTATTAAATTTTATCTCACTTATTACCATGCTATAACAGTTACATTTTAATTCATGTTCACATCAAATATCTTCACGGTATTTGGTTCATAAGTCCAAAATGTATTTGGTAGGATGAAAATGTTCAAAGAGGATATTATTAAATCATATATAGAATAATAATGATGATATTTTTATTATTTGTTTCTAAAAAATATAAAGTTAAATAAAAACATTAAATAAGTTTATGAAAAATGAGTTGTGTTGCGATCATGGAGACAATCGACCATTCATAAGTATTAGTAACATTTTCTTTTTTCAGTGATCATTGTGGAAAGAAGGTTATAATTTTTTATATTTATAGAATTATAATAATAAATTAGATATCATATTTCTTCTTTAAATATACTTACATATATCATCCATTTAATGAACCAACATGTAATTCCATCTAAAATGATATCATATCTTATTTGTCTCTAACCTAAAGAGTGTTCCCGATCTCCATGGGATTCCGACAAGAACCTGAAAATCAACAAATAATTATTAAAAATTATTTATCCCTTAATAAATTACAATAATATATTATAATTTAGAAAAATCATTATATATATATATATATATCAATCAATAGATACATATCACGTAAAATGAGACATTAAGAAAACAAAAAGTTGGACATAACATCCAAAACCCATCTCTTGGTAGTCTTTGACCACAAACCATGTCCCAAGTCACACACCATTGGTCACCCAATAATGGTCCCACAATGGTATGTTAGATCATGAACACATCATATAAGATGATATAGGGTTATAAACACCAAAAGGTATAAGATTTTTGTGAGCTAAATATCCCAGTAGAATTCCGCCAAAGATTCTATGAAATTGCTTCATAAGTAAATTCAAATATTCTAAAAGAAGATATCAAATAATAGAGTATGAGGATTATTAAAAAATTTAGTTTTAAATATTTAAAATCATTTATTAAATAAAACTTGTAAAACATGTCATTTCACCATTTAAAAAATAAACATTTTATTGAAATGTTTTGAAAACCATTTCACAAGATAAAGTCTAATAATCAAGAAAAGATGATAATATGCACCTGATATGGAAGGATGAACATGAGTAAATAAATGAGTTTCAAGGTGCATAATAACAACAATTATATCAAGCTAGGCAACTCTGGTACAAAATAGTGATAATAACCTTTTTCATGTATTGAGTATCAAGTATATAGATTTCATAGACACAACCTAGGTACGATAGTGAGAAAACCTCAGAATAGCTAATCAATTTACAACATTTATAATTTTTATGCTTACATCTAGTCTCAAGAGTCTCAAGAAAACTAGTTCCACACACACCTTCTTTCCTAGTCGTACGTCCAAAGTCTGAACCTTTCACATTCTCTATGGATCCAATATAAGGGTGTCCGTCCTCTAGTCAACCTTATATCTAGGTTATCTCATATAACTATATAGGTTCCCATGAATAGTAAAAATAAGGAGTGAGACAAATAAGTTACAAGGATCATATAAGGATCCTTATCGATAACTTCTCATTCTCACCCCCAAACTCTCTCAAAGTAAATAATATTTTTTGGAACCCCCTCCCAATAATTGGAAGTATTAGAATCAATAAAGTTTCAATTGAGGTATTATTACTTGGTATAATTATCATAAAGTGACAACTAGGCTGTTAATAATAACCAATTTCTATTCAAATCATTTTAAAAGTTTTAAACATTCAAAATTGTATCTGTACAAACATCCTTTCCCAAATAATCATTATAATCCCAAATGGGCCTTTAAAATAGTAAGTTATTTCTAATCATACCTAAATAATTTAAAGTAAGTATTAAAATTTTAAAAGGATTTAATATATTTCAAAACATGGGTTTGCACCTTGTTTCTATGTGAATAAATCATTTATTTCAAATAATACAATAGAACCAATTTCTAAACAAAGGTAAAATCAATCAAAGAGGTTTATTAGCCATTTAATAAATTAAATAAAGTTAAAATATTTATAAAACATAAAATAGTTCAATTCATTTAATTTAAATCATAGAATATCGTTTTATAATTAAAAGCTCATGACAAATCCCTCAATTCCACGAAATCAACCTTTTAAATTCTTTACAAAAAAATATACCAAAAAATGTAATTTCAAAAATTCATACAATGGTTATAGATATCAATATTATATCCATTCAATTAATTACATGTTCAATTAAAAGATAATAGGGTCAAATAATTTTTATAAGGAATTAAATGGATAGATTTCAAAAAACATGTGTTAGAAATAAAGAAATAATTTATCTATGAATTTATCTAGAAATAATGAATTAATAAAACGATATAAAATCATATAAATATGTACATGGAATATTATGAATCCAACCATGTTTAATCCAAGATGTTTCGCCTCCGATGGAGATCATCGGATCTCAAGAGAACAATCTCAATGGAAGAGAGAAGAGATCCTAGATCTACAATTCCACATAAATAAACCAATATTTAAAAAAATCCAAGTCCATCATAACCTAAAGGGATATGGAATCAATATAATATTGTAGATCCAAGATTAAAAATAAAATAATTCACCAAAAGAGAAGATTCTTACTTCGATTGGCACTTTGATCTACCAAAAAATGGGTTTTGGAGTGCCAAATACCTTTGGAGGGATACCATAACCCAAAGAACTAGATTATGATTTTTTTGGGAGGATTTTAGGGTGAATTAATGTGTTTTGGGGATTTAATTATGTTTTTTTGAACTTTAATTATCCCATGCATGGTTTTCTTGGTTGGTAGCATAGTTAGTACTAACCTTGCACCTAAATGTGGACCAAAAACCGATCTCCTGGAAGAGTTTCACACCTAGGTTGCACACTTGGTTTAATTATTCCCAACCCATGAGACCCTCTTGTACACAGTTTTTAACAGTGTGAAAACCAAGCACAAACCATGAAACCCCTTGTAACACCCCGAGATTTTATGAAAAATATTCTTTTAATTTCATTTATGTCTTTTGTTGTATGCTACACCAAAATTAGCTTGTTCTATACACAAAACCTTATTAGCTTATATTATACGAAAACACTATTAATGGCATGTGTTGCACGCAAGAGCAACCTTCCTCAATAGCATGTGTTGTACGCAATACTGAGTTTCACTAAACAGTGATATATTGTTATAATATTATTACGAACTAGCTGTTATGAATATTAGTAACTAAATTTTGAATTTTATGACATTATAATTTATCTTACACATTTTATAGAACATGGTATGAGAACAAAATAAATTTTTCAGGTAAAATAAGTATTTTATTTAAAAATGCAGTTTTGCCACCTTTTGATGGCGCACCCAAATTAAATTTATTTTTTTACATGTTTATAAGTTTAATTTGAAAAAATAAAATTCTTATTTGGAAACAGGATATAAAAATTTACTTTGGATAAAATTTTCATATTATTCTGATAACATTCAAATTTTAATGAATAGTAAAAACACGCTATATTTTAATTAAAAACAATTTTTTTCATCGTAATAATTTATATGGTTAAATTATAATATTGAATGTTTTTAAAGTATAAATAGAATATATTTTTACCATTTAATATAATTTAAGTAAATATAATTAATTTTACACTGAATTCATAAGTAAAAACACTTCAATCTTTTGCAACATTTTAACTTTTAAAACTCGTTTTCTCAACAACAGGATTAATTTTAAATTAAATAATAAAGCTTTTGTGTTTTGAATTTGTAAAAATGGATTAAATATTTGGAATCAGTAGGTACAAATTATTTTAATAAGCTACTTTTTATTTTTAGGCATTATAAATAGTAACTACGGTAAATTTTATTTACCATAGTTAAAGGTAAATCGGGTAATTAAGGATAAATATAATATTATAAAATTATCCTAAAACTTGTCTTAATATAATTGTATGATTATATTTTTTCCTAAATCATAATTGGGTCTAAATGGACTCTAATGGAACCCGCTTTTATTTGATTAAGACCTTTTATTTATTTTATTTAAAGAAAAGTGAAATATATCTCACTCAAACTTTAATAATTAGATTATTTTTAAAATAAAGTTATAGAGAATATAAATTAGACTATAAATACTCATTTCAAAGATAAATTTTTTTTTATCATGGAAGTTTATTTGTAATTTTTAAGAAATATTTAAGTACTTTAATAGCTTATACATTAATGATGTCGAAATTATTTATTTAGTGAGAAATCAATAATATAGTTTTTATTAAAATAACAATACCTATCAAAAGAACCTGAAACTTGACCAAACATTATTTGTAGAGTATATCTATACCCTAATCATACAAGGGTCTATTTTTGGATCATTGGGAGCCTTATAAAACCGATTATGACATTTATATTATTTTATTTTAAATGATGTCAAAGATGTCACCTTCATAATTTAATAAATATAAAAATTTAAATGTTGTGATTTTAAGATGATATATTTGAGTAAAAATATTATTATGAAAGGTATTATATTTATCTTAATCATAGGATTTTATTTTTAATTTTTATGCAAAAAATATGTATATTAAATAATTATACAAAAATGTTGTAGTAATTATTTTATTAAGAGATATACCAAATAAATGGTTTTGAAAATTTTAAAATAAATAACATATGAACAAATTAATGTACCCCATGAATTTTTTTGATTAATATTACATTTTAGTAATATATTATATATTTTTTTCGAACATATATTCTATATGGTTTTTATTTGAATTCAAATAATGAATAGTGTCAAAATTGACACTATTGATATTTTATAAAAATAACATATTATTAAATTATTTAAAAATCCCAAAATCATTTAAAAACTACAAATTTAAATTTATATGGTCGAAAGAGTTAAAAATTATCCAATTATGGGAAATTGACAACATTTAATTATGTATTTATAACAATTTAAAATTTAGAATTTTATTACCAC
Source organism: Viscum album (assembly GCA_963277665.1). Taxonomy (NCBI): domain Eukaryota; kingdom Viridiplantae; phylum Streptophyta; class Magnoliopsida; order Santalales; family Viscaceae; genus Viscum; species Viscum album. The sequence continues at coordinate 985,669,217 of OY728166.1, read as the reverse complement.
AAATAAAATTAAATAATTTAAATAATGATAAATCAAGTTGATAAGGTTTCAAATAAACATAAAACATGTATAAATTGTATTTTATGATATTATTACAACCCTATATCATCTCATCTTCTAATTGAGTCATTTTTTGAGGTTTTTAAGTGGGCTTTCATTTTATTATTAATTAATATTTTTATGGTTTCCCAAAAGACCAACTCTAGTGCCTTAAGAGGAAGCTTAAAAGAGGTGTGTTGAAGAAGATAAAATCTCTTCTACCGATTCTTTCAAATTTATTTCTTCTTCAACTTCTTCTTATTTATTTGTTTAATTATAAAGTAATAACATAAGTATCATAAATATACTGATATGTTATTATAAATATGAAACAACCCCATTTCACCTTATATCCATCCTATGGAAAACGAAATCACTGCGCGTGCGTACGTACGGAATATCGTCTCCACACCGTGGTGTAATCTGTTTTTCCAGCACCACCATACTTGGATGGGTATAATGGTGTAAAGAATAACTATATATTGTTATTATAACATCATACAGATTCTGAGATATTATATCATCCACTCTAAAACCATTCAATAATTATGGGAATGATATCATCGCTCGTGCGTACGTACGGAATACCGTCTCCACGACGCAATGAGATTCATTCTCCATGTTAACCATTAAAGAATGATTATAAAGTATATATATTGAATAATAATGGTATATATAACATAATAATTCTACTATATTTATATATATATATATATGTCATCTACTTACTTCGATTCAAGTCAATAAGGGAAAGAAAACAGCGTTCATGCGTACGTACGGCCAACCGTCTCCATGAACGGTGTGTTTCATTTCATTTATCTATCTATTATATATATATATATATATATATGCTGAATATATATGATATATAAATCATGTTTTACATTCTGGAAGTAAGTAAATCATGATATAATTAATAATAATACCAAGAACAACAAGTCCAAACACGTGCGATAAATGAAATGATTTTACCGAAAATGCTGCTTTAACATAGAATTTACAAAATAACGGGTAATATAAAGTAATAAGTGAATCATATATGATATCATAAATATTATTATGGTTCTGTTACAATTTAATAATATGTTTAAACCAAATATAAAGGAGTTTTGGACACGTACAGAAGAAATTGGACCTAAGGTAAGGGATAATTTTGCAATCTCGGTTTTATCCGAGATTGCTTATACGTAAGTATTTACTGGGGTTATATTTTTCATCCATGTCCACAAAATGTTTTTCATAAAGTGTTTAATATTATTCCATTCATTTTTAAAGTCATGTTTACCCCTCTTTTACTTTTACTTTGTGTTATGGATGGAATCTTTATTTTGAAACGTGGTACTTTTTGACTTTTCCGTTAAAAGTACGAGGAGAATGTTCTTTTTAACTTATACGTCATGAACAGATTTTTACGGTTTCATAACGCATTATTTTCATGAATCATACTCTACAAGATTTCATTATTATTTTAAAAAAAATCCTTTTATTTTAAAATTGAATGGAATTTTGTGATAATAAAATGATTTTAAAGAAAGCATATTTTCCTCAAGAATTCATTTCAAGTGTTTTTTCAAAACTATTTTCCATCTAAGATGATAATATTAATATGATTATGCTTTAAGTATAATGACTCTATTATTTACATGGTTTGATTCTTTTTTATGATGAAATTATATCCATTTGTTTTATATGGATTACGTTATGATGGGATGATGTTTATGAAACCCATTTTATTCTTTGGGTTATGATGAATGATTGAAGTTTATCTTTTTGCACAAGTAAGAATGATTTCATTATGAGATGGGCGGGACCAATATCTTCCTCTAATTCATTGGGTAAAGATTTATATCTCATGAGATAGACATGGCTGGAAAGGTAAGTTAATCTGGTTCAGTGATACAGGACTGGAATGAGGAGTGAACTTGATTGAGTAAGGGACTTTGTCCACTAAGATGGTCTTGGTAGCAATGCCTTGGATACTATGGAAATCATATCATGTAATTAATGGTTTTCCACAATTACATGTTTTAATCCCATGAAATTTTATCATGATTAATATTCCTTTATGATCTGTTCCTTATGTACTGCCATGATTTATTTCTCAAGATTTTAATGTTTAAACTTTATGTTCATGTTTTTTTAGTTCAAATGTATATGATTTGTTTCTTTTTCTACATGCTTACCCTTACTGATAATTTGAGCTCACCCTTTATATGTTTTCTTTTCTCCATAATTTAAATAAAGGTTTTAGGTAAGAAAACAAAAGGGGAAGATCTTTATGGGATATGTTGAAGATCTTTCACCATGATTAGAAGATTATATTCCGAGTTTCCAAAGACACTAAACTATTACGGTCCTTGATTGTTGGTTCTTGTTATATATTAATTATTCTGCAGAAGTAATGTAATGTCCATGTACGTCAAACTTGGGTCTCTATAGTTGGTATCATAGGAAAGGTTTAGTTAACCTTTGGAAACTAGGATGTGAAAACTTTAGTGAGATCCTTAGAAGATATTTCTAAGGTATGTCTAGGGATGTCCCTAATGTTACGTATAAGTATAGGTTATAGTCCTAGAATTATGGTAACAATCTTAGAATTTAACCTAAGATATTAGATATTGAAGTTACTCACCCTTGATTATGATTTTTTCCTCTCACACTATTCTTTTTGGGTTTTAGAAAATGGCTGGAAACATGAAGATTCACAATAATGAAGGATATAATGGAAAATGGAATGATATTCTTCATGAGAAACCAAATGAAACTGGATCTAGAATTCCACATATTGTTATTATGCCTAATCAAAAATCTCATAATATGATCAATAATCTCAACTTTGGTAAGTTTCCCGACTCATCTAAAAAGAGAAAGATGGAGTTTCATGATGATCATAGAGGAAATAAAGTTCAATTTCCCTCATGTAAATCATGTGGGAAGAGGCATGAGGGAGAATGTTTCAAAGGAACTAGAAGATGATTTGGGTGTGGAAAAGTAGGACACAAAGCCAGTAATTGTAAAGTAAAAGGTTCAGTTAACACCACGGACAAGGATAATGGTATTGCTAAGAAATCAACAACAGTTAAATGTTTTAAATTTTGAACGTATGGGCATTATCCAACCAATTCCCTAAGGGAAAATCTCATGAAGATAATCATCATGGTCGTATAGGTAGTATTTATGTTGATGATGATGAAGAGACTACAAATGGTATATGAGATGAAAGAAGTATTGAGGAATACAATGATGAAGCTCGGTCAAAGGTTTAAGTAGGTAGTGGAATGATTGCATGTTTATCAAGAGTAATGTTGTATAAGTAATATCATGGTTCTCTGAAATAAATAAACATTTAAGGATTGTTACACTATAGTTTTTTCTTAAGTTTTTTGAAAATATATGTTGAATGGTACTGGTAAACATTAAAGGTTATTCAAATATTTTTTGGAAAGAATATGATATGCGCATAATGAAGGGATAAAAATATAATGAGATGTTTGATAATATTAATGAGCTCATGACTGATATAAGGACAAACTGATATCATGGTTTGAGTATATAGAAATTCTGGGATCATTCATTTTTTCACGAAGATTATATGGTAATACATGTTTAAAGAGGATACATGATTAAGGTATTCACATGTTTGAAATGTGATCAACAAGATATATCTTAAGATATATGGGGGATAAATGGTGGTATTCACATGCTTGTTATGTAACCTTTTAAGTAATCATTTTCTTTATACTATGAGATTGGACAAGGGTATTTTGGATAAGCCTAAATATTGGAATGGATTTTTTTGGACATCAGATAGTATTATTTAAGGATATAAATTGTTTTTTTATATTATTTTTGGAATGTTATAATAGTATAGTTTTAGAAAAAGTACACCCCATAGGATGAGCGACAACCCATCGCGTTGGACAAGGCTGTGGGAATCAAACCCACAACTGAAGTGCGACAGGCCTTTATCGCATACCACTGGCCTATAGTAAGTCCCTGGTTAGTATAAATTAGTATTAATTTATTAATTTGTATGATATATGAAGTATAAGTTCATTTTAGGAACCATATACAATTAATCTCACTATAGATGGACTTATGTGTATTTAATAACTTTTGCCAGTTTTTTGTTTGAGACTGATGGAATGACCTATCATTCTATAGCATGATCTGATAACACATCACTAATGACAAATTCAACTTAATTTCTTTAAGAGATGAATATAAATTGTTCATGGAATGACCAGCGATGATATTGTACCAAAATCAAGAAAGTATTTCTTCTAATTCCAATTTTTTCAACTTTAGGGAAATGATCTTGAAACCCAAAAATGTTGTCCTATTTCCCCCATATATGATGAATCAGATGGTACATTAGATCATCACAAATTTATGGCTTTGTGATTTTTGGATTTTTCATAGCCATGTTCTCTACCACTCTCCATCTGAACTTGATGGCTAGATTTCTCTTCCATATCCATATTTTTACATATGTTATCCTATGTAGAAACCTAGTGATTAGTTAATTTTTGTAACCATTATGTTTCATAATTTAGTTTTTAAAGTTAAGTTTTGGTATTCCTTTTTACGATTTGGGTTTCTATTAAAGAAACTTTCAAGTAGTAAACCATTTATAACCCCAACGAATTTCGAGGGTGAAATTAATTTTAAGGGGGGTAGAATGTAACACCCCGATATTTTATGAAAAATATTATTTTAGTTTAATTAATTTCTTATGTTGTACACTACACCAAAATTAGCTTATTCTATACACAACATCGTATTAGCTTATATTATACGCAAACACTATTCTTGGCTTGTCTTGCACACAAGAGCGGTATTCCTCAATAGCGTGTATTGTACGCAATACTGAGTTTCACTAAACAACAATATATTGTTATAATATTATTATAAACTAGCCGTTAAGAATAGTAGTAACTAATTTTTGAATTTTATGACATTATAATTAATCTTACACATTTTATAGAACATGGTATGAGAACAAAATAAAATTTTCAGGTAAAATAAGTATTTTTCAAAAAATGCAGTTTTGTCGCCTTTTGATAGCGCACCCACATTAAATTTAGTTTTTACATTTTTATAGTTTTAATTTGACAAAATAAAATTCTTATTTGTAATCAGGATATAAAAATTTACTTTGGATAAAATTTTCATATTATTTTGATAACTTTCATATTTTAATGAATAGTAAAAACACGCTATATTTTAATTAAAAACAAGTTTATTCATCGTAATAATTTATATGGTTAAATTATAATATTGAATGGTTTTAAATTATAAATATAATATATTTTTACATTTAATATAATGTAATTCATTATCATTAATTTTACACAAAATTCATAAGTAAAAATAGTTCAATATTTTGCAACATTTTAACTTTTAAAACCTGTTTTCTCAACAGCGGGATTAATTTGAAATTAAATACTGAAAATTTTGTGTTTTGAATTTGGAAAAATGGATTCTATATTTGGAATCAGTACGTCCAAATTATGTTAATAAGCTACTTTTTTTAGGCATTATGAATAGTAACTAAGGTAAATTCTATTTACCATAGTTAAAGGTAAATCGGGTAATTAAAGGTAAATATAATATTATAAAATCATCCTAAAACTTGTCTTAATATAATGGGATGATTATATTTTTCCCTAAATCATACTTGGGTCTAAATGGAATCAAATGAGACCCACTTGTATTTGATTAAAACCTTTTATTTATTTTATTTAAAGACAAGTGAAATATGTCACACTCAAACTTTTATAATTAGATTATTTTTAATATAAGGATATACAGAATATAAATTAGATTATAAATACTAATTTGAAATAATTTTTTTTTTCTTTATCATGGTAATTTATTTGTAATTTTTAAGAAATATTTAATTACCTTAATAGCTTATACATTAATGATGTAGAAATTTTTTATTTAGTGAAAAATCAATAATATAGTTTTTATTAAAATAACAATACCTATTAAAAGGACCATAAACCTGAACAAAAAATATTTGTAGGGTTTATATATACCCTAAGCATACAAGGGTCTATTTTGGGACCATTTGGAGCCTTATAAAACCGATTATAACATTTATATTATTTTATTTTAAATGATTTTAAAGATGTCACCTTCATAATTTAATAAATATAACAATTTAAATGTTGTGATTTTGAGATGATAAATTAGAGTAAAAATATTATTATGAATGGTATTATATTTATCTTCATCATAGTATTTTATTTTTAATTTTTATGCAACAAATAAGTATATTAAATAATTATACAAAAATGTTGTAGTAATTATTTTATTAAGAGATATACCAAATAAATTGTTTTAAAAATATTAAAATAAATAATATATGAACAAATTAATGTACCCCATGAATGTTTTTGATGAATATGACATTTTATAAATCTATTATATATTTTTTTCGAACATATATTCTATGTGGGTTTTATTTAAATTCAAATAATGAATAGTGTCAAAATTGACACTATTGATATTTTATAAAAATAACATATTATTAAATTATTTAAAAATCACAAAAATAATTAAGAATTACAAATTTAAAATTATATGGTCTAAAAGGTTATAAAGTATCCAATTATGGAAAATTTACAACATTTAAGTATGTATTTATAACAATTTAGAATTTATAATTTTGTTACCAAAAATAAAATTAAATATATTAAATAATGATAAATCAAGTAGATAAGGTTTAAAATAAACTTAACACATGTCTAAATATTATTTTTTGATTATATTACAACCCCATATCATCTCATATTCTAATTTACTCATTTTTTGTTGTTTTTAAGTTGGGTTTCATTTTTTTATTAATTAATATTTTTAAGGTTTCCAAAACTACCCCTCTCCTCTCTTATATAAGGGCACCTCCTTCCCTCTCCTCTTCACTCGATTTTGAGCATTCAAACTCAGAAAAACCCTACCAATTTCTCTTTTAAACATCTATAGTTATATTATAGAGGTTCTGGTATTCTCAAAAGACCAACTCTAGTGCCTTATGAGGAAGCTTAAAAGAGGTGTGTCGAAGAAGAGGTAATCTCTGCTACCTATTCTTTCAAATTTCTTTCTTCTTCAACATCTTCTTATTTATTTGTTTCATTATAATGTAATAACATAAGTATCAAAAATATACTGATATTTTATTATAAATATTAAAAAACCCCATTTCACCTTCTATCCATCCTATGGACAACGAAATCACCGCGCATGCGTACGTTCGGAATATCATCTTCACGCCATGGTGTAATTTGTTTTTCCACCACCACCATACTTGGATGGGTATAATGGTGTAAATAAATAATATATATGGTTATTATAACATCATAAGGATTATAATATATTATGTCATACACTCCAATTCCATTCAATAATTATGTGAACGATATCATCGCTCATGCGTACATACGGATTACCGTCTCCACGACGCGATGAGATTAATTCTCCGTGTTAACCATTCAAGAATGATTATAAAGTATATATAATGAATAATAATGGTTTATATAACATAATAATGATAATTTATATATATATATATATATATATATATTTCATCTACTTACTTCGATTCAAGTCAATAAGGAAAGGAAAACAACGTCCATGCGTACGTACAGCCTACCGTCTCCATGAACGGTGTGTTTCATTTCATTTATCTATCTATTATATATATATATATATACTGAATATATATGATATATAAATCATGTTTTAAATTCTTTAATTAAGTAAATCATGATATAAGCAATAATAATATCAAGAACAACAAGTCCAAACACGTACGATAAATGAAACAATTTTACCAAAAACGCTGCTTTAACATGGAATTGACAAAAGAACGAGTAATATAAAGTAATAAGTGAATAATATATGATATAATAAATATTATTACGGTTCTTTTACAAGTTAATAATATGTTTAAACCCAATATACAAAAGTTTTGGACACGTATGGAAGAAATTGGACCTAAGGTAAAGGATAATTTTCAAATCTCTTTTTTATTCGAGATTGCTTATACGTAAGTATCTACTGGGGTTATATTTTTCATCCATGTCCATAAAATGTTTTTCATAAAGTGTTTATTATTATTCCATTCATGTTTAAAGTCATTTTTACACCTCTTTGACTTTTACTTTGTATTATGGGTGGAATATTTCTTTTAAAACGTGGTACTTTTTAACTTTTTCGTTAAAAGTACGAGGAGAATGTTTTTTTAACTTATACAGAATGAACAGATTTTTATGGTTTCATAATGACTTATTTTCATTAATCTTACTGTACAATATTTCATGATTATTTTCAAAAAAAATCCTTTTCTTTTAAAATTGAATGGCATTTTTTGAAAATAAAATGATTTTAAAGAAAGGATATTTTCCTCAAGAATTCATTTCAAGTGTTTTGTCAAAAATATTTTGCATCTAAGATGAAATTATTTAGTATTATTATGTTTCAAGTATAATGTCTCTATTTTTTAGATAGTTTGATTATTTTTATGATGAAATGATATCCATTTGTTTTATATGGATTACTTTATGATGGGATGATGTTTATGAAACCCATTTTATTCTTTGGGTTATGATGAATGATTTATGTTTATTTTGTGGCACAAGTAAGAATGATTTTATTATGAGATGGTTGGGACCTATATCTCCCTCCAATGCATTGGGTAAAGATTTATATCTCATGATATAGACATGGATGGAACGGTAAGTTAATCTGGTTTGGTCATACAGGACTGGAACGAGGAGTGAACTCGATTTAGTAAGGGAATTTTTCCACTAAGATGGTCTTGGTAGCAATGTCTTGGCTACTATGGAAACCATATCACGTGCTTAATGGTTTTACATAATTACATGTTTTATTACCATGATATTTTATCATGATTAATGTTCCTTTATGATCTATTCCTTATGTACTGCCAATATTTATTTCTCAAGATTTTGATGTTTAAACTTTATGTTCATGTTTTTTTAGTTCAAATGTATCTGATTTGTTTTATTTTCTCCATGCTTACCCTTACTGAGCATTTGAGCTCACCCTTTATATTTTTTATTTTCCCTAGGATTTAAATAAAGGTTTTAGGTAAGAAAACAAAAGGGTAAGATCTTTATGGGAGATGTTGAAGATCTTTCACCATGATTAGAAGATTATGTTCCGAGTTTCCAAAGACACTAAACTATTATGGTCCTTGAGTGTTGGTTCTTGTTATGTATTAATTATTCCAAAAAAGTAATGTAATTTCCATGTATGTAAATCTTGGGTCTCTACAGTTGGTATCAGCGGAAAGGTTTAGTTAACCTTTGGAAACTAGGATCCGAAAACTTTAGTGAGATCCCTAGAAGATATTTCTAAGGTATGTCTAGGGATGTCTCTAAGGTTACATATAAGTATAGGTTATAGTCCTATAATTATAGTAACGATATTTGAATTTAACCTAAGATGTTAGATATTGAAGGTACTCCCCCTTGATTATGATTTTTGCCTCTCACACTATTCTTTTTGGGTTTTAGAAAATGGCTGGAAATAGGAAGATTCACAATAATGGACAATAAAATGATATTCATCATGGGAAACCAAATGAAATTGGATCTAGAAGTCCACATATCATTATTATTCCTAATCATAAATCTCATAATATGATCAATAATCTCAAATTTGGTAAGTTTCTCGACTCAGCTAATAAGAGAAAGATGAAGTTTCATGATGATCACAAAGGAAAGAAAGTTCAATTTCCCTCATGTAAATCATGTGGGGAGAGGCATTAGGGAGAATGTTTCAAAGGAAATGGAAGATGATTTGGGTGTGGAAAAGAAGGACACAAAGTCAGTAATTTTAAAGGAAAAGGTTGAGTTGACACCATGGACAAGGATAATGGTATTGCTAAGACTTCAAAAACAGTTAAATGTTTTAAATGTGGAATGTATGGGAATTATGGAAACCAATTCCCTAAGGGAAAATCTCATGAAGGGAATCAGAAAGGTCATATGGGTAGTGTTTATGTTGATGATGAAGAAGAGACTACAAATGGTATATGAGATGAAATAAGCGTTGAGGAATGCAATGATGAAGCCCGGTCAATGGTTTAAGAAGGTAGTGGAATGATTGCATGTTTATCGAGAGTAATGTTGTATAAGTAATTTCATGTTACTCTGGAATAAAGAAACATATATGGATTGTTACACTATTGTTTTTACTTACGTTTTTTGAAAAAATATGTTGAATGGTATTGGTAACCCTGAAAAGTTATTCAGATATTTTTGGAAATCAGATGATATGCGCATAATGAAGGGATAAGGAGATAATGAAATGTTTGATAATATTAATGAGCTCATGACTGATATAAGGAAAAATTGATATCATGGTTTTAGTATATAGAAATTTTGGGATCATTCATGTTTTCAAAATGATTATATGGTTGTACATGTTTCAATAGAATACATGATTAAGGTATTCACATGTTTTAAATGCGATCAACAAGATATATATTATGATATATGGGGGATAAATGATGGTATTCACATGATTGTTATGTAACCTTTCAAGTAATAATTTTATTTATACTATGAGATTGGACAGATGTATTTTGGATAAGCCTAAATATTGGAATGGATTTTTTTGGAAATCAGATAGTATTATTTAAGGATAGAACTTTTTTTTGATATTATTTCTGGAATGTTATAAGAGTATTGTTTTAGAAAAAGGATAACCCATAGGACGAGCGACAACTCGTCACGTCGTACAAGGATGTGGGAATCGAACCAACAACCGAAGTGCGACAGGCCTTTATCGCATACCAATAGCCTATAGGAAGTCCCTAGTTAGTATAAATTAGTTTTAATTTATTAATTGGTATGATATATGAAGTATAAGTTCATTTTAGGAACCATATACGATTAATGTCACTATAGATGGACTTATGTGTATTTAATAACTTTTGATAACTTTTTGTTTGAGAGTGATGGAATGACCTATAATTATATCGCACGATCTGCTAACACTTCACGAATGACAAATTCAACTTCATTTCTTTAAGAGATTAAGTGGAAATTGTTCAAGGAATGACCAGTAGTGAGATTGTACCAAAATCAAAAAAGTATTTCTTCTAATTTCAATTTTGTTAACTTTAGAGAAATGATCTTGAAAACCAAATTTTTTTTCTTATTGTCCTCATATCTGATGAATCAGATGGTACATTAGATCATCACAAATTTATGGCTTTGTGATTGTTGGATTTTTCATAGCCATGTTCTATACCACTCTCCATCAGAACATGATGGTTAGATTTCTCTTCCATATCCATATTTTCACCTATGTTCTCTTATGTAGAAACCCAATGATTAGTTAATTTAGGTAACTGTTACCTTTCATAATTTAGTTTTTAAAGTTAATATTTGGTATTAATTTCTATGATGTGGGTTTCAATTAAAGAAACTTTCAAGTAGTAAACCATTTATAACCCTGATGAATTTCGAGGGTGAAATTCTTTTAAGGGGGGTAGAATGTAACACCCAGAGATTTTATGAAAAATATTCTTTTAATTTCATTGATGTTTTGTGTTGTACACAACACAAAAATTATATTGTGCTATACGCAACACCGTATTAGCTTATATTATACGCAAACACTATTCTTGGCTTGTGTTGCACGCAAGAGCAACCTTCCTCAATAGCGTGTGTTGTACGCAATATTGAGTTGCACTAAACAACGATATATTTTTATAATATTATTATAAACTAGACGTTATGAATAGTAGTAACTACATTTTAAATTTTATGACATTATAATTCATCTTACACATTTTATAGAACATGGTATGAGAACAAAATAAATATTTCGGGTAAAATAAGTATTTTTCAAAAAATGCAGTTTTGCCTCCTTTTGATGGCGCACCCAAATTAAATTTAGTTTTTTTCATGTTTATAAGTTTGATTTGAAAAAATAAAATTCTTATTTAGAATCAGGATATAAAAATTTACTTTGGATAAAATTTTCATATTAATCTGATAACTTTCATATTTTAATGAATAGTAAAAACACGCTATATTTTAATTAAAAACATGTTTTTTCATCGTAATAGTTTATATGGTTAAATTATAATATTGAATGGTTTTAAAGTATAAATAGAATATATTTTTACCATTTAATATAATTTAAGTCATTATCATTAATTTTACACTGAATTCATAAGTAAAAACATTTCAATCTTTTGCAACGTTTTAACTTTTAAACCCCATTTTCTCATCAGTGGGATTACTTTTAAAATAAATACTGAAACTTTTTTGTTTTGAATTTGAAAAAATTAATACCATATTTGGAATCAGTAGGTCTAAATTATGTTAATAAGATACTTTTTATTTTTATGCATTATGAATAGTAACTACGGTAGATTTTATTTACCATAGTTAAAGGTAAATCGGGTAATTAAGGGTAAATATAATATTATAAAATTATCCTAACACTTGTATTAATATAATTGGATAATTATATTTTTCCCTAAATCATACTTGGGTCGAAATGGAATCTAATGGAACCCACTTGTATTTGATTAAGACCTTTTATTTATTTTATTTAAAGAAAAGTGAAATATGTCTCACTCAAACTTTCATAACTAGATTATTTTTAATATAAGGATATATGGAATATAAATTCCATTATAAATACTCATTTGAAATCTAAAATGTTTTTCTTTACCATTGTAATTTATTTGTAATTTTTATGAAATATTTAATTACCTTAATAGCTTATACATTAATGTTGTAGAAATTATTTATTTAGTGAAAAATCAATAATATAGTTTTTAATAAAATACTAATACCTATTAAAAGGACCATAAACTTGACCAAAAATTATTTGTCGAGTATATCTATACCCTAATCATCCAAGGGTATATTTGTGGACCATTTTGAGCCTTATAAAACCGATTAGGACATTTATATTATTTTATTTTAAATGATGTCAAAGATGTCACCTTCATAATTTAATAAATATAACAATTTAAATGTTGTGATTTTAAGATTATAAATTCGAGTAAAAATATTATTATGAAAATTATTATATGAATATTCATCATAGGATTTTTTTTAATTTTTATGCAACAAATAAGTATATTAAAGAATTATACAAAAATGTTGTAGTAATTATTTTATTAAGAGATATACCAAATAAATGGTTTTAAAAATATTAAAATAAATAATATATGAACAAATTAATGTACCCCATGATTTTTTTGATGAATATGACATTTTTTAAATATATTATATATTTTATTTCCAACATATATTCTGTGTGGTGTTTATTTAAATTCAAATAATGTAAAGTTTCAAAATTGACACTATTGATATTTTATAAAAATAACATATTATTAAATTATTTAAAAATCACAAAAATATTTAAAAACAAAAAATTGAACATTATATGGTCTAAAAGGTTATGAAATATCCAATTATGTAAAATTTACAACATTCAAGTATGTATTTATAACAATTTAAAATTTAGAATTTTATTACAACAAATAAAATTAAATAGATTTAATAATGATAAATCAAGTTGATAAGGTTTAAAATAAACATAAAACACGTCTAAATATTATTGTTTGATGATATTACAACCTTATATCATCTAATATTCTAATTGAGTCATTTTTTGAGGTTTTTAAGTGGGGTTTAATTTTATTATTAATTAATATTTTTGAGGTTTCCAAAAGTGCCCCTCTCCTCTTCTATATAAGGGTACCTCCTTCCCTCTCCTCTTCACTCAATTTTGAGCCATCAATCTCGGAAAAAACATACCAATTTCTCCTCTCAACCTATCTAGTTATATTATAGTGGTTATGGTCTTCTCAAAATACCAACTCTAGTGCCTTAAGAGGAAGCTTAAAAGAGGTGTGTCGAAGAAGAGGTAATCTCTTCTACCGATTCTTTCAAATTTATTTATTCTTCAACTTATTATTATTTAGTTGTTTAATTATAAAGTAATAACATAAGTATCACTAATATACTGATATGTTATTATAAATATGAAACAACCCCATTTCACTTTCTATTCATCCTATGGAAAAGGAAATCACCACGCGTGCATACATACAGAATACCATCTCCACGCCGTGGTGTAATCTGTTTTTCCACCACCACCATACTTTGATGGGTTTAATGGTGTAAAAAACAACTATATATGGTTATTATAACATCATACAGATTCTGAGATATTATATCATCCACTCCAATTCCATTCAATAATTATGGGAACGATTTCATCGCTCGTGCGTACGTACGGAATACCGTCTCAAGGACGCATTGAGATTCATTCTCCACGTTAACCATTATTGAATGATTTTAAAGTATATATAATGAATAATAATGGTATATATAACATAATAATTATACTGGATATATATATATATATGTCATCTACTTCGATTCAAGTCAATAAGGGAAGGAAAACAACGTTCATGTGTATGTACGGCCTACCGTCTCCAAGAACGGTGTGTTTCATTTCATTTATCTATGTATTATATATATATATATACTGAATATATATGATATATAAATCATGTTTTACATTATAGAATTAATTAAATCATGATATAAGTAATAATAATATCAAGAATGACAAGTCCAAACACGTACGATAAATGAAACTATTTTACCCAAAACGCTACTTTAACAGGGAATTGACAAAAGAACGGGCAATATAAAGTCATAAGTGAATCATATATGATATCATAAATATTATTATGGTGATATTACAAGTTAATAATATGTTTTAACCCAATATATATGATTTTTGGACATGTATGGAAGAAATTGGACTTAAGGTAAGGGATAATTTTGCAATCTCATTTTTATCCGAGATTGCTTATACGTAAGTATTTAATGGGGTTATATTTTTCAACCATGTCCATAAAATGTTTTTCATAAAGTGTTTAATATTCTTCCATGCATTTTTAAATTCATGTTTACCCCTCTTTTACTTTTAATTTGTGTTATGGAAGGAATCTTTCTTTTGAAACATTGTACTTTTTGACTTTTTCATTAAAAGTACGATGAGAATGTTTTTTTAACTTATACGGCATGAACAGATTTTTTAGGTTTCATAACGCCTTGTTTTCATGAAGCTTAATCTATAAGATTTCATGATTATTTTCAACAAAATCCTTTTATTTTAAAATTTAATTGCATTTTGTGATAATAAAATGATTTTAAAGAAAGGATATTTTCCTCAAGAAATCATTTCAATTGTTTTGTCAAAACTATTTTCCATCTAAGATGACATTATTTAGTATGATCATATTTCAAGTATAATGTCTCTATTATTTACATGGTTTGATTATTTTTCTAATGAAATGATATCCATTTGTTTTATATGGATTACGTTATGATGAGATGATGTTTATGAAACCCATTTTATTCTTTGTGTTATGATGAATGATTTATGATTATTTTGTGTCACAAGTAAGAATGATTTCATTATGAGATGGGTGTGACCTATATATTCCTACAATTAATTGGGTAATGATTTATATCTCATGATATAGACATGGCTGGAATGGTAAGTTAATCTGGTTCAGTGATACAGGACTGGAACGAGGAGTGAACTCGATTCAATAAGGGACTTTGTCCACTAAGATGGTCTTGGCAGCAATGCCTTGGCTACTATGGAAATCATATCATGTGATTAATGGTTTTACATAATTTCATGTTTTATTCCCATGCTATTTTATCATGATTAATTTTCCTTTATGATCTATGCCTTATGTACTGCCAAGATTTATTTATTAAGATTTTGATGTTTAAACTTTATGTTCATGTTTTTTTTAGTTCAAATGTATATGATTTGTTTTATTTTCTCCATGATTTCCATTACTGAGCATTTGAGCTCACCCTTTATATTTTTTCTTTTCCCCAATATTTAAATAAAGGTTTTAGGTAAGAAAACAAAAGGGGAAGATCTTTATGGGAGATGTTGAAGATCTTTCACCATGATTAGAAGATTATGTTCTGAGTTTCCAAAGACACTAAACTATTACAGTCATTGAGTGTTGGGTCTTGTTATGTATTAATTATTATAAAAAAGTAATGTAATGTCCATGTATGTCAATCTTGGGTCTCTACACCCCTTATACCAAAGTTACACATGTTGTCTAACCATGAGAAAACAATGCACAAACCATTCAACCCTAGTTGCACACTTTGTTTAACCATGCGTTAATCATGTGAAAACCTTAAAAGTTATAAAAACAATAAAAAGGTCTATAAATATATCAAAAACAACCCACAATTAGATACAATCATTAGGTACTCAAATAAATGGGTAAAAACACATAAAAATAGGTAACAAGATGCTACAACCTCCCTAGAATATGTCTTTTTGTCCCCGGAAAGCATACAGTATGAAAGATGGAGTATGATAACAGAAAAATAAATTCATCACACATCTCATGTGGTGAATAGTCCATGGTACATAATAGATACTCCCCTGAAGGATAAAATTGTACACATAACTCCAAGATCAACACACCAAGATCATCACACATCTCTAAACTAGAGAAATACTATAGACCTAGAATTGATCTCCCCACCATTTAAAGATTAAAAAATGGTGAAACATAAGAGAATAACATACCATATACCCAAGGAAGATATTTCATCCACTCACAATGTGAAAAAAAATATAATATTAATCATCAATAAGAAAGGTAAATAACAGACAAGGATTACAACTATTGGTAAGTACTCAATGGTAACATAGGATTTTCAAAACTGATCCTCATACATTGATGAGATCAAAAAATAAAATTCCATCACCATCAGGTGTTTGGTCTATCAAAAATTAATATCATCCTAGTTACCCAAGTACATTACCAAGGTCTATCCAAGTCTAACGCAAATGACCTCAAGCATTCATGTAACTTCTTGGTTCTGGGTGTTTCCCAAGGGTGCCCCGTACTCAGTTGGTCACATGACCTCAAGTGCATTTCCCAGAACACCAGAGACTGCTGACTAGTAGTGAGGGTAAAGTTCTAATAGTGGGGAAACTATTCCCTCATTGAAAGAGTATACATAGTGGAATAACAAATAATAAATAGTAGTGGAAGCAATAATACCATACAACATAAGTAAACAACAGAAGACTGATAGTATAAACAACTGCATCATATATATAATAAATGATGCATGTCACATGTATCTAGGAAAGCATACAAACAAGTCACAATTCTAGAAATATAGTACTGGAACCAAATTACAGAAAATAGTAAAATCCAACAACATCAGAAGCCTCAGCTTGGTCCTATCCTCTCTAGGTGCAACAACAATCAAGTACCTGATAAAGAAGGGTGTTTTACCTTGTCTATAACTACAACCATATAATATATTTGGGTCAAAAATAATGACCCGGACATGGTGTGAGATTAATACCATTAGGTAAACATCAAAAATACATGTGACTAACTATCAGTTGATATATATAGCAAGTAATATGAAAAATGAAGCAATAAACTAGAAAGTACTCAAAAGTAAACAATCCAAAGGTTTCCAATTACATTCATTTACATTTATTAATTATTCAACCATTTAATATTGTAACCATAGGATCTATCCTAATATCTATATCCCACTGTATAATATAAAAAACAAACATCCCAAAAGACCATCTAAACAATCAAGTTAGACCGAGTCTAATCTTGTTCTTTATCTTGGTAGGCTCGTCACAAACAAACAATCAATCATTCATAACAACCCTTTGGTAAAGTTCCCATATTCTAACCCCTCTGGTTTAACATATCAACAATTCAAGAAGTAATAATGACCCTTTGAGAAAGCTTACAAAGTCTAGGCCCCATAGTCCCACAGAGCACTAATCAATTACAAACGACCATCTTGATAGCTCTCACGGTCAATACCCCTTGGTATGTATAGAAACAATAAAATATAATGACCCCTGGAAGCTCTCACAGTTAATGCCCTATGGTCCAACAATTATTTAATAACGACCCTCTTGTTAGCTCTCACGGTCTAACCCCTATAGTCCATGACCACCTGGCAGCTCTCATAGTTAATAACTCTAGGTCAATGCATCTACAACTATACATAACTAACCCTACCTCAGGAAGCTCTCATAGACAATTCCCATTGGTCATAATTTCACAATGCGAAACAAATGCATCTCAAATAAATATTTCCTCCATCCAAACAACGCAAGGCTTGGAAATAAATCAATCCTAACAAGCAATTCTAGACCAAATATCCATAATCAATAAAACACGAGAAACACATACATAATCAAGTTATAAACCCTTAAGCATAAGAAAATAAAACCTTATCAAACAAAAAAACCATAGAAGGCATTTAATAGGGTTAAAATCCAAAACATGCAATACCATAAACATGGTTATTCGGAACTTATAGCATATATTATCCAAAGACAATCAAGGAAAGTCACAAACCACCTACCTTGATGTTGTGAAAAGAACACTCCTGAACACCGGTCCTTGAATAAACCTAGAAGGAAGTAGATCTAGGAAAAGGTTAAAAATGATCAACCCTTGCTATGTCCTGAGAGAGGAGAAATTAGAAAGAGAAACTCTAGGGGAAGAGAGAACTCACTGGTGGGAATCCAAAGAACCCGACGACATCTCAATAGAATCTTAGGTAGAGTAATGGGAGGAGCTCGAAGATCTTCAGTCGTACGTTTCTATCTTGTACGATACACTGGAAGAAGATGTTTTTTCAAGAGATGACACATGACCTCTCTCTGATTAAACAATTAAAAAGAAAAGCACATGGAATATTCATTTAATGTATACATCGTTTACTAGCATCAATCAGCTCCCGCTTTAGGCAGTCTTCTAGGTCACCTACAAGGCCATATACTCGGCCGTTAAATGTCTAGTACATGGCTATACATGGAAATTAGGTAGAAAGAGTGTACTCAATAGTACATGGTGTGTACTTACGAAAATTTCCAATTTTTCATTTTCCTAAAAAACAACCTGAAATAAAGATCCATACCAGAAAATGGAGATCTTGGTTTCTATAAACTTCCCACCTTAAAAAAATTCATCCCAAAATTTCCCTTCCAAGGGTGGTGAAGAAGAAACTTCAAACAACTCTGGCCACTGTGATCGTATGTCATCCTCCCTCTCCCAAGTCATATCCTATACTCACTCATGCTGCCATAGCACCCATACCATAGAAATAGACCATCCATGACGAAACATTTTGATTTGATCCACAATCCAAATAGGGTGCTCCTTGAAGGATGTATCCACCTCTTACTCAACCTCCTCAGGTTAAAAAATGTGAGACGGGTCCAAAAAGTAACGTTGTTGTTGAGAAACATGAAAGATGTTGTGCATAGACCGGTACCTCTGAGGTAACTGAAACTGATAGGCAACTACTCTGACTCTTTCCAAAACCTCAAATAGCTCGACATATCATGGTGAAAGATTTATCTATCTTCTAATCCTCCTATTTCCCAACCTCAGTGTGACACATAAGAAAACCTGATCTCCGACCTCGAACTCCTAAGGTCATCTCTGTCAATCAACATAAGATTTATATCGAGACATTATAGTATCCATTCTCTTCTGAATCAACTCCACTTGCTCAGAGGTCTCTCAGACAAGACTAGGTCCCAACATAGTTGGGTCTCCTCCCTCCATCCAACACAGGGGTGATCGGTATGGCCTACTATAAAATTCCTCATAAGGTTCCATATGAATAATTGCCTGAAAACTGTTATTATATGAAAACTCTACTAGGGGTATGTGTCTCTCCCAAGACCCCCAGAAATCCATGATGCATGCTCGAAGCATTTATTCAGAAACATGAATCGTACTCTCGGACTGGCCATCTATCTTGGGATGGTAAGATTTACATAGAATTACTTGTGTACCCAAATCCCTCTGTAGTCCCTACCAAACATGAGAAGTAAATCGATCATCCCTGTCTGAAACGATATAGTGTGGAACCCCATGAAAAAGTACAATCTCTCAAATTTACAACCTTCCAAGCTCATCAACACTGAATGTTTCCTTGATCAGTAAGAAGTTTTCAACCTTCATGATTTTTTCAATAAAAACCCAAACCACATCATTCCTCAAGGTGACCTCAGTAAACCCATCACGAAATCCATCATGACATCATTCCATCTCTACTCGAGAATGGATAACTATTGAAAAATACCTTCCAGCCAATAATGATCAGCCTTCACCTATTGATATGTAGAACATCTCAAAACAAAACCAGAAACATCTCTCTTCATACCTGGACACCAATACTAATAGTATAGATCTCGATACATCTTGGTGACACTGGGATGAACGGACCAAACCGAGGAATAAAAATCTCGCATAAAATCCTCACATATGTCTGCTCACACCCATACACCTCCATGACAATGCATGACCTCGTCATCTTCTATGGTCCACCCAGGAGTAGAGTCATCTCCTGACACCCTCTCTCGTAGGACTAGACCTTCAAAATCTGATTGATGCCTCATTCTCACTCGATCCAGAATAGTAGAGGTAACAACTATATAAGAATGAAACGTCTACCACTATCTGTCGTGCACCTCAAAATGTATCTCATAGAACATATCCATAAGATAGCACTCACTACTAGCCTCGTGAACATCCAGTATCTGATTCCTCTTGATCAAGGCATTATCCACTGCATTTCCTTTCCCAGGCATGTAGGCAAGCTCAAAGTCAAAGGATTGAAGGTAATCAACCCACCTTTTTTGTCTAAAATTCATGTCACACTGAGAAAAGATATAATTGATGATTTTGTGGTTAGTGAATACCACAAAATGCTCTCCCAAAATATAATGACTCCAATAGCATAAAGCATGCACGACTACAATTAACTCGAGATTGTGCATCAGGTAATTACTCTCATGTGGCCTCAACTACTGAGGCATGTACACAACGACTCCTTCCCCCTACTTAAGAACTATTCCTAGCTCGATACCTGACACATCACTGTAAATGGTGTTACTCTTGTCTAGATTTGGAAAAATCAATATTGGTTCTGAATTCAATCTCCCATTCAACTCTTGGAAGGCTGAATCGTAGGAATCTTTCCACAAGTAAATTTGACCATTATTAGTCAAGCCTGTCAGTGGCACTGATATGCATGAAAAGTCTTGAATAATGAATATGTAGTAACCAGCCAGCGCCAAAAAACTTTGTACGTCAAATATGTTCTTTGGATTCTTCCAAGAAACTAATTCCCTCACTTTCTCTGGGTCTACTGATACTCCTATCTCTGAGATAACATGACCTAAGAAGTGAATTTGGTCTATCTAAATGTGGAATTTTAAGAGCTTATTATATAACTAATTCTCTCTTAGTGTACTCAAAATGATCTCAAGATGAGTGGCATAGTCATGTCATGTGTGAGATACACCAAGATATCATGCACTAAGAATAAAACAAAATAATCCAAGTAAGGTTAGAACACTCAGTTCATTAGTTCAATGAAAACTTATGGCACGATCGTGAGACAGAACGGCTTAACCAAATACTAATATAGACCATACCTATTCTAAAAGGTTGTAAGAGGTCTATCTAATGGTCTAACATGCAACTGATGATAACTGGATCTCAATTCAATCTTCAAGAACACTTAGGCTCCTCAAAGATGATCAAATATATCATCAATCCTCAGCAAGGGATATCGGTACTTGACCATCAATTGGTTCAGCTTATGATAATACACACAGATTCTAAGGGTATTGCCCTTTTTCTTCGCAAATAGGATAGGCGAACCTCAAGGAGAAGTATTAGATCAGATGAAACCCTTTTCCTACAACTCCTATAACTGCTTCTTGATCTCCTGTAACTATAGTGTAGCCATCCTATAAGGCGTAATGGAAATCAGTGCCACTCTTAGTATAAGCTGAATAGAGAAATATGCCTCACGCTCTAGAGGTAAACCTGAAAAACCATCTGGGAAGACATGTCTGAAATGATCCACCATCGGAGAAAAATTCATCTATGAATTCCCTAGGTCATCAAGATATAAACTAGAAATATTGGCTATAATTCCTCCCAACCCATGATGCTCGAGTCCAGCACTGCTCAACTGGATATCCCATTCACCCTTTTGTAGAAAATATCTTCCCTCTCATGACTTGAAACTCACCCTATAGTGATAGTAGTAAAAAAAGCCCTGGAAAGAGACTAACCAGTCCATTCTAAGAATGACATCAAATCCTTTCATCTCTAATACATAGAGGTATCATAATAAGTGCCACCCACCAACCTCAAGATGGAACTCCTTTCACACTAGTTATCCTAATCTCAAACGATGTGTCTAGTGTCCTAATATCCTTCGAATTAAATATATAGATCCCAAGTCACTACAAAATGAAAATCGATAAAAACTATGGGAATATCTTGTATCAAAAATAGATGAAGCTAAAACTTAGGCAACTAGAATCGCACCTCAAACAGTAGAGGGTCTGGGATCCTGCTTCTGCTGGGTCTGCTTCACTATAAAATTCCGACCTGTACCACGACCCAATGCCCCTGACTAACTACCCTGAGCTGATCCACCCTATTTTCACTAAGAACCTATAGTCTAACTACCATGTCCATGACCACCTCCTCATCCAGAATGGACTAATAAACTCCAGTTCCTAGACTGATGAGAAACTGTTGTTCCTGCTCCTGAATGTGGAGTCACAATAGAACCCCTATCACTCGTTGTTGGTGAGAACACTCGGTAAAAATGATGAATATGACCCATCTTGCCCCAATATTGACACTCAACTAGGTCTCTAAGTAAATGTGGTCTCCTATGCCCACTTTTTCCGCACTGGTAGCATACCACCTGACTACCTGAAGAAACAACACGTGAAAGCTCCCTGCGATGCTTCATGCTATCTGTCGAAGGAGTACCAAACCTGGATGTTGAATCTCCCTGGATCACAGCTCTCATCTCCCTCAGATTTTTCTCAGTAATCAATGCCTAGTTCACTATAGGCATCACCAAGTTCTGCTGGAAAACATTCACCTGTGATCAGATGTTATACCTGAGACCATCCACAAATCGCCTTGACAAAGATAACTCGTCACCTCCCAGAACAAGTGAAAAGTTATAGAGCTCTGTAGAATGATAAGTTTAGTCCATCACAGAAAGAGAATCCTACTTAAAATTCATGAACTCTCATGCTTGATAATCCCTCAACCTCTAGGGGTAGAAATAGTCATAGAAGGTCCTCAAAAACTATTCCCAAGAAATATCCTAATGATGTACTTCCTGTGAGATAACATCCCACCATCTCTTGGTAGAACCACATAACATGTATGTTTATAACATTACCCTATACCCCAAAGGTGTCTCCAAATGCTCAAAGATATAATACATGGCCTCCAACTATGACTCAGCATCCTGTGGTCCTCCCTCCCTAGAAAAAGTGGGAGGATGTTGCAGCTAGAACACCCACGTCATCTCTACCGTAGACAGGGAAAGATGTGGTGCTCCCAAAAAGGTCTGTAACATCCTCAAAAAGCCTTCACAAAACTGTTCATCAGCACCTACATCTGGTATAACATCTAGTGCCAAGACGGCCATGACAGGGGATCTGATGGTAGTCTATGATCTACCATTTCTGGTGTCTGATCATTGACATGTATCTGGAGTACAATCATAGGACGTCTCGGTGGCATAAATCTGCAAGGTCAAGAAGACACCTTAGTAAAATATTATAAAGATGAAAACTTAGAAGTGTATGAAAGAATAGGATAATAAGGATTTCATATTTTTACAAAACAAGGTTACACAATGTGTATAACTCCTACATGGTTTGTTTCCTTAATCTTTTGACATGGTGTGTACCTCTGTTGAACTTGGTCATGTAACACCTATGCACATGGTGTGTTCCTCCTATGACACTGTTTGTACATGAATTTTCAATCCTTCCCAAGTTCTTCTACAGGGATATAGATACATAGTTCTCTCTCACGTAACACTATATAGCATGTTCCTCCTATGACATGGCATGTACAACTTATGTTCTAACCAACCGTGTTGTTATTCACATGGTCGGTTACACGGTCAACTCTACATGGAATGAATAAATGAGATGTGTTGTGTACAACCTAAGTTTCATCAACCCATGTCGTTAGTCATAGGACTGGACACACAGCCCTTATGGTAGGGCTTGTACTCCCAGTACACAACATGCTCTATCAAAATTTTCCCAACCCTATGTCTCTACTCACACAGTCAGTCGCATGATTAAAGACTATACTACATGTACATAAAGTACATGGCATGTACATATAGTACACAATGTGTACTTAAGAAATGTTGTTTCTTAAAGGATAGTAGAACATGTGGATTCTGTTCATAACACCACACATTGTGTTGTCTGGGTTTTCGGATATTAAGCCTCTGAAAATTCCATGGAACCCTTAAAAGCTTAAAAAAATTTCTAGGGCATGTCAAATTACAACCTGTGAGAGGCCATCCTTCCCAAAAATCATTGTTTGGCATCCTTATTCATGTCATAACTTGAAAAAATACAATTAAAGTTCAAACATGATCCACCAAATTCTGATCCGAGAGGGCCCATAACACCTCAGGGACCAATGTTTGGAATCCACCAAAATGAAACTTTACATATTCCAATACCCTATCAAAATAGTTGGTATTCTATCATCGAATCTATCACAAATGCATTCATATCTAGCAAAAAATCTATAACAATAGCATGCAATCAGTAATGTTCCATAAATGGCATGTTGAGAATGCATGACATGTGATCTCTAGAAAGTTATTATTTGATGCATGAGATTGAATACTCTCATCTCATTGGGTTGTAATAGAAATAGAACCTCAATAATATCAACGATAATAGAACAAAACAATTGAATCACCCAATGGTGAAATCAAATTGATGGTAACAATTTAAAAACTAGAAAAATTGTAATAATAGAGGTAAATTGGTATTTCCCTATACGTGGGTTAGAAACTCCCATGCACAAATTATTACCAACTACCTCTTCCTTAATATATCTTTCTATAGGCTCAAAATTATAAGACATGGAAGAAATAGAACTCCTCTGATACCACTTTGTAACATTCTAGTTCCAGGTGCCACCCAAGGGTGCCCCGTACCCAATGGGTCACATGACCTCAAGCACATTTCCCCAAATTCAAGAGGATGTTGAATAGCAACGAGGTACAAGGTCTGATAGTGGGTAAACTATTCCCTCATTAGAAGAGTATACACAATGGAATAACAAATAATAAGAAATAGCAGAAGCAATAATACCATACAACAAAAGTAAATAGTGGAAGACTGATAGTATAAACAACTACAGCATGTATATAATAAATGATACAAGTCACATGTGTCTAGGAAAGTAGCCAAACAATTCCCAATGCTGGAAATATAGTACTGAAACCAATGTACAGAAAATAGTAATCTCCAACAAAATCATAAGCCTTATCTTGGACCTATTCCCTCTATCTCTAACAGTAATAAAGTACACGATGAAGAAAGTCTCTTTCCCTTATATATACTTGCAACCATATAATCTATTTGGGTCCTAAAGCATGACCCAAATAGGGTGTGAGACGAATCCTAGTAGGAAACCACCAAAATATTTGTTCCTAACTATCAGTGAAAAGACACAGCAGGCAATATTCAAAATGAAGCAATAAACTAGAAAGTACAAAAAAGTAAAAATCAAACATTTTCCAATTACATTCATTTACATTTATTAATTATTCAACTATTGAATAATGTAACCTCATGATATATCCTTAGCTCTATATCACCCCTGTATAATATAACAAACATATATCTCAAAAGACCATCTCAACAATCATGTAAGACCGAGTCCAAGCTTGTGATTTGTCTTGGCAAGCTCTTCACAAAAAAAAAATCAATCATTCATAACAACCCTATGGGAGAGTTCTCACAATCTAACCACTATGGGTTAACATATAAAAAATTAAAGAAGTAATAATGACCCTCTGGGAAATCTCACATAGTCTAACCCCCTGGTCCCATATAGCACTAATCAATTACAAACGACCACTTGGGTAGCTCTCACGGTCAATACCCCTTGGTCTGCATACAAACAATAAAATATAATGACCCCTGGAAGCTCTCATAGTAAATTCACTATGGTCAAACATTTATTTATTAATAACCCTATGGGTAGCTCTCACGGTCTAACCTCTACGGTCCATGACCACTCGAAAACTCTCATAGCCAATACCTATGGTTAAACACATCAACAACTATATATATATATAACCCTACTTTAGGTAGATCTCACAGTCAATTCCCTTTATTTATACTTTCACAATGTGAAACATGTACATCTCAAATAAATAATAACTCCATCCTAACAACACAAGGTATGGAAACAAAGAAAGCATAACCAGAAATTCTAGGCCAAATGGCCATAATCAATCAAACATGGGAAACACATCCATAATCAAGGTATAAACCCTTATGCATAAGAATATAACCCTTTATCAAACAAACAAACCATACCAGACATTTAACATGGTTAAAATCCAAAACACGCAATACCCTAAACATGGGTATTCGACACTTAAAGCATATATAATCCAAATACAATCAAGTAAAGGCACAAACCACCTACCTTTATGTTATATGAAGAACACTCTTGAACATTGTCCCTTGAATTGGCCTAGAACGACGTAGATCTATGAAAAGGTTAAAAACCTTCAATTCTTGATAACTCAAAAGAGAGGATCAATCAGGAATGGAATCTCTACGGGAAGAGAAAAATCAGTAGTGGTAATCAAATGCAACTAGTGGCATCTCAATCGGAGTTCGTACAGAGGAATGGGAGGAGATCGAAGATCATTGATCGTACATCACTCTCCTATATGAGACACAGGAAGAAGAAGTTTGTTATGGAAATGAGATGCAACCCCACTATGATTAATCAATTAAAAAATAAAATTACATGGTGTGTTCATTTAATGCACACTCCATGTACTTGCCTCAAGCGGCTCTCACTTTAGGAGGTCTTCCAAGTCACCGACACGACCATGTACTCGGCCATTACATGATCATTACACGGCTATATGCGGTAAACGAGTAAATGGAATTTACTCAAGAGTACATGGTGTGTACTTAGAAAATTTTCCCATTCTTCATTTTTAACAAAAAAACAACCCAAAATAAAGATTTGTACCTAAAAATGGAGTTCTAGGTTCTTACAAATCAAAATAGTGCACAACTGGATGTTACACTCTCATAAGGGAGATTATCCAAAATATCAAAATTGAGCTCTAAACATCATGTAAAAATGAGAGGACACCAAGGAACACAAATAAATATCTCCGGAAGAGGGATCCATTATTACATAAGAAATCCAAAAATTAAGGTCCCCAATATATCATCACAAGGATCCCAAAATAAAACATTTCTAAAAACAAAAAATCTGCAATAAGGAAAACTCACACAATTTACACTCTGATGTCAAAAACAACAAGGTAGAAACCATAATCTCTTCCTAAGTGTGAAAATATTGACTTTGTGGCCTATATATGGTTCCCAATTATCCTAAATCATCTTATTCCTTGTAGTTAGGAGCTGATATTTCAAGCCAAATTTTTTGTTTCAAGTGGTACAACTTACAGAACCTATGAAGGTGACTTCAATAGAAACACCATCCATAATCCTTTAGTGCATTCGAACACAACCTCATAGAATTAAAAGGTTATCTGCAACGAAAACACACAAGTGTCATCCTATTTTCTCAAGAAGGATTTATTTTATCAGTTGTGAAATAGGTATTCTTCCCATTCTATTACTTCACTAGCTCCACTTCAGCTGATAAATCCTTATTGTGGATCCTTGAGTAAGAGATTAACCTAACTATATTCATGAGGGTTAAGAGGTATGGGGAAAACCTTTTCTAAAATAGAGATCCATACTAACATCATTATGAAAATTCCTAGGTGTGAAACATCCCAAACATGAGAATTGCTTAGCCTAATTCACAATAGAAAGTTCATCTTTACCAAAACCCAACAACCCGAAAACTTTCTCCTTCTTCACATCCTTAGGATACTATAATCGAATGAATATTAACTTGAAGAATTCTCATGACATGAATGCATTATGAAAAAGGGGAATCACAAATTTACACATTTTCTAACTAGTTACCTTAAATACAGAGTCAATAGACACAACCTCTAGATTGTCTGGAGTCTTGAGATAATCAAAAATATCATCAAATCCATTCATACACTTTTCTACCTCAATATAACCTTGTTAAACTTTGCAATAAGGTGGATGAAAATACATGAATTCAAGGATGGGGTTTAATGTTTTGAATATCTCTTTCTCTACCACTCAATATGGACTCTAGGTAGAGTTTTTGACAAGGTATTAAACTTTTAGAAAACATGAAGAACTACCCTAAGGAATTGATCATTGGACCAACAATCAATATTTTTTTAAAGACGTTCTAGGAGACATTTATGTACATCAAAAAACCTAGTCATATCAACTCAATAATCAAAGAACACTCCAATAATGCACAAGTTCTTTTAAACAAAGTCACAACCTAGTTTTATCAATGCATCATTGATTTCAAAACACGTATGATTTCAACATTCATATAACATTACTATTTCCTTTAAAAACCATAAATCATGTTATAAATCAATAAATGTTTCAAAAAACCTTTACCAATAGATTTAAATTATTATAAGGTCTCAAAATAATTAGTCCTAGTTTCTATGATCAAAACCATTTCCTTTTAAATACATTAAAAAATAAAATTTTACATTAAAACATTGTTTTATGACATCACAGAATAGTCTTTGATAATTACTTTTTCTAACCAAACATTTCATAAAACTCACTTTTTTGTTATTGAAAAAATTTCTCAAACAACATAATAAAACATTTTTTAAGACGTAATTTAGTTTTCATAAGGGATTTAAAATTACAAAAAGTGATTAAATTTGAAACCACCAATAAAGGGAATGAAAAAACCCACATTCATAACCATCATAATGAAACTCAAAAATGTAAAGTCACTTGTTGAAAATGGATAAGGATTCAAGTTTAGAACCAAGTTATAACATTAAATGGATTGGTTGTATGGGATGGTAAACTTCACACCAAACTCAAAACTATTCATGGGTGGATATCCAAATCAGTCACATTGATTCGTCATAGTTTTTTAGACTATGAAATTTTTTTTTAACTAGGGTCATCCTTCCATTTTAGATCAAAAACTCAAAAGAGATCCCCCAAATAAATTATAGAATAATTGGGAATATAAATATAATTTATCATCAAAAAACCAGTAACTCAAAAGAAAGACTCAAGTCCCAATATCCCTAGTAAATCATATATCATCATGAATGGGTGGTGATCAAGAACTCACTCACATACTACATCATGAGTCTCAACACATTCTTATTCTCATTTCTACCATGACTCACCCCAAATAACATATGTATTTAAAAGTCAAGTAATTCTCTTTAAGTGAAAAGCTTCATTGATAACATGTGTAATGAAAAATCTAAGAATACCAACTAAAATAATATCTAATCCAATTAATCACTAACCCAAAGAGAATTATTGATCTATAAAGTCTAGAAATAAGAACATGGGAATCAAAAAATAATTTTTGGGAATATTTTCTCCATCAAAATATAACAATAACATAGTATAATACGAATACATCATCATATATATATATATATATATATATATATATATATCAATAAATAAAAATCAAGTACAAGTAGACCCTAAGAAAGGTAAAAATGAAGCCTAAAAACCAAAAACAATCTCATATTGGTCCAGGACCACCCACCATGTCCCAAGTCACCCACCCCTAGTCACCCAAGACCAAACCCAAAATAGAAGGAGAGAGCATGAACACCTACTATAAGATAAAAAAGGGTTGAAAACACTAAAAGATACAAGTAGTGTGTGATCTAAAGAGTCCAGTAGGATTACAACAAAGATAATATGAAATTAATTCATAAGTCAATTAAAATATGATAAAATAGGTATATAAATAAGACCGTATAATTATTAGTTCAAAACTATAGTTTTAAAATTTAAAAATCATTTATTAAACTAAACCTGTAAAACATTCCATTTTACCATTAAATATTAAACATTTTCTTAAAAATATTTGAAAACCATTTTATAAGTTTAGGTTAGATAATCAAGGAAAGATTACAATATTCACCTGAAATGGAAAAACAAACATGCTTCAGTACAATAGAGACTTTGTGCAATATAAAAATAAATATATCAACCAAGAAAAATCTGGTGAAATAATGACAATGAACATTTTAATGTATTGAGTATAAATTATATGGATGTCATGTGTACAACCTAGGAACAATAGTGATTTCACCTCATAATAGCTAATCAAATTACAGCATGACTAATATTTGGTCTTACATCTTGTCTCACGGGTCTCAAGCAGACTAGTTCTACACACACCCTCTTTCCAGGACACATGTCCATACTAAGAACCTTTCATGTTCTCTATGGATCCACTATAAGGGTGTGAGAATACTAGTGAATCATATATTTAGTTCGTCCCATTTAATTATATAGGTTACCATGGCTAGTCAAAAGAAGGGGTATGATAAAAACATGACAAGGATAACACTAATATCCTTATCGGAAACATCTCAATCTCACACCCCAAACTCTCTCAATATTAATAATCAAATTTAAACCCCTACCCCAAAAAATGTGGAGTATAAAAATCAAAAAAATTTATAATTATGGGATTGTCACATGGTATAATTATTATAAAGTGACAACTAGGCCCTAAAAAATAACCAATTTTAATTCCAATCCTTTTAAATAATTTCAACATTTGAAAGGGTAACCATACTTTTTTCATTTCCTAAATCATAATTATAATTCCATAAATTCATTTAAAATGATTATTTATTTAAAATTATCCCTAAATCATTTAACGTAATTATTAAAATTTTAAAATAATTGAATACGTTTCAAAACAATGGTATACATTCTCCTTCCATGTGAATAAATAATTTATTTCAAATAACCCATGAGAACCAATTTCAAAACAAAGGTAAAAACAATCTAAGAGGGTTCTTGTACATTTACTAAATTCAAGAATTTGAAAAAATTTATAAAACATCAAATAGTTCAATTCATTTAATTCAAATTATGGAAGTTTATTGTATAAATCAAAACCTAGTTCAAATCCCTCAATTCCACCAAAAGAACCATTTAAATTCTCTTTATAAATAAACCAAAAACAAAATTGTATTTAAAAAAATCATAAAATGGTGATAGATATCAATATTATATCCATTAATTTAATTCCATGTTTAATTCAAGGAGAATAGGTATATAGAATCATTTATATTTAATTAAAAACAAAATATTCATAGAATATGTGTTAAAAATAAAGAAAACATGTATCTGTGAATTTATAAAAAAATGAATTAAGAAAGAAAGGAAAATAATATTAAAGTCCACTTGGAATATTTGGAATCCAGCCATAATGAATCTAAGATGTGTCTCTTCTGGTGGTGATCACTATATATGGAAAGATAGATCTCGAAAAAATAGAGAAGAGATCCTAGATCTACAATGCCACATAAATTAACCATGATCCAAAAAAACACACAACCATAATAACCTCTAGGGAGAAGGAATCAAGGGAATATAGGAGATAAAGATTAAGAAAAAAATTATCACTAAAAGAGAATATATCTTCTTTTATTGGTACTTCAATCCACCAAGAAATGAGTTTGGGAGAGCCAAAATGCCTATAAGGGTTCCCAAAAGCCTAAGGATCAGATTATGATCGAGTGGGAAGATTTTTGGGTTCATTATGGGGTTTCTTGATTTTAAATAAGTTTTTTTAAACATTAACTATCACATTAATGTTTTTCTAGGTGGGGTCAAATGGTTAGTACTAACCATTCGCCTAACCGTGCACCCAAAATAGAACCCATGGAAGAGTTGAACACTTATTTTAATTGTGCACAAACCATACAACCCCCTTGAACACTTTTTTAACCATGTAGAAACCATGTGAAAACCATGAAACTCATTCTACCTAGGTTTAACACATTGTTTAACCATGCATAATCCATTCACAAACTGTGAAACTCCAGTTTCACACTTTTTTATCCTTATGCAAACCATACAAAGGGAAAACCCCTTAAAATGATAGGTAAAATACTGAAAACAACCTACAAAGAGATCCAATAATTAGGTAATCAAATAAATTGATAAAAACACATAAAAATAGGTAACTGGATGTTACAATCCATGTGATGTTTTTATGATAAAAAATTTACATCTCTTTATATAGGTGGTACCCCATAGGAACACATGAATGAAATTATCTTTTTTAGTGAATGAATGGGTAAAAACGAAAATTACATATTATATTTTCATAATTATAAATATGTTATTAATATTATATATAAACATTAATTCCTTCATTATAATCTATCCACTAGGGATAGTGATGGAAAATCAATAAAATCGGTTCCTGAGGTAGTAGTCCACCCTACACACAAACGATGGTTTTTTCTCATTTGATATAATAGGATATGGATATATGTTATAACATTAATGTAATAAAATATCTTCATACATAGGATACTTTCGTTATTATTTTATCATATTTGAATAATATTTGAATGATGATAAAAAATGATATATTTATAAAACATGTTGTTAAAAACTATAAAACTTCTTTGGAAAATGATATTTCATTAAAACCTTAAGACATATAATAATGGTGTTAATCCAAAATTATGGAATTTGGGAGATGGGAAGGGATTTCAAAAATGGATTTTTTCTGAGAATATCTAAACTAAATGGTTTTGAAGTGTGATCTCCTGTACATAGGCATGTACGGGGACTCGCATAGCACCAGCAACATGCGCACTCAAGAGCGCATGAGGGTGGGCATGTGATGCATGTGTTTGTGTGTGTGTGTCTTTATAAGTAATAATTCACATGTTTTTTTATAAACTATAATTATAAATATTTTTAATATAATTCTCACCTCAACCAATGGAATTTTTGATGTGGGACATGTAAACTTGGTTATTCTTCACCCATGTTAAAAACAAAAAAATATATATCTTAGCCACCAAATCCTTTTCACCTGACCTATAGATTCTCCTTGTGGATCATCTTAATCATCTCTCTTGGCCTATATATATTGACCCCCACCTTATCTAGCCTCTTATTGCATGGTATTTTTTATCTCCATGTGCACAAAACCATTGATGTCCTCACAAAATGATAAAATTAACAGTAGGTGTTATCTACTATTTCTAATCTGATTATAGTGGTTATTGAAAAAATATCTACATTACGTTATACTTAGATATAAATATTATATCACTCATATAACCATCAATGAAATCATATATCAATTTTTCATCAAATTAAATAAAACCTTCATTGTTATCTTCTACAAATATTCAATATATATATATAATCATACTCTATAAGTTAAAGGGACCTCTAACTCCTTATTTGTATTTTTTAAGATATTATATGGTTGAGATCCAAATAAAGATCCTTGTATTTTTATTTTTCTTAAGACATCATTGCAAGTAGAATTTCATAAAATCCATAGTTCTATTGAAATTATAATATCAACCCTGTTAACGTATTATTTTTTCATGTGCGTAAAGTGGAAGACTCTACATACATCCATTATTACTATTTAAAAAACACCCTTACATAAGGATTTTTCATGTCCTAGTTATTAAACATTTTTTTATTTCTAAATTCCAACTCCTTATACCTATACATTATGTGGGGGAATACAACTTTTGATGCTCTCATGTGTTTAATCCTAAGATAGAAGTCCACAAGATAGGGGGATAATTTTATAATAACATTATTTTCATCAGGATTATTATATTATCAAAGCCACATATAATATTTAATATTCATTTTAAAAAATCCCTATTTTCATGAAAAATCTTTTATAAAGGGAAAACCTATTTTTAAATTCAATGATTATTTTTAAAAAGACTTTTTTAAGGGAATATTATTTCGAATTCTTATTTATTTTTCAGAAAATCTTTTATCTAAGGGAATTATAATTTTCTAAAACCCATTTTTCATGTTTATGAAAAACCATTAATATAAGGTATATTTAATTCCAGATTTTATTTTCTACAAGTAAAATTGTATTTTTATGATGCGTCTATTATTTTCAAAACTATTTTTAAAAAATTATTCTGTTATGAATTATAATTACATTTACAGAGTTGATTTTAAATTCATAATTTTTTGAATAATATATTCTTCAAAATTTATTTATTTTATACAAGATCATAGGTGTGGACATACACTTTATTTATTCTTAACATTTCAGTCATGTATATACAATCATGTGTATAAGATAACTTATTCTTTTACCTAGATTATTTTAATATTATTGTTTAAAATTAATGATTCCTTAAAATATTTATCAAATAATGGTGTTTTATTAAAAATAATGTTTTCAAAATTATATTTGATATAAAACTATTTTCTCTAGAAAATAATTTATTTAGTTATCTAAATGATGCTTTAAGGTAAATAAGTTGATAAAAAACCCTGCAAAAAAGTTTTTATATAATATAAGGAACTTGGATATCAAATGTGATGACGAGGAATAAAGAGTGAACCCACAACCCCAATGGAGACATTGTCCTAAAGGTGAATTGTTTGTGGCATCAGGTATTTCCTATGGATTTTAATTTATCATTTCATTCCATAAATATATATTTTTTCAATGAAATTTTTTTAATCATTAATGAGAAATCTAAGTATATATTTCAAATACAATTATATTTTAAAATGAAATGGGTTTTCAATGTGATAGGTATTTCAATTGGTTTCTATCAATATTCTCTATGATTTTATATTGAAAAAACTAAACAAAATTACATAATCCTAAGTTTTTAATCAAGAAACCAACTTTATTCATCCAGAAGGATATTTTTTTCTTATCAGTTTTATAAGATTAGGTCATAACTCATACATAAAAATAAATATATTACAATTTTGACACTTCTAACATGTATCTTTGCTTCCCACTGAACTAAACATAAAAACATGATTTATTTTAATCAAACTCATCAATGTTTTCATCTTGACCACATCCTTGTCCCTAATAACATGATGAAAAACATATCAAAATTTGGGATAATTGTAAAAATATCAATAAAGGACACAAAAATATAAAAAACATTTAGTCCATAAATACTTATA
Source organism: Viscum album (assembly GCA_963277665.1). Classification (NCBI taxonomy): domain Eukaryota; kingdom Viridiplantae; phylum Streptophyta; class Magnoliopsida; order Santalales; family Viscaceae; genus Viscum; species Viscum album. Next base: position 985,633,877 of record OY728166.1, on the reverse strand, counting down.
AAAATTTTACTTTTTAAAAATAAACATTAGGTACAAAAATTATTTTCTTTCCCAAGAAATTGCTTTCTATACCCAAATATTTTTATTAAATATTTCATAAGAAATATTATAGTTAAAATAAAACACATAATGGTTTCTTTGAAATCATTATAAACACATAGTTAAATTTTTCAAAAAGTTATACATTTTACCTTTAAAAGTATTATATAAATTCATTTCAACATAATATCATTATCATAAACTTATAAGTCCTGAGGTTTCTATAAAAACACATAGAAAGAATAAATTAAACAAGTTTAATACTTGGGAAATCGTATCCATGTCAATCTTGCAATATTTTTTTCAAATGGGAAAACATTATGATCAAATTCCATACCCAATGAATTGGAGGTCTATTATAGACCCACGTTCCCTTGTTTTATTACAAAACCACCCCGAAATGGTTAATAATGTTACCATCCATCATTGGTTTATAATAGAACAAACCATCGTCATAAAAAATTTCCAATAACTATAACATGAATAATGTATATAGAGAATTCATATCATTAAAAACTCATAAAAAGACCCATTATTCATTTCATGAATTATTTAACTCAACAAAAAGAAAAGGGTTCCATGAAAAACTCTTTAAAAATCATAATCCATTTAGAGAAGTAATTAGGATGGATTCAATTCCATATATCCCTAGTGGAAAATAAGTAACATCATGTGTTTTTGGATTTTATGAATGGAAAGCCCATTAAAATATCATTGTGAAAAAACATGTAGAAAATGTTCTTGTTGCATTGAAAATAAATTTTAAAAACAAAAAAAATCATAAAATATTTTTGAAAATACCTTTCTTTGAAATAATGCTTTGAAACTTATAAAGGAATCTTAAATTAAAATAATGGAAATAATGGAGGGAAATTTTGTTCATTTTAAAATTTTCAAGAATAAACATTCATTTAAAACATTTTTTAAAAGGATTAAAAGTGACCCATTTATAAAACATTAATATTTTTTATTTTAAATAATTTTTAAATATGTTTACAGATCATGTAAAATAAAATTCAAAAAGAAATTTTTTATTATATAATTTTTTTGAAAAAATTTTATAAAAAAAATTATATGTAAGAGAAATACTCCCATTTTAAAAGAAGATACATGAACAACATAACATTCAATCAATTTTTATGATGTTTTATTAATAAATATGGGAGGAAATGGAATGTAACCATGTAAAACACAATCATAACTAGAGGAGAATAAAAGAAGTGTTATTTATGAAAATAATGGCATACAATTTCCTTCAAAGGAACATTGATCATAAAAAATGCTAAAATGAAAATAGTATGGAACATATATCCATTGCCACATTGGTAACTCTTCAATCATGTTCCCATAAAAGAATAAGCTCAAATAAAATATTAAATATCATAGGTAGATTCAAGACATGTTATGTAAAAATGGTTGTACATACACATAAAAAAAAGATAGTTAGACATCATAAACATAAGTTAACTTTCATACCTAGGGAAACCATAAGATTCCCATACAATTACTTAGAAATCATAGATAAAACATATAGGTTATTTAAGGAATACTTTCCCTATCACCCATACAATTTCATTTATAAATGGAATACCTATACTATTGATTCCCATATCCAATGTATAGGAGGTATATTAAGGACCCACCCATCATTGGTTATCATAGAACAACCCTTAATTGCTTAATAATGTTTCCACCAATCCATGGATTATAAGGGAAACACCAATCCTCATAAATATTTCCTAGAACTCCAACATAATCACATCACATAAAATCATGAAATTACTAAAATTATACCCAATAAAATATTATTTTCACAAAAATAAAAAGTTTCTAAATATTGATATATACATTTCTTTTTAAAAACTATTTTAAAAATAGTCAAAATATCAAAAAATTGGAATTTTCATTGAATAACTAAATAATTTTTTTAAAGGAATCAAAAAATAAAATAATGTTTATGAATGAGTCAATAGTCATTGTAATGACCCAAACTTTATTATCCTAGATTGAAGGGTTACATTTATTACATCAGTCCACAATAATAGGAACAAATCTTGTTCAACTAAATATTTTAGTTGTTTTTCTAAACTAAATATATACATGTATATAACATATATTTTAAAAAAAATACAAAAAAAATTGTTTTTATTGAGATCATATTTTTCCCTCTACATGTCTTTATCATAAAAAATTTCCTAGAATCTTGGGGAATGAAAATATAATTGAAGGAGGGTATCTAATTCTTGTTAAGGTTGCGTGTACATCAGAAGCTATCATGAAAACATATGATATAGTTAATATGGAAAGTTAAATAACTGAAACACATCCCATTTGATCAATAACATGAACATAAAGAATAATATAGAAATAATAAACAATTATCAAATTATTACATATAAATAACCACATGAGTATGAAACTTAACTGTAGATATTATAACTTACTGAATAATCACTTGTAACACCAATAAATTGTCTCATAATTTAAAAATTAATATTTTCCAACATATTATAGAACATTTTAAATGAAATTTAAAACATTTGGGTAAAAACCTATCAAAATTGGTTAAATGATTTATCTCATGAGACCCATTGATTTATTTAGGGCCTATGAACTATCAGACCCCACCCATAACATAATAATCTGAATTTATTCCTTCTATGAAAGGGGAGAAAAAAAATCAAGATAAACATTCATATAGAAAATAAATCATTTTAAATGGTAATACATACCCTAATCGATGAACAAAATCATAAAATATCCAGAGTAATATGGTTAATGGTAATAAAATTGTACATACCAAGTGAAACTAATCATAAAAAACCTTGAGAAATATTAAGGATGGTATCAATAAATCATTTCCCTAATGTATCAAGGGTATATTAAATGGTTCATGTTTTTTATGAATATAAATACCATAAAAACTTAATTAAAAACATTTCTATTGAAAATAAACTTTTAACATAGAAAATCACTTTTTTAAATGAAAATTTTACAAAACATTTTTAAAATACATTTCATTGAAAATATGCTCTGAAACTTATAATGTAAATTTTAAAAAATTATTCATCATGATGGTGGGAAATTTTATTAATATAAGAAAATTTAAAACAAGGATTATTTTTATGTTTTATTTCAAATCCAAATGGGCCTTGTATATAAGATGACATGAATATTCCTTAGAAAATGAATTGTAAAAATTTAATTATTGGAAGAAATATTTTAATAAAACATTATGATAATGTTAAAAAAATTGAAACATTTTTTAACCATTTTTTGAAAAAATGGATTTGGATGCAAAATAATTTTCAACCATATTGAGAAAGGAAGTCATATTTTCTTAAAAACATTTTCTCACTCATTTTGGGTACCAATAAGAGGGAAAATATTACTATTACATGAAAAATAAAAATGAATAAAAAGGGAAGAAGAAAATATATTTAGTTTTAAGAGAGATGAATAATAGAATTTCCCCATGAGATATTTAGAAGTAAACAATCCCGAATAATGATGATATTGTAAAGTGCACACTTACCACATTGGTAGCATTTGAATCATAATCCCCATGAAAGAAATAAATTCAAATGAATCATTAAATACTATAAATAGAAATAAATTCATGATATAAAATATCTAAAATGGTAGTATATATGTATCATACCTAACCCCAATTACCTGGTGCCCTTGGTTTCTTTATTATATTGGAAAAAGATACCTGGAAATGCATCTGGATGGACTGAATAGATTAGTATTCATGGTAAAATAGATACATAATTGGAATTTACATTACATTTTAAAACATAAAACAAATAAATATGTTTCTTTTATAATTCCATTATTCCCATTAGAATATTTTTGTATATCAATAAAAAAATAATCCTTGTATCTTAGGAAAAATAAAACATAACAAAAGGGTGAGATCAAATGTTCACTAAGGGTATGTGTACAGTGTAAGCTATGAATAAATAAGGAATAATCAAAAACATATTGTTAAATATCTAACATACATGCCATTAAATTAATAATTTGACCATAATATAGTAAGAATAAAGCGATCAAACAATTCCATATAAATAATCACGTGATATTGATACTTAACCATTGATATTATAACTAATAAAAGAATCATATTGAACTTCAATAACTAAATAACTAATAAAGAAATGAATAAATATGGATATCCAAAACTTGACAAAAAAATTACATTTAAAGACATATAATATTATCAAGGATTCATGCTAAGAGTCTAATACTATCAAGGCTTCATTCCAAGAATATAATACTATCAAATCTTTGTGTCAAAATCTAATAAATGGGTAAGGCCAAGTCCAAACCCATATCTAGTTTGTCTCTTGAAACCTATGGATGAATCAAGTGGATATATATACTAGTTACCATATGTTTCTTACTAATTTCAATTCATTCCTCTTTAGATTGGGTTAAAAAATTATCAACATATAAATTAATATTAAAAAATACCATATGAAATGTCACAACCCATCCCCCAAGGCCTGTTCCATAACTACCCCAAGCCCGCCTTCCATAGGCCATGGGCTGGCGACTAGAACCAAAGGTGTAATCCTCTAAAATTGGGAAGGAATTGCCTTTATAAACTGAAAACACATACAACAGAGTACAAGCGGGAAGTAAAACACTAAGTAAAGCTGTATACAAATGAGTATTGAAAAGAAAAAGGGTCAGAATACAAGCCCAACTGAAAAGTACAACTACAACTGAAAAGGGAAAACAATTGAAAGGTGAAAAGCAGCTCCTGGAACGACCACCACAAATCCTACCTGAAGGGTAGGTATAGATAGCCTCCTTAGCACTACACATCTGTCAGTCCTCCATGTACCGACCTATTGTAAGGTCCACCTCTAGGTACTATCCAATCCAGGTGCTCTCAGCCTCCGTCAGTGCTATCTGTCATCTGTATCCAACACAATGAGGTGCGGGCATAGCCCGTGCAGGGGTGAGTATAATGTTACTCATTTGGGACCCCGAGACCACCAAGGTCTCTCAAAATCCACCAAGGATAAACCAAATAGTATGAAATCAATGAATATCCATTACTTAGGTATATGCCCATACATATACCTAAGTTATCAAGTAACTCATCTCATTCATGAGGAAAACACAGAAGTCACTGACTCAACTCACACAGGTATACAACTTTTGTAGAGATGTAGAGATGATCAGTTATAGCCACGGAATCATCTAAGCTGTTGGAACCACACAGGATCCAAAACCAGCGGTTAGAACTGTTAGAACCACACATTATCCAGGAATAGTAGTCGGAGCTGTCGTACCCACACAGGATCCAGGACCATCTATTAGAACTGTCAGACCCACACATGATCCAGGAACATTAGTCGGAGCTATTGGACCCACACAGGATCCAGGACTAGCTCTTAGAACTGTCAGACCCACACAGGATCCAAGAACAGTAGTCGGAGCTATCAGACCCACACAGGATCTATGACCAGCTATTAGAACTGTCGGACCCACACAGGATCTAGGAACATTAGTCATTACACAGCCAGCCTCAGGGTTTCTACAAATCATGCTTGATTCTGTGAGGGTCTGCCCCTCAAGCCAAGAGTCGATACGTCAACTACCACAAAGTCCCACAAAGAAGTATCTCAGTGGTCCACCATGTCATAGGGGTCTCAATGCAATAGGTGGTGCGTCAATCAGATGCTCGGTCTGTGAGTTATTAGCCTTTTAGTCCCGGGGGCCCAGTTGGATTCATGTACGATCCAACCTGATCATATCTTAACTAAACCCCGAACTCTAGTGGGTAATACTCAAAGGGACAGGTATGATCCAAGATTTATAGCACCGCTGGCGGATCGTCAATCAGACGTCCGGTGCACAAGATATGGCCAAAGAAAGTAAAGAGGCGGTAGTGGTCCCGGGTCCGGTCTGACCCGATCAGACCGAATCAGCCCAACCCAGTCTGGCCCGACCCATTCTGGGTCGACCCGGTCAGCCCACTAGGTTTGGACCAGTCTTCTGGGCCCAACCTAGCGGACTACGGGGGCGGCTCGGCCCGGAGGTCACCGCATAGGCAGCTCGGCCCGGAGGCTGGGGCTGGTTCATCCAGCGTCGCGAGGGGCACGACTTGGGTAGCTCATCCTGGAAGGTAGATCCGGTTTGGCCAACGATGCTGCAGGGGACACTTTGGGCCGGCGCGGCTTAGCCGGTTTGGCTGGGAGCTGGGGTGTGGCCTGGGTAGGCTGGCAGGGCGGCCGTGCAGGCCAGAAGGCGGTCGGGCTAGCAGGGTGGCGGCCTGGGCAGGTCGGCGGGGCACCGGGCAGGCCGTGGGCACAGCGCGCAGGGCGTGGGTAGGCCGCGAGTAGGGACCACAGGGCGGGGGCAGGTCGGTAGGGCGCCGGGCAAGCCGGCGGGGCACGCAGGCAGGCCGGTGTGGCACGTAGGAGGCCGCAGGCTGCCCGGCGGGGCACTGCCTGGGTTGGGATGTAGGGCCCACAACGAGGACTTTGTGCTCTAAAGGGGGCTGATTATAACACCTCCAAATGATAAAGGGTTAAATGACTAAATGATATGACTCATGTCAACTAGGTGCACCTTCCTTTTCAGGAGCCTGTCTGATTTGAACTCCATAGTTAAGCATGCTTAGCCTGGAGTAGTGATCAGGATTGGTGACCTTCTGGGAAGTTTCCCAAGGTGTGTGTGAGTGAGTAAAAAGCACACTGGAAAGGACATGTGTTGGCCTGTGGGGACTATTATTAGTCAAATTACCAACTCGGTCACATGGGTGAGCCCTTGGGTGGGGACCACGTGTCTGCGGGGGAAACTGGTGGTACCTGGCAGGTCAGGACCTGGCTACCATGTTAATGTGTGGTGTCTATACTGTTATCGGGACCCAGTTGTTACATGAAATTTAAATACTTTCCTCAATCAATAAATACAATCATAGACCATTAGAGTAAAGTGAAAGGTATCAAATTATACACCCTTATCCAAACTAAATACAAACCATCCATAGAAACAATTAGAATTATATCCTTAAAATACATACCCTTTGGATTAAGATTAAATGGATGTTGTCATTGATGAATAAAAATAACAAAAAAACATCATTAAATATATTAATGAGGAAAATATCATTTTCATTTTGAAAACCTCTTTAAAATAAATGTATTTCCAGAATAAAAGGTATTTTTTAAAAAAATAACTTTTTATACTTGAAATGGAATCTTCTAAGAAATAACAATCATGTCTTCAAGTTATTTCATACATGTCTTAAAATTAAAAATTGACATTCCTTCTGAAAATCAAAAGGATATAAAAATTATTTGATCAGAAAATGATAAGAATATTAATTTTTAAAATATATTTTTATATGAAAAATTTGAAAACATTTCTTCAATAAATTATTTTAAATATTTTAAATACAATTTTTGAAACAGTTTTAGAAAAATTGGTTTTGGAAGAGAACTGATTTCTAGCTGAAGAGAGAACAAAAGTCAGATTCCCTTTAAAACATTTTCACATTTATTTAAGTACAAAAGAGTTGAAAAATGGTTATATCACATTAGAATATCATTAATAATAATAGGAGAATAAAATATAATTATTTCACATTTTAAATTTCAAATAATTCCCCCAAGGGATACATAGGCACAAACTCTCTCGAATAATGATGAGATTGTGAATTAAACTCCTACCACTTTGGTAAAAATTATATCATAATCCCCATGATTTAAATAAAATAATAAGAATCACTAAATATAACTAACATAAATTAATTCATTTTATACCATACAAAAAAGGTATTATATACACCAAAAAATAAATTAGTTGACAATACGACGTATGTCTTATCGAAGTAAAAGTGAGATGAGAAGCACTTACCTCATGCTTCTATTTTGTTGAACATTATATAACCTCCTATATAGTCGATTTAGATATATTATTAAATGATTCCATAAAAATATTAATATTTATGATATCATATATTATCCTTTTATGACATCTTATTACCCCTTTATTAATAATCTTTCATTATTTTCATTGTTTTGGGTGTTAATTGTCTTTTTTTTCTCATGCATGTTTTGTTATGAAAGATTTGGTTATTTAAAATATTATATAGTTATATAATCTAAATAATGATAATAATAATATAATTATCATATTTTTATATCTATTTTACTTTTAAAATAAATCATTAATGGTGGTTATAAAAAATATGTGCATTACAATCATGGAGATGGTAGGTTGTACTTACACATTAGAAACATTTCCATTTTTCAATGAACATTATGGAATGAAGTTATGTAATATTTTACCTTTAAATAATTATAAAAATATAATTAATACCATAGTATATAATCATATATATAATCAATTTATTATGGTGATGAAAAGAGAGTCGCATCAATTTGTGAAGGTAGTGGTCCACAAGTACACGAATGAGGTTATCATATTTAAATGAGTGAGAAGGAAATAAATGATATGATATGTATTATATTTAATAAATTATAAATATTTCATAAATATCATAATTAATTTTTTATATCATATATAATCATTAACAATATCTTTATTACCATCCATTTGAAGTGTTTTGAATAACGACTCTCGTCGCTTTGCAAGGCAGTAGTTTTTCATTAACATAAGGGACATTATCTAATCACCTATTGAATGAAAGGTAAAAAATACATATAATATTGGGACAATATAGGTATTAATATTTTATAAATATCATATATATAATTTAGTTCCATCATCACACCCAACCAAGTGAGGTGGAATGAAAAAATGAACAATATCGGTTCCTGAGGCAGTAGTTTGTTGTACAAATGAATAATGATTTCATAACCCATTTGATGAAAGTGAATTTTTTTTTTGGTAATTAAATTATTATAAAAAATCCCATTATATGTAATATAATCATTTTATTATATCCTTTTTGTATAATAAAAAATTTAGGAGGTGGATAAAGAAGTAATATAAAGATGCATGTTGAAGAACATTACCTATTCTTTGGGTATCCTCCTTAGGATGGAACTAAAGCCTTCTTAGATTGACATTATGCCTAATAGAATTATTATACGACTATGGGATTGAATTTATTAAGTTATTATAAAATTTATTTTATATAAAAATTGGTTTTTAAGGAGTGAAGACATGATAGAGTAGGTGGCCTTTTATAAGTGGGATGAGTGGCACAATTTTAATTTTGTTGAAAGGTTGAATTCCACCCACATTTTTTAATGCCAAAAGGACCCAATAATGGTCAATTGTATAGTATATAAGGGATATGGTCTATATATTTCCATTAAATTGGTTTTTTATAGGATTATTTTCATTTTTTACCTTAATATTAAAGTTTAACCCATCAGTGATGACATTCTAACCTTAATCATTGTAATTAATTTTTATTATTTACACTAATCACATTGGTAAAAAATTATGATTCCATTATTAAAAATTATAAATTATTATTATTCCAACTATGTAATACATTTTTTCAAATCCAATTCACATAATTATCAAAAATTAATTTTAAATTAATCCGTATATGTGATGAGAAATTTGGTATTTAAAATTAAAATGTTAAAAAGTTTACAAAGTTCTTAAATCTAAATTAAAAATGAAATTTATTACAATAACCAAAATTGGATTAACGAATATAATTTTTTCTAATTATAATTTAAAAAATCAAAATATAATTTAACATTATAAATTATTTAAATGAAAAAGTGGTTTTCAGTTAAAATTTAGTATTTTTCACTATTAATCAAAAAAATGAAACTTTTCATCGGAATAAAAAAAGTTAAATATAAAATAATTTTGATATTTATTTTTAAAAAATTATGTTTATCTTTAATATTAATTTTCTATATTTTTTAAATATTAATTTTAATTTATGTGTTAAAATCTATAACAATTCGTATTTTAGAAAACATATATTTTTTAGAAAACATTTCTTTTTTTAAATGATATTTATTTTATTACTCATCAAAAAATTTAATAAACATTTGTAAAATTTATATTTTCATAATATATTTATTCTTATTTATTTTATCCATTTAAATGTCTCCGATATAACTATAATATTAAATTATAATATTAATAGTGTATCATTTTTTGGTAAAACTCAATCATGCGTTTGATGCTAGCAACTGAATAAATTTCTTATTATGTGTAATGAAATATTACTCAATTGTTTTTTTAATATATGTAATCTTCGAAAAAATTATTATTTTAGAATGTTTTGGTTTCTACATTCTCTTCACCTTAAAGAAATTTTGTCCTTGCAATTTTCACTTGATGTTTCAAATCGGAATTTTGATATTTAGAAATACCATTATTGAAAAACCAACATCATAAAAGGGTTAATAAAATATACTTTTAATAACATAGAAAGGTAAGTACCAATTTCATATGGAATAACACATAACTAGTTTTTTTTGTTAGGATAACATCATTATAAAGTGAATATATAGTCATAGAATAATTGTATATATAATTGTATAGAGTGATTGAGGTCATTGATCTTGAGAAATTGAATGATCAATGGAATTTTAGGGTCCTCAAAACCATAAATATGTGAATATTGAAAATGACATCTAATTAATCATATATTAAGGTAATAAAATGACTTTTTTGTTTAAATATCATTTTCCTAAAGTTAAATAATTATTTTACTATATATTTATATAATGAAATATACTTTTTTGAGGAATTTCTATTTCATAAGTAAAATTTCACCATTTGGTTGTGCTTTAATCAATTTCAAATTCCTTACTTACTCTAATAATAATGAATATACCTAAATGAATTTTTTATTCTTGAGGAACTAAAATTTACTTTTAATGGATCGTAAGTTCCATAAAAGAGTGACAAGTCTTTCCTTCTGTCTCTAACTATTTTCAAAAACCAATAAGGTTAGAACAAGTTATCCATTATAATAAATTAATCTCTAAAAACATGTATGTAGTTAAATATAACTATCTCATAAATGGTTAACCATATGAACCTCTAAATATATTAATATCTATTACTTTATAAATAATGTTACTGAATTTCTAAAATGAACATATCATTAATCTATTCCAACATAGTTATTACTATCCAATTTACATTATCTATATCATTTACCTCATTATACCATAAAAATAATATAAAAATTTGGAATATGTTAAGAATTATCTTTCTCTCAATCATGTTTTTTCCATGAAGCATAACATTCTACTAAATAATTTTTCTTGGTCATCAGTATCATTCAACATATGCTTTCAAATATGTAATGAAAAATTACTACAGTACAATCCTTATAAATTTCATACATCTTAAAAACCAGAATATCATTGATTAATATAATTATAAATTTTAATCCAAATATTAAAAAAATAATTATTTTTCATCATTATTAATAACAATATATTGAACTTATCCTTTAACTTCTCCTTAGGTATAATCCCTTGGATCTTTGGACATCCATTTTCACAATGTCCCGTATCATAATAGGTGAAGCATTGAACATTTTTAAATTCATTATTTCTACTATAATCATGGGAATGGTGTCATTTTTCTCCACAATTGAAGAACAACCATTTTCCTTTTAGGCATGTACTAAGGTTTTTACTTCCACATGTATCACATGTTCAAAAATCCATATTTCCCATCATACCTTTATCCATGTTTTTTTATTCCCTATTCTTGTCCTACATATATTTAAAGCCATGTGATGTGGAGAATTATTTTTATGCCTTAATATAACGTCACATTATGTCCTTGTATGATGAGAATGATTGGGAGACTAGTTCCTTTCAAAGATTTGTCTTATGCCCATAATTTAAATTGACATTAGTACTCTTTAGATTAAGTATATATTATGTAGCTTGATTTTATAAACTTGTAATGTTGGATTCATAATTAGAAGAATTTTTCTCTTATTTATGTCATAGGATGAAAAACCATCATTCCATATCTTCTTGTTTCTCATGAGGAAAATATTTTTCAAATAAGATTACCTTGAAATCCTTCCACTCCATGCTTGTTATTTCCCCATAATCCTTTTTATTTTGAATCGATAACCACTATTGGTCCACCTTTCCTGATAGATGATAAACATAAATGACAAAATTTTTCCCTTTCACAACACCCCAAAGAAATAAATATCTTTTCTAAGGAACATATCCATTTCTAAAATAAAAATGGATTCATATTCTAAGTGAATGATGCAGGATGCTGATTCATGTAGCGATCTAACATTGTTACACCACATGGTATATATATAAGTTGGTCTATTGGTGAATGGTTATTACTCATAATCTGGGTTAGCAGCCCCAATATGGAAATAATTTAATTAGATCTAGCTATATTTATATATCCATATTCATTATATTTCTTAGGAGGTCAATCTCTATATGAATTATGAACATTGATATGATTCTCATTCCATTATCTAGGGTCCATTTCTAAATAAAGGTACACACTATATTTCCTCATACCATTATAAAACATAATTTATAATCCCAAATATAGTGAAAAATATAAATTCTAAAATTCATACGTATCTAATCTCATAATAATAACTATTGCTTCCTTAGGGGTGTCTTTATTATCAAATCCTTCATAATATTTTTTTAAATAAAATGTGAATTATTATAATATTATCCCATGTGTGTGTTGAACCTAGTATATAGTATGGACCATTTTTGGGTATTAGGTAACACTCAAGTTAATCCCAACATACCTTTTTCAAATTTATTACAGCTAAATACCTATGTGAAAGAACCACATCCACTTATAGAATCCATACGGGGATTTATTTTGAGGAAATAAAACATTATCTCTAACATAGAAAAACATTAATTTGTTCATCTATACTTATCTTCAAAGTCTATCTTATGGATCTGTTCCGAAATATGTATTTTACTAAATAGAGTTCTCAATGTTTGTACTAAGATTTCTTTGATACCAACTGCATGAGACCCCGACCCTAGTATCCTGGATCTGGTGGTTTCTTTAATACGTTGGAATAAAATACAAGGAAATATATCCTATATGACCAAATAGTTTAGTAGTCTTCATAAAATAGATACATAATTGAAAATTTTATTATATTTTAAAACATAAAATACATAAGTAATGATCACTAAGAATTACATTATTACCTTTATTGTATTCCTATATATCAGTCACAGAATACATCCTCATATCCTGAGTAAAATAAAACAAAAGAAAGGGGTGATCTCAGATGATCAGTAAAGAAAAATATATAGAAGAAGCTATGAATAAATAAGGCTTAGTTATATTGTAAAGGTAAATAGCTAAAACACGGGCCATTAAATTATTAACTTGATAATACTGTAGAAAGACAAATGGGATCAAATAGTTTCATAAAAATACTCACAGTATCATGAAATTTAACCATCAATATTCTTACTATTCAAACAATCACATAGAATATCAATAATTGAATTCATAATAATTGATATATAAAACATACCATAAATGTTTCGTACCAAGACATATAATATTTTCAAGGATTCATTCTAGGAGTCTAATACCATCAGGACATAGATCTATGTATCTAATATCATCATGGCCTTGTACCAACATCTGATAAATGGGTAAGGCATTGGACAAAACCATATTTAGATTGTCTCATGAAACCTACAGATGCATCATGGGGGTATCTATATTAGGTCTCACCCATCACATACTATGTACAATAAATTCTTCATATGAAAGTTATGATACATAATCAATATACACTACTAAAAAAGATACTTTTTAACATGCTAGAATAGGCATTTATCGTCACTAAAAAACCCTGACTATCAGTGTATGGTTAAAGGCCCTAGGAATTTATCAACACTTTTAGCGCCATTAAATGGGACCTTTAACATCATTTTTTAGCATGGATAAAGGAAGCACTGTTAATGAGAGTAAAAATTATATTTTTTTTTCAGACCTCTCCCTTTATCAGTGCTTCCATGATAGCTGTAAATGTGTTCCCCCACCCCTTTATCTACAGTTCCACCCCACCACCCCTTTTATCAATACTTTTCAAATTTCCAACCTCATGTGCACCTGCTAGGATTTGAACCATGCACCTCTCCTTTGAAGACAAAATTCCTTTACCACTACACTGTGTTATTTTGTTGTTTGTTTAATGATATTTTTGTTTATTGATATATATATACATATATATTATTCATATATTTATATAATTATTTTGAAAAATGTTTATAAATTATATGTGTGCCTGTGATATATAAATATATATATTTAAATATTTTATAAAATTTATTCATTTATATATATAATAATATAATGTGAAGATATATTCATTTATTAATATGCACATATATGTTTTTTTTAAAGGTTGGGGCCGAAGCCTCATTTTTATTATTAAATAAAAGCAAAGACATATTTTAACTGGGTAGAGAGAAACCCATTACATAGCCCGAAGGCCCAGTGGGCTTGTATCCCATTACATAGCCCGTAGGCCCAAATGTTTGGCCCAATTCACACTCTGTGAATAGTAAACTGCCTGCTACAGTACCCGCACAGTACCGCCACCGCTACAATACCCTATCTCCGCTACAGTACCTGCTGATGAACAGTGCCGCCGCTGCTACAGTACCCGCACCCAATGGGTTTTGAACCCCCATTTTTCATGTAGGATTACGGGGTGCTTACCACTAAGCCAAACCCCAACTACATATATGTATATATAAACATTATAAATATATCTGTATAATGTAAAAAATTATAAGATATTATTTTAAATTCATTTTCAGAATATTTATTTATTTAAATATATAAGAATATAAATATACATATATATTTGATAAATATTGACACACCCATGTTCATATTAAAAATTAATTATAAATACATATTATTTCATTTTTATAATGTAAATAAAATGGATAAATTTTTAATTTAAATAAAATGAATAATAAATATTTATTTTATATATTTAAAAATACATTTATAATTAATTACTTTGATATTTGTATTTATAAAAATAATTTATTATAAGTAAATATAACACAATATGTGTATATTTAAATATAACTACAAATACATAGTGTAAAATGATAAAATTTCAAAACTATAATATCAATATTAATGCAATCCCTTGGAATAAATTTAGTTTTTTAATGGCCCGAACCTCCCCAGCCCATTACGTTGAAAATGTGGTGTTGGAGGTGTTCGAGGAGGTCAAGGTGACTTATCCCCAACACTTAGCCAAATTTCGAGTTCATGAATAGTGTTTCCAGATCAGTGAGGCTCTAACAGTTATCTCCTTTAACAAATTTCGAGTTCATGAATAGTGTTTCTAGATCAGTGAGGTTCTAACAGTTGTCACCTTTTCCAAATATCGAGTTCATGAATAGTGTTTCCAGATTAGTGAGGTTCTAATGGTTATCTCCTTTGCCAAATTGCGAGTTCATAAATAGTGTTTCCTGATCGGTGAGGTTTTTACAGTTATCTCCTTTTCCAAATTTCGAGTTCATGAAAAGTGTCTCCAAATCAGTGAGGTTCTAACAGTTATCTCCTTTTCCAAATTTTGAGTTCACGAATAGTGTTTCCAGATTAGTGAGGTTCTAACAGTTATTTCCTTTTCCAAATTTCGAGTATGTGAACAGTGTTTCCAGCTTCCTACAATTTCGCCCCTTTGACGTTTCCTTTGACGTAAAATGCATTTAAAACCTTGTTTTAAGGACTCTAAGGACAATTCAAAGGCCATAACTCCTAAATTAATTATTCCTATGGCTCGGGATGTTTTTACTTGGTCAAACCGCATGGGTTAATGTGATCCGATTTTAATGGGGAATTAAGCATATCTTAAACTGTCGCCCCATTAAATATTTATAAAGTGACGAGATATCATCCTCCCTTGTTCATTCTCTTTTTTATCGGCTATGATATTCTAGAACCTTTAAATCCTTCCCGTATGAGTTACACAATCAAACTTTACTCCCAGGATTGGTTCTTCTCTATTTTGATGCAACCAATCTGTATCGATCAATCTTCGATATAAGTTATGTTTTATCGTCAATGCTTTGGGGATCATCTCCTCCTGCTTCTCCCTTTCATATTATAGCATGTAATCTCCATGCTTCTAATGGGGTTTTCTTGGGGTTTGGTTGGTGCTGTCTTACCGTGGCATCCTTGGGTGGATGGAGTTGTCACAAGAGAAGGATCATGACCCGTTGTGTGGATAAAGAATGTCAAGAACTGTTGAGGTAGGGGATTCGTTGCTTCTCTTTTATTTTACATGCAACTGTATCATTATCATGTTTTAACCTAGTGGATTATAATGGAATTGACATAATAAATATTTGAACTGGATAAATAAATTTATATCTATCGTAAGTTATTGCCTCTTGTTTTGCTAGATAGTGTGATATCTATGCTTTCTTTGTTTAGTTGTTTGTTCTTGATAGAAATCAGTAAAGAACGTGAACCAAGATTAATTGATAATTGTTGGATAAAGATAAAGAGGCATGAAAACGAATCTAGTTCTTGTTGTAATTTGATGTTAATAAAATTAGTGTAGTAAGCATGTTTATTTATTTGTGATAGCTTGCATATTAGGTTTCCTGAATTTGGAACCTACTTTTAATAAATCTGTTAATCTGAGATGAATTAAAGAACTGATTTTTTTGAAAATTTCTTAAAGGGTTCTGAGTTAACCTCTTCATTGTTAAAGGTCCAAGATCCCAATGATGTGATGTTTTGTTTTCCTGATGCTTGTGCTGTGATGTGAGCCTGGATAGATGTTGTGATATGTTGAGGCGTGGAGACTTTTTGTTGTGGCAGTAGATGACGTCTAGAGTGGCAAGATGCATTGGTTTATTTATGTGGGTGTGAGGGAGGACACGAGAGATGATGGAGTGGGATGACTGTGTTTGGTTGATGCTTGCTGGTTCTTTGGTGGTTTATCTTCTTTAATTTTCCCCACTGCTCAAGGAAGCTGGTCTTGCTTACCCTTCTTCCAGAAGAGGAGAAGACACACAGGGTATGCCACGTGCTTTCTGTGTTTAGCTTTTCAAGGGAGGATGAGTCTATGCTCTTGCTATAGGCGGAAAATAATCAACGGGTAGTACATCTACTCACCGTGTTGATCCCCCTTGTGTTTAGTAGCATAGAATTCTTTTCTAGAATGTCTGGGAATATGGGAAAGTAATTCTATAATGGATAATTGGAAAAATAGTGTTAACTCATGGGGTTGGAGTTGTTGGAACATAATTATTAGGTAGTGATTTGGAAGGGACAGTGGATTTTGGGTGTGATGCTAATGAAGTTTAATGTGGAATTTTTCATGGTTAATTAATGTTTAACGAATTAATTAACGTACAGTGGAACTGATAAAAAGGGAATGAAGTAATATAATAAATCTCTATAAAATGATTGTGTTCTTATAGGATACCTAGTCTTATAAGTAACAGCTCGGAGTCTGAGAGACGTTAGCTGCAATTGGTCTAAGACTAGGCTATGCCCATAGTGTGGATGTGAGATATAGTATATTCTGTACTTTTTGTGTTTCTATATGATGCTCCACCCTGTCAGTAAGGGAAACTGACACCCTGGGGATTCTGAGCCCTGGGGGGTGTTTTCCCCAACATTATGATGGGAGGGTGAATGGATGACAACCCCCTTTGGCCCCGCTCTCTTCTCTTGGTAGATACTTGTGATGGTAGGAACAGAGGTTTGTTTTCCCCATATATGTGTGTACAGGGCTATAATGGCTTATGGTTATTCACTCACAAATATTCTAGATACAGTATCTTATGGACTACTATAGGTGTAACATGTATAGGTTGTGATGGCTTGAGGATCCTTACTCGGTGTATAGGTGGTAATGGCTTGAGGTATAATACCCGACGTATGATACACGTTATGCAAGATGTGGTGGCTCTTGGAATACTACCTGGTTACTTTTGGTTGTGAGGATGGTGTGGTGCTTCACCTAGGTGTCTACAGGAAAGACTTTGTGTCGCACGAGGTGCATATTGTGGTGCTTCTCCCAGGTGTCTGCAGGCAAGCCTTGGAGCAGGTTGGAGATGAAGATTGTTTCTACTAGCTTCAGGTTGCAGGAGATATTCAGGCAGGTGGTTTCTGCTGTTTTATTTTCTTTTGGGTACTTGCAGTTTTTTCCTTCCAGTTGTAGTACTTTTGCATGAAATTTCATATATGCAGTTGGGTTTCTTTTATATTCCAGTTCTGAGTTGGATTTTATGGGTGTCTATCTTATCTCTCTCTTTCGTATGTGTTCTCTTAGAGGGTAATGCCTCCCATTTGTGTGTTTACTATACCCTCGGTGCTAGTCACCAAACTGAGGCCTACTAGAGGCGGTACATTGGTGTCATTATCTCCCATCTCACATTGTCGGCCCAGGAGGGGTACACATTGTGGGGAGGGGGTCGTGACAGAGTGGTATCAGAGAGAGGTTGAGGGATAGGATGGAGTTTGGATTTTGGAACAGGTGAGGTTGCATGGGTTGGTAGGGCAACAATGTCATTCATGTTTAGAAAGTGAGGTAAACACTAAAGACCAGCTGAGACATAGGTGTTTAGTGCCCCCTATGATCTGATGTACGGAACTTTAATTTTACAATGGGTACTAAACAAGGTGATACTAGTTGTAGGGTAGATACCTAGGAAAGGATCATGCATCATTCTTCTTTGTGCATGTGTTTTAATGGGTTGACCTTGGGATAAGTTAACCTAAAATTAATAAAATAAAACAATTAATTAATAAATCTTGAGTCTTCCATATTCTAGGCTTAGGAGATCTAATAGTTTTTTATTATACAAGTATAGTTCCAGGTAGACATCCTTGTCAGGTTTGCACAGAAAATGTCTAGCAGGCTATTTCAGCAGATCGTCGTAGGGTAGAGGTTGACGACGACGACACTTGGAGGAAGACACTCCGAGAGTTTCAGTTCCAGAGTCTGCAGAAGTATGAGGTCTCTGTTTCAGATGCAGTCACGGAAGATTGGTTGGAGGAGGTCGAGATCGGCTTCAGTTCAATTAATGCTCGAAAGGAGAACTATGTGTCCTTGGTTGTGACGATGCTATGTGGAGCTGCAAGGCAGTGGTTGTTCTTGTTCCGCGGGGATCATGAGGAGTCAGCGATCTCATGGGAGGAGTTCCGAGATAGGTTTAGAGTCGAGTTTCTTTCTTCAACCGCAAAGGCTTCTAGTCACCAGGAGCTTCTTACCCTTCGACAGGGGACCTCCAGTGTTTGAGAGTTTGGAATTCATTTCAGGAACCTTTTAAGATATGCTTTGGTCCTGTTACCAGATGAGGAGGCCAGAGCAAGGCATTTCGAGAAGGCTTTGAATCCATAGATCCAGCGCCAGGTCACCCCATTTATGCTAAAAACATATCTTGAGGTACTGGAAAGGGTATAGGTTGTCGAGAGGATTTTGGCCAGGACAGGATCATCATGAGAGGGGAATCGGCATGATTCCTCATGAAGCAGAGTTGTGGTCTGGGGTTCTTGGTTTTCAGGGCAGAAGAGTTTTCGTTCAACCGGGGGTAGGTCCCAACCCTTCCCATCTCGTTTCTCCAGAGGCAGCAACTCTCAGGCATATGCCAAGGGATCAGGCGCTTGTTTTTCTTGTGTTGGTCATGGTCATCAGCAGCGGGAGTGACTGACCTTTTAGAGTGGTCATCGTACACCAGGTGCTACGCTCTAGGTTCCTCCATTAAGGCAGTTCCAGCTGAGGCATTAGCGGCCAGTTGCACCGGCTTTATATCAGCAGAGGGTAGATGGGATAGGCATAGAACAACCCCATGACACTCCCTGTCCTCAGAGAGAAGAGAGAGGTCGTGGTGTTGGTCTTCATCAGGGTCAGAGAGGTCATGGAGGAGGTCGTGGTTAGCTTCATGCTCTAGCGTTGCCAGCTCCAGGTGAACCAGATGTCATTCGAGGTACCCTTTTCTTATTTTCCACTTTGGTATATGCCTTGTTTGATTCAGGAGCAACACACTTCTTCATATCACCAACCCTTTTCCATTCTTTGGGACTTGAGGTAAAGAGGATTTCAGTGCCCTTAGCGTTGACTGCGCCAGTTGGAGGCTGAGCTGAATTTTTTGAAGTATGTAGAGACTGTGAGCTTGTATTGGGGAAACACCGCTCTTGGGGAGATTTCATATGTTTACAAATACAACCATATGATGTCATTATCATCATGGATTGGTTGTATTCGGTGCTGGCTATCATGGATTGCATCAGGAAGAAGGTTGTTTTCATTGGTGTGGATGGAGAGCAAGTGGTGTTTGTTGGTGAGAAAGACCCTCAGATGGGTCATAGGCATGTTCCATCCTTATCATCCATGATGGATGAGATGATGTTGAGTTCTTCAGAGGTTCATCAGTTGGTGTTTCCTAGGGTCATGGAGGAGTACCCTGATGTCTTTCCAGAAGAGGTTGTAGCATTACCCCCTCGACAAGAGATCGAGTTTGGGATCGAGATATAGCCAGGAGCGTATCTTATCTCTATGTCTCCATATAGGATGACCCCTTCTTAGTTACGAGAGCTACGTATAATGCTTTATGGTCTCTTGTAGTGTGGTTTTGTTCATCCAAGTGTGTCACCATGGGATGCACCAGTTTTGTTTGTGAAGAAGTCTAATGGAAGTTTACGATTGTGTGTCGATTATCATTGCTTAAACAAAGTGAAAATAAAGAATCTCTATCCTCTTCCATGGATTGAAGATTTATTCGATCAACTGAAGGGTGCAATTTGGTTATCAAAGATTGACTTGTGGTCAGGATATCATCAGATGCGTGTAAAGGATAAGGATATCCCGAAGACTGCTTTCTGTTGTCGTCATTGGCATTATGAGTTCGTTGTAATGTTGTTCGGCATGACTAATGCTCTAGCTGTGTTCATGGGATTGATGAATGTTGTGTTCTATGAGTTCCTGGACAAGTTTGTGGTGGTTTTCATTGATTAATTTCTTGTGTAATCCACATCTGAAGAGGAGCATACAGAGCATCTACCTGCTATTTTTGGAGTTCTTTGTAAACATCAGCTATTTGGGAAGTTGTCAAAGCGTGAGTTTTGGGATCGAGAAGTCCGTTTCTTGGGTCATGTTGTTTCCCAATAGGGAGTTGATGTGGATCCATCAAAGATAGAAGTAGTTGTGTCTTGGGAATCCCCCAAGACAGTGTCAGAGGTGCGAAGTTTCCTTGGTCTCGTAGGATACTACAGGAGGATCGTAGCCAATTTATCCTGAGTTGTGACTCCGCTGGCAGCTTTGACTAGGAAGGATCAGGCATTCATATGGACTGATCAGTGTCAGGAAAATTTCAAGTATCTAAAGGAGAAGTCAGTAAGTTCTCTAGTCCTTTGTCTTCCCGCTGAGGGAGTTCCGTTTTATGTTTTCTGTGATGCTTCACATCTGGGGTTAGGGTGTGTCCTCATGTAGCAAAGGTCAGTTGTTTCTTATGGGTCTCGGAAGTTACGTACCCATGAACGTAACTATGCCACCCATGATATTGAGTTGACAGTCGTGGTGTTTGCGCTGAAGTTGTGGAGACATTACCTCATTGGTAAGCGCTTTGTGGTTTTCACCGATCATAAGAGTTTCAGGTATGTTTTCTCCCAGCATGACTTGAACTTACGAAAGCGTTGGTGGATGGAGTTCTTGCAGGAATATGACTTTGAAATATCATATACACCTGGAAAAGGGAATGTTTTAGATGATGTTTTGAGTATAAAGTCATGTAGTGATGTTGTGCGTGAATCCAGAGATTCTTGGAGAGTAATGGAAGAGCTGTCAGTATTACATCTTGATATGGGAGAAGTTGGGGGCAGAGGTTGTCTTTTTCAGATGATGGTACAGTAATCCCTGATGCAGAAGGTGGAAGAGTCCCAGTTCGGAGATCTTGAAGTGGAGGTCTGGAGAGACTGAGTTGTTTGTGGTGAGGCCCCTGATGGTTGGTCTAAGGATGAACAACACTGAGTGTTATACCATGGAAGACTTTTTGTTCCCTTGACGATGCGCGAGACGGTTCTCAGAGAGTTCCACAGTTTTACTTTAGCAGTACATCCTGGTGTGACAAAGATGTACCGATCCTTGAGGAGTCAGTTTTGGTGGCCTGGACAGAAGCGTGCGGTTGCAGAGTTTGTGTCTCGATGTTTAGTCTGCCAGAAGGTGAAGGCTGAACACCATGTTCCTGGTGGTCTTCCTCATCCATTAGAGATTCCTTAGTGGAAGTGGGAGTACATCTCAATAGACATTGTTACAGTTTTACCTCGATCTCCGGGAGGACATGATGCTATTTGGGTGGTAGTGGATAGTTTAACAAAATAGGTCCGCTTCATAGTGATCAAGGAGTCAAGGTCAGTGGAAGTTTTGTCGAGGAAGTATATAGAGGATGTGGTGAGACTTCATGGAGTCCCTAGGATAATAATTTCTGATCTAGATCCTCGTTTTACCTCCAGGGTGTGGTGAGGTCTCCAACATGCTTTCAGTTCTCAACTATTCCTCAGTACTATTTTTCATCCTCAAACGGATGGTCAGTTAGAGCGAACCATCTAGACTCTTGAAGACATGTTACGCTCTTGTGTTCTTGATTTAGAAGGTTTATGGATGAGGCACTTACCCCTGGTAGAGTTTGATTACAATAATATTTTTCACTCCACCATTTGTATGGCGTCGTTTGAAGCCTTCTATGGTCGGCCTTTCCATTCTCCGTTTTGCTAGACTGGGGTCGGAGAGTCAGCAATTCTCGAACTGAAACTAGTGAAGAATACAATAGAGATGGTCCAGGTTATTCATGAGAGGATGAAGACAACACAAGATCATCAGAAATCATATGCTGATAAAAGGAGGAGACCCTTGGATTTTAATGTTGGGGATCATGTGTTTCTAAAGGTGAATCCTCGTCATGGGAAACGAAGGTTTGGTTGTGGAAGTAAGATTTCTCCCCGGTTTTTTGGGCCTTTCAAGGTGTTATCTCATGTTGGAGCTGTGATGTATCGAGTAGCACTTCCCCCACAGATGAGTTGGATACATGGTTTTTTCCATGTGTCACAACTCCATCGTTATCTTCATGATGACACTCACATCATCGATTGGGGAGAGATTGAAATTGATGATGATGAAACCTTTGAGGAACGACCTATAGAGATCTAATACCGCAAGGAGAAGGTGTTTCCTGGACGTTCTATTCCCTTGGTTCGTGTCTTGTGGCGACACAGTGTCATGGAGGAGAGTACCTAGGAACGTGAGTCATAGATGTGTGTCCAGTACCAAGATCTATTTTAATTTATTGTGTTGTATTTTATTTGACCCTTTATTTTATGTAACTTTGATGTGATGTTATGCTTGAATTTTTTGGATATGGATTGTTTTTTCCATTTCTCTCGGATGTTGTGGTTTTTTTAGCTTTAGAACAACTTAGGGTGGTTTTCCCCTGAGAGGTATCTTACAGGGTGGTTGTTCAGAACCCTCCTTTCTTTAGGTTGTTTTTAAATTCTTGAGGGCGAGATTGTTTTGAGAGGTATCTAATGTAATGGCATGGACCTCTCTGGTCTATTACTTTGAAAATGTGGTCTTAGAGGTGTTCTGGGATGTCAAGGTGACTTATCCCCAACACTTTTCCAAATTTCAAGTTCATGAATAGTGTTTCCAGATCAGTGAGGTTCTAACAGTTATCTCCTTTGCCAAATTTTGAGTTCATGAATAGTGTTTCCAAATCAGTGAGGTTCTAACTGTTATCTCCTTTGCCAAATTTCATGTTCATGAATAGTGTTTCCAGATCAATGAGGTTCTAACAGGTATCTCCCTTTCCAAATTTCGAGTTCATGAATAGTGTTTCTAGATCAGTGAGGTTCTAACAGCTATCTCCTTTGCCAAATTTCGAGTTCATGAATAGTGTTTCCAGATCAGTAAGGTTCTAACAGTTATCTCCTTTTCCAAATTTCGAGTTCATGAATAGTGTTTCCAGATCAGTGAGTTTCTAACAGTTATTTCCTTTTCCAAATTTCAAGTATGTGAACAGTGTTTCCAGCTTCCTACAGTTTCGCCCCTTTGACGTCTCCTTTGATGTAAAATGAATTTAAAGCCTTGTTTTAAGGACTCTATGGTCAATTCGAAGGCCGTAACTCCCAAATTAATTATTCCTATGGATCGGGATGTTTTTACTTGGTCAAACCACGTGGGTTAATGCGATCCGCTTTTAATGGGGAATTAAGCATATCTTAAACTGTCGCCCCATTAAATATTTAAAAAAGGACAAGATATCATCCTTCCTTGTTCTTCCTCTTTGTTATTGACTATGAGATGCTAGAACCTTTCAATCCTTCCTGTAGGAGTTGCACAATCAAACTTTACTCCTAAGATTGGTTCTGCTCTGTTTTGATGCAACCAAGCTGTATAGATCAATCTTCGATATAAGGTATTTTTTATCGTCGTTACTTTTGGAATCATCTCCTCCTTCTTCTCCCTTCCATATTATAGCATGTAATCTCCATTCTTCTAATGTGGTTTTCTTGGGGTTTGGTTAGTGATGTCATACCGTGGCATCCTTGGGTGGATGCAGTTGTCACGAGATGAGAATCGTGACCCGTTTTGTGGATAAAGAACGTCAAGAACTGTTGAGTTAGGGGATTCGTTGCTTCTCTTTTATTTTACATGCAACTGTATCATTAGTATGTTTTATCCCAGTGGATAACAATGGAATTAACATAATAAATATTTGAATTGGATAAATAAATTGATATCTATCGTATGTTATTGCCTCTTATTTTTCTAGATAGTGTGATATCTATGCTTGCTTTTTTTAGTTGTTTATTCTTGATGGAAATCGGTAAAGAACGTAAACTGGGATTAATTGATAATTTTTGGCTAAAGATAAAGAAGCATGAAAACAAATTTGGTTCTTTTCGTAATTTGATGTTAATCAAATTAGTACAGTAAGCATGTTTATTTATTTGTGATATCTTACTGATTAGGTTTCCCGAATTTGGAATCTATGTTTAATAAATCTGTTAATTAGAGATGAATTAAGGAACTGATTGTTTGATAATTTCTTAAAGGGTTCTGAGTTACCCTCTTGATTGTTAAAGGGATAAGAGCCCATTGATGTGATGTTTTGTTTTCCTGCTGCTTTTGCTGTGATGTGAGCCTGGATGGCTATTATGATATGTGGAGGCATGGAGACTTTTGGTTGTGGCAGCAGATGATGTATAGTGTGGTGATATGCATCGGTTTATGTATGTGGGTATCGGGGAGGACATCAGGGATGATGGAGTGTGATGAATGTGTTTGTTTGATTCTTGCTGGTTCTTTGGTTGTTTATCTGCTTTACTTTTCCCCACTGCTCAAGGAAGCTGTTCTTGCTTACCCTTCTTCTAGAAAAGGAAAATACACACAGTGTATGCCACATGCTTTCAGTGTTTAGCTTCTCAAGGGAGGATGGGTCTAAGATCTTGCTATAGGCGGAAAATACTCGACGGGTAGTACATCTACTCACCGTGTTGATCCCCCTTGTGTTTAGTAGCATAGAATGATTTTCTAGAATGCCTAGGAATATGGGAAAGTAATTCTGTAATGGATAATTGAATAAATAGTGTTAACTCATTGGGTTGGAGTTGTTGGAACATAATGATGAGGTTATAATTTGGAAGGGACAATGGATTTTGGGTGTGATGCTAATGAATTTTAATGTGGAATTGTTCATGGTTAATTAATGTTTAATGAAATAATTAACGTACAGTGGAATTGATAAAAACGGAATGAAGAAATCTAATAAATCTCTTTAAAATGATTGTGTTCTTATAGGATACCCAGTCTTAGAAGTAGCAGTCTGGAGACTGAGAGACGTTAGCTGCAGTTGGTCTATGACTAGGTTATTCCCATAGTGTGGATGTGAGATATAGTATATTCTATACTTTTTGTGTTTCTATACACTGCTCCACCCTGTCAGTAAGGTCAACTGACACCCCAGGGATTCTAAACCATGGGGGGTGTTTTCCCCAACATTCTGATGGGAGGGTGAATGGCTGACTACCCCCTTTGGCCCCGCTCTCTTCTCTTGGTAGATACTTGTGCTGGTAGGCATAGAGGTTATTTTTTCCCAAATATGTGTGTACAGGTCTGTAATTGATTTTGGTTATTCACTCACATATATTCTGGATATTGTATCCTATGGACTACTACAGGTGTAACGTGTATAGGCAGTGGTGGCTTGAGGATCCTTACTCGGTGTATGGGCTGTAATGGATTGAGGTATAATACCCGACGTATGATAAATGTTATGCGAGCTGTGGTGGATCCCGTAAACCTACCTGGTTACTTTTGGTTGTGAGGATGGTGTGGTGATTCTCCCAGGTGTTTGCGGGCAAGCCTTTGGGTTACACGAGGTGCATATTGTGGTGCTTCACCCAGGTGTCTACGGGCAAGCCTTTTTGGAGAGAGATGCTTAGGACGTGCGACATTGGGGAAAAGTGGAAAACTAGTGGGGATGTAGTAGAGGGGTACCCTTGATATTTTTTATTATATGATATATTCTTGTATACATTACTTGGTGAGAGTAGCCATGGTGAAGGTTGGGAACTTAGTATACCTATTTAGGTGACGAGTTAGTTTCACTTTTTTTTCACTGTGCTTTAGTATGCTTTCATTACTTTTGCATGGGAGGCTTCGGAGAGGATCCTACTGAGTATACTGTTATACTCACCCTATGTATATATATATATAAAAATTCATGTCACTTGGAGCAGGTTGGAGATGAATCTAGTTTCTACTAGCTTCAGGTTGTAGGAGATGTTCAGGCAGGTGGTTGCTGCTGTTTTATTTTCTTTTGGGTACTGGCAGTTTTTCCCTTCCAGTTGTAGTAATTTTTCATGAAATTTCATATATGCAGTTGGGTTTCTTTTATATTCCAGTTCTGATTTGGATTTGATGGGTGTCTGTATTATCTCTCTCTTTCGCATGTGTTCTCTTAGAGGGTAATGCCTCCCATTTGTGTGTTTACTATACCCTCGGTGCGAGTTTCCAACCTGAGACCTACTAGAGACAGGACTCAGGGGTCATTATCTCCCTTATCACATTTCCATCCCAGGAGGGGTACACTTTGTGGGGAGGGGCTCGTGACAAGTTTCCACAAAAAATTGGAAAAAATACCCCCTTAATCAAGGCCGAAATTCCATCAAATGTAAAAGAATTAGAGCACCCATCTAAAATATCAGTTTTAGATTCCGTTTAGGCCTCTCCTAGTCCCATATTAATAGTGATCGGGTTCCACTTGATTATCATGACATAGATCTCATCATAGACTTCGATGTTTTGTGTGGTAGATCCTAAATAGACCCCTAGATCAAAAGTTATGGTCATTTGAATTTTGAGTTATGTTTTGAACTTATTATTGATATTTTATTTTTCTATTAATTTTTTTCATCAAATGTATATTAAATTTCCAGTACCCCATAATAATAAGAAAAATATTAATTAAACATATTTTTTAATTATTTTATAATCCATTTTCACTAAATATCTTATATATTAAGTGCAAATGCCTATTTAGACTTATCTAAAACATATTTAAAAAATATATATTATATTTATATTAATATAAATATATTTATATATTAATATATTATTTTTAATAAAATAAAATTTTATTGAAATATACCATCTATTAGTATTTGTAAAAAGCACAGATAATGGGGGTTCTTTATCACCACTTCTAAAAAAGAACTGATTAAGACCCCCCCCCCATTATCAGCGTTTTTTACAAGGATTCTTAAATGGGACCTTTATTAGATATTTTTTATAAGTTATTATAAAGTAACCCCTTTCATTGTTCTTTTTTCTAGAACTGCTAAATCCATAGAACTAGATAAATCTATTTTTGGTGTAATGATACACATTTTTATTAAAAACAATCATCTGAAATGTGTATGCTTTCCCTAATCAATAAAAAAGTCATACAAATTTTGGAGTAAAGTGAATGGTATCAAAATAGTATATCCCCAGGCAAACTAATCATAAACCATCTAGATGAATAATATGGTTGATATCATTACGAAATATACCCATTGTAGTAATAATAATGGGTTGTTGTAATTGTTGAATAGAAATAAAATAAAGGTAGCATTATAAATATTCTTAATGAAAAAATCCCTTTCATTCTAAAAATAACTTTTTAAAAACTAAGTATTTCTAGAATATACTGATTTTTTTTAAATATAATTACTTTATAAACATGAAAATGAAGTATCAATAAAATGACAGTCATGATAGAGGGTATTCACATACATGACATACACAATAAAAATAACATTTATTTTTTATCCTTAGAAAGGTTAGAAAAGGGACTTGATCGAAAAAATATAAGAATATTAATTTTTAAAAAATATTTGAAATGAAAAAATTGGTAAAAATTTCTTTATAAATTAATTTTAAAACATTAAATACAATTTTGAAAACATTTTTGGAAAAAATGGTATTGGAAGAGAACAGATTTCTTAAGGAATAAAGAATTGATGTCAAATTTTCATTAAAATATTTTCTCAATTATTTAAGTAAAAATTATTGGGAAAACCATAATATTATATGAAAATATAATGAATAACTAATGGTAAATAAAATATATTGATTTAAATATGGAAATATCAAACAATTACTAGAAGGGTGATGCAAACACAAGCCATCTCGAATAACGATGAGACCGTGAATTAAACTCTTACCACATTGGTAAAAATTTTATTGTAATCCCCATGAAAGAAATAAAATATATTGAAACATTAAATATCATTAATAAAAATTAATTTAGGAAATATCGTACTGAAATTTAAATATATACACTCCACAAAATAAATAATTGGTTAATTTGGCATATGTCTTAGGGAAGTAAAAGTGAGATGAGAAACTCTTATATCATGATTCCTTTTAGTTAAAAACGATTTAACATAAAATATAGTTATTTTAAACATGTTATTAACTTGTTCTAGAAAAATATTAATATTTATTATATCATATATTATCATTTTACAACATCTTGTTACCCTTTTTTTAAAAGGTTGGGGCCGAAGCCTCATTTTTATTGTTGAAACAAAGCAAAGACCTCTTTAACTGGGTAGAGGGAGACCCATTACATAGCCCGAAGGGCTAGTGGGAATTTTAGCCCATTACATAGCCCATAGGCCCAATTTTTTGGCCCAAGGCCCATTATGTGAATAATACTGCTAGAGTACCCACACTGCTACAGTACCTGTCGCTGCTACAGTGCCCCTCCCGCCACTACAGTACCCCTGCTGCCGCTATAGTTTCTTCGTTGAAATAGTATCTCGGTTGCTACAGTAGCGCTATAGTACATCTTATTACCCATTCATTAAAAATATTTCATTATTTTCATTATTTCAGGTGATAATTGTATTGTTTTATCATGCATGTTTTATTTTGAATGTGATAGTTATTATTCACATTATATAGTTATATCATCTCTATAATAATAATAATGAAAATAATTATCATATTTTTAAATCAATTTTACTATTTGAACCAATATAAAATTATTGTTATGAAAAATGTAGTACAATACGATCATAGAGACTGTAGGTTGTACATACATATGAGTTACACTTACATTTTTTCATGACCATTATGGATTGGAGTTAGATAATATTTTACCATTTTATAATGATAATAATATCTATAATACTATATTATATACTTATATATATCATCAATTTGGTGAGGTGATGAGAAGAGAGTCGCGTCGCTTCATGAAGGCATTTTTCCACACGTACACAAACGATGTTATCATGTTTATGTGAGTAAGATGGCAGAAATAAAATAATATATATTTTTCATTAAATAATTTTAAATATTTTTTTAATATCATTATTTATTCATTTATATATTATATAATCATTAAATTTATATTTATCTCCTTCTAGGTGAAGTGTCAGTGAAAGACGAATCACATTGCTTCGCGAGGCGGTAATCTGATATACACACGAGGGATGATATCATATCTCTTATAGAATTTAATACAAAATGATACATATGATATAGTTAAAACATATGTATTAAATATTTATAATTATCATATTTATACTTTATATCCATCTTCAAACCAAACCATGAGAGGTGGAAATAGAAAAACAAACGACATCAGTTCTCGAGGTGGTAGTCTATCATACACAAAAATGATTATTTCATAACCCATTTGATAGAAGTCGAGAAGGTATTAGGCCATGAAATTATTATAAAAATAATATATTATATTGAATATACTTATCTTATTATATGATAATTGTATACTAAAAATTTAAGGAGGTGGAGAGAGAAGTAAACCAATGAATCTTGTTGAGAAACATTATCTCTTCATGGGGTATCCCCCATAGGATGGATCTAGATAATTCCTAGGTTGGATTTCATCCAAATAAATTTATTACATGATGAGGTGATGGATTTTTTGAAGTGATTATGGGATATATAAATGGTTTTTATGGAGTAAACAATAGAGGACATGGGGTGTCCCTTTATAAGCGGGGTGAGTGGTACACTTGTAATTTTTTTTGAAAGAAAGAATTCCACCCACATTGTTTTCATGTAACCATGCCCAAATAATGGTAAATTATTTATAATATGAGTTCTAAAGTATAAATATGTCCATAAAATGTGTTTTTTACAAGTTTATATGTCATTTGGCCTCTTAATATTAATGTTTAATCCCTCAATAAACTCATTTTTACCTTCATCGTTGTAATTTATTTTATCGGTTTTCACTAATGAGTTTGGTAAAAAAATAATTTTTCCTTATTATAAATTATAAATTAATTTCATTTCAATTATGGAATCCATTTAATAAAATTCAACTCACATAATTTAAAAAAAAATTAATTTAAAATTAATCTTTTATAAGTGATAAGAAACCAGGTTTTTAAAATGAAAATATTCAAAATCTTACCATGTTTTTATATAAAAATTCAATATAAAATAGATTAAAATTAACTAAATTGGATTAATTGATATATAATTGAAATAATTTTACTTTAAACCCAATTAAAAAATTATCATTACAAATTATATAAACAAAAACTCATTTTTGAAATAAAATTCAGTATTTTTCATTATTCATAAAAAAATAATATTTGGAGAAAAATCCAAAAAATTCTCCCAAATATAGTTCTGATATTCCTATTTCATAAAAAATTATTTATTTATATAAATATTCTATAATTTTTTAATATTAATTTGAAATTATGTGTGCAAGGAGCTACTAATCCTTCTCTTAGAAAAAATACATGTTTTTAGAAAAGAAATTATTTTATTTAAATGATGTTTATTATGTCACTAATCAATATGTAATTAATAAAAAAATTAAAATTAATTTTTTCATAATTTATTTAATCCTATTATTTCACTTTATTCAAGTTACTAGGTAATAACTATCATATTAAATTATACTATTAATAGATATTGTTGTTCAGAAAAACACTATATTACATATAACACAAGCTATCAAAGAAAGTTATTGTTATATGTAATTCCATATAACTTACAATTTCATGTAACATAAGATATAAAATAAAATTTTATTCTTTTATAATTTTGATTAAAATATACACCCCCAAAAAAGAACTAAATACTGAATATTTCATGCATCTCAAGAAAGTAAAAGTGATGTGAAAATCCCTTACCTTAGTTTTGAGTTCATATGTATGTGTTTGGTATTCTTGTATAATATATATTTTTTATTATACATAAATTAAAAACCCATAATCATATATTTTATACCATATATGATCCTCATATAACTATTTACCACCTGTTTTTTTGTAATATTTTATTGTTTTCAATATTTCATGTGTTAATTAGCTTGTTTCTCATGCTTGTTTTGTCATGATTATTCAAGTTCATGTAAATATTATAAGGTTACATATTATTAATAATTAAATAAATATTTTTTAATATAATTTTTGTAAAATATCTACATCCTTAAAATAATTCTTCAAATCTATACAAAGAAAATGAGTCGCATCACTTCGTGGAGATGGTAGGACATATATACGCACGAGTGAAAATATCATTCACTTAATGGGTCAAAAGGTATGAAAATTAATGATATGTTAATATTCCATAATTTATATCATGTCATATATATCACATATATTCATTAATTTTATCCTTATTACCTTTCATGTAAATGATAAATGAAAAATGAATCACATCACTTTGTGAGAAGATAGTCCACCACACACATGAGAAAGGTTATCTTATTTTAAACTCCAAGGAATTTAAAATGATTTATGTGTTATTTTAACACAAAATTAATAACTATATAATAGATATTATATATACATATATAAATTAAATCCATCATTATATTCATCCTGGATAGGTTTTTATGGAAAATGAGTTACATCAATTCACGAGGCGGTAGTCCTCCATAAAAATGATTGATGAATTCATTTCCAATTTTATATAAGTAGAGAAGGATAAATATTATAAAATAAACATAATAATATCTTCATATATGGGATATTCTAGTGTTATATTATTATATGTGTTATGATTGTTTCTGGTAGAGATTTGGTTCGCTCGTCAGTCAATTGTTGGGGGGTAAGTTTTGTGAAATCATTCACATCAGGTTCATTATTTCTGGTTAGATTCCAAAGAGTTTATTCATTTTACCAAAAAATGTAAAAAATTCTATATCCTTGAGGGACCTACTTTCCAAATCTAGGCGATCATTTTGGGATTTTTCCAATGATTCATAATAACTCACATTGGTCGTGAGGATGGGAGGTCAGGATCATCACATCCTTTTGGGGCGAATTGTTGACTACTCTAGGAAATTTTTATTTATTTAAGATATGTTCATGAATCCTTCATCAATACCCAATTATTAAGTGGGTCACTCTTGAATTAATAATCAATTATTAGCATTTATGGAAAATTGAATCTCTTGTATTTATCTCATGTTCTTAATCAATGGAGATATTTATATGTATTTGAAGTTTTACATAAATGGTATCCTCGTTTACACTGATTATAGATTATTTAGTCATTATTATGAATATTATGGTTTTCAGACACATCATGGTGCACTCTAGAGTGTATAGTCATCCAGGAAGAGGGTAGTTGTTTTGATGTCAAGATCAAACCCATGGGATAGGATTTCAACATATCCTTGTCAAAGGAATCAAAACCCATGTTGTTTAGTTACACTTAATAAATAACACCATACCTTTTAATGTAATGTGATAAGGACCAAACCATGCATTTTGGCATCTTTTGGGAAGGATTACTAGGTTGAAGGTTTCTATTCAAAGATTGGTGTGGGACTTATACTAATTCATCCAAGAGAAATTTGAATAGATATGGACTCTCAGATTGAATAAGACCCTACTGGGAATGTGTCCTAGAGAATATGGTTGATGTGGGGTGTTTTGTTAGAACCTCAATGAGGTTCCCTATGTATCCCATTTGGAAGGAAATCAAAGTCCATATAGTTTAATTATGAGGAACTACATCTATGAAAGACCTTTGAAATCTTTTTCTGCATGGTCGTTTGGCCATTTGAGGTGATTAATTTGGGGCTAACTTTTAAAGATTATTTCCTTGTTTGGTTTGGTTGGTTCTTAATCCCAATTGATGCCTTTTGATATAGTACATGAGGGATTTCTTGAATCAAGATGATTTGGAGTCTTTATTAGAGATTACACCTAAGGAGGTGGACCACAGATGATTAAAGTGATATTATTGGTAATTATACCATGTATGAGGTCATGGATTATATTTTGGGGATTATTCCCAAGGTGTATTCCCTATTATGAAAGTATGTGGCTTATTCCTGAGTGGAGGCCCATGGATGGGTATCGTTGCAGCTTACTCCTCAGGAAGATTCCCATGGATGACTATGGTTGTGGATTTCTCTTGAGGAGGATGACCAAGGATGATAATAGTTGTGGATTACTCCTAAGGATAATACCCATGAGTTTTGGGATCGTGTTGATTTCATGAACAATGTCAACCTCTAAGACCATGTGAGTCATGATCAGTGTGAGAAACAAGAAGAAATAGGAGATATGGGAAGCCAAAAAAACTACTTTGACCTTAGGTTGGATGCAATGGATTGAGGGCCCAAACCTATAGAGACCCTCTGAAGGAAGGTGACCGTAATATATGAAAGAATATTTTATGCCAAATCATGCATTTGAATGTGTGTATGTCTTGATCATGGCTATCATAAAATCCCACATGAGTCATAATGCATTATGATTGAATGTGATAAATAAGAGGAATCCGAATATCTAGAAAACCACACACTCCCTCATTCCTCTGATGGAAGAGTATTAGAATATGGTAGAAAATTATAGGGCTTTAATGTGCCAGTTGACTCTCATATTTCATATAAAGGATAGTCAAATTGGAATACCCATTTGAGTATGACTTAAGAGCCAAAGATGAGAAACAGTAAATCCTACTACAAGAAAGGATATGGGATTATGCTTAGAATGATTCCCTAAATATTATTCTTCATTAGGTGTGGAAGATTTCATTCACTGTCAAAGAGAAAGGAAAGTTTGATCCCCCAACCTCCCTTCCTATAACTAGAGGCTCCATGTCTAATTGATAATTAGGAAAGTTCATGTTCCAATCCCTATTAATTGAGACCGAGATATCTCTGACACCACACCAAGGGTTGGGATCCTCATGACCATAGGAATTCTTACCCACATGCATCCCAAGTACCCTAAACATAAGGTAGGACAATTGATATAAACCTATAAAAGTAGGAATGCATACCCAAATGGGAGACATTCTGGTGTTCCAGTTTCAATGGTTTTTCATGTGTGGAGTCTTCAGTAGAGGTTTCAATTTGGTCCCTCTTAGAAAATGTACTCAACTAAAGAGAGGACCTACCATTTATTATTAAGAAGAGAGCCTAAGAAGTGGATTTCACTATATAGAGGATTGGTATATCCAATGGATGCTCACATAGGTAGTCCAGGGTGATCCAATGGAGGCTCATGTAGGGTATGAATGTTCTTCTAGTAGTTCTTTGTAAAGATATGCCTACGTGAGATGAAGGGGCTCTTGGTGATAGACCACCTAAGAAACAACACTTGGGAGAGGATTTTCCCAATCCTTCAAGGGTCTCCATAGGTGTTTCAGGAATATTCATGTGTGGGTCCCTGGTTTGGGAAGAGGACCTCACACTAGTGTTCATCAACCATTGGTAGTGGAGGTTACTCACGTATGTGTTGGGAATTTTAAACCCCGGGAGGATTTTAGTTCAACCACCCTCCAAAAATTTACTCTTCTTCGTGTTTGGGATAGAAACCTAAAAGGTTTTGAAGGGCTTGGGCAATGTAATATGGAGATCAGAGCATCAGGATGACTTCAATAAGTTTCATTCATACAAATGAAGATCCCCAAGGTCCTATTTATAAGAAAATATGGGACCATGGTCGAAGATGATGGATTGTGTAGGTGTGTCACGCATGCCGATGTTCATGTCCATCATGTAAGATGATACGTGGGTACCTTACATTCCCGCACTTCATGGGGGTACATGTGTGAAGAGCCTTTATCAATGTAGTGTGGCATTAGAATCCTTCACACCCCTTATTTCCTTATCCATAATGTGTTTATCATTAACAAATTTCCATCCATGTTTCAAAATGGAGTGTTAAGAAAATACCCCCACCCCCTCAGGATATCATCTGATCAAAAGAAGAGGGACTACACCTGAGGTAAATGGATGAATAGGGTGGATGAATCGTGAAGGTTATCTACATAGGTCGCCCACATGGGTCATTTTCCCAAGTTGGCCACATAGGTAGGACACACATATGGGATCCCTAATCTATAAATAATTCCATTGTTTCAGCATACGTTCCCCACACCTCATTATATGTAGTCTCATAATTCTAGTGTTCCACAAATATCTTAGACTTATGCTTTATTCCTAAAGCACCATTCAGGCATACATGGTATGCACCTACCTACATGATAATTACATTTGGGAAGGTTATCTACATAAGGATTCTTGGGAGAGGGATCTACATGAGATAACCTGCATGGTTACCCTATTAAAGATTATTCCTTTTAAAAGATACCACATTTCTTCAACTTTTTCATAAAAAACTTTTTTTTAATAAAAATTTTGGTTATTCATTATAGGTTCAATGTCTAATCAATAGACTAGATATTCTATGGAAAAAATATTAATCACATTGAGCATATGGTAAAAGATGTTAGGCTTGGATACTATGACATTCATGACATGAATCTATCAGATCTAGCATGAAATATTACAAAGTATCATCACAACTACACCAAGAGTAATTATCTATCACTTTACAGCCACAATAATTTGAAGTAGATCCTCATATAAGAGTCATTGAATTACACTCCTTTTTATGGTTTCAAGAATATATAAACTTCAATACCAGCAATGATTTAGGTAACAGTTCATACAATAATGTTGGGACATCATCCACAGCCAGTTTCATGCATCCCATCCAATGTACTTGATACTTGAATTTTCACACACCTGAATTAATGCCACAATGTTATAAGTTTATCTTCTATGATTCCAAGAAATAACAGCCAAAGTGTTGGATGGATGGATGGGATCTCTTTCTGGGAGGGGGTGTCATGCCCAAGTGGATGTGGGTGTATTGGGTGCGCGAGGTGGTTGCTGAAATTTTCACCTAATTGAAAGAAGTGGGGATCTATGAAGCCCTTTGGGTGTCCCAGACATCTGTATACAATTACTCTATATTCTTCCCGGATCTTCTAGGTCGAAGGAGTCTGCAAACGAACTCTTTCTATACAATGCATAGAGAATATGGTATAATCTTGTGCAATGTCCACAATATCATTGAGGCTCCAATCGATAGAGATATGTATAATGAGTTCATACCGACAAGGGAAATGTGGGATGTCCTTGAATAGATTCCAACTTTGTCTCATGAACTGTTAAAAATAGATCATGATATTAAGAAGGAAGACCCCTGACTGTGGGGGGGATCTAAACTGAAGCGAGGATGAGGACCTTCCTGGAGCCAAATGGGAAAGGTCCCACATGATAATGTATAATGGGTTTTCCCAATATGGTGAAGAGGAATTCTCCTGGTACATTCTGGACAACTTTATAAAAGGGGGAGTATACCAAATTAGGTTATAATCTGAAGTCCAACGCACCTGAAAATACATTTTTCACATGATTTTTATCCATGTGTATAAGCATATATCCATTGCATGTCTGTGCATCCAATGTAAGTTTTAGGCCAGGTACATTCATTATGGTATCTATGACGGAAGAGAAAATGCACATGGGGGGTTGTTAATCCCCATCCAGGTGAAAATTAATTGTTGTCTACTTCATATTCACATAGGGAAGGCCCTGTTAATAATTGTAGGACCATTCCAGGTGTTGTGGGGATGGGTCACAACCAACTTTAGATACTACACTATGTTAAGTGGTTTTCTATTCATAATAGATGGTTTTAACTATTTTATAGGACATTAATAGTATCAATCCCTTGTCCCTGAAGCCCAGTGAGACCCTAATGAGGCTAATCCTATTCAAGAAGTTCAATATCTTCCCATATGGGGACCCACCTACTAGGATATTTACTGACTATGGAAAGGCTAGATAAGAGCTATGATCATACATGATTTATTTTAAGGATGCCATACTAGAAACTCGTATCAATGGACATGTCATATGTGAGTCCTATTCTCTACATATATTTTCATGCCACATAAAGTGCCTCCAAAAAAATTGTTTCTCCTCCCACACATGTCCAGTCAGGAAGGAATCCAATTGTAGCCTAAAAGATCTATATTCTTACAGCTATGTAGTTAACTCAATTGGTAATAAAATTACCTTCAGTAGATGCATCCACTAGATTGACCTCTAGGTATGGTGAGGCCTAGATTACCTCATATATAGAGGGAGTGTTAGCATAATTCATCCCTCAAATCTAGACAGAAACAACTTCTAGGTGTGTAATGTGAGGTAAAAAGGTTCCTCCCCTACATAAGGTGTTTTTTCCCTCAGAGGATGCTTTGTCCCCTGCGTAGGGTACAGATGATGAGGTACCTAGTTTACCAAAAGGACCTTATGCATGGTTTAGTATTCTATCCATAATCAAAAGGAATATTCTAATTAAGGATGAGCCCATGTAATCTAGTCATCACTGTCAAGAAGAAACTACAGTTATGTTTTCCCATCCTTCATCTGTGATGGAGAGTTAGGAATACTGTTCAATATAATATTATCAAATAATATTCATGATAGGCTATGACAGCCTCTAAATACATGTGATCAGAGGCATTCCAATTTTGGCAGGACTTGCCTTCTAATGCTGAAATCATATGGTCACATCTTCATACTGGGATGTGGATTCAAGAGATAGAAGATGGTCAAGACCCACCCAATAATAATTCTATGGAAAATACCACTATGGTAGGGATTTATATCATGGATCTATAGATGATTCTTTATGAAACTAAAAACAAGATCTATACTAAAAGATGGGTGGTGGAAATGTTGAGATGGGATGATGCTGAAGGGTTTGACCATCTGTCTTATGTGGAATGGATAGACTATGTTGATCTGGAGGATGTAAGTTCTTCTTTTCTTATCACTTATTCATTCCTTCTTTTACTTAATCTCAAAAAAAAGTATTATTTATGTGGTAAAACTTCATCTTGATTTTCATCAGGCCAGGGGAAAATCAGTGGTGATTCTATCACCAAAAAAGGCCCAAATGGAACCCCACTTGAAACTCATGAGTCATCACCCACGATAGGAGTGTTGTCCCTAGGTTATTAGATAATGGAGGCCAAGATAGTGGTAAAACATACACTTATTCCTACAATAAATGTCTTTGAGGAGTTCATTGCTAGCCTTCTTCAATAAAAAAATAAATCATATCAGAGAATAATTCTTTCTATAAGTGCCTTGTCAGTTAAGATATGACCCCATGATATGATTTATCCATGTTTTATCCAGAACATATTTTTAACCTTGTTTTTGGTTACAGAATCTCCTTCCCTATACACTCTCAAGGGGATAAAAAATGAGCCTCCAAGAATAGAGAGGGGTTATCCAGACCAAGAAAAAATTCTAGTGACACCAATTTCTCTAACTAGTTCTGAGGGCAGATCCTCTGTGCCAATACTTCCAATACTAGGTAACGTAGCTGCTAATATCCTAGAGTGAGAGAGGTAGGGAACCTCATTAAGTAAACTGGTCCTGGAATAAATTTATCCACCTTATATTGGTTCTGATTTAAGTGTGGATACAAATAATTCCATTCACATCCATTATTGTGCAGCTTTGTTGTACATCTGTAAAATAATCTCTTGGATGCTTTTTGATGAAATGAATTTACAATTATGTCAACTTTTGTTCCTTTTTGGTATGCTATGATATAGTATATTTGATTACGGACTATTTCATGCTATCGTGAAGGAGATAATTCCAAAATGTGAGGGAGAACATGAGCTTCAACATGACCCTATAAAGGTGAATCTGCTTGTCAACAATAAGGATCTCTGATTTTCATTATACCAATAGGATTCCAAACATGTTAACAAGATAGTATAATTTGAACAACAAATCAATGAGAAAACCATTCAAATATCATTCCTTCATTAAGAACTGTATTCTACTCAGGGGGAGCTTGTACAACATCACCATTACCTGGATAGGGCCTGAACTAAAAGTTCAATGCTATTATGATTGTAGCTGAGGAGGCTAGAATTATTTATTTTCCTAGACTTCAAAAATATGTTAAGGTGAATCGGGAGGTTGTTCGACAAATGATGAGTTATATTTATGGTGTTTTGTAATGTGTGTTCAATAGACACCATTTTGTGGATGCTCCTTCTATTTTTTTTGTCTCATAAATGAAAAGAGTTGTATTTCTAATCATCTATGTATTCATCCCTGTTATCCTGACTGAAAATAAAATTGTTATTATTCAAGAAATTTTAAGGAAAAAGTGAGAAACCATGATTTCAACCACAAAAGGACATAAGAAATCCATTGAAAGATAATTTAAGCATATCGGATTTAATCTCTCTAAAAAATTTCCTAGAGATATGAGTGTCGGGTTCATCCCTTACCATATCTTCAAACTCAAAGGACAAATTTTCCCATGACTAGATGTACTCCTCAAGACTGATATTAACATTATTGAATCCCCCAATGATAATTAGGTCCTACTTTCCAATCCATGTATATTGTTCTTCATTGAGAATCACCCTCAATGAACTCCCCAACATTTGGACAGCTTCCTATTCATTATCATTGAGTAAAAAACATGTTCAACCACCTATTATTATGATCTCATAAGCAATTCCAAGGATTGCTCAAGAATAATGCCTAAATTCTAATTTTGACCGATAGGATCAATGTATATTTTATTGTATTTTAACTTCTTCAATGAATGTGTCTCCATTGGAGCTGAAAAATGGAGTAATTATTCCTTTATTTATGGATTATATTCTGGTTTCTATTTCTCCC
The DNA here is from genome assembly GCA_963277665.1 of Viscum album. Classification (NCBI taxonomy): domain Eukaryota; kingdom Viridiplantae; phylum Streptophyta; class Magnoliopsida; order Santalales; family Viscaceae; genus Viscum; species Viscum album. Next base: position 985,593,309 of record OY728166.1, on the reverse strand, counting down.
TAGGCTCGGAGACCTTATCTCCCAAAACCTCTTCATCCACTTCACCAGCATTGGACTCACTCCCAAAGTCATTCTTCCCATCCATGGATTTCTTAACTAGATCAACCACTAAATCCTGAATCAGTTCATTAATCATAAATTGTTTGAAGCAATTACCCAACTCAATGGATGCCACCTACCTAGTAGGATTTATCTTAATACCACCCTTGGGGTACACCAAATCCTTATATGATGCACTCAATGTAGGTTTAGAAGGTACCCCAGACACTTCAGCTTCCCCATCCCGAATAGGAGAAGCTCTTACCATCACATAATGAGTTTCATGAGTTGCACCTATAGCCCTTTCTATTGTGGATTGAGTTTCATCTAAAACCCTTTCCATATTTGAATGATTAGCATCAGCAAACTCAATGCAAACACCCATTGCATTTCCCTAAGAAACCACTTACATTGCATGCTTCATACCTTTAATATCACCTATCAATCTTTTGAATTCATCCTTGAACTTTTTCTTATGAGGTAGAGGTACTTACTGCTTCGACCTTCCCTGACTACCGTCACTGGAATTCAAAAACTCGGCATTATGGATGGTTCGGTTGGAAGATGATACATCCAGCTTCATAAGAGATACATTACCTTCATCATTAAAGCCCAACCCACTATCAAAAGGCATACCCAAATTGGAATGCATCAATTGGTTTCCTTTCGATATGGATGACTCCCCATGCCTATAGGCCTCAGGCTTATGCCCTGAGTAATTACACAGAAAACAAAAGTCATACCGGGACTCAAAAAATAATGGATTGTTCAGTCCTAGACTCCTCGCCAATATCCACCCAAAAGGAATCCATAGGAATCCCTGACACATAGATTTCTACATAGATTCTCAGTGACATGGGATGGAAAACAACCCTAGTTGACTATCATAACAAAGATAACACCCAACTATATTTCATAACATATACAAGATATATAGATTTTGTAACTTTTGTTTTTTCACCCAAACTTTTTCCTAAGTCCAATATGAAGACTCAGTAGAAGATACTTTGATTTTTATTAGTTATTCCTTTTTATGTTTTGAAACTAACATTTTTTGTTTCTATTTATTTCCATTTCCCTATTTTTTCCCTAAGACACATGGAGTGTGGGTCTAGGGAAATGAGATTCGGATTGTTTTTAGTGTTCCCTTCATGGATTTTCAACATGGTGTGTATTGTTACCCTTTTTATAATAATTTTAAATTACTTTAAGCATGAGTAGTGAGAAAAAAATTTTAGTTCGAAATTTTTTTACCATGAGTTATGGTTTGATGTCCCAAACATGGATTGTTGTCCAAGGATGTTTTGATATTCTTCAAATAAATGATGGGGAATTTTGATCCACAGTTTTTTTGTTCCTAAATATTAATAATGTCATTTGGGAATAGGGGAGGTCTCTCCTAAGGATGAAGTTACCCCTGGTTGACAACCCCATTTTTTGGGAAACTTTATGCAACTCTAACTAGGGAATTTTACGCTATATTAAAATAGTGGCATCCTCTAGCTGACAGGCCATTAATTTTGGTATCTCACTTATGAAAATCCAACTATAGAATGTTACAGCATAGTGAGGTAAAATAATTATCAGGAATTATGAAATTGAATTGCTGATGGCCTGAGGAGATTTATGAGGATTCAGATTCCTCAAGATCGTGTTGGGTGATTATTCTATGGGATAATGTCTAATAATGAATGGAAAATATATATTAACATTGTCATGAATCATAAATTTCATTTACACAATTTTGGAGTGTTTGAATAAGGGTACATTTTGTTAAATGACTGATTCCAAGGTGGGAGGTACCCTTTCTAACAATGTTTGAATCATTGTATATTTTAATGTTGTGCATCCATGAAATTAATTAATGTCGTTTGAAGTCATATAGAAAGGAAATTTTTGGGGATGCAAATTAAAGTCTTTATCTTTGAAAGTAAGGTTAATAATTCTCCCCTCTCAAGGAAACATGCATAGGAATGCACCATCACTTTTAGGTTTGAGGGGGAAATGTGGTATGTTGTAATCTAGAGATATCTGAATCTGGAGAGTGGTATGGGGAAAAGGGATTATGGAGATATTTTTGGACTCACTTGAGTATGAAGTTGATGTTGGTTGATAAACCTGTTTTTTGGTATACATTATACAAATCCAACTAGGGATTCTAACTACATACTCAAATAGTGGAATCCATTGGCTAAATAGCCCTAAAATTTGGGAGTAAATTATGAAAATCCAACTGGGAAGTGTTATCAAATAGTCAAGAAAAGGATTTCTAATGAATTCCAACATTTTATTGCTAATAGAAGCTAGATGTTTATGATGATTCAAATTTCCCTAGACACATAGTCTATTTTGTAGAAAGAAATTACATGAATATGGGAGGAGAATTCCATGTCAAAATTACTGAATAATGGGGGGAAATGTTTCCTACACAGGCCTGACCCAAAATAGGGATGTATGATGCCTGTTGTTTTTTAGGTCATGTGACTATAACCATAACATTGTGGAAATGATAGGTGATAGTGGCCTACCAGACCATGATAATTCAGGTATAATTATGACATGGGGGAGGAAATTTTAAACCATGGTATTGTGGTTTTCCAAATAAGAATAAATATATGGGAAAATATGAAAGGAATGACCGTAAACAAAAATTTGAACAGTAGGTTCCATCATAATTTCATCAAAGATTTTGAGGCAACAAGAGAATTATCCCAAGGTAGAAGTTACCATTTGTTAACAAAACCATTTTGTGGTCTCTTTTATGTAAACACAATGGGGTAGTCTTATTGTATAGTAAAAAAATGGCATTCTTTGGATGAAAACACCATTTTTGGGGCCACCTTATGTATAGCCAACTGGGGCATGTTTTTAATATCCCACCCATCCTTATTGGCTTGAGAAGGTAAAGGAACTTTACTTGGCCTTACCCAAAATCCCCAAGAATCCAAAGGCTGAAAATAAATTCTAAAGGGCTTCAATACATATAGGGGACAATTTTATATTAAATAATAAAACCACTTACTAGATGATTCATAACCAAACAAACCACTATATGATGAATTATTACAATAAAATAAAACTAAACATTTCATTTATCAAAATCAAACTAAATCCAAGTACTATAGAGGAAGACTACAATATCAAAGTAAATATAAGATTAATACAAAACCAAAAAGACTAAAATACAACAATTACTCCAAGGCTCCATCAAGCTCTATGCTCCAAATCCACCAAACACCCCCAGTATCATGATGTAGTGATAAAGATGTTTGATACATTACCTTTTCCCATGTCTCAGTAAAAAACATCTAAAAAAGCAACAATATTCAAAAGTATGGATGAGTAATTAAACTCATTAGATTTTTTTAAATGAATTCCCTCCTTACACAACTAGTATAAAACATTTTCGAAACATTTTTATAAAAAATTTTAACATAAAATAATTTCTAAAATAGCTTATATCAAAACATAAACAAGTTCCAATGAAACCATTTTTTTTAAACAACATCATGTTCCAAGGAAAGAAACCAAACAATGTACTGAAATCAGTTTAAAAAATATATATTTTCATAACCATTCCATTTCACTTTTCCACACATCCAACTTCGCATGAAAACCTGAAAGAGGGGGAATTCTATAACCCTAATCCATCCCACTAATGATGGGGGATAATTATTTACTTTTTCTGAACCAAATGATATTTGACGCATGATCTCCTTGACCCTAATCCATCCTCTTAATTATGGGGTATACTCTTACCCTTATCCATCCCAATTCACATGAACACACACAACCATTATTCCAAAGCAATGACAAAATAGTCATTTAATCCATTTCAATAAAACCATTATTTTATTGAAAACCTTCCAACAAACCAATTCAAATCATCCATTCTAATTCATTTAAATAAAACCATCCCTTTTATTACAAGCATTTTGATTAATCCATTTACAATAATTCTATAAAATCTGCATTTTAAAATCCAAGTTTTATAACCAAGAACCAAATAACATTCTACAAAATAGCCATTTTCTATATTTTCCCAAACCATCATTCAAGAGGGTTTTCAAAAATCATTACAAAACAATTCCATAACAAATTTCACAAAAAAAAGTTCAATTTGAAATCAATCCTTCAAATTATAAATAGAGGAGTCGAGAGTGAAGCCACATACCTTAGGTTTTATGGTGAAAATGAAGAATGACATGAAAAACATCCAAAAAACCAAGTAAAATCTCTATGATCCAACCTTATATCTCTCCCCCTTTCATAAAACAAGCCAAATATAATAATATTTGGCATCAACTATCGTAGATCTAACTATAGAGGATGTAGATATAATAAACTGAGAGAGATAGAGAAATAAATTTATTAAAACCAATAAAGAATGATAACTTACTGTGAGAATCGAGCTTCGACGCACCAATAAACAACTTCAGATCACTCCCAATTTGATGGGGAGAGGTTCTTCGACCTTTTAGAGAGAAAAATATTGAGTTAGGGCCATTTTGGGGGAAAATAGGCATTAAAACGTTAAATCAACCTAGATCCACATTTTGGGGATATAGTTTTGAAATCGCACATGGTTTGTCATGCGGTTTGGAAAACCATGCACTAATTTTTCTCAAGATACTACCTAAAGGGTTAAACATCGCACGATTGGATCACATGGTTTCCAAACTGTGCTCCATCCATTCTAAATACCTCTGTCTCAAGTATGATGGTTTCTCCTAGGCTAGTGCACGGTTTGGAATACCCGTACAAAGCCTGTGTGCCTTCCCTTCAGCCCCTATCTCATTGTTCATTGTTTTTTATAAGGGTTTCATAGTTTTCCAAAACCATTAAACACTTTTTCACCTGTAGAAAATCCTCCAAAACACTCTTAAATTTCTCCAAACTCTACCAAAATTCACCCATATACTTTACATATTTAAATATCATAATGAAAGTATTTATAAAATGAAATCAGGGGTGCTACATTATCCCCACCATTTTTATTTCTGTCCTCAAAATGTATAAAACCATAATTTCATTGATAGAGGTCCAGAAAATGATCTTTCATTTCCTTCATGTGTCCCCAAGTATCTTCCGGAATCTGACCATGTTGCCACAAAACCTACACTAGAATGATTCTTTTTCCATGAAATACTTTATCTTTCCTATCCACATCCTACACCAGTATATGTACCAATGAAGCATCCATCTCTAGTTCAACATAATCCCATCGAATCACATGGTTAGGATCTGGATGATACTTTTTCAACTAAGAAACATGGAACACATTATGAACCACATTGAACTATTGTGGTAATTCCAACTGATAAGCCACATCATCAACCTTTTCTATCACCTCAAAAGGGCCTATGTACCAAGGAGAAAATTTTCCATGATTCCCAAAATGTTGATTTCCAAGACTTAGAAAAAATAACTAAGAACATGTGATCACTCATGGAGAATGAAAAGGGTCGTCGAAGATGATAAAAAATTATTTCTAAAGAATTTGATCCGTCTTCATCCATTTCCTGATCAATTGAATCTTCTGTTTTGTTTCTTAGACAAGTTCTAACCCAACTAGTAAATTCACATGTGTTTCCATCCAAAAAGTGTAGAATGATAAGGACACCCATACAATGCTTCAAATGGATCCATTTGTATCAAGTCCTAATAATTTTCAATATATGATAACTCTACTAAGGTTATGTGCTCTTCCCATAAGCCACCAAAATCCATTACACAATCCCACAAAATACCTTCCAAATTTTGTCTCATCCTTTTGGATTGGACATCCTCCTGAGGATGATACATCGTACTCATTGCCAACTGAGTCTTAAGGGATTTCTATATGGATCTCCAAAAATGAGATGTAAATCTCATATCCCTATCTGATATGATCAAAACTAGTTTGACATACCTTTTTACCACTTCTCATATATAGATTTTTGATAGAACATACTCCATATGAAAATCACAAATAGGGATGAAATGAGCTGTATTTATGTGCTGATCCACTATCACCCATATGGAATCATATTTCTGAACCATTCTTGTTAGGTGTGTTACAAAATCCAGAGCTATATTCTCCCATTTAAAAAAATTGATAGTTAAAGGCTACAATATACCTAATGGTCACTGATGTTATTCCATAACTTTATGACAAGTTAAGAATCTTGAAACAAACTCAGCCACTTTCCTTTTCATGTAGACCCACCAAAACTATGATTTCAATGCCTTATATATCTTATGTATTCTTGGATGAACAGACCATCTTGAATGGTGTAAGCAAGAAGAATTTGTTCTTTAAAATCCATAGGTATGTTCATCTGATTCTGAACCACAACACCAAACTCTCATCTAGCTTATATCCCTTAATAGCATCCCAACCATTTATTATTGAACTCATTGAAATGCATTCTAAACAAATGTCTCTATGTATTTATGAATCCATAAGAAATTAGGAACCAACAAAACTAGGAATAAAAATAAAACATCACCTCATTCTTCACCTTCCATGTGCATGTCATCTAGCACTGACATCTACTTCCACTTATCTATAGCCTCTTTTTACAACTAATAATATGAATTTTTGGTTAATGCATCTTCCATTGAATATCCCTTTCTCAGTGTATACATCAAGTAAAAGTCGAACATTTGGAGATACTCTATCCATATTCTTTGTCTCAGATTCAAATCCCATTATGATAAAATATTTTTCAAGCTCTTATGAATAGTGAACATAGTAAATTTCTCACCAAATAGTAATAAAACCAAGTCTTTAAAGCATGGCCTATAGCAGATAACTCCAAATTTATTTTTGGGTAATTATTCTCAGGCACTCATAGCTTCCTTGATCTATAAGTAAGAACATGATTTCTAAGAATGAGAATACATCCAAACCCTAATCATAAAGAATCACAATACACCACATAACCTTATCCTGATTAGGGAAAACTCAAGATAATTACTAATGTAAGATGAAGCTTAAGATGCTAAAAATATTTCTATGATTCTTGATTCCACTGGAATGGAACATTATTCTTTTTCAATGTTTTCATAGGTGAATCAGTTGATGAAAAATAATAAAAAATCATTAATAATAACAATCCAGACCAATAAAACATCATATCTCAAAGACATTCATTATCGGTTGCAAGAGATTGTGGCCTCTATCTTCTAGGAATCCACTAAAATACCACTTTTTGAAATTAAATTTCCATAAAAGAATACTTCTTATGTCAAAAAAATCACTTTCATAATTTGGAATACAAATGATGATCCTTTATGATTCCCAACATTGTCTCCTAGTGTTGTTCATGCTCATCCTTTATCCTTGAATACACCAATATTTCATCCACAAACATGACCACAAAATAATCGAGACACCTCTGAAATATATGATTCATCAATCCCATAAATACCTCTAGTGAATTATTAAGACCAAAAGGCATTAAAAATATTCATAATGGCCATATCTTCTTCAAAATAATGTCTTTAGAATATCCTCATTCTAAACTTGAAATTGGTGAGAACTTGATCACAAGTCAAATTTGGAGAACCACTTAGCTTCCCTAAATTGATTAAATATATCATTAATGCATTGAATTGGATACATGTTATTTATATTAACTTGTTTAACCTTATGATAATCCAGATATAGCCTAATAGTTTCATCTTCCTTCTTCACAAACAAAATTGGTGTTTCCCATAGAGTTGTGCTCGGCCAAATGAACCCTTTTATTTCTATATCTTCCAACTACACTTTCAATTCCCTTAAATAATTTGGATCCATCCTATAATATGGAAGGGAAATTGGACTAGTACCTATAAGGATATCAATCATTAACTCCACTTACCTTATATATGGTAACCCTGATAATTTCTTAGGAAAAATATGTATAAACTGATCAACCATTACTAGAAAATGGTTACTACCAAACTCATCCAATGATTATAAGGTCAAAGCTACCAACTGGTAAGATATCCTTCCAACCGATGGTTCCAACTAAACTATTGAACCATCCTTTATACTCTAGTATCCTCGAAAGATATGATCAACTCCATATTCATTTGTGAAATTGACCCTTCTGGTATAATAGTCAATGTTAGCCTTGAATGTTGTCAATCAATCCATACCCAATATTATATCATAAACATCTATCTCCAGTATAGAGAAATACCATTTGATCTCGTCTCCATCAATAGTTATAGAACATGATCCACAAACAAAATCTCGACATTCAATTTGACCCAGAAGATTTTGAAGTTTTATCATAGAAGTCATCATCTCAGCTTGCAAACTCATCAAATCAACAACACGAGAAGAAAAAAAGCAATTAGATGCACCCATGTCAAAAAAAGATTTCATAATGGTAGAATTCAAACTCATTGTACCTCTCACCACATATGTTCCAACTTAATTTTCCACAATTAGCTGCTCAAATCCATACAATTACTTCATCGATGTACTTTGTTCCTTATTTCCTTATTGAGATTGGACTGCTTGATGAGTCATGGTATTCTTATAATCACCATGGATAGCTCTATTATATGGACAAGATTAATTCTTCTACCCTTTCTCTATCAACTCATATGACACATGTGATTCCTGTGAAGTTTACCGAGCCCATGACCTCAAAGAAATGTGACAATAGCATTGAAGATGCCCCATTTTTTCAGTTATGGAATTCTCTAGGTGGTGTGGTATAATTTTTTTTTGTTTTGACATAGTGAACCACACTAAAAACATCCTTACTTGATTTTGGGTCTTGGATGAAGGTTAATTTATCTTGTGGTCCGATTCTGATGTGTTACACCACCTTGAGAATATGTGTCCCTCTTCCTCTTTCTCTTAGTTCTAGGGTTCTCACATCCTCTCATGAATAAAAACATACTTCTTCCTCTTAGATTTTCCGTAGTGATATATCCCATGAAAAGAGTATCATGATGAAATCTAGACTCAATGGTTTTAAAATCATAGGTGATTCTTTGGACTAACTATTGGTTCACTTGTTGCTCAAGTGAAACTACATTCTCAACGGCCTCTTCCGATTGGTTCCTATGACACCTATCGGGTGTCATTTTCTAGCAACAAAACAACTCTATACATCTCGTTCTATTTTAATTAAAGGATTAGTATTTCAAATTATATCACATCAACTATAACAACATTAATTTTCAAAATCAAACTTTTCCACATTCAACGATTTTAGAAAAAAATCTATCAATATTAGGAAAATCAAACCATTTTCAAAATACTACAACCATTCCCTTTTTCAAAATCTCACATTTGAAAATAACATAACATTTTTCAAAAATCAAAACATTTCACCAAATAATATATCATTACTAAAAATCAAATATGAACATATAGTGGGAACTAATTTTTTAATGCATGTCATGCTCATCTCATTAGCTAAAACAATGACAATGAGATTCCAAATCCTATGATTTTCCCCAAAATACTTATGTACCCAACTCCCTGGTAATTTGATTTTCAAAATAAGAAGTTTAGATACATATTTTTATTCTCTACATTTTAATTTTCGATAATACTACTCCTTTATATGGTCCCAACTCAAAGAATAGACCATAATGAATTCAACTCCAAGACTGAAAACCAATACCAAGTCAAAGACCAACAAAAATGGAGACCACTTGTTCCAAAAAAGGGAGGATCAAGCTGATACTACTTGTAATATCCCTACCATCCTAATTGGCATGAGAAGGTGGTGGAATGTTACTTTACCTTAAGCAACATCCCCAAGATTCCAAAGGATATAAATAAATTCTTAAGGGATTTAAAATATGTGTGGGGTGATTTTCCCTTTGATAATAAAATCACTTACCAAAAGATACATAACCAAAAAAATCAGTATATGATGCATTATAACAATGAATGAGAACTCAACATTTCATTTACCAACAACAAACTAAAACTAATTACCATAGAGGAAGAGTAAAATATCAAAGAAAACATCAAAAGACTAAAAAACCAAAAAAATAATCAAATACAACTAAGACTCTAATGCTCCATCAAGATCCATGCTCAAAATCCACCAAAAATCCCAATTATAACCAAGTACTGCTAAATATTTTTGATATTTTACCTTTTCACATGTCTTGATAAACAACATCTTCAAAAGCACTAATGTTCCAAAGCAGGGGTAGGTAATGAAACTCAGTTTATTTTTTCCAATGACCTCCCACATCACACCAATAGGATAAAACATGTTAGAAACATTTATCTAAAAACATTTTATATCAAACAATTTCAATAAGAGTTTATATCAAAATATAAACAAGTTCCAATGAAACCTTTTTCTTAAAACAACATCATGTTCCAAGTAAAGAAACCAAAAAATTCTATAAAATGATTTTAAAAATTATATTTTGGAATAACTATTCCATTTAACATATCCACACATCTAACCATGAATGACAACCTAGAAGAAGGCTAAATCCTTGGCCCTTATCCATCCCACTAATGATGGGGAGAATTCTTACCCTTATCAAACCCAAATGAGATTTGGTGAGGGAGATCCCTAACCCTTATCCATCCCATTAATGATGGAATAGTCTCCTTACCCTTATTTATCCAAATTCACATGAAAAAACAAAACCATTATGCTAAACCAATAAAAAAAATAGTTTATACATTTCAATAAAACTGTTATTTTATTAAAAACCTTCCAACAAACCAATTCAAATAAATCTTTCCTATTCATTTCAATAAAACCATCCCTTTTATTGAAAACATTTTGATTAATACATTTATCAAAATTCTATAAAATCCATGTTTTAATATCAACATTCTAAAACAGAGAACCAAATCACTTTCTATAAAAACACCAGATTTCCATGTTTTCACAAAGAGTCACTCAATAGGGTTTTCAACCATCATTATATCGAATGTTCAAAATAAATTTCACATAAAAATATCAATTTGAAATCAATACTTTATATTATAAATAGAGGAGTTGAGAGTGAATCCAATTACCTAGGGTTTTATGTGGAAAATGAATAATGGTAGGAAACAAATCCATAAACCTACCTTAAATATACTCCCTATCATAAACGAAGCCAAATATAATCATATTTAGCATCAAATATCTTAGATCTAACCATAGGGGATGTAGATATAAGAATCCAAGAGAGATTGACGAGTAAATCAAGGAAAAACAAGTAAGAATGACCAATAATGATGACTTAACGTGAGAATAGAGCTTCAAAACACCATGGAACAACTCCTAATTACTTTTAATCTAATGGGGAGAGTTTCTACAACCTTTTGAGATGGAAAAATACCAAGTTAGGTCCATTTTGGGGGGAAAATGAGGCACTAAAACATTAAACTGTCCTAGATACACTTTTTATCCAGTTTTTAAATCATGCATGGTTAGTCACACAGTTAGGAAAATTTTATGCTAACCATGTTCAAGATACTACCTCTAAGGTTTAACATTCCACGGTTGGATCACATAGTTTCCAAATCGTGATCCAACTATGACAAAGCCCACTATCTCAAGTATGATAGTTTCCCCTTGGTTATCAAATGGTGTGGAAAAATTGGACACAACCTATGTGCCTTCTCGTTTTCCATTGTCCCATTGTTCACGATTTCCTTGATGTGTTTCATGGTTTTCCTAAATTGTTCACCAACCGTGCACCTATAGAAAAACCCACAAAAACACTCCAAAAGTTCTCCAAAATCTACCAAACATCACCCATATACTTTATATACTTAAAAATAATAAATAAAGTTTTACTTACATAAAATCGGGGGGTTATCTAATGTTACTACATAGTCTAGTAAAAAATTCCTTAGGTATCAGACCTTATATCTCCATAATCTGGAGAAATATTATGAAAATATGAATTTATCCAAGATTAGTAGTACGATATGTGGAAGGGAGGTTTCTGAGAATAAAGTAAGTGTTTTGAAAAATATCATCCATTAATCATGGAGTCCCTTTCATATATCTAACTCATATATAGGAGGGTACATATTTCTTTCCTTGGTGGTGATCGTGTTTTCGAACACATCAAATTAGATGTTTATTTTTAACTAGAATTTCTATAGTATAGCAGCAACCCCAGGTCGTCTCTCGACAGAGCCTTAGATCATTAATTCCAAAATGTGGTTCTGATTAAAAAAGTAAAAAAAAGGAAAATGGGGTTTTATAATACTTGGGTTTTATGATTAAATAACAGAAATAGAAAGTATATTACTACTTAGAGAAACCGGTTGGAGAAATCGTAATCAACCCAGGTAAGTGTCCCTTGATGCTCAATCCATTATCACTCTCAAGGGAAAGGGAATGATCATTGATTACTTGAATTTATACATATTGAAACCAGTAATGGTTTGTGAGTTCTTACTAGGTTACCACATAGGATTTTATCGATCAATTATATTTATTATCAACAACCTCTCAAAATCAAAAAAAAATGAATCGATGTAAAAACGGAACTCAATCAAGGCATTAAATCAACAAAGTGATGAGATGACTAGATTTGTGTCATTGATAAAAATATTCCACAAGACAATAACATGTATATTAAAATGTTCAATCTCCTGGATTTTATCAACCAATGCAATCCATTTTTACACTCATGAAAGGGAGGGGTGAGAAAAGAGGCGACCGCACTCAAATCATCACAAGATTCGGGTTATGCATGGAAGAATGTGGATTCTTGTTCCTTTGATTTGTATTTGATCATAATATAATAAACAGAAATTTATAATGTAGGAATGAATAACAATTGAAAACAAACTTGTAAATCAATTACCTTATGAATATTACAAGTGTGGAGCGTGGGATTACAACAAAGGACGCTCCCCAAATTGATCACTAAGAGGTTCATAAGTACATGAGGGAGAATAGAAATAAAATGGGTTAAGAGAGCTCTCCAATTCTACTAAAATTAACTCCTGGTCATGAAACGTGATATAATGAGGGAGGGGTGATTTCATGGACACAAGCATCCCTCTTTCCACAAAATAGGTCATGTTTCTAAGGGACTAGGTCACTATTCCGGACAGAATTTTTAATCCTTCGTTATCAAAATTTTTTACAAAAAAAACACGTTAAATTGTCATGAAATTATGTGGAGAGGTGCGCCTTCGAGGTATCTATCCAATGGAGGTGGTATCCGCCAAATTGAAGCTCCGAGGCCCGAGTTATGGTCCAAATACAGAAGGATGGTCCAATCCGGCCCACCAAGAATTTCATTATATTGTGGGCCAATTTTGGGCCTCCAAATGGATGAATTCGGCTTCATGATATTATATAGAAATGTAACCCACATTTTTTTGCACTCATATACCCATATTTATCCCAATTGGATGCATGGATTATCCATAGTACAAATAATTGTCCACATGTATGCTTAGGCTCTCGCATAGTTTGGACCATTTTGCATGAATTCCATCACGAGCTCTCCAAATCACCTCCTCCTACAATGTAAACACCAAAACAAGTAAAATTTCTCTATTAAATATTGATTAAAATTAATTCATTGATTCAAACATAAAGTTCAATTTATTATTATTTTTGAAATATTCTTTACAAAACCAGTTTAAAACAGTGTTGTAAGGGTGGATTTGAATAGTGAATTGCTATGCTATCACACCCCCACAACTAAACCTTTGAACTCCTGGGAAAAGACACACATAAAAAAAATGATGCATGTATATATTCCCAACATCATGAAGATTTAACATTTTAGTATATTCAAAGTCATTAAAGTAATGTGATCATTGCACAAACCAGACCAAGGAGTTCTTCCTAGTGAAAATGGAAAAAAGATGCCTCATAAATCATATCGTAATGAAATTAAAAGAGATTAATGATACCAAATTGATCAAGGAATTAAAAAGTAAACCATTCCACTAACTCTACATGTGTCTGTGTGAAAACCATTTCATGTTATTCTTTCCACTTTCTATCCAATAAATATAGGTTATTTTAACATTATTCAGCTTAAAATATTTTGCCCACTGAACCTACCATACATCCTTTCAATCATATTTCAATACCCACTCACTTAAGCATTCCTGAAATTCAAACCATAATCTCCCAACCTAGATATTCCCATAGGTTTCACATTTCATCACCCCCCTCATTTTTTTTCTGAAGTCGCATTTAAAGAAAATATCACACTCATATCTCAACCATTGTTTGATCTCCTCACGACACTAATTATAATAGTTATAAAAAGATCAAAGGTTGAAGAGGAGTGATTTTTGACCTTCCCAAGACACAAACCAAAATTGTTTTTTAGGGTGTGAAATAGTCGGATATCAGGTACACACACTTATATCAATCTAGTACAATAATGAAACAGATCAGATAAGGAACAAACGTATGTAAATATAATTTAAAGATGAAAAGTATTAACCTAAATTATATTTACCTTCTAGTAAGTAAGAAATATTCACACTTTGTGGTTTGGTGTAAATTTTTTTGGAGATATTAGTGACACCGTTTTTTCAAAAACTATTCACACAAGGGGCATCAATCATCTCAAAAGTTTCACATAGATAAAACCATTTATATCATTGACAAAAAACCAATTCACTAAAAATCACTCTCGGATGTTAAATTCATAAAAATATTCTTTTTTTCCTTATTTATGGTATTTTTACCTCCCCCCCCCCTCCCCCTTATGGTCACCAAATCATGTAACTTTTAAATTTTTGATGGGGATAAAAATTAAAATACCATAATGAAGGTGAAAAAGACAAGGAAGAAGAAAGTCAGTGGAAATCCTAATGAACCCAGGAATGTATTCACCCCCCCCCCCCACACACACACACCTAGAATGTGTAGTTTCCTCACTGAAATAACTGAGAATGTGAGAAGTAAGGATTAAACCTGGTGTGTTTTACTAGTATGTTGCATCTAGAAGGTGGATTTCCTCCACCAGATTCTTTGAAAAATACTTATAGAACTTTTTAAGTTGCTACCCATTGATGGTAAGACTTATTCCACTCTACTCATGAAAAATCTGTATTGCACCAAAAGGGTAAACATTAGTAACCATATAAATACCGAGCCTTCGAGAATGAACCTTACCTGGGTTGATCTTTAGCCCAGAATTGTACATGAGAACCTTCTCACCAATATGGAACTTCCTCTAATGAATTATGCTATCATGGATTCCCTTTGTCTTCTCTTTATTGATCTGGGAGTTTTCATATCCATCACGTTTAATTTCTTCTAACTCTTGATTTTGTAGCTTCCTATGCTCAACTGCATCTGAAAGGTTCATATTACATTGTTTAACATCCAAATATGCACAGTGTTCTACCTCCACGAGGAGGTGAAAATCCTTTCCTAACAAAATTCTATATGGTGACTTTATGATTGGGGTTTTAAAAGTTGTACGGTATGCCCAAAGTGCATCATCCAAGCGCAAATTCCAATATTTCCTATTGGTTTGTACCATTTTTTCCAAGATTCGTTTAACTCCCTGATTTTAGATTTCTGCTTGTTCGTTAGTTTGGGAGTGATATGCAGTGGAAACTTTATGATCAACCCCGTACTTATGAAGAAAATTTTTCCTGTTGCAGTTGGAAAAATGTGAACCCTTATCACTAATGATGAATCTTGGTAAACCAAACCTACTAAAAATCTGAGACCTCACAAAATCAACAACCACACAAGATTCATCAGTCCTTGTGACCTTTTCTTCCACCCATTTAGATGCATAGTCAACAAACAATAAGATTTATAAAAATCCAAATGAATTTGGAAAAAGGCCCCATGAAGTCAATTCCCCATGCATCAAACATTTCATAGAATAACATGGGTTGTTGGGGCATTTCATTCCTCTTGGAGATATTCCCTGTGAATTTACAATGACTACATGAATTGAAAAATCTATCAGAATCCCTATACAATGTTTTCCAATAAAGTCCTGAGTCAAGGACCTTTCAAGCTGTACGTTGAGAGACAAAGTGGACCCCACACACCAAAGTGTGGCAGAAGGTCAAAAACGATGTGAACTCATGGCCAGGGACACACCGATGAACTACTTGGTCACCATAAATTCTCCACAAATATGGGTCATCCAAAATATACCACCGAGAATCATGATTAAGTCTTTGGGATTGTGAAGTGCTGAAATCATTGGCGACCCTAGATTTTTCTAGAAAATTCATAATGTCTGCATACCATGGGATTAGGTCCACAATATCACAAAGGTTCTCATGATGGAAGAATTCCCCAATGGGAAGGGGTGAGTCAACATGATGGTCCAATGGTGGAGAAATACTACTAATGTGATCAGTTACAACATTTTCTACTCCCCTCTTATCCCTAATCTCAAGGTCAAACTCTTGGAGGAGGAGCATCCACTGTATAAGGTGGGTCTTAGCTTTAGGTTTCTTTAAGAGGAATCGAAGGGTAGCATGGTCAAAAAACACAATCACTTTTGACACAAGATGATATGAACGAAATTTTTCCAAGGAAAACACAATATAAAGGAGTTCTTTTTCATTGGTTGTGTAGTTTACCTGGGTAGGGTTAAGGGTATGTGAGGCATATGCAATGACACGAGGATCCTTCTCAACCCTTTATGATAAAACTGCCCCAACTGCAAAGTTAGAGGCATCACACATAAGCTCGAAGGGGAGATCCCACCTTGGTGGTTGGATTATGGGAGGTGATGTGACACTCCTTTTTAGTGAATTTAATGCATCCTCACATTTTTATAAAATATAAACTCAGAATCTTTTTGCAATAATCGGGACAATAGAAGTGCAATCATACTAAGGTCTTTAATGAATCAGCGGTAAAAAACCACATGACCCAAGAAATATCACACCTCATGAACAAATTTTTGATATTTAATGGTTTAAATTAATTCAATTTTAGATTTATCAACTTGAATTCCATTATTTGAAATGGCATGCCCAAGAACTATCACCCGCTCAACCATAAAATGGATTTTCTCATAATTTAAAATAAGATCTTTTTCAATGCAGTGGCGGAGGAAAGAACTTAGGTGTGCCAAACAATCATCAAAAAAATAACCATAAACCATGAAATAATCTATAAATACTTCCATAAAACTCTCAAGATACTCATAAAAAATACTCAACATACATCGCTGAAAAGTACCAGGATCATTACATAGACCGAATGGCATTCTTCTATATGAAAATGTGATGAATGGACAAGTAAATGATGTCTTTTCTTGATCCTCAAGGGAAATAAAGATTTGGAAATAACCCGAATAGACATCAAGGAAACAATAATGGTACTTACCACCCAATCATTCTAACATTTGGTCTATGAAAGGTAGAGGAAAGTGGTCCTTCTGCATGGCTTTATTTAGTTGACAATAGTCAATACAGACTCGCCAACTATTTTGCACACATGTTGGAACCAATTCTTTCCTGTCACTTGACCCAACTATTATTCCTATTTTTTTAGGCACAATTTTCACTGAGCTAACCCATTTACTATCAGCTATAAGATAAATGATCTCTACAGTAAGTAATTTTACCACTTCAAGGAGAGTGGGATTTAACCGGTGTTGAGA
This sequence comes from Viscum album, assembly GCA_963277665.1. Lineage (NCBI taxonomy): Eukaryota > Viridiplantae > Streptophyta > Magnoliopsida > Santalales > Viscaceae > Viscum > Viscum album. The sequence continues at coordinate 985,575,723 of OY728166.1, read as the reverse complement.
TTATCTCACAGGCTTAGCCTCATCATCTAAAAGTATATCTTGCATACTAAATAGATGGTCTAATCACAGGAATATCATCCAATGTCCATCCTATTTCCTTTTTACACTCTCTCAAAAGGTTGAGAAGTTTCGATTCCTGTTGTGGAGAGAGGTTGTTGGCAATAATGAAGGGCAATTGGTCAATACCCTCAAGATATGCATATTTTAAATTAGAAGGAAGTTTTTTAATTTGCAACACTGGTGGTTTTTTGATTCAGGGAGGGGATTTAGGGGGAGTGAGGTCCATTAAAATTTCTATTTGCTCATGTTTATTCTCTAAAGATAGAGAATCTATTGAAATGAGATTTTCAGAATCATCGACGATCATGGGTACCTTAGAATGAATACACTCATCATTTAAAGTAAAAAATTTACACTTTTTAAAACCCACACGACACTCAAAACATGAATCAAAACTCAAATCATCCATGGGTAAACAAATGAAAAATGAATCAGAGTTTGGGTTGAGGAGAGAATTGTGTGTGTGTGCATCATTTGAGAGCACTTTCATCGAATAGACTGGAAGAGTGGAGTGTTATTCAATGGGGTGTTTCATAGCCTCAAGGATGTTAAAAATTACCTTTTATCCTCTGAACTCCATGGATAGTGTACCATTGTGAACGTTGATGATCTTCTTTGCGGTTTTGAGGAATGGCCTCCCAATTATGATAGGGGGATTTCCTTGGGTTCAGGTATCTTCCCTCTCAGGGATGTAGAAATCAGTAGGGAAGATGATATTCTTCACTCTTACAATGACATCCTCAATCACTCTTGTTGGATGCGTAGTACTCCAGTTTTCAAGTTTCACAACAATGCATATTGGTTGAAGCTCTCCAACCTAGAGAGAAGTACAAACAGAGTGAGAAATTACATTAATGGAAGCACCTAAATCTAACATGGCATCTGAAAATAATGTCTCCCCTATGGTACACAATATTGTGAATGTTCCCGGATCCTTGCATTTGGTTGGAATTACTGGTTGAATCAAGTATTAGACATTCCTTCCCAAGTTGACCCTCTCATTCCCCTTCATCCTCCATCTATGGGTGAAAACCTCTATAATAAATTTGGTATAATAGAGAATTTGCATGACATCATCCTATAAAGGAATATTAACTTGAAATTTTTTAAATGTATCCATTATTTCTGTATCAATATCATTATCAAAAAAATTATATTTAGAGATTATTTGGGAAAACGTAAGAGTAATGGATTGTTCATTTGAATCATCAATGATAACTCGATTACCATTTTTGTCTTGTTTTTCATTACTTAAAATTTTTGAGGGTTGGGAAAGAGAGTTTTCAAGAGGTGTACATACCTATTGTGTAGAATCAGTCGAAGGAGAGACTTATTTACCACTACGAAGTGTAAATTCACATACATTACCTTTTTCCATTGTATTGGAAATGGGTTAGGATGGTATTTTTCCAGAACATTGCATCTTAAGCTCACTTATGGTGTTTTCCAACTTCCCCACTTGAGTTTGTAGGTCTTGAATTGACGATTGTGTGTTCTGTTAGAACTGGAGGTTATGGGTTTCCTTTTTTTTCACCATATCATCGAGGCTTGGTTCAGATTTGGGAGGAGTAGGATGATTGTTTTGAGAAGATGAATGATAATAAGGTTCCATATCATGTCCTTGTGGATACCAATTCTTCTTGGGGTAGATTGAGTTTCCTCATTGTCGGTACTAGGGTTGTGATCGCCACCCATGGTTTGGATTTATCCTGAATTGTTCCTATTTTAAGGGAGGTTCTTGTTTGAATGGACTCCCTGGGAACACGGCTACACAAGACTAAAGTGAATCTAGAAGTTGGGGGAACTGGTTAGAAAAATGAGTATTGTGAGAAAAAATACCACAATGTAATGGAACATGAGGAGATTTTGAGTTACCTTATGCTTGAGATAATTTCCTTAGAATGGTATGAATCTCATCAATCTTGTTATCTACCTTTTTTCTAGAGATGAATGACTTACCTCATGAACTCCTCGAGTTTGTGAAATAGCTCGTGTACCAAATTGTTGTGCATTTTGAGCCATGTTAGATATTAAGTCACGAGCGGTGGAAGGAGTTTTATCAACCAAGGCACTACCAGCTGCTACATAAATCATTCCAAGATCCATGGGGATAAGTCCATCATAGAAGTATTGGATTAATAGTTGTTCACTAATCTGGTGGTGGGGGCAGTTTAGGTAGAGTCATTTGAATCTCTCCCAGTATTCATAAAGGGTCTCTCATTCTGATTGCCTAATGTCACAACTTTCTTTCCTAATTGATGTTGTTTGGGAGGAAGAGAATAAATTCTCTAAAAATATTCTTTTCAGGTCATTACAACCCCCAACTATGGTAGATAAAGAGTATATCCAATCTTTTTCTACACCATCAAGGGAGAAAGGGAAGGCCCTAAACTTAATTTGGTACTCATACACATTTTGGGGTTTCATGGTGGAGTAGACTATATGAAACTATTTGATATGATTTTGAGGGTCCTCACCAGGAAGACCATGAAATTTGGGTATTAGGTGTATAAGGCATGATCTTAGCTCAAAGTTGGCTACTTCCTTGGGATATTGGATGTACGCAGGTTGGTACTCAACATATGGGGTGGTCAGTTCTTTTAAGGTTCAATTATTTTCAGCCATATTTTCTTGGGATTGATTGGGTTAAATTTTTGATTGGTTTATGGCCACTTTAGGTTCTAAAATGGGTTCCTTAGTATTAATTTATTAACCTTCTCTAGATACCTTGATTTGTGAATGGGGTGTCTTATCAATTTCAGGGTCAAATTCAAGCAGTTTTTCTTTTTCTGATCGGGTCAGGCAAATAAGTTTTGAAGTTTGTTTTTTTGTTTTTATTGTTATTGAATATGGATAAAATAACTTAAGAAGGGTGAAAAGAGAATATAATTTTATAATATAGAATTATAGAGAGATATGTGGAGAAGAAGAGAGAGAGATAAAGAACACACAAAAATAACCAAAAATAAAGACAACCCAAAACAAAAACAATCAAATGGGGGTGAGGTATTGAAAGGAGTACTAATTAATAATTAAAATAAATAAATAAAAAAGAAAAAAAATTAACTTGGATCCCCGGAAATGGTGCCAAAATTTGATCGTGTTGTCGAGCGCGTAAAATTATATGTTTATTTTTAACTATAATTCTTGCTGTATAGTAGCAACACTAGGTCATCTCTTGATGGAGCCTTAGATCATTAATTCAAAAATATGGTTCTGATTAAGAAAGTAAAAAAGGTAAATGGGGTTTTATAATACTTGGGTTTGATGATTAAAGAAAAAAATCGAAGGTATATTACTACTTAGAGAAACTGGTTGGAGAAATCATGATCAACCTGGGTAAGTGTCCCTTGATGCTCAATCCATCATCGATGTCAAGGGAAAGGAAAGGATCATTGATTCCTTAATTTTAAACATACTGAAACCAGTAATGGCATGTGAGTTCTTACTAGGTTACCACCTAGAATTTTTTTTCAATGATATTGATTATTGGCAACTGCTCAAAATCAACAAAATGAATCGATGTAAAAATGAAACTCAATCAAGGCATCAAATCAACAATGTGATGAGATGAACAGATTTTTGTCAATGATAAAAATATTCCACAAGAAAAGAACAAGAATATTAATAGGTTCATTCTCCTGTATTTTATCAACCAACACAATCCATTTTCACACTCATGAAAGGGAGGGGTGAGAAAAGAGGCAACCACACTAAAATCATCACAAGATCTGAGTTATCCATGGAAGCATGTTTATTCTTGTTCCTCTGATTTTTATTTTATCATACCAGAATAAACATAAATTTAAAATGTATTAATATAGAAAAATTGACAAGAAATTTAGAAATCAATTACCTTATGAATATTACAAGTGTGGAGCTCAAGATTACAACAATGGACGCTCCCCAAATTGATCACTAAGAGTTTTAGAAGTACATGAAGGAGAAGAGAAATGAAATGGGTGAATAGAGCTCTCCAATTAGACTAAACTTCACCCCTTGTCGTGAAAAATGATAGAATGAGGTAAAGGAGTTATTTTATGGACAAAAACATCACACTTTACTCAAAAGTGGTCAAGTGCCTAATGGACTAGGTCACTATTCATAACAAAATTTTTAATCCTTCTTAACCAGGATGTTTGACTAAACAAAACGCGTTCCATTGTCATGAAATTCGGTGGAGTGATGCACCTTCGAGGTATATGTCCAATGGAGGTGGAATCGACCTAATTAGATATTTGAGGCCCGAGTTATGTCCCAAATACAGAAGGGTGGTCCAATATGGCCCAACCCGGAATTGGTTCACATTGTGGGCCTATTTTGGGCCTTCAAATGGATGAATTGGTCTTCATGGTCTTATATAGAAATTTATCCCACATTTTTTTTCACTCATAGACCCATTTTTAGCCTAATTTTATGCATGTATTATCCACAGTACAAATAATTGTCCACATGCATGCTTGGGGTCTCGCGCAGTTTGGCCCATTTTGCATGAATTCCATCACGATCTCTCCAAATCACCTCCTCCTAAAATGTAAACACAAAAACAAGTAAAATTTCCCTATTAAATTGTGATAAAAATTAATTCATTGATTCAAACATAAAGTTAAATTTATTATTATTTATTTAATATTCTTTACAAAACCAGTTTAAAACAGCTATGTATGGGTGGATTTGAATAGTGAATTGTTATGCGATCTGGTGGATCCATGAATGAGGGGACCTAGAATAAGATATCCTTAATAAATATTTTTTTATAATTGATAGGGGGATTTTTTATTTTAACCATGGAAGGGACAAGGAAATGAGTCCTAAGTGTCACTACTTATCTCACCAGAATGATAATCAAGCCACACATAGTTCTTGAGTTACCATGCAGTTTAAATTCATACGGTCAGGACATTGGCCATGTAGTTTAAAGTCATGTGGTAAGGATATCTAGGTAGAAGGTTCCTAGATGTGATTAAGTTTGGACCAGGGTATAGGAATCAGGAGTCACTATGTATCTTGTTGGATTAATAATAAAGTCATAATTAGTCCTAAAATAGATATCTCCCACTCTTATTGAATTCATATATAGAGGGAGAAGGGGGGTTAATATGGGATCATTCATAAGGTGAGAACCCGTATTGGGTCCCCTCATATAGTTATGTCTCATACAAAAGAGAATATATAAATTTATTGTATTTTTTGTGACTGGGAATTGGATTGAGGATTTGGACATCACAACATATCTCATTGGAATGAGAATCAAGCCACACATTGCTCTTAAGGTGATCATGTAGTTTATTGTCATGCAATGAGGAAATATGGTGTTCCTTTTAAGGTATTTTAGCTAGGTCCATGGATGAACTAATGTGAATATAAATGAATTACTTATACATGGAATTCCTTTACCAAAACTACTAAGCCCATGTGAGATATTGTCGGTGTGAGAAACAAGGAGTGTTAAAGGTTTCTCCGACCACATTGAGGCAATTCAATTTAATGATAAGGGAATGCATATGTTTTTGGTGGATATGTGAGGAAGCATGATCTATAAATAACTACATATATCATTTGACTGAGATTCCATCCACATGAAGTTCCTGAAAAATCCCCTATGTATTTATGACCCATACACATGGAGAGGGAATTTTTGTTTGTTGTTGTGGTTGTGCTCAGGGTTAGAGATCTAGGAGTCACTATGTATCTTTCTAGAGAAAGAATCAAGGTGTACATTGTTAATGAAATCCTGTGTAGTTTAACATCATATGGTAAGGAAGAATATGAACTAACATGAAGGAGATGAAATGTAGTTTTTGGGCCCAAGAATGGAAATGTGGGCATTCCTACATAGCCCATGATGGCATGAATCAAGCCACACAAAGTTCATAGAAGGTTCGCTATATAGGCCTGACTCATACATAAGGGGTGGGGTATTTTTTCGAATCTGGGTAAAACTATTATTGGAGATCCTGGTATCACTTTGTATCTCATTAGATTGAGAATCAAGCCAAACTTATTTCTTGAGGTGATCATACCATTTATTATCATGTAACAAGGATGTTGAATGCGGAGTTTAATGTATTGCAATAAGGATGTGGGTCACTCGACATAGAAAGGAATATTTCAATTAGACCAAGATATTGGATCCAACTATCCCTATGTATCCTTTTTTAGTAATAATTAAGCTACACATAATTCTTGGAAATAGTTCCACATATCAATCAAGTTTTGACGTGGGGAAAAGGGGGCTTTGATATTTTTGAGGCTGATGGAGGGACCCAATAAATGAGGTATATGCGCCACTACAGATCTCATTGTAATTATAATCAAGACATATATTCTATAAAATTTTCTTATGTAGGTCTTATTTATACACAAGCCTGCAAATAATTTTTTTACATTTTATAAAGGTCGGTTCAAGGGTTGTCGGTACCCATTACATGCCTTCAACACTTCCAATTCATCACATCACAACATCCAGATCAAATTCAAATTTCAAATATCAACAAAAAAAGTCAACCAGACAGCTACCCTTGAGCCGCACAGCACCTCAAACCAAGCACCCTGCCATCAAGCACCTCCACCGAAGTAGATCACCTAAGCAATTCCACCAGAACATCAACGATATTTCCGCACATAAAAACCATTCATTATCATCCCAAAGAAATTAACAACCAAAAACACCATGCATAATTGAAGACTCACAGAATTTCATCATGCCAGAAACCACACGGCAAAACAACAAACGAAAACCAAATCGCATACTAGAAAGCATGTCAACCTCAAACCAAAATAGAAATAAAAAGCAGAAAGCGTCAACCAGAGATGAGATCACAAAACGAAACCAGATCCAGAAACCCTTGTGCAGATCCACAAAAGTAAACATGAAAACAATTGAAGTCATACTGCAAGGGATTTTCCAAACCCTATCCTCCAAAATCCTTGGAAAGCCTCTGATTAAGAAGAAATTGAGAACCGATCTTGCATGGATGAGATCCACCATCAATCTCCCCGCCATCGACCACCATCCATAAATCCAGAGACCAAGGCTTCCTCAAACTCAAACAACATCCTGTCGCCGTCGTCCGGTAGATCCATGAAGACAACGCTCAACCTTCATAGCCCAAGGTGAACTAGGGGTGGTTCTTGAGCCACCGAGGTAGAGCTCAAGCGCAGATTCAAAACCATGCCTCCTTGAAGAGACAGACCCCAGTGCGCACATGGCGAACCAAAATGAAGCCACCGCAGCAAAGAATCCACCACCTCAAATCGACGAGCAAGGGAGAGAACCAGCGCCGATCTGGGATGAGGGAAGGCAGTACCAGAGAGAACCCTAGTGGTTCTAATCCCCTTACGGGATCATCGAATCCATAATTCATACACAGGGAAAAGGTGTATTTTCTATTTCATTATCATGGATGGACCTGGAATGGGAGGTATGGGAGTCAATATGTATGTCATCAAAATGAGAATTAATCATACTTAATTGTTGAAAATATTGTTCACTTTGTTGCCATGAAAAGAGGATGAAAACCATATAGTTTTTTCATTTTGAAAGGATGTGATAATTTTGGGGATTGTACCTATAAAGGATCCCAAGTGCCACAATGGAGCATCAATGATGTGAGTGGGTCTTGTGCATTAGAGCTTCCCATCCATTCTTCCTCATGTATTCCTAAGAGGGAATCTTGACTCACTAAGGGGTTAGAGGGATATGATCAGGACTTACAACGAAGATGGAGGCCCATATTTAAGGGGCCATGGGGAGTGTATCAACTCGTATTATTTTGGGTGTTTCTTAACATCGATTGAGAGGGATGTTAACCATGTAGTTTAATTCCATGCAGTGAGGATGATGATGCCGTGTAGTTTAATGGCATGGAATATAGATTTGAACCATGCAATTTAACATCATATGGTTAGGACACTATGAAAAATTGTTTAGATTCTAATATCTTGGACTATATATGTTATTTTAATTTAACATCTTTCACTTAGGATGATATTTCATTCCATTTAAGGTCATGAGACAAAGGCCAACTATGCTGTTTAACATCTTGTAAATGAGACGAATGACATGTGACTACATTAAGTATTTCTTTAGGAATCTTATATTGGATGGGGTCATGATGATCTATCCATCCATTTATATTGTAGAATAATATTCATTATAGTGGACCTCGTGTTAGGAGTAAGTTCCCTCCCACTTTTCTTCATGATTTGGAGGCTTTTTTCTGGGTACCAATGGGGTCCTAAGGACCAATAACAGTTCTCCTTAGAGAAATGAATGGAAGTCAACCTTCTTATTATAGTCTTGCGCTATCTGATTTTGAAAGAAATCCAAGTGATGTATTGTGTGAAATATTTTTTCATCCATTAATTCTAATTCATCCAATAATTTTTGGGATTTCTCATATATGGATAGCTAATCAAAAATATAAACATGAAGCAATGGAAACTGGAGCTCGATAGGCTGGACTGGTTCTATTCTTTATAGTAGTGAGTACGCGGTCACCTGTGTAGCAGTATTGGTTGTAGTTTGGTAATACCATAAGGCATGAAAGATTTTATTAGGATATGAATTATTATCCATATCCACTATCTTTTGGTATATGTTTGACAGGATCTTGATGAAGGGCTCTATACGTCAATTAACTGTTGCGTGATATTGGGATGAATGGTTGTATTTGATATCATAATGTTAATATATTTTTTCCAACCTTATTAAAATAGAAATTGGTGACATTTTCCATCATCATTATATGAGGGACATAATATCTAGTAATGAGGGTGTCCATAAAAAAGTCTAAAATGCTTTTGGACTGAATTATTTGATGGGTATCACCTCAACCCATTTGGAAAAGAAATCAGTAGTAGTTAAGATGTATTTGAACTATTTGGACATAGCTAGAGGGTATGACCATATACTCCATTTACCATATTGAAAATGTACAAGATTATTTGGCTTTATATAGAAACTCTGGGGGATGATGGATGAATATGGCATTCACTTGGAAGGAATGACATTTATTGGTGAATTTTGTGAATTTATGCATCATAGTGGGCTAGTAGTACCCAATCCTTCATATTTTATGGGAAAGCCTATATAATGACTTCTGGGAACTATAGGATCCTAAGTGTACTTATTTTAGGATAGTATTAGTCTCTTATCTATCAATACACTAGAGAAGGACTCCATAAAATCCTCATTTGTAGACGACATTTTGGTGATTTGGTCCATCATAAAGAGTAATGTTGGTTGCTCGCTGTCAGTTTTTATCTTTACCCACTCTATCGGATGGAAGTGTTAAATTTTGGTGGTAGTCCATGATGGGATTCATCAACTGAGTGGTAGGAACTTATGGATTAGGGATAAGAGTAAATTTTTTAATCTCTTCTGCTCTGACATGAACCTAAGGTTAAACCATTATGTGATGGGAAATACTTATGAATTTTTCATCCTGATTTTCAACTATAAAAATCATTGATTCATTTTACAATGAATATTATTTGGCATTATATGCTCATGGTACATGATTAAATTTTGGATCTAAGGGGATCTCTACCATTAACCCTCAAACATAGTCAAACAGGGGGATTATATTTTCTTTTCTAAGGGAATAATCCCTATTGATTTTTCTGTTTACTAACTCTAAATCAACGTTTACTTCCAAATAGTCCACCAATATTTGGAGTAAATATTCCATACCTTCAATGGGGTCCTGATATTTTTTCTCATTGTTAATACATCCTTATAATAGAGAGAAAGAGTAATATTAAACTTCCTCCATTAGGGAAATGAACATGATCCCAAACCCAACTTTATTAGGCTTAGGGTATTCTATTCTCCTACCTATTGGACTCTTGGACACACCGTCAAAATAAAATTAATCATGTGTGAGGGATTCCATGAATATATAATATATTCTCATCCAGTAATTCAATATATGATGTTGTTTTTTCTATAGATGGGTGTTCTTTATGGAAATCTTCAAAGGCATGGTCTTTCACTGCATTAGGATGCTTGAATTGTATATCAAATAGTTGTAGAATAAAATCCAATCATGTCAGATGTCGTGTCATCATAGGAATGACAATTATTTATTTGAGTGGGTTATTGAAAGAGACCAAATGGAACTCATGATTTTGTAGATAGTTTATTATTTTTTGACCATAAATATTAATTCCAAGTATCTTTTCTCGGTATCTAAATAGAGAGACTCAGCATCAATAATGGTTCGACTGAGATAATTAAATCTTTGTTATTTCCCATCAATATATTTTTATTCAAGGAAGGAACTTGGTTATCATTCTAGGTCCATCACATATATAATGTAAATCTCTCACAATAAGTTTCATTAATATAGTTGGACTCAAGAGATATTTCTTAAGGCTGTTGAATGATTCCTAATGGTCATCTGTTAACTGATAAGCAACACCTTTCTTCAACAATTTTTTGATAGGAATACACTTGCCTGCGAGGTTTCTTATAAAGAACCATATATAGGCAAGGTATCATTTAATTACTATTAAAATTGTATGGTTTCAATAAAGTGACATGTTGATGATGGATTTTGGTTTCTCTGGGTTAACTTAGATGTCCCAGTCGTGTACAATGATGTTGTGAAACATTAAAGAGGTTACCCTAAAAGAACATTTCAATGGATTCTTATTCATGTGATGTTTTCATATATTATTGAATATATATTCTAGTTCATCCAAGTAGTCATAATGCTATCAGGAATTATCCACTCAATATTCATCGTGCAATTCCACAAGCATTCCTATAAAGGATTTGAAGATGTGATGTAGGGAGTGTTAGTATGTGGTTCCAACATTATTCCAGAAAAAGGGAATTTCACTATAGTATAATACTCTCTTGGGGGCCCTAAATTCAATGGATTGTTTATCTTATGGGGGAATGAAAATTTGGTTGTACCATCCATCCATCAAGAATACGGATTGATAACTAGTCTTCCTATCAATCAGGATTTCTATGATTGTCATTGGAAAATCATTCTTCGGATAGTTCTGGTTGAGATCTTTGAAGTCTATGAAAACAATAATTTTCCTATTCTTCTTTTCATAGGGATGATGTTGGATATCCATTTTGGATATTATACCTATCAAATGAAGTCATCCTGATGGTATTTTCCACTTCAGCCTCGATTTTAGAGGTCTGAGTTGGGTGCATCCATCTGGATTCCAATTTGTATCCCTGATAGACTTATGTAAAACCCAAGTGATGTGTGTCCACCTTAGGATAGAGGCCTATAATATCTATGCAATACCAAAAAACACATCCTATTGTTACTTTTGGAAGTAATTATATACCTCATGTTCTTTAAAAGTCATATATGCAATTATCAAAGTGGTTTGTGGATCTTCATTTATACCCAAATTTATTTATCAGAATTCATCAACAGTAGTGAGTACACCTTCCCCAAATAATGTAAGGGAATACATGAGGACTTTTTTTCTTACTCTTCCTTAAATATTACTTATTATTCCTCTTTTGGGGAAGTGGGTGATGAATCGAGCCTCTAGGAGTTATGATAGGAGTCCACATTTGGGCATTCGGAGGATGAAGAACCTTTTTATGGATCAATTGATGGTGTGAGTCCTTTTTGGGGCTCCAAAGGGGAGACGAGGGCCTGAAAATGATAATCCTCATTTTATTATGTTATTATGGAATCTTATCCCAACCTAACTAATTGAACAATGATTTTTTCTAGTTCGGGGGATGTAATGAAAAAAAATTCATCCAGTATTTCATTACTTCTTAGATATTCGACAACATCTCCTAAATTATTGGGATTAGTTGGCATGAATGAAATCACAAGATTCACTAAATGTGTTCTTGAATTTGGAATCATATCCTAAATTTGGTTAATGGGGATAATTTAATCTACGATGATATATTTGAAAGGTTTAGTTGAAATCATATGTCGTCCATTCGAGGCATTGATTTGAGTGACTGCATCAGTCACAGGTTGTTACCCTCCCTCTGGTATAATCTTTCATCAATTTACATTGACACATAACAATTGAATAGGGATTTATCACCATAAAATGTCCCTATTTTTTCAATGATACAATATTTGATGCATTTTTTGTATATTGAATGGATAGTTATATGATGATATAGCCAAGGATTTCCTAGCATAACATTGAAGGTTGTATCATGCATAACTACCAATAATTATGAGTTGGTCATGAGATCTATGAACTAAGTTCTGTATTTTATTTCTCTAAGATGATCTTGATATTTATTTTCATAACCATGTAACATTAATGTGGATGGGGAGAATTTGGATTCATTGAATCCTAGTTGACGAAGTGTTTGGATTGGAATGAGGTTGAATCGTTAGCTTCTATCAATGAAAGGTCATAAAATATCAATGTTTTTTTCCTAAAAAATATATAAAAGGTTCTAACATGATCCAATATGATGGAATCCTCATCCTGGTCTCTAAAGGATATGAACGTGTGGCCTTTTTTAGGATCATTATCTACATGATATACTTGAACAGTTGAAACCACAAATTCAAATTCTGGAGGTCTTGACAAGGCCTCTATTAGTGCTAGGTGGATGTCTTTTACTAGACTCAAGTAATCCAGGATGGAAAACTTGGATGGAACTAGGGATAATTTCTTCAAACAATCACACTTATGGTCTAATGGTCTGTACTTCCCAATATGGGGATGGTCTTTTTTAGGTGATTTAGGAGGTGAAGTATGTGATGTGGTTACATCATCCCTTGAAATAGAAATTGTATGTACTTCTTCACTTGGTGGATTACGTCGACTAGGTCTTCCTACATGTTGAGGTAGATTAGGTGATGATGTATCCTCTATCCTATCTTCTAGTATAATTTTTTATGATAGAATATAACAAGTTTGGGGTAACTTTCTTGCTTATTCTAAGATCACTAAAGAGCTCTCCCATGAGTTTTTCTATGTAGATGTTTAGAGAAGGGACATGGTTAGAGTAGTGACTTCTGAAACGACAGTGTCTTCTCCTATATCCTCAAATCTAATAGAATCTCTCCCTAGTTCCCCAATCAAGTGTAGGGAATTTTGTTTTATAATCAAGATCTTCATATAATAAAGGACCCATTAGGTGAATAATATTAATGGAACTAATGATCACCTCATGGTCTAATGGAGAATCTGCATGGAATGTTGACTCCTGTTATACCATTTTGTAGGGAGGTTTCAGTAATTATAGGACTGAAAGAAATATGTATTCTAAAGAAAAAAGGTAATTTGTCTTTGGTAGAGGCCCATTTTACTATGTTTTATTTTTACTCTTTCATCCATGTCACTTTTTGGAAGAATTTATTTTAGTGGACTAAGCCGTTTATAGAGTCAGCTATGTTATAGTGGTAATAGTTGAAGGAAATATTATCTATTTCAACCGTGTTTGAAGGATAACTTGATTTTGGTTGATTTTTTTTATCATCCAATTACTAAAATTTTTCATACCCTTGTTTTTAACCTCCTTCCATTCACTCACATATTTTAGATTTCTGGTAGATACATATGCTACCTGAGTAGGTGGTTTTCCTGACTTCACTTTCCCAAAGTCCACAATATTTTTTAGAATGTATTTGAAAATATAACAGACCTAGATGTTATTCTCCGGTACTTGATAGAATGTAAATATTTTGGGAGATCTCAATCACCATCCTTTTTGGGTTTCCTAATATTTTCCAACTTGATCAAGTTTTTTTCCAATGTTGAGATGAAGTAACTAGGGACTTGGTCATTTTAGAAAAAATAAACCTTTTTCTTTATCTCCTAAAACTATTTTCACCTCTACTCTCATTGATCATCTTGAAGAGGTGGGTGTTTTAGCTGAAGCTCAGGAGGCAGAACCGCATGATACTATGTAATCTTTCGATAATAGCTAGTATAAGGTCATTCTTAAGCATAAATGTGGAATCCTCTTCTTTCCACATTCTCTTTCCCAGAGTAGATGAAATTACTCAGGTCATATATTTGGTATCTATGATGGAGTCTTTCACACATTGAGATATCATGGTGAGGTCTTGAAACCCTCATATATATTTCATAGGGATAAGTGGGGTGCACAAATAATCAAAAATATTCTCAATAAAGATGGGTATAAAGTCTTCTTAATGGGTATGTAGGTTTAAGGAGTATCTCAATTCATTCCACTGGTCAATGAAATATGATACCCTTTCATTCTCACACTACTTGTAGTTTAAGAGTTCGAGGACTGTTCTTTTCTATAGACTCACGCTGAATTGAAAGAGGAACTTTAGATAGAGATATTCCCACAATATAATTGACTAATCCAGCAAGCTAGGGTACCAAAAAATCATGGTAATTATAGTTATTGAAATAAGAACCTAATTTTTGTTTCCTCATGTTGTTCAAGGGTCCCATAATTTTATCACAATGAGAAAAAAATACATAAAATGATGCTCCAGGTCTACTAATCCATTTAAATTTGGAAATTTTTTCTTCAAAAAGTCCTTAGGGAGAAGAGTTATATATAACCACTCTGGGTAAGGCGTATTTTCTTGTTTTATAAGTGAACTCCATTCCTCCATGGCATCCAATAAATCCATGAGTGGCTCAAGAATATTCATGATCCCTTAGGGAATGTCTGGATAAGCTAGATCTTGATAAGGTTCTATGGCCGGTAGGTCCATCTATGGTGGAACTACTAATATATTCCATGGGTAGACTATAAGGGAAGTCCTATAAGGATGTACCTATACTTGTTCAGGTTATGAACCCAATGGTGGGAATCCTCGATCTTCTATTATGGTATCTAAATATATATTGGTCAGTATCCCACATTGAGCGGATGTTCTAGATCCACTTTGGTCTCTGTGGTGAACCCTCTTTACTGAGGTACATCAGTTAGAAGTACGAATAGATGATTTACTTCTAGAACATATCCAAGAAGAATGTTTCCTTGGATTAGTTCTATATTGAGTCTCATAAGTTCCTCATCTATTCCTCTTTTTGAGAAAACCTTTCTTCCATAATAAGGGATTAAACCTCTCCAGGAGGTAAGTGAGGAATAATCATACCCTTAACCATTTATTTGTTTGATACCTTTCGAATAGGTAATGTTGGAGTGATTAAGGGAACTCTCTAATTCAAAAATATTATCTAGTTTGAGGTATTCACACCTCCTTTAATCTTTTTAGTGTGGAACATATTTGAAAATGAAAATTCCTCACGTAAGTCCTCATATAAATTGGCCTCGTGTTCTGTAGGATCTCTATGGGTGGTATTAATGAAATTAACCAATATGTAATGCATTATATATATTCCATCAGTGTATTTATGAGACTTCCTTTTTCTATTCCATCCATGAGGTATTTTCCTCTCCTTTATTAGTTCTCCAAGATCCACATTTTTGAAATTAATCCAAAGGGAGTCTTTAGACAATTTATTCATGAAATATTATAATGAGGATACCATATCATGATATGGGATGAACTAGGAGGATCAAATATAAATAATTTCCAGTAATTGGGAGAGTACATATTTACACTAAGGAGGAAGTTTATGAGGTAAAAAATTCCCCAACCCTAATGAATATGGCTATTCCCACTCCACTTTCAAAACTCTCCAGGCATGGTTTACTGACCTTGATGGTTGGGTAGAAACATCACCCAACCCCATGAGTTGGGGTTTCTCCTCAACTATTTTTTATACTATTATAGTGGATATCCTCTTGATTTTGTAGATCTTTGTTCAAAAATGGTCTGAGGGTATCATTTGGTATGCATAAGAATCACCCACTTCCAAATATCATTTAACTATTTCAAAAATTTGAACAATCTGATGACTGACTGCACCTAAGAGGGATATTTTCTCAGTAATTTTAGATGCATGATGAAAATGTATCTCAATAGGATACTCAATTTTGGCCAAATATCACTGAGAGTCAATCATTTCCTATTTTTGTTTAACATATCTTTAGTTTTGAACATGTTAGTTTTTATGTTTTTTGAAAGCCATAACATTTCATGATAGCACCCTTGTAGGGATTTTCTAGTTGGGGAGTGCATTGAAATGCAACACTCAATGTTCATTGCATCCTCTGATATAAACACCAAATGAGGAATCATTGATCAGCTATCATAATCTTCCTAACATGTTGATGAATATGAATTGAAGGGCTCCTTGATGTTTCTCAAAATATATATTTCATGTGACCAAGATATATTCCAAGTTAATTTGGAATTTCAACCCATATATTACCTTGAAGTGACTCTGATACACATCATAAAGTAATACTTTTTTTCTCATGTGATGAATATTTTTCCATATATTGGGGTAGATGTTGGGTAAAAATTATTAAATAACACCTCTAGAATGTTGAAATGAGGGGTGGCTATATGCCAGAACATGACCAGTATGTCGAACTTACCTAGCTATTTCCCCATGTTTAGGAAGTCATATTTTCCTTTCTCTAGAGGTTCCTCAACCTAGTCCAACAAAAGAGGATGTTTTCCCACTACTTTATCATAAACAAATAGTAGGGACTTCCTCTATAATATTATAAGGAAGGTGATCCAAATGAGGTTTATAAAATGAATGATGTCTTGGGTTTTCATCAAGTTGAGAAATGACATCACTTATCAATGACAAGGCATCAGACTTAACTAGAATTCATTTACCTAGTGCCTCATAGTAGGATGGATTTTTCATCACTACATTTCTAAGGGGAGGACCATTCTGATGAAGAAAAACACTACTAAGAAGAGAACATTTTCCATGAAATCCATCTTGTAAAGGAATTTCATTGTGGAGTACAGTAACGGGAGGACCCACTTTCTCTTTGATATTCTATCCACATAGAGGGATATTCCAACCCCCGTCAGAAGATAGGATATCTAGATTTATCAGGTTATGGTAATGAAGAAAGCCTTAATTGTCAAGTGTTTGAGGAGGACCTTTAGAATTACTGCTACTACCCTCATAATTTTGTAATGGAAGATTAGGATCTTGAGCTTCCATAGATAAACATCTGAGGGATTCAATAACTCTATATTTAATTAGAGCGGTATCATAGATACGCCCTTCATTTTTGAGTTTCTTCTAGTGAGGATTATTTTTGGATGCCTACATTCAAGTGATTACGGCCACTTTCTGGGGGAAGTGGTTTTCAGGTATGGATGCTTTCTTTACTGGATCATATGTTTCTATTGGTTTAGTTCGAAAGGTTTCTAAATTTTTTGAAGGGGTATGTACTTTCCATGAAGTGTCAATTTGAATAGTCCAATTTCCTCCTATTATAATAGGCGTATTATTCTAATATGCTTGTATGTATATCATGGGGAGTTTTCCCAATGTCTTTTACGGATGAGAGAAGAGGTGTGATGACCACTAACCTATAGTAGCACGTGAAGACCGATTCGATTCTAGCCTTCTCAGATGGACATCAAATCACGTTCTAGATTAGATCCTGCTCAATGGAATCGTTTAATTTTGAATGGGAGAGACCTCTTCTTTCACACAAAAATAGTGAGAATGCCTCAAGTATAAAGGCTCATACAAATAAGGCAATTTCTTTTACAGAATCCCTTGTGGGGTCTTCTCATCTTGAGAAAACTCAGGTCAGGATGCCAATGGTTAAAAGGACTAGGGAGGGCCAAATTATGATCACTTTAGATCCTTAAGATATCAAGTAGTGCTTGGAGGTTTGTAAATTTTATGTACTTGGCTGTATTTATTATGAGAAGGGCACTAAGCCTTGGTCTTACTCTAATCTCAAACAGAGAATTTAAACTTGTTGGAATTTCTCTTGCTAGCGCTTAATTCCAATTGTAAAAGGTTTGTTCCATATTATTCTACAGAAACAAGATGACCTAAATCAAGCCTGGTGTATTGGATCTCTCTATTTGAAACCAGGATTCTTTCATCTCTCTAAATGGGATCCTCATTTTAACACGTTCACATAGAAGTAGTTTATTTCCCAGGTTTGGAAAAATATCCATGGCCTTCCATGGATTTATTGGCACCCAAAAATCATGAATGATATTGCTTCAGGAATTGGTACTCCTTTGAATATTGATCAAAGAATTATCAATGGGGATCTTGGCTTCTTTTCCAGAGTTCTGATTGAAATTTATATGAAGTCTCTGCATCCTGAACGTGTTTTACTAGATGTTAATGAAAATGTTATTGACATCTACTTAGAATTTGAAAACCTTCCTATGTATTGTGATAATTACAGGAAGGTTTGTTATTTCATTGATTAGTGTCGTATTGTTCAAAGGACCACAAATCCAGCATCAGGCAAGAATGCCTGGAAAGATGCTCCTATCAAGAAACCTATTCCTGCTAAATAATATGTCAAAAAAGACTCTAACAATGTCATGCATGTTGAACCTAAATAGATTACAGGATCCACCAAGGCCTGGGATGACATGGATGAGGAGGAAGACCATCCTAATTCTTTGGCAATGAGATTAGCTCTTGGAGACTCTATTCAATTACAAGGTGACAACAGCGACCATCTAGAATAGCTAGAGTTCTCGAATGACATTTTTAATACTATTCTTAACCTACAATATGAGGATCTTACTCTAGATCTAATTAACTCCAGAATCTTTGAAGTGATGGATACTTTTCAATCCGAGCTTGAGAATATTTCACTATCCTCTGACCGAATTATTGACACTTCCATGAAAAAAAAAATTAGATCTAATCAAGCTAACAAGGGAACATCTCTAGAGGAACATACTATGAGAAAGCAGGGTGTCTCACTTCTGTCTGAGCAAAACTTCAAATAGGATGATGATGTCTGAATTCTGTCCAAGTAGAATTCTAAGTAGGATGACTCTCAGATATATATAGAAATGAATCTGGACACAAACTCCAGAAGATATATACTTAATATATCTATCAATCATGCTGAAATCACTCCAGAAAATTCTACTTATATAGAATCCCCCCAACAGCATTGAGCTAAGAAGATCTCAAAGAATTAAGGTTGGTGACAACCTACAAAAAAAGGGGTTCAACCCCACTCAAAGTATATAATGAGTATTCTCTTCTGGAACTGCCTGGGCATAGCCAACTATGGCACTATGAGTTCTCTTCAGCTTCTTGTGACTAAACATAAACCTGATGTCATTGGACTTGCTGAACCAAAGACAAAGGATACCAGTTCTGTATCTCTTCTGGATAAACTCAGTTACACACTATTCAACTCTGTACATGATGATCATCATGTTCGGATATGGATCTTGGTGCATAGGAGAGTTTTCAATCTCACTCTTGTATTTGTTCATGAACAAATCATTACCTACATATTCACTATCTAGACTCAAAATTTATTCTGCTCGATGGTTTATACATCTAATAATTATATGCTCAGAAGGGACTTATGAAAATACATCTCTAATCTATCACACAACATTGATGACTCTTGGCTAATTATAGTGGATTTTAATGCTATTCTCTAGGATGATGAAAGGCTTGTCCATTCTTCTACTATTTCTTCTATGGATGAATTTCAACTATGTGTTGAAAAATCAAATCCGATGGAGGTTAATATGCTCAGACCCAAGTACACCTGGTATAGAAAGCATCTTAATGGCATGAGAGCTAATAGAATTGATCGTACCTTTGTTAATGATAAAGTGTGGGATAATTGGAGGACAATATCTTGTGTGAATCTTTCTAAACATAATTCTGACCATCACCCAATCAATTCTAACTTTATTGGAAAAAGTGAGAGACGGCCTCTCCCCTTAAGGTTCAACAATGCTTGGACTACTCTTCATGAATGTTCCACATTGGTCAAAGATACTTGGACCATTCGGGAAAAAATCACCCTTTATCTTGTGTTTTCAAACTTTGATCTCTCAAGATTAAAATGAAGCATTAGAGTAAATCCAGATTCAACCTCCTTGACCAGGAAATTGATTCTCTTGAGAAACAATTACATGCCATTCAACAATCAATGACCAATACTGATTTTTCATGCATTGATGGACAGGAAGCTAAGATCTCCTCAGACCTTAAAAATCTTATTACTCATAGAGACAATATTAAAAAGGAAGTGTATAAAGTTAAGTGGCTTACAGATGGTGATAGAAATACTAAGTACTTTAATGCCATAAAAAGGAGTAAAAAGGTTAGTAGTCCACTCTCTCTTCTCAAAGATGGGGATGTTATTCTTGATGACAATCAAAGTCTCTCAAATCACATTGTCTCTTTATATACGAACCTCTTCAATGGCCCTAAACAAAATGGAGAACTCTTGTATGGCATCATACTTTCCCTTGTTAGTGATGATGAAAACTCAATGCTGATAAGAGTACCCTCTAATATTGAAATAAGGAATGGTTTCCTCGGGATTAAAAAAGACAGCTCTCCTGGGCCTGATGGCTTCACCAATCACTTTTTCCAATTTTACTGGGATATTATCCAGGAAGATGTTTGTAGGCTGGACAAGTATTTCTTTACTAATGGATCACAAATTCATGGAATCATTGCCTTAATTACAAAGGTAGAAAATGCTAGTGATATTAGTCAATTCAGACCTATTTCCCTGATCAATACTATACAGAAAATCCTCACTAAAATCTTGGCTAACAGGCTTGATTGCATATCTGATAAAATCATTTCCTAGAATCAGTTTTGGTATGTTAAAGGCGGGATAATTCAAGACTGTCTCTTCAATGCATCTGAATGTCTGAACCGTCTTCAAAAACCTACACAAGGAGGGAGTATTTCCATCAAATTGGACATCATAAAGTCATTTGACACCATTGATTGGGACTTCATTGGTAACATTATGCATAAGTTTGGGTTTCACCCGACCTTTATACAGTGGTCTTATACTTCAATTAGCTTAGGCTATATCTCCATCCTTATCAATGGATCACCTGAAGTCTATTTTAAGTGCTCTAGAGGAGTAAGGCAAGGATACCCCTTGTCTGCTAGTATCTTTTCCATTGCAGAAGATTATCTCAGCTGACTGATAACTCACAATATTGAAAAAGGGAATCTGAAAGTCCTTCAAGAAAACTAAGGTACCTCTACCCCCTCACATCTTCTCTTTGTAGATGACATTATCATTTTTACTTAGGGAGGAAAAAGAAACATTCAGAATCTCAAATCCATCCTCCATCACTATGAGCTTATCTCTGGACAAAAGGTAAGCTGGAAAAAATCTTTCATGTTCTTTGGGTAAAATATTTCAGAATATAGGAAGCAGTGTATGATTCAAAGTATAGGAATCAGAGAAGGTTCCATTCCTTTCACATATCTTGGAGTCCTAATGTTATTTGGCAGACAGTTCTCTACCTACTTTATTGATATGGTTAGTCAGGTTAGGAGAACTATCTCCAATTGGAAAGGAAAATCTCTCTCTATGGCAGGAAGAATTTTCTTAGTCAAACATGTGATCATTTCAAAACTTGTTTACTCTTTTATGGTGTACTCCTGGATTGCTTCTACAATTAAGATTCTCAATTCCCTTATGAGGAATTTTGTTTGGAGTGGTAGCATTCTTTAAAGGAAAATTATCACTGCCCTATGGACTAAATGTTGTTTACCTCTCACTATGGGGGGACTTGGGATTAAGAATATTGAGCTCTTTAATCATTCCCTTCATGCTCAATTTATTTGGAGGCTTATTGATAGAAAATCAAGATCTCTTGATTTTCTTAGATCTATATTCCTTACTAGATTGATTGCTGGAAAGTTAACATATATGCAATCCTCTATTTTTCCTGGTTTGAAAAATATTTTTCAAAAGATCACTAGTCACTCCCACTGGTTTGTGAATGCCTCCTTCAAGATAAAATTCTAGAGGGATAACTGGACATGGACTCCATTAATTGATAGTATAAATTATGAAACTATGGATGTTGATTTAGATGCCTCTATTTGTGATCAGCTCGAGCTGAACAATAATATGCATACCCACATTGTTCAAATTGTTAATTCATATGACTTCATAAATTCTGATGATATCATGGTATGGTAACCAAGTGAAAATGGAATGATCGACTCTAAATTATTTTACAACCATTTAATATAGGTCACTCCTTCCAATGCTGTTAAGCAATTCAGAAGATGGGTATATCCCTCTCAGTTCACTCTTTTCTGGAGAATTCACCAGCAAAAAATGGCAGTGGACAACAACCTTCAAAAAGATGGTATCTCTCTATGCTCAATATGTGATTTGTGCCACCAACATAGATATGAACGAGACCATTTATTCCTTTCTTTTAAAACTGTTGCTTCACTCTGGATCATTATTTTTGACCTCTTTGGCATCTTGATACCTCTTGTCAACAAAATTGCAAATTTTTTGCACTTAATTTCAGCAGAACAATTTTCCAAGAAGATTTATATTCTCTTCCTTGTCGCTTGTGATGAAACTTTTCACACTCTATGGAGAAGTAGGAACAAAATTAGGCATGACAATGCCACTTTCAATCACAATGTTTCCATTTCAAATATTCTTACAACGACTCAAAGTTCAAATCAGTTTCACACTGAACAACGTCACAAATTTTTCAAAGACTTTGCAGTCTTGAGAAGGCTTCATCTGTCAAGTAATTTTCCCAAACCTATGGGCACTATGGAAATTTTTTGGACTCCCCCCTTTGCAATTTGGATCAAATTCAACCTTGATGGCGCCTCAAAGAGAAACCCTAGACCAACTAGACATGGTATTGTTTTCTGTGACCACAATAGTGACTTTCTTGATAGGTTTTATGGCTCTTGTGGTCATACCAATTCCCTTGAAGCTAATATGATGGAATTGATAAAATTAGTGGAGCTATTTAATCAAATAAATTGGAATAATCTCTAGTTTTAAAGTTATTCCTCTACTATTGTACATGCTGTTAGAAAGAATCAGATCCATCGTGCCTGGTATCTTACTTTGATGTGGATCAAATGTCTTGACACTCTTGTCTCAAAGAGATTTATCATCACACATGTTTACCATGAATCCAACTCTCTTGCTGATAGACTTTCAAATAAAGGTATTTCTGAAGCCTCTGGTGTACATTTGACCACTTTTTATGAGGATTTTCTCAGTATTCTTAATAAATATAAATGTGAAATTCCCTCATTTTGACTCTTGTAATTTGTTTTGTTTAATTGGGGCTTTAATGCTTTCTTTTAAAAAAAAAGAGAGAGAAGAGGTGTGTGTTTGCTTTGTGATGACATACTAGTGAGACACCACATTTTTTGTGACTGAGCTTCGTTATTGTCCCTCTTTCACCACTATTGTAGCTGTTATGATTTCCCTAAAGGTCTGTAGTATTTGGGTAGTGATTATTGTCTACCCTTTCACCATTTTTAGGATATTCTTGGTGACTTCAAGGAATGGAATGGGAATATATTTCTCTTCAGCATCTGAAGTAGGGATATTTACTTTCTCATGTCCTCTATTTCCTACTAGTGGATACAGACAGTTCTCATGTGTGGGGGTAGAGAGTTGGGTCCCCCTATTCATCACTAAGACTTTCCAACTAATATATATTGGTGATAATAAATTAAAAACATAGTAGGATTAGTGATGGAAGGTCGGTGTGTGCACCTTCTTGTAGATTTCCACTAAACTTAGTATGCATGCTTCTTTGAGTGATTCTAGAAGAGTCTGTTGGTAGGCATGATTAGTGTGGGTATTTTTATGTTCCTAATCACATTATTCTACTAGATATGACTGATGGTATTTCTGAGATGCATCCAAGAGACTCTTTTGGATAGCTAAATTGATGTGGGCAGGTCGAAGTTTATGCTCATAGTTTTCCACCAAAATTTCATTGGTGGGACTCTCCAGAGGGGATAGAGGTGTGAACCTTCTCCTTATTAGTCGTTTTATCCCCTAGTGGTCCATATTGCACACCCGGGTCTTGATGACCTAGTTCAAACTACCAGGGATACATCCCTCATCATTCTGAGTGTTCATTACCATATGAAATTGGTGGTGGTTAATGTTAGAAGGATCCCTTTAGAAGGACCAGTGTGTCTTCCAGATGAGAACATATATTCCCCATTGATCCACATCCATAAGATAATAGAGGGAGTGTTTTTTCATTATGGGGATAAGATCTGAAAATGGTTGAGGATTAAAATAGGTTTTGTCTACTTTTGGACTACCATCTATCATTAATTGAATGATCGATGGTGATTTGTGAGTATGAGGGAGTATGTGTAGCCTCCAGGGTTAGAATTATACCATTTTGTCAATAATACCAAAATTGTGTGTTCAAGACCCAATGTTGAAGATGTTGGGTTGGTGATGGAATCCTCTGCATGGGAGAAGACCCAACAAGAATAGTAGATTTGGAAAAAGAATTGGGAGTTTTATGGATACCATTGGATTGAAGGTATTTTTGATAGAAATATCCTAGAATATATTAAAAAACAAACTATAAAACCCTATCAAAGTAGCATTTCATTTAAATGATCACATTCCTGATTGATTTTCATGTTTGGTCCTCATTGCCTGAATGGCCCGAAGGCCTTCATTTTTATTGATTTTTGATAACCCCCCTTTCAAGGGATGAGGGGGAACCCTTACAAGTCCTGTAGGCTAAGAGATTACATGGCCCGTAGGCTTAAGGGATTACATGACCCAAAGGTCTTAGGGAATTCAACCAGACTATCTACAAGGAACTTCCCCTCCCCAGCATCTGCATCTTGATAGTAGCTCTCCACCTTTGCATGACCGTCTAGCTAGGATTCCCGTGCAAGCACAGGCTGGTACCGATGGCATAGTCATACCCTCTCATTCTGACAATCCATTTGGCTCTGCTCTGGTGAGTGCACCTGCTCTGAATCCTCTTCTGGGGCTTCTCCTTTTTTGTAGTGTGTCTGGGGCCTGCATTCATGTGGCCCAAAGGCCTTGGGGTGGACCTAAGGCATTAAGGTGGCCTGAAGGCCTTGATAATCAACTTCCTTGAAGGCCTTGGGTGGCCCAAAATCTTTACAGGACCCGAGGACCAAACCGGTGGCCCGAAGGCCCAGATGGATGAATAGTTCCATCTGCTACAGTACCGAACAGTGCCTGCTACAGTACTGCTATAGTAACCCAGAAATATGCCTCCACCCGGATTTGATCTCGGGTCTCTTAGATGCACCTAGCGAGTCCTCACCAACTGGGATGAGGCTCTTGTGAGTTTGGTCCTCATTCATTTAAGAGAAAAAGGTGTCTGACAGGTGGGTGACGCCATCATTCAAGTTAATGATTAATATTGGGTTCACCATTTTTTGTTAGAAACTCAGTTCACCCAATGGTCAATTTTAGGTGGTTGGAGTTTGTGAAATCATTCACATCATATTTAGTATTTGAAAATGGTTTCCAATTTGTTTATTCATGGAATATTAAACACTCCATGGTTCTATATACTCGATTAATCTGTTTTATGAAGAAATACACTTTGGGATTTTGGCCAAAAAATATTGAGAGCTCACATTGGTTGAGATGATGGTAAGTCAGGATAATCACACTCTTTGGTGGGGGTCATACTATGGGTATATTTTAGAATTTTGTGATATGTTCTTGAATCTTTCATTAATTCCCAAGTATAATGTGGGTCTCTCTTGAAACAATAGTCAATGTATTTTATAGATATATATATGTATGTATTTATGTTTGTATATAAGGTTATCCATCAATAGTAACCTCTTATATACTGATTAGAGATTATCTAGTAGTTATTATGATGATGATGGTTTCTATCCAAACAGTGGGGTGGTCTGGAGAGTATTTTCATCTAGGGAGTTGAAAGTTATTTTGATGTCAGGATAAGACTGATGAGAAGGGATTATTACATATCCTTGTGAATGAAATCATAATATTTGTAGTTTGGTGACACTTATTGGGGAACATAATTCCTTTTAAGGTCATATGATAAAGACCAAACTATACAGTTTAGCATCTTTTCGTTAGTCGCCTAGATGGGAGGTTACTAGTCAAACTTGTTTTTGTATTAAGTTGAGTAGTATAGAGGACCTGGAAGGGATATGGTCTCTTAATTTGAATAAGACCCTACCGAGAATGTGTCGTAGAGAATAGGGTTGATTTTGGGTGTTAGGTTTGAACCTTAGGGAGGCTTCCTACATATCCCATTTAGATTTGAATCAAACACCACATAGTTTGATTGTGAGGCCCAATACCTATGGAGGCCATCTAAAATATTTTCTTACAGGGAAGTCTGGCCCTTTGAATGGATTAATTTGGGGATTACTTTTATGGAGGATTCCCATGATTGGTTTGGTTGGGTCTTAATAATGAAAATTATTTCCTATGAAAGGTTCCATAAGGATGTCTCAATTTAAGGTAATTTATAGTCATGTTTGAACCTTACACCTAAGGAGGGGGTCCATGGATGGTTATATTGATTTTATTGGGACTTATAATAAGTAAGAAGTCCATAGATTGGATTTCAAGGCTTATTCCCAAGGAGGATTCCCTGTTGTGAAATGTTGGGGATTATTCTTAAGTGGGTGGACTATGGATGTGTATGGTTGTGGATTACTCATGATGAGGATGAACATGGATGATTATGGTTGGTTATTACTCTAGGGGATGATGACCATGGATGAGTTTGTTTGGTGCTTACTCATAAAGATGATACCCATGAGGTTTGGGATCATGTTGATTTCATGAACACCGTCATCCTCTAAGACCACATGAGTGATGCTCAGTGTGAGAAAAAATAAGAAACAAGAGATATGTAAAACCAAAAACTCTACTTTTACTTGAGGTTGGATGCATGGCCTTGAGAACCCATTCCTATGGAGACCCCTTGATAGAAGATGATAATATGATCTGAAAGAATATTCTCTTCCAAATCATGGATTTGACTGTGTGGATGTAGTGATCATAGAAATCCTAAAATGACACATGGTTCATGATGAGTAATGATTGAATGTAAGAAAAATAGGAAGCATAAGATCTAGAAAACCACACACTCCCCCCTATTCTAGTGGAAGTGTCTGGGGATATGGTATAGGAAGATAGGACATTGATGCTCCTATTCCATCTCCGATTTCATATCCAGGATAGCCACATCAGAATATCTATTAAGGGAAGACTTGGGATCTGAAGAGAATGAAGAGTGAAACCTCTTGAAAGAATGGATGGATATTAATCCAAGAGAGATTCCCTAAAATTAGTTCCTTGGTGGGAGAGTATAATCTCATTCCCTATCAAATAGAAAGGAAAGTGTAACCCCCACCATACCTAATAAGAACCGAAGGCTCTGGGTCCTAGATATGACTAGGGAAGGACATGGTCCTAACCCTAGTACCTAATACTGGGAACTCCATTACACCACCCCTAGGGTCAAGGACCTCATGACCATTGTAATGAATACTCATAGAAATCCAGAGGACCCTAACCATCAGGTAGGACAAGTATGGGAAACCTATAACCATTGGAATGAATACCCAAATGAGAGATATACTGGTGTTCCTCTTTGCATGGTTTTGAAAGTATGAATGCTTTAGTGCATGTTGAAATTTAGTCATTCTCAGAAAAGAGAGAAAGAGAAAGAGAGGAACTACTGTTTATGGTTATGAAGAGGTCCAGAGAAGTGGCTCGTGTAGGGCAAAGGCTTGGACATACCAAGGGAGTCTTGCGTAGGTGGGACTCATCGAGCTAAGGGAGGCCCACACTTGCTATGGTTGTGCTATTATGAGTGATTCACGTAGATAGGCATATTCAAGTTTACGGTTCATTGGGAAATGGTATACCTAGGAAACAACACATGGGTGAGGGTTTTCTCAAGCCTTCAAGGGTCTCCAAAGGTGTTCTTGAAAGTTTCTCGCATAGGTCCCTGGTTAGGGAAGGGTTCCTCAGACTAGTTTTCATAAACTATAAAGGGAAAATTATTCCTCACATATGTATTTTATCTTTTATTCTCTTGTAGTACTTTTTTTCCACCACCCTCCCTTAATTTCATCTTCTTTTGGTTTTGGAGGGATTCCTGGAAGGTTTTGGAGGGCCTGGATGAAGGAATAGGACGATCAGAGTATCAAGATTTATTTGGGGAGTTTATTTCATTCAAAAGAAGAGCCCCAGGTTCGTATTTATGAAAATATGGGGCCTTGATTGAATTTTATGGCTTACATATGTTTGTCTCACATGCTGATGTGCAGTTCCATCACACAGGTTCCCTACACACCGACTTAGCTTGGGGGTACATGTGTAGATAGATTTTGAGAAGGGGTGTGGCCATGGATTTCTTCACATTCTTTATTTCATTATCCTGAATATATTTTTCTTTAACACCATTTCATCCATGTGAAAAAAATTATTCTCAATAATGACATAATTTAATTTTGTAAAAGAAGAAGTAAAGAGAAAGAGCTTAGTAAAGACAATTGTCTTCTCTTAAAAAACCTCCTTTGAATATCTTTTTAAACACCATAGGGATAGTCTTTTAGAAGTAGTAGAAGATCTAGAATATGGATATTGATGTTTGGGGGTATATTTGGAATTTTTTTTGATCCAGAAGGTTTTATAGGTGTGAATAATTGATGGGAGTGAATTTAGTTTTATAATTGATGAAGAGTGATATTTTTGGAAATAGCCAAAACAATTCAATATTGGGAAGTAACTCTCACCCCATGTGCCTCAAAAATTGTTAAATAATTTTTTATAGGGATTATATGGTTTATTAAATTATCTTACACAAAAAAAAATATTTCTTATACTTTATGATTACATAATTTTATAATTATAGTTTTCACCATGGTAACCTATATCTTTTATTTACCTAGACAATTTTTCATTTAATAATAAAATTAAAATGATCCATATAAAATAATTTTTTCCTGATGATTTGGAATAATAAAACCATTTTATTAAATTAAAATCCTATCTTTTTGGAAGAAATATTATTAACCCAAGTGCATGTAACGTGGAAAACATTGTTTAAGTCATAATTACATTAATTCATTTTAATTGTTTTTATTATTAATTAAATTAATATAAATTAATTTCAAATTATTATATAATAAATATAATTGTTATTCCAAATATCAAACCCATTTTATAAATTTCCAATACAATAATTAGAAAATTTTAATTTAAGATTATTCATAGATATGTGATAAAAAAGCAGTTTTCCAAAGAGTACATTTTCAAAAGTATAGAATATTTATTATCAAAAATAAAAATAAAAATTATTAAAATTAGATAAATTAGTTATATTTTATTTTAATTTAACTAATTATAATTTAAACCCAATGTAATATATTATTTAACATTATAAATAATTTAAACTAAAGGTAGTTTTTAGTAAAAAAATAGTTTTATTCACTATCCTTCAAAAAATTAATATTTTACAGAAGTTCTCAAAAATCCACAAAAAACCAATTTGTTGAATATATATTTAAAATATTAATTTTTTTTCTAAAATTATATTTCTAAAAGTGGTAAAAATTAAATATAAATTATGTATGCAAAGCATGACTAATCTTCTTTTTTTTAGAAAAAATTAGTTTTTCAAAAGAAAAAATTCTTCACTTAAATAGTTCTTATTTAATTGATAATCAATAGGTAACCGTGGAATTTAATTTATAAATTTTTAAACCATATAATTTTAATAATTTAGATAGTCTTGTTAATATCCTCTAACTTAATAGTTATGTTTTAATGGTCATGGTCAAATAATAATATTCTAATAGATTATCATGTTTTGTTTAAACCTGGAATTTTGTTCATCATAAACTATTAAAGAGATTGAATTTATATAAAAATAAATATATATAAAATACTAATATTTCTACATTTTATTATGTTCTTATTATTTTTTATATATGCTATCAAATATAATTTTTATCTTTTAATATCATGGACTGTTAACTTCTACCACCCTTAAATAAATAGAGTCCTTGAAATTTAATCTTGACCTCATTAATAAAGGTGTTCACATTATAATGTACCTTTAAAAGAATCCCACATCATAAATAGGTTTAATACAACATCCTATTGATATGAGAGAAAGGGATGTAAATGTTTATCAAAAATAACATATAATAGGTTTCCATGTAGGAAGAAATTTATGGGATGTTAAAATATATAAATAGAACAAAACCATAAATAATTTTGGGTGGAGGAATATATCATTGATCATAAAAAAATTGAATGATCAATGGAAACTTAAATAAATAAAAAAATAAATCTATTATTATTTAAAAGACCATTTTATTCATCAGATATTAAGGTAAAATGATATCATTTTTTCAAGATCCTTTTAAAATGTTGAGTAAGTATTTTACTTTATATGAATTTAAAAAAAATTACATACTTTATATCATCTATTTATTAAGAAAAATTTCACCCATTTATCTTTCCTTGATCAATTTCCACTTCATCTCATAATATAATAAATTAACATGTAATAATTAATTTTTATGCATATAGAAATAAAATTAGCTTTTAACATACCTTAAGACCCATAAAAGAGTAACAAGTTATTCCTCATGTCATTAATAAAACAAAAATGGTTATGAAAATTTATCCAATATAATGAATTAATGTCTAATACCTCAATTTAACTATTGAAATTAAAATTCATTGATTTCGTAAATGATTAAACTTAAGTCTCATAAAAAATATGTCTCGCAAAATTCAATTTCAAAAAAAAATAAATAATTATACCTAAATCAAAATTATATCTCCAATAAAATATATTTTTCTTCTTAAATACACATTTAAAATATGTTTATAACTTTATTAGTATAAAAAAATTAATTAAAACATGCATGATTCAATAAATAAAATCTTATATGAAAGAATATATTCCACAAATCCAAACATCCATAAACTCTAGAAAAGATAATATAAACCATAAAATCTCTGACCAATTTCATTTTCCCTAATAATATCCCATAAATTGATCATTATCATAATTATCTCAACATCAATCTCATATTTAGGGTTACCTTCCATCAATCATGTGTTTTAAAAAAATATTAAATTACCGCAAAATAGATTTTTCGGTTTATCTATACCATTCAACATATACACTCAAATCATTAAAAATGTATTGTTGTACAATTAATATACAATTAATATTTATTATAACCATGATATCATTGATAAAATACTCCTGTAAAGTAATTCATGAATCCTAACATGAGTAAATTAATCATTCTATCTCATTTTTAGTAATAATATAAGCATAATTGTGATCCCTTAGCTTCTTTTGAGGTATATTCCCTTGATTCTTCGAGAATTCATTAGTGTAGTTCCCCATCTCATTATAGTTGAAGCATTTCACATTATTATATTATTTCATACCCTTTTAATAATGATAATGTTATAATTTACTTCCACACTTTTATAAAAATATCATTCTCTTCAATCATGTACCAAGGTGATGTTTTTCACAATTATTACGTGTGGTAAAATACTTCTTTCCTTTTATCTCCTTATACATTTTTTATGTCATCCTCTTCTTCTCTTACTTCCCTTAAAATACCTAATACTTAGACAATTCATTAATAATCTTGATATATCATGATATGGTGTCCTAGTATGATCTGAATGTTTGGTTGACTAGTTCTCTTCAGAGTATTGTATTAAGACCATCAATGAAATGATCATTCTTACTCATTGTATTACATGCATTGATATGGCTCTTATTCCATACACTGGGAACCATTTATAGATAATTAAATACACTATATTTGATTATACCCTTATGATAAATAATGTATAATACCAAAACAAGTGAAACACTTATCGTTTGTTGAAAAAAATCGTCACGGATTATTTTATAATAATAAACATGGTTTTGTTGGAAAAGTTTAAAAATCATAATTTTTTTTCAAATCCTTCATAATAGTTTGTAATGAAAATATGATTTATCCTAGTCATATCCCCTGAGAGTATCAAACCAAGTGTTTATTATTGTCCATTTTTTGATCTAAGTATTGCTTGAGTCAAGACTGACAAAGCATTTTAGGAGTTATTACCCCTAGTTACATCTATTCCAGATCCATATCCATTTATAATATCCTAACATGGATTTATTTCTTGAAAAAAAATCAAATTATCTCAACTCTACCAATTATTTAGTTTGTTCAACTATAGTTATCCAAAATTTCTATTATAGGGTTATGTTCCCCAATTTATGATTTCCCAAATCCAGTTAACAAGGTATCTACTAAATTTCCTCTGATACTGACTGTAAAGATCCCAACCCTAGTATCCTAAATTCAATGGATGTATAATGAAATTTTTATAAGATATAAGTAATAACATACTAGATGAATGAATAGATTCTTTTAATTATTAAAGTATATACATACATTTACTTTACATATATTTGAAAACATAAAATACAAAAAAAAATATATCATCTTTATTCCCTCTATAATATCTTTAGATATCATCCATAAAACACATTCGGGCATCATCAGAAAATGAAACATAAGAAATTGGTGAGCTCTAATGCTCTTTAGGACTATCTGTAGAGTTAAATATATTATGAATACATAGTAAATAATCAATGTGGTAAGGTAAATTATTGAAATATATGTTATTTAATGAATACTAAATGTGAAGAATAATATAGAGGGAATAAATAATGGTCAAATAAAAAATATAAATAATCAAATGAACTTGAATCTAAATGGTAGATATTCTAAAAAAATGTTATAATCAAACGGAACATCAATAAAATTTATCATAATTAGTTGATTCATAATTTAAAACATATGAAACATATTCTAAATATGATTCACAAGATAGTCCAAAACTTTTGGGTAAAACCCCATCAAATTTTCCAAATGGTTTATCTCTTAAAACCTTCTGATTCATTGAGGGGATATATAATTCTGATCCCCACATTTCACATAATAATTCCAATTAAAAATTTATTTGAAATGGGTTAAACCTAATCTATATAAATATTTATATTGAAAAAATAACATTCAATATAGTAATAATTACCCCAATCAATAAAACTAATTATAAACCATCCATATTAATATTGTGAGTGCTAATAAAATTGAAAAAACATAGTAAAACTGACCATAAATCATGCATAGAAATTATAAGTATGGTTTCAATACAACATATCCCTAGTGGTCATAATGGTAGAAATATTTGTTCATATTATACATTATAAAATAAAAATTCCTTTCACATTTACATTAAAATCAAAATAGGAAATGTTTGTAAAACAACATGAATATTCATTTCATTCCATTTTATAAAAAGGTAAACATAGGTAAAAAATAAATTAAAAAATAATTTTAAAATTTTAAAATATAAATTTTTTTAAAAAAATAGAAAACATAGATTGCGATAAAAGTATATTTTTGACTGAAGAGATAAATAACGTTAGATTTTTATAAAAACATTATCTCAATCATTTTATGTAACAAAGAGATAGAAAGGGTGATATTAAATAAAATTTTTCAATAATAAACAAAAAATAATAATATATTTTTTTTAATATATAAAAAATAAATAAATACCCCAAGGGAGGCTTTAACATAAATAATCCCTAATAACGATGACATTTTAAAATACACACTTATCACTTTAGTAATGCTTGAATCCTAATACCAAAGAATGAAATAGTATCAAATGAAAGATTAAAAACCATGAATATAAATGTATTAATGATATCGCATATCAAAATGGTTTGAATATACACCACACAAAAGAACTAAGTGGTTAATATAACATACGTCTCTTGAAAGTAAAAGTGATGCGGAAAACCCTTACCTCAGGTTTGACATCCTTATATGTGTCTAAAAATCCTTTATAATAAATATATGATTATTATAAATCCATTAATAATCCATAATAATATATATATAAACACATATGATTCTATTATATCATTTTACCATCTGTTTGTTAATGATATTTCATTATTTTCATTATTTCTGGTGTTAATTGCTTATTTTCTCATGTGTGTTTTGTCATGAATATTCAGATTACTATAAATAAGATATAGTTACATAACATAAATAATTATATTAATGTTATAAATATTATTTTTTTCATTAGAAATCTAAATATAAAATTATTTGAAATTGTACATAGAAAATGAATTGCATAAGCTCATAGAGATGGTAGGTTGTACATATGCACAAGCGATGATATCATTCCCTTAATAGATGAAAGGGTAAGAAAAATTATGATATATTAATTTTTAAGAATTGAAATTATGTCATATATATGACATATATTATTTTAATGTACCTTTATTACCTTCTCTGTAAGGTGTATATGAAAAATGAATCAAGTCGCATTGGAAGGTGGTAGCCCACCATGCCCATGACTGACACTATAATATTTAAAATTGAACATAAATTAATAATATAAATGATATAATATAACTCCATGAGTATAATTATATAATAAATAATATATATATATATATACATTAAATCTGTCATTATATCCAACTATGATATCTTTTGATGGAAAATGAGTTGCATTACTTCGTAGGGTGGTAGTACGTCATTCACATAATTGCCAATTTCATTTATGATTTAATGGAAGTGGAGATAGATAAATATTATGTATAAACATAATTTAATATTAGTATAAGAGGTATTATTGTGTTATTTTATTTTTTAAGTGTTAAGACATAATTGAAAGTGGTAAAAGAAGAAAGAAAGAGAAAGAGCTCACTGAAAATAAATACATTCTCTCTGAGGAACTTATTTTATATCTATTCTTATAGAACATATAATTAGTCTTTTGAGAAGATAATTATATCTAGAATGTGGATAAATATTTTATAGAGGTATTTTAGGGGGGTTTTGGTTGATATAAATGGTTTAATATATGTTAGTATGTGAGGGGAGTGAGTGCACTTTTATAATTAAGGAAGAGTATATTTTTGGTAAATACCCAAAACTCATCAATAATGAAAAGACAATATCACACCATATGCCTAAAAATTTGATAAATAATTTATTTTAGGGGTTTTATGATCTATAAAAACTTATACCTCAAAAAAATTAATCAGGTTATTCCTTAGTCTTTATGTTTACTTAATTTTACCATTTTTTTAGAATGATAACTTGTATCTTTTTTTACCTAGGTAATTTATACATTAAGAAAAAAATAAATTTGAAAATTATCAGATAAAATGGACCCACTAATAAAAAATATTAAATCCAATTTATTAAATAAAAATCATATCTCTATGTAAATTTAATATTGACACAAGTGCACGTAATAAGAAAAACCTTGTTTTAAACATAATCGATGTAAATAAATTTTTATTTCTTTATGAATATTTATGATAAAAAATAATTTTAATTTTTAAATAATATAAATTATAATTATCTTAAATATTTAATACATTTTATAAATTTCAAATCACAGTAGTGGATTAATTTTATTTAAGATTAACCCCACACATGCTACAAAAAAGGTGTTTTCCAAAGAGAAAAATTTAAAAATTATAGAGATATTTACCATCAAAATTAATAATTAAATTTACTAAAATGACATAAATTATACAAATTGTAATATAATTTAAGTAATTTACTTTAAAGCAATTTTAAGAATTATTTTATGTTGTTACTAATTTAAATGAAAGAATATTTTAAAACAATATCTGTAATTTTTTACTATTCCTCAAAATATTAATATTTTTATAAAATTATAAAAAATTCACCCAAAGATAGTTTTTACATAAATACTTAAAAAATAATGATTATATTATAAAATAAAATTTATAAAATTTGAAATTTTCTTATATATTATTTTCTCAAATTACAACTAAACTTCTTTTTAAATAACATAATTCTTCAAAAAAATTATGTTTCTTTCAAATTGTTCTTATTTTATTTATAATAAATATATAACTTTTGAATTTATTGTATACATGTGTAAAAAATATATTTTTAATAATTTTTTTATTAATATTCATACACACTTTCTTAATGGCTAGGTTATAAGGGTCATGTTTAAATAATAATATTTTTATAGTGTATCACATTTTTTTAACCAGGAATTGTGTTCATTGTAAGCTATAGAATAGATTGAGTTTATATTAAAATAAATATATAATTAAATATTAGTTTGTTACATTATCTTATAATCATATTGTTGGGTGTCATATATACTTTCGAATATGATGTTCCTCTTTAAAAATCTCAAGGCATTGCAGTCGTTGGCACTATATTCATTAAAATAGAATATTCTTTTTTATTTTTTAAAAAGATTCAAAAAAATTTGTAAAAGGATTCCATTTGAAGAACTTTGAAAAAAAATCCAAATAGACATAAACTTTATTTTATAATTATTTTATGTTTATATAACTAAATATAAAAATAATAATTTTGAAAATATGGAAATGGAAGAAAAATAATATTCTATCTAAAAAACTAAAATATATTTTTTAAAATAAATTTCATTACATAAAATAATAAAAAGATATTTTATTTTCTAAAAAAGTATCATTGATTCAAATTTGTAAAAAATTGAAATTTATAAACCACTAAATTATAAATAATAATTTTTCTTAAAATATTTAGATTTATATTTACATGAAATGTAAATATTTAGAAAATAAAACATGAAAACGTTTATGAGGATTTGAAAGTGATGTGTCCCTTACCTTGAGTCTGACTCACTTTGTATGCTCTTTATCTTCTAGAATAATAAAATTGTTTAAATTATTTTCTTTACTAAGAACCATTTTCATGTTTACTATTCATTTAATTTCACTTACTTGTATGTTATATACAATTACTTGATCAATTATGTTCACGTCAAGCGTTTTGGTGATATTCAAATCATATGTCCAAAATGACATTTAAAGAATGAATATTGTTAAAGAGGTCCTTATTACATCATAATAATAATACTAATAATTAAATATTATTTTACAACAATTATAATTTTAAATCCTTTCACGAATGATGGTTATGAAAAAAAATCAATTATATTTCAATCATCGAGACAGTAGACAATACATACCCATATGTAACATTTCAATTTTTAAATCATCATTAAGGAAACAGGGTAATGACTAAATTAACTTTCTATAATGATTATAATATCATCAATACACTATTATTTAATTATATATTCATATAGATTTAATCCATGTGATGTGGTGATGATAAAGGATTCACATTGCTTTGTGGAGGTGGTAGTTCACATGTACACACAAACGACGTTATAATTTTTCATTGATTGTAAAGGTAATCATATTGGTGATATATTATATTTAAATAATGAAAAATATTTAAAAAAATTAATATTTGAAAATAAATTTAATTCATAATTTTACTACCTATGAGATTTAGTGATGCCAAAGGAATTACATCGGTCCGCGAGGCGGTAGTCAGTCGTACTCATGAAATATGGATTTCGTTCTTAATTGAGGGAGGTTTTAAATGGATATAGGTTATGAAATTAAAATAATAACATATCAATATATGGAATGTACTTATTTCATTAAATAATCCTGTTCAATGAATATTTGATTGAGGTGGAAGAAGAACTAAAAAATAAACTATTGGCTAAGAATGATATCTCTTTATCAGAAAACCACTTTTTCATAACAACTTATAAACACTAAGGTCTATAAAAATCCATAAAAAGGCCTGTAGAAAATGAGTGATATTAGGAGGAGTTTTGGGTATATATTCACCAGAAAAATTTGGTTTTTATGTTTATATTATAGGGGAGGGGAAATCATAGAATTTCTTAAAATATTAAATTAATATAAATTAATTATCTATAAAAAAAGGCCTACAAATTGATTTATTTCGAATATAGAATAATTATGGGTAGAAATAATCTCATTCATTCAATATTATAAAAGTTTTTTTCTCTGTTCTTACCCTTATATTTTAGTTATAACCCACCATTAACCCCATTCACACTTACCATGACCACAAGGAATTTTACTCCTTGAGAGAAAATAAAGTTATATTAAAGGAAATAAAAGACCATAAATAGAACATGTATAATTTTATATAGAATATCCTAATTAGTTTTCTGAATATAATATTTTTATAAATTTTATAAAATTTAGGAAAATATTATTTATTATAAAATATCATTAATCTAAATTACTATAACTATTCATTACTCTGACTTTAATATCATCGATATAAAAAAATAAAATCTGAAAAAAAATTCTATTGAATCAAAATACTATTTTATTAATGTATAAAATATATATATCCCATTAATTTTCTCAAAATATATTTCTTTTAATATTTTTATTATCATTGATTGGATTTTTCCATTAATTAAATAATTACTGCCCCATATTTCTCTAAGAATTAAAGGTAATTATTTAATCCAAACTAATTGAAAATAAATTATTTTGAGGAAGGTAAATAATTTATATTTCAAATTATTATTTATTACCAAACATATCTTTTATTTCTTCTCATGTTAAAAATAATACAATTATTAAAAATAAGAGTGTAAATTTATTTACTTTTCTTTAGTAAAGATATTATAAAAGTCATAATCACACCCAAATGGAAAAAAGGACATATTAGAAAATATTAGTTTATTATGGTTGATATTAACTCAAAAAATATAATTATTCTAGGATTTAGGTTCATTTAATAGTCCATATCAAATTATTTTTTTTGTAATTACACGATTTATGCTCTACCGTGTTAAAAAACATTATTATAGATATTCATACTGACTATAAATAAATAGGGTATATTAAAAAATACCCATTAAGTTAAAATATGTAATAATTTTCTATAAAATGAATACATATAACTGTTTTAATTTCATTTAAAAGTAAAATGTAAAATAACAATAAAAAATGGTTTTTACGAAATATGACTATTTTAAGTATGATATGTTTTTATACACAATTAATGAATGATGTTAACTTAAAAACCATAGTTGGATAATTATAAATAAAATTAATCTAATTAAATTTTAAAACAAATCTATTATACAATTTTACTTTTTAAATAAGTGAAAATAATACACAATTTTCTATAAAAATCAGTATTTTTCAATTTTCATTGAAAAATAAATGATTTCAAAAAATTATCAAAATTAAAACTTAATATAATTTTGATATTATAATTTTATAAATTAATTTGTTTTTATCAAATAATGTTTTTGAAATATTCTTAAATTTTTTATAAAATTATCTCATAAAAACAAAAAAATTATTTTTTTAAGAAATGGTGTTTTTAAAGAATAAATTTACTTTACTAAAAATTGGTTTCTTATTTCCTATGAACTAATAAGTAAATCTTAATAGATTATAACATTTTTTAATATTTGAAAAATTATTTAATCTTATTCATATAAATCAATTTAATAGATAGGTTATAATTATTACATTTAAATAATTATATTTTAGGGTTTGTTTATACTTGATGTTTCATATTTCAGACGCTATCAAACATTGGTTTCTTTAAGTAAATTATTGAATATTACATTATACCACATTTAATATATTTCATACTCAATATTTTGACTCTATCATAGTAATAAAATGTGAAATTATCAAATACCTTTTTTGAAATATCACATCTTAAAGAAGTAAATAAAACATCCTCTTGAAAATAGAGATATAAAAGTATAAAAATCATCAAGGATAAAAAATTATAATTTTACAAATAGAATAAAATTAGTGGGTATAAGAAATATGGAAATGGAATAAAAAATTAATGTCCAAATGATGATGGAGAGTGATAGTGAAAAATGATCAAAATAATGTGAATTATCCTAATAAAGTTAATGACCACAAAACTGCAACCCGATGATGTGTGAGAAAGATGATCCATTCATCAAAAAAAATATAATAAGAAAAAAAATATTTTCAACTTAATTTTCCTAAAATTATAGAATTTATTTATCATTTATAAAATTAACTTATATTAATATATTTATTTAAAAAGTAAAATTTCACCCTTTAAAAACTACCCTGAAAAATTCATATATCTCCCCAAATGATGAGTATTCAAGAAAAAATTTTCATCCTTGAAGCACTGAAATCAACTCCTAATGAGTCACATAATCAATAAGTGAAAAATAATTTATTCCTAATTTCCATATATTTCATCCAAAACCAAAATCGATATAACAAGATAATATAATTCCTAAAATGAAAAATAACATCAAACAAAAAAACCACTTTAATCTCCAAAATTTGACAAAAATACCCAAATTTCAACTGATATCATTCGATAAATTACTGACCTTAAAATTATTCAAAATATTATAGGATAAAATTGAAACTAAAATATTGATTACATATTCTTCTAAGATATATATAGAATTTATCTCCAACTAACATCAATCACTCTTAAATTATTATTTGAAAAATGTATTTTCTCTAATTATATTCTTTATAAAATATTCTAACTATTTCTATAAATAAAATGAATCACCATAAATCCAAAATAAAATCATATATTCACCCAAAAGTTATTTCAAACATTAATCCTAAAATAAAATCCAATTATTTTTTGTTTTTCTTAATCATTTAAAGTTCCTGAAATAGTGAACTTTTCCAAAATAACATTAATCTATTAACCACCAAATGAATTTCTATTCCCATGGTTATCTATATGATAAAATATATCTTACCAATTTGTAATAACAAAAAATTACCTGAAAATCAGAGAGAGAAAACCATAAATTCTTACAACACCTTTAAACTTATGTCCAAAAATGTAAAGTAACTCTTCCCCAAATATCCTTTTTCAAAACTTAAATATATGGGATAAATATAACTCAAACATTTATCAAAAATCAATAAATTTATAGAAAAAAATTTCACCTTATAAGTACATCATCATTCAAAGCTATCAATTCTATTTGGAATATGATTCTGAATTTTTAAAACAAAACATATTATAGATTATTCTTTATGTGTTTCATCATTCTCATAATATTGATAAAATATAATAATATCCTAATTCATAAAAACTCTACACATAAAACTACATAAAACCATTAACCATGTTTCTTTGTATTATTAATTTATACATTATTAATTCATACATTATTACTAGGAACAAAATATATTCACTATGTCCTTATAATGTTTTAATAAAAACTCAATCATGCGTCTCTGATGAACATAAGAAAATAATTCATACCTCAAATCTAGACATCAGGGTCTTTATTTATATTATTTATATCCCTTTTCTCTTAGAGAATGAAGTAAATATATCTAAAGGGAAAATATGTAAGTCCTTGATAGTATTTTTCTTTCCAAATGAGATGGATAAATTGAGATTTTAATATCACAATAAAGATAAATAATGAACTATAGAAATTTTGTATAAATTAAATGGTATTAAATAGATCAAATTATTTCTTTCAGGTTATTTGGATACATAAAATGATGTCATAACCATGTGAAGATTATTTTTCAACAATAGTGATAATTAAATTATATTCAAGGTATAATAAGGTATAAAAAATTCTCTTTCCTTCTATATTGATAAATAATCGTTATTCTAAAAAAGGAATACTATTATAACATAAAACTAACTATTTCATGTTAAAAAGATAATATTCCTTGAAAATAAAATACCTTTAAAATTTTTGAATACATTATCTATTGAATTATTTATAAATATTTTGATTACCATTCTAAATAAAATATCCAAAAAATTATTAATCACTTGAACATCCATCACTTAAAACAAAAAAAACTGATGTATAATAAATTGAAGTTTTATTTTACTATAAACTTTTAATCCAATTATGATGTCCACAACTCTTAATAAAACATCACATGAAAACACCCCAATATACAATGTTTTATAAACCCCCTTTTGATACAAATTATAAGGATCTATCCTCAAAAATTACATAAACTTGAGTCATAGTTCAAAAAATCATTCACTTACATTAGAGGATATTTTTTGGTTTAGTGTTTTAGAATGTTAGATTATAACTCTAAAATACCTTAACCATATATTAAAAAGTGTATAATTATAATAATTATCAATTTTTCCTATTATATTAAACTTTTACAAGGAATTATGTTTTATTTTCATGAAAAATTATTTATAAATTTCAACTTGAATGCTTAATTTTCCTTGCAACACCTTAAATTACATGATTTTTTTAAAATTGTATGATGAGAAAAAAAATCTAATTAAGGTACATAAAAATAAAAAATTAAAATTTCAGTACATGAATACTTATAAAAATTTAAAATTTTTAAAAATAATCTTTCAGATCAAAATAAAAAAATTTCTTAACCATGAAATCACCTTTAGTGAAAAATTACATTTTAAAACATTTTATAAGAAATTTTAATTCAAAAATAAAACTCATAAATGTTTAATTGAAATCATTGAAAACTGGTAATAAATTTTTCTCAATATTATACCTTTCACCCATAAAATGTAATAGATCCTTATGTTACCTTGATAAATAATAAAATTATTATTAAAACATATATAAATTATAGATAAAACATGTAGGATACAAGGGAAAATTTTATAAATCACATTGAAAATGAGTCGTTCAAATGGAATAACCATATGATAGACTCCCATACATAATGAATTAGAGGAATATCACGAATCCACCATTTGATGGTCTCTCAAGAAACCACCTATAAATTGTTAATATCATAACCCCTCATTATTGGTTTATAAGTTAACCACTGGTCATCATAATAATTCCAATGAACCATAGTGTAACAAAAACAAATAAAATAATTCAATTTCATGAATTACAATCAGGAAAATAATTTTTTCATACATATGAAATCATTTCTTGATATTATAATAAATATAATATAGGGAAATATGGTTTTTCACTAAAGAGAACAGGGAAACCTAAAAATATTTCAATAATAAAATAACATTTAATGAATCTAGAAAATTCATTCTCATCATATGCATTAAATTAAATATTTCCCTTTTTAATTTTGTATATAATGTGAAAACATTATGTAAAAATATTAGATTTTAAAAACATTAAAAGAAAGTTAAAAGATACATAAATTTAATTTTTAATATTTTTATTTCCACATAAAAACATCTATAAATTTATTTTTTAAAAAATATGTACATGGAATAAAAATATAGTTTTAAGGGAAACATTATGAGGGGATTTTTATAATAATTTCCCCTACATAAAATCATAAAAATATTAATTAATTTAAAAACTTTTAATGAATTAAAATATGGTGAAAATGATATATAAAAACCCATGAAGTATAAATCAGTGGTTATCATAAAATATTTATATGTACATTAATATTAAAGATAATGATTTTGAAAATAAAACATGAAAAAATTTAAAACATGGTTTATAAGGTAATGTCCCTTACCACGAGTTTGATTCATCAAATATGTTTCTTAGCATATAGAATTATAGACCTCAGATAGTTATTAACTTTATTTAAAACCTTATTTTGGTTTATTATTCCATTTATTTTATTTACTATCATGTCATATGTGATTTTATAATCAATTAAGTTAACATCGATAATTTTGAATATATTCACAAATGAATTTTGAAGGACGACTATGGTTATGGATCCACTCTCTAGGAGAGTTCCCTCAAGTGATATCCTTCTCCTCCTAGGGTTTCCTTCCCTAGTGATAGAGCATATTATTTTGGAATATGTTTCTTTATTCTCACTTTTCCTTTGCATCTACTTCTTCTCCACACTATTTTATTTTGTTTCTTCTCAGGTTCTCAATTTTGGATGCAACACTATTATTCAGTGACCAAGGTTTATAGTGTGTTTCTTCAATTTAAACCACAGATGATCTACTGAGTGAATCCGCTGTGATGGGCCCTATATTTTTTTCATGTTCTATGTTCTACATAATGGTTTAGAAGGTTCTGAAATTTCTTTATCATAGCTCACTACTGAGACCCTTGCCAAATTTTTTCTTTATTTTTTTATTATCATCAGGTTCTTGTATAGGGGTTTGTCATTATTAACTTCATGGACTTCATTTGGTGAGGTATTTTTTTCTCATTGGCTACAGTGTTTTATTTTTTGTGGTTTTGTTCATGTTGGTTGGATTTCTTCTTAGTTTTCTCTTCCTATAAATTTTGTCTCTTTTTCATGTCCTTTTTCTGCTCAACCTTTCCTCGGTATCAAGTTCAAACACTCTCATCTGAGTTGGTTTACTGTGATGGTTCAAAAGGAGGATTTGGGAGGTATTGTTAAAGCATCCAACAACATTCCCAGTGGTTCTCTGGCATGTGTATTTCTTCTTCAACTCTCCATGTGATGTTCCCTTAGATTATGGACATCATCGTGTCTCCTAGGAGGTAGTTATTTATCCTTGACAATGGTTTGGTTTTATTTTTTGGTGGCCCGGATAGTTTGGTCGGTTCCCTATGATGTTGTAAAGTGTAAGGGTTCATTATTTTTGGTTATTTACTTCAAGGTCAGTGGCGTGGATGTTCTATGGTGTTTTTTTGTGTGTTTCTTAATGACAATGATGGTGCTTAACTACGATGATGGATTCTGGCAGTCATTCCTCATGGACATTTTGGTATGATGACTGTTTCGATCTATGTCATGGTACATGGATCGAGGTGGGATGTGGCATGAGAAGGTGATGTAGTTACATTTTAAAATTAAAAATTTTAAAGTTTAATTTTGAAGTTTGAATCTAGTTTTTTGTGGTGTATGTGTGGAATTTAATAGTGGTATAGGTTTTCACTTAACCAGAAATTGGTCTTTCAAAATAATAGAAAAATAGATTAACGTAGAATGACTATGGATAAATTGTACATTATTACATCAGCTCCAAAATAGTAATCATGATATATTTTTCATTATTATAAACTATTTATACTTTTAAAACTAGTCATGAATGTTGGTTATAAAAAATGAACAATGTTATAACCATGGTGATGGTAATTCGTATGTATGAATGAGTAATGTTATTGGTTTTTAATGATCATTATGGAAATAATGTAAGTATTATTTTAAAATTATATAGTGATAATAATATCATTAATATC
The DNA here is from genome assembly GCA_963277665.1 of Viscum album. NCBI lineage: Eukaryota > Viridiplantae > Streptophyta > Magnoliopsida > Santalales > Viscaceae > Viscum > Viscum album. Next base: position 985,530,737 of record OY728166.1, on the reverse strand, counting down.
ATATTATTTTATTAAATATACTTATATATATAATCCATGTTATGTAGTGATGAAAAAACTAATCACATCACTTCATAGATGTTGTAGTCCACACGTACGCTCAAATGACGTTATCATTTTTTATTGAATTTATTGTTTTTAAAATAGTTCATATATTATATTTCCAAAATGATATATATTCCATGAATATTATACATTTTCCTTAATTCCATAATTTTAACCATCTATGTGTGTTGGTGAGGGAAAATGAGTTTAATCGGTCTATGAGGTGGTAGTTCATCGTAAACACGAACAATAGATTCCATTCTCATTTTATAGAGGTTGGAGATAGTCATAGGTTATTTCATTAACATAATAACATCTCAGTATATAGAAGATATTTATATTATTTTATAATCATATTTGAAAATTATTTTAATGAGTGGAAGAATAAATAAGACAAAAATAATAAGTTAAGAACATTTACTCTTCTTCAAGAAACCTCTTCCCCTTAACACCTCAAGACCACTAAGGTTAGTATTATTCCCTAAATAAGGCTTCTATAATGAGGTTAGGAATTTTTTGAAGGTATTTAGTCAGATATTTTCTAATCCAAATGGGTTCTAAAGTATGAATTAATTAGAAGAAGAGACACCCTATAATAAGTGAGGGGAGGGGGATCTTAGAATTTCTAAAAATTTTAAATTAAAATAAATTAATTTTTATTTAATAAATAATCCAAACCGATTTATTTTGAATATAATATGATTATGGGTTAAAATGAACTCATCTATAAAAATTATACAAGTTTTTAATGTATTTTACCATTATATTTTCTTTTTAAACCCTCTTTAACACCTTTCACAATTATCATGCGGACTAGGGTTTTTAGTATTTGGGGCTCATGGTAGAAACTATAACTTGAAAAAACCCACAAATAGAACATGGTTTATATTGTAAACTATATCTGAATAATGTGGTCAGATATGATATTTTTACTAATTTTATATCATTTAATAAAATATTATTTATTATAAAATATCATTAATGTCCATTTTTAGATCTATTCATTAATTTAACATTAAAAAAATGAACAAATCAAATTAAATTAGAAAAACTATATTTTAATACATCTCTAATATGTTATATTCATCTATAAAATTCTTAGATCACATTAATTATCTCGAATTATATTACTTTTAATATTTTCATTATTACTTATTAGATATTTATATTTATTTATTTATTTATTACTATTTATCCTTTGTGTAATAATTTAAGATAATTATTTTTTACTAAAAATATAAAATAAACGGTCATGATGAATATAAATCATTTTTATATCAAATTAATATTTATAACAAATCACATATATTATTTATCCAAAATTTAAAAAATTTACTTATTAAAAACCATAGTATGACATTTTTGACATTTACTAATGAAAAATAATATAAAGGTCATAATACCACACAAATAGAAAAGGGGAACATAATTGAATCGTGGATGAGTAAGGATGTGATGGACTTATCCAAAAACATTATGAAAAGTATTATTGTCCTTATATATTCCATAACATATTATTTTTATGCCATAATTTTGATTATCACTATTATTGAAATTTCTAGTTCAAATTATTTTGACAGATTCTTAATTATTCAAATCTCCTGAAATGAACTATTTGATTTATGACATACCTTTTATTACTCCAAAATTTCTTTGGATTGAGGTGTCTCTTTTATTTCATTTTAAAACCTTAATTTATACATCTCATTTGGAAAGGGAAATACCATTGAGGATTTAAAATTTTTTATTCTAGATATACAGACTTCTTAATGGAAGATAAAGGAAATATAAGTAGTATAAAATAAGGTTGTGATGTTTGGATTTGAGGTATAAATTATTTTCTTGTGTTCTAAATATGAATATGGATTGTATTTATATTGAAAAATCATAAGGACATATTTCATACCATTTTTTTATATGAGTTAAGTGTTAAATAATTAAAAAAAGGAGCATTGTTAATGGTTTAAGGATGTCGTAAGGTATTTAGTTTTCAGAATTATAATATAGTGGTGTTTTATCAATATTATAAGATTCATGAAACTTATAAGGACTATTCTATAGAAGGATTTATTTTCAAAATTTTGAATCATATGTTAAATGGAATTGGAACCTTTGAATGATGAAATAGTAAAATGGTGATAATATTTTTGATTCATTTATTAATTTTTTATAAATTTTTGAGGTACTTGTATCCTTGATATTTATCATATGAAAATTTTTATTTGAGGAAAAATTATATTACTTTAGGTAGATGTATGTTTAAAGGAATTGTTTGAATTTTGAATTTATACAACCTCTTATTTTTATGAAATTAGGGGTTATTAGAATTGGTACATATGTTTCATTTTATAAATAACCATGGGATTTCAAATATATTTGATGATTATATGATTAATTTTATTTCAGATAAAGATCACTATAATTTCTGGAACTTTATATGATTATGTTAAATAGATTATTATGGTATTTTATTTTACGAATAAAGGAAGAATTATATTTTTGAATAATATATTGTTTTATTTTAGATTTATGGCGATTCAATTTATTTATATAAATTATATTCATATTTAAGAGATTATTTTTTTAGAATATACATTTTGGGTTTGAGGGTTTAAGAGTGATTTCTGATATATGGAGATAATTCAAAATTTATTTTAGAAGAATTTTAAATCAATTGTTGGGATTCAATGTCCAAATAAAATATTTTTATGAATGGTAAGTATAGTTATTTATCAAAGGAACAATGTTGAACATTAGGTATTACTATTGAATTTTTTATATTAAATTATTTTTTTTCGTTTAATTTTTTTCATGTTTGGAATTAAATTATAATGTTCTAGTGATTTTGGGTTAGGATAATATATATATATATAAAGAATATATTTTTTTTGTCTTATGGTTTATGTTATTTTTTAAGAGTTGATTTTAGAGATTTAGATTTTTCAAATTCATTTTCAATTCTAGTTTTTTGGTGTGTAAGATGATTTGGTTATGTAATTTTGGTTAATGAAATAAATCTTAATTTCCATGTAATAATTTTTCCATATATTCTTACTATAGATGTTGAGTAAATTCCTCATGTTTAGGAAAAGTATCTTGGGCCAAAAATGTTATCATACTAACTTCATTTTTGATTAATAGATATTCTTTTTCACACCCCATCATGTTATATTTTTTTGGTTGTTAACATTATCACAATAATTAAATTTATTATGATCAATATTCTCTATCATTATCCATTGAAATTTGGATATTAAATTTTTCTTCCATTTCCATATTTTTTCTACCTAATAATGTTCTCATATTTGGAAACCTAGTATGTGTTATTTTTAGATGACCTTCATACTTTCCTTTCTCTATTTTCAATATGATGTTTTATTATCAGTTTTTATCATGTGGGATTTCAAAAAAGGAATTTTAAGATGCCAACCATTGATTAATAAGATCGATTTAAAATTATTAGGATTAAACTTCTTAATGGGTGTAGAATTTAATACCTTGAGATATTTTAAAATAATACTATATTCAATAGTATACAAAATATGAAACACCGTGCATAAATGAACCACACAATATTGTTATTTAAATGTGAATATTATAACCAATCCATTAAGCAAGTGGTTTTGAATGGGATTATAAACTTTTTAAAATATATATAAATTTTTTACTAAAAAAATTGTATCAAACAATGCATAAGAAATAAACACTAAATTTTTAGTGAGGTGATTTTAATATAAAATATATTTATTCATCAAAAATGGTTTTATAAATGTTCATGAAATATATTAGACTTCATTTATGAAACATACAAAAAATTTAACTGATAAAATGAACTAAATTTTCAAAATCATTATATCAAAATTATCTTAAGGTTAAATTTTGAGAAATTTTTGAAATGATTGATATCTCAATGAATATTTATAATAGTTATTTTAAGTGTAAATTGTATTTATTTTTAGATTATTTACATTTCCAAAATATATTTTTTATTAGTTTAATAATTTTAATTATCTTATTTTTATTTAAAATATCCAATTATTTTTTTTAAAATGTAATTTATGGTTTAATTTGTAAAAACAATTCTATACGTAAAATAGGAATTTTTATGAAAACATGTTTTTCAGCGTGTTTTTATAGTTTCATTTTAAATGAAGTTATTCCAATTATGTGAATTGAATTTTGAAAAAAAATGATTGCATAGTTTGAATTAATGGGTTAAAATATGTTAAATAGACCACTTTTATTTTTTTTCAATATAAATAGTTACTATAGTAATTTTTGTTATCGTAGTAAATGGTAAATTAGGTAATTAAGGGTTAAAATTAATATGATAAGAAATATAAAATGATCCTATAACATTTTTAAATTTCATTGAATGTTTAAATCATCTTAATAATAATATATAATTTGGTTATATACTGTTTTGATTCTATAAGGGTGTGATTATGACCTCTATAATATTTTATGTAATGAAATGTAAAAAATATCAAACTCATATTTTTATAATAATAATATTTCTAACATGGATATAAAAAAAGATATGTGCAAAGATAAATATAATTTTTTAATATATATGTTTTATATTCATCATGATAATTTAATTTTAATTTTTATTGAATAAATATTTACATCAAATTCTTACAAAAAGATCACTCAGTAATAAATCAATTAAAGGAAAAATAAAATAAATGATATTAATAAATTAAAAAGTTATATAATTTGAGATAATTAATGTGATAAATTAATTTTATAGATTAATATAAGAGTTTGAAGATGTATAAAAATATTTAGTTCCTATTTACTTTTTGTTCTGTATTTTATTAAAGTCAAAGTAATGAATAGTTCTAGAAATTATCATTAAGGATATGTTATAATATATAATATTTTATTAAATGATATAAAATACCTAAAAGTCATAGATTCCTCCAAAAATAATTATGGTTGGAAATATTATCTAGTTTCCATTTAAGGGCCTTTTTTCATTTATTGTAACTATCATCACTCTCAATGTGTAAAAATCTTTGTTGTCATGATTAGTGTGAAAGGTGTTAACGAGGGGTTATAACCAAAAGATAATAGCACATATAGGGTCAATAAAATTCTAAATTTTATTTTATGATATTATAATGACCCATTATATTCCTGTATTAAAAATATATCTTTTTTTATCCACTAGAAAATTATAATTATTCTTTGTTAATTAAAACTTTTGAGAAATTTCAAGAGTGTCTCTCTCATCTCTTATAAAAGAGAATATATTATTTTCTTTACATAATAATTAAAATCCAATTTTCTTCATCCTAGATCTATCCATAATAATTCTTATCATCCCTAACCATGTTATAAAAACCTTATTTGTTGGTATATTACCAACCTTATTTGTATTAAGGTGTTATAAAAAGGATGTTGTCCAAAGAAGAGGTATCGTCCTTAACCAAAATTTTCTCTTTAATTTCCTTTTTCATATCCTTAAAAATCTTACTTCAAAATTATTATATAATAAAATATGTTTCAATAATATAATAATATATTATAATTTTAAGGGAATAATTTATATCCATCTCTAACCTCATTCTAATTCGAATGGAATCCATCATCTGTGTGTATGGCAGAATAGTGCCTCGTAGACCGATGTAATTCATTTTCTATCACTACATCTCATAGATAGTTAAATTGTGGAATAAATGTATAATTATATTATATTCATTAAATAATTATCATTATTTAAAAATAATGTAACTCCTATTTTATTACCTTTACATTCACAAAAACTTGTTGATGTTGTTTGTGCGTACGTGTGGACAACAACCTTCGAGAAGTGATACGATTCAGTTTTCATCACCACATCACATGTATGATATATAATTATATTTAATGAAATAATTTATTTTTTATTTTATTATTAACATTAAATAAATATAAAATAAAAATTACCTTCTTTCTATAAAGATCATTGGACAATGGAAATTTTACTCATGCATGCATACGGCCAACCATGTCTGTGATTGTAACGTAGTTCATTTTTTCATAACCATAATTAATGTTGGTTTTAAAAGTGATATTTATTTATAAAAATGAAAAATATGTCATGATTATTACTTTTTTTATTATTTAATAAATACCACATTGACTATTGTAAACCTAACAATGTCATTTTTCACATATGAGTTGTATATCTCCAAAACACCCGATATGAACACAATTGATTAAGAAGTTTTACATTGCATGATATTAAGTGTAATAAATGTTATGAAAACATGAAACAGTTTCTATAGAAATAAAATAATTAACATAATATTACTATTTAGGTAGATAAATAACATACATGATGAGTCAAAATTGAGGTAAGGGACTCTTTATTTTAAAAACCTAATTTCAAATGTTTTCTAGTTTTATTTTATAGATAATTATCTTCCATATCCATATTTCTTTGAATTTTTTTATAAAAAAATTATTTATACACAAAGGGTTATGAGGTTCATTTTTAAATATATTTTATTTCTTTAAAATGTTTTTAAAAATAAAACAATATTTTAAAGATTTTATGTAAGGGACTTTATTTTAAAAATACTCATTTAATGTTTCTTATTAAAACTAACATTTACATCCAGATTGAAATTTATAAAATTACTTTATTGTTATATTTATATGGAAATAAAATAATTACAAAATAAATATAATTTTTATTTTAATAACATTTAAAAGGATTTAAAAATGAATATTTTTATTGAATGTTTTTTCATTCATTACAAAAAGACAAAAAGAATGTAATTTTTTAACATATATGTCATCAATGTATTTTCCCACAAACATAGCTATTATTTAATTATATTATTACTATAAAAGACTTTATATATTCTTAAATTAAAACCCTTATTTTTTTATATTATTTTTTATTTCAATTTTTTTTTTAAATTGGAATGGGTATTTTAATATTCAAAAATGTATTACCATGGGTGAAAAGAATATTTTTAATAGCACAATGTAGAAAACTGAAATATTTTTTGTATTATGATTATGTTAAAGTTCTTGGAAATTTTTAGGATGATTTTTGGTTATTTTATAAAAAATTATGGGCGGTTATGTTATTATCTAATTGTGGGTGGTTCTGTAATGAAGCAAGATGGGTGGGTACATGATAGCCCTCTAATAAATTGGGTATGTAAGTTGACCATATGTTTATCCAATTTGTATGATTGATTGAATTATTGATAGAGAAATAATCTACCAAGAATCCTAATTTTTTTCTATGATCATTTTGGATTATTATGTTAATCTTATGATTTCTCATGCTAAGATAATGAATTTATGTTTAAAGGAAATTATTTATTACTTTTAAAAGATGAAAAGTATTACTTTGTGAAAAACTAATTATTAGTTTTTTCATGATTTTAGGTAAATATTGATGACTGTTATTTTCATATTATGATTTATAATGAATTTTTTTATTTAAATCATTGGGAAGAGAAGAATATATCTTTAGTAATAAAATTTTTATCTTGAGAACAATGATAATTTTTAAAAAGGAAATTTTTATTAAATATACATGGAATAATGTTTTCTTTCTTTATTTTTATGTAAATTAATGAAATTTGTTTCGTACACCACATTTTAAATTTTTTTACATGTGATTATTATGGATTGATGTTATTTCAATATGAAACTTTTGAATATGTTTTAAGAAAGGAAAAGGTGTTTTTTATGTATTGTTTGTTCGAAAGAATGGATACTGAATTGATGTTTCCACTTTGTAATATATATATTTATTTAATTTAATATTTATGACTTAAATACCTAAAAATATAAACCTAAAAACCCCTTATGGAATATACAAAAATAAATTATTGACTGAAACTAATTATTATGTTTCGTTTAAGGTCAGGACGTTACATATTGTACTTTATGGGACTATATATATGGATTGATAAACATTTTTTGTATCATGATTCCAGTATATGCATCAAGTCTTATAAATAATCAGGACCGACCCATAACAATAATATATATGATAAATTCTTTATATATAGTATAATAAATATAATACATAATCAATATACCTTGATAATAAAAAATCATATTTGGAAAAGTATGAATTTTTTTAAATAATTTACAAACTAATTAAAATTAAACAAAATAATCATGAGATATATAATAAAATAAAAAGGAATATATCACTTTTAATATTTCTATAATGATGCATAAAATATTTTAAAGGATGTTAAAAAATATGGAAAATCATTATAATGTGCTGTTAATAATTCATTGCAAAATAAGGGAAACATCATTTTTATTTGGTATCTCTTAAAAATTCCAAAAACAATATTAAAATAAACTTTTATAAAAAATAGAAACATGTAGAGTAATATTGATAATAGGATATGGCTATATTAGCTAGACAAGGGTGTCATTTGGCAAATAATAAAAATCTTTCATTGTGAACTTTTGTACAAAAATATTAAAATAACTGATATGGGAAACATTGAAATGATTTATCTTTAGAACATTTTAAGGAATGTAAAAAGGAGTTGATAATTTCTATTGCCATTTTATATAAATAAATAAGCATAATATTGACTAATTTTAAAGAACATGTAAAATTATTTAAAATAGTTTAAATTTTTAAGATATATTTTTAATTAAAAATCCCATATATCTTTGGTGACTATTAAATAAAATTATCATTGAAAGACATAATTTTAAAATTATGTGAAACCCATGGAAAATTAAGTAAATATATTATTAAATAAATCAATATGGTAATATATAAACAACATAAAAGAAAACATTTTGTGAAAAATCTACTACATTGTTTGAAAGGATGTTTAGAAAATAAATCCAAAATATCCAGTTATATTCTCCATGTGCATTATTTTACTCATCGTCTTTGGATAACAACCTTTTTATTACAGCATAAGCCTTTTAGGTTGGATTTTTTTAAACCAGAACCATTGGGACATTGGTAGTTAGGTTTGGAATTTATTTTTTTGTTCTTGGTTGAGCTATATTGATCATTGTATTTGGGATGAAAGGATAGGATGTTTCCTTTTATTAATGTGGTGGGAGGAAATATTGTAAACACATGAGATAATAATATATAATATTTCTTAAAACTTATTTCATTAGTATAAAAATATATATTTATTCAATGAAATTTATTATAATTTTTAAATAAATTCAGCTAATAAAATTTGGACATGTTTATGTGGAATGTTGAACTTTATCTCTTAGTTTAACCCACTCATGGAACCATTTAATAATAATAATGGTAACAAATATTTAAATCTCTAATGTTAAGAATGAAATTTTAAAAATTAAATTTTCACATTTTTAACCATTCATGATATCCTAGATAATTTACCATCCAATTGGATTATGAATGGATTTATTTTATTTTTAATGTTTTAAAAGTGTCATTTGAACATTAAACACCATATAAAGTAAATTTCAAACTATTAAAGAAATTATGGAAATAAAAATAACAAAATATTTAGAATATAAATATATTATATAACAATTATCCTTTATATTATTCTACATAATTTTTTGTGAATCAAAATTCCCCCATATTGTATCACATAATGTGTTTTTAGAAGCATTTGCTTTATTTTTCTATTCTTTCCACAATCACTACATAAACATTGCCCGACATAATTTGGAATTTATACCATCACTTAGAACAAAATATAAATTTATAGAATTAATATAGATTATAATTCATTAATTTTTTTCATATTGATTACTTGATATATAATTTTTTTCTATATCCATGTGATAAAAACAATATATCCCAATTAATTTTAAGTTAGGTGCTATTTATGGCACATGAAATCAAACATAACATTCTTTTTGGACAAAAATATCATGATATTTTAGTCTCTCACCAACATATATAAATAAAACCTCGTTTTAATCATAATCCTTCAAGTTATTATATGGTTAAAAGGTAATGTAATAAATTTGTGACCTCAAACAGTCAATTAGGGAAGACATATAAATTGGTCATAATGGGTAAATCATAATACAATGAGAAAACATGACGATTAGAGGATTCTATTATAAAAAGATAATTTGAATAAAAAATTTTCCCATAATGAAATATATAATTTTTTAATATTAAACAATGTAACTTATATCTTGGTGTAAGAGTTATGAATCATGATACATTAATAATGTTCTATAAATAATAACATAGTGATATAATATTAGAGATGTGGGGAAAACATATAAATCATAAATCATAACATTGTGAGAAATTCCAATCATACCCAACATTAATATTTTTAATAAAACTAATTATGTCCACCCAAAAAATTATGATCATTACTAATCATTCCCAATCATAAAGTCATAAACAAACCAAATCATGTCTATGTATAGAAATATGATCAGGATCAATAATTCTTAGGCATAAGATATATATATATATATATATATTAGGATATATAAAACTTTACCAATAAATTAGAGGGATATATTAGAGTTTATAAATTAAATAATCATAAACCATACTTATATTTCATATTAAATCAATCATACGTCCCATTATAAAAAACCTTGTAATGATAATTCATTACATAATATTCAAAAAAATAATGTCAAGAATCAGATTTATTGATACAAAAAATTCCATCCACAAAAATAATTTCATCATGAGATAATTTATGGTGTGATAATGAAGATTACCCCTATGAGATTGTTATTTTAGAGATAGAGAGGGAAATATAATTTAATTTTTAAAAAATAATAGTCATAAAAAATCACATTTCCATATAAATAATATGTTATATGTCACTTAAAACCAAATTTTCAAGACAATAAGAAGAAGAAATTTAAAAAAAATAATGATTCAACAAAAGGGGAAATTGAAGAGAAATATATTTCAAAATAGTAATTTTGATGTTGATTATACAAAATTGATAGATTTAAAATGATATTACTTTTAATATTGTATTGTGTGTTTTCAGAAAACCCATATCAATGAAAAGTTATAAAATTTTATTTTTAAATGAAATAAAGATATATATATATAGATTAAATAATTTGATAATTATTTATCCTTCAATATACTAACAGAAACATTTTTAGAAGGAAAAAATACAAACATGTAAGAGAAATTCCATTATAATGGATGATAATTATTCATAATACTTTCATATTTTTATGAAAAAATAAATCCATCAGAGATGAATAAATTGAATTGTAAATTTAAATTCCTTATAAAATATTGTTTATATAGAATAAAAAATGTTATATTATATAATAAATTAATCATAGGTGAATGGGGATCAATAAGGATGATTAATACTCAATAAAAAATTGATTATAGAAATCCCCTTATGACATTAAATGTATAGGATTTAAATTCAAATAAATGATAGAAAATTAAATGGACTTGAATCCCATGAGATTAGAAATTATTTGTGGTAAAATAATTAAATGGGGTAGTACATACACTAAATTAATGAATAATATCTTTATAATATTAAATCATGTCTTAGTTAATGGGAATTTAGATGAAGACCCTTATCATGGATTCATTATAGGCTAAAATTTCAACAAACTATTTTATAAAAAAGAACTATATTATTAAGTTATTTTAGAGACTTGTTCATTTACTTTAAATTATATAATATTCATTTATAATCATATAATATACACATATTCATTTCATATATTTTATTGTCATTATTTTTTTTTAGTAATTTTGTTTGTTTTATACTTGTTTTATTATGGCTATGTTGGGTATCATTTATTAGAAAAAAGTTCAAAATTAGAAGATTAATCAATATATATTAATCATTAAATTTTAATTATTTTTTTTGTCTCATTTTCAAATGATATATGTCATGGATATAGTTTGTGAGAATTTAATTCATGATAAACATAATTCTAGTAAGTTAGTAATAACAATTAGTTAATTAATGTAGAATATTCATTTTTTTCTATTAAACTTTTTGAAAAATAATCATTATATAATTTACTATTTAATAAAATATATTATGGTTAATTACATTTCCATTTTCATCTATAATATTAATTCGTTGAATCATTTATGTAGGTTTTTAAATGGACGCAAACAAGGACATGATACAATCAATGGGTGAGTACGAATATGAAAGTAATAAATTTTAAAAAAAATCACAGATGATTAATTATATTAAAAATTATTTACTTAGATATTTAATGTTATAGGGGAAGTTTTTTATGGAATATATATATATATATATATAAAGTTTTAGTGATTAGAAAATACTCACTTTAAGGGATTGATTCTTCCTATAGATGGATTCATGGAAATAGAGGAATATGGATACAATTTTGTGACCAAGGGATACCAAAAATGGATGGGTAATATATGATAATGAATATTTATCTATGTAAATGATGAATTATAATTAATAGATCATTTTGGAATCAGTGAATTTGATATCCTTTTATATGGGGAAATGATTAACATTACATTAGAAACAAAGGTTATATAAATAATAAGGATAAAATATCATGGGATTTAGGAATGTTAAGGATTGAAATGATGGTGATACATGCAGGTATTAAATGAAAACCAATAAAAATCCTTATTTATTTTCTATATTTGATATTTATTTTATAACCTTTTTTATGGTAGATAACCTCTTTTGACACATTGTAAACATGTTTTATTATTTATCATGGAAATTTATTTTTTTACTAAAAATATGACATGACCATTAATACTAAATTTTTAAATGATGAATATGAATTTTTACAAAGAATATTATAATTTAACATGTAAATATATAGAAACTAACTTCTAAATTGAAACACATAATATATTAAAAAATATTTTTTATGGAAAAAAAACTTTAAAATATTATGATTTCTTAATCAAACATAATATAAATTACTAATTAAAAATTTTCTAAAATATTAATTTATATATTTATATATATATATTATAATATTATCACCAATTAAAATATTTAAAAATAATTTATTTATAAAAATATAAAAAAAACATTAGAACAATTCATTGATAAAAAACCTTTTTCCATTACCTTCGCAACAAAATTTTAACTTGGTAAATTATTTTTATAACAAAAAATAAAGTTTTAATTATGAATTTATTTAAGTGTGGTAATTAAAAATGTTAAATATATTTAATTATACTTAATTTCAAAAGGTGGTGAAATTTAATTTTAATTAAAAAATGAATAAAATAATTTTTATAAAAAATGATTTTATAGGAATAAAAAGAAATTAATCCTATTATGTTCCATATAAAAATATTTAGATTTTTTTAAATATTTTCAACAAATTTTTATTTGAAATTCCAATTTTTATTTTCAATAATTCATTTTCGGAAGAAATATTTCTAAAAAACCATACTATAGGGAAATGCATATAAGAAATTATGTATAATTTATTTTAAAATTACATTATTATTTCTTTCTAAATTCAATATAAAATCTCCTTATGGACTCCATGTATAAATTATGCCTATGATATGAAATGGTTATAGTCATGGGTGGTAATTTATCTAGTGTGGTTTTCATAGTGATTTTCATGAGCTTTACCTTCTATTATAGATGATTTCACTGAATCCATACTTATTGAATTTTGGTATTAGCATGGGCCAGAAAAAAACACTAATGATGATACAATCTTCCCATGCTTAGAAATTTAAGAATTATAAGGTTTAATTCAACTAAATTATGCAATTTCTTCTCCATTTTACATAAATTTTATAATGGTGTTACATATATTTACAAAAGCTAGTTCAATGGTTAGGTTATAATAGTCAAATATTAATTATTTATTTATTTAATTATTCAAATTTCTAATGGTGATATCGATATTTGTATAAAAACAATGACTAAATACTCCCCATGACCATATATTACCCATCACCATATTAGTCAACCATCATTATATTTTCCTATATATATCCTCACATTTCTAAATAAGACTATTCACATGGTTCATTTTCTTATCTCTCAACATATATATTATATTTTTTAGTCTTAACCTTGTTTAAATAATTATTTTTGGGGATATGATTTTAAAATAAAATCAAAAGAATAAATATTATATGCTTGTGGTATTATTATTTACATGTGGATCAATTGCACTATGAAATTTTTTAATAATGTTTTATATTGTATTATCATGATGTATTCATGTCTTTTTTTGAAAAAATTTATATCAATAAAATGTTTATTCATTCATTTTAGTTCTTTATTGCAAGTTAAATAAGCTATTCAACACAATATTTATTTAAATAAATAATAAATAGTAAAATTATGGGGTGTTATAAATCCATTAACATGTAATGATGTGTGTTTTGATTTTAATGATGTGATGAAATAATTTTTAATTCATTATTTTTCTTAGATTTACCCATAATGTACGTTCATTGCATAATATTATAGGTTTTTAAAGACATTAGAATATTAGTATGGGATAAAGTTCATATACAGATACAGATTTCATTTATTAAGCACAAAAGGAGTTTTCTATGGTGAAACACCCTCTATGTATACCACATAGAGTTTATTACACTATGGATTTGATATACTAGTGGTCCATGTTTTTCTAATCCCCATACTAAAGAATAAAATTGATAATTATCATGAGAAAAATTATAGTTTGATACATTACTTATGATAACATTGGGTCTGGGCTAATTGAAGGGTGGTTCTATATGTTTTTGATGATGTATTTGGTTAAGGAATATGAAATATTATATTTTTACTCTAAAAATTGGTATATGAAATTGAGGAGTGTGATTATGATAGTTTATTTAATATCATTAATTTAGATAATATATCTCTTTCACATTTTACAAATATTGATGATTTTTACCTACATGAATTCAAAAAATATTCTTTTTCAAAATTTTATTCTTGTATTATATAATATCATAACAGGTGATATATCACCAATTAAATAATTATCATAACATTAAAAATAATAAATTTAAATAGGAAAATTAAATAGGTTTTGCTAAACTATTATATATATTTCATTAAATTGATTCATAATTTGATATATTTAATGAATAATTTAATTATTCATTATTTATAAATGGATATTTAAATTTTTTTGTTATATATATGTTTATATTTACTATTATTTTTATATAATAAATAATTATAGGAGAGTATAAATTGATTCTTTGTATTATTTATTAAAAATGAATATGTGATGTTTTTAAATATTATTTTTCTATTTATATATGAAAATTAAATTAAAATATTAAATTCTAGTAATGAGAAATTAATTAAAATATTAATAATTTTTTATAATTCATGTGAGAATTAGTTATATGTTATTCTCATAAAAAATTGATAAATATTATATTATTATTCTAAATGTTAAAATATTCTTATAATTAATTTAAATGATGAAATTTCATAGTAAAATACCATAAATATATTTTACTTTGTTCTTATGCTGTAATATATTACCAAAAATGATATTTAAAATCAATATTAAAAAACAATTTGATTTCATTTTGAGTGATACATTTATACTTGGATTCCTCTTTAAAAATTGAGTTTCATCTAAACATAATTTTATTTCAATAGAATATTTTTTCACTATACAGATATGTATGGATCAATTGGTAAATTTATAAAAAAATAGAATTAGTTTCCAAATATAATAATTTAAGGAAATATATAATTATCCAAGTTTCATTTGATTGTATATTGAGTGAGAGAGTAAATTTCTATTGTAGAATTTTATCAATTTGAAATTGATCATTACAAAACATTATGAAAATTATGTATTGAATGTATTATATCATTTTATATGGTTAGTATGATTATTTAAACACTTAATACATATAATTTTTTTTGAAGTCAAAAGATTAACATATATTCTTTTGAGGTTGAGTGCCACCTTTAAACTCCATTGTAAAATAAATTTTTATATTAAAATAGAAATATACTACCTATTATTAAATTTATTTATTGAATGAAATAGAACATTTTGGAATTATATGTTACTTCAAGAATAATATCATTATACAAAGTAGATATAGTATTTACATGACATAGGAAATGTTAAAAATTGGCACTGAGTGGTAAGATTGACTTGGGATAAGAATATACATGAATTTAAGAGATCATTATTATGAGTAACAATATATTTTTATAAAAATATTAAACATAAAAAAATATAATAAAAAATTATCTAAATTATATTATAGTTTAAAAAAAATATTATTTGGGCTATATTATGAGTCAAGTATTGTGTCTTTAATTTCTTAAATCAAATAATTATAATTTAATGATTTTTATAAGATAATTATAATGTGTAAGAAATGGTTTAGTTATTAAAGCATCAATATTTTGCTGATATAATTAAACTAAAATAGCATGTTTAACATGAAAAACACAATAAAAAGGAAATTCTCTCTCTATTCCAAATCCATTCTGTAAATTTATCGGTTTAATTAATATATTAATTGTAAATACTGACTACTTTTCACTTATTTTATTTCTAGGATTATAATAAAAAAATTTCATCCCCAAGATTCATAGACCATAAAATATTTCTAATAATGTAATTGGATAAAAAAAATTTGAATGTGGTATAGGGTTTATTTTCTCAATATCCTTCATTGGAGATACTTTAATTCTTATCTAAAATTATTGTTGTAATATTTGGTTTAATATTCACATTGATTTCATTAAATTATATTAATGTTATATAATTTATTTGATGATGAATCATTTTTTAATACTAATTTATCATATAAATATTGGTTAATTTTTCATTAATATAAAGATATGTTCTAACAAAGAGACACTATATAAAACAATGTAGAAACTTTTTTTAATGAATATAACTAGTGGTGAAATTAATGAAATGATATAAATAATGAATGGTGGTTCAAATATGACATACCATGAAAAATATTAGGTATTTCTAAATTAATATAAACAAATAGTAGTGATATTTTGAATGATGACTCTGAGTTGATTAGAGTTACATGATATCTCCCTAAGAATAATTGAGTGAAGTTTCATAAATTCTTTTTTTCTTTGTTTTTATGATATTGAAACTTTTCTAAACCCTACTAGTCTTAAAATGATTTTCATAAATATTATATGTTTTATTCTATCCATCACTATAGAAGAGTAATCTTAAATCCTAATATGAATACTATGAAAGGGATATAGAATTTTTATTTGAAGATTCATTCTATTATTCAAAATAAGAAGTTTTAAAAGGAATGAAAACCTTAAAATCCCAATTCATGACTTTTTATAGATGACATTAAACTTTATAATTGTGATTTATACTTCATAAGGATAATTACATACTTCCAAATGATCATAATCATTCTATAAAAGGATGAGTTTATTTTTAAGGGTGATTTAATGAAATCCAAATTACCATTATAATAATATATGGATGATTGAATACAAGGTAAGTATCATTATAACTTTATAAGTATCACTATCTACTTTGTAAGAGTCTTCACTTTGAAATTTCATGTCACGAACCATCCCCCAGGGCCCGCATCGTGACTACCCCAAGCCCGCCTTCCCTAAAACTAGGAAGGCATTGACTTTATAAAACATAAACACACACAACCAGAGTACAAGAAGAAGCAAAAACTAAGTAAAAACTGTATAACAAAAGATGTGCTGGAAAGTAAAAGGGGCCGGAAATACAAGCCCAACAGTAAAGTACAAGGAAAAGACAAATAGGTACAACTAAAAGAAAAACAGTTGGAAGGTGTCTAGAAACTCTTGGATCATCCACCATGGATCCTATAAGAAGGGTAGGTACATATAGCCTCCTCGGTGCTCCACGTCCGTCCTTCTCCTCTAGGAACCGTCTCATCGTGAGTTCCACCTCCGGGTACCGTCTAATCCTTTCACACTCCACCTCGGTCAGCTCTGTCCGTCGTCTGCATCCAACACAATGTGGTGCACGCATAGCCCGTACAGGGGTTAGTATAACGATACTTGGTAGGGACCCCAATACCCTCAAAGTATCACAAATCCAACAAGGATAAAACACAAGTTATGAAACAACAGATAAAAATTACTTAGGTATATGCCCATACATATACATAAGTTATCTAGTAACTCATCTCAATCATGAGGAAAACACAAAGTTCATTGACCCAATACAAACTAGGATTTTTATTCACGATGTCGAAACCACGGTTGCTGGAGAACTCCTCCTCTGTCTAGTATAGTGGGCATGCGGCTACAACCAAGCGCTTCTCACTAACCTTGGACTACTGAAGTACTTCACATGTCAAGTATTGTGGGCATGCTGCTACAACCAAGCGCTTCCCACCATGGGTTTTCCACTACAGCCAAGCGCTCCCCCTCATAGCCTACAGAGGTACTCCTTCTGTCGAGTACCTCAGTTCTGCCGCTACAACCAAGTTCTCCTACATCGTGGGTCTTCTGCTACAACCAAGATCTCTCCACTGGGACATCTAAATCACTCTGAGTCAATCGATCAGCAGTCGTCAAGTCTCATCCAGCTACTAGGTCTCTACAATCTGCTCGCTCATCACCGGGAGGGTCCGCTCCATGTGCCACAAGTTGATACTCCAAGTGCCACAAAATCTCACATAGAAGTATCACAAGTACCGCCACATCATATGGGTCTCAACGCAATAGACAGCGCGTCAATCGGATGTCTGGTATGTGAGTTATTAGCCTTTTAGTCCTGGGGGCTCGGTTGGTTTCATGTAAGAACCAACCCAAACGTATCTCAACTATAACCCGAACTCCCATGGGGTATTTTTAAAAGGGACCTTTTCTTAATGAGATTACCAGCGCCACTAACGGTTCGTCAAATAGACACCGGGTACCAAAGATATGGCCAAAGTAAGCAATGGGTCATTAGTGGGCCCGGATCCGGTCCGACCCAGTCGGACCGACTCAGCCCAACCCAGTTTGGGTTGACCCAGTCTAGGTCGACCTGGTCAGACTTGTTAGGGAGGTTATCTTTACCTACTCTTCAGGTAGGATCTGTGGTGGACGATCCAGGAGCTTCTAGACACCTTCCAGTTGTTTGTCTTTTAGTTGTACCTATTTGTCTTTTCCTTGTACTTTACTATTGGGATTTTATTTCTGGCCCCTTTTACATTCCAGCACATCTTTTTTTATACAGTTTTTACTTAGTGTTTGCTTCCTCTTGTACTCTGGTTGTGTGTGTTTACGTTTTATAAAGGCAATATCTTCCCAGTTTTAGGGAATTACGCCTTTGGTGCTAGTCTCCAACCCCTGGCCTATGGAAGGCGAGCTTGGGGTAGTCATGATGTGTGCCCCAGGGGACGAGTTGTCACATCTGGTATCAGAGGTGGTACCCAGCCTTAAGTGCAGTGCACTGCCTGGGTTGAGATGTAGGGCCCATAATGAGGACATTGTGCTCTAAAGGGGGGGGGGGTGATTGTAACACCCCCAAATGATAAAGGGATAAATGACTAAATGATATGACTCATGTCAACAAGGTGCACCTTTCTTTTTGGGAGCCTGTCTGATTAGAACTCCACAGTTAATCGTGATTGCCCTGGAGTAGTGATCAGGATGGGTGACCTCTTGGAAATTTTCTTAGGGTGTGTGTGAGTGAGGACAAAACACACTGGAAAGGACATGTGTTGGCTTGTGGAGACTGTCATTAGTTAGATAACTCGTTCAGGCATGTGGGTGGGACCTAGGGTGGGGCCCACGTGTCTGCGGGGCAACTGGTGGGTGGGGCCCAGTTGTCACATTTCAGACATAATAATTTTCAGAAATATTTTTGAATGAAATTTTATGGGGGAATCATAATTAATCTAAAGTTATGAGAAACTAATTTCACTAGTACAAACATCATAAAAAATATAAGAGTTATGATTCACACTATGGATTAAGTGCTTGTCAAAAAAAGAGATAAATTTCATGTATACCACCACATGGGAAAATTACCATGTTGTGAAGAATACTTCATGAGATCCCATACACATTTTGATTTATATGGAATTGAATTTCAATGATTCATAGATGAAGGATAATTAAAAAATTCATTGGGGAATAATAATGTATTATTGAGTAAGACTGAATATAATGATCTTTGTAATTTTAGAGCTAACTCAAATTAAAAAATTAAAAAATATTATAATCATATTTATCATCAATTCATGAGGGGTATTTTATATAGTTAAATATCATTATAGGATTCTATAATTAATTACAGATAATTTATTTACACAATGTTTTTAAAATAAATTCATAAATTAAATAATAATTTACATTATCAAGAATTAAATCACAGCTGATACATTATTGTGTCTAAGAAATAATTATTCAAAATAATAGAAGATTTATTTGAACAAAACCCATGTTTCTCATATCTACCAAAATTAAGATACCTTTAGATTTGTTAATGGATTTATACTAATTATGAATATCATTATCATTTATGTACTTCATGAAGGTATAAAATTACCTTGGAAATCGCTTAAAATTTGTATTATTTATTAAATTGATAAAGAAAAAATGAAAAATTATGGAACTTCAAATTTTAATATGTCTAAGGTTATACCCTTTACCAAGTAGTTTCTAATAATAAGAGTATTTGTGTGTGCGTGTTAGATAAAAACTATGACACATTGGGGGATAATTCATCCTTAAATTATTGAAACAGTGTTTAAAAAAGAGTTGGGACTGTTTCTTTTTTTTAACTAGTGTGAATATTCTAAAAACATTTTTTGTGAAGAATAAGGTTTCTAGGATTTTTCAAAAATATATACTCTCGGATTCCTTACACGCATAATCTCTAGTATTTCTTTCACATTCTTGAAATTCATAAAAATTCAATTAAGATTAACATCAAACCAATGTCGATGGAAAATGAATTGATATTTGGAATGTAAAATTTGTACCCCCTATCTATCACTTGGATTAATGTGGTTAATTTTGACCAATATGGTTTCAGAGCTCTAATAATGTCCTGAAAATGGTCTCAATTTGATAAGAAACACACTAGATTTGATATTGAACCTAGAAATAAATTACAGTGATCTTTATATAAAAATAAGTGCATATAATTAACAATCTATAGAATTTGGATTTTATTTTGAAGAAGTGGAATAGTGTATATAACATGAAAATAAGTGAATGATTGAAAATTCTAGATCAATATACTATACTTATGTGAAATTATGATGTGTAAGATTGAAATAGTTAATGAATTGATTACTCAGTTTAATGTGATTGTATGCACTATTAGAGTGTTTACATAAACATTTAATGATTACTCCAGGTCAAGGAACCAATTGAAAATAATTCTAGATTAATTTTATCCAATGATATTTTCTCTTAAAGATATAGATCCTGATGTCTTCAACATAAATGAAATAAAAATCGCTTTAATTAACTATGAGATGATAATAAGATCTCCACTCAAAACAAAAGGCAATAAGTCCAGTTAAATTTTCATAAATTCTTTATATGAAATTAATATAGAAGAGGATAAAGTCCACTAGATGTTGAATAAAGTAAGTAATAGTATTCTAAAATACTCTCTAATGTCAAGAAATGTCACACATTGAAGTGGTATGTATAATGGTCATCTTCCTTTTAAATTTTTATTTTTTTTATTTATTATCCATTTTCTACCATTTCTTCTATGAAAATCAATAGACATAATTACAATGATGAAGGAACATAGAATACCACTGATAAGAGAATTCAATCAAATGGAAATTATAACTCCCTGACCCCAACAGCCCGGAGCCGGTGCATTTTTACATTACATTGGCATGATTAGAGGGAATAAAATCCTGAAGGAAAATTTATTTTATCCATCTTGGAAAGATAGATTAAATAAATTATACTCATAATACATTGGAAAATAGTAAAATACCAACATTATATATAAAAATAAAATAAATTGCATCCTTGAAAGCTTATTTGAAGATTTCTTCTTCATGAACAGGGTAAAGAAAACATAATAAGGGTGAGCTAAAATGGTCAGTAAGGGTATGTAAAGAGGAATAAATAGTGAATCAATAAGAATAAATTAACATGGAAAGGTAAGTAGCGAATGACATTGAAATAACTAGATAAGGAAATATCGATATGGAAATTTAAGAAAATAAAATATGTGTAATTTAATCAATGAACTTAAAATTAAATGTATCCATAGATATGTCAACGTAAAATCTAATGGATACATAATAACTCAAACTAAATTAGTGAAATTAAAAATTATTGATACTAATAATTTACCACTGAGTCTTGATTCTAAGGGTCTAAGACATTCAAAGCTTCATGCCAAGAATCTAGTACTTTCAAGGTTTTATGAAAAGAATCTAATATCGCCAAGGCTTCATGCCAAAAATATATTTCATTCAAGGATTAAATCCTAGAATATAATATTTTCAAGGCTTGATTACATGTATCTAATAATGTTAAGGCTTCATTCCAAGAATTTAATACTACTAAGCCTTTATTCCAGGAATCTAATATTGTCAAGGCTTTATGTCAAGAATCTATTTCTTTTAAAGTGAACATCAATTGAAGAATGGTATACAGTTTAAGAAATAATCATATCAATGAAAAATTATATTGATATTTAACTAAATTTATAATGAAAATGACTAAAATAAATTGATTGTTTCAATATAATGTTAACAATCACAAAATAAAGTGAGATTACAAAGATATCCCTTAAGAGCATTCTTGAGGATAATAATCTTTAAACTTTCTAAAGTTTCCCAAACCACTTTTCAACATTTGGATCATAATATATAGAAATTTATGGCATTAAATGAAACTTATAATACCATAAGAATAAGTAGATTCATTATATTAAATGAAAATTTCAGTATATACACCAAATAAAAGTGAATTGGCACATAATAAAAAATAAGACTTGATGGAATGTAAATTGAGATGAAATTATCTTATTACTTGAGTATATTTTGAGTCAAGTGTTCCATGGAAAAGTAACATCAATTGAAGTTTTTAATATCATGAAATAAATGGAAAACATTATATAAAATATCAAAATGGGAAGTGGGTATACCACACAAAATAAGTAAGTAGTGAATTTGATAGTAATCTCACAGATTTTAAAAGTGAGATGAAAATAACTTACCTTAACCTAATTTTTGTTGTGCGGCCATTATACATCTATATAGTGGTTTAATATATGTTAATAACTTATACCAGAACTTTACTCATGTTTTAAATATCATATATTAACTTCTTATTGTATTTTATTATTTGTTTGTAGACACTCTTTCATTAATTTTACTTTTTTAGGTGTTAATTGTCCAGTTTTCTCGGATAAATTTTAACCTTTTAGTTGTTGTAATCATTAATTAGATAATTGTTTCACCATATAGAGAATGTAAACCATGACTTAATAATCATATCTATTCATTTTACATGTATTTATATTAGTCCATAATATTTTTAGATTATAAATGAAGTGTACCGTCTATGGAGACAGTAGGTCATACATACGCATGAACACTACTTTCACTTATTTGTTGTATTAAAAGAATGAAACCTATATGATATATATATATATTATAATTCTAGTATAATATCTATGTTATATATGTTTCATAGGTTTATTAAGACCATCCTTTATGTGTTCCATGTATGGAATGAACGAGTCATATCGCTTTGAGTGTAACGACCCAAACCATTATCAATGGAATTTCTCCCTTATAATAGTAATTTAACATATTATAAATCACACAAAATCACTTAGAGACCAAAAAAACTTTATTAATGAATAATTAATGAAATAAGAAGTATTTTTATAATTTATGGAATCAATACAGATGAAATAGTAATTTGACCTTAGGAATAGTAATATGGCCCTTATGAATAGTAAACTGACCAAATGAAAAGTATCCTCACCCTTGAAAGTATAAATAATTTTTTTCATATTTTAAGTTAAAATATGATATAATTATATCATATTATAAGTAGTTAAATATTTTTAAAATTATAAATAATGTGTTGGTATTTTTATAAGTCATAAATATTTAATTATAATTTTATTAATAATTTAATAATTTAAAACAGAATTTATTTTCATAAAATGTATTCATAAATTAATATTTCAATGTCTTATGATTTTAATATAATTTTATGAGACCTTAAGTAATTATTCAAAGTCTTACAAAGTCAGTTATAATTTGAAAATCAGTATTTTCCAAGTAAATGATGATTTTAATTAAAACATAAATTAAACATATTTAGAAAATAATTTCCATAAAATATAGTTCATTTTTAAATTCAACACATAAAAAATGGTAAACTTTAATTTTTGGGATTTTTCTGAATTACTTTAATTTCGTGAATAGTGAAATACGGTAATTTATGATATATATACATTATAAGCTAAATACACTATTCATTGAGTCATCATTGATATAATAACCATTGTTTTGAAATATAATGATATAATTACTGTATTTAGTCTCAAGAATCAACATTATTTATTGTCTTGAGAAAAATAAAAAACTAATAAATTAAATAATAAGAAATCACCCCTCTCCTCCACTACAAATACTACCCCTCACACCCTCTTCTACACACACTTCTCAAGCTTTTCACCTTGCCTAAATTCTACCATGTAAACTTACCTAGTCCCTCCCCCACTTATAATATCTCTTTTTCTCATCAAAATACCATCCCTAGGTTCCTTAAAGAGGATCTTAAGAGGAGAATTCTAGAGGTAAATACTGTCTTTTTCTTTTAATTTCCTTTCAATTTCATTTATTTTTTTATTCTCTACTCACCTCACATAATCAAAATGTCATGAAAACTACAATACCTAAAATAAAATGTAATTATATCATTAGAATGTAATATCCATCATTAAAATTCTTTGTATCACTCTTGTACTATATAAATGAAATTGTCACCAGTGATGTGTCAATTTACCAACATCATGGGAGATGCACTTTCATTTTCCTTTAACTCCTTCAAGACAATTAATAAAACCATTAAATGGATTTAAAAAACTATAATATTTATTATAAAAACCTCTTTATTTTCTATAACTAACATTTATACATGATACTAAATGATAAAACCAAACGAGTTCGTTGTGATCAAAAAAACGCCAAAATTAACCTAAAACGATCATCATTAATTTTTATCTAATGATTCATTGTCATGTTATATAAAAAAATTATTTATAAGATCATTAAAACTTATTAAATATATTTAATAACATTTAATAAAAATTCTGTATATTTATCCACATTTTACACAAACATCCATTCATGAATACAATTGAACCGATTATGAAAACCGTGAAAATGAATGCTCCCGAATGGTTAAATTAAAGTCTATAGCTCATAAAAAGGCCCATAAAAGAATATAATAAAACTATAATGAATAATATTCATGTATAAAAGGTTCTTTAATCATTAATTAATGAATTTAATGTGATTATATATGATATTAATGTGAAGGAATCTTTTCGACAAAAGTTAAGGGGAATTATCAAACACATCTCTCTTTCTTTGGTTTTCCATCTTACACCCTATTTTAGTATGGTTATTCCCTAAAAATAATTTATTAATCATTATATTATCATTTCTAGGATCTAAATGTCTTATAATTGAGTTTATTACAAACACAATGTTTTCCAAAAGAACTCTTCTTTCAAAAAAACACCTTATACTTCTCAAGATTTCTTCATCTTCACTCAAGATTGATGATTCATATATCAAGAATATTATTATATCATTCATTTGGGAACCCAATGTTTATAAATGATTTCTTATTAAATTAAACCCATTCTTTTCCATGGTTCATTTTATGTTCTATGTGGCATGTATGATAATCTAAATTTTATGATGTAACGGGTGCACCCGGAATTATATAGTGTAAAGTAAATGTTATGATGTGATGGGTATGCATGGAATTATATAGACCTCAAATAAATTGGGTAATGTGAATATTTTCATCAGATAAATTGAAATATTTTTGAACATTATGTAATATTTTTTCACATCTATGTGTGGTATTTAACCACTAAGACATGATGTTTCATTTTTACGCATTGCCACATTTCAATCCTTTCTGTAATGCTTCCTCTCATAATTATGATACTATTTATATGTTATCATTATGATCACCCCTTGTTATATAGTTTCATTTTATTATATATCCTCTTAATGGGATTCTAGATCACCCCCTTTTCATGTATATATTAAGGTTATAACATGTACTAAGAATAATTCAAGGGATAATAAGAATATATAGAAGAAGGAATTAAATAAATGTTTATGTTTTATTTTGTAAATGTTATGTATCATCATAATTTTCTTAATAAACTAAAACTTTGGGTCCTAATTGTGTAATAATTTTATGCTTTTAAAATTATGTAATAAGATATGTAATAATAGAAGGGTCACTATTATTGGTATCAGAGGATGGTTTAGATAATTTAGAAATTAGTATTAGAGAACCTCAGTGAAAAACTTTAGCATGAGAGTAAGTATAAGTAAGAACCCAAGAATATTTTTATTATAAAATTATAAACATTGGGATCACACAAGATATTCCTTATACTTAAATGAACAAAGTAATATATTATTTATTCATGACATATTGACTTATGTTTTGTTCTAACCTTTTATATTTTGGAAAATGGTGGGAACTAGGAGAAACCAGGCCAACAACCCATGCAATGGATAATGTAGCGTTTGATCAAATGACATACCCAATGATTTTGGATGTGGAGTTCAAAATTTCATGGTGATAATTACCCATCTATATCAAGTTATGAAAAATAACCTGAATAACGTAGAAAATACTCCGTCACCTAAGAGGGAGAAACTGGCTATCAAGTGTTTTATACGACAACGACCACCAGTATTTAGTGTATCTTCTGATCCACTTATCACAGAATAGTGATTCAACTCGATGGAGAAGATATTTTGTGTTCTTTATTATTATAATATAGAGAAGGTGACTATAGCTATTTATCATCTATATGGAGAGGTTGACCAATGGTGTGTGTTGAATAAGAACACCAAGACATGGGATGAAATTGAAGAGATAGAGTGGGAAGACATTAAGATAGTGTTTCTTATCAATTATTCCCCTTTAAGTCTTCATGAAAATATAGAGAGAAAATTCATAGAGCTAAATCAATATGAGGGAGAATCTGTCCAGTCCTATGAATAAAATTTCACAGGGCTTTCAAAGTATGATTTTGGTTTATTCATCAACAATTATAGAAAAATTGATAGAATATTTAGTGGTTTCAAACTACACCTTCAAAAGGATCTTGAAATTCGATACTTTGGGAGTTATTAATATGGTGTTCAATGTGATCTCAATGTGGATAAAGAGTTTGGAGAATGGTCTCATGGATATGGAGATAAGAAATATAAGATATAGTTTCTTTCTGGAGGATCTAATGAGAAAGATGGAAGAAAAACTCAACCAACCACATGTCAAAAATGTGGGAAGAAGCATCATTGGAATTTCCTCAAAGGGATAGGGAAATTCTTAAAATGTAGGGGAGAAGTCCACCAAGCTTATGAACGTCAAAAATAAATGAGGAACCAGGACAATGTAGTGGTGTAATGGAGAGAACAACCCATGGTCCAATGCTGTAACTATAGGGTGAAAGGGTATTATGCAAGACAATTCACTAAACCTCAAGTTTTTTAGGGTAATCAGCATCATCAGATACCAAATCCAAAGGAGAAATGGAATGTTTATACCATCACTACTGTGGAAGTGGATAAAGAAAATGAAGTTGTACTAGGTACACTTCCTATTCACTCAAAAATGGAAAAAAAATCATACTTGATTCTTATTCTACACATTCCTTTATATCTTGAAATTTTTCTAAAAATATTGAATCAAAGCCTCGGAACCTTGAAGTAGACCTAGCGGTGAAATCGTTTGAGCCTAAGTGTTTTACTCTACTAATGTTGGTGTATGTGGGAAGATTATTCAAGTAAATCTCATAATGCATACCTTGGTTTAATTTTACTCTATAATGGGAATGGATCGTCTCTCGTTATATAGGGTACACATAAACTATTAGGAAAATGAAATATCTTTTCATATTCCAAACCATCCCATGCTCCTCTACACATTCAAAGAAGATTATAAATCTTTTTTTGAAAATTCTTCAATGGTGTGGGTGTTGATTCCCTGTGAATAAGCATACCTTTCTCAAATGGATGATTCTGAGGAAGGTATCAACCTAGGGGACATTCCCATTGTGATGGAATGAAATGATATATTTCTTGAAGAGTTTCTAGGACTCCCCCTAGATCGTGATGTAGTATTCTTAATAGATTTCATAACCGAAGCTAATACTATCTTAAAGTTTCCTTATAGTATGTATCCTATCAAATTAGATGATTTAAAGAATCATCTACAAGAACATTTGGAAAAAGGGTTCATACACCCTAGTGAATCACCTTGGGGTGTTCCAGTGCTCTTTGTCAAGAGGATGATTGAAAAATTTGGATGTGTATTGATTATCAAGAAATCAACAATATAAACTTAAAGAAAAAGTATCATCTTGCAAGGATTGACTACTTTTTTGTTCAGTTTTGAGGAGCTCGATACTTCTCAAAGGTGGATCTTCATACTAGATATCATCAGCTAAAGGTGAAGAAGGAAGATATTCAAAAGATTGCCTTCCATACAAGGTATAGACATTATGAGTTTCTAGCTATGCCATTCAGAATTACTAATTCCCCTATAATCTTCATGGATTTGATGAATAGAGTCTTTAGATGTTACCTTGAAAAGTTTTTGGTAGTGTTTATCTTTGATATTCTCATCTACTCTAAGATCAAGGAGTAACATGGATAAAATCGTAGGCTTGTGTTGGAAAAATTAGGAAAAGATAATTTGTATTCCATGTTTAGAAAGTGTGACTTTATGATGCATAAAGTTTCATTCTTGCGACATGTGATAACAAGTGAAGGAATTTATGTGGACCCTTCAAAAATAAAGGCAATTTAGGAATGGACCAAACACTCTAGTGTCATAGAACTCTATAGTTTTCTTGGATTAACTATGTACCACCGATGTTTTGTGATAACTTTATTATGATTTTAAATACCTTTAACTAAATTAACAAGAAAAAGGGTAAAGTATTAATGGATAGAATAATGTGAGGAAATATTCAAGGATCTAATGAAGAGGCTCATCACTACA
This sequence comes from Viscum album, assembly GCA_963277665.1. Taxonomy (NCBI): domain Eukaryota; kingdom Viridiplantae; phylum Streptophyta; class Magnoliopsida; order Santalales; family Viscaceae; genus Viscum; species Viscum album. The sequence goes on along the minus strand of OY728166.1, from coordinate 985,501,518 downwards.
CTTGTACTCACATTACTGAAAGGTGTAGAATGTTTTGTGATATAAGGTGATGTTTCCAAGAAATTAATGGGTTGTGTACTCATGAAAAATGATAATTTCATATCCTACACATCACAGTAGTTGAAGATACATGAGAATTACTACCCGACACATGATCTAGATCTATCATCTATGATTTTTGACTGGGAAATTTGGCAGCAAAACCTCTATGGTCAGAAGTGTGACATATATACCGATCAAAAAATCCTAAAGTATATATTCACACAAAAGGATATCAACATAAATCAAAGGATATGGTTATATATAATCAAAGATTACAATTTCTCTATTAGCTATCATCCTGGAATGGAAAATAAGGTAGATGGTGCTTTTAGCAAAAAAGAACCTACTGCTCTATCCATATTGCAGATTAAGAAATATTCTATCTTTGTGGATATGAAAAGGATGGATTTTGAAGTCATAAAGGTAGGGAATACATCCAACCTTTCCCAAATGAATGTTCAATAATCTATCCAAGATAATATTAAGAAGTCACAAAGGGATGATATAGAGTTGAAAAATAGGTTGAATGCATTAAAGGAAGAGAAGCTACAAGATTTCCATATCGACGGTGATGGTGCGATTTGGTTTGGAATGAGGATTTTTGTGCCTTCGTCACCTGGGTTAAAAAATGAGCTATTGGAAAACGAACACAACTGAATATGTATATCCATATCGGGGGTACCAATATGTATTGTCATCTCCAAGAACACTTCTAGTGGGAAAACATTAAGGATATTACTGAGTATATCTCAAGGTGTTTGATATGTCAAAAAGTTAAAGAATAGCAGAATAATTCCAAAAGGGATGATGAAACCATTGTTTATACCCATGTGGAAATGGGAGAATGTCACTATGACTTTGTGAAGGGTCTCCCAAAGACATCCAATGGAAATAATGTGATATGGGTTTTGGTGGACCGACTCACCACGTTTTCTCACTTCATCACTTTTTGGGAATATCTCTCACTTGATCAAATTTCTAAGATATATATGAAAGAATTAGTGAGACTCCATTTATTTCCACAATCAATTGTCTATGATCATGATCCCAGGTTCAAATCAAAATTCAGGAGGAGTCTTCAATATGCTTTGAGTACTAAATTAAATTTTAGCACTACTTATCACCCCCAAACTAATGGCCAGTATGAAAGGACTATTAAAACACTCAAAGATATGTTAATATACTTCTATTTAGAATTAAAATGTGTATTTGATCAGAATCTCCCATTGGTTGAGTTCTCATACAAAAATATCTTCAGCTTGAGTATTCAGATGGCTCTATATGTATCTCTATATAGAAAGCGACCGAAAACTCCAACCTTTTGGGATGAAGTTGCTGGAATAATTCTACTTAGAACTAATCTTGTGCAACATATTGTAGAAAAGGTTCAATCGATCTAATAGTATATTAAATATTCTCAATTCCATAAAAAGAGCTATACTGATAACTGTCGAAGGGACTTGGAGTTTGATGTTTGAGACAAATTCTTCCTTGAAATATCACCATGGAAGAGATTCATTTGGTTTAGAAATAAAGGGAAGCTAAGACCAAGGTACATTATCCCCTTTGAGATCCTTGATCGCATAGGATCCATGGCCTATCGGCTTGAACTTATACCAAATATGTCTCAAATTCATGACGTGTTCCACATATCACTCCTGAGGAAGTACATACCAGATCCCTCACATGTACTGAACTCAGATGTGGTATAGCTGGAAGATGATCTCTCTTCTGAGGAGCATCCAGTAAAGATTATGGAAAAGAGAGATATGGTTTTACACAAAAAAATATCCCACCTTGTCAAATTGTTTTGAAGGAACCATAAGTATAAAAAAGAAATTGCGTAACTGGAGGAGGTGATGAAGGATATGTTCCCTCGCCTATTTATCTAAAACAAAATTTCAAGGGTGAAATTTTAAAAGGGGGAAGAATGTAAAGACCCAAACTTTTATCAATGGAATTTCTCTGATTTTATAGTAATTGAAAATAGTATAAATCACATAAAATCACATAGATTCCAAAATAAAAACTTTATAAATTTATAATTAATGAAATAATAAGTATTTCTATAAGTTAAGGAACCAATACTGATGAAATAGTTACTTGACCTTAAGAATAGTAATATGAACTTTATGAATAGTAAACCAGTAAAATAAATGGTATCCTCACCCATGAAAGTATAAATAAAATTTGGGCATCTTATAAGTGAAAATATGATATAATTATATCATGGTATAAGTAAGTAAATATTTTTTAAATTATTAATTAACTATTGGCCTTTTTATAAGTCATAAATATTTAATTAAAATTTTAAGACTAATTTAATAATTTAAAAGAAAATTTATTTTCATAAAATTTATTCATAAATTAATATTTTTATATCTTATGATTTTAATATTATTTTATACGACCTTATGTAATTTTTCAAAGTGTTACAAAATTAGTTATAATTTTAACATATGTATTTTCCAAGTAAATGATGATTTTAATTAAAAACTAAATTACAAATATTTAGAAAATTATTTTCATAAAATAGAGTTCATTTATAATTATAAACATCCAAAAATGGTTAGGATTAATTTCTTGGTATTTTTATGAATTATATGAATTTTTGGTAAATAGTAAAATACGGTAATTTAAGATATATATACATTATAAGCTAAATACACTATTTATTGAGTAATCATTGATGTAAGCACAATTTTTTAAAACTCAAAAGATCTAATTACTTTATTTAGTCTCAATAATCATCATTATTTATTGTCTTGAGTAAAATATTAAACTAATGAATTAAATAATAAGAATACACCCCTCTCCTCCACTACAAATACCATCCATCACACCCTCTTCTCAAAACACTTCTCAAACTTTTAATCGTGCATAAATTATTCCCAATACTCTTTTATAGTACCTCCTCTAAATCCAGGATCTCTTTGTCTCATAAAAATTACAATCCTAGGTGCCTTAAAGAGGGTCTCAAGAGGAGAATTCAAGAGGAGAATCCTCTCTCTTTTTATTTTAATTTCCTTTCAATTTCAATTGAATTATTATTCTCTCCTGACCTCTATTATTCCAAATGTAATGACAACTCAAGTACCATACATATACAGTAATTATATCATGATAATTTAAGATCCATCATTAAACTTCTTCCTCTCACTCTTTTACTATAAAAATGAAATTGTCGCCCGTGATATGTCAATTTAGCGACATCATGGGTGATGCACTTTAATTTTACATAAAATACTTTAAGGATATTAACAAAAACATTAAATAGTTTAAAACAGATTTTAATATTTATGATTCAAACCTCTTTATGTTCTATAACTAACATTTATACATAATACTAAATGACAAAACAAAATTAGTTCATTATGATCGAAAAACCTACAAAATTAACCTAAAATGATCATTAATTTTAATCTAATGATTCATCATCATGTTATATAATAAACTTTTTAATAATATCTGTTTAACTCATTTAATATCATTAATAACATAAAATTAAATTTTTTTATATTTATCCACATTTTACAACAACTTCCATACATGAATACAAGTGAACCAATCTTGAAACCCATGAAAATGAATGCTCTCGAACGATGAAATTAAACTCTATAACTAATCCAAATGCCCATAAAAGAACAAAAAATAACCATAAAAATAATATTAATGTATAAAAGGTTCTATAATATTTAATTAATGGATATAATGTGATTATATAGGATATTAATGTGAAGGAATATTTCGGATAAAAGGTATGGGGAATTCTAAAACCCAACTCTCTTTCTTGGGTTTTCCATATTCCACCCCATTTTATGTATGGTTATTCCTTAAAAATAATTTATTCATCATTCTCATATATTTATAGGTATATAAATGTCTTCTACTTGACTTTATGACAAACACAATATTTTACAAAATAACTCTTCTTTCAAAAAAAGAACACCTTTTACTTCTCAAGATTCTGTCATTTTCACTCTTGATTGATTATAAATATATCAAGTATGTTATTCCCTATTTCATTAGGGAACCAAATTTTTATGAATTTATACTTAGTAAATGAAACCTATTAATTTACATGGGTTATTTTATGTCCAAGATTGATATATGTTCTGTGTGTCATGCATGATAATGTAAATGTTATGATGTGACGGGTGCACCCAAAATTATATAGTGCAAAGTAAATGTTATGATGTGATGAGTGTGCCCAGAATTATATACAGATAAAAAGAATTTGGTAATTTAAAGAACCTCATGAGATAAATTGAAATATTCATCAACTTGATGATAGTTTTTTTAAAAACTATGTGTGGTATTTAACCACTACGACGTGATGTTTCATTTTTATGCATTTCCATATTTCAAGCCTTTTCATAATGCTTCCTCTCAGAATTATGATCCCATATCTATGTTATAATTATGCTCACCCAATTTTATATATTTTCATTTTATTATCTATCCTATTATTGTGATATTATCTCACCCCTTTTTGATTTATATCCTTAGATGATTACATGTACTAAGTATAATTCAAGGGCTAATAAGAAGCTTGAGAAGAATGAATTAAAAAAATGTTTATGTTTTATTATTTAAATGTAATGTATGGTCCTATTTTTTCCAAGAAACTAAACCTTTAGATCCTCTTAATTTAATTACTTTATTTTTTTTAAAATTATGTAACAATATTTGTAAGAAAATAAGGTTCACTATAGTGAGGGGGCGGTAGTCCACACTTCCTCAAACGAAATTATCATATTTACACAGGATGGAAAGAATAAAGGTATTCTCTGAATAAAAATTTAAAAAGCATTAAAACATTATAAATATTATATATATCATATATAAATAGAGTTTCTGTCATAATGGACTCCATGATAGGTCATAAAGTAAAAAATGAACAATCATCATTTCATGAGGCAGTAGTTCTTCATACACAGAAACAGTATGTTCGTTACCCATTAGATGGAGGTATGTGCAAGTGTAGTTCAAACCCTTTAAATAAAAAAATACTAGTATATTTAGGATAATATTTTAGTCATATAAACATAGATTAAGGATATTTTAGGGGTGTATAATGGACATGAAACTAGATATCTTGAGAGAAGACCTTACTTATTAATCATGTAACTACTTTTAGTTTGCACCAAAGGGATTATTCATATTTCTTTCGACCCAAATGGAGGATTATAGGAGGAGGGGAGGATTTTTGGGAGACTATTTGGTTAGGAAATGGACAACCCTAAGTGGTTTGAGATGTGTAAATAAGTGGGAGAGTGTGTTTCTTCTGGAAACGGGGATGACCTTGTTTGTTTAATGTTCAAACTTTCCAATCAGTTTCTAACAGGTTTATTCGTAGAACCAGAAACATCCAATGATTCTATATCCATTTAGACCTACTTTCCAAAGGTAGGTGATCATTAGTTGTAGATTGATGAGGCTTAAGAATTATCATTGGTTGAGAGGATGGGAGGTCAGACTCATCACACCTTTTTGGTGGGAATTATTGTCTACTCCGAGACTCTATTATAGATTTGAGTTATGTTCGTGAATCCTTATTAAATTACCAAGCATGAAAATGAGTTTTTACTTTAGACCTTGCAATCAATGATTGATATGTATGGGATATAGAGAATATTTCATATGTATTTTAGGTTCTTCATTAATAGATAATCATCTATATGAATTAGTGATTCTTAGTCAATGGTGTCCTTCCAAACATTATATAGAACTCCCTTGGTCATTATGATTACCATATGGATTTTAAAGCCACTCAGTGGGGCACTTGAAGTTTATTGTCATTCAGAAAGACATGATTATTTTAGAGTTGGGATCGTACTTACAGGTGGGCTACCTATGTATCCTCGTTAGAAAAGGAATTAGAACCCACATAGTTCGAGTGAAGAAGTATGAAGTTTATGCATGATTAATGGCCCAAGGAGAGATTTCATAATTACATTCACTCTCTAAGCTCACGTGAGTCATGCTTAGTGTGAGAAACAAGAGGTATCAGTAAAATTGATGGTTGTACCCTGAAAGATGCAATCATAAGAAAGGATGTGGGGCTTATGTATGTATGACAGTCCAAGTAAATGAATACAAAGACTTTTAGAAAAGAATCCCAAGATTAGATTCCACAAAGGTGTTTTACTTTATGGAGATTTGGGATTTTAACTCGGGACTTACTCATGAAAAGGAATCCAAAAAATTAAGAGGGACTTATGATTGGGTTTTATTCCTGAGAAGGAGGCCCAAATAAAAAGAAATTAAGATTTGGGCCTACTCCTGAGGAGGATGTCCAATTAAAGGGAACTTATAGCATGGGGCTTACTCCTGAGAAGGAGGCCCAATGTCAAAAGAAATTATTATTGGGGCTTACTCTTGAAAAGGAGTCCCAGAATGAGGGGACTTGATACTTGGGGATTACTCCTGAGAAGGAGGCCCAAATCAAAAGAACTTCTCAAAATTCCTCTCAGATAAGGAATCCAACGAAGGAACCATGCCACAAATGGATTTGAAGAGGGTTTTAAAGGCTATCATTGAAGAGTAAAGGTGGATTTGAGGAAAGGAAGTGACTAGGAATGAGGCGTGCAAGTTTTTTTATGGCGTGCAAGTCCTGGTCATGCAAGTATACTTGCGCAACATGAGTCAACTTGGGAGACAAGGAATCCATGAAGTGATACTTGGGAGACTTTGAATTAGAGCCCTTAGTATCATCCCTAGAGACTTTTAGAAGGGTGGTGCACAAGTTTCTTTCAGAGGTAAAGGTGGTGCCCAAGTGTCTTCACTTCCCTTAAGGGATGGACACTTAGGCGTGGAATTATTGATGAGTTCTAATACTTAGGTCATATTCTTCCTCTTTAGAGCTTCCATTCTAGGTAAATAATTAACTAATAAGTTTTTGGAAGACGTTAGGAAAAGACTTGGGTGACCATAGCTTGAATCTGAGTTTTGGAAAAATTTGACTTAAAATGGGGGGCCCACAGGGGCTATTTATAAGACACCTGAGTTTGGGACAAAAACCACTTTGGGCGCGCACGTGACATGTGTTCCCATTACTGGCGCGCACATGACTTGTGCACCCAAGGCTGGAGCGCAGGTATACGTGCGTACCTTAATTCCTTTGTGAAATTATTGATGTTCTTCACTCTTTTTTTCTTGAGGTACTTCCCTTAGTCAATCTTTGGACTCTGTGATGGAAACAGAGCTTCAAGAGAGTGCTTTCCTTCTTATAGTGGAGGGGGATTGGCACTCTTATAAATACTAAAATGTATTTATTAATGGGAGGTCTACATTACCTAATGTAAAACCCAGTTTTTTCTATAAAAGACTTTGGAATATTTTTGATGTTATTCCAAAGTAGCACCTTCAGATGGCGTGCGATTCTGAGCATCGATGTGGCCGGAATTAAATTTTAAGTGTGTTCACACTGGGCACACCAAATAAAAGGGATAACTCCTAAACGGTAATTCGGATCATAAATCTGAGAGTACGGATGGGTCTGAAATGGGGTTTTTACCCCAGTAATGACATAAAACATGTTGACGCGGGACATTGGGACCCCTCACCCGTTAACGGAACATTAAATGGATAAATAAAATAATTAATTTATTCATTAAATGGTTAAACTCAAGTATCTCTTAAACGGTAGCTCGGATTGGAAACCTGAGGGCACCGTTGAGTCCAGAACATGTTGTTTACCCTAGGAGGGGTGTAACTTTCACGGGCGCGGGCACTCTGTGGAAAACGACACCAGGGGTGTTTTCGTAATTAAGTGGTCTCGGACGTTAGATTTAATAACTTTTGAATGGGGGATCAGATTAAAATTCTGAGACCCGTATTGTTCTCGGTATGTGGTTTTTACCCTAGGGGAGGATTAACATCGACCATGTCGAGAGTTTCGGGTGCGAGTCAATTTAGGGGTTTAAATCAATTAAACTTTTTAATTAAGTTATCTTTATTTAAGCATAATCACCCCCACCCCTTCTCCATTTTACATCCTCTGGTGGAAGAAGCTCCCAAAAAAGCTCTCAACATCAAGATCGGTCCCTCCCCTCCATGTTGTTGTGGGTTCCAGCGGATCGTTTTCGAAGCAACAGGCTATGCCCAATGAGGTAGGATTCTTGTTAATTTTTCTGCACCCTTGTTTTCAATAATTAATTTATTTGAACCGTCATCATTTGATATTTGTTTTGATTATCATTGTTGATCGCCGAATGAATATGACCCTCAAACCATGCATGTAATCACCCTAGTTCACGTGTTTTCATCAATTTTCAAGCACTTCAAAATGGCGACCGATCATCCAGCAGAGTCGGATGGTGTGAAGGTTTCGTCTAGGATTCTGAAACCGGTCTCAATTTAGTTTTCGGATGAGTGGGGTGGTCGCGGTGGTCCACGGAATGGATCACCAAAGATACCCAGCCGGTCACAGCCAGCAGTGTACTGCGGCGGTGAGCAGGAGGAGCTGGCAGCCTGGCGTGGGGGCTGGGCGTGCGGCTTCGGCTAGACGGCGGCCGACGGAATAGGGCCAGGAGGTGAAGGTCGGAGGTGCAGCGGTGGTGTTAGGGGTGGTCGGTGCAGTGGGCTCGAGAGCAGCTAGAAGGGTTGGCTGAGGCATGGCGCAGTAGGGGACCGGAGGTCCATGCGGTAAAGGCAGCTACCGGGAGATGGGATGGCCAGCGGTTGAGGCTGAGGCGGAGTGGGGAGCTTCGGGCGGTGTCGCGGCGAAGCGCTGCTAGTGGGGGAGTCGACAACTTTGGTCCATCACATTCGGCAGGGGAACAGGACCCGCGTGTTATGGGTCCTCGTTGATGCAGCGCGCGGGAGAAGACTGGCCAGTCTGGCCGGTCGGTGGAGGCAGCGACCTCGGAGGGAACAAGAACCGCAGCACGCAGGTCTTCCTTGACGCGGCACGAGGAGGGGAGACCGACCAGGATGGCCAGTCCGTTTAAAAAAACTGGACCTGAGGCGGGTTCGGTGGATTGAGGTGTGTCGCGGTGTGATATACCGCCCGGTGTTTTTCAGGTTTTTTGGATTCCATACCCGAAGATGGGTGACCCGAAGAACTTTAATTTAATAATAATAAATTATTAAATAAAGACTGTGATGGATGCACTTTGTGAGCCGGACGTCTGTTTGACGTGTCGTTAGAGGCACTGTGGTACTAGGTTGAGATGGACCTTCCGAAGTTCTTTCAGAACCTTTGTAGTTTGGTTTCGTTGCTCGGAATCAAAAAATGCTTAATGTGAAGGATTAATTAATTAATTAATTAATTAATTGTTGCATCGGACCTAACTCTTTCATGGGATGTCTGATTGACACACCATCAGGGGCAGCGTGACCCCCAGTCCTTGTGCAGACTTTTTTAGATGATTTCTGAAGAGTTCAGGTTGGAGACAAGGTGTGGGCCCCATAGGACCTAGTTCGCACGTTTTACAGTGGAACACCACTTTTTCACCCGACATCCATTTAGGGTGTTTGAGTACTCGTTTTTGAGTGTTTTTTTGAGGGGATTTCAATGGTAAAATCTGCCCGCCTAAATTCGGGCTCGAAGTGCGGGCCCCATAGGGCACGTTTTGTGAATAACGCGATCAGTTGCAGCTTCTACATCCAGAGTCTGTTGTAGGCTCCGTCAACGGCATTGTGACCCTGGCATCGAGGCGAAAGTGACCGGGGTGGTTTCAGGCGTTGAAGTCGGAGTTGAGTCATGGGACCCATGAGCTGTCTTTTAAGCTGTGCGTAGCATACTATGACCATTTCATTAGGCATCTGTTTGGGGCGTATGAATAGTCGATTCATCGTGTTTTTCTGAAAGCATCGCAGTGGCACAGTTCACTCGACCTCTCTCGGGACTGATGTGCAGGCCCCACGAGGCTTCATATGGGCATGAAGCGGTGTTGAATTTCATTTTCATCGAGAGCCTATTTCCAGTGAGTAAGTAATCTATCTCACGTGTCTTTTCACGAGGATTACAACGGTGTAATCTGTCAGGTGAGCGGAGCCTCTTATGTGATCTTATTAAATTTGGAAACATCAAAGTTCATTGGTCGTAATTTACTTTGATGCACTCCGAACCTACGCATGCTAGAGGTATTAGTGACACCCAGTTATGTCACGGGTGCTGAACCTCTATTAGGTGTTTTGTTCTGGAGTTGGGTGGTTGCGTGATACCCCCTCCATGTTTTGTTGGCCAGTGTTGTACCATCCAGTAGGGAAGGCCATAGCAGTTCTGGGTTTACCCTCCAGCGGGGCTGGGCATTGGGTTGCTCATAGACTTCTTCGGGTTTACCCTCCAGCGGTGCTGGGTAGTGGGTTGCTCATCGACTTCTTTGGGTTTACCCTCCAGCGGGGCTAGGTAGTGGGATGCTCATCAAATTCTTCGGGTTAACCCTCCAGCGGGTCTGGGAACTGGGTTTCTCATCAAAGTCTACGGGTTTACCCTCCAGCGGGGCTGGGCAGTGGGTTTCTCATCGACATCTTTGGGTTTACCCTCGAGCGGGGCTGGGTAGTGGGTTTCTCATTGACTTCCTAGGGTTTACCAACCAGCAGAGACTGGGCAGAGGGTTACCCGATGACCACATAGTGTTTACCCTCCAGTAGAGACTGGGCAGTGGGTTACCCATCAACTACTTAGGGTTTACCCTTCGGTAGAGATTGGGTAGTGGGTTACTCGTCGACTACATAGGGTTTACCCTCTAGTATAGACTGGGCAGTGGGTTACCCGATGACCACTTAGGTTTTACCCTCTAGCAGAGACTGGGCAGTGGGTTACACGTCGACTACTTAGGGTTTACCCTCCAGCAGAGACTGGGTAGTGGTTTACCCGACGAATACTTAGGTTTTACCCTCTAGAAGAGATTGAGCAGTGGTTTACCCATCAACTACTTAGGTTTTACCCTCCATCAGAGACTGGGCAGTGGGTTACCCGATAACCTCTTAGGGTTTACCCTCCAGCGGGGCTGGGCAGTGGGTTACCTGATGACTTCTCTCAGACTCAGTCCATGCTACTAGGCTAGTCTGTGGTTTTTCTCCCTCTGACTACCGAAGCAGGACCCTTGGTTGTATGTGCCAGTGATGTGACATCTTTGACTTTGAGGACCTCTCGACTGTGTGACAGTGATGAGGTGTGGTTTGACTTTCCTCAGAACTCTCAAGAACGAGGGGCGCTTTCCCCACAAGGATGCATCCTTGTAACACAACCTAAAACCGTGCAGGTGAGTCAGTGACGCCCAAAGCGGATAGTGTCAAGGTGCGGTGATTTGAGCCCCTTGACTTGCAGTTCGAGGCAGACATACGAGATGCTGGGTATCGATGGTGTGTACTTTTGGGACAGTTGGATTCTCACTTTCTTGGGCTGAGATATGGTATGGAGATCCCCTTACGATCTTGATTGGGTTTCTTGAAAGAGCGTATATATATATATGTATACCTTGTTCCAGTACCCACTCCATGGGTTTTGGCTTCTCTCCTTCTAGGAGAGGTGAAGACGCGCGTAGTATGCCATGTGCTTTCCGTGTCTAGCTTCTCGTGCTTGGATGAGTCTACTCTCCTGCTATAGGTAGTGAAGACTCGACCAGAATTTCATCTTCTCACCGTTTCTAGGTCATTGTGATAGGATGAGTCTTCTTCCTTCCTCTTGTTGGGTTGAGTTTTACTCTTTACTGCACTCTCTGTTGTACTCCTTTACGTTTCCCTATTTGATCTACTGCTCACCTCTTCAGTACCTACTTTGTTTCTTCCTCAAGCCTTTGGGAATTCTACTTAGTATTTTTATACTCACCCCTGCTTGGGCTTTGCCCACACTTGGTGTTCCCTTACAGATAACGGACAGGCTGGTTGTGATATCAAAAGAGCTTAGGAGTTCGAGAGCTTGGACTGCATACGATGGTCATAGTCGGGTTCCAGGTGAGGGACCCTCCCAGCTATTGTAGTTTTGTTTACCTATTTCCAGGTTGTGGTACTTTTCTAGTTGGGAATGTTTTTTTCACTTTTTCTTTTCAGTTTACCTTCGGCATTTACTTTTTACTGTTTAGAGTTCAATGCACTTTTTTGGTTGTTTATAGTACTTTTTACTTTACTTTTCTTTTTTACTTTTCACTTCTGTATTGAGTGGGTTACGTGTGTGTGTACAGGTACTTAGGAAAATGCCTCCCTGAGTTGTTAGCCTTCGGTTCTTGTCGCCAGCCCCTGGCCTATGGAGGCGGGCTTGAGGTAGTTTCGTCTTGAGCCTGGGTAGGGTCGGGTCGTAACAAAGTGGTATTAGAGGCAGTCTGTTCCTTGGGAAGTTGTTCGGACGTCCCTAAAAAGAAATTGGTTGGGATCTAGGGCAATAGTGTAAACGTGTCTTGAGAGATGCTCTCTGGCCAGGAAGTCCAGTGACGGTGCGGTTGTCGACGTATCCATTCACCAGGACATTGATAACCCTCTTGTCGACTTGGCATACCAAGACACTCTTTGCATGGAAATTGGTTTGTGCATCACATAGGATTGAGTCTTGACTGTCCTTCTTGAGTCAGCTCCCTATTATTGGGAATGTTATATACATATATGCTCATCTGACCAGGACACTCCTTGATAACATTCAGGATGTTTCCGCAAAGCTAGCCAGCCAGGATACCTGCTTTGGTTCGTGACGACGACCCGGTGAGCTACGAGGCCTCAGTCCAGGAACCATCATGTGAGTCCCTTTCTCCAGGTGGGCCAGTAGTAGCACCCCCACCTAGTGAGTAGAAGATAGCTCTAGTAGAGCATACAGAGCTTTATCACAGGTTGAGCGTGCTTCATGAGTTCCAACAACAGACACCGCAGAGGTTCAGTGGTGAGATAGACCCTCAGGCAGTAGAGGTTTAGCTCGAGACGGTGTTTTTCCTCTTTAGACTTGCGCATACACCGGCAAATCAGAGGGTGTCTTGGGTAGCCAGCCTTTTTCATAGAGCAACTGGGCGTTGGTGGATCATGGTGACTCGGTTACTTCATGCGTCATCACTTTCGTGGGGCGACTTTCATCTATTGTTTCGTGAGGAATTTTACCCCTCATGCTTACACTCTATTCGGATCTAGGATATCCAATAGTTTCAGTAGGGAGGGATGATGGTGAATGAGTACGTGACTAGGTTTGCAGACCGTGCACGCTTTTACCCAGACTTGGTCCACAATGGCAACTTCCGAGCGCGGAAGTTTGAGTAGGGTCTCCGCAGAGATATTTGTGACATCATTGTACCCTTGTGCATTTACACTCATGTCGAGGTCATAGAGTAGGAACTGGTGATAGAGAGACTCCTGTCATGCGCTACAGTTGGTAGTGGCAGCAGGCACGATAGAGATGAGACATCTGTCGCAGCTAGTGGGCATCGGTAGACAGAACCTTGACATAAGTGGCTTTCCGATAACCGGAATCAGGGGTATGGTTGTACACCACAGTGGAACCAGAAGGCTCTAGTGCAGTCCGGAGAGAGTTAGTGTTATGATTGCAATGAGCGAGGTCACTCAGCATGAGACTGCCCGACTAGGCACGCTGAGAATATCGGGCAGGAAGCAGATGCACCACCGTTGCAGAGGCAGCACCGTGAACGGCGTAGTGCCCAGAGAGGTGGTTCTAGCCGAGGAGTAGGAGGAGCTGGTAGTGTGGGATTACTTTACGAGGTCTTCCCATCTCCACTAGTCGGTCGACATCAGGCTCCGAGAGATGACAGTTTGGACCACGGACAGTCGTGAGCTTTGGGTGTTTATGATCCTGCAGAGCATGAAGTGACAAGAGGTATGCTTTATGGCTCTTCTACATTTTGCAGTAGAATAGTTAGACTCTGTGTGTGAAATTATTTTCTCCCTGCTCCTTGCTTAAGTTATTACCAGGGTGACGCGGGGTGTTGGTGTAACCCTGTGTTAATGGAATAGAAGGCGTGGAACCTTTTCTTAAGTCGATCGTATCGACCCCTTTGCTTTCCAAGTGTGTAAGAGAGTCTTGGTCATGGGACATCGACTGTGAAACCTTGTGTGACCAGATATCCTTGAGTGTTTCACCATATGGATATTCTGAAGGAGGGAATCACCAGGCTTTTTCCTAGGTCCAAATGGTGATTCTAGTCTCAGCGTGCGGTGTAGGGGTTTGATCGGCGAGGCGAGTTACCCCCGAGGGCCTTCGGGCCATTTGAGACCGTGAAAAGGGATGGCCAGGTTCCCAACCACCTTTCCCTAACCCCAAGGTTGGGAGTGGGTGCATAGCATCTCCCACATGACTTTCCTGAGAGGAAGTGTGTGTACTCCTATGAACGTCATCGGTGAGGGAGTACCTCATGTAAATGGGCCAATTCTTTGGTTTATGTGCGGTGATGCAGAACTGTACAAGAGTTTTCCTGGGTACAGGAGAGCTAGGTGTGGACTTAGTACCCTGAGTTGTTTCCCTAGTTGTGATTTTCAGAGACGAAAATCTTTAAGGAGGGAATGATGTAAGAACCCTGTTTTTGCTATAAAATAATTTTTAATATTATTAATGATATTCCGGAGTAGCTCCTTCAGAAGGCGTGCGATTCCGAGCCTCGATGTGGCTGGAATTAAATTTAAAGTGCGTTCACACTGGGCACGCCAAATAAATGAGATAACTCCAAAACGGTAATTCGGATAAAAAATACTAGTGTATAGATGGGTCTAAAATGGGGTGTTTACCCTAGGAATGACAAAAAAAATGTCGGCACGGGACATTGGGACCCCTCGCCCGTTAACGGAACATTAAACGGATAAACAAAATAATTAATTTATTCATTTAATGGTTAAACTCAAGAATCTCTTAAACGGTAGCTCAGATTGGAAACTCAAGGGAATCGTTTAGTCTAGAGAATGCTTTTTACCCAAGGAGGGGTATAAATTTCACAGGCGCGGGCACTCTGTGGAAAACGCCACCAGGGGCGTTTTCGTTATTAAGTGGTCTCAGATGTTAGATTTTATAACTTTTGAACGGGGCCTCAGATTAAAATTCCAAGACCACCGTTGTGCTCGGGAGGTGGTTTTTTCCTTGGGGGAGGTTTAACCTCAACCCCGTTGAGAGTTTCAGGTGTGGGTCAATTTGGGGGTTTAAATCAATTAAACTTTTTAATTAAGTTTTCATTATTTAAGCACAATCACCCCCACCCCTTCTCCATTTTACATCCTCTGGTGGAAGAAGCTCCCAACAAAGATCTCATCATCAAGCTCAATCCCTCCTCTCTAAGTTGTTGCGGGTTCCGGCGGATTGCTTGCGAAGCAACGGGCTACACCCAACGAGGTAGGATTCTTGTTAATTTTTTCGCACCCTTGTTTTCAATTATTAATTTATTTGAACCATCGTCTTTCGATATTTTTTTATTATCATCGTTGATTGACACACGAATAAGACCCTCAAACCATGCATGTAATCACCCTTTTTTGCGTGTTTTTCATCAATTTTCGGGCACTTCAAAATGGAGACCGATCATACAGCGGAGTCGGATGGTGTTAAGGTTTCGTCTAGGATTTTGAAACCGGTCTTGGTTTAGTTTTCGGATGAGAGGGGTGGTTTCGGTGGTCCACAAAATGGATCACTGGAGAAACCTGGACGGTCGCGGCCGGTGGTGGACTACGGCGGAGAGCAGGCGGAGCTGGAAACCTGGCATGGGGGCTGGGCGTGCGGCTTCGGCTGGACGACGGTCGACGGAACAAGGCCAGGAGGTAGAGGTCGGAGGTGCAGCGGTGGTGTTAGGGGTGGCCGGTGCAGCGGGCTCAGGAGCGGCTAGCAAGGTTGGCTGCGGCGTGGCGCGGTAGGGGACTGGAGGTCCAGGTGGCAGAGGTGGCTACCGGGAGCTAGGCTGGCCAGCAGTTGAGGATGAGGTGGAGCGGGGCGCTCCGGGCGGGGTCACGGCGGAGCACTGCAGGCAGGGGAGTCGACGGCTTCGGTTCGTCGCACTCGGTAGGGGAAACAAGACCCATGTGTTGTGGGTCCTCATTGATGCAGCGCGCGGGAGAAGACCGACCAATCTGGTCGGTCGGTGGAGGCGGCGACCTCGGAGGGAAGAAGACCTGCAACACGTGGGTCTTCCTTGACACGACACGAGGAAGGGAGACTAGCCATGATGGCCGGTCTGGTTAAAAAAACCAGACCCAAGGCGGGTCCGGTGGCTTGAGGTGGGTTGCGGTGTGATGGACCGGACCCGCGGTTGGGCCGCGGGCCGGCGGTTCGGACCAGGCCGGCCGGGGTGAACCAGCCCGATTAGGCCCCCTTGCGTTCTGGGGGCCGTAATTTCTAAATGGTGCATCCGTTTGATGCGCCATTTGTGGCTGCGGGATCGTGTCAGTGAGGCAGTCTTTTTAATTTATTAAATAAAGCCCGCGATGGATGCACTTCGCGATACGGACGTCCGTTTGAGGTACCGTCAGAGGAACTGTGGTCCTGGGTAGAGACGAACCTTCTGAAGTTCGTTCGGAACCTTTGTGGTTCAGTTTCATTGCTTGGAAGCATGAAACGCTTAATTCGAATGATTAATTAATTAATTGTTTCATCAGACCTAACTCCTGTTTGGGATGTCTGATTGACGCGCCGTCAGCGGCAGAGTGACCCCATTCCTTGTGCGGACTTTTTGAGATGCTTTCTGAAGCGTTCGGGTTGGAGACCAGGTGCGGGCCCCATAGGGCCTAGTTCGCACGTTTTACGGTGGAACGCTACTTTTTCACCCGAAATCCGTTTAGGGTGTTTGAGTACTCGTTTCTGGGTTTTTTTCTGAGGGGATTGCAATGACGCAATCCACCCATCTAAATTCGGGCTCGAAGTGAGGGCCCCGTTTGTGTATAACACAAGGAGTTGCAGCTTTTGTATTCGAAGTCCGTTTTAGGCGCCATCAACGATGTTGTGACCCTGGCATCAAGGTGAAATTGATCGGGGTGGTTTCAGGCATTGAATTCGAAGCTGAGGCATGGGCCCCACAGGCCTTCTCTTAAGCTGTGTGCAGCATACTGTGACTTTTTCATTTGGCATCCATTTGGGGCGTATGAATAGTCGATTCATCGTGTTTTTTAGAGAGCATCGTGGTGGTGCAGTTCGTCCGACCTCTCTCGGGACCGATGTGTGGGCCCCACGAGAGGCTTTATGGGCATGAAGCGGTGTTGAATAACATTTTCATTGAGAGCCTGTTTCTAGTGAGTATGTATTCTATATCACGTGTTTTTTCCTGAGTATTATAATGGTGTAATCTGTTCAGGAGAGTGAAGCCTCTTACATGATCTTATTAAATGTGGAAACATGAAAGGGAATTGGTCGAAGGTTCCTTTGACGCACTTCAAATTTACGCATGGTAGTGGTACTAGTGACACCCAGTGATGGCACGGGCGTTGAACCTCTATTAGGTGTTTTGTTCTAGAGTTGGGTGGTTGCGTGATACCCCCTCTGTGTTCTGTTGGCCAGTGTTGTACCATCCAGTAGGGATGGCCATAGCAGTTCTGGGTTTACCCTCCAGTGGGGCTGGTCAGTGGGTTGCTCATTGACTTCTTAGGTTTTACCCTCCAACGCGATTGGGCAGTGGGTTACCCGATGACCACTTAGGGTTTACCCTCTAGTAGAGACTAGGAGTGGGTTACCCATCAACTACTTAGGGTTTACCCTCCAGAAAAGACTGAGCAGTGGTTTACCCATCAACTACTTAGGGTTTACCCTCCAGTAGAGACTGGGTAGTGGGTTACCCGACGACCACTTGGGGTTTACCCTCCAGCAGAGACTGGGCAGTGGGTTACCCATCGACTACTTAGGGTTTACCCTCCAGTAGAGACTGGAAAGTGGGTTACCTGATGACCAATTAGGGTTTACTCTCCTGCATAGACTGGGTAGTGGGTTACCCGTCAACTACTTTGGGTTTACCCTCCACCAGAGAATGGGTAGTGGGTTACCCGATGACCTCTTAAGGTTTACCCTCCAGCGGGGCTGGGCAGTGGGTTACCCAACGACTTCTCTTAGACTCAGTTCGTGCTACTAGGATAGTCTGTGGATTTTCTCCGTGACTACCGGAGCGAGTCCCTTGTTTGTACGCGCCAATGATGTGACAACTTTGACTTTGAGGACCTCTCGACTGTGTGAGAGTGAAGAGGTGTGGTTAGACTTTCCCCAGAACTCTCAAGAACGAGGGGTGCTTTTCCCACTGGGATGTGTCCTTGTGACGCAAGCTAAAACCATGCGGGAGAGTCAGTGTCGCCCAAAGAAGATAGTGTCAAGGTGTAGTGATTTGAGCCCCTTGACTTTCAGTTTGGGGCAGACATACGAGATGATGGGTATCGATGGTGTGTACTTCTGGGACTGTTGGCTACACACTTTCATGGGTTGAGCTATGGGATGGAGATCCTCTTATAATCTTGTTCGTATTTCTTGACAGAGCATATATATATATGTATACCTTGTTCCAGTACCCACTCCTTGGGTTTTGGCTACTCTCCTTCCAATAGAGGCCAAGACGAGCGGGGTATGCCACGTTGTTTCTGTGTCTAGATTCTCTTGGTTAGACGAGTCTACTCTCCTGCTATAGGTAGTGAAGACTTGATGGGAAGTTCATATTCTCACCATTTCTAGCTCCTTGTGATAGGACGAGTCTTCTTCCTTCCTCTTGTTGGGTTGAGTTGTACTCTTTACTACACTCTCTGTTGTACACTTTTACTTTTCCCTGTTCGATCTACTGCTCACCTCTTCAGTACCTCCTTTGTTACTCCCTCGAGCCTTCGGGGCATCCTACTGATCATTTTTACACTCACCCCTGCTTGGGCTTTACCCGCACTTGGTGTGCCTTTACAGACAACGGACAGTTTGGTCGTGACATCCGAGGTTCTTAGGAGTTCGAGAGCTTAGACCGCGTATTGTGGTCATAGTCGGGTCCAGGTGAGGGACCCTCCCAGCTATTGTACTTTTTTTACCTGTTGTCGGGATGTGGCACTTTTCTGGTTGGGCGCGTGTTTTTCCCTTTTTATTTTCCGTTTACCTTCAGCATTTACTTTGTATTGTTTAGAGTTCAATGCACTTTTGTGGTTTTTTATAGCAGTTGGTACTTTACTTTTCTTTTTACTCTACACTTCTGCATTGAGTGGGTTGTGTGTGTCTGTATAGGTACTTAGTCAAAGTCCTCCCCGAGTTGTTTAGCCTTCAGCACTTGTCACCAGCCCCGAGCCTATGGAGGCATGATTGGGGTAGTTGTGGCTCAAGCCCGGGTAGGGTCGGGTCGTGAAACCTAAAGTGCCTAAAAATGGAAAATAATTGAGTAAATTGGAATAATGGTTTCTTAAAAAAATCAAAATACATAAGT
Organism: Viscum album; assembly: GCA_963277665.1. Lineage (NCBI taxonomy): Eukaryota > Viridiplantae > Streptophyta > Magnoliopsida > Santalales > Viscaceae > Viscum > Viscum album. The sequence continues at coordinate 985,482,193 of OY728166.1, read as the reverse complement.
ATGTGCATTTTAATAATTTTTTTCTATAACTTCTAAGATTTCACAATTTTAATATTTTTGTTTTTATTAAAGTATCTAGTTTTCTAATCTAATTAGTTTTCCATTAAGAGTAAACTAAAGAATTATTTATTATATATTAATGGGAAAATGAATTATTAATATGGTATCTAATTTATAAAATTAAAATACCATTTTTTTGGAAATAAATTTTAAAACAAGTTCTTGTGACATGTTAAAATACAACTTAAACCCGAACCATGTTAACATTGTTTTTACAATATATAAATAAATATTTTAATTATAAAAGATCAATTGATCCATTAATAGACCATATTTATTATTTATTAAAACTTAAAAAATAACTTGGTATAATATATGATTTTCATTAATCTTAAATATTTTAATAAAATTTCATTTATTGTAAAATAATAATAATGTCAATTTTGACATTATTTATTTAATTTTAATTTTAAAATATACAAAAAAAATATATGGATTCAAATATATTAATTTTACAACTGTCTAAAATGATATATTTATCTAAAAAATAATTAATGACAATAATTCAATAAATATACATAACTTTTAATATTTATAGTATCATTTAATTTATTTAGTTATTAACTAAATATTCACTATATTAGTATTTCTTAATAATTTTAAGTAACTAAGTCATATCTAAAAATTATTAATTAATTATTATGATATTAATATCCCATTTATATTTAAAATTGATATGTATAACCATGAATATGATGTTTTTTACATATATAATTTTTTTTATAAATTTTAAAGGTAAGGAAAGTTCCATTTTTTTCATTTTCCTAACTTAACCTTTTATATAGGGAACTTCCATTTAATAATATCCCATTAACCCATAAAATTATATGCCATGGGGTATATGGTCATATTATTTCCATCCAATGGATTTTGGAGAAGTTTCCAAGTCATTTTGGCTATTAAGATTAAAGTTTAGTTCCCTATTAAGCTTAATTTTACCTTAATCACCGTAATTAATTTTAATCACTTTCACAAATATTTTTGGTCAAAAAATTAAGAAGATATTATTAGAACCAAACTATTATACTTATTACAACCGTGTATGTCAGATTTTTAAAATTCAATTCACAAATATGACTAAATTAAGATTAATACTAGTCTTACATATGAGATGAAATAGTGGGTTTTAAGGTAGGAAAATGCTCAAAAGTTTGTTAAGTTATTATATTCAATTTATAAGTAAAATTTATTATAATATACTAATTTGTATTAATATATATATATATATATAATTTATCAAATGTTACCTTAAAAAATAATATATTATTTAATACCAATAATTATTTAAATGAAAAGGTTGTTTTTAACTAAATTGCAGTAATTCTTACTATTCATCAAAAAATGATTTTTCTCAGAAAAGTCCCAAAAAGTTACCCTAATCTAATTTCGACGTTATAAATTCAAAAATAATGTTTATTTTAAAAAATTAAATTTACAAAAAGTTTCAAAATTTAGTTTTAAAATAGGTGCGCTATTAAAAAGGCGGAAAAACTCAGTCATGCATGTAACGCAAGCTAATTCAGTGTTTTGTGTAGAGTACGTTTAACTTTTTGTTATGTATAAAGAGAGATAGAATAATGTTTATTCTAAACTGAGAATATTTTAATTTCGTGGGGTGTTACATTCTCCCCACCATATTTTGAAATTGCCTCCTCATAATTTAAACTTGATCTCAGTAATCAAGGGATTTATATTTGAAAATAAATGATTGTTGAAAACTGCACATCATAAATAGGTTTATTAAAAAATATTATTAATAAGAGAGAAAGGGAATTAAAATTTTTACATAACTAGGTTCCTTAGAAGGATAAAATAGTCTAGAAATGGAATCATGGGTACAGAGGAAAAATTTAACAATCAAGTTCTGATGGAGAGTGATGAAGTACATGTTTAGGAAAAAGTTAATAATCACAAGGTGATAAATCTATGATGATCTAGGGGTCATTTAATTCATCTGGGATGAAGGTACTAGGGAAACATTTTTTGTTTCAAGATACTTCTTCCTGGATTTGAGTAATTCATTCAATCTATAAGAATATAAGTAAATATACATTTCTATAAATATAATCTTTTACTTTTATTGTGCCTTGAACTATTTATACTTTATCTCTTTGCATGGGATGCATCATATAGTGATGTAATATATAAATCTCTGAAATAAAATTCAATGTTTGACTTAAACCATTTCATAAATGGTTAACTTTTCTAAAATATTATGATCCAATAATTTAGAATCATTTACATGGTAGTTAGTAGTGTCAAGTTTACTTTATCCATATGAATGATCTCTTTTTTCAAAATTAACTAATCATTAGGGATAGATTGAGGTTTATATTTCCCTAAACCATTTGTCTTGTAAAATTTTAAATTTCTACTGAATCACTTTTCATGGTAACATTCAACATATAATCTCAAATAGTTAATGAAAAATTACTACAGTATAATCATTATATATTTCATAAATCATATGATCAAAACATAATAAAAAAAATATTGTTACAACATATTTCTTAGATAAAAATAAATAACTATATTAATCATTCCACTTAAATTGTGTTACTAACGTATACTTCACCATGATCCCTTATCTTCTCATGGGTTATATTCTCTTAGCGCTTCAGGAATTCATTTTTATAGTGCCTTATATCCTTACATTTGAAGCATTGAACATTAGAAAAAAATTTCTCAACCTTGCAATCCTGAGTATGGTGGCCTTTTTCTCCACACTTTAAGAAAACTCTTTTCCCTTTTAAGCATGATCCAAGGTGTTTTCTTCCACAAGTATCACATGTTGGAAAATACATATTCTTTTTTTCCTTTTATCCACATATTTCTCTACCATCCTCTTATTATCTTTCTTCCCATTGAATCCATAAGTCTTGGGGAATTATTTATCTCCCTTGATACCACATAAAAAAATTTCATCGTATGAATAAAATGTGTGAGACACTAGAACCCTTTAGACACTTTTCTCAATTCCTTCAAATAAATTATCAATATTACATTCCTTGTTGCGTGTGAAATCAGTAGCATACCTTTATAACCTTGTAAAGGTGGATTCATACTCCGTAACAATTTCATCCTATTTTTTCATTAAACTAAGTAACTTTTACTTCATATCAATTTTCTTCTCATAAGGGAAGTATTTATTGAAGAATATATCTTTAAAATATTTTCATTCCATGATTTCTATATCCTCTTCATCCCTGATATTTTGGATCAATAAAAACTACTGATCAACATCATCTCTGAGAAAATTCACTACAAGTGTAACCTTTTCCTTTTCACCACATCCCAATGTCACAAATATCTTCTCTAAAGACTTAATCCATTTCTCATTTGTAATTGGATCAGTGATCCTAATAAATTATGAGAGACTCTGTTGCATAATGTGATCCAACATAGGAGATAATTTTTAGAGAATAGGTTTCTCCATACATGAAAGGTTACATTTCATAATATTATTAATTTTCCATAATATTTCCATAACATTCTCAGTTCCAATACCAGCTGTATTGGTTTCCATGGTAAATTAATCTCTAGATTTTCCATGAGTGTTGATTCCATCATTCTTTCCGTGTTCCATTTCTAATCAATAACATATATTGTATTAGATCATAAAATTATAAACATTGTATAAATATAAATATTTTATAACATAAATTAATAGATTTGTTCATAAATAATATCATAATCATAAATACAGATTCTTCAGGGATATCTTTACTTCAAAATCCTTCACAATGATAGGTAAATAAAATGAGAACTATCTTAATCATATCCACTGGGAGTGTCAAACTAGGTGCGTATTAAGGATCAATGTCATGTACCAGGTTACCCCAAGTCTGACCTAGAACACCTTGTCAGAGTTATTACTCCTAGGTACATCTATGTTAGAACTACATCCACTTGTAGTATCCAGAAAAGGATGTATTTCTAGAAATACTCACATAATATCTACCTTTCCAAAATTCTAATATGTTCTTATATAGTCATCCTTAAAGTATATTTTAGTTTTAAGTTCCTTAATCTATGTTCTCTAAATCATGTTTTTAAGGTTGTTTATAAACATCCTTTGATACCAACTGTAACTCCTTGACCCTAGAAGTCCGGAGCCGGTGATTTATTACATTACATTGGTATGATTACAAGGAATCAAATCTTGAAGGACAGTTTAGTTCTGTAGTCTTTTAATGTAAAATTTCATACATGATACTCATAATACATTGGTAAATAGAAAAATATAAACATTATACATAAAAAGGAAAATAAATTGCATCCTTTAAAGCATATTTAAATATTTATTCTTCATAACTCGGGGAAGGTAAACATAATAAGGGAGATCTCAATACTCAATAAGTATATGTGAAGCAGAATCAATAATGAATTGATAAGAATAAATCAACATGGAAATGTAAGTAGCTAATTACATTGAAATAACTAGATAAGAAAATATTGATATAGCAAGGTAATAAATTGAAACACTTTCCATTTAATCAATAAACTGAAAATTAAATGGATCCATGGATTTTTCAACACAAAATATCATGGATGAATAATAAATAAAACTAAATAAGTGAAATTATTAACTATTGATCCCTATAATTTACCATTGAGGCTTCATGACAAGGATCTAAAACTTTCAAAGTTTTATTCCAAGAATCTAATACTTTCAATGTTTCAGACCAAGAATCTAATACTTTCAATGCTTATACCAAGAATCTATTACTTTCTAGGATTCAGGACAAGAATATAATACTTTAAAGGCTTGGTTACATGAATATAATACTTTCAAGGCATTATTCCAAGAATCTAATACAATCAAGAATTCATTCCATGAATCTAATACTATCAAGGATTTATTCCAAGAATATATTTCTTTTAAAGTGAACACCATATGAAAAATGTTATACAGTTTAGGCAATAATCATATCCATGAAAAATGATATGGATATTTAAGTAAATTTATAATAAAAATTATTAAAATAAATTTATTGTTTCATGATAAAGTTAACAATCAAAAAACAAAGTGATATTGCAAATGTAACCATTAATAACATTCTTGAGGAGAATAATCATTAAACATTCCAAAGTGTCTCATTCCACTTTGAAACATTTGAATCAAAATATCTAGAAAGTTATGAAATTAAATGAAACTTATAATATCATAATAATAATTGTATTCATTATATGACATGAAAATTTCAGTATATACACCAAATAAAATTGAATTGGTACATAATAACAAATAAGACTCAATGGAATGTAAATTGAGATGAAATTCTCTTACTACTGGAGTATATTTTGAGTCAAGGGTTCCATGAAAGAGTAAAATCAATTGAAATGTTTAATATCATGAAATAAATATAAATCATGATATAATATATCAAAATGGGAAGTATTTATACCACAAAAAATAATTAAGTAATGAATATGACAACAATCTCACAGATTTAAAAAGTGAGATGAAAATCCCTTACCTTAACCTTATTTTTGTTGTGTGGTATTTATCCTAATATATAGTCGTTTAAAATATATAACCAACTTATACCAGAAAATAATCATTCTTATAATATCATATATTAACTTATAATAATATTTTATTATCTATTTGTTAACACTCTCGTTAATTTTACTATTTTGGGTGTTAATTGTCCAGTTTTATAGGGTAAGTTTTAAATTGTTACTTGTTGTTATCATTAATTATATCATGGTTTCATCATCTAAAAAAATTTAAACAAGACTTAATTACTATATATATTCAGTATATATGTATTTATATTAGTCTATAATATTTGGATATTAGAAATTAAGTGCATCGTTCATGGAGATAGTTAGTCGTATGTACGCATGAGCGTTGCGTTCATTTATTTGTCATATTAAAAGAATGACAATAAATGATAAATATATATATTATAATTATAGTATCATATATTTTTTATATAAGTTACATATTTTTATTAATATCATCCTTTATATGTTCCATGTATGGCATGAACGAGTCATATCGCTTTGAGGGGACAGTAGTCCACACTTCCTCAAATGAAATTATCGTATTTACACAAGATGGAAATCATTTAGGTATGATATAAATAAAAATTACATAATCATAAATAAATTATAAATATTATAAATATCATATATAAACAGGTTTTCCATCATATTGACCACCATGCTAGGTGGTAAGGGAAAAATGAACAATCATCATTCTCTGAGGCAGTAGTTTGACGTACACAGAAACAAAATATTTTTTACCCATTAGATGTAGGTGTGTGTAAGTGTAGGTAAAACCAATTACATAAAAACATCATAGTATATTTATGATACTATTTTTTTATATAAATATAGAATAAGAATATTTTATGGTGTGGATAATGAAAATTAAACTAAATATCTTGAGAAAAGATGTTACCTCTTAATCAGGTAACTCCTTTTGGTTTCCACCTAGGGGATTATTTATATTTATTTATGCCCAAATGGATGGTTATAGGAGTATTTTTTTGATTTTTAGAGACTATTTGGTCAGGTAATGGCCGAACCTAAGTGTTTTTAGAGGTGTAATGAAGTGGGATAGTTCTTTCCTTTTTATTGTGGAGGGGGTAACACTCTTGTAAATACTAAAATGTATTCATTAATGGGAGGTATACCTTACCTAAAGTACCTCCAAATGGAAAAATAATGGAATAAATGGTAATAATGGTAAATTAAAACCTCCACAACACAAAAATGTCTGCATTTTAATAATTTTGTTCCTTAACTTTATGATTCCCCAATTTTATCATTTTGGTTTTTATTAAAGCATCTAGTTTTCTAATCTAATTAATTTAACCAATAATAATAAACTAAAGTGTTATTTATTATATTTTAAAGATACACTAAATTATTAAAAATATAACTAATTTATAAAATTAAAATTATATTTTTTTTGGAAATTAATTTTAAAACAAACGCATGTGATGTGCTAAAATACAGCTTAAACCACTACCATGTTAACAACATTTTTATAATATGTTGGTAAATATGTTAATTATAAAAGATAAATTATTCCATTAATAGACTATATTTAATATTTATTAATGCTTAAAAATCACTTTATATAATATATGTTTTTATTGATTTTAAATATTTTAATAAAATTTCATTTCTTGTAAAATAACAACAATGTCAATTTTGAAATTATTTATTTAATTTTAATTTTAAAAATATGAAAAAAAATATTTTGATTCAAATATATTAAATTTAAATCTATGTAAAATGGTATATTTATATAAAAATAATAATTAATTACAATACTTCAATCAATATACCTCAATTTTAAAATTTATAGTATCATTTAATTTATTTAATTATTAACTAAATAATCATTATGTTTCCATTTCTTAAGAATTTTAAGTTACTAAATAATATGTAAAAATTATTGATAAATTTATATGATAATAATATCTCATTTATATTTCAGAAGGATATTTATAACCTAAAATATGATGTTTGTTACATATCTAAATGTTTTATATATTTTAAAGGTAAGGAAAGTTCCATTTTTATCTCTTTCCTTACTTGACCTTTTTATAGGAAACTTGCATTTAATAATATCTCATTAACCCATAAAATTAGAACCAATAGGGTATATGGTCTAATTATTGGAATCCAATGTATTTTAAACAAGTTTCCATGTCCTTTTGGCTCTTAAGATTGAAGTTTAGTTCCTTAATAAGCTTAATTTTACCTTAATCATCGTAATTAATTTCAATCGCTTTCACTGATCTTTTTTATCTAAAAAAATTAATTTGATCTTATTAGAACAAAAATATTATACTTATTACAAGCATTTATGTCATATTTTCAAAATTCAATTCATACAAGTGGCTTAATTAATATTAATGCTAATCTCATAGATGAGACGAAATAGTAGGTTTTTAATGTAGGAAAATGATCAAATGTTTGTTAAGTTCTTATACTCAATTTCAAAGAAAAATTTATTATAATGAACTAATTAGTATATATATAAGTATAATTTATCTAATTTGGATACTATTAAAATTTTAATATATAATTTAACACCAATCATTATTTAAATGAAATGGTTGTTTTTAACTAAATTGTAGTAATTTTTACTATTAAAAAAAAGATGTTTCTCAGAAAAATCCAAAAAAATAATCGTAAGATAATTACAACATTATAAATTAAAAAATGATGTTTATTTTTACAAATAAAATTTACAAAAGTGTTAAAATTTAGTTTTAAAATAGGTGTTCTATTAAAATGAGGAAAAACTCGGTCATACATGTAATGCAAGCTAATTCAGTGTTGTGTGTAGCATAAGTTTAACTTTGTGTTGTGTATAAAGAGAGGAAAAAATATTTATTCTAACAGGAAAATATTTTAATGTATTGGGGTGTTATATTATCCTCATATTATTTTAATTGTGTCCTCTCAGTTTAAACTTGATCTTTGTAATCAAGGGATTGATATTTAAAAATAAACTATTGTTGAAAAACCCACATCATAAATAAGGTTAATAACATATCTTATTAATAAGAGATAAAGGTAAGTAAAATGGTCACATAAATAGGTTCCTTAGTATGAGAACATAGTTAGGAATTGGAAACATGGATATAGAGAAAAAAAAATTTAAAATCGAGTTCTGATGGAAATTTCTAGAGAACATTGTTATGAAAAGTTAACAATCAAAAGGCCATAAATCTATGATGATATAAGGGGGAATTTAATTCATTTTGGAAGAAGTTACTGGGGAATAATTTTTTGTAACAAGATAATTTTTCTAGTAGTTGAATAATTCTTTCACTCTCTAAGAATATAAGTAAATATCTATTTCTATAAACATATTATTTTCCTTTTTTACACCTTGAACTATTTCTACTTTATATCCTAACACTGGATGCATCATATAGTAATGTAATATATAAATCTCTAAAACCAAATCCAATGTTCAACTTAAACCATTTCATAAATGGTTAAATTTTCCAAAATATTATGATCCAACAATTTAGAATCATTTCCATGGTAGTTAGTGGTGTAAAGTTTACTTTATCCATATGAATCATCTCTTTTTCCAAAATTAACTAAACAGTAGGAACATATTAAGGCTTATCTTTACCTAAACCATGTGTTTTAAAAAAAATTAACTTTCTACCAAAACACTTTTAATGGTACCATTCAACATATGGTCTCGAATCTTTAATGAAAAAGTGTTACGGTACAATCCTTATATATTTCCTAAATCATGTGATGAGAAAATAATCAAAAAAATAATGTTACAACATATTTCTTAGATCAAAATATATAATTACATTAATCATTCCACTTTATTTGTGTTAATAACATATGATTGACCTTGATACCTTATCTTCTTATAGGTAATATTCTCATTACACTTAGTTAATTTATTTGAATAGTGCCCCATGCCCTTACAGAAGAATAATTAAACATTAGAAAAAACATTCTTGACAATCCATTCTTGATAATGGTGGATTTATTTCTCCACATATGAATACAAATAATTTCCCTTTAAGTATGGTCTAATGTGTCTCCTTCCCCAAGTTTTACATGTCGAAAAATCATTATTTCTCTTTTTCCTTTTATCCACATCTTTCTCTACCATCCTCTTCTTATAGTGCTTCCCATTTAATCTATATGACTTGTAGAATTATTTCTCTATATTTATATCACATAAAACAATTTCATCATTTGAATAAAATTTATGAGACACTAGTGCCCTTTGGAGACATGTCTTATGTTTTTCAAAGAAATGATCAGTCATAAATTCTGTGTTGCATATAAAATTAGTAGCATACATTGTTAAACATGTAAATGTGTATTTATAGTCCATAAGACTTTATTCTTCATTTTTTTAAACAAAGGAACATTATCTTCATCTCACTTTTTTTCTCATGAGGGAAGTATTTATTGAAAAAATATTTCCTTAGAAGATTTACATTCTATGAGTTCTATATCTTCTTCTTACCTCTTATTTTGGATCAATTACCACCACTAATCATCATCATCTCTGATACAATACACTACATGTGTAACCTTTTCCTTTTCACCACATCACAATTCCACAAATAACTTCTCCAAAGACTAAATCCATTTCTCAACTATAACCGGATCAGTAGTCCCACTAAAGTGTGGGGGCCTCTGTTACATTATGTTATATAACATAGGAGATTATTATGGTAGAATAGGTTTCCCCATATGGAAAAGGATTCATTTCATAATATGATTAGACTTCCCTAATATTTACATAACATTATCAGTTCCAATACCAGTGGTAATGGTTTCCTCAGTAGAGCAATATCTACATTTTCCATGAGTACTGATACCATTGTTCCTTCTAGGTTCCATTTCTAAACAATGACATATACTATATTAGATCCTAAAATTAAATACTTTATATAAATCTATATATGTCATAATATAAATTAATAAATTTATGCATAACTAACATAATAATCATAAACATGGATTCTTTGGGGATATATTAACTTCTAAATATTTCATAATGGTAGGTAAATAAAATGTGAACTATCCTAATAGTATCCCCCATGAGTGTCAAACCAATTGCACAGTAAGGCTCATTGTCATGAAACAAGTTACCCTAAGTCAGCCCTGAAACCCCCTGTAAATGTTATTACTCTTAGGTAAATTTCTTCCTAAACCACATCCACTTGTAGTGTCCAGACAGGGATGTATTGCTAGGAATACCCACATAATATCTACCTTAACAAACTTCTAGTATGTTCTTATGTACTCATCCTAAATTTATTTATTTGGGTTATGTTCCCTAATATAGTTTCTCTAAATATAGTTTCCAAGGTATTTTGTTAAACATCCTTAGATACCAACTGTAACACACCGCCCCCAGAAGCATGGAGCCAATGCATTATTAGTTTGCATTGGCATGATTACAAGGAATCAAATCCCGAAATACTATTTAGTTCAAAAGTATTTAAAATTAAAATTACATATTTTATACACATAATACATTGGGGATTTATAAAATACAAACATTATACATAAAAACGAAAATAAATTTCATCCTTGAAAGCTTATTCGAAGTTTTATTCTGCATAACCTGGGTAAAGTAAACATAAGAAGGGTGAGATAAAATGCTCAGTAAGGGAATGTAAATTAGAAGAAATAATGAATAGATAAGAATAAATTATCATGGAAAGGTAAGTAGCTAATGATATTTAAATAACTAGATAAGGCAATGTCGATATGGAATGGTAATAAACTGAAACATGTACAATTAAATCAATGAACTGAAAATTAAATATATCCATAGATATGTTGATGAAAAATATCATTGATAAATAATAAATGAAACTAAATGATTGAAATGTTTATTTATTGATACCTATAATAGACCACTGAGGCTTCATTCCAAGGATATAATACTTTCAAGGCTGCATGAAAAGAATCTAATAATTTCACAGTTTTATGCCAAAAATATAATACTTTCAAGGATTCATTCCAATAATTTATTACTTTCAAGGATTAATTCAAATAATGTAATATTTTAAAGGATTAATTCCTATAATCTAATATTTTAATTTCTTAATTCTAAGAATCTAATAAAATCAATTCTTTGTTCCATGAATCTAATGTTTTCAGGGCTTCATGCCAAGAATCTATTTCTTTAAAGTGAACAGCGTATGAAAAAATGGTATACGATTTTGGTAATAATAATATCCATGAAAAATGATATCAATATTTAAGTAAATTTACAATGTAAAATGATTAAAATAAAGTAATTTCTTCAAGATAAAGTTAAAAATCACAAATAAATTGAGATTGTAAAGATAACCATTGTGAACATTCTTTAAGAGAATAATCTTTAAACATTCCAAAGCGTACCATACCACATTGAAATATTTGAATCATAATCTCTATAAATGTATGAAATTAAAAGAAAAATATAATATCATAATAATAATTGGATTCATTATATGACATGAAATTTTCCATATATACACCAAATAAAAGTTAATAGGCACATAATAACAAATAAGTCTTAATGGAATGTAAATTGAGAGGAAATTCTCTTACTACTTGAGTATATATTGATTCAAGGATTACATGAAAGATTAAAATCAATTGAAATGTTTAATATAAATAAATATATGAAAATCATGATATAATATATAAAAATGGGAAGTATGTATATGACACAAAATAATTAAGTAGTGAATATGATAATAATCTCACAAATTTAAAAAGTGAGATGAAAATACCTTTCCATAACCTTATTTTCGTTTTGTGGTATTTTCCCTCCTATATAGAGGTTTAAAATATGTTACTAACTTATATAAAAACTATAATCATTTTTATAATGTCATATATTAAATTATTACAATATTTTATTATCCATTTTTTAACACTGTGTCATTAATTTTACTATTTTGGGTGTTAATTATCCAATTTTCTCGGGTAACTTTTAACTTGTTACTTTTCATTATCATTAATTAGATTATGGTTTAATCATATCTAGAATTTAAAAAATGACTTAATTATCATATATATTTAGTATATATATATTTATATTATTCAATAATATTTGAATATTAGAAGTGAAGTGCACTGTTCATGCAGACGGTAGGTCATACGTACGCATGAACACTACTTTAATTTATTTTTTATATTAAAAGAATAAAATATAAATAATTCATATATATTATAATTGCAATATCATATCTATGTTATATATGTTACATAGGTTTATTAATACCATTTTTTATATGTTGGCTGTATAGCATGAACGAGTCATATAACTTTGAGGGGGCGATAGTCCACACTTCCTCAAACAAAATTATCGTATTTACACAAGATAGAAAGTATAAAGGTATATTCTAAATAAAAATTATAGAATCATAAATAAATTTTAAATATAATATATATTATATATAATTATATTTTCTATCATAATGGCCACAATGATTAATGGTAAGTAAAAAATGAACAATCATCATTTCTTGAGGCAGTAGTTCATCGTACATAGAAACAGTATGTTTGTTGCCCAATAAATGGAGGTGTGTGTAAGTGTAGGTAAAAATAATTACACAAAAATATAATAGAATATTTAGGATACTATTTTTTTTTAAAAAAAATATAACAATGAGGCTGTATGGGGTGTATAATGAAAATGAAACTATATATCTTGAGAGAAGATATTACTTCTTAATCGGGTAACTCTTTTTTGCTTGCACCAAAGGGATTCTCAATATTACTTCAGGTCAAAAGGGATGAATCTATAAGGATGGAAGGGATTTTGAGAGACTATTTGGTTAGTTCTTGGCCTATCATATGTGGTTTTAAAGGTATAAATAATTAGGATAGTTTTTCCTTTTTATAGTGGAGGGGGAGTGGCACTCTTGTAAATACCAAAAGGTATTCATTAATGGGAGGTCTACCTTATCTAAAGTGCCTGAAAAATTAAAGCCTAATGTATTAAAGGGTAATAATGGTCTATTAAAACCTCCACCACACAAAAATATGTTCATTTTAATAATTTGGTCCCTTAACTTCAAAGATTCCCCAATTTTATCATTTTGGTTTTTATTAAAGCATCTAGTTTTCTAAATTAATTAATGTAACCATTAATACTAAAATAAAGTTTAATGTATTATAAAATTAATATCCACTGAGTTATTAATATTTTATAAAATTTATAAAATTAAAATTCCATTTTTTTTGAAATTAATTTTAAAACAAGTGCATGTGACGTGCTAAAATATAGCTTAAACCCAGACCGTGTTATCAATGTTTTTACAATATATAGGTCAATATATTAGTGATAAAAGAAAACTTGATCCATTAATATACCTTAAATAATATTTATTAGAACTTAAAAATTACTTGGAAGAGTATACTGTTTTAATTAATTTTAAATTTATTAATTAAATTTCATTTATTATAAAATAATAATAATGTAAATTTTGACATTATTTATTTAATTTGTATTTCAAAATATCAATACAATATTTAGACGCAAATATATTAATTTTATAGTTGTGTAACATGATATAATAATAAACCATTTATCTTTCAAAATGATATGTATTAACTAAAATATTATGTTTTTTACATATATAAATGTTTTATAAATTTTAAAGGTAAGGAAAGCCCCCTTTTAATATTTTTTCTTGCTTTATCTTTTATATACGGAACTTCTATTTAATAATAATCCATTGACCAATAAAATTAGAACCAATAGGGTATATGGTATAATTATTATCATCTAATGGATTTTGGACAATTTTTCATGTCATTTTTTCCCTTAATATTAAGGTTTAGTTCCTTATTGAGATTAATTTTACCTTAATCATCATAATTAATTATAATCACTTTAAATAATACTTTTGGTCAAAAAATTAAGTTGACCTTATTAGATAAAAAATATTATACTAATTTTAACATTGTATATTGTATTTTTAAAATTAAATTCATACAAGTGGATAAATTATGATTAATTCTAATCTTGTAGACAAGATGAAATAGCGGGTATTTAATATAGGAAAGTGTTCAAAAGTTTGTTAAGTTCTTATATTCAATTTCAAAGTGAAATTGATTATTATGAACTAATTTTTATAAAAATATTTATAATTTATCTAATTTTACCTTAAAAAAATTAATATATAATTTAACACCAATAATTATTTAAACTAAAAGGTTGTTTTAAACTAAATTGTTGTAATTTTTACTATTCATTAAAAAATGATGTTTCTCCAAAAAATCCAAAACATTTACCCTAAACAAATTTTGAAATTAAAAATTAAAAATATATATTTATTTTGAAAAATAAAATTTAAAAAGGTATGAAAATTTAATTTTAAAATATGTACACCATTAAAAGGCGGAAGAACTCGATCATGCTTGTAACACATTTTAATTCAGTGTTGTGTGTAGCGTATGTTTAACTTTGTGTTGTGTATAAAGACAGAAAAAATAATATTTATTCTAACATGAAAATATTTTAATGTCCAGGGGTGTTACAAGAATTATAAAATTTCCCCAAAATATTAAATATAAAAATATTAATATCTTTTGAAGAGGGTGTGCCTGAAAATGATATAAAAATTGATAATGATAATTCTCCTAAATATGCCTAAAAATTGTTCTCATGGAATAATTGGTAAAAATAGAGGTATCATCAGTGGATGAATCTTAATTCACTAGTGATTATGTAGTATATTAATGAGACACTACTAATGAATACATAAGGATAATTTAAATCAAAATTTACATAAAATAAATAAGAACTCTAAGAGTGTAAAACACTCAAATAAAGAGAAATTGAGGTCAACATATCCAACTACATGTTGAATAAGAAAATATAATCAAATAAATTGAAATAATAAATCATGATATTGGTATGATAAGGAAATTAATTTATGATATTAATTCCATAATAATTATTGGGGAAATATATGTTAATGAGAAGAAGGGAATGATTTTTAAAACTAAAAAACTAAAGGAGAATGTAAATAATTATAAGAACATGAATACAATTGAAATAGATGAAAACATTAAAATATATGTTGAAAATATTTATTCTATTTTTAAAGATATATTAATTGATGAAAACAATGTTGGTTCTCCACTATTGAATAAAATCACAACCACATATGATTAAAGTGAGAGTAGGAAATTTATATTAAAAAACTAGTTGAAAAGGGAAAATAATCAAAAATAAAGACGAAATACAATTCAATTAACCAACATATATCAATTAAATATTTTCATGAAATATTACTATAAAGAAATTATATGAGAAAAAATAGTTTAAAATATAAAAAAGTCAAAAAAAACACAATGAGTTGTAAAATTTCCTTC
Organism: Viscum album; assembly: GCA_963277665.1. Lineage (NCBI taxonomy): Eukaryota > Viridiplantae > Streptophyta > Magnoliopsida > Santalales > Viscaceae > Viscum > Viscum album. The sequence continues at coordinate 985,466,278 of OY728166.1, read as the reverse complement.
AATAAATAATGATTCAAGGTTATCGTATTTTCTATTATGAATTTGTCCATAAGTATTATAATTATTGGAACAATATATATCTATTGGGATTTTTATTACAGTAAGAATAAATATTAATATATACATCATATATGATAACTCTATAGATGAATCATAAGAGTGTGAGGATTATGAAGTGGGAAACCGTTTTGCAATCATACAGTTGGTAAATAAAATATGTGACCAAGAATTAATTACATCATATGTATTTCTTTCATTTATTCTAGCTTATTGGAATATATATCAATTATTTTTAAAATATTAAAACTAATGTTATATTGTAAAATAGTCTCACTTAGATGAAGTGTAATTTAAATATTGAAAATATGATAACCATTGTAAAATAAAAGGTACATATTCATCTCATAGAATCAGTGAAGTGTAAAAAATTAATTATTTTTTAAAATATTAATTTGGTGTTATGATAATTTTAAATCCCAAACCTCTAATACTTCATAATTTTTAACCTAAAATATTATAAAAAATAAAACATTCCATAAAATGTTTTATTTATTGATGGAATAATGAAAAATATTTTGAGTGTATCATAGCTATGTGATGTTATAAGTGATGTAATTTTTAGAAAACATTATATTATATTCAAGATAATTGAAAATGTGTTTATTGTAAAAAAAAAGACTTGAGAACTCTATGAACATTTTTTAGGGTTGGGTAGAAAGTAATCAGTGTTATTTAATCCACCAAGTTGAAAATATATTATGGCCTAGAAGACAATGCCAAATTGGTGAATATAATATGAAGAATCATATCAAGAAGGGAATCTAGGCAATATTAATAATTTTTAAAAATAAACTATTATTATTGTAAATACATTCATAATGTGTAAAATAATGATCAATTATTTGAAGGGTAGTGAAACTAAAACATTAAAACCTCATAAGATTATCCACTCATCTTTGTGTGTTCCTATGAAAATGAATTCAAAAAATAGAGAATGATATATTATAAATTTCAAATATTAATTCAGAAGAATGAATTTAAATGTGTTCATTTAAAAAATATAACAGTCTGTGGGACATAGTTAAGAGTGTTATAAGACATTAGGGGAATAGAAGGGGTATATTCCTTAAGATATTGACTTAAGATAATGTTAGAGATAATGATGGTATAAATTTCACTGAATTACTTGGAAAAAATTCCCTCAAGATAGAGTTTAGTGTTCCATAAAATCCTCAATAGAGTGGAGTTATCTAAAGAAATAATTATCCTCTAGATTATATTGCTAAAACTATGTTATTAGAAAATGAAACCTCATGGGTTATTTTTTATAGTCCGTCGAGTGGCTATAATAAATTAGTATAGGTGTATCTTAAGAAAAAACATAAATATTATTTGATATATTATTTTTATTATATGAATTTTCTATGTGAAAAAATATTAGGTTGGTTTGTGGTTTATTCTTGATTAAGAACAAGGATATGAGTTATTAAAAATATGATGAAAAGGATATGATGGAATTTTACATGTATATATGACAAACTGGAGGTCCTACTAATTGTAAAAATTTAAATATATGATTATTTTTTAAGTTTATATTTTTAAAAACATTAACAATGAAGACTTTATCAAGTAAACCATCATATAATATGATGATAATGATAATTTTGTTTGTGTACAAAATGTGTTATACCTAGATTAAAGCACAATGATTAAAACTAGTAATTTAGATTTTTTAAAATAAAGTGATGATGAGAATAAAAAGTAAAATTGGGTAAATACTAGGTTGAATAAAATTATAGTTATTATAAATATTTTTTGTGGTCAGGATTATGTAGTAGAACCAGAGAAACTAACCAAACCAAATAATAAGAGATATAAACTTACATTTGAGGAACACATTAATAATATTCATGGTTTTGTGACAAGATACGTTTTGTGACTCCCATATAATGAGTATTACTATTTTAAAAAAATTTATTTGGAACTGGATGTCCATTTTAACACCTTTATGAACATTAATGAATGTTTCTAAATAGAGATATGTATATTTGTACCATCCACTATCTCTTGAAAGTCCTATAAATGAATTTAAGTCATATTTCACCAAATACCCTTAAGTAAATAAAAGAACCACTCATTCCACATTACCATATCATAGCATAGTCATGTGGATGAAAGATGAATAACTATCCTTTTGATATCATTATAACTTGATATTTATATATTCTATATATTAAACACTAGTGTTTTGAGCTTAATTGGTATTGATTTTCTCATAGCTCTCTATGATCTATAATCAAAAATGTTTTTCTATTTATTATCATTCATTGTTTATATTTGGAAATCCTCCTCTATATAGAGTCAATGAATATATAGAATTTTAATTCATTAAATAGATAACTATTTTTATACACAGCTTTTTGGGTATCATAGAGGACAACATCAATGAATATGATATGTTTATTGTGAGATATGATGATAAGCTCTAGGACTAAACACCTTGTTAATTATAGGGTTCTTATTCCAAATTATCTTTATAGAAGCTGATGTACCATTTTCCAATGATCTAGTGAGAAATATCATATAATGTTAAAATGAATCTTTTCATGAAGTTTCACCTAGGGATAGCATAATAAAATTCATTCTTGATGAGTGTGGTGTCCCTATATTTGTTCTTGATAATTTTTTATAATAATTATTTCTTAAATATTTATGATTAATATAATAAATCTTATATATATTTCAAAATTCCACCAATAGTCCAGAGATTAATTACACCCTACTTAATAAGTTTAGTGGCACTAGAACATCTCCAGCAATTATGTCAACATTCTTTGTGTGAATCCAATATGAAACTATTGAAAATGTGTTCAATTGTAATTATCAAAATTATAGTATCCTTTAAAACATATAAAAAATATTTATAATGAAGTAGAGAAAAATATTTACTAGAGTGATCATTTAACCCAAAGAGTGAAAGTGAAATTTAAAATTTTGATTCCCTACAATGATCATAATGATAATGCCATTAAAATATTAGAAGCATATTCTTCCATTTGAATTTGGATCCCCTAGACAGTCTATAAGAAATATCATTCTATATATTCCAATACAATCATAAATAATATTTACCCACATACCCAATAATTTAATTGAAACATAAATTCTTCATTTTAAAAAAATGATACACTGGGAACTTTTGATACTATAATAATTTAGCATAAATTTAAACTATTTGATGGAGTTTCTTCTACCATTCATGATGAAAATATTATCATCCAAAATAATTAAATGATATATTCTTATAAATCTATATAAACCATTTAAATTATTAACCAACTTCCTTGAAATACCTTTGACAATATTTATACTAAAGAAATATTGATTCATAACAAAGATGGAATTATAGATATGATATACTTGGTGTAGATCCCTCACCAATTTATGAAGTCAAATACCTTTCTCATGAGTTATATCGTGAACTAGGATATGGAAATATAAAATAAAATTATGTAATAGACACATTCATAGAAGAAACCCCAATTCAAAACTCCTATGATCATGCTTTATATAATTTTTACATATATTTTTTCCATGTCAATAAGTACCCTAATAATTTATACAACCATGCATTAGTCAATATTTTCTATAATTTCTTGAGCTAGTATAATAGATCTATAAATATTTATTCCTTAGGTTAAGTGATGATACTCATCTAAAATTTTGGGCTTCTAGCTAAAAGATAGCCTATTATTATTAGTAACCAAAATCATTATTTATCTAAAATTCTTGATGCTTATGAGACAATAATAAGCAAATAAACAGTATAAATTTAAATTATATATGAGGAAAAGGATATTTGTAGTAGAGAATATTGGGAGAGACCCACCCTTTATGTAATATTTAATCACTTAAATGAAATATTCTTTGATGATATCGCATAATGTTTTATAAAAGGAAATTTGGAATCTATTAAGCCCAAGAATTATCTAGTTTGAGTACATTAATAGGATATTTGATCTCTTCTTCTTCTAAAAGTGATTATGAAAATGTATTTTCCATCTCACCATAAAACCACATTATGTTTCTAATGAAAATCTCAATTATTTCCTAATTTTAGTACCATTTTCTCCTCTAATATCAGTGCCCCCAAAGTAAGCCTATAATGAATTAAACTAGAATGTGGCATATGTTATTTATATAATTGGAGTATGTTCAATCCTATGTATTCATGTGTAGATTAAAAATAATTTTCTTATCCCAAATACAAGTTTCCATATAGGGATGGATTCAAAATAATTCCCTTATGAACTAGATTCTAGTTCCTTTTGTATTTATTCATTCTTTTGAATGAAAATTATCCTCTAGTGATATTCCTTTTAGTGTAAGGATAAATAAAACTAACATCATCCAATTATTTATATTATTACTAATAAATAAGACTCATTTCCTCTTAGTACTCTCCCAATATAAGTTTTTGACTGAGATCAAATTTATTCTTCATAATAATATCTCTTTTAAATTTATGGACTATATTTTCTTATGACACTATTTCATTCATCTTAAATAATTCCATCAAAAATGAATAAAAAATATCCTTGGTGGAAATTTTTTTATACAATGTTTGGAATAAAATAACATTTAATTAGAAATATATGATCCTTGTATATTAAGAATCAAGAAAGATTTTTCATATAGATTTAGCACAATTTGAGTGATAGAAAAATTATATAAATGGTAAATGGCCTAAAATTTGGTTATATATAACTCTATTTAGTTCCAGACTCGACTACTACCAACATTATTTTTTCAAAGTATCTATTGATCACTATTTAATCTCATATCCCATAGTATATTGTTGGAAAAAAATATAAAAAAGATCATTAAACACCGTAATCAGATATATTTCTCCCATCTTTTCAAATTGGTCAAGGATGGTGTTAAAGACACCTCTTATAAATCATATAGTGGAACCTAAAAAAATATAGGAAAGAGTTTGACAGTGCTCAACACTTTTGAAAAACAATTTTTTTTTAAATGGTATACATGAATATGGGATGATTTTATTTTGGGAACATAATGAGAACATGTCTGGTAAATCCTTATAAAAAACTACTCATAGTTGGTGTTTCCAAAAGATACATATATAGGAATTAATCAAACATCCATTTGTATATATGGAAAGTAGTTTTTAAAAAAAAATTATTGATAGAATGTGATTTAATTTTATATTATATAATTTTAAATAATGAAACATGATTGTGATGAATAATCTTATGGACATACATGCTTTTGGATGGGAAAATATTTACCCTGGAACTATGTAGAATATAAGAGTACATGATGAATTGTAGGGGTAGTCCTACTAACACATAGTGACTAAACAATATGGGTAAATGTTAAAAAGTTATATTTGGTCTATGATTGAGTGACCTATCACCAAGAATATCAATAATTGATTTAATTTTTATTTAATTCTCTTAAATAGGATTACTCAGAGTCTACTCTTCATTAAACAATTCATGAACTCCAAAGAAATTTGGGTATGATACAGGCTCCCTCACAATGAGGTGGGTTAGATCATAGGTTTGGATTTCAATGTTAGCATTCTATAATATGGAGATTCATACACTAGTGATATTAGAGTCTCGAGGAGAAGGTAGATCCAATACATATTGATTGTCCAAATAGTGATCCTAATGTTGGGAGAGACAAGGAATGTTTTTTAGTGATACAACTTTAGGAAGTAGGGACTATTTTGATTATAAAACCACCTTATAAATATAAAATATATATAGGGTTCCCTATGAATCAATAATAAGAGATTCATTATATATCTTATTGGAAATCATATAATTTCATGTAGAGAAAAACCATAGGTCAATAGTAGAATACTAGGGATCATGAAATGATCCTAGACCTTGAAATAGGATTTTCAATCCATCGAAAATGAGAGTTTATTACAAAGGTTGATTATGGAAAATACACCGGGAGATTGGATGGGAAACATCATCCAAATATATATTCATTCCATGAAACGAACACTTTGAGAACCCTAAATAATAACTACACCTGAGATCCAAAGTGATGAACCCTACTTAGGGGATATGAGGTTTGTATCCATCATAATATCTTTTGATAAGGTAGATATTATACACTTCATGTAGTATGAGATAGTGTTTCTTTATACAAAAAAAACTAGATAAAAAACCATATAGATTTTAATTCAATAGGTTCTTCCAAAATGATATTTTAGAACCATCACATATTAGTATCTAATATGGGATAGAGGAAACAAATTTAAAATAAAATTTGTTAAACCATTTTGAACTCTACCCACAACATAGCTTCATCATCACAAAGGATTCACCCAAAGGAATAAAAAATTCCATTAACAATGGATGAATTTTTATAATATAGTGTAAGGCCTAGAGGATGAACCCAAAACAATATAAAAAAATTTTCATCCCATATATTAATCCAAGGACCAATGCATATGAAGAAACATCCTGATAACATAGATATGGGTCTCCCTATATCATACCATGATAAGTTCAAATACTGAAAAATGATAAATAAAAAAGGATTTAGATTAATCATATAAATGATTCTGATTCTAGTAATGTTCTATGAAATAAAGTAATAGGAGAAGACTAGAATATGAGGTAGATCACAACTAAAAATAGACACTAGTGGCCATTTGGGATAATTTTTATTCACCATAATCAATAGATAGGTCCAAAAATAAATAAACTCGATCATAATGATACATCTCCATGGGAATCAGTAGGATATGTATGATACAATATTTTGGGGGATGGTAATGGACACATAAGAGAACCACCTCATAAAATCCTACATAGGTATCCAATAGGGGATGAAACATTTTCCCATTATGAGTTACATTTATAGCAGGATCAGTGGATGTATCATCAATCAAAGCCTATGAAGTATCCTAGGGGTTAAGTACTAAGTAAGGGGAGTTTGGTGTCATAAAATATTGGAAACTATATAGTAGGCCTTTATAGCACCAGGAATAATTCATATGTAAGAGGTTCAAAAGGAGGGAACACCTATACCCTATCTATAACATCATCACTACATCCAGATATGATATGAAATAGTTTAAAAAAATGCATGTTTATCTCATTTAATATTGATAATAAATCCATTATATTTTCCACCATTTCACATGTTGATTATTTTATATTTCTATCTTAATAAAAAAATTTAAAATGTTCTATTAAATATATTTAACATGGATGAACATGGAATGGTGTTCAAACCAATCATAGTTGGTCGAGAACCAAGGAAGGATGATTGAGGAAGAAATTTTAATGAAAACCCAATTATTAGTTTCATTTAGAGTTTCATGGTTATGGAATTATACAACCATGATATGATTTATATTGGAACTCTTCTTCCCATATATCAATATAATCATATAGAATAAGATCAATTGGAATAAAATAGGATTATGTGAGACATCTCATATATATTCAATTATGGGTTGCTATAGAATATGAAGGGTGAGATAGATATGAATTGATATATTGGTGAAAACTATGTAAGCTCTATAGATGAATGAGTGTCCACTTCAAGTGGAATTGTTTTCATTGGTGTAATATTTGGTTAATATAATTAGAAGAGGAAATAATAAATTACATTTATATCAACTGATTCTTAATAAGTCACTAGATCGTAGGTATTTATAAATATGATGTGGAAGAAGACATGGTTATAAGACTTGAATGTAAAAGATTATAATCATATGGTTATAGGATTTAATAATAAAAGTCACATTAGTATGTATAATTCATTTTAAAATTACATATCTAAAAACAATAATATAATGTACCATTTTCTAATCAAGAGGACTACTGAGGTTATTTTTAAGCTAATGATTTTTTTAATCTAAGTCAAAAATAGTTTAGATTAATATAAAACACCTCAAAAAGTGATATTTGATAATCCAAGGTTATAAATCTGTGTATATACCACTATTTATCACTAAGGTATGAAACTTCTTGAGCTTCCTCCTCTCTTTTTTATGCTTCAATCATTTTTCAAATAGATTATGTATTATGTAGAAAAAACATAATTTTCTAAAACATGTATAATTATGTGTGTGGGTGTGTATAGGAAACAACTTTATATCTTGGCTATATCTTACATCATATTTTTAAACTGATATCTCTCATGTGGACATAAAGTTGATTGATTCGTTACTCATTTCCAATGTGTATTTAATTTCAACAAATCATTTTTCTCATCATGTACATATTTCCAAAAATTAGGGAAATACTTGGTTTGTATTTAAATAAAATCAAAAGATGAATGTTAAAAAAAACCAGTAAGGGATACAATTCTATTATTTTCAATACATTTATAACTTTGGAAAATTGGTGAGTTTATAATCATATTAAAGTAAAGTGATTATAAAGACATATTATATAAAATACATTGTATAATTTCATGGATAAATCTAAATACTGAGGAAATTGAATAATTAATAAGAATAATGAATTTAAGATAATGGTTTATAAAACTAATGAAAATTTATTGAAAATAAATATTAATATGAAAAATACGAAGAGTTATTTTGGATGATGATTATATGTAAATTTATGGTTGTATATAATTCCCTGATAGTATTTAATTTGAGATTGATCATTCTTAATTTACATGGTTTTGATTAAATTTAAAATGTCTAAGGCATCAAATAGTCATTATCTGTGTAATTTCCCTCTATAACTCATAATATGAAATTCATAGTTGAATTAAAACACCATAATAATGAATAATGAATATCTAAGGATGATTTTAAACTTACTAAGGCTGATTTTTACTTAATACATATTATTCTATACTCTATAATGATCATCATCAAACTTTATGTGGAAGGATGGTTATATGAAGAAAATTTAAAAACTTTATAATGACCATTATAATGTTTATATAGAATAATCATGACATGGTCAGGATTATTTTGAACTAATAAGAATAACATTATAATTTATAAAATTAATCATGCTGAGATTTTATATATTTGTAATATCTCAAATATTCTTAAATGAATTGTTTTTAAAGAAGAAGAAATATATTGATTCTGTGAGATTATTTGTTAACTATTTAAAACATTATAAAGGAATATAATATTGTTTATTGAAGTTAATTATAATATAATTTATGAAGAATGATAGGCCTCTAAGTGTTCAATTTTATGTGTATATGGTACAAGTTTTAAAGAATGTTGAATGACATCCCATGAACATGTGTATTTCTAAATAAGATGATTTTATTAAATCTATAAAGAAGGAAAATCATGAGATTCATGGGGTATTTATAAGATATAATTGACTAGGATTAAAATTTAATGTGTTATAAATGTCATTTATATTTGAAATATGTATATTTCAAATTACAATTTCTAATTTTTGTGGATATTCTTTAGGGATATTTCATGAAACCGTATATTATGGGTTGATTCCATAATTCTTTATATAAATATTATTTAAAAAATATATTTTATATATAATTATAAATTAAATAAAATTAACATGATAAGATATTGGGATGTGAAATAGATACACAACTATGTCTAAAAACTCCTTTAATGAATAATGAAGAGATTTTTTTAGAATAGATCATGTGTTATTCTTCTCTATTGAAGAAATAAATAGACATTTATATTAACTAGAATTTGGCTGCTATAGATGAAGATCATTTTCATAAGGGACTTTATAGAGGCATGATCTATCCATATAAAACATTAATCATATGGGAAATATTTATTCTATTTGTCTTAAGATATGGTAACTCATAGGATAAAATTATTGTAATAGGTCTAAGTAAATACCCTTTCCTAGGTTATTTATGATAATCAATGGAGAGTTATGTGTGTGTTATATAAATCATCCCAAGATATTTTTGTAGAAAACCTTAATAGATTGGATCCTTATTATTATAAAAAATTTATCTATTTCATTTAAAAAATGGTTAGTATCATGAAGTAATATTGTTGATCATGCATGAGAGTCGAATGGGTTCATTGAAAACATTAAAAACCAATTCACCTATACTTCATGTTTATCAACATTAATGTGATCCTCAAATTACCTCTTAATTTGAGGGTATTTTAATTTTAATAGTCATCTTGTAGATTGCTTGATGCACATGTGAAAATTATTATAATGGGACTTGGTTCTCTTTACCATCACCTATAATCACTAAATAGTTTATACTATAACATAATATTTCATTATTTTTTTTTATATTTTAATGACTTGAATTTTTATTACTAGTTTCCTTATAAAATTATCATGTAACCTTTGCCACTATTATCTAGGTTTAATCAAGTTATAGTACTCTATTTATCTAATATTTATGAGAATATTATATTATCATATACTATTTGTTCCATGGTGTTTTCATCAAGATTTTGGGTTTGGGTGCATTATTAGTCAATTTCATGGTTTATCAAGAATTTTGAATACTAAATGGAATGGTTTTTCAAAATTAGGATGATAATAGAAAATTTACATAAATTATTATGATTGTGTAGTTTCTTAATGTTTATTAATTATCTAGGTGAAAATTTGTGAAGAAATTTTAAAAGAAAATTTTAGAGGAATGAAAAACCAATAATGGATTTCTAAGGGAGGCTCATGAAATCCTTTTTTGGGAAGTTAAAAAATGTTTATAATGAAAGCACATGAATTTCACACATGTTTGGTTGTTTTTCTCAAATCCATATTATTCATGGTTATGTAGTGTTGTGAAGCTTCTGCATTTTTTTTAAAAGGTTGGGGTCGAAGCCTCAATTTATTATTAAATAAAAGACCTGTTTTTTCTAGGTAGAGGGAGACACATTACATAACTCGAAGGCCAAAGTCCAAGTGTCCTGAATACAAGGCTTGAAATCCCATTTTTTCCCAAAGGAACCCTTGGTGAACAGAACTGCTACAGTAGTTGTGCCACTACAGTACCACCACTGCTACAGTTCCTACTACAGTGCCTCCACCACTACAGTGTCACTGCTGCTACAGTCCTACTACTTCTACAGTACCTCAATTTGAATAAATTAATATTATAAGAGGATTAAGTTCTATTTTCTCATGTAATTTATACTTTTGTGAACTGGACATGAGAAATACATGGGGAAGTATATTATGGGAATGTTAGTTTCATGAGATATGTTCATATAAAATCCCTTATCTAAAAAGTTTATGTATTGAAAAATAATAAAATAAAGTAGCATGAACATTATTCCATAAATACTATTGAGTAATAGAGTAGTTCATGATATATGTGGGAGAACTCACCAATGATTTGGGAGTTGTGTGAACAATTGTTTCCCAAATCATAGTTATAAGAACCATATTTTCATAAAATGAAGTATTTGGGTGAATTTTAGAGGAACAGTAGTGAATCATATTTAGACCATTGTTATGAAAATAAAAGAACACATTCTTAACTCCATGGAAGATACCTTCATTTTTGAAAATTGAGGAAGTTTTCATTAAAATAATTACAGAATTATGAGCCAGTAAAAGTGGCCCATGGGAGATAGTGTGTCATGTGTATTCACCTTCATTGAACTAGTGATAATTATTGGATTCATTTACACTATCAGAATGTTGTTTTTATCCTATTTGGAATTTACCTTAATGGTGAACCATGTTAAATAATTATGTCATTATTTCATTTATATATTTTTTTGTGGTGAATATTTATCAAAATTAAATGTTTCTAACATGTTACTTTGGACAAGGTAATATTATCCTATATAAAAAAATAAAAAAAAATGTAAATAATGATTCACTCATCCCCTATCAGAGTTTCTAAAGTCACAAAAAGTGATATTAGATATGAGGTTAATAACATTAAATATATCTTATGAAGTTAATACTCATATATAATTTTGTTATAGTCAATGGAGTTCAACTCTTTAATGGGAAAACTATTGAATTTGGAAAATTTGGGTGTGATTTTATCTTCAATCTATTAGGATACAAGATCAATTGGATACCATTCATGGGATTAATGTCAATGACAGGAGAGGATGTATATAAAGGGATCCGATATAAAAATTATAGATGATGATAAAAAATTAAAGCAAATTAACAACAGATATATCATGTTAGATATATATGATAATGATTATTTTCACTTATTCCAAGAAAATTTGGAAGAAACTATACAACATTTATAAAGGTGATAGTAATTTAAAGGAATAAATTCACTAAGTTATATAGAGTTAGTTTTATGAATGACTATTTTTAAGAATGAAAATTCTCAATTTTTCTTCATCTGAATAAATAACGTTGTTTAATCTATTCGGGAAAGAGGGAATAAATTGGACATATTAATATTTTAATGAAAAAAATTTAGTGGCTACCTTACTTATATTTTCTTAATGTATCATCTTTCAGAGAATGGGATTTATCCAAATATCAAATTGATGGTCTTATAAGAAATATTATTAATTATTCAATTCATTTATTGATGGTATAAGAATATAATCACTTATATAATGATATTTCATTCAATGAAATTAAAAATATATACATTTATAGAGGTAGTGGAGGTGAAATTTTTATGGATGTTGAATTCTTATCATTTTTTACCAATAAATTAAATTGTGGAAAGGGATGAATTTATTTCATGATTCCATTTTTTGTGTTTTTGATGTGGAATGGTAGGGTGTATCAGTAAATGATGATCTTTAATATTTAATGATGATGTAAGGAAAAAATAAATAATATAGAGGTTTTATGGGTTGTTTATTATAAAAGGTGACTTAAAATAAGGAAAAACACTAGGAATACAATTCTAGAGGAAGGTATTTTTATGAAAAGAGGAATGTGATGAGAGATACTTCATACTGTATTTAGATATAATTTTTATATTTAATATTTATGATTCCATGATGTATATAGATGGAATAAAATAACCTTTAATGTATTAATATAATAAATAATAAGGTTTATTTGATCATAAGTTTTAATATAACGTAACTATTAATAATATATACCTTCAATTAGTGATAAATTGGAGTATTAATATACTACAAAATATATCCTTAGAATATGTGGATTAGCATGAAGTGAAGAATAACCAATAGTGAAAATATTTAGAAAATCCATTTTCCTGTCAAATCCTTTTATTTATTGTTGTAAATTTCATGATAATGAATGATGAATGAACTAAATTGATTGATTACCATTATGAAAGTGTGATATAGTGAATGAAAAGTTAGAATCCATTGAATAGTAGGATGTTACCATGAGAAACAAATTTGAATATGAAATTTAATAAATTAATACACATAAGCAACTAAAAAATTAGTGGTTCATATTTAAATAATTGATAGAGAGATTTAAATGATGATCGAAAGATTCCAATAAATATTTATATGAAAAAAGCCTCATATTTTTGTGTAAAATTAAAAGTTTTTGTGATTAGAAAATATCATAAGATGTAGCAATAGAAGATCCAAACAAAGGAATGTATCAGTTAAGTGCTACCATTGAAAATTTTAATAAAACATTTATTTAATGAAGTAAAAATACTATCATAAGAAAGAAAACATATGAAAATAATCATCAATCCTCATGGATTAACCATCCTCATTTAAATTGTTTTATGAATTTTGGTTGCATGTTAAGGAATGTAAGAGAGAATGTATTCCTCCTTATAAATTTTTGATTTTTTCGATTTCATGGCCATACCATCTCTTACTATTAATATTCATAGATAATTATAAATGTGGAAACAACCAAGATTTAAGAATAGATATTGAGGTTTGATCCTTCACCGTACAGTAGGAATTAATTATATGTATGAATTTACACAAATCTACTTTTTGGGTATAAATTTGAGGATTGTAGGGAGAGAATATGGGTGGTTATAGCTAGGGGATTCAAAGGTATGAGATTTATAGGTACCCAACATGATTTTATTGAGTAATATGTTCTCTCATTTTGAATAAGATGATTTTTATGATAATCATGCATGTAATGAAGATATAAAAATAGAGGCTTTTTGATGCCTCAGCCAAACCAGTTATATCATGGAAGGAAAATAATAAAATAGAAAAGGATAGTCTCAATGAAATCACCTTCAATGGTATAAATAATAAAAAAACCCATTGATCCATAATAGTTGGTACTCATCACAGATCATTTGTAATAAGAAACTACAATAGAACATGAAAGTAAGAGTCGATGGGATAATGTTTTTTTTAGAAAAAATGGATATTTGAAAATCAAAGGACACGCACGCCAATACCTAATTTTAAGCTGATGACATGAAGAATAAAGAAGTGATCTATGTAGATAGACTAAATAAAAATGATTTGGTTGGGAGTTAACTCCACAATTGTAGATATGAAGTTACTTTAAATAAGAAGTTCTTCTAAAAAATAAAATTATGAGAATTCACCACTGAATGTTTAGAGAAAAAAATAATCAATATTTGGTGGATAAAAAGGAAAACATATATCTCCTAACAACTGAAGATGATGATAGCTTGTGGAATTTGATGCTAAGAAAAAATAAATAGAATATGTTGTTTAATTTATCAAACTAATTTTGATAACTATATTATAAACCTATACTGAGATCATGAAAATATATTTAATTGATTGATATTGGGGAATGAATTTTTAATAAAAATATATGTATAAGAAGAAAATTTCTTAAAATCTCATTGATTTGGTGCACAAAAACTTCTTTATCCAAATGAATATATAAGGCACAAATGGGGAAATTATTTTCATTATTTTTATTGATGATTATATAATAATGGTATAAATGATTTTGTATAAAATAAAGAGGGATGTGATGGATTTTATTAATAGTTATAGGTGTAGAGAAGAATTTATACCTGAATCCCTAAAAAAATCATAATATTTGATAATGGATGAGAATATATATCCATTGAATTTTCAAATTACCATGATAATCATGAAGTTAAGAAAAATTTATGACCATTATGGACTCCATAATAGAATAGAGTTTTCAAACAGTTAAATTATTATTTGAAATTAATCCCCACAAGACATTACAATATATTTCATTTAGAATTTTTTTTAATTTCCTTGATAAAATCTAATGAACACTTTGTTTAAACAATTAATAGTTTAGTCATGCTTTCAACACATAATTTAAAATAAAATTTTACCACTTTTAGAAACCCTATTTTAAAAATAAATCATTATTTTTGAAATTGTAATACCAAAATTATATTAGTCCGTTTTTTTAAATTTTTTGAAAAGATTCATTTTTTGATGAATAGTGAAAATACTAAATTTTAATTGAAAACATCATTTTAGTTCAAATACTTTATAATGATAAATTATATTTTTTATTAGAATTAAAGTAAATTAGTTAAAATTTAAATATATTAATCTAATTTAGGTTATTGTAATAATTTTCATATTGAATTTATATATATAAACTTTATAAGCTTCTAGACATTTTAACTTTAAAACCTTCCACTCTTGTTTCATTTGTGGGATTAATTTTAAATTAAATTATTCCAATTTCGTGATTTCAATTTAACCAAATGAATTCCATTTTTTTATTAATATTAACTTATATTATTTAATAATGTATTCATAATTATTTACCATAATTATTACTGAAAAAAGTTAAATTTAATTATAGTTATTTAGGTAAAAACTGGTTAATTTAATGGTTAAATTGAGGATATAAGGCGTAAAAATGACCCAAAAACTATACAAACCCATATAATAGAAATATTTAGACCTTATCCATTAATATATTAAAAATAGACCATTATTGGAAATTGGTGACTTCAAACAGCATGGGTGGAATTCACCTATTAAAAAAATACATGGGTGCCACTAACCCCACTTAGAGTAGGACACTCACTCTCCTATCCACTTCACACCTTCAAACCACTTTGTATAAGCCAATAAATACCCAAATAACTTCCCTAATTCACTCCATTATCCTATAATCATTATTTGGGGCATAAATTAAACCATTCAAGGTATTAGTGAAAAGTTAAGAAGGTTGCCTGAAGAAGAGTCAACATTCTTCAATGAGCGTCTTTCTTTTACTTAATTCTACACCTCCATAAATTTATATTAAAACTTGATAATATAATTACCTCATTATATTCAATATACTTGTTTATTATTATAATAATTTAATGACCTGAAAATAATCTACACTTCTATCAAATGGTTTATGAAGTCATTGTTCGTGTGTACGGTGTACAACCACCTCGCGAACCGATATCGTTAGTTTTTCCATTTCCACCCCACATGTTTGGGTATGATGATGGATATAAATCATGTATATTATATTTATAATATACTTATTCATTTTTATTCATTATATAATATATATCATTTTACCTTCCATTATGTAGGAGATACGATAATGTCACTCATTTGTAAAGCAGATTACTACCTCAGGAAGTGACATGATTTGTCTTCCACTAACACTTCTTATGGAAGGTAGAAATGATTATATAAATTGTTATATATGATACACATGACATAATTATTATATTATTTCAATTTTCATCATTCTATAAAGACAATATATATCATTTTATTTCTTTATTTTTTACTCACGTAATGATGATAACATCATTCATGTACGTGTGGACTATGTCCTTCACAAAGTGATGCAACTCAATTTTCATAACCACACCACAAGGATGATATATATATTTATATAATGTGGTATTAATGATACTATTATCATTATATAATTGTAAAATATTACTTAACTCCTTTCCATAATGATCTGTGAGAAATGGAAATGTTATTATTGCATATATACGGTCTACCGTCTCCATGACCATAATGTACTTAATTTTTCATAAACATCATTAATGATTGGTTTTAAAAGTATAATTAATGTATAAATATTATAATTCTTTCATTATTATTATTTTGAAGATGATTAAACCATATAACATGTGAATGAACTGGATCATTAATGACAAAACATGCATGAGAAAAAAAGGAAATTAACACCCAAAATAATGAAAAGAAAGAATGATTATTAATGAACGGGTGATAAGATTTCATAAAATGATAAAATATGATATTATAAATATTAATATAGTTAATTTATAAGTTAAAAACATTTTTAATATCACAATAAATGAGGTTAAACCATGTCTATCTATAGGTAAGCATGAGTTAAGGTATTTCGTCTCAATTTACATTCCTTTGAGAATTCATTATTTTCATACACCAATTCACATTTATGTTGGGTAATTTTAGAACTAATGATTTTCATAGTTGGAAAAATATTTTATCTTGTGTTTTTTTCAATCCACACAGGGTTGATCGTGTATTTTTTAAGGCATGTGATCTTATGTTTCATGAGGCTTTAGTGTTGAAAGTGGTATACTTCCCTAATGTTTTAAAAAAATCAAGATCAAAATCAGGAGGAAGGAGAAAGCTCATGAATGGAGTTTTTCAAGTAATAATTATTCATTTATATGGTTAAGTACTGTATTTCAAAAATATTAGAGTTTCTTAAATATGTGGTGCTTTGTGAAGTAATCTAATATAGAAAAGTGATGAAGGTTCACATAGGAGTTTTTGCCAAAATGGAAGAGTCACGATGGGATGACAGTAATATGCATGAATACAAAAAATTTCATTAATGGAATATTTCCAATAACACTACATTAGTAAATGGAGTTTCATTAAAATGAATTAAATATGTCGGAAAAGAGGTTATGGTGATCTTGAAATATTAACAAAGACTCATTTTCTATAAATAGGTGGTCACTCAATCATTTGAGACATAAAATTTGGAGAAAGGGTGAGATGCTCTGATTTCATGAAGGTGATTTGAAAAGGAAATCCTATTGAAAATATTGACCTCTTTATGAATATTATAGTATAGAAATAATTATATTTAATAAATTCCAAAAAAGGGGGATTTATGAAGGTTGGTAGATTCATAATTTTTTGGATCTATGTGAATATTGGGAGCTTCACAAAGGCTAGGATCTTCATGAAAGGTTAGGGGATCATGAAGGATGAAGTTTATTTGAAATAAGAAGTTGTTTTTCAAGCCTAGGATATTTACCAACAATTGTTTTTAAAATCTTATTTTACTAAATAAGGCTTCCATGTTCATCAATTATGGACTATGTTGTAAGAAGAGTCTCATGCTAATCATGTAAAAAGACTTAATTTAATATTATTTTTAAGGTACCTTTAAGTAGATAAACAATTTAACAATTCAACCAAGGTATTGAAAAATGGGGAGTCTATAGAAGTGATCTAATAGGGGTAGTTTTCTATCCCTAAAATTCTTGAAAAGGAAGTGTGTTAGTACTGAGTGACTGTGTGAAAATAATTGTAATCCACAATACCTAGTGGAGATTAGTTAATTCGGGTATACTCCTTGGTCTATACCTTAGTGGTGAACCAAGTAAAACTGATGTGTCATGATTATTTTTCCTTATCTAGGTGTTTGATAATTTCACAACTCCACGGATAGGTTTAACATGTTCCAAATCATGTGGGTACAAGATCCATCTCATTTAAAAAAAACTTTGACACCCTAATTCACCCCTACCCTATTAGGGTGTTATGGGGTCCTACAAGTGGGATAAGAGGAAACATAATGTTTGTGAACATCTATTTTCTTAGAGAATATAGTGATTGTTTGTGGACTTACACTTTTTTATGGAAGAATCATTTAGATTTTGATTAATTAAATGAGATCTCGTCTTCAATCAGTTGGGATGGAAGTTTTATATGCAACATATCATGGGATTCCAGTCATTGATGTGAAAGGACTTTCTATGACTGGAGTAGAATGGAAAATGATTGATGAATATTCCAAATCTCGAAATTATCTTAATGTACCTATATATGATCAAATATATTTCATCTTGATGAGATTCACTCTAGAAAATTTCATGTTAGAGAAACTAAAAATTATATACGAATGTGATAACAAAGTCCAAGATGAAAAAATTCAAATATTTCTCAATCATTTCCATGACTTGATAATACATCCAGATGAAAACTCAAGGAAATTCTTTAATATCATAACTGATGTTGTCGGAGATATTCGAGGACATCGGGAAAAATTAAGGGTGTATACATTATAAAGAAAATTCTAAGAAGGCCACCACTTCTCTACAATCCAAAAGAATCAACCCTTAAGGAATGATGTTTGTCTAATATTTCTAATGATGAAAGGATAATCAGTCTAGTGTGTTATGAAATGAGAGCCTAAATAAGAGATAAAATAAATTGAGTAACCAAGGAAATGGAATTCAAATCCATGGAAAACATAAAATTTCCAAATCTAGTGATGATGGAGATGAGGTGGATAATGAACTTATTTCTATTTTTTATATGAAATTAAATAGAGGAACATGTAGGGTTGAAGTAAATATTCAGTTAGATGTTTTTGGTGTGGTAAATTATGGCTCATTTTCTCTAATTCTCAAGGAGATTCGATGATGTATAAAGTGAATCAGAAACCATGTAGAGGACTCGAAAGAGGTTCCCTAAAAAAGGTTTCTTAAAATTAGTAAATAAATTAAAACAAAGGAGTTTCTTCTATAAATAGGAACATGATAATTTTATTAAAGGGAAACTATTACTATATTTGATGCTTCATATAGATATGTGTTGATCAGTGTCTTCGCTTCTCTAGGTTAATGAAAATAAGGGTCACATATCAATG
The DNA here is from genome assembly GCA_963277665.1 of Viscum album. Classification (NCBI taxonomy): domain Eukaryota; kingdom Viridiplantae; phylum Streptophyta; class Magnoliopsida; order Santalales; family Viscaceae; genus Viscum; species Viscum album. Next base: position 985,446,566 of record OY728166.1, on the reverse strand, counting down.
GAATGAATAAAATAAAGAATAATTGTATTGTATAAATAAGTATCTTATGATTCCACTAGTGTTGATACCAGGTGTTTAGGGGAAGCCTCAAATTTTTTATGTCACATCCCTATAATAGTAACTAGTTTCTTTTTAACACAAAGGAATGGTATCAGGAAAAAGAACATACTCTATTATCTCAGTTAAACCATGATCGATACTGATAGTTATTTAGATATTGAGAAGAGATTTATAGTGTTTATATTCATGTTTTAGAATCTATTTCAATACCTGAAACACCAATAATTTTCTAGCTATCACAAATTAACACTCCTATTTACATTCTCATCCATCCCATGTTGGTTGGAATATTGGAAACATGGGTCGTCATCTTGAAGCAGTTGGACATTTAGTTAATGCCTCAGAAAGTTGTAAAAGGACAGTAATTTTCAAACTTCATTAAGGATAACCCGTATATAATAACAACATTGTTGAATACTTAATTTTAGTATGATATATATTCTATATTCATTAATTACCCTAAATATGGGAGATGTATATTGACAGTGCATCACAAATCCCAATATGGAAGATATTCAAATACCCAAAAAAAATTAGGTTTGGAGTCATGATCATCTCTCAAGAAATTGAATTATTACCTCACTCATTCACCTTTTCATCAGCCTTTATAATCAATTATGCAAAATATATGTCCCTAACATCAGGGTGAGAACTGACACTCAAAATCCCAATAGAACACTTAAAGGTAAAAGGAAATTCAAACTTTTAAATCAAGTAAATCAATGATGATTATTCAATAATAAATGAAAACATAATTCCACTAATTGATTGTGTATAAGGACTAATGTATAAATTCCCCTCAATATTGATATTTACTCACATCCCACTATCAAAGAATTTCTATGAAGATGTATTCAAAAATTCAGTTATGGATTTGGAAGATTTATACATGGATAAAATAAAAAACATCATTTTGAACCACTAAATGGTGTCACCTTTTGTTCTTGTTGAAATGGAAGAGTTGAACAAGGTTACTTCCATCCCTAAAATAGATAGTTCGAAAACTAGTTGGATGATTCTCATTGTTGAATACTAGAAAAATGGATTAATCCAAATAATTAAAGCTACAAAAGGGAAAACATGAAAATGAGTAATTAACTTTACTCTTTTTGATAACATGAATCACCAAAAATCCCTCTATAAATAGGGATTTGATGTAATCCTTCTCAGTTAATTTTATGGATAAGAAACTATTACTATATTTAAATAAGTACATACATATGCCTTTGGTTCCCACCAATTACGATTCATGATTTACCATTATATTTAGAGGCCTTGATATATATGTCCTTCAAAAAGGTAGGATTCAAAAAATTCACCAAAACATTTCATTCCTTCAAAGATGATGAAAAATTCATCCATCAACCCTCAGTGTTTCTAGACTCTTCCAAATAACCCTTACCATTTTTCATATAGGGTATGGATGTTGTAGGGTGATATCCTTAAGTTGTGGGCAAGAAACTCAAATACATCCTCACTTCTACCGACTTCTTCTATATGTGATATGAATCAATACCCCATAAATAAGATGATACTAAAATCATTTTCATTTTCAGGAAAGGAAATATAATTACTATATTTAGTGTCAATCATGTGAAATTAATATAAAATGGCACCAAATTATACTCTACTAAACTGGAAAGGTTGTATTAGGAGTATAATATCAAATATAACGATTAATCTTTCTATCATGCATCATATAATGGAAATATAGCATAATTTAAGAATACCATAAAAAATATACTCCATAATACATTGGATAAAGATAAACAGTCTTATACTGACAATATTTTTCACTCCTTCTCAGCATACCATATTACAACTCACATCACCACACAGGTGACCTCATATTCACTATTATACGAGATAAAACAATTCTTTCCCATTGAATTAAAATTTTCATCACATCATGTTTCAATATAATATAAATAGTATATAGACTATAAATCCAAAATGTGGCTATGTGAAATCTAGGGAATTGATAAAAAGATATTATAGACCTTGCATCACCTAGATGTCTGCCAAAATTGGATCTCATTATATTTTTTCTTGTAATTTTACCTCCATTAATTCATCTAAGTATGAATAGTAAAATTCCTTAATACTTCAATGATATTAGGTAAGAAACCTCCATATTAGGATCCAAAATTGGAGGGGAATTTTTTGATAAAAAAATTTCCACTCTAACAGAGCTTATTACATGATCTCAATAGATGAAGAGCTTTTCATAGCCCCTAATAAAAAAGGTTTCTCAATATAGGTAATCATATTTAAGTTATTCCTAAAATGGACATAAAAGGAATGACTTATAGTCTTAATCATTATACCTAAAACTACCAAGAACTATAGTCTAATATATATTAAATTGAACTACATAGAGCAGCATCCTTGTTATAAGAAGTTATATTGTATGAAATTGTCCACACTACATGACATAAAACTTCATGATTGAAATCCTTGTTGCATGATTTAAAATAACATAACATTTTTGTATATTCTTGAGAGGATAAAAATCCTTGGTTTTGGTCTCCCACCACACCTCCATTCCAAAAATATGTGTTCCTTTATTCTTTTCCAAATGTGATGCATAGTGTTTCCCAAACCTTATGTCTGAGGCCCCATCACAATGTAAGGAGAATACTCCCTATCTTGCATGCTAACAAAGATCTATGTAATAGAGCCTAAAATGGGTCCTTTAACTTATGGACCCATCATTGGTAAAACAACATTTACTTATATAAGAGTCATATAAATGAAGTGAACATCATCCGACCTACATGTGGCATTATTTCTATCCATATAAGATATGTAGTGATGCACGAGTCCCTTAACCATGGAACAACCATAGAAAAAAATGGAGCATGTTCCCCTTTCCTCTTGTATATGAACTTATTCCATATAAGAGATCTTAATTTAGGTTCCCTCATTCATGATCCCATCATGGAAACAATAATATTTTCTTCCATATATATGAGCCAAGTATATGTAAGTAACTTCAGACTCCCAGGCCATTGTCAGTCGAAATGCTTCCTTTTTTCTCAGACGCATCCCTTCAACACATAATAATCCTTATCATGGGAAAATTCATATCTCTATATGAATTATCTAAAAAAAATTAATAGAATGGATTATTCTAGAGGACACATTTTTCTTAACTATTCATTATACACCCTAGTATATCTTTACATAAGTCACCCCGGTAGGGCTAATCATCTAAAGGAACCATCATCCTTAGGAAAACCTAGTCTATCTCTATATACCCTGACGATATCATGTTGTAAACTACAATTCAAACATACTCTATGGTAACTCCTTGTGAACTTGTCCCATACCACTTATCTTGGTCTGATACCCCCCAAGATCTTGGATTATAATTTCCTCGATCATGTCCAAAGTTTGTTAGAACACCCTTGGCCTAGTAATCCCTATGTCACTCACCATTTCCATATTTATGGTCCTAGTCTTAGGTTATAAAACTACAAGACACCATTAGTACTTAGCTCCTTATGCTAAACTTCATATAGTGGTCCTTGTCTCCCAACCCTAAAATATAGGACCCATATCGTCCTAGTGAAAAGACATTAGACTTTATGAAAACATCTTCAACCCATGAAATTATAATTTAGTCCTCCACTGTGTACCAATAATAGGATGACTTGGGAAACTATCTTAGGAATCCTATTGTCACAAACATAGGATGCCTCTAATGAGATGATTTCCCTAACACCTAGACAACATTTATGGGACATCATACCTTCTTTTTCACATCGGGTAACAATAATTATCACTATATGAAGTTAAATTTCATGGTTATCATCCCACTCATTTTATTTTAATATTATCTTAGAAATGCATACTTCTTTATTCTCACCCTTATGATATATGTTACAAATCTAGGATCCAACATCATAGTCCATCCACCATGTGATAAAATTCCCATTTACTTTATTTTAATTCCATATGTGTAGTGAAATAATCATATATCATTCCTTTTTTCACAGCCATCATGGCTCATGTGGGCTTAGGGATTTTGGAAATGGATTCCTTTATGATCAAGATGTATCAATTAACTTTAGTTTTATCATGGTCTTTGATACATTACCATAAAATGCACACCAAACATATTTTCTACATGATGTTAAACTGTATAGTTGACATCTCGTGCATGATGTAAAACTATACATTTCTATGGCCCTCATCCAAGAATTCCAAAATCCAAGGTGTTATCCTCCCACCACACCTCCATCCCAGAACAGATATGGATTTATTTTCACATTTATGATATACATAGAGATAAATGGATCTTATATCTTTCCCTAGCCGTAAATCAATAAAAACATACCCTCTATGTATATGGGATAGACCTATACATGGTGATTTCTCCCTATTATTCTTATATTTTGGAATAAAATGCTCCTTCAATACTAAAAAACCTTCCTTATATAAACACTATATAGAGGGAAATTAGAATGTCCTTGTGATTCCCTTGGCCATCAATAATAGAATGTATGATGCGATAGAGCACATTTTTTTAACTATGCACAATACACCCTAGTCTTTCATTTCATAAGTCACGCCTAGTAGGGCCTATCAACCAAATGAACCTTTATTCCTTATGAAAAATCTCTTATAACTCCATACAAAATGAAAATATCAAGATTGAAAATTATTTTCAAACATATTATATGGTCATTACCTACATACTATTCCCATATCACTCTTCTGATCTGAAATCCCTTAGATTGTGGCTCATAACATTCCATCTTCATGCCTACAAAATAATAGAAAAACCTTGTTCATATCACCATGAAATGGAAAATCACTAATATCTTTTTCAAATATAAATAGACTCAAATTGAATCCCTAAACATCATTTCTATAATATTTTAAACTAAAAATTTCACATCATAATTTAAAAACATTAAACTACATGATGCATCAACCCATGTTTGGTTTGTTCCATTCCTTTTGGTTCTAGGAATTCACCAAATCACCTTAGAGAAATGTGTACAAAAAGAGTATCATTTCATCAATAAATGTAGTGATTCTTTTTAACCTCATCCTAGGATGAGACATATATCAAGAAAAATTATCCTATTCATATTCAATTCATATAATTGCAGAGACTTGTTACAAATAACGACATATGGAATCATTCTTATCTCAATTAAATATGTAGTGATGTATAAATCCTCCATTTTGTACAATATGAAAAATGTGTGTGTTCCTATATTCATGGACACAACCCCCATTGGGGAATGATGTTCTAAATTTCTATGAGGACCCTGACTTTTAAACACCATACTAGAAACCATTTTTCAAAGATTCTTTGTGATCATTACCTTCATACATGTCCTATATCATTTTATCAAGTCCAAAAATAAAATTATCGTGACTCAAAACCTACCTTTGTATAATTAATAATGTTGGAACATTCTAGGCTAGCAAACCATGCTGGATTCTTTACTCTAATAACTCAAGTTCAAATATACTTAGCATAAATTTCAGTATTCCTACTTGAAAGACTATAAACTTCCAAAAAAAAGTGTTATAGAACTCCTCGGGTTTCAAAAAAGGAAATGGGAACCATTGGAAAAATTATATCATTAGATCATTATATGTTAAGCTTGTATAGTCTGGGAAAAAATTGATTAATTGTGATTTAAATGTAATAAAACTCATTATGTCGTAAACCCATAGAAGAAGGTATAAGAAAAATCCATGTCTCACCTGATATGTCTTCCTTATAATAGACCTATGAATAAATTTGGGCAATTACAAAAAATAAACAATGCGTGTAGGGTCTATTATGAAACTCTATTGATGGGAAAACTATTCTATCCTTTCCCCATGGCCTGGGAAAAAATTAGAGCATCCTCCCAATTTTGAAATAGCTCCAAATCCCACCAAATGATTTTTTTAATGCAACATAGTGCTTGAAATTTACAATATAATTAGATTATTTTCACTCTGAATGAATCCAATTTTATCTGGGGTAATTTATTAGCCTCAAAAAATTCATTCCATGATCTTCTCAACATGATAGATGATATTATCCCCACATAGGAAACAAATGTAGATTTTGATAATAAATGTGTCTCTTTGATGAAATAACAAGATGATTGGATTAAAATGTGATAAATGAATTCTAACACATTGAGGTATGGTTATTCCTGATAAACGTTTCTCTATCTAATTGCATGGTAGAGATAACTTCCCTTCGAAATTAGGCTATGGATTTTTCAAATTACTGATAAAAAGGTCTTAATTATTTTCAACACAATTTGAGGGTATTATAGGAACTTATTGGAATAAAAACACACTATTATGGTGTATACACCATATCATGGAGTGTAGTTATCTTTGAAAGATTTTGTTTTACTAATCATGGATCCAAAATAGAATTGAGGATTAAAATTTATGGCTACTAAAAGTCGATAAAATTTTATAATGGAATTTGATGTTCTTGGGAAAGACAATCACATGGATCCCATGTGAGTGTCCCTCAAGTATGTCCCTTGGTAAGATCCATAACATAGAACCATCGCACAACTCTTTCACATAGGTCCATCAACCATTCTATAAATTCAAATCTCTTCCTCTAATTTTTATCGATGACATATGAACTCCCAGACAACAATGAAATGTGATAACTTTGGTTGTAAAGATCTATTTTCCATGTATTACATCCCTACAAGGAATAAGTGTTATTTCTATCCCTTTAAATAGGAAATCCCCCACATAGAAAAACCACTTTGGTGAGCGTCCACCTTGGAAAAGTCCTAGGAAAAGACACTAATTGGGTGAGGAACTCCAATCCACCCAAGTACTACTTTGGAAAGGAATTCCAAATCTACCATGTACAACTTGGGTGAGGTGTATCCAATTCTCCAAAATACTACTCAGGAGACCAATACATTGGTGACCCATATGTGGGTGACCCAGCTCCCTTGTCACCCCACTTAGGAAACCCTTCACTAAATTAACCAAAAATTTAGTGACCCGTACTTGGGAGAACCACACTTAGGTGACCCTTATGTGAGAGACCTATACTTTGGTGACCATTCACCATTGACATTCCTATCTGATGACCCATTTCCCAAGGCATACAAATAGTGATATTCTACCAAGGCCCTTATACTTGGGAATAACATTCAAATGTTATCCATCACTAGCGATAAGTTCCATGTATAATCCCCCGCTAGGGAAGAGATGATTCTATGGACCTCAATAGGGATAAGTACCTTATCTAAGCCCTCGGTAGGGTTAAAAAACATCACTAACCCTCACTATAGATAAGAACCATTATTATACCACTCTAGGGATAAGTACCAATTAATTAGGGAATTATATCTAGGAATCTAGACCCACCATATACACTTTGAGTTAAGGTAATATTCTATGTATGGGAATACTAATAGCTTTAAGCACCAATCATAATTGAAGGACCCCATACCACCCTGAGAGGGGGGTGAATCAGGTTGTCACCTTTTTCTCACAAACTACTAGATCTTGTTCCAACATTGATAGTAACTCATTTAAACCTGTATGATGGATATGTGTAGTAATTAAAACATTCACATGAAAAATTACAACACACCACTTTTAATTGGTTCACCACTAAGGGCTACATTCAGTCGTAATTAATTTCAAAATGCTTCACTAGTTTTGGATTACAAATATTCGGGCACAGTCACTCTGTCTTAGGCACACTGCCTTTACAAAGGTTCAGGGATAGCTCACTACTTCCCTCGCATCACTTCTATAGGCTCCCCATAGATCACTGCCTTGGGAGATGTCTCACTCAATTTATAGACTTGAAGGTCACTTCAAAAGATTGGAATGGAAGTCTCTATCTCTATTTAGCATAAGGAAATGCTTTCATCAATGTCCTGAATTGATTCTCATTTATATTCAATCTTCTTCTTTTGTGAAACAACTGAATTCACTAATACTTATTCTTCTTCTTGGATAGAATCATAAACACCTATGTTATTAATCAATAAATGAGTATCAGCTTACTTGGCATCATTAGAATCAATATATTCTCATTTTCATATATTCATGTAGAAATTTGGATGAACTTCTTCTCTTCACTTATTTTTCTTCTTTACACACGTGCACCTACTATTTTGATTCTTTATTTGAATGTCTTCATGTGTTCATGTGAATGAAAGAGTGAATGAATTATACACTTATTCTTATTCTTGTTTGCAATACCAAATGGGTATGAATCATTATAACCACACTCATCCTCTTCTCTTCTTCCCTTTTTCTTATTCCCTTTCTCTTCTTCCCTCTTCTTCCCTTTTCTTTGTATGCACATGAACCATGCACAAAGAGGCACCAAGCCAAATAGGTGTAGGTATTTGGACAAGATCTTCCTCCTTCTTCACATGCACACACACATTGCATCGAGCTTCTTCAAAGGATGCATATGCGTACATTCAAACACGTTCTTACCTTCTTCAAACAAGATTATTCTTCACTAAATACAAACCCATTCAAAAAGTGTAGATATATTCCTGAAAGAAGAAGGGTGTTATCACCTTTTCTTTTTTAATCCCAAAGATTCATATTTCTTCTTCTTCACACAGAGGGTATGTGGGGTTCTCTTATATAGAACTGACAATGGCTCGTGGATCTTTCTTCGTAAGGAACAGCAAGGGTACACATACACCGATTTTGTACCCATAGGTTATTCTTCATGAAACACAACAAGGGTTTTGGGTAAACTTTTCATGTGTCCATGGGTCTCTTCTTCACATAGGGGGTGTGTCTCCTCTTCTTCTTGAGACACTTCAAGAGTGCGTTGAACTTGTTGAAGTCATGTGGCTCTCTACTTGGTGATGATTTGTTTTTGAGAAACACTAGCTCTCAAGTGTCTCCATGACTATCTTCCTCTCGGCCTCAGGGCATCTCTTTTCATAGGCAAGGATAAAATCTTTTTTTTTGTTTCAAATCACTCAAGATATGCTCAATAAATCTCCCATTTTAATAACCAAGATCTTCTATGTTTAGTATTTTCAAACCTGAATTTGAGATACAGCGCATATCTCATTGTTTCCTTTCTTCAAACATGCAACCTTCTACTATCTCATGAAAACATCATGTCCATGCTCTGAGATCACATTAAAATATCATTTTAATCCTCACATGAATCTTTCTACATGGCCTCGTAGATTCCCTTGTTTCATCTGAGATTCATCTTTGAGTTTTACACATGCATGCAAGATGAATATTGCATGCATAGACTTGGTACGATCAAATGATCTTCATGATGTCAAAATAATGAGGAATGGTGCTTCGGATGTGGTTATTCATCATCTCTGATGAGGGGCAGCAATTCCGGAGAGTGATGGAAGAGTAAGACGATGGTTTTGGTGTTTTAGAAACCACATCGGAAATTGAATATCCCTCAATTAAACATGTGTAGTGTGGAGTGATGGACGCCTATAATTAGATCACGAGCACAGATGAGATGTACAACCAAGATCAGTTTCATGTTTTTAAATTATGAATAGTAAATTATTTTACTTGTCCCACATTGAACTGGAAACATAGGTGGAGAACATTATATCAATTAAGCCGCTCCAACCAATCACCATATTACTCCTCCTCCCTCCATGGTACCGCCTTGTACCGTGTTCTGCAGGCGCGATCTGTGCCCACTTCTCTACGCAGGCTTCGCCCCAATCTATGCATGGGACTATACATGGACCTGACCTACCACTTACAGGATAGCTTGGCTGGATTCTCCTTGGGCACAGTCAACTCTATCCCGCATGTTCCTTGGGTTGAGGTCGATACTTCAACTTGTGGGCTGGACAAATTTTTTAAGTAAGCCTATAAAAAATACTTCTAAGTATAAATTGAATGGACACTTAGTTGTTCAATCATCTTCCACATCCTCTTTCTCTTTTCTTCATTTTCTTTTTTCACTACAAACTTCAAATAGCTGCTTCATCCTCAATTCATTATATTTATTGTTGTAGACAATGTATCACTTTCGATACATGCATTTAGAATTTAGAACCAGTTCAACAATCATCTAAATTACCCAATATTTATTAATTCTAAGTTAGGAGAGCTTCTTATTTATCTTGATTATCATTCACAACATTATTGACATCCATTGACAATAAATACAACTTACACACCAAAGTAGTCCCAAAAATCTCCCCTTTTGTATTTGTTGTCAATACCCAGAGTTATATATCAAATAAATGTGTAAATGTGAATCTTCTCTCTCATTCACCTTTCTTTCTCTCCCCTTTTAACTTCTCGAACATTCATTTCACTTATCTTCCCCATATTAAAAATAAATAAAACATTCATGGGAAAAGGGTATCAATCCATACTTAGGTAATGTTTCATAAATCATTTCAATCTAAGTCTAATTGATCAATGCTTGATGTAGAAAAAAATAGGATTTTATTTAGACAACAAAGATGTCCATTACCCATTGATATGATACCTTAGGAGATGATAACTCATGTACTTGTATTCAAGGGACTTACACTTTATTCTAGGCAGAATATATGAAATACTTTTAAGAATAAGCAACCTAAAACTCATTCACTCACTTCAAAAATTGGATCAAAAACATTCAAGTGAAATAGTTAGGATAAGTGCCCTTGGGGAACTTCCATTCTTCTTATTTCACTGATTGATTTAGTTACTCCCCATTTTTAAGATTATTTTTATTTAGAGTAACCAAGGATGAGAGATTAATAAATAACCTACATTTTCCAATGACATTATCTTAATGAAATTTCTTGAGTAATTGGATTTGATACCACATGAAATAATAACTCAGGAAGCTTCTTCATTTGACTCCCCCTCAAGGGAAAACACTTCTCACCACTGTTTCTTAGGTTCTCTCTATGATACCTTGCTTCATCTTCAATTTCCTGTATTAGAAACACAAATAAAATGTACAAAAGATTTAAGGGAATAAGGTGGATCCACCTTGCTTCATCTATGTGAACATCCAATTTGAGATGGTTTTCTAAACCAAGATGATCCATTTGATCCATTATTCACACTTTCACATTTGATATTCAATTATGGTTGTTCTTGGGTGCATCTGATTACTTCTTCTATTTTCTTCATTCTTTCCTAATCTTATAGCTAGATAACCAATATGTCTTTAGGGATTGTGGTAGTAAATTGGGATTTTCCACATGACTTCTTCTGAGTGTCATGTTTCTTGGTAGTTATTTTGGATGCACCACCCTTCAACTTCTTGGATTTAGGATCCAAGGAATCTTCACCTTTTCTTCTTGAAATATTCTTGGAAGGATTTGTTTTTACAACATTTTTTATGATTACTTACCAAGTAAACTTCTTCTTTCTTAGCCATATTTTGTGATATTCTTTTCTTATCATCTTTGGATGTATATTGAGATTAACATGTACCAACCTTTTGACCACTTCCATTGCATACATCATAGATATTATCAAGAATTCCAAATTTGTTTATAGTATACAAATGCTTCGGGACCTGTGGATGTTGCTTCTTCTTATTTGGATTGATCCCCCTTGAGATAGGCTTCCTTTTTTCTTTTTAATTTTGAGGATTATACCAATACTATAATTCACAATGTCAAAACTAGTTGTAGAACCAATATTGGCCCACAAATTTTGACTTCTTTATATCTTCTGGATAAGGTTTTTGGGAATTCTTCTTGATTTGTTGGGCTCTATCTGGGGAAATACCTTCAAAATTATTTTTCCTATCCACCCTAACCATATTCGTAGGTATATTATCACTTTTTCTCATCCATACTTGTTTAGAATATTTCTTCCAACCTGCACTGTTTGTAGAACCAAATTTAGAAACATTAGTATAAGATGGTATGGATGGTAAATTTTCTTTCTTAGTTGCTTGTGATAGATCATTGAGTGATGTCATGATCTTATTATCACATGTTGAAGCTTTTTTGATAATATAATCCTCTATTGAACATTGAATACTAGAATAAACTATTTTCTTCTTTTATAAAGGCTCAATATGTTTCTTATCAAGATTGATCAATTGGGCTTCCAATTTTAGATACTCCATATTGAGGAAGATTTTTTTATCTTTAATCATAATCATCTTCTCTTCAAATTCCTTGTTCAATCTTTCAATTTATTCTTCATGGTGCTGAAATTTATTCTACATTAAAGAGTCAAGTTTCTTGATCTTAATGGATATTGCTTCCAAATGTAAAACATTGACCTCGATGCTTTTTTTCAATTTCTCTTCAATCACATGGATCTTTTCCTCAAGATCCTTCTTAACTTCCTAATTTTCTTCATCTTCGTCGAGGTGTTTCATGGAACTCATTTCATATTCCTTATTGGTTTTTTCAAAGGCTTCATTTTTCTGGTCAGCTTTAGACATTCACGAAATTTTCCTTCTAAGACCTTCTCCACATTGTCAGCTTCTCTTTCTAGTCAGGTGATCTCAACCTACATACATTGAAATATTATAAAAATAGTATAAACTCTTTCTTTAGGAATATCATGTAGATAGGTTCTTAATTTCTCCTGATCACTTGAAAACGGGATATTAGTGTCTTTCTTTCCATTGGTAGAAACTTGAGCCACCTGATTCTTACCTTCCAAGCCTAAAACATTTTTATTAGTATAAATTCATGGAGAACCATATACTACCTATTCGTTAGATAAGAGGGAATTATTCAATTGCTTATTCTCTTTGTTTTCCCTATTTTTCAATGTCTTGCTGGATATAGATAGAAAACTAGCATTTTTATTGATTTTGAAAAAACACAGGGTACAAGAAAGATCACAGGGGTCTAAATAGTGAAAGACCAGAGCATCATTAATAACAAAATTAATCCCCTCATGAGGAAAAGAACCTAAGATAAGGAATAAGGACATACTTTTATTTGGGTAATATATGGATTCCAAGAAGTCCACAACCATGTTCCCCTCCCTCTAAGTGTGAGAGATCTCTATGTGATTAACCATGATCTATTTACATTTCCTGATGATATATGAAATATTCTAGGGAAACCTTCATTTATCTGATAGTTTTTTTATAGAGTATTAAGGAATATGTCTCCATCGCCTTTAGCATGATTTGTCTCTGATCGCACAATTTCAAACCTATGACCAGAACCTATGCCTCAGCCTATAAAATGGTTCCCCTTCCATAGAATGTTGAGAACGCTACTAAGACAGACCCCTCATAGTCCCTAATGACTCATCCACCTTGCATCTCACCCCACCCCCCAAAAGAGACCCATTTGTATTAATATTGATCAAACAGCAGAGAGGATGCCAACAGACCCAATACCCTTGTCCCAAGTCACTATCTTTATTGGATAAAAATGGGTTCGATACTAGCGCTCTTACTGATAGAGTGGCATGAAAATCTGTACATAACCTGTCTAGATCCAGAAAAAATTTCTTCATTTTGAAGATGATGCTAGTCTGAGAACCTCTTAGGCTTTTGTGGTGTGAATCATTCCTAGCCTTCCATATAGTCCAGCATCCTTCCAAGAGGATAACATCCCTAGATTTCCTCTCAAGGCCATGGTCACCTGCTCCTTGAAACAACACATTGATAAAATTATCCAGCATCCCTCCATGGCTATTCCAACTAGCAACATCCTCAAAATTCTACCAAACCCAGTTGTCCCAATCACTATAAAAGAAGCGATGCTCCACCATTTCTTGTTTGGTATCATGACAACACCATCACCTAGATATGATTCTCACGCCCATGTGTTGTATGTTCTCTTCAGTTTCCTCCCCCATCACAATAAGAAATTATATTTGGATAGAACCTCCTTGCACCACAGTGTCACCCCCATGGGTTTTCATTAGATTCATCACTCCTCATATGAGAAAAGTCTTTAATTGAAAACTCATCTGATGTGTAGCCCATAAATATGAGTTTCTTATGATCTTCATTAATGATAATGTTATTGAAAGAGGCGTGTTGATTATCATCAAGAATGGCCTAAAGAAAACTAGGGTGACAGCTTGCCTCTCTAAAATAAATATTCAAGGTGGGGCACCCTGGGAACCACAACCTTCCATCCCCCCAATACTGAAGTCATAAATTGATGTCCCCTCTTCCCACCAGACAACAAGAGTGCTGACATTGGGACTCCGTGTATGGATGGATCAGGTTCCATATCTTAGAAGTCTGAATACTCTAATCATTCACGTTCAGGCCATACTTATCTTGAATTTTCATTCCCCAAACTTTTCATCCTTCCATATCCTCCCATGATAGTTTATCATGGATCCATTTCATGGTCAAGGAAACACTCCTCAAGTTAATGCCCCCTTCGGAGAGAGGTCTTGAAAGATTCTTCCCCGAATCCTAGTGATGTTTGCATTCCATATATCCATCCCAAATGAATGACACCATAATTCTCTCCATGTTGGTGATCACACTATTGGGAACCTTCAGGGTGGACATTATGTTCATGGTAATGGAAACAATAACACTTTTCACAAGAGTTATGTAACCTCCAAAAGATAGGAATCTTTTTTTCTAGTTGTAGATGTGCCCCATGATCTTTCTAACTATCTTGTAAAAATGATTAACTCTAAGATAAAAAGGACTCACTGATGCTCTGAGGTACTCCATAGGGAAGGATCTCCTTCTCATATTCAAGTTGACTTCTAGATACATTACCCTTATTTAAGAGGTATTATTGGTTGTATAGTAAAGTTTTTTCTCCCTATTCACCACCTACCCACTCCACTTGGAATAGTCCCCTAGAATCCCATTCATCCCATGAATTTACCTCCTACTGCCATTGATAAAAAAAAATTATGTCATCTGGAAACATCAAGTGTGAGATATGCCTTTTGGCATGCCTATTCCAGTATGGGAGGACTTTACCCGTGAGAAGACCTCGGGTGATATAATAGATGAGATCATTTTTGGAGAGGATAAAGAGAGTGGAGGAGAGAGGATCCCCTTACCTTAGACCTCAAAAAACCTTGATGAAACCAAACTTCTTACCCATAAATGTGGTTGAAATCCACACTGAGTTGAAGCAATAGAAAAGAAGATCACTAGTCGAGTTAGAGAACCCCATGCAAGCCAGAACCCTTAAGATTAAACCTCATTCCATCCAGTCGTAGGCCTTGCTCATGTCTAATTTGATCGCCAAGTTACCCCCAAATTACTTTTTTTTATGTTACTAACCATTTATTTCACCACTCCTATGGCACCCTATATTGACCTCCCTTTGATAAAACCATGATGCTTAGAAGCCATACAGGTATTCAAGTGAGGGACCATCCTTTTGTTAATAATACTAGCCAATATCATGTATGGTATATTAAACATGCTTATGGGCTAATACTGATCAATGGACTAAGGGTTTTACATATTCAGAATTAGAACCATCTTGGTTTCATAGGCAATACGTGGAAAATTCCCACCCTGGGAGAATTACTACACTACTCTCACTAAGTCTCCCTTAATAGTGTCTCATTATTCCCGGTAAAAGGATCCTGGGATGCCATCGGACCCTGGTGTACTATCCAAGTTTAGATCCCAGATCGGCTCACGCACTTCATCCTCCTTCAAATTTCTCCTCAAGCATTCATCGAATTCCTCCGAAACACTTCTTGGGATGTCCTAAAAAATGTTAGAATCACCACTTGGATACCCTCATCCAAGCTAGGATTGGGGTCTGCCAGTAAATATTTGATGGTTTCATTATCCAGAGATCCTACCTCATCACGATCACTAGAATATGAACCATCTTCCCTAAGGATATTAGGCCTATGAACTCGCCATCTCCCCTTGATGCATACATGTAAAAACCAGTGTTCCAGTACCCCTTACGAATCCATCTAACTCTAGATCCTTCTTTATAAGATTATTCATGCATCATAATAGTATCAGTGAGGAGATCATTTTTAAGTATTATCTCTTTAAAGAGATTTTCATCCCATTCCGATTCCAGACCATCCCCCATTTGAGTGACCTCCTTACTGATCTCAACCATATCCTTATCCCACGTGGGTAAGTTCTTCCTCCAACAGCGTAAAGGATGTTTGAGCCACCTAATCTTGTTATGGATTTCAATCCATGGGTTTCCTAGATGGTGAAGACTTCAGGCCTCCCTAACCACATCATTGAAAACTGGTTCTTCTACACAAGTTTTAGAAAACTACATCTGATCCTCCCTTGATGACCCTGAATCCAAGGAGAGGCGGAGAGGAGAGTGATCTGAGAGGCACCACACCCGATGAGAAACTTTGGTGTCCGAGAATATAGATAATGTAGTCGCATTCATCAAAAACTGGTCAAGCTAACACCAAGTTTGTCTTACTCCATGTTGGTTATTACATGAGGTGAAGTTATATCCCTCGTATCCTGAATCCAAAAGGATGTTTCTATCCATGAATGAGATGAAATCTTGGATAGCATTCCTGGGAAAGGTTCCAACCCCCCTATTTCTCCTCAGGGATTTCAATAATGTTAAAATATCCCTCGACAATCCAAGGGATGTTATTTGAGTTTAGACCATCTAAATCCAACCATGGAACCTCCCTATCCTGGGTATTAAACTTTTCATAGATGAAGGAGAAAAGAAACGAGTGAGACCCTATAGAAATATTTGTGGCCAGAAAGTTATTTGACACACTATGAAGATCGACCATGATGTGGTCCTTCCAAAACAATCAAATTTGAGATTGGGAGGATCCCTATGTCTGAATCTACATACACTTATCCTTTGATCATACTCCTTGATTATACTGGACACATACTCTAGTTTGAGAATTGAAACCATAGAAATAGAATTGTTACAGAGTTTGTAAATGATGAAATCAGATTTCGCCCGAGCCCAGGACCATGAGCATTCCATATTAAAACTCTAAACATTAGAATGTGCATGTCGGGATTTGGCCTTAGAATCATGTCCCTTGACACGATAAGATGAAATTGAGGAGACAATAGCTCTAATTTTGGATTAATAATGGGTGAGGATACTACTTTTTACCTTCATTTAAACTATTACAAGAGAGCTCGGACCATTGGACATCAACCTGTGGATGATATCCGGTGAACCGAAGCACTAATTTTTTAAATTACTCTAATCATTTCCAGATGATGATGGTGGTTAGTGTGAAGGGGAGGAAGACACTATCAAAGCTGGAAACAGTGGGGGAGAAGACACCACTAGCAGAAGGGAGAGATCCCTATACGAGGATAGAAAAGCATATTTATATACATCTAGGCACCATTATATTAGTAGAATATACAAAATTTATATGCGGTAATGATCCAAATGATCAAGTAAAAATTAATGGATCTGAATTGTATTGCTGGGGAGCATCCCTACAGAAAGGGAGCCTTCATCCCAAAGCTGAAGAGACAGTTCCCCACCCATACCTTATTTGAGAAGAACCAAATCACAGTTGAGAGATGCTTTCCCTTCTAGACCGTAAGATTTCTTAGATGAGGAGGCCTTAGATGCCTGACCGGGGGGATATAAGACCACACCTAAGAGGAGGTGAATTTGGGTGTCACCTTTTCTCACAAACTGTTGGATCTTATTCCCACATTGGTAGGAACTCATTTAAACATGTATGAGGGAAATGTGTAGTAATTAAAATATTCACATGCAGAAGGACGGTACACTAATTTTACTTGGTTCACCACTAAGGGATACATCCAAGGATTATACCCCGACAGGTTATTGATCGTAACTATTTCCACTATTCTTCACTAGATTTGGATTAAAAAGATTCAGGCATAGTAACTTTTTCCTAAGAACACTACCTTTCAAAAGGTTCAGGGATAGATCACTACTTCCCTCATATCACTTATGTAGGATCCCCTTAGCTCACTACCTTGGTAGAGATATCACTCAATTTATCGACTTGAAGGTCTCTTCAATAGATTTCCATGGAAGTATTTGTCTTTATTCATAATAATACAATACTTGCATCGACACCCTGAACTGATAGCCTTTTATATTCAATCTTTTTATTTATTACAACAAATGAATGTACTAATACTTCTTCTTCTTATCAGCCAGAATCACAAACACCTATGTGACTAATCATTAAATTAGGATCATATTACTTGGGATCATTAGAATCATCTTATTATAATTTTCATATATGCATGTAGCAATTTGAATGAACTAATCTTCTTTTCTTCTTCTTATTCTTTACACACGTGTGCCTATTATTTTTATTGTTTCTTTGAATCTCTTTATGTGTGAATGTGCATGAAAGAGTGCATGCACTGTCTACTTCTTCTTATTCTTGGGTGAAAACCCTAATGGTTATGAATAATTGTGCACACACTTGGTCTCTTCTCATCTTCCCTTACTCTTCATCCCTCTTCTTCCCTTATCTTTGTATGCACACAAACCATGAAAAAGAGGCACCAAATTGAATGTGTGTAGGTCTTTGGATAAGATCATCCTCCTTCTTCACACACACACACACATGTTTCCCTGGGATTCTTCAAAGGATTCACATGCATTCATTCAAACACATTCTTCTATTCTTCAAACAAGATCCTTCACTAAATATGAAACCCTAAAAACAGTGAATATATATTTGTGCAAGAAAAAGGGTGTTATCACCTTTTAGTTATGAATCCCACATGTTCACGGATCTTCTTTTTCACACAGAGGGTACACGTGGTTCTCCTTCACAGAACTAGTGATGGATCGTGGCTCTATATTCTCAAGGAACAACAAGTGTGCACATGCACCAATTGTATACCCACGGGTTATTATTCATGAAACATAGTGAAGGTTTTTTGTAAAAATTTCGTGTGTCTGTGGGTCTCTTCTTCACACAGGGGGTGTGTCTTCTCTTCTTCATGAGAAACTTCAAGAGTTCATTTCACTTTTTAATGGCCTTCGGCTCTCTGCATGGTGATGCTCTATTTCTGAGAAACATGAGCTCTCCAGTGTCTTCACAATAGTATCCCTCTCAGCCTCAGGGCATCTCTTTTTATAGTCAAGGATCAAATCATTTTTTGTGTGTTTAAAATCACTCAAGATATGCTCATCAAATCTCTCCTTTGAATAACCAAGATATTATACGTTTAAGATTTTCAAAACCGTATTTGAGATATGCCTCATATCTCAGCGTTTCCTTTTTTAAAACTCGCGGCCTTCTCCTATATTTTGAAAACATCACGTACATGCAATGATATTGCATGAAAATTTCATTTTAATCCTTGTAAAAATCTTTCCACATGGCTTCGCAGCTTCACTTTCTTCAGTCATGCTTCATCTTTGAGTTTCATGCATGCATGCAAGATGATGATTGCATGCATGGACTTGGTACGATCAAATAATATTAACGATGTCAGAATGATGAGTCATGGTGGTTCATATGTGGTTCTTCATCATCTTCAACAAGTTGAAGTGGCACCAGTGATCATTGGAGGAGTAAGACGACGGAACTGGAGTTTCAAAAACCTTGGGGGAAATCGAACGGACCCCATTTAAACATGTGTGGCGTGTAGTGATGGGCATATAGTATTAGATCACAGGGGAGAATGAGATGTGAATCCATGGCCACTTCTGAGTTTTTAAATGATTAAAAATAACCCATTTTACTTGTACTGCATCAAATTAGAGATGTGGGTGGAGCACGGTATATTAATCAATCTGCTCTGACCAATCACCAGATTACTCATCCTCCCTCCATGGTACCTCCCTGTACTATGTTTTTTTGGAATGATCTACAGACACCTCTCTATGTGGGATTTGGCCCCATCCCTGTATGGGCCTATACATGGCCCTACACTACCGCTTGTGGTCTATCCTGGATGGATTCCCCTTGGGTGCAGTCGACTCTATCCCACATGTACCTTAGGATAAGGATGTCTGGTCAGCTCGTAGGATGGCCCAATTTTTTAAGTAAGATTATAAAAAATACTTCAAAGTATAAATTTCATGACCAATTAGTAGTTCAATCATATTTTATATCCTCTTTCTCTATTTTTTAATTTTATTTTTGGTGTATAAACTCTAAATATATTCTTCATCCCAAATTCACCATCTTTATTGTTGTAGAAAATGTATCAACTTTGATAAATTCATTTAGAACATAGAACCATTTCACCAATCATCTAAATTAGCCATTCCCCCATTAACTCTGACTTAGGAGAGCTTCATATTTATCTTGATCATCCTTCAAAACCTCATTTACATCCATTGACAATAAATACAACTTACACACCAAAGTGATCCCAACACTAACAATCTCCCTTCCTCGTACTTTTACTAGTATTTAAGGGGAAAGAAATAACAAAATGGAATCACTCCTGGATTAATATCAAATCCGTTATTGTATTATATTAAGTTTATACCTTCTTCCATTTCCTCAACCACATCCACCATCGAATAAAAGGGATTATTTTTTTGACTGATATTCAATATCTTCTTATTTCCCACACTAAGTATAACTCATGTGGGCTTATATATTTATGGTGATAATGTCATTATCACAATTTAATACCTTCATAGTCTTCCTAATACGTGTTATCCTATAATCCATTTCACTATTCTCTCAACGGACTATATTCCATATGATATAATCCTTCAAAAGGGACACTTTCCCAATGAAGCCACATTGGACATCCTTATAAGTGTAAGCCCCATCCTTTTGAACTACGTGATATTTGATTATTATCTTAAAAAGATATATAGGAATCCTTCTCAAGGTCCATACCAAATACTCCCTAACCACAATCATCCGTATTAGGACAAATACCTAGTAGGATCATGCCCCCAAATTAGAAGGCCACATTCTCTCAAGGTTCTCTTTATTTCATCCTTATCATACTAAATTATGGATGTACATTTTCCTCATTACAGGTCCATATTCCCTGACCAACAAGTTTCACTTAAGCGTAAGTCCCACACCACCCATTTTCTAGTAACCTTTTTCCTATAAATTCTTTCTATATGAAATTAAACTACACGATCTGGTCTACATCACCTGAAACTAAAAGGTATGGAATATCCCCTTAATTGGCATTGAACTATATAGGTTCTCATTCCTCTAATGATGAAATGTAGGAATCCCCCATCATGGGAATGATCCCAACATCAAAAAACTCATATATTCTTAGATAACAATAAATTAAAAATCACCCCACAATGTGGATTAAAACCATAATTGATATTAAAATACATAAGAATATCTAATCCATGAATAAATGGTTCTATTCCTGTATAAAAATAGATATGTAAATAGGATTATTAAGCCAAAAAATTATATTAATAAATTTTTTATATAAGGGTGACCCATTCTATATTTTTTATTTCATAAAGGATTCATGAATACGTCTTAAATACATAAGAGTATCCTAGAGTATGAAATAATTCCCACAAAAAATGTTTGATGTGCCCGACCTCTCATCCTTTCAACCAATTTGAGTCCCAATGTGTTATTGGAACCATTTCTCAATGACCACCTTTCTTTGGAAATCAGGTTCATGAGACACCAAGAATATGAGAATTTTTGGGTGTTCCAGTTCCATGAATAATCCTAGTTGTAAATATTTTATAAAATAATAGGAAATAAAAAGGGTGTTTTTGATGGGAAGGTTTGTGCCACCACCACCACAAAACTCCATCCACACCACACTAGATTCCCAAAATAAAACAAATAAAAATTTCTAAATGAAATAATATTTCCTATTTAAGATATCATATAATGAATTAACTTTTAATAAGGTAATTTTATGTTAATTTTTAACACTTCTCAATAAAGGGTTTCATATTTAATGTTTTATAATTTACTAAGGTTTTTATTAGTCTTAATTCTGATTCTTTGATACATAATAAATTTTTCACACCATGATTTCGTTGCATAAAATATTCACTATCTGTTGATATATTTTCTTCACACCCTTTATATTTCATGGAATTTTAGAACTAAATATTATTCCCTTATTCGTATGGATGTTGATTCATTTAGTTCCTCATTATTAAAGATTTTTGTAACTCAACTATCATTCATTGAGTTATGGTAATTATCTAGAACATATTTTATAAAAGTTAGGTACATTCATCACTTTGATTATAATATATGGTATTCTATAATGTTTTTCTAGGATATATATATATTCTTACAATATAAATCCTTTGACACAAATTTATCATTTATTAGGATATATTCCTTTGAAACAATCTAAATTATTTATCCAAATGGATTATAATCATGTTATTCCATTATTGAAATATATGTATACCCATTTCTATATAGAGTATAAAAATATGATTTTATATAATTTCAGTTGGATGATGTTCAGTTATAAAGAATTTTATTCTATTGATAAGTATAAAAGTATGTGTATTTTATATATTTTTATTTCTATATAGAAGATTATTGGAATATTTAATATGTAATGTTGACCATCCATCTTATTTCTATTGATGATTTATGATGATGTTGTCCCTTTTTTGGAAATGGTGAAAAGTAATGGAATTTAAAATATTATTATTCTAATATGTATGGTTATTAGTATGATGACTATGTATTATTTAAATAGTTACCTTCTCCATCTTGATATGTTTTGATCACAATATACCTTTTACTAAAATTTTGAATAATATTGACATTATTGAGTATTTTTTACTTCTAACACAGGTGCATTATTCATTTGATATCTATATTTATCAATATAGAGATATAAAAGTTTTATTGATTAAAACTTTTCATAAGGAATGATTATAATGCTCTAGGTGACTTTTATGGTGAATGAATTGGACAATGATCAGTTGAAGGGTGACCTATAACTATATAGCCCCTTGATGCATCAACATGTATCATGAGACAAAATAGGTTTTGGAACATAGGGTATACCTATGTATTTTATCAATATGTATTTACTACAACCTCAATGACAAGTAACGTGTCTTGGGAAAAGGCCTCCAAAAGTGATTTTTGATAAATAGTGTTATAAATTACATCAATATAAGATCAATATTATTGATATCCACATTTTTATATATTGTAATGGGTGTAGAAGGATCCTAGTTTCAAATTGATTATGGATTTATTTCTTTTTTCAATTCCTTCCCTAATATTTATATGGTGTTAAAACTATAATTAATTTAGTTATATATTATCCTCATTGAGTGTTTGAACACACCCATTTCTTATGTTTACATTCCCTAATTTATGATTAAAATTAGTGCACAATACATATTTTGAATGATAGTGTGTGTGAAATAATTTCTAGGGTATTTAGAATAATTCTTATGAATTTATTATTTTATTATATATATATAGAAAAAAATCAGCATGTTACAAAGAACATAAATTTTTTTACTTTATGATGTGTCCAAATTCTATAAAGATTTAAAAATGAAAATATCCTTTGTGTATATTTGACTCAATAATCATTACTATATTTGTAAATATGGGTGGTTGTATCAAGTATTTTGATATTGGTATTAAAGCAAGTATGAAATGTATGTGTTTATGAGAACTTGATCTAGGAATGAAGACTCAAGGAATCATAGTTGGTATTAAATGAATGTGTTTTATAACTTTGGAGATTGTGGTTTTTATTGATTAAAATTTAATGTTTAATAAGTTAAGGTTGATCATAATTTCAATGTTATATATAACCATTTGAAAAATGTTTATGATTTAATGGTAAGGTAATAAATATTGTTTTATTAAGGATTATTATAAGAAAAAATCTATGAAAAAATAGATATAATATTACATATTGTGTAACATCCTGATGTTTTTGGTAAATTTAGGATTATTTTTTTCTACTTATAAATACCTCCCAATCATGATACTGAAATATGGATTT
This sequence comes from Viscum album, assembly GCA_963277665.1. Classification (NCBI taxonomy): domain Eukaryota; kingdom Viridiplantae; phylum Streptophyta; class Magnoliopsida; order Santalales; family Viscaceae; genus Viscum; species Viscum album. Next base: position 985,422,700 of record OY728166.1, on the reverse strand, counting down.
GGGTGTCGAAGATTTTTATCTTCATGTGATCACTCAACAAAATGATGATTGATCATTAACATGATCATCACTCAGGTATAAGGTTAATGGGTCTAAGACTACACACATGATGAGACACTTCCAAGAGATATAGTTTTGTTAATCACATTCTCTTTAGAAACAATTAAGAAGGATTTAGCAATTATGTTAAATAATTTGGTTACCTAATAATATATAAAAAATTAACTTTTATAAGAAAGGATTGAATTAAGAGTCATAGATTTTTTTGAATGTATCAAATTTAAAAAAAAATGATTCCATTATGAATAACTATTTGTATTAATGTTTTTATGTACATATTTTGGATATTATAATAACCATTTTTTTGTATTTCAAAAAATGGGAGAATTAAAATGATGCAAAGAAATGTATGTTACAAGAAATAGTGTTTTCTTAAAAAATATGGGAACATGCCTAAATAGTTCAGATTCTTATTTTTTCCAATAATGATATAAATGGTGAGTTTCATAGTCTTATATATGGTGGTGATATTGATATTTTTATAATCTTAAAAACTTTTATCACTTATTATTAGTGAGTAATATTTATATTTGATATTCTGATATGTTCTAAATATTATTGGGATTGTATGAAACATCTAATTATTTTTCATTAGTATATTTACATAATATTTTTGGAATCATACATTAAATAGTATTAATTTCCTTGAAAATTTTATATTATTAAATGTTTATATTTTTTGGTATAACTATTGGAGAACACATAATGGAGTTATTAATTACTCTTATGTTTAATATAGAGATTATGATGAGATATTAAGGTCTAGTCTGAATTTTAAGATGTGTGTAAGATAAAAATTTATAACATTAGGATTGATAATTGATTCATGATATTTGTGGAGAATATCGTCTCATTTTTGGATGATGGAAGATAGAAAATAGTATATGAATTAGTGGTTAATACCATTAGAGGTTCAAGGATAGATTTAATATTTAGAGGAATATATATTCTAATTCTGGTTTAATGTCTTATATATTTATATATGTTTTGGGAAAGTTATGTTATTAGGATTATATGATAAGGGTATATATATACTTGGGTATATTATTTTATGAAAGACTTATATTGTTTAAGGAAGGTTAAGATGATTTTTAGGATATATAAGTCTATGATAATTGATTTTAAAATATTTTAAGGATTTTAATCATAATGTGAGGTCACAATTTTAAAGAGTAGGTTGATAAGTCTGATAGAACTGAACTCAATTTATCTTAGGTTGAACTAAAAAGGATATATATTAAACATAGATTTATATAGGTAGAACTGAGTAAGATACAAGTTTAGTTACAAAATATTTAGTCTAAAATTATAATGTTATAAATTGAGACATTGTGAGGTTAAATTATCAATTAGATATTTATTATATTTCTTATATAATCATCACCAATCATGTTAACACTTTTGGTTTTCATAATGGATAGAACTATAAGAGACATTGGGTGCGAGGGACAATAGAAATATTACCTCGAAAAAAAACCATCAGAATGTGAGGTGGATTAAAACCCTTTTGGATATTCAAAAATGAATATCATAAAGTATTATTAACAATGTTAACATACTCAATTTCCCAAACTCACCAAATAATATAATGATGAAGTCTCGTGAGATATCATATATTGAAGATGATGATGGAATGATAATTAAATTTCTTATAAGTTAATAATATGGAAAGAATAATTGGAAAATTTCCTTAAAGGAATAATTAAATATATTATTTCAGATTTATAGGGATGTAAAGCTCACAATTTTAAGGGAAATAGGGAAGATACAAAAAAATTGTGGCATTAATTGGAAGATAATTAGGAATTTCATAGTCAATTCCCTGATACTAAAACTAAAAATAGAAAAATCACCAACAACCATTTGAACACATGAAAACCCATCAAACTTACACTAATTAACTAGATAACGAGTATTTTATCTTTATTTTTTAGTTTCCCATGTCATCAAATATTTCTCCCATAATTGGATATTAAGTTATAAATAATAACACCTAGTGGTATGATAATCATATAAATCATTTTCAATGTTTGTGGGAAGTTATTTCTTATGGATCTAGATCTATGTCCCTTTGAATAATTCAATTTAAAATTTTGAATCGGTAAGATATATTTATAAATAAATTATAATGGTTTTTCATATAAATAAATCTCATACCATATCCCAAAATAAACCCATGATCATCTAACGTTGTATGGTTAATTATGATTTTATTATAGAAATTACATAGATATTATTAGATAAATTACAATGATTAAGTATATTTAATGTGGGAGAATATATCACTATGAAATTATAACATGTGACAACCTTTAAATAATTCAATGGGTTTTATAGATTTCTCCACATGAAACACTGATCATAAATATATTCATGATATATTAGGTTAAAATATAAATATTTATGTATTACGGTCAAAAACATACCATTGAACATTTTATAATGAACAGGAGTAAATGACTGCGTTATCATGAAACTTCAAATTTATTATGTTTTTAAGGTTGATTTATAGTATAGGGAAGACACTAGGACATCTATTAAGAAACTTTAATAGATTTAGAGTATGTGTTTTTAATAAAAATTACTAAAAAGGGGGTGATTTTGAAAATAATTTTAAGAAAATAACTTGCTTTAAAGAGCTTAACAGTTGATATATAAATGTGATGATTTAAGAATTCTGAGATAAGGAGATCATTTAAAGTTCATGAAACAACTTGGATAGTTCATTGTTATGTTAATTACACGTGGTTTTGTTTAATTATTTGGTTGATGGTTGTCAAGATCTTGATTCCCCTTTTACCCCTTAAAAATGATGCACAAAGAAGCACCCCTTGACACAAAAATATTATTGTCAAGGTTTGGTCCTAAATCATAGAAAAAGGGAAACCAAATCATACTTAAATCTCATATATGTGTTAGAGTGGAAGGATGCTTGTGTTGTCCAATCGAAACAACCCAAGATTCCCACTACAAATCTCAACCCAATCAGTGTTGAAATAAAAACCATTTCATTTAATTATATCAATATAAATGCAATCATAGGAGAATCATGTCAAGATAATAAATAAGTGAAATATTTAGCACACAAATTACAAAAAAACAGTAGAATAACAAGTTCTGAATCTCCCTCCCAAGTGTGTGTAGCTCCCTCGAAATGATCATCCACTATTTAGCTCTACATCGGGAGGAGGAGGAAGCTTGGATGGAACTCCTTCTTCATTATTGATCCCCCTATGAGGATAGTGGCCTCAAGAAATTATATTATGAGGAGGTTACTCCTATGGAACTCAAAATTGGCAGCACCCCACTCCTTATAAGAACTTTAAAATGAGGATCCCAAGCTTCCATTATATAAGCAAAGTGGAAGGTGGTTTTGGGAACACATATTGTGTAAAACCACTTGTACCATGGTTTTATACCACTATAAAATCGAATCTAGATTTGAAAAAAACTATAAACATGTTACCCCACATATTTACTATCTCTACTGAAAGTGTTGAACCATTTGGAAAATTATAGCCCAAGATATGGACAGATCACTGCACATTGCTTTTGAATTCATGCAGATTTGGTGTCCTGGATAGATCAGTTTGGTTGGGACACCAGATGGATGAATGATTCTTTCATTCCTTCATATGAAATGCATCCCAATTAATTTTTGATCATAATAAAAAATTTCAGCCAATTTGGATTTACAGTTAAGTATAAGTATGCATTTTAGTAAACTGGTGTGCTTGGATCTTGTGCAGCTTGACCCATTTTTCTTGGACTTCATCATGGGCCCTTCAAATCACCTCCACCTTCAATGAAATTATAAAAACAAGTAAAATTTCCCTTTTTAACAATGATAAAAAAAATAATTGAAACAAACATGAAGTGATATTTGTTATTATTTTTATGATTTTAAATACACAACTAGTTTAGCACAGTGGTGTAAGGGTGAAAATGAAACAGTGAATCGCAGTGCGATCACACCCCCACACCTAAACATTTAAACTATTGGGAAAATTCATATTTACAAATATTATGCATTTAGATATTTCCAACTTTATAAAGATTTAATATTGAATGAAATTTTAATTCTTGATAAAAATTTGATCAAAGCAAAAATCATACCGAGGACTTATTCTCAATGATCATGGAAAAGGACGTCTGAAAAATTGTATCCAAATGAAATTCCAAGAGATAAATGATACCAATAAAATAAAATAATTCAAAAGTTAATCATGTCACTAATTCTCCATGTGTGTGTGACAACCATTTAATTCTATTCTTTCCACTTTCTATTGGGAAAATATAAGTTATTTTAATAATTGTCTACTTACAAGATCCTTTCCACTGAATTTTCCCCACAACCTTTGCAATCAAATTTCAAGACTCGCTCACTTAATCATTCACAGAAGTCAAAGAATAATATACTAACCTAGATATCTCCATATTTTTTACATTTCATCACTCCCCTCATTTATCATTTTTTCAAAAGTTTCACTTGGAACAAATCTCACACTCTTCTCACAACCCTTGTTTGATATCCTCACGACAAAAATTATAATAGTTTTAACAAGATCAAAAGTTGAGGAAGAGTGATATTTGACTTGCCTAATATACAACCCTTTTTTAGGGAATAAAATAATTGGATAATAGGTACAAACACATGCATAGGTCAATTTGGTATAGTAATGAAATATATCAGATAAGGAATGAACGTATGGAAAATTATTTTAGAAAGTATATAAAAATCAACCTAACTTATATTTACCTTTTATTAAGTAGAAATTTTCACAATTCATGGTTGGGTGCAATGTTGTGTGGATAAATTGAGAGACACAATTTTCTCTTAAACTATTCACAAAAAGGGAAACATTCTTCTCAAAGGTTTCCAAATGATATAACCATTCATATCATTAACAAAGATCTATATTTCAAAAGAAAGTCACACAATAGTATTTAATTCTTACTAAAATTCACATTTCATCAGAAATGTGTTTTGAAGGCTAAAAAAGCATGAAATATGAAAATTCCACATTCATTTTCAATAAATTCCATGATTAAATGGCCATCGTTTTCCATGATAAAGTTGGAATAAAAAAAGTAATATTCCGAAAAAAGGTGAGGGGGGAAGAAGGGAAAGTAACAATACAATTCAGAAATCTAAGAAGAGAAAAGAAGAAAGATGATGAAAATTCCTAACTAACCCAGGAATATACCCATCCCCCCCCCACACCTAAAGTGTGCAATTTACTCACTATAATAAAGGAGAATGTGGTAAGGAAGGATAAGACCTGGTGAGTTTAATTCATAGATTGCTTCTTAATCATGGAATTCCTCCATCGGGGACTCTGGAATGGATTCATGGAAGTGCTTCAACTACTTACCATTGACAATTAAGGTTTTCTTGGATTATTCATTTTAAACCTGGACAACACCAAATGGAGAGATGTTCGTAACAGTGTATGGTCCAAACTAGTGGGAACAAAGTTTACATAGATGCAAATTCAGCCTTGCATTATAGAGGAGTACCTTCTACCCAATGTGGAACTGATTATGAAGTATGAGACAGTCATGGGAAGCCTTGGTTTTCTCCTTATAAATCTTGGAGTTCTTATATGAATCTCTTCTCATTTCCTCCATCTCCAAAATTTACAACTCCCTTTTAGAACCTTCACCAAAAAGATTAGAATTATATTGTTTGATGGTCCAGTAGGCTTGGTTCTCAATCTCAACAAGGAGGTGAAAACACTTTCCAAACACTCTATGATATGGTGACATGATAATGGGAGTTTTAAAATAAGTACAGTAAGCCCATAATTAATCATCAAGTCTAAGACTCCAATCTTTTCTATTATTTTGAACTGTTTTTTCAATAATCTTGTTTACCTACCTATTTGACACCTCAACTTTTACATTGGTCTATGGTTGATATGTAGTAGACACTCTATGCCCGAACCCATACCAACACAAAAGAGATTTCATTGTTCGGTTGCAGAAATGAGAACCTTGGTCACTGATGATGAACCTAGGTAATCTAAACCTACATAAGATTTGGGATCTCAAAAATTCCACAACTTCCTTAGAATCATCAGTCCTTATAGCTCATGCCTCTACCCATTTTGAAACATAATACTCTACCAAAAGAATGTATAGGTTCCCAAATGAATTGGGGAATGGTCCCAAAAAATCAATGCCCCAAACATCAAAAATGTCATGGAAGAGCAAGGGTTGTTGTGTCGTATCATTTCTTTTAGAGACATTCCCCATTCATTGAAAGTGAGAACAAGATATACAAAAGTCATGGGAATCCCAAAACAATGTGGTCCAACAGAGATCAGAATCGAGGACCTTGCGAGAATATTGTTGGGGACCAAAGTGTCCCATACAATCAAGAGTGTGGAAAAACCTAAGGAATGAATGAAACTTGCTATTGGGGAGACAATTCTTGAGGACTTGATCACTACAGGTGCACCAAAGGTAGGTGTCATCCCAAATGTACTAATGGGACTCATGTTTTAGATGGTCATCCTAGTTTTTTTGGAAACCAGTAGGAAGGCAAGATGCTACAAAATAATTTAAAATTTCATCATACCAAGGAATAGCATATTGCACTCGGTACAATTGCTCATCAGGAAAATATCATTTATAGAAATAAAGGGGGATGATTCAATGTCTGAGGATGGGTGGATCCTACTAATATGGTCAGCCACCACATTCTCTTCTCATTTTTATCTCTAATTTCTAAATTGAATTCTTGAAGGATGAGCATCCAGTAAATGAGACCTTTTTTGGCTTCTAGTTTCTTAAGGAGATACTGAAAGTTTGTATGGTCTGAGAACACAATGACTTTGGACCCCAAAACGTATGAACTGAATTTTTCCAAGGAAAATACAATGGAAAGGAATTATTTTTTAGTTGTGGTGTAGTTTTATTGGGAAGGGTCCAATGTACGTGAGGCATAGGCAATGACATGTAGAGCTTGATCAACCCTTTGAGACAATACTTCCTCAACTGCATAGTTAAAGGCATCACACATGATCTCAAATGGTAAATCCCACCGAGGTGGTAGAATTATCGGGGGTGAAGTGAGACTCCATTTTAACTTATTAAAATCTTCCTCACATTCCTTATAAAAACAACTTCCTTTCTTTTTGGAGCAATCGACAGAGGGGGAGTGTTATTTTACTAAAGTCCCGAATGAAATTATAGTAAAATCCAGCATAACCTAGAAAATACCATGCATCCAGTACATTTTTGGGGAATGGTAGGGAAGAAATGACATCCACTTTTGATTTATCTACTTGGATACCATCCCCATAAATTACATGTCCCAAAACTATACCTTGTATCACCATGAAATGGCATTTCTCATAATTTAATATGATCTTTCTTTTAATACAGTGATGTAGTACTAAAGCGAGAATACTTAAACATTCATTAAAAGAGGATCCATAAATATTGAAATCATCCATGAATACTTCCATTCATTTATCCAGGTAATCTGAAAAAATTCTAACCATTCATCACTAGAAATTACCCTGAGAATTGTACAGACCAAATGGCATCCTCCTATATGAAAATATACCAAAGGGGAAAATGAAATTCATCTTTTCTTGATCCTCAAGGGCAATATGGATCTAAAATTATCCATAATACCCATCAAGAAAATAGTAATGGGACTTCCCCGCTAGCCTATCTTGCATTTGGTTAATGAATGGAAATGGGAAATTGTCCTTCCTAATGTGTTTATTTAGTCGAAGATAGTCTATACAAACACGCCAACTATTCTACACACGAGTTGTATCAACTTCGTTGTTTTCATTTTTAATTACAGAAAGACCAGTTTTTTTAGGAACTAATTGAATAGGACAAACCCATTGGCTATCATAGATGGGGTAAATAATTCTTGCATCCAATAATTTTGTTACCTCCTTTTTCAAAACTTCTAGGAGGTTTGGGTTCAGTCGACGTTGTGCCTACCTCACTGGTTTAGCCTCATCATTTAAAAAAATATGATGTGTACAAACTGATGGGATAATACTAAGAATTTCTACAAGTGTCCATCCTAATGCTTATTTATACTCCCTCAAAAGTTCAAGTAATTGTAATTCATGCTCAGGAGGGATTGAACTAGCAATGATGTTGGGCATCTTGTTTCCATTCTCAAGATATTAATATTTTAAATCTTGGGGCAGTTGTTTTATTTCCAATTCATGTGGATTTTGGATTGAAAGGAGTGTGTGTGAAAGGGAGAGGTTTCTAATCTATTCTAACTACTCAACGGTATCATCCTTAGATGAGGAATGAGCTTTTACAACCTCAGTTGTATCATCTATGGTCAGTGGATCATTAGTGTTCAAGAAATCATCAATTAATAAGAATGCATGAAATATTTCTAGAACACTACAACAATCAATACATGATTCATTTCCTAGCATTTCAATTAATGATGAAAACTCAGAAAAGGGGTCGAGGGAAAGAAAAGATGTTCTTTCAGGGGTAGGGAGTACATCAATTGAATTAACCTAGAGAGGAATGTTCTTCTGAGGGGTTCTTCATGGAATCAAGGATGTTGAAATGGACTATTTCCCACCAAATTCCATATATAATGTACCATTATGGAAATTAATTATGGTTTTGTAAGTTTTCAAGAAGGGTCTCCCCAATATAATAAGGGAATGTCTATTCATCTTATCGTCTTCTATTTTAAGCAAATAAAAATCTAGAGAAAAAATTAAATTTTTCACCCTCACAAGAACATCATCTAACACACTAGAAGGGTGTGATGTACTCTGATTTTCTAGCTGAACGAAAATTTTAGTGGGCTTCAATTACCCAACCTAAAATGTAGAGTAAATGGAGTAAGGCATCACATTTATAGAATCACCTAAATATAGCATAGCATTGGAAAATGATTACTTCCCTATGGTGTATGGAATTGAGAATATACCAGGATCATTTAACTTGGTGAGAAGTGATGGCTCTATCAATGATGATACGTTCCTCTCCAATCTCACATTTTCATCTTCATGAAGTCACCTTCAGTGTGTACACATCTCCTTTAAAAACATTTCATATCTTGGAATTTTTTTACAACATCAATCAAGGGGATGTTTACCTCCACTTTTTTGAAAGTCTCTAAAATTTCCTTATCGAGTTTGGTTTCCGTTTGTTTTCTAGGATAGTTGAACCTTTGGGGAAATGGAAGAGGAATGGGTTTTCTAAAAGACTCATCAAAATAAACTCTCTTTACTTTGGAAGGGATTCTCTCAATACATGGTTTTTCAACATTTGGAACATTTTAAATGGTTGGTATGGAGGTTTCCCCAAGAGGGGATGACTCTAATAGAGGATTCATTTGAATTTTAAGTTGTTCTCCCCCACCGAGTTATATATTTGGCCTAATTGGGGTTTTTATGTCTTTTATGGCATATTGGGTGGTTTTTTGGAATTGGATATTATTGGAAGCCATTTGTTCCAACATATCTTCTAGGTTAGTCTCGGGTTTTGGAGGGGGTTGTTGGAAAGGCCTTTGGAGTGGTTGAGGATTTATGGGTGGTGGTGGATGACTACTATACCCCGGTTGGTTCCATTATTGTTGAGGTTGGTTTGAATACCCCCCTTTCCTATAATCTTGGTTTTATTTCCACCAAGGGTTGGATGGATAGTATGGTTCTTTCCTAAAGGGTTATTTATAGGGGCATCCTAGAAAGATTGCCTCACAATTATCATAAGTTTCTATCAATTTTGGGAATTGGTCAGAGTAGTGGGTGTCAGAAGAACATATACCACAATGGATGGGAGTAGGATATTGGGATTTACCTTGGGAAAGAGTAAGTTTTCAAAGAAGGGTGCTTACCTCTTCAAACTTTATTTCCACCTTCTTCTTGAATTTAGCACTTTTAACCTCATGGAAACCTCGAATGGGTACACTAGACCATGAACTGAATTTTTGAGTGTTCTATTCTATGTTATAAATTAGGGTCCTTATAGTTATTGGGGTTTTATCCACTAGTGCACCACCTGCAGCATCATTAATCATGTTATGATCAATTGGAATTAAACCTTTATAAAAAAACTGTATTTAAATTTGATCGCTCATTTGGTGGTGTAGACAAATTTAACATAATATTTTAAATATTTCCCAATATTCATGAATTGTTTCCCCTTAATATTTTCTTATACCACATATTTATTTCCTTATTATTGTAGTTCGAGAGGCTAGGAAATATTTTTCAAGAAAAAGACATTTCATGTCTGCCCACCCACTTATTGGTGAATTAACATAGTAAATCCAATATTTTGTTGTATCTTCTAAAGAAAAAGCGAATGGTCTAAGATTTACTTGTTCCTTATCCACATTATCAGGTTTTAATATTGAAAAAAAATTATGAAATTCTTTTAAATGCTTGTGTGGATCCTCTCTAGGACTTCCATGGAAACTTTGTAATAAATGAATTAATCCAGATTTTAGTTCAAAATTGGGTGCTACTACATGTATTTGAAAGTATGTAGGTTGTATATCAACATATGGTGAGGTAATTTCTTTTGGTTTTATATTGTTTTCATCCATTTTATACTTGTTAATTTCAGGTTCTAATTTGGTTCCAGAAGAAGAGGGATTTTGAAAAGTCTCAAGTTGTGGTGTGTCCTCCTTCAAAGGGTTGTCTTGGGCATCTCGGGGTCACTAACGTAATCTCACAAATTAGGATGCTTCATGCACAAAACCTACAAAATAAATAAATTAGAACACAAAAGATATAGGTAATTTTATAATATAAAATAAATAAATATTCACAAAATTTAAAAAAACTTATCAAAAACATGCGCTAAAAACCATAGCGCTCCTCAAAAACAGCACCAAAATTTGACTGTGTTGTCATGACACGTCAAATTTATTATGTTTTTAAGGTTGATTTATAGTATAGTGAAGACCCTAGGTCATATATCAAGGAAATTTTATAGGTTTAGAGTATGTGTTTTTAAAAAAAATTACTAAAAAGTGGGAGATTTTGAAAACAATTTTAAGAAAATAACTTGATTTGAAGATCATAATAGTTGTTAGATAAATATGATGATTTAAGAATTATGAGAGAAGTAGATCATTTAAATTTCACTAAACATATTTTATAGTTCATTGTTCTAAAAATTTCACATAGTTTTGTTTAATTATTTGTTTGAGGGTTGTCAAGATCCTGATTCCCCTTTTACCCCTTAAAAACGATGCACAAAGAAGCACCACTTGAAACAACAATAATTGTTGTCAAGGTTTGGTCCTAAAAAATAAAAAAAGGGATAAAAAATCATACTTAAATCTCATATATGTGTGATAGTAGAAGGATTCTTGTGTTGTCCAATCGGAACAACCCAAGATTCCCACTTGAAATCTCAAAACAATCGGTGTTGAAATAAAAAGTGTTTCACTTAATTATATCAATAAATATGAAATCAGAAGAGAAGCATGTAAATATAAGAAATAATTGAAATATTTAGAACAAAAATTACAAAAAACCAGTAGAATAAAAAGTGTTTTAACTCCCTCCCAAGTGTGTGTATCTCCCTCAAAATGATTGTCCACCGTTTAGCTCGATATCAGGAGGAGGAGGAAGCTCGGATGGAACTCCTTCTTCATTCTTGATCCCCCTATAAGGATAGGGACCTCCCGAACTTATATTATGAGGAGGGTAATCCTATGGAACACCAAATTGGTATAACTTCACTGCTTGGCCGAACTTTCAAATGAGGATCCCAAGCTTCAATTATATAGGCAAAGTGGAAGGTGGTTTTGGGAACACATATTGTGTTAAACCACTTGGCCCATGGTTTTATACCACTATACTATCGAATATCACTTTGTAAAAAACTAAAAAACATGTTAAACCGCCTATTTAATGTCTCTAAAGAATTTTTGGTACCATTTGGACAACTATAACCTGAGATATGGATAGATCACAGCAAACCTCTTTTGACTTCATGCAAATTCGGTGTGCTGGACAGATTAGGTCGGTTGAGCCACCAGATGGATGAATGAGTCTTGGGTTCCTTCATATGAAATGTATCCCAATGAATTTTGGACCAGACCATAAAATGTCAGCCCATTTTGATGCACGATTAAGTAAAAGTATGCGGTTTATAAAACTAGTGTGCTTCGATCCTGCACAGCTTGGCCCAGTTTTCTTGGACTTCATCATGGGCCCTCCAAATCACCTCAACCTTCAATGAAATTATCAAAACTAGTAACATTTACCTTTTTAAAAGTTATAAACACAAAATAATTGAATCAAAAAAGAAGTTCAATTTTTTATTATTTTTATGAGTTTTAATACAAAACTATTTTAGCACAGTAGTGTAAGGGTGAAAATGAAACAGTGAATCGCAGTGCAATCAGAAAAAAAAAATTATGAATAATATATATATAGAAAATTAAGGATAATTTTAATATAAATTATATTAAATTATTTAATCAAAAAATACAAATAAGATCATTTATTGTATATAAAATTGATATTCTAATAATTGGTTTTTTTGTGAGATATGAATTATTATTTAATGAAACATATGATTATTGATAAATAATGTTTGATATAAACAATTTTTATACACCAATTTTTTGGTAATTGATATAAAATAAAAATAATAATAGTTAATATTTGGAAAATCCATTATAAAAAACTATTTTTCAAGATATTATTTTAAAAATGAATTTTTATAGTTTGGAATTCGAAATTAATAAAAATAAACTTCATTTTATAATTCCATAAATTAAAAATAAATTTGGTTGAGTTTTTATCCTTTTCTGAAAATATTATTTTAGGAAAAAAATTTTGTTTTCAAGAAAATTTTAATTTTTATAACTTTATAGTTTTGTTAGAATGGTATCTAATATTTCAAATACCTATAGGTTCCTTAATGGACTGAAGGGATTCAATTTTTATTGATTTTTTATAATCCCCATTTCAAGGGATGAGGGGAAACCCTTACAAGGCCCAAAGGCTTAAGTGACATTACATGACCTGTAGATCATAGGAAATCAACCCAAATAAAAAAACAGAACTACCCCTCCCTAGAAATTGTCATGATGCTAACTCTCTACCTTCGCATGCCTGGTTGACTAACTATCATGTGTAGAGTTACACAAGCCCGATACTGATAGTAATGTCGTACCCTATCATTCTTTCATGTCTTATTAGCTCTATTATGGTGAATGTGTCTACTCTAAATCCTCATCTAGATCATCATTCCTTGTAATAAATCTAGTATTTCTACATTTTCATTTATTCTGAAGGCCTTGAGATGTTTTGAAGGCCTTATGGTGGCCGAAGGCCTTGAGGTGTCACGAAAACCTGATTAGCCCGAAGGCCTTGGGTGGCCCGAAGGCCTTGAAGGAGTCGAGGACCAAATCGATGGCCCAAAGGCCCAAACAGGTGAATAGTTCTATCTGCTATAGTACCAAATTGTACCTACTATAGTAACTACTACAGAACTACTATAGTAACCTAGAAATATGCCTTCACCCGGATGTGATCTTAGGTCTCTTGGATGATTTTTTTCAAGTCCTCACAAACTGGGCTGAGGCTCATGTGCTCAAATACCTTTAAGAGATCAATTATGATTCTAGGGAATATTATTATGCTTTTTAAAAAAATATTTGTGCTTATAAATCCTAAGATCAACATATTTAAAACTAATTATAACTCTACCTTAATAAAAAAAATGCATTCAATCGTTTATTTTAATCTTGAATTTTTAATGGATATTCACTTTTTTATTTCCATGAATGCCTCATATATTAATTTTCTTCCTAAAAAAATTAAATCATTATCCTAATTAATTATACCATTTATATAATTATTAATATTAAAAAGGGTATTTCTATAAAAAATATTTTTACATGATTTAGTGTATTTATTTTAAAATTTACTTTTCACACCATTAAATTTTTATAAAAAAAAGACTGCTGAATTTGAAATTTTATGTATATAATTATTTAAAAAGTTATATATTAATATCTAGAATTAAAATTAATTAATATGGTTAAAAATTAATTACCAAGGATAATGTATATTAATACTAATGTTAAAAAGTTAAAACAAAACACCAAAAAGAACTGAATGTTATTCAAAAATGACTTCTTTTAGGTAAGTTTCAAAAGAAACTCTATGTACTATAATATTTTTTCCATTTTTTCCTTTTTTGTTAACACCCTAATATTTTAAAATAATAATGTTTTGTTTGATGGTGTATATAACATGTAACACCGAATGTAAATGACCCATGAAATGTATTATTTAAATTTTTATCTTATAACCTAGCCATTAACTTGGTGAGTTTGAATATGATTATCCTAATTATGATATATATATATATATATAGTTTTCTAATAAAATAATTTATTGATAAATTCTTAGTAAATAATCACTCAAATATTTAGTAAATCCATTTATGATTAAAAATATATTTTCTTCCAAAATGGTTATATTTTTTATCTTATGATTTGGAATTATAATAAATTTATACCCAATTTAGAAATTTTCTTTTATAAAAATATTATAACTTTTGACACCAAAATATAAAAATTATCTTAGGGTAAAATTTTGGGATTTTTTTAAAAATATTTATTTTTCCGTGAATAGAGAAATATGTTGTTATTGTAAAACTATCATTTTATATCTATGAATAACTAGTGTAAAATAAAAATATTTACTTAAATATTATTTCAAGGTAAAAAAAAGTTTTATTTAGTTATATTTTAAATAATTAATTATATTTTAATAATCAATATACCTGATTTCGGTATAAGTTTATTTTTTTCTTAAAAACACATTCTTCTAAAAAATTCTAAATGCATAATTTTCATCCATTTTAATTAATTTAAATAACCAATAATAAGAAAATATTTAAATTTAATTTAATTATTTTATATCTAAATATATAAATTTAAATCCATATAATGATGATCACTAGTCATATATTTAATGTATGATCATATTATGCTTGAAAAATGCATTTCTTGAAAAATTATTTTCAACGTGATTTGTGGGTTTATTTTGTGATTAAATTATAAAAATTATATTAATTAAATTTAATATAATTGATACAATATTTTGAAATAGAATAATTAATGTTATATATTATAGAAATCTTAATTTTTTCATAATGATCTATAAAAACTGTAAAATTTATTTACCTTGACTAAGATTAAAAGGGGTTTTACGTGTTACATGTTCTTGTGTTAACATTTATTTTCCACACACATGGAAATTTTGTTTATTAAATTATATTTAATATTAAGAATGATTGGTCTAAATTATATAACTAGTATACTCTATTTTTTTGTTTATAAATAAATTACCTAGTTTAAAAAAACTAATTACCACTGAAAAATAAAATTAAAAAAGTTAACAAACTTAGAGTATAAGGGAATAAAATGTTTAATGTTTTTATTTTTTGGTTTTGGTGGTGTTTTTTTACATTATCTTCCATTAACTAAATTATTTATCTTTTTTCTACACTATGGGTGAGATGGACCATTCATTATTGAATAGGTTTGGGTATTTATAAATATGCCACTCCTCCTCAGTTATAAATAGGCATCCCCTACCCTCACTTATTCACACCTATAAATGAATTTGGATATACCAAACCTTTAAAAAGTATCTACCCAACAACCTTAGACACATTCTAGAGTTATTGTAATTCCAAAAAATTCAACCCAATTATCCATTATAAGATATCCAAAGAAGGTTCTTCTAAGTGAAGGTAATTATCTTTACTAAGTTCCTTATTTTGTACTTATTCTTTTTACAATTTCAATTACGTCATAAAAATTAATTATGATTACAAATTTACCTCCCATATACTGATATAGAATAATATTTAACTATATCCTACTCTATGAAATGGAAAATAATGATAATGCTTGCGTGTAAGGCAAACTACCACCATAAAAACCAATATAATTTGTTTTCAATCACTGACTCGAATTGATAGTAATTATTATGTAAATAAAAAAATATGTTTGATACATATTACATAATATTAATTTTTTAAAATTTACATATCATCCAATTCCATACCCTTTCACCCATTGATGGAATGATATTATCGCTCTAGCGTTTATACAGCCCACCATTTCCACAAAGCGATGTGATTCATTTTCAATGTCCAAAATTAGTGAATAGTTTTAAAAATATATCCAATGAATAAATATAAAATTAAAAAATAATATCATTATATAGATGGTGGATCTATATCCTATGCATAATAATAGTGACTTTCATGGTAAAACATGCATGAGAGAATGAAGCAGTTAATACATAAAACAATGGTAATAATGAAATATTATAAAGGAACAGATGATAACTTTTTACAATAAGACCATATATTATATTATAAATATTAATATTATTCATTTATAAATCAATAACAAGTTTAAACCCATTATACAGGAGGTTAAATAATGTTCAACTAAAGGCAAACATGAGGTAAGGTATTTTTAATCAATTTCCTTTGATTGAGGTATATTGTAATGTTATACACCTAATTTGTATTATATGGTGTATATACTTCCCCTTTTATGTGTAATATAATGATAATTAATATTTTTTTGTATTTTAATATTCAATTTTAATTATTTTAACAAAAGGGAATTTTATGTGAATGTTACCAAGTTGTATGAAATTTCATAACTAAATTTTTTATTCTTGGGTTATATTACTTAATAATTATATTTGATAAAAATAATTATGTGTTTAATACCAATTGATAATTTTATGTTGTATTTCCAATTTTTAATTTGGATATTCATTTGATACACGTATTGAATTTATTGATTAATTATCAATTCAAATGTATCACCATTGTTATGGAATTATTATCAATTTTAATTTCATTGAGACGTAATTGTTAATATTAACCAATTCATTATTATTTAGTGCATTTGCTAACCCATTTATTTATATGACTTTAATACTTTTTTATTAATGATATTTAATGTTTCAATTTTTTATTCATTCATGTGGTTGTAATTTTAATGTTACCAAAGAGGTTATAATCTATTTTACAATATCACCTTCTTTTATAATTTCTTTTACTTTCATTGAAGGAATATTACAATTTATATTTGATAATATCAACTAATTTTCCAATAAAAATGATATTTATGGATTTTATATGTCTTCTTCCATCATTTCATATCTTTAGTACTTGAAACAAGAAAATAAATGTTTAAATAAAAACCCAATGTTATTTCTCTTTATATCATATATATTTTTCTTTTATGATCGTGTATTTCAAAAATTACTTTAAAAAAGTCCATCTAGTTACTCAAATGATTTATCAGGGAAACTTTAGGTTACCCTTAATATTTAAAAAAAAATTAATTAATATTTAATTTTTTTATAAATGGTATGCTTTTTATAAAATGTTAAAAGGAATATTTGTTTAATCTATATGGAGATAACAAACTTCTATGCCACCGTAACTTTTTTAAGAAAGGTAGCTTCTTCAACATATTTTCAATTGTTTTACAAATAAAAATAATTTTAAAAATATTATTTTAATATTTCATTTCCATTTCCTTTATTCTTCCAACATATATAATTTTATTAAAAACCAAATATTCCTGATGAATTATTAGTCACCTATTGTCTCTTAATTAATCTTGTGATTGTTAACTTTAACTTGAGAGAATCACCTTATTATGATAATTTTTATTTGGAATTTATATTTTTCATAGATACCCATATTCTTAGTATCATTTCTATGATTTTTTCCAAAATTATATATCATTTTTACATATAGTGTTTACTTTGAAAATAACTTCATTAACTGGGGAAATATTGATAAACCTGTAATCTTTAATCAATTGGAATAATTGTTTAAATGGAATATTATTCATGAATTAAATCAATAATTTGATATATGACTAATTCATTGGACAAGCAGTTATGGGTTGGTCCTATAATTATACAACCCCTTAATGTATTTAAAGGTATCATGGGACAAATAAGTTTAAAAACATTAATGGTTTTTACCCATAGTTTTAAAAAATCTCTATATAAGGTTTTTATGGTATGAATATCATGTTGTTTGAGATAATTATATCCAATATTATGCATTTAATTAATTTTTATTTTATTTATTTTTATCCATTAGATTATGTCATTGATATTATCCATGGATGCACTTTGTTCTCAAGTTATTGATTAAATATAATTTGTGCTAAATTATTTACCTTACCATATTGATTATAACTTATCTAACCATTATATTAATGTTATTAATTAAATGGAATTTTTTCTCAGTTATTTATCATTCCATATTGATCATTATTTATTTATTCTATATTTATTCCATTGTACACAACCCTTAGTGAGTATTTGAGCTCACCCATTTTTGGTTATCTTTCCAAGGGTGTAAAGAATGAATCTTTGAATGATTCATGAATGAAAATTATTTACATTAATTATGTTGTAATTTATATTTTTTAATGTAATTAAAAACCCGTGTATCTATATATTATTCTAAGAAAAATAATCATTATGTTCCTTCACTATGTGATCATTTGTATCTAATTCCCAAGTTATAAAGTTACCACTAACTCTGGCCTACTATATTTAGTGTCATTATAGTTGGTATCATATGAAGATTGTTAGAATTCAAGGGAATAATATTTAATTGATCATGTATTATGGAACATAACCCTATAGTATACTTTGAGGATAATAATATAAGAGCATATGAAATTTTTAGTAAGGAAGAGATTATGGATTTTCTTTATAAGTACATCCCCATATGGATACAACATGTGGATGTTGTTATGGAACTATTATACCTAGGTTTTATAACTCTGAAAAAGATACATTGGGATTTACTTGGTAATCACCTACTTCGTGACAATTGGTCTTACTGCACATATAGTTTGATACTCCCTGGGGATATTTTTTAGATAATTCACATTTTATTATCAAAATATTTTGAAGGATTTTAATGGATGATGACAATTAATGACATGGGTTGAACCTAAGGCATCCTATATTTAAAATAATTTGTCATCATTTAGATATCATATAAATTATTACATTATTTTCTATATTAATTATTGTTTCCCACACTATGATTTTTGGTTTTATTCAATGGTTGTAACCTAATGGAATCATGTTAACATTGAATATGATAAAAAATATATTTATTTGAGACACCAAATGGGATGATTATTAGAGTGAATGATATAATTATTATTCCTAATAAATTATCCCAAAATGTGATTTAAGAACAATACCTTAAAAACTATCAGATTCACCAAAGAAGAGAACTATGGAGTTTGCTAAGAGCTTGAGTAGTGGAGATCACAAAGGAAATAAGTCTTGATTTTCTTAATTTCAAAAATGTGGAAAGAGACACCAAGGAGAATATATCAATGGAACATGAAAAAAATTTGGAAAATAAGTGAGTACAGAAACAAAATATAGAGGAAAAGTGAAGAGTTCGGTGGGGAGAAATAAATTTACTCATAGCTATCAAT
The DNA here is from genome assembly GCA_963277665.1 of Viscum album. Lineage (NCBI taxonomy): Eukaryota > Viridiplantae > Streptophyta > Magnoliopsida > Santalales > Viscaceae > Viscum > Viscum album. The sequence continues at coordinate 985,403,124 of OY728166.1, read as the reverse complement.
TTATTGTTCATTGCCTTGAATGTGGGGAAGCTAAGAATTGTCTAAGAAAATTACCTCTTTAGATGGTTAATCTCAAGACCAAGTAAGGACCTATGTTAAAGTAAAATAGTTGATGGATTTCTGAATTGGGATTCATTAACTATATTATTGAATTATTTTTTTTTCCGATTTTATTTTTTTATAAGAATAATGAATCATATATGTATTATGTTTATTTTGGAATCATATATGTATTCATCTTAGCTTAACTCAATAATTATGGATACCATCATGGGTTTATGAGTTTAAGGTTGATCATTACTTTAATTTTTCAAAAAAACCCTTCTGATTTTTTATTTGATGGGATTTTATCAATATTAACTATATTTTTGGAGAAATTTATGGAAATACAACCCATTGGTTTAGTATATGTTTCAGTGAAAATGTTTTTAAAGAAGAATGAAATTACATTCTATCCACATAATATTAACTGTATTTGAAACCTTAAAGGTTTAACTTATATTTTTTTGGGGTCATTATAATTTGGGAACATTATAGGAATTATATTAATATGGTTTTAGAAAAATTAATACACACAAACTTGGTGACAACCCATGGCATCTAAAAAGGGCATGGGGAATAAACCCACAACTGAATGGTGAGAAGGTTGGAGTTCCTACCACTAGCTCATATGATGTAATAGTTTTCATGACATTGTTTTTACTAAAATTATTTAACTGATAGATATGTATGTAATAGATAAAGTTGAATATTTGGGTATTTGGGTATTTTTTTTGAGGTTTTAGAGATAAATGTATTATATTGGATAAATTGTTCTAAATATTTTGATTTTGGTAAATATTTAGATATATATGGATGGAATTTTTTCTCTTTTATTAATATTATGATCTATTACATTTTAATTTTAGTGCTTCAGGCAAAAAAAATTCGCAATGGATATTCATTCCTTAGATTATTAAAAGAATTGTAAATTGATTAAAGTGAAACCAAAGGATTAAAATTTTTCTTATAAAAATATAAATATATCAATTATGTATATGTCTTTCTATTCATAGACAGTAAATGAATTTTTCTAATTTAATAAAAAGATATTAAAAAAATTATCATTTTACCTTCATTTCCAATGATTCGTTATCCATTAAACTCATCACACATTTATAGTTTTGTGTTTGTTGACTTTCTCATGATCATTATCTCTCTTTTTATCAAATATCACAATCAGCGTACATGATTTTTTAGGATTTTTATCCATTTCACTATTTGTTTCACCCCACTAATGGTTTCTTAATTTTAATCCTATTTATTTGTTCTTATAAATTAACTTCATATTTCCATTTCTCACTTTTCATGAGGAAGTTTTATTAACCATTTTTACGATGTTGGATTTCATGAATTGTATTTAGATATGGAAAACACATTATTGATGAGTGAAAGTTCATATTGAGATGATATAATTTATTCAAGGGGGAGAATTTATCACCCCTATATCTTAGAATATTAACATTTTTCTCAATAAAATATATGACACACAACATCGAGCTTAAATGAACCACAAAATATATAATTTAAATATGATCGTTATAACGTAGTAATTGATTGGTGCGTATGTAGAGGATTAAATGAATTATTATATATATATGTGTGTGTGTGTGTGTTACAATTAATAAAAAATTAATTATAAATTATTAGTAAATATTAACTCAAATGTTTAGTGATGTACGTTTATGATTCAAATTATATTTTCTTCAAAAAAAATTACATTTTATGTCATTTAATTATAACTAATATATATCTATTATAGGAATTTTATTTTATAAAAATAATATCATTTTTAAAATTAGTATTTTAATTATATATTATTGTAAAAGGTTTGGATTTTTTTAAAAGAGTGATTTTTAGTGAATATTGAAAAAAAACATCTTTTTATAAAACTATCAATTATTTTCCATAAATTAAGTAATTAAGAAGTCACTATATGATTTAATTTAATTTTATGGTAAAAAATTATTATATACATATAATTAATATAATTAATTACATTTTAATCATCTTTATACCAGATTTTGGTATAAGTTTACTTTTAGGATTAAGAACATAAGTTTATGAAAACTGTTTCTAAATGCATAATGTTCCTCCATTTTAAATTATAAAAATAACCACTCACTACTAGAAAAGGGGGCATTGGAGCCCCCCAGACTCGGGCGACCGCCATTGGCGGTCGCTATAGGTCAGCATTAGCGACCGCCAATGGCGGTCGCTAAGCTGAATAAAAAATTTCGGGGGGTTTCTGCGCCCCCCCCCCCCCCCCCCCCCCCCGCGCACTCTCCTCTCCCTCGATCCCTCGCCCTAACCCTCCCTCGCCGCCCTCCCTCGCGCCGCCCTCCCCTCCCCCGCCGCCCGGCCTCCCCCGCCGCCCGGCCTCCCCCGCCGCCCGGCCTCCCCCGCCGCCCGGCCTCCCCCGCCGCCCGGCCTCCCCCGCCGCCCGGCCTCCCCCGCCGCCCGGCCTCCCCCGCCGCCCGGCCTCCCCCCGCCGCCCGGCCTCCCCCGCCGCCCGGCTTCCCCCGCCGCCCGCCCTCCCCCGCCGCCCGCCCTCCCCGGCCGCCTGGCCTCCCCCGCCGCCTGCCATCCGCCCTCCGGCCGCCGCCCTCCGCCCTCGGGCCTCCGGCCGCCGCCCTCGGGCCTCCGGCCGCCGCCCTCCGGCCTCCGGCCGCCGCCCTCCGGCCTCTCGGCCCTCCCCCCCCACCCCGGACGGCACCCCGCACCCCGGACAGCCCCCGGCGCGCACTCCGGACCGCCCCCCGCACCCCGGACGCCTCCCCGCACCGCGGACAGCACCCCCCCGCGCACTCCGGACCGCCCCCCGCACCCCGGACGCCTCCCCGCACCCCGGACAGCACCCCCCCGCGCACTCCGGACCGCCCCCCGCACCCCGGACGCCTCCCCGCACCCCGGACAGCACCCCCCCGCGCACTCCGGACCGCCCCCCGCACCCCGGACGCCTCCCCGCACCCCGGACAGCCCCCCCCCCCCCTGCACTCGGACACCCCCCTCCGAACCCGGACAGCCCCCCCGCACCCCGGACAGCCCCCCCCCCCCCCCCCCCCCCCGCACTCGGACACCCCCCCTCCGAACCCGGACAGCCCCCCCGCACCCCGGACAGGCCCCCCGCACCCCGGACACCCCACCCCGCACCCCCGACAGCCCCCCTGCACCCCAGACAGCCCCCCCTCCCCCCGCACCCCGGACACCCCCGCACCCCGAACACCCCTGCCCGCACCCCTGACAGGCCCCCGACACCCCAGACACCCCTCCCCGCACCTCGGAAGGCCCCCTCCGACCCCGGACACCCCCCCCCCCCCTCGCTGCGCGTCCCCCGTCCCCTCACCGCCTCCTCTCCTCCAGCTCCCCGCCGCCGCCGCCGCCGCCCGTCCCCTCCCTTGCCGCACCGCCTTTGGCTCCGGCTCCCCTTCGCTGCCTCCTCTCCCTCGCAGCACAGCCTTCGGCTCCCCTCCCTTTCAGGTTTGTAGCTCAATCAGTCATAAATATTTAGGTTGATTAACTTTCTGATTTTTTAAAATTCATTCACAACTAATTATTCAATCCATTTTTTGTTTGATTAACAGTTGTACAAGTTTGATTTATTAAGAACAATCCAATTTATCTTTTAAACACTTTGGACTCATTACTGATATTTTGTATGACTGGAGACATGTCAGGGGAAGAGGCAGAAAATCCACATCATCCATCTGAGGCATCTACGTCTCAGGGTCGAGGTATGTTTGAATGTCATTGTCTATATTTTTTATGTAATTGACATATATATATATATATATAACATTTGTCAATTTATATATAAAATTGTTTTCAACAGGATCAGACTCGGCTGCTTCTTCCTCTCGCAGGAGAGGCCCTGGTCGTGGCATATTATCATGGAATTCCGACACGACGACAGATGTTTCATTTGATGAGGTATTTCATCCCGTGGGACCGAATGCCCCGGCATTTATTCGTCAGCTGGGTCATATCATACGTGACCCACATCGATTTCCATTGACCACGCGTGATTGGGCTTCTATCCCTCAGGACACATTAGATCGTCTATGGAGGGAGGTTCAGGTAAGAAAATAATTTTACTTTATTTTCTATTTATAAATAATACTAATATGTTTGATTATTTTCATTATAGCAAAATTTGAAAGTATGCCCTGAAGAGTTTCGGCCGGTGTGTATGAGAAAATGCCGTAAGCTGTGGAAAGATTATAAAGGCAAAGTGAAGAGGGACCACTGGATACCAAATGTGGGTGCCCTTGACATTTTGGAAAAGGTCCCGAGAGGTGTCCTCCCAGCTCAGTGGCGTGACTTGGTTGCATATTGGTCTACTGAGGGTGTTGCGGTTAGTATATTAATTATTTTTCTGTATATATATTTTCAAGAATATGTGATTTGTTTGAAATTTGAATGAATTGAATGTAGGAGGTGTCAACACGCCATTCGGAGAATCGAGCGTTGCAGGGACCAGCTCACAGGCTCGGGACTCGTCACGTGTCTCAGATCCGACATGAGGTATATATTATTCATTTTTTAATTTATTAATTAATATGGTTTTGTGTTTATATTCTTTTAATATACAGTTGCGAGGGCAAGGTGCAGCAACTGATAAAATGTCGGTGTGGATAAGGACTCGTGATCGCAATGATCCAGAGGTTGCAGCATTGATAGTAAGTGTCTGTACTTACCAATAATTACATAAATCTATATATTAACATATATATATTTAAATATTTCACAGGATCAATTTGAAGCTGAGTTAGAACAGCTGCCAGAGGACCAGCGACAGCTTCCCATGCGACGGGATGAGATCTTTCATCGCATTATTGGTCGGGACGGGCATGGCTATAGTTTGACCTATGGAGCAGGGATTCCTCGTTCTGTAGTGTCACGCGCTGCGGTTGTCGGTCCTGCTGTTGCTCATATGACACAGCAGATGTCAGATTTTGAGGCACGGCTGCGCGCTTCCGAGGAGACAAATGCGCAATTGACAGCTGAGGTTAGAGCACTGCGGGAATATGTGCGTCGAGCTGATGGTACAGGGGATCATACGACGCAGGTATATACTGTATTTATTTATTTAATTTAAATTATTTTTGTTATTAAAATATTTATAATGTTTATTTGTTGTAGGCACCTGGCCCACCAGAAGGAGGTAGCAGTGATGGCAACACGTGACGCACCATATATTCACGAGATATGTTTTTGTTTTTACTGGTAGGGTTGACATTGATGTACTGTATTTATTCATTTAAGTAATGCATTATTACCATCCATGGTGGTCTTTTAAATATTTTATAGATTATGTATTATTAATATATTTTTTATAAATTTCTGTATGGTATCGATAAAAGAAATATGTATTAATTAGATATTATCACTTTTATTTTTCACTTTTGTAATCAATGGGATGGCCTTTGCACCCCCGTACAGCCCCCCGCACCCCCGTACACCCCCCCGCCACCCCCGTACAGCCCCCCGCCACCCCCGTACAGCCCCCCGCCACCCCCGGTACAGCCCCCCGCCACCCCCCGTACAGCCCCCCGCCACCCCCGTACAGCCCCCCGCCACCCCCGTACAGCCCCCCGCCACCCCCGTACAGCCCCCCCGCCACCCCCCGTACAGCCCCCCGCACCCCCGTACAGCCCCCCGCACCCCCGTACAGCCCCCCGCCACCCCCGTACAGCCCCCCTCCACCCCCGTACAGCCCCCCGCCACCCCCGTACAGCCCCCCGCACCCCCGTACAGCCCCCCGCCACCCCTGTACAGCCCCCCGCCACCCCCGTACAGCCCCCCGCACCCCCGTACAGCCCCCCGCCACCCCCGTACAGCCCCCCTCACCCCCGTACAGCCCCCCCGCACCCCCGTACAGCCCCCCGCCACCCCCGTACAGCCCCCCGCCACCCCCGTACAGCCCCCCGCACCCCCGTACAGCCCCCCGCCACCCCCGTACAGCCCCCCGCCACCCCCGTACAGCCCCCCGCCACCCCCGTACAGCCCCCCGCCACCCCCGTACAGCCCCCGCACCCCCGTACAGCCCCCCGCCACCCCCGTACAGCCCCCCGCCACCCCCGTACAGCCCCCCGCACCCCCGTACAGCCCCCCGCCACCCCCGTACAGCCCCCCGCCACCCCCGTACAGCCCCCCGCCACCCCCCGTACAGCCCCCCGCCACCCCCGTACAGCCCCCCGCCACCCCCGTACAGCCCCCCGCCACCCCCGTACAGCCCCCCGCCACCCCCGTACAGACGGCACCTCATTCGGAGGTGCCGTGTGACCGCGGCGGCCGGAAACGCGTTTCCGGCGCCATTAAACACCAAAACGGCGTGCGGCGGTCCGATTCGGAGCAAACGTGCTCCGAACGACCTGAAACCGCACGGGAACATCCGGGGCGTGAATTGTGAAATGGTCGGCCAGACGGCACCTCATTCGGAGGTGCCGTGTGACCGTGGCGGCCGGAAACGCGTTTCCGGCGCCATTAAACACCAAAACGGCGTGCGGCGGTCCGATTCGGAGCAAACGTGTTCCGAACGACCTGAAACCGCACGGGAACGATAGAAATATTATTCCTGAGATGCAGGAGGAGGCCGCACGTCCATCGGACGTGCGGTTCGCGCGGCACGTCCGATTGTGCCGTTTTCAGCAGCGCGGCGCGCGCTGAAATGGCGCGTTGGGGGGTCAAAACCACCCGAACGACCTCCGAATGCCACGAAACCGTACGACAACATCCGGGGCGTGAATTGTGAAATGGTCGGCCAGACGGCACCTCATTCGGAGGTGCCGTGTGACCGCGGGCGGCCGGAAACGCGTTTCCGGCGCCATTAAACACCAAAACGGCGTGCGGCGGTCCGATTCGGAGCAAACGTGCTCCGAACGACCTGAAACCGCACGGGAACGATAGAAATATTATTCCTGAGATGCAGGAGGAGGCCGCACGTCCATCGGACGTGCGGTTCGCGCGGCACGTCCGATTGTGCCGTTTTCAGCAGCGCGGCGCGCGCTGAAATGGCGCGTTGGGGGGTCAAAACCACCCGAACAACCTCCGAATGCCACGAAACCGTATGACAACATCCGGTGCGTGAATTGTGAAATGGTCGGCCAGACGGCACCTCATTCGGAGGTGCCGTGTGACCGCGGCGGCCGGAAACGCGTTTCCGGCGCCATTAAACACCAAAACCGTGCGGCGGTCCCGTTCGGAGCAAACGTGCTCCGAACGACCTGAAACCGCACGGGAACGATAGAAATATTATTCCTGAGATGCAGGAGGAGGCCGCACGTCCATCGGACGTGCGGTTCGCGCGGCACGTCCGATTGTGCCGTTTTCAGCAGCGCGGCGCGCGCTGAAATGGCGCGTTGGGGGGTCAAAACCACCCGAACGACCTCCGAATGCCACGAAACCGTACGACAACATCCGGGGCGTGAATTGTGAAATGGTCGGCCAGACGGAACCTCATTCGGAGGTGCCGTGTGACCGCGGCGGCCGGAAACGCGTTTCCGGCGCCATTAAACACCAAAACGGCGTGCGGCGGTCCGATTCGGAGCAAACGTGCTCCGAACGACCTGAAACCGCACGGGAACGATAGAAATATTATTCCTGAGATGCAGGAGGAGGCCGCACGTCCATCGGACGTGCGGTTCGCGCGGCACGTCCGATTGTGCCGTTTTCAGCAGCGCGGCGCGCGCTGAAATGGCGCGTTGGGGGGTCAAAACCACCCGAACGACCTCCGAATGCCACGAAACCGTACGACAACATCCGGTGCGTGAATTGTGAAATGGTCGGCCAGACGGCACCTCATTCGGAGGTGCCGTGTGACCGTGGCGGCCGGAAACGCGTTTCCGGCGCCATTAAACACCAAAACGGCGTGCGGCGGTCCCGTTCGGAGCAAACGTGCTCCGAACGACCTGAAACCGCACGGGAACGATAGAAATATTATTCCTGAGATGCAGGAGGAGGCCGCACGTCCATCGGACGTGCGGTTCGCGCGGCACGTCCGATTGTGCCGTTTTCAGCAGCGCGGCGCGCGCTGAAATGGCGCGTTGGGGGGTCAAAACCACCCGAACGACCTCCGAATGCCACGAAACCGTACGACAACATCCGGGGCGTGGAATTTGTGAAATGGTCGGCCAGACGGAACCTCATTCGGAGGTGCCGTGTGACCGCGGCGGCCGGAAACGCGTTTCCGGCGCCATTAAACACCAAAACGGCGTGCGGCGGTCCGATTCGGAGCAAACGTGCTCCGAACGACCTGAAACCGCACGGGAACGATAGAAATATTATTCCTGAGATGCAGGAGGAGGCCGCACGTCCATCGGACGTGCGGTTCGCGCGGCACGTCCGATTGTGCCGTTTTCAGCAGCGCGGCGCGCGCTGAAATGGCGCGTTGGGGGGTCAAAACCACCCGAAAGACCTCCGAATGCCACGAAACCGTACGACAACATCCGGTGCGTGAATTGTGAAATGGTCGGCCAGACGGCACCTCATTCGGAGGTGCCGTGTGACCGTGGCGGCCGGAAACGCGTTTCCGGCGCCATTAAACACCAAAACGGCGTGCGGCGGTCCGATTCGGAGCAAACGTGTTCCGAACGACCTGAAACCGCACGGGAACGATAGAAATATTATTCCTGAGATGCAGGAGGAGGCCGCACGTCCATCGGACGTGCGGTTCGCGCGGCACGTCCGATTGTGCCGTTTTCAGCAGCGCGGCGCGCGCTGAAATGGCGCGTTGGGGGGTCAAAACCACCCGAACGACCTCCGAATGCCACGAAACCGTACGAAAACATCCGGGGCGTGAATTGTGAAATGGTCGGCCAGACGGCACCTCATTCGGAGGTGCCGTGTGACCGCGGCGGCCGGAAACGCGTTTCCGGCGCCATTAAACACCAAAACGGCGTGCGGCGGTCCGATTCGGAGCAAACGTGCTCCGAACGACCTGAAACCGCACGGGAACGATAGAAATATTATTCCTGAGATGCAGGAGGAGGCCGCACGTCCATCGGATGTGCGGTTCGCGCGGCACATCCGATTGTGCCGTTTTCAGCAGCGCGGCGCGCGCTGAAATGGCGCGTTGGGGGGTCAAAACCACCCGAACGACCTCCGAATGCCACGAAACCGTACGACAACATCCGGTGCGTGAATTGTGAAATGGTCGGCCAGACGGCACCTCATTCGGAGGTGCCGTGTGACCGCGGCGGCCGGAAACGCGTTTCCGGCGCCATTAAACACCAAAACGGCGTGCGGCGGTCCCGTTCGGAGCAAACGTGCTCCGAACGACCTGAAACCGCACGGGAATGATAGAAATATTATTCCTGAGATGCAGGAGGAGGCCGCACGTCCATCGGACGTGCGGTTCGCGCGGCACGTCCGATTGTGCCGTTTTCAGCAGCGCGGCGCGCGCTGAAATGGCGCGTTGGGGGGTCAAAACCACCCGAACGACCTCCGAATGCCACGAAACCGTACGACAACATCCGGTGCGTGAATTGTGAAATGGTCGGCCAGACGGCACCTCATTCGGAGGTGCCGTGTGACCGTGGCGGCCGGAAACGCGTTTCCGGCGCCATTAAACACCAAAACGGCGTGCGGCGGTCCGATTCGGAGCAAACGTGTTCCGAACGACCTGAAACCGCACGGGAACGATAGAAATATTATTCCTGAGATGCAGGAGGAGGCCGCACGTCCATCGGACGTGCGGTTCGCGCGGCACGTCCGATTGTGCCGTTTTCAGCAGCGCGGCGCGCGCTGAAATGGCGCGTTGGGGGGTCAAAACCACCCGAACGACCTCCGAATGCCACGAAACCGTACGACAACATCCGGGGCGTGAATTGTGAAATGGTCGGCCAGACGGAACCTCATTCGGAGGTGCCGTGTGACCGCGGCGGCCGGAAACGCGTTTCCGGCGCCATTAAACACCAAAACGGCGTGCGGCGGTCCGATTCGGAGCAAACGTGCTCCGAACGACCTGAAACCGCACGGGAACGATAGAAATATTATTCCTGAGATGCAGGAGGAGGCCGCACGTCCATCGGACGTGCGGTTCGCGCGGCACGTCCGATTGTGCCGTTTTCAGCAGCGCGGCGCGCGCTGAAATGGCGCGTTGGGGGGTCAAAACCACCCGAACGACCTCCGAATGCCACGAAACCGTACGACAACATCCGGGGCGTGAATTGTGAAATGGTCGGCCAGACGGAACCTCATTCGGAGGTGCCGTGTGACCGCGGCGGCCGGAAACGCGTTTCCGGCGCCATTAAACACCAAAACGGCGTGCGGCGGTCCGATTCGGAGCAAACGTGCTCCGAACGACCTGAAACCGCACGGGAACGATAGAAATATTATTCCTGAGATGCAGGAGGAGGCCGCACGTCCATCGGACGTGCGGTTCGCGCGGCACGTCCGATTGTGCCGTTTTCAGCAGCGCGGCGCGCGCTGAAATGGCGCGTTGGGGGGTCAAAACCACCCGAACGACCTCCGAATGCCACGAAACCGGACGACAACATCCGGGGCGTGAATTGTGAAATGGTCGGCCAGACGGCACCTCATTCGGAGGTGCCGTGTGACCGCGGCGGCCGGAAACAAAACGGCGTGCGGCGGTCCGATTCGGAGCAAACGTGCTCCGAACGACCTGAAATATATTATATATATATAATATTTAAAATATATTATATATATATAATATTTAAAATATATTATATAGAGAATATTTAAATTATTATAACACAATGATTTGATATTATATATGTATTAAATATATATTAAAACATTTCAAATATATAATATATATATATATATATATATATATTTAAAATATTGTATTTAATAGTATATATATGAATATTTTTACATAAATATATATATATATTTATATTGAATTCAATAAAAAAAATTTTAAAAAATTTTTTTTTTTTGAATAGCGACCGCCATAGGCGGTCGCTATAGGGTGCCATGCCGGCCCACTATAGCGACCGCCATTGGCGGTCGCTAAAGCCCTCTAGCGACGGGGCAACAGCGACCGCCAATGGCGGTCGCTGCGCGGCCGCTAGAGACCTTTAGCGACCGCCAATGGCGGTCGCTAATTGTCTTATTTTTAGTAGTGACTATTGTGGAAATATATAAATGAAATATAAAGATTATATATATAAATTTTTTTATTTAAATCCATTTAATGATAATCACAACTCATATATTTAATGTAATATCATCTTATTCTTGGAAAATGCATTTCATGAAAAACTAGTTTTCACACAATTTATGGGTTTATTATTAAATTAAATTCTACGACTTATATTTATTTAATTTCATAAAATGGTGATGATATTTCAAATATTAATATTTCATATTATATAATAATGTAAAAATAGTTTTGGTTCATAATGAATTGTAAATCCTATAAAAAATTTACCACAATTATGTATAAAACGGGGGTTTGTGCATTACATGTGCTTGTGATCAAATTAATTTTACAGACAAAATTAATTTTAATATAATAAATTAGGTTTAATATTAATAATAAATGGTTCCAAATTTTCGAATAATTATCACTTTTTTTAGGCTTAAAGGACAAATTACCAAGGTTAAAAAAACTAGTGACTATCTTGAAAAAGAAAATAGTAAAAGTAAGTAAATTTAGTGGATAAGGTAATGACATGACTAAAAAATATTTCCCTTTTTAATTTTTGGTTTTTAAATAAGATAAATTCTCTATTATGAATTATTTTTCATTTTGGGAGGCACTTTGGTGAGATTAACTTCCCATTATTGAATAAATTTTCATATTTTAAAAACTAGCACTCCTCCTCAATTATAAAAGTATATCTACTCACCTTAATTATTCACACATATCAAGCCATTAAGATCAACCAATACCTTAAAAATATCTCCAAAAAATTAATTATTAAAATTTTATAGTTACATGTATTTCTATAATACCTACCCTCGTGTCATGAATAAGATATCCAATTGAGGTTCTTCTAAGCAAAGGTAATTGCCTTTAGTAACATCCTTTAGTTTACTTTTTATTTTTCCACATTCAATTATGCCACAAAATAATAGTATAATAACACCATTATAACCCATATACTGATATTTTATTATTTTTATGTGATAATATTGATCCATCTCCTCCTCCATCAAATGGGAATTAATGTTATCACTTGTGTGTATAACTAACTGTCGTTCTGTGGACAGATGTAATTTTTTTTCAATCACCAACTCAAATGGATAGTAATAATTGTAGAAAAACTAATATATATGATACATATGACATTAAATTAGTTATTTAAAATTAAAATATATTTAACTTCCTTACATGTTCACTTATTAAGTGAATGATATTGTCACCTGTACATATGTATGACCTACCATTTCCATGAAGTGATGTGATTCATTTTCTATTTCCAACATTCAAAAGTGGATTTTAAAATGTATCCAATGAATTAATATGATATTTAAAAAATTAATATAATTATTTAGTTGATTTATCTATATCTAATTCACATGAACTTGATCATTCTTGTTAAAACATTCATGAGAATATGAAGTATTTAACTCCTGAAGCAATGGTAATAATGAAATATTATGATGAAAAGGGTTATAAGATGTTATAATAAGATCATAAATGATATTATAAATTTGAATATGGTTCAATTATAAATCAAAAAAATTAAATAGATTATACCAAAGGTTAAATCACATTCAACTAAAAGGAAATGTGAGGTAATGGATTGTGTCTCAACTTCCTTTCAATGAGGAATATTATAATTTTATACTCCTAATTTATTTTATATGATGTATAATTCCTATTTTGCATAAAATATCATGAATAATTAATAATTCATAGTATTTTATATTGAAATATTAATTATTTCATTCTAGGGTATTTGACATGAATTTTTCCATGTGGTAAATAATTTCATAAATACATTTATTTTAATTAGGTTATATAACTTCTTCATTGTCTTTGATAATATATGATTATGTGTTTAATGTTTTTTGTTATGTTATTTTTTATTTCCATTTTATTAATGTTTATTTACATTTTATAAAAATAATAAATTTATTGATTAATTATCCCCTTGATGGTAGTACCTTTTTAAGGGATTTCATATAAATATCATTTTCATTATGATATATTTATTAATATTCACATATAGACATTTATGAACTATATTTACATACCATTTGATGTATTTAATATGAATACTAATGTATTCATGATGGTTAGTTTTTCAATTTATGATTATTTTTTCAAGTGTTTAGAATTTGGACATTACCAAAAAATTTAGAATCTATTTTATAATATCAATTTCATTTGGGATTTATTTTACTGTTAGTGGAGTTATAATAACATTTATTATTTATAAGAACCAATAATTTTCTAATCCATTGTATTATTAAAGATATTCTCATATTCTCATTAAAAATTTCATTTAATTTTTACTTAAATCAAGAAAAGAAGTGTCTAAATGAAAAATAGATTTTATTTCTCTTTAAATCGGATTTATTTTTCTTCTATTTCAATATGTTTTTCAAAAATTATTTAAAAAAGTCCTTTTAATTACTAAAATTATTAATCAAGTACAAATTATTTTATCCATGGGTTTTAAATGGGTTTTAAAAAAATATTTCTATTTTTTTAGAAAGGTATATTTTCAATAAAAATTGAAAATCTATGTTTTTATGGTATATAGTGATAATAGACATCCCCACTGACATAACAGTCTTAACAAATGTGGGTTTTTATAAATTTTTTCAATGGTTTTTCAAAGAAAAATCATTTATTAATTATTTTTTTAATATTTCTCTTCAATTAATTTTATTCTTCAAAATGAAATGAAATTATTTTAGAAACATATATTCCTAATGAACTATTGGTCACCTCTCATCTCTTGATTAATATTTTTATTTTTTACTTTCAATGGAAAAAATAACTTTCTTATTATCATTTTTCATTGGACATAACATGTATCTTAAATATCCATAATCTTTTTATCATCGATTTTATTATTTCATAAACCATATACCATTTTTACATATTGTTTTTACAATGAATGTTATTTGATATAGTAGGGATATATTTATCAATCCAAATTCATTACACAATGGATACATTTTTTGTTAAACATATTATTCATGAATTAAATTGATCATTCAATATATGAGGAATGTCTTTAGATATGCAGTGATCAGTGGGGATTTTAATTATATATCACCTCAATGCATCAACTGGTCTCCTAAGAAAAATTAATTATCCAAATTAAATGGGAATTCCCAAACTTTTAATCTATATTTGTGTGAGGTATTGATGGTATAGATATCATGATTGTATGGGTCTTGACTCATATAACCCTGAGCAGGTGTCTACTTTATTACATTGGCACTGTATATAAGAAATCGCATCATAAAGGACTGAATAGTTTATTAGTCTAGGTAAACTAAATAAATGATTCGAATTAATATTAAATTATAGAATATAAAATTTAAAAAGTGAATTCTTTGATAACTCCATTATTCATCCTAACATATACCTTTATATGAATTACAAAACACTTCCTTATATCATGGAAAAAATTAAACATAAGAAAGGGGTGAGATCAAATTCTCCATAAGGGTACGTGTAGTGTAGAAGGTATCATGAGTAGTTAAGAATAATAAATAGGGAAATATAATTAACTAAAACACTTGAAATTAAAATGTCACGACCCATCCCCCAGGGCCCGTGCTGTGACTACCCCAAGTCCGTCTTCTATAGGCCAGGGGATGGCAACTAGAACCAAAGGCATAATTCCCTAAAACTGGGAAGGCATTGCCTTTATATCCCATAAACGCACACAACAGAGCACACAGTTGGATACAAAACACTAAGTAAATTGTATAACAAAAGAGTTTTGAAAAGTAAAAGGGGCCATAAATACAGGCCAAACTGTAAAGTATAAGGAACTGGAAGTACAAGTACAACTGAAGAAAGTAAAAATAGTTGTTGGGTCTTCCTCTGGGATTCCTACCTGAAGGGTAGGTACAGATACCCTCCTCAGTGTACTGACTCATCATAAAGTTCACCTCCAGGTACCATCCAGTCCTGGTACTCTCAGCCTCAGTCAGCATTGTCCATCATCTGCAACCAACACAACAAGGTATCGGCATAACCCGTGTAGGGGTGAGTATAATAATACTCAGTAGGGACCATGAGACCCTCAAGATCTCAAAAAAAACCACCAAGGATAAACCACAAAGCATGAAATCAATAGATAACCTTACTTAGTTATACGCCCATACATATACCTAGGTTATCAAGTGATCCATCTCAATCAAGAGGAAAACACAAAATTACTCACTCAACTCAACCAGGATTTTATTCACATTATCGGAACCATGGCTGCTGGAGAACTCCTCCTCTTTCGAGTACAGTGGGCCAGCCACAACACCAAGAACGCTTCCCACTAACCTTGTACTGTTGAGGTACTCCTCCTATCGAGTACCATGGGTTTTCTGTGTCACACAGAGGTTCTCCCCACCGTGGGTCTGCCACCACAACTAGGTGCTCCCCCTCATAGCCTATAGAGGTACTCCTCCTGTCGAGTATCATGGGTCTACCACCACAACCAAGCGCTCCTCCACCGTGGGTTTGCCGCCAGAACCAGGTTCTCCCCACTGGGCTAGTCGAGTCCCTCCAAGTCAACCGGTCAGCAGTCGTCAAGTCTCAGCCAGCTACTAGGTTCCCATACAAAAGCTCACTTATCTCCAGAATATCCGCTCCACAATCTATCAGTCGATGCTCCAAATTCCACGAAGTCCCACAAAGAAGTATCCCAAAGGTCCTCCATGTCATAGGGGTCTCAACTCAACTGTCAGCGCGTCAATCGGATACCCGGTCTGTGAGTTATTAGTCTTTCAGTCCCGGGGGGCCCAATTGGATTCGTGCTCGATCCAACCTGACTGTATCTTATATTAATCTAAAACTCTAGTGAAGTATACTCAAAGGGACAGTCATGCTCCAATATTACCAGGTCCACTAAAGGTTCGTCAAAGGAACTCTTGGTGCCAATGATATGCCCAAAAAAACTTAAAGGGTCGTAGTGGGCCCGGGTCCGGTCCGACTCAGTCGGACCAACCTGGCCCGACCCATCATGGGCCGACTTGGTCCAGGTAGACCTAGCCTGACCCGCTGGTTTTGGCCCGGCCTATTGGGTGGGCCAGCATGTTCGGCTCGTCCCGGCCAGCTGGGCCCAACCCAGCAGGCCGCGAGGGGTCACGAAGGGTCGCGAGAGCGCAGACCAGTCATGAGGGAGTGGACCATCCACAGTTCGGCACAAAGTCGGTTAGGCCCAGAGGGTGTCGTGATGGTGCGGCTCAGCCCGGAGGGCATCACGAGGGGCTGGCTCGACCGGCACACCGTGAGAGACATGGGAGGTCAGCTATGTTGGATCAGATTACACAAAATATACACAATAGGGAGGTGAATTGTGACTTTTCAAAAATCTTTACGAGATTGTGTTCTCCCTTTTAACTTTAATCAGATAAAATGATGCAATGGAAATTTAAATAGCAAAAACACAAGTTGTATAGTGGTTCGGGGAACAGAAGGCCCCTAGTCCACTCCACCAACACTCTACTCCACGAGCTTGGTGATTTTCACTATCTGGTCCTCGTTTCAATAGACCGGTTCACAACTGAGTACAGGCAGTTGACACCTTTACAATCTAAGGCAAAAAAAAGGCCTTCTGGTTCAAATACGAACCTACTCAGCTTAGTATGAGAAGCTGGTCACTCAAGAATAGAAAAGAAATATTTTCTTATTCTGAAAATACTTTCCATATTTTCTTCACAATTGCAGCAGCATGCAATTGACAGTAGATGGATCATCACCTTCAAAAATAATAATCTTAATATAAGAGACGTTCTGAGTCAATCCCGTTTAACTAGATATAGAAATACAACTCACAACTTCATCAGTATCAAATTCACAGTAGATCTTCATTTTAGAACAAGTGAATCTTCTATCGCGGTCCTTCCTTTTTAACAAACAGAGCTTTTACGCTATTTTTGAACCAGCAGATCGGTGTGTTTCAGTAGTCTCTATTTTTCCTTTTTTCAGAATAATCAAAAATATAACACATGATCAATAATCATTGATGCAGTTTTTAAAAAATCCCATACAAATAAAATAACAATAAGAACTTTTCCTACAAAATTAGATCCACAAAAGTTTCCTTTTTACTCGCGATATTCAAACATTTTAATTTACAGAGTAGTCATAACTTCCCTAAAGACTCGGCATAAAAATATCCTTTTAATTCGATTATCAAATCATTGATGAAACGGTTTTGAATCATTCAAAATCATACTTTTAAAATCATCTTTAAATCTGACTTGAAATCCGCCTAATAATCAGCGTATTGACCGTTGCATAAAATTATCGACTTTAAATTCTCCGATGCCAAACGTAAGGATAAGTTGAACTGTATGCGTCCTCTGAACGTAAGGTTGATGACATAGCCTTCAAACGTATGGTTCACAACGTAAGTTTGATTCCAAATGTAGGGTTGGTCATCCATACTTTTCTCTTCAACTTTCAAACATACGGTAAAAGATCCACACTTTTACTTGATCCATACTCTTCCAAGAACGTATGGTTGTTTACAAAAGTAATGTTAATGAACCATACTTTTGAGAAATAAACGTAACGTTTAATATTTGCGTATGGTTCTCCTTCCATACTTTTCTAATATCCCAAACATAGCATTCCTTCTTAACGTAGGGTTCTTCTTCCATACTTTGCCGATAATGTATGGTTGTTTAACCATACTTTTTCCTTATCTCAAAAAGTATACATGGTTTTTATCCTTACGCTATGTTTATCCACGTAGGGTATGAACAGTGTTTTCGGAACACTCTCAAGCAGATTTCGAATAAGTAACACATGAACAGTGTTTCCAGAACACGCTAAACACAAATACTTTAGTAATAAATTCTTGTAATTTCAAGAGTAAAATAAAATAATAAATTCCTGCAAAATGATTAACAAATAAAATCATTAGAATATAATTAAGGGTATTTTTGAGCATCAAAATTATCATAAAGAGATAGAGTAATAATATAAACTCCCCCTTTAAATAACAATATTATGTATTATTGAAAACAACACTTGCTCAACAATATCCTCCTTTTTGATGATCACAAAACCCATAAGAAATAATTAATGAAATTAACTTAACTTGAAATTAATTACATAAAGTTGTGAAATTTTGAAAAGATAAATACAATATTAATGTCTCCCTTTAATTTATCCATGTTTTAATTTTTCCCAATAAAATGATTTACTCCCCCAAACTAAAAGATGTTGTATTTATCCAAATTTCTCCTAGTAAAATAAAATTTTGCGTTTTTCCAAATTTCTCCCCCTTTTGTGATATCAAAAAGAATGATAAAATATGGAATAGAACACAGATTAATGTAACATTGAACACAAGTAAAGACTATTATTATCTGTTTAGAAATAACTAAATCTGGAGTACTGGCATATTAAAATAAAGACAGTAAAACAAATAGAAAGAAAGAAATAGATTTCCATTAAAAGTCAAAAATATATACAATGATGATAAACACAGGAATCAAGGTTTTTTTGCAGTGAACAGGTAGGGTTTATCATCTCTGGACTGTAGACTTGATTTATGCTAACTGTTATCTCAACCTTTTCATTAATCCATCACCAAGATGGATAATAAAATCCTTGCCCTCCTGGGTCATATGAATATCTTTAATGTGATTAACTCTGAAAAACTTGTGAAGCCTTTCTTCTTTCTCCATAAACAAAGATAGTTTCTCTATGAATTTTTCTAAGATAGAGCAGATTCCTAGATCACTGGATGTTAAATGTTCAACTAGAATTTCTGATTATCTAAGAGAACAGATAATGGATCACTATTGCACTTAAGATATTGCAACCTGTCATTCATATTGCTCATTGCATCTATGATAGCTTGAAATATTCTGATTAAAGAAGGTGAAGTACCTGATCCACTAGCAGCATTATTTCCAACTAATGCAAATTGTGTCTCTAGAAACAACTTAAGATCTGAAAAATCTGACTTCATAACCATTTCAGATTTCAATTTGGCAACAGCATTTAGAAGATCCTCTTTAAAAACTTCAACTTCTTGTCTTGAAATAAGCTTTTGAAATTTTAACTGTTCAGATGCTAAGGTGCTTCGCAGAGAATCATTCTCACATTGCAGTTGAGATAACTTTTTGTACAATTCTTCAAATTCCCTATTCCTCGAATCAGAATCACCAAGTGCTTGATTCGCATTCTCGGGCTCTATGTGATGTAGCAGTACTAAAGGTAAATATTCATCATTAGATTTTCCTTTCTCCTTGTCCCGAGTAGGTTGGTCCACAGATTTTTCCTCAGAATCCTTTCTAGACTCTTCCATATAAAATTCCTCTTGAAGAACTTCTGTGTGAGCTTCAGAAGCATGCTCATCATGAAAATCTGCAATTTGTTCATTTAATGGAATATCTAAAATGATATCCTCTGGAGTTTCCTGAGGTCTATCCACTTCCTCACCAGTCTCTGCCTCCTTTTCTTGTTGAATTACAGTAGAAACATCATCTACATCATGTTGTTCTGATCGTTCAACTACAATCCTTTCATGATCAGGATCTGTAATAGTGACATTCTGTTCTTGAGGTTGTTCGACAACCTTTTCTCTAACAAAGCTGTAAGATATTAAATCTCTTGTAGTTAAATCAGGGGAAGTAAGTTCCTCAGTCACAAGTCTTTTCCTCTGAATTTGAAGTCCCTTCTGATTTCTTTCTTCCTCAGTTTCTTCTACTTAAAATCTGATCCTCCTTGCCACAGTGTTGAATCTTGATTCAGCTTATCCCTCCTTGGACTTTGCAGATTGAGCTTGAGCACTCTCTGATTCATCATATGCTCCTACTGGCAAAAGTTTTCCTTTGATAGTACTCCAGAAATAGCCAATCTTTCTTAAAGTTCCAGCATTTAACACATTACTATGATGACAGTGTACTCTGGCATCCACCAGTCTCACCATGTCCTTCTTAAGCAAAAGCTTGGAAATAAATCGACCAAAAGGATAAAAATTCATTCGGGCATCACTCTGACAACAATATCTTAGGTATCTAACCATATACCTAGGAAAATTGAGTTTGACATCATTGAGAAAAAGATACATTATATACATATCAGGATATAATATCTTTTCCATCTCAGACATCCTCGGTACAATCCCTGTTTGCACAAATTTGACCAAACTTTTCTGATCAGGCTCCAAATCCTTAATAAAAATTTTATTTACAGTCTTAATACCAAAGAGAAACAAAATTATTTCCTCTGATTTATGCGCAGAATCTCCAATATTTTTCAAATCGAAATGAAGAACTCCCTCACGAGTGAAGTTGAGAATCTGACCAATTTCTACTGACAAGATTGAGAAATCCCTATCATCTATCTTAACCATCATACTGTCCTTAGTATCTACCAGACTAAACTATACAGATTTGAAGAAGTATCTAAGTTCTACCTCATACAGTAATTCAGTATTTTCACTATTGAACGTCTGTTCAAGGTTCTGAAACGACAGTGCTTGTTTCAACAGTAGATTTGTCTTAAATAACCAGTCGATATCGATTACCTTTCTCTGTAATATTTTTATTCCTTCGGATCGTTGTCTCTTGGAATTTCTTGTCTCGACTTCATAGTATATTTTAGTCCTTGCCATCTCTATGAGAATCTCTGAAGGTTTGAAGGTTAGGGTTTCAGCGGTTCAAAGATTAGGGTTGACGAGCAGAGGTGCGGTTTGCGGGTTCAAAAAGGCTTCGATGGAAATGAAATGGTTTAGAAGTCGAAAGGGTTTATGAAAACCTTTATTCCTGTGTTTTTAATAATAATTACATATATTTAAAAATAAATAAAATATATTACTCGGGGAAAAGAAACTTATTCTGTTTGAAAAAACAAAATAGCTTAATTATTTTAAGCAGAATTAAAATAAAGAATTACTATATTAAAATAAATTTTTATTTAAGATTGAATAAACCTAGCTCCCCCTTAATAAAATCAAACCTTGCAGTGGGAATAGGTTTAGTAAAAATATCAGCTAATTGAATTTCAGTACTTACAAATTCCAAAGATATATCCTTTTTAAGAACATGATCTCTTAGAAAATGATGTCTGATATCAATATTCTTAGTTCTAGAATGATTAATAGGATTTTTTTGAAATATTTATAGCACTAGTATTATCACATAAAATAGGAGTATTATTAAAATTTAGTCTAAAGTCCATAAGAGTGTTTTTCATCCACAACACCTGTGCATAGAAACTGCCAGCAGAAACATACTCTGCCTCATCTGTTGACAGGGAAACTGAATGTTGTTTCTTACTTGACCATGACACTAAATATTTTCCTAAAAAGTGACAAGTTACTGAAGTATTTTTCCTATCTAATCTACAACTCCCAAAGTATACATCTGAATATGAAATCAAATTAAAATCAGAAGTTTTGGGATAAAGAAGAGATTAAAAAACAGTTCCTTTTAAATATCTAAAAATTCTTTTAACAGTTGTTAAATGATATTCTTTAGGATTTGATTGAAATCTTGCACAAAGACATATTGAATACATTATATCTGGCCTTCTAGCATTAAGATATAATAAACTACCAATCATACCTCTATATAACTTGTTTTCAACTGATTTACCAGTTTCATCCAAATCAAGTTTTATATTAGTACACATAGGAGTTGTGTATCTCTGGATATTTTCAAGTCCAAATTTCTTCAACAAATCAATAATGTATTTGCTTTGATTAAAAATATTTCAAAAATATTTTTGATAAATTTGATGTCCTAAAAAGAAATTTAGTTCTCCCATCATACTCATTTTAAATTCTTTTTTCATTAACTTTGAAAACTCATGACAAATGGTTTTATTAGTTCATCCAAAAATTACATCATCAAAATAAATTTGAAACAATAAAATATTAGAATTCACAGTTTTCTTAAATAGTGTTGGATCTTTCATTACAACAGTAAAATCATTTTTCAAAAGAAAAGAGCTTAATATTTCATACCAAGCTCAAGGTTCTTATTTAAGGCCATAGAGAGCTTTAGTAAGTTTAAAAATAGAATGTGGTTTTTGAGAATTTTTAAAACAAGGAGGTTGCTCAACATAAACTTCCTCCATTAAATAGCCATTTAAAAACGAAGACTTAACATCCATCTGAAATAATTTAAATTTCATATTAGATGCATAGTCTAATAGGATTCTAATGGATTCTAGTCTAGCTACAGGTGCAAAGGTCTCATCAAAATTTATACCTTCTTCATGATTATATCCTTTGGCTACTAGTCTGGCTTTATTTCTAGTTATTATTCCTTGATCATCTTGCTTATTTCTAAAGACCCATTTGGTTCCTATCACTGGATAGTTCTGTGGTCTTTTAACTAATTCCCAGACTTCATTTCTTTTGAACTGGTTTAATTCTTCTTGTATTTCTATCATCCATCTTTCATCATCTAAAGCTTCTTCTATAGTCTTGGGTTCTAATTGGGATAGAATGGCAGAAAATTCTACAAGATTTCCTATATTTCTTCTAGTTTTTATTCCTGTATCTAAGTCGCCTATTATAGTTTCTAAAAGATGATTCTTTAGGGTTCTAGTCTATCTAGGCAACACACTTATAGGTTCTTCAATATCATGTTCTTTTGAAATGGACTGAATTTTATTTATATCTTTTTCAAAATCATTTTTCATGTTCTCAAGTCTCATGTTATCATTAGAGTCAGATTCATCCATTTGATATGTCCTTTTCTCAAAGGGATCAGATTCATCAAATTTCACATGAACTGATTCTTCAATAATTCTTGACTTCTTATTATAGATTCTATAAGCTTTGTAGGTAGCTGAATATCTTAAGAAAATTCCTTCATCGTATTTTGGATCGAACTTACCAAGATTATACTTGGTGTTTAAGATGTAAACTTTACATCCAAAAACTTTAAAGTAGTTAACTTTAGGTTTTATGTTATTCCAAAGTTCATAGGGTGTCTTTTTTAAAAGAGGTCTAATTAAAACTCTATTCATTATATAGTAGGTTGTGCTTACAGCTTCTTCCCAAAACTAGGTAGGAAGGCTGTATTCATTTATCATAGTCTTAGCCATTTCCTGAATAGTCCTATTTATTCTTTCAATAATTCCATTTGGTTGAGGTTTTCTAGGTGCAGAGAAGGTGTGTTTAGTACCCATATTTGAGCAGAAAAAAAAATTAAATTCCTGATTCTCAAATTCTCCACCATGATCACTTCTTAATGAAATTATTTTAAAACCTTTTTCATTTTTAACAGCTTTACGAAAACTTTCAAATAAAGTAAAAGCTTCATTTTTTAATTTCAAAATGAAAATCCATGTAAATCTAGAATAGTCATCAACTAAAACATATACATATAATTTACCATCCAAGCTTGATAATCTTGAAGGTCCAAAAAAATACATATGAATAAATTCTAGAGGTTTAGACGTAGCAATTTTTTTAACAGATTTGAAGGATGATTTGTGTTGCTTGCCAAGTTGACATGCATCACAGAATCTGCCACTTTCAAATTTGAGATTAGGAAAATCAGAAACTTAATGTTTCTTAGATAACTTATTTAAAACATATACATTACAATGTCCAAGTCTCCTATTCCAGATCCAGGATTCATTTATTTTAGCAGTTAATCAATTTACTTATTTTTTACACAAGGAATTTAAATCCAGGGTATACACATTATCAGTTCTCAGTGCTCTAAATTTAAGCAATTTATTTTTGAAAACAGAACAGCAATTGTTAGAAAAATCAACAGTATAACCATCATCACATAGTTGAGAGATACTTATCAGATTGTGTTTCAATCCTTGTACATAAATTACTTTATTAATTGAGACAGCTTTTGGATCTCCAAATGTTCCAATACCATTGATTTTTCCTTTGGCATTGTCACCAAAAGTAACAAGTCCACCATCTTTTTGAGTGAGTGTAGAGAAATTCAATGAGTTTCCACTCATATGTCTTGAGAAGCCACAGTCCATATACCAAATGTCCCTTTTTCTCTTGTGACCTTCTCCCTGCAAAGACATTTACACAGATTGCTTTGGTACCCATATTTTGTTGGGTCTAGTAGTGTTAGCTAGCAAGGATCTGGGAATCCAGACTTGATTTGTTTTTATAATTTTACATGAGTCAAATAGATCATTTGATACAAAAGCTTTCTTAATGCCACTTATTTTGGGTTGTCTTAAGAAGCAATTTTTAGAAATATGTCCCCTTATTCTACAGTAATTACAATTTAATCTTTTTTCACTTGGAATAAAATAGTTTTTGTATAGCTTGGGTTTTTCACCTTTACTGCCAATTCCAAATATCTCCTTTTTAATGACATTTTTTCCAAGGATTTTATTTAAAGTATTTTATCCTTTAGTAAAAACAAGGGCTGTAGTTTTATAAGTTTCTACTTCAGTTTGCAGTGATTTTATATTTGATTCATAATCTGTATTTTTATAATTAATTGAATCAAATTTTTCAGTTAACTCCTTATATTGTGTCAGCATTGTATCTCTTTCATCAGAAACGGACTTATGAATATTATTTAAATACTTATGCTTCTTAAATAGAGAGTCATATTTTTATTCAAGAATATTGAAGTAGGCTGCAAGTTTTTCATTAAAGTAATTAGATTCAGAACTAAAATCAGAAGAGTAGTAAGATTGTACCTCATCTGTTTCTGACATAAAACACATGATGGCTTTCAGATTTGCTTCCTCCTTCTATGAGTCTGATTGACAAGTACTGTTGGGGTCTTCAGATACACTCCATGTAGCTTTCATGGATTTCTTGACCTTATGCTCATAGTCATTTCTTTTGAAAAAATTCTTTTTTTTTATTCTTTTAGTTGAGGACAGTCAGGTCTGATATGTTCCATTTTCTTACATTCATAGCATTTGATTTCCTTGTCATCCTTTTCGAAGAATTTCCTGAAGCTCTTCTTCTTACTATATAATTTTGTGAATCTTCGAGCTAGCTAATCCAATTCCATATCAGAATTAGATAAATCAGAACTCTCTGACTTCTCTTTTACATTTTTCTTCATCTTTCTGTTTTTTCTATGTGATGATGCTTTTAAGGTAGTATAATCTCTTTTAATAAGCACTTTATGTTCATTAGCTTCATCTTCCATCTCAACTTCATACATCATTAATGTTCCAATAAGTTCTCTCATGGTTAAATCTTTGATAGGTGTCGATAGTCTGATTGCTCCAGAGATTCCATTCCATTTTGTAGGCAGAACTCTCAATACTTTTAAAGCTTGATCATCTTGCTTAATGGGATCTCCCAAGGCAGTTATGTTATTGAAAATCTCTGTCAATCTTCCATTAATTTGAGTAATACTCTCACCTTCAACCATTCTGAATGTATCAAATTTATTCTTAGTAATTGCATATATCATTTCCCTGATATTGTTAGTTCCTTCGTAAGAAACAGCAATAGTTTTCCACATTTCATATGCTGTTGGGAATTGAGATACTCTGTTAAACTCATCAGGTCCAAGACCACATATAATTTCATTAATTTACTTCGAGTTCATTTCATAATCTGCTTCAGTAGCTGCACTCCATGTTTCAGGTTTTTCTATTATTTCATATGGAGTCACAATCTTAGAATAGACTCTATATCCAAGATTTTTCAGATAGATAATCATTCATGACTTCCAGCATCCATAGTTTTCTCCATTAAAGTACGGTGCTATGACCATAGACATTCCCTATCTTGTATCAGCCATCTTGCTCTGTGTATAATCACTTTCATCTCCTTAAAGCTTTATCAGAAAGTTCTATCTCTGATACCAATTGTTGGATTGGATTACACCAAATATACACAAGAGGGGGGTGAATTGTGAATTTTCAAAAATCTTTACGAGATTGTGTTCTGCCTTTTAACTTTAATCAGATAAAATGATGCAGTGGAAATTTAAATAGCATAAACATAAGATGTATAGTGGTTCGAGGAACAGAAGGCCCATATCCACTCCACCAATGCTCTACTCCACGAGCTTGGTGATTTTCACTATCTGGTCCTCATTTCAACAGACCGGTTCACAACTAAGTACAGGCAGTTGACACCTTTACAATCCAAGGCAAAAAAAAAGGACTTCTGGTTCAAATATGAACCTACTCAGCTTAGTACGAGAAGTTTGTCACTCAAGAATAGAAAATAAATATTTTCATATTCTGAAAATACTTTCCAGATGTTCTTCACAATTGCAACAGCATGCAATGGATATTAGATGGATCGTCACCTTCAGAAATAATAATCTTCACATAAGAGATGTTCTGAGTCGATCCTGTTGCAGTAGATATAGAAATACAATTCACAACTTTACCAGTAGAAAATTCACAGTAGATCTTCATTGTAGAACAAGTGAATCTTCTATCGCGATCCTTCCTTTTTAACAAACAGAGCTTTTATGCTCTTTTTGAACCAGCAGATTGGTGTGTTTTAGTAGTCTCTGTTTTTCCTTTTTTCAGAATAATCAAAAGATTACACATGATCAATAATCATCGATGCAGTTTTTAAAAAATCCCATATAAATAAAATAACGATAATAACTTTTCCTGCAAAATTTGATCCACAAAAATCGCCTTTTTACTCGCGATATTCAAACATTTGAATTTACAGAGTAATCGTAACTTCCCTGAAGACTCGGCATAAAAAGCTCCTTTTAATTCGATTATCAAATCATTGATGAAACGGTTTTGAATCAGTCAAAATTGTACTTTTAATATCAACTTTAAATCTGACTTGAAATCCGCCTAATAATCAGCGTATAGACCGTTGCATAAAAATATCGACTTTAAATTCTCCGATGCCAAACGTAAGGTTAAGTTGAACTGTAAGCATCGTCTGAATGTAAGGTTGATGACGTAGCCTTCAAACTTAAGGTCCACAACGTAAGATTGATTCCAAATGTAGGGTTGACCATCCATACTTTTCTCTTCAACTTTCAAACATACAGTAAAAGATCCATACTTTTACTTGATCCATAATTTTTTAAGAACGTATGGTTGTTTACAAAAGTAAGGTTGATGAACCATACTTTTGAGAAACAAACATAACATTTAATATTTACGTACGGTTATCCTTCCATACTTTTCTGATATCCCAAACGTAGGGTTCCTTCCTAAAGTAGGGTTCTTCTTCCATACTTTTCCGATAAAGTATGGTTGTTTAACCAAACTTTTTCCTTATCTCAAAACGTATACACGGTTTTTATCCTTACGCTATGTTTATCCACGTAGGGTATGAATAGTGTTTCCAAAACACGCTCAAGCAGATTTCGAATAAGTAGCACATGAACAGTGTTTCCAGAACACGCTAAATACGAATAATTTAGTAATAAATTCTTGTAAAATTCTTAACAAATAAAATCATTAGAAAATAATTAAGGGTATTTTTGAGCATCAAAATTATCATAAAGAGATAAAGTAATAATATAAACTCCCCCTTTAAATAACAATATTATGTATTTTTGAAAACAACACTTTCTCAACAGGCTCGGTTGGGGAGGCACAAGGGCATGGGAGGCCGGCTTGACTGGGGTGCTGCAAGGGCGCAGGAGGCCGGCGGGCTAGTTCAGACAGCAGCGGCATGGGGCGCGCAGACGGTAGAGCTACGGGGTGCACGGGGCATCTGGGGTATGCGATGCACACGGACGGCAGATCCGTAGGGCGTGCGGGGCACGCGAAGGCCATGGGTTGCTTAGCTAGGGGTTTCTGCGAGGGTATGGGTGGCTCGGCTGTGTTGAGCAAAGTATTGTTTTCAACAATACATATTAATGTTATTTAAAGGGGGAGATTATTGAAAATAATACTCTCTCTCTTTATGATAATTTTGATGCTCATAAATACCCTTAGTTATTTTCTAATGATTTTATTTCGTATTTTTCAGGAATTTATTAATTTATTTTACTCTTGAAATAATGAGAATTTATTACTTATGTGGAATCTACTTTAGCGTGTTCTGGAATCACTATTCATACCTTACATGGATAAATGTACCGGGGAATCTGCTTTAGTGCATTCTGGAATCACTGTTCATACTTTACGTGGATAAATGTAGCGCAGAATCTACTTTAGCGCATTCTGGAATCACTGTTCATACCATACGTGGATAAACGTAGCCTAAGAATGAAAAGCGTGTATACTTTTTGAGATAAGAAAAAAGTATGGTTAAACAACTATACGTTTTCAGAAAAGTATGGAAGAAGAACCTTACATTAGGAAGGAACCTTACGTATTGGTTATCAGTAAATTATGGAAGGATAACTGTACGTAAATACTAAATGTTACATTTGTTTCTCAAAAGTATGGTTCATCAACCTTACTTTTTTGAACAATCATACGTTCTTGGAAAAGTATGGATCAAGTAAAAGTATGGATCTTTTACCATACGTTTGAGAGTTGAAGAAAAGGTATGGATGATCAACCCTACATTTATGTTCAAACTTACGTTGTTAACCCTACATTTGGAGGCCACGTCATCAATGGATTTAATATCGAATTAAAAGGATCTTTTTATGCTGAGTCTTAGGGGAAGTTACGACTTCTCTTTAAATTCAAATTTTTGAATATTGTGAATAAAAAAGGCGACTTTTATGGATCTAAATGTGAAATAGATATGCTCAGCTTCATTATATATGTTTTCTCTAAAACACCAAGTACAAGCGTGTATTGTAATCAATCTATTATAAAAAAGGTGGAAAATAGAGACGGTAAAAAGCACCCAGTTCTGCTGATTCATTAGGAGCGTCAAAGCTCTGTTTGTTTAAGAAGAAAGAACTCGATAGAAGATTCATCTGTTCTACATCTAATATCTATTATGGATCTTCTACTGCTGAAGTTGTGAACTATATCTCTATATCTACTGCAACCGAATCAACTCAGAATTGCTTTGTTTTGAAAATAAATATTTCTAGAGACAATGATCTATCTGCCGTCAATTGCATTCTATTGAAATTGTGAAGATCAACTGGAAAACTTCTTTTTGAAATTCTTTTTATTCTTGAGTAACCAGATTCTCGTACTAAGTTGTGTAGGTTCGTGTTTGAACCATAAGGATTTGTTAGCCTGAAGATTGTAAAGGTGTCAACTTCTTGTACTCAGTTGTGAACCGGTCTATTGAAACGAGGGCCAGATAGTGAAAATCACCAAGCTCGTGGAGTTGAGAATTTGTGGAGTGGACTAGGGGCCTTCTGTTCCCCGAACCACTATACATCTTTGTGTTCTTGTTTTTACTTATTCCACTGCATGATAAAATCTGATAAAGTATAGAGGATAGAACTTGTTCAATCAAAGAGTTACCGAAAAATTGCAAAAGATACAATTCACCCCCCCCCCCTCTTGTGTATAATCTGTAGATTCAGATCCAACAATTGGTATCAGAGGAGGAGCTTTTGATAGATGCTTAGCACGTTATAATCTTTTAAAAGATTATATATCAGAGCATCATGACTGATACAAGATAAGGGATGTCAATGGTCAGAGCACCATATTTCAATGGAGACAACTATGGCTGCTGTAAATCACGCATGATAATATATCTAAAAACCCTCAAATATAAAGTCTATTCAAAGATTCTTACTCCTTATGAAATTCCTGAAAATCCTGAGACATGGAGTGCTGCTACATAGGTAGAGTATGATATGAATTCAAAGGCTATGAATGCAATCATCTGCAGTTTAGGACCAGATGAATTTAACAGAGTATCTTAGTTCCCAACATCATATGAGATGTGGCAAACAATAGTCGTGGCATATGAAAAAATAGACAATGTGAGAAAAATGAGATATGCAACTTCCAAATTGAAATTTTATACTTTCAGAATGTTTGAAGGTGAAAGCATTACCCAAATGAATGAGAGATTGACAGAAATTGTCAATAATATAACAGCTCTAGGAGAACCTATCAAGCAGGCTGATCAAGCATTAAACGTTCTAAGGGTACTTCCTACTCTATGTAATGGTATCTCTGCTGCAATCAGACAATCAACACCTATCAAAGATGTAACCATGAGAGAGCAGATTGGTACACTGATGATGTATGAATTTGAAATGCAAGATGAGGCTAATGAACATAAAGTGATTATCAAAAGAGAATATACTTCCTTAAAATTAACTTCACAACAAAAGAATAGAAAGCTTAAGAGTAGAGAAGTCAAAGCTAAATCAGAGAGCTATGACTCATCAAACTCAGATGAAGAGCTGGCTCAGCTAGCCAAAAAATTTAGAAAGTTCTACAGTAAGAAAAGTGGCTTCAAAAAATCTTTTAAGAGAGATGATAAAGAAGTAAGATGCTATGAATGCAAGAAGATGGGGCATATCAGACCTGATTGCCCACAATTAAAGGATGAAAAGAAGAAGAAATTCTTTAAAAGAAATTACTATGAGCAGAAAGACAAGAAATCTATGGAAGCCACTTGGAGTGTATCTGAAGACTCTAGTAGCTCTCCTAAATCAAGCTCAGAGAAAGAAGAAGTCAATCTAAAATCAAACATGTGTTTTATGGTAGAAACTGATGAGGTAGCAGGCCACCAGAGGAGAAAAGATATATGGTACATGGACAGTGGTTGCTCAAGACATATGAGTGGAAACTCATTGAATTTTTCTTCACTCACTCAAAAGGAAGGAGGACTTGTCACATTTGGTGACAATGCCAAAGGAAAAATCATTGGCATTAGAACTGTTGGAGATCCAAAAACAGTCTCAATCAATAAAGTACTTTATGTACAAGGATTAAAACACAATCTGATAAGTATCTCTCAACTTTTTGATGATGGATATACTATTGATTTTACTAAAAAATGATGTACTGTTTCTAAAGATAAACTGTTTAAATTTAAAGCACCAAGAACTGAAAATGTCTATACTTTGGATTTAAATTCCTTGTGTAAAAAACAAGTAAACTGCTTGACTGCTAAATTAAGTGAATCTTGGATCTGGCATAGGAGACTTGGACATTGAAATGTATATGTTTTACATATATTATCTAAGAAACATTTAGTTTCTGATTTACCTAGTCTCAGATTTGAAAGTGATAGATTTTGTGATGCATGTTAACTTGGAAAGCAACACAAATCATCCTTCAAATCTGTTAACAAAATTTCTACATCTAAACCTCTAGAACTTATTCATATGGATTTCTTTGGACCTTCCAGAGTAGCAAGCTTGGCTGGTAAATTATATGTATATGTTTTAATTGATGACTATTCTAGATTTATATGGATTTTCTTTTTGAAATTTAAAAATGAAGATTTTACCTTATTTGAAAGTTTTTGTAAAGCTGTTCAAAATGAAAAATCTTTTAAAATAATTTCATTAAGAAGTGATCATGGTGGAGAATATGAGAATCATGAATTTAATTCCTTGTGCTCAAATATGGGTATTAAACACACCTTCTCTACACCAATAACACCTCAACAGAATGGGATTGTAGAAAGAATAAATAGAACAATTCAAGAAATGGCTAGAACTATGTTAAATGAATATAGTCTACCTATATATTTCTGGGCAGAAGCAGTGAATACAGCTTTATATATAATTAATAGAGTTTTAATTAGACCTATTTTGAAAAATACACCCTATGAACTATGGAATAACAGAAAACCTAAAGTAAACTACTTTAAAGTTTTTGGATGCAAGGTTAAATATTAAACACCAAGGATAATCTTGGTAAATTCGATCTGAAATCTGATGAAGGTATTTTCTTAGGATATTCTGCTACCTCCAAAGCTTATAGAGTTTATAATAAGAAGTAAAGGATTTTTGAAGAATCAGTTCATGTGAAATTTGATGAATCTAATCCCTTTGAGAAAAGGACAGATCAAATGGATGAACTTGGCTCTAATGATAACATGAGACTTGATAACTTACAGAATTATTTTGAAAAATATATAAAAGAAATTCAGTCCAGTTCAGATGATACTGAAGAACCTTTAAATATATTACCTAGACAGACTAGAACCCTAAAGAATCACCCTTTAGAAACTGTAATAGGTGACCTAGAAACTGGTGTTCAAACTAGAAGAAACTTAGGAAACCTAATGAAATTCTCTGCCTTCCTATCTCAACAAGAACCCAAGACTATAGAAGAAGCTTTAGATGATGAAAGCTGGGTAATAGCAATGTAAGATGAATTAAACCAGTTTAAAAGAAATGAAGTTTGGAAATCAGTGGAAAGACCTAAGAATTATCCTATAATAGGAACCAAATGGCTCTTTAGAAATAAACAAGATGAACAAGGCATAATAACTAGAAATAAATCAAGATTATTAGCTAAAGGATATAATCAAGAATAAGGAATTGATTATGATGAGACTTTTTCACCTGTAGCTAGGTTAGAAGCCATTATAATCCTTTTAGCCTATGCATATTATATGAATTTTAAATTATTTCAGATGGATGTTAAATCTTCCTTTTTAAATGGTTATTTAATGGAGGAAGTTTATGTTGAGCAACCTCCTGGTTTTGAAAACTCTCAAAAACCTGATTCTGTTTTTAAACTTACTAAAGCTCTTTATGGCCTTAAACAAGCACCTAGAGCTTGGTATGAAAGATTAAGTTCTTTTCTTTTGAAAAATTATTTTACTATTGGAATGGCAGACCCAACACTCTTTAAGAAAACTGTAAAAAATAATGTTTTATTGGTTCAAATTTATGTTGATGATGTAATTTTTGGATCAACTAATAAAACTCTTTGTCATGAATTTTCAAAATTAATGCAAGAAGAATTTGAAATGAGTATGATGGGAGAATTAAATTTCTTTTTGGGCCTTCAAATATTTCAAAAAGATTTTTGAGATGTTTTAAATCAAATCAAATACATTACTGATTTACTTAAGAAATTTGGACTTGAAAACAGCAAGTCATTTACAAATCTGATGTGTACTAATATAAAACTTGATTTGGATGAAATTGGGAAATCAATTGACAACAAGTTATATAGAGGTATGATTGGTAGTTTGTTATATCTTACTGCTAGCATGCCAGATATAATGTATTTAGTATGTCTTTATGCTAGATTTCAATAAAATCCTAAATAATCACATCTAACTATGGTTAAAAGAATTTTTAGATATTTAAAAGGAACTGTTTTTCAATATCTTCTTTATCCTAAAACTTATGATTTCAATTTGATTTCATATTCAGATGCTGACTTTGGAAGTTGTAGATTAGATAGAAAAAGTACATCTGGAACATGTCACTTTTTAGGAAAGTCTTTACTATCATGGTCTAGTAAGAAACAACATTCAGTTGCCCCGTCAATAGCTGAGGCAGAATATGTTTCTGCTGGCAGTTGTTGTGCACAAGTCTTGTGGATGAAAAACACTCTTATGTACTTTGGATTGAATTTTAATAATATACCTATTTTATGTGATAATACAAGTGCAATTAATATTTTAAAAAATCATATTAGTCATTCTAGAACTAAGCACATTGATATAAGGCATCACTTTTTAAGAGATCATGTTATTAAAAAAGATATATTTTTAGAATTTATAAATACTGAAATTCAATTAGCAAATATTTTTACTAAACCACTTCCCACTGCAAGGTTTGATTTTATTAAGGGGGAGCTAGGTTTAATTAATTTTAAATAATTTTTATTTTTATTTACATTTTTTTTGTAAATTTCTTTTAATACTGTTTAATTGTTTTATCTTTCTTTCTCCATATGAAAATTTTATTTAAATATATATAATGATTAGTGATTACATGGGAATCAAGGCTGTCAGAGCCTTTTCGACTTCTAAACCATTTCACTTCTATCGAAACCCTTTCGAAATCTGAAAATTGCATTTCTGCTCCTAAACCCTAATCTTCGAACCTCTGAAACCCTAACCTTCAAACCTTTAAACCTTCAGAGATTCTCTCAGAGATGGTAAGAACTAAAAGAGTCAGTGAAGTTAAGTCAAGCAATGCCAAGAGACAATGCTCTGAGGAAAGAAAAATCTTACAGGGCAAGGTAATCGATCTCGACTGGTTATTTTAGACAAATCTGTTGTTGAAGCAAGCGCTGTCATTTCAGAATCTTGAACAGATGTTCAACAGTGAAAATACGGAATTTCTGTATGAAGTAGAACTTAGATACTTCTTCAAATCTGTATAGTTTAGTCTGGGAGATACCGAGGATAGTATGATGGCTAAGATATAGGATAGGGATATCTCAATCTCATCAGTAGAGATTGGTTAGATTCTCAACTTCCCTCATGAGGGAGTTTTTCATTTCAATTTAAAAAATATTAGAGATTTTGTGCATAAATCCGAGGATATCATGTCTTTTCTTTTTGGTACTAAGACTATGAAGAAAATGTTTATCAAGGATTTGGATCCTGATCAGAAAATTTTGGTCAAATTTATTCAGACTGGAATAGCCCCAAGAATGGAAGAAATGGAAAATATTTTGTACCCTGATATGTAAATAATGTATCTTCTGTTAAGTGATATCAAGTTAAAATTTACAAGGTACATGATATGGTATCTCAATTACTTCTGTCAAAGCGATGCCCGGATGAACTTCTATCCTTTCGGTCGATTTATTTCTAAACTGCTGCTTAAGAAATACATGGTGAGATTAGTGGATGCCCGAGTAAACTGTCATCACAGTAATGTCTTTAATGCTGTAACTTTAAGGAAGATTGGATATTTCTGGAGCACCATTAAAGGAAAAATTATGCCAGTAGAAGCCGAGGAAGACTTAGAGAGTGCTCAGGCTCAACCTACTAAGTCCAAGGAGGGATAAGCTGAATCAAGAGTCAGCAATGTATCAAGAAGGATCCGATTTGAAGTGGAAGATGTTGAGGAAGACAGAAGTCAGGAGAGACTTCAATCAAAAAGAAAGAGACCTTTTAATGAGGAAATTACTTCCCCTGTATTGGAAACAATAACAGAAGCTTTATTTACTTATTCTTTTTTAAGAGAAGTTATTATTGATAAGACCATGGAAGTTGTTAGTGAAATAAAAACACTAGTAGAGGGATCAGGAGCTCAAGAAGAAGCTCAAAGGGAGAATCAGGAACAAATTGTAGCTGATGTTGAAGTTACACTTCAACAGAACCAAGATAAGGAGGCAGTTCCTGGTGAAGAAGTGGCCAGACCTCAGGAAACTCCTAAAAATGTTGTTCTCAAAACTCCAGTGGAAGACCAAGATACTGATGTTTGTGGTGAACATGTTTCTAAAGTTCACACTGAAGTGCTTCAAGAGGATTTTTCTGTGGAGGAGTCTGCGGACTCTAAGGAAAAATCTATGGACCAACCTACTGAGGACAAAGAAAAAGAGAAATCTGATGCTGAATCATTACCTTTTGTACTGCTGCATCATCTAGATCCTGAGAATGCGAATCAAGCACAGGGTGCCTCTGATTCAAGGAAGAAAGAAGTTGAAGAACTTTACAAAAAGATGTCTCAGTTAGAATCTGAGAATGTCACTCTGAGAAATGCCTTAACCTTTGAACAATTGAGATTTCAAAAGATGAATGAGTGTACAATATCAAGGCAAGAAGTTGAAATGTTTAAAGAGGATATGATGAATGTAGTTTCTCAATTGAAATATGAAATGGTTATGAAGTCAGATTTATCAGATCTGAAGTCATTTATGGATAACCAATTTGCATCAGTGGAAAATAATGATGTTAGTGGATCAGGTACTTCACCTGATTTAATCAGAAGGTTTCAAGCTATCACAGCTGCGATGAGCAACATGAATGATAGGTTACAAGATCTTCAATGTAACAGTGCTCCTTTATCAGTGTTTCTGGACAATCAGAAGTTTTTAGTGGATCAACTGGCATCTAGTGAGCCATCGATCAGAATCCTGTTAAATCAGTTATTAGAGAAGTTTTCAGTATTTGTCGAAAAAGAGGAAAGGATACATGAGTTTTTCAGAGTCAATTTAATTGATGATATTCATATGACTCAAGAGAACAGAGAGCTCATTATCAAACTTGGAGATGGAATGATGAAGAGACTCTGGGAACAGTTTACAGAAATCAAGTCTTCAATCTAGAGGAGATAGAACCTGTTGCCTATCTTACCCAAACCTTGATTCCTGTGTATATCATTGTCATGTATATACTGCTGTTTTTGAATGAAAATTTCCTTCATTGTTTATTTGTTTCTTTCTCTATTTGTTTATTTCTATTTTAAGTTAACATATGTCGGTATATTAGATAAATTTACTATTAAATAGTTAATTATAGCATTTACTAAAAGTTCAGTGCAATATTAAAAGTATTAAAATCCATGTTTTTTTATTCTTTTCGATATCACAAAAGGGGGAAATTTTGGATACATACAATCATATTTTTATTTTAGGGGGAGAATTACATGAGAATTTTGGATAACCACAACATTTTATTTTACAACACTTTATTTAAATGGTTTTATGTATATTTAATGTTTTGGGGGTACTTGTCCAGATTGTTTATTATAAAGGTTATTCAGAAGGAGAAATTTGGATAAAACTAAAAACTTTTATTTCTAACGAATTTTTTTTTCTGGAGGAGATATTTTTTTTATTTTATTGAAATAATTTTTCTAAAATTAAATATTGTTTCATCCTCTCAAAATTCTAGAAATTTATATAACTAATTTTGAAAGTTAATTTCGTTTAAATAATTTTATTATCTTATGGGTTTTGTGATCATCAAAAACGGGGAGATTGTTGAGAAAAGTATTGTTTTCAACAATACATATTAATGTTATTTAAAGGGGGAGATTATTGAAAATAATACTTTGTCTCTTTATTATAATTTTGATGCTCACAAATACCCTTAGTTATTTTCTAATGATTTTATTTAGTATTTTTCAGGAATTTATTAATTTATTTTACTCTTAAAATAACGAGAATTTATTACTTATGCGGAATATGATTTAGTGCATTCTAGAATCACTGTTCATACCTTACATGGATAAATGTAGTGAGGAATCTTATTTAGCGCATTCTGGAATCACTGTTCATACCTTACGTGGATAAATGTAGCGCGGAATCCGCTTTAGCGTGTTCTGAAATCATTGTTCATACCCTACGTGGATAAACGTAGCGTAAGGATGAAAAGCGTGTATAATTTTTGAGATAAGAGAAAAGTATGGTTAAACAACTATACGTTTTCAGCAAAGTATGGAAGAAGAACCTTATGTTAGGAAGAAACCTTACGTTTTGGTTATCAGCAAAGTATGGAAGGAGAACCGTACGTAAATACTAAATGTTATGTTTGTTTCTCAAAAGTATGGTTCATCAACCTTACTTTTGTGAACAATAATACGTTCTTGGAAAAGTATGGATCTTTTACCGTACGTTTGAGAGTTGAAGAAAAAGTATGGATGATCAACCCTACGTTTATGTTCAACCTTACGTTGTCAACCCTATGTTTGGAGGCCACGTCATCAACCTTACGTTTGGCGTTGGAAATTTTGACAGATGATATTTTTATGCAGTGATCAGCAAGCTGATTATTGGGCGGTTTTCAAGCTGGATTTAAAGTTGTTTTTAAAATACAACTTTGACTGATTCAAAGTCGTTTTATCAATGGATTTAAGATCGAATTAAAAGGAGCTTTTTATGCCGAGTCTTAAGGGAAGTTACGGCTTCTCTGTAAATTCAAATTTTTGAATATCGTGAATAAAAAGGCAACTTTTATGGATCTAAATGTGCAGGAGATATGCTCAGCTTTATTATATATGTTTTCTCTTAAACAAAAGGTACAAGCGTGTATTATAATCAATCTATTATCAAAAAGGTGGAAAATAGAGACTGCAAAAAGCACCCAGTTCTGCTGATTCATTAGGAGCGTCAAAGCTTTTGTTTGTTTAAGAAGAAAGAACTCGATAGAAGATTCACCTGGTATACATCGAATATCTACTATGGATCTACTACTGTTGAAGTTGTGAACTATATCTCTATATCTACTAAAACCGGATCGACTCAGAATTTTTTTGTTTTGAAAATCAATATTTCTAGAGACGACGATCCATCTGCCGTCATTTGTATTCTGTTGCAATTGTGAATATCAACTGGAAAACTTCTTTCTGAAATTATTTTTATTCTTGAGTAACCAGCTTCTCGTACTAAGCTGTGTAGGTTCGTGTTTGAACCAGAAGTCTTTGTTATCCTGAAGATTGTAGTGGTGTCAACTGCCTGTACTCAGTTGTGAACCGCTCTATTGAAACGAGGACCAGATAGTGAAAATCACCAAGCTCGTGGAGTTGAGTGTTGGTGGAGTGGACTAGGGTTCTTCTGTTCCCCAAACCACTATACATCTTTGTGTTCTTGTTTTTACTTATTCCGTTGCACGATCAAATATCATAAAGTATAGAGGACAGAACTTGTTCAATCAAAGAGTTACCAAAAAATTTCAAAAGACACAATTCACCCCCCCCCCTTCTTTTGTATAATCTGTAGATTCAGATCCAATATGTTGGGGCTTCTGTGAGGGTGCGGTGGGGTGGCGGTGCCATGGAGCAGTGTCATGCACTGTTTCCTTTGTCGTGGTCGGCGGTGGTGCTGGCCACCATTTTTGTGCTTCTCCACAATGGTTGTCGTCCTTCTCCATCATGATGAAAACCAAAGGAGATCGGTGGAGGGTTCGGGCCATGTTAGTTTGGCCCGCACCCTCCATGTTTATAGTGGTAGAAATCAGCTCTACTTTAATCCTAAACCAAGAGCGAGGATAATAATCGAAAAGATTCAAGAATTCGATAAAAAAACCCTACCTCGTTCGTTGTTTGTCGATGTTGGCGTGAGAAAGCGGACGTCATTTCATTGTTGATGAACACTTCCCACATCAAAGGAGGTTATGAGGAATAAAGTCAAAGTCAAGGTCGTTCTTCCTTGGTGGAGCGTTCTTCTTCAGGGTAGCGTTCTTTGTTGGGAGATGAAGTTCTTCTTTGGAGGGCTTTATTTCTTTCAAGCTCTCCTCTCCCAAATCCTCCTTTTCCAACCAAAAGAAATGGTAGCCAAAGATAATAGATAAAAATATCTTATTAAGTCATTGGATCCAATTTTAAATTAGCCTAATTAAACCCCTAGGTTGGAAAGATTAATTACGGTTGATTGGCAAAATTAAATGGCATGTGCATTGGCACAATAAAGGTAGAGGAGGTCAAGAGTCTCTCCCTCATTTATGAGAGAGTTGAGAGGTTTTCCTCAATTAAATGGGGGGTTTAGTCCCGGGTGGTCCCCAAATCGTAACCTCTCTTGGGAGGTTAGGTTCGGGTGGGCCCCACCACCATAACCTCTCATGGGAGTTTAAGGTGTGGTGTTCCCCACCTCCAAATTCCACATGGGTGGTTATAATAGATAAAATAAAATAAAATATGCGTTTATTTTATTTTATTATTTCCATAAAAAACCCAAAAACTAACTTTCACCCTCGAGTAACTGCCGTTGAGGTGAAAGTCTTCTTAAGAGAATATTGACACTACAAGTTCAACGGTGACCTCGGATTTCATTTCCGAGAACTGGTTCAAAAGTTATAAAACCTGCTCATATGTTTACTGAACGTACCCGAACAAAACTTCAGAAATTGATTCCGGGCACATCGGGCCTCAGAATCACACGCCGTAAATTTTCGTAGATTTGTAAAATTCCAATTTATTTTAAAAAAATACATGCTAATTCCACGTATTTACATTCTCCCCACCTTAGTCTTTACATTCTCATAAGCCATAACTCAAACTAAGGGAACAGGTGGGGGTACTGAGCATGCATCTGAGCCTCCCGCTCCCATGTGCTCTCCTAGAGGTTCCCGTGCTGCCAGCAAATACGCACCAGAGGTATCAACCATCCATGAAGGACCTGCTCTTGTCGATCCTCAATCTCTACTAAAACCTCTGTAAAATTCTCCCCATCATCGACATCCAGCTCATCATGGTCGATGATGTGGGAAGGGTCATGCACGTATCTCCTCGGCTGGGATATGTGGAAGACGTCGTGCACCTGGTGCAACTGAGGTGGAAGAGATAAGTGGTAAGACACCTCACCAACTTGGATAAAGGCCTAAAAAGGTCTGATGAATCTCAGAGATAACTTGACACCTCGGAAAAATCTCCATAGACCTCGTTGTGGTGAGACTCGTAGAAAGACGCGGTCACCATCCTCGAACTCCATAGGTCTCCATCTCCTATCAGCATATGACTTTTTCTTTCTTTGTGCAGTCTTCATCCACTCCTGGATGATCTGCACCTTCTCTGTGGTAGCCCATACCATCTCTGGTCCAACTAGTGCTGACTGCCCTGGGTCAGTCCAGCATAAAGGTGATCTGCATGGTCGCTCATACAATGCCTCAAAATGTGTCATCCCAATGGTGGAGTGATAGCTGTTGTTGTATGAAAACTCCATCAAAGGCAAGTTATCCTCCCAACTGCAACCGAAGTTTAGGACACAAGCACGCATAATGTCCTTAAGGGTCTGAATGGTCCGCTCAGTCTGACCATCCATCTAAGGATGGAAGGCAGTGCTCAATTGAAGTTGCGTCCCGAAATCCTCCAGCAACCCCTTCTATAGCCAGGAAGTAAAATGTGCATCCCGATCGGAAATGATCATTGAGGTTACTCCATGTAACTACAAAATCTTTTACACATAGAGGCATCCCAAGCTCTCTATTGAACCCTGCTCTCTAATCAGTAGGAAGTGGGCCGACTTGGTGCGGCAGTCAACGATCTCCCAGATAAAGTCATGTCCCCTGGATGTACATGGAATACCCATCATGAAGTCCATGGATATCCCATCCCACTTCCACTCTGGAACCTCTAAAGGCTGAACCAAACGTGCTGGTACCTGATGCTCCGCCTTCACTTGCTGACAAGTGAGGCATCAAGAGACAAACTTTGCTGCTTCCTTCTTCATTCTCGACCACCAGTGCTATATTTGGAGATCCTGGTACATCTTCGCCACTCCTGGATGTACCTCTAGAGGGGATGTGTAAAACTCCCTCAAAACTTCCTCTTGAAGTGACACTGGTACCATAGTACATCCTCTGAATAGGATGATGTGCTCCCCACCTTCAGAAAATCCATTAGGTGCTTGCCCTATGGATATCTGAGCACGTCGAGCCTTGCAGTCTATGTCCCCACATTGCGCCTCCCTAACTCGCTGAAGAAGTGGGGTATTGACTACAAGAGACTGTAGAAAAGCTGCTTCATCTCTATCCACATAGGATATCTGCAAAGCATCCAGCAGCTTCGTCACCTCGCCTAGTAGTTGTATACCAGATCTCCTGCTGAGTGCATCTGCAACAATATTCCCCTTACCAGGAGTATAGAATATCTCTAAGTCATAGTCCTAGAGGAACTCAATCCAAAGTTGTTGTCTCGGGTTCAGGTCCTTCTGAGAGAAAATATATATGAGACTCTTGTGATTAGAGTACACTGTAAAACGCTCACCCATCAGATAGTGTCGCCACATATTTAAGGCGAAGACCACTACTTCTAACTCCAGGTCATGGATAACATAGTTCTTCTCATTTTTTCTTAGCTGTCGTGAACCATATTTGATCACTACTCACTCCTACATCAGGACACATCTGATCCCGGTCTGTGAAGCATCGTAGTAGACTATGTACCCTATGCCTTCGTTTGGAAGCCTCATGATGGGGGCACTAGTTAGCCTCTTCCTCAGCTCTTGAAAGCTCTGATGGCATATCTCTGACCACACTAAGGGTTTCCCCTTATTCGTCAAGTCTGATAGTGGTGCTGCAACTCTAGATAAGTCTGGTACAAACCTCCGGTAATAACCAGCCAAACCTTGGAAACTCTGTACCTCCGTCACACTCCTGGGTGGATCCCAAGCAAGTACCACCTTAATCTTCACTGGATCCACTGCTACTATATCCTCCGAGATTACATGTCAGAGAAAGTGAACCTCTCAGATCCAGAACTAGCACTTTGATATCCTACCATAAAGCTGGTGCTCTTAGAGTGTGTCCAGTACTACCTGCAAATGATAGGCATGCTCCTCCTCAGTATTCAAGTAGATCAGAATTTCATCAATGAATACTACGACAAAGCGATCAAGGTATGGCTGAAAGATCATGTTCATGAGTCCCATGAACACTGCTGGAGCGTTGGTCATGCTGAATGGCATAACCAAGAACTCGTAGTGGTCGTACTGACATCTGAAAGTCATCTTCTACACATCCTCGTCTCGAACTCCGAGCTGGTGATTGCCTGATCTGAGGTCTATCTTTGAGAACCACCATGCTCCCTTCAACAGATCAAAGAGGTCGTCAATCCTCAAGAGTGGGTACTTATTCTTCACATTCACCTAGTTCACGCACTGATAGTCAACACAAAGCCTCAATCTCTCATCCGCCTTCTTCGCTAATAGAATCAGGGCTGCCCAAGGTGAAACAATGGGTCAGATTAATCCCTTCCCCTACAAGTCCTCTAGTTGTACCCACAGCTCGTGAAG
Source organism: Viscum album (assembly GCA_963277665.1). NCBI lineage: Eukaryota > Viridiplantae > Streptophyta > Magnoliopsida > Santalales > Viscaceae > Viscum > Viscum album. The sequence continues at coordinate 985,360,568 of OY728166.1, read as the reverse complement.
CTCTGTGGGATCCATCTGATATGCTAGTTGTAGATATCGGTGTCGTCCCATGGTACAAGTCAATGTAAAAGTCTACCTATCTGTGAGGAGGTAGATCAGAGACATCATCAGGGAAGACATCCACATACTGGTCCACCACTACAGGATAGCTCGGACTCTCCACAACAACTGCTCTGAGGGTAAGGCTAGCCAACTGATGAGTGATTGGCTGCACCCTCCTCTGAGTAAGTCTTTCATGTGCTGCAAAGGCTCCCTTCTCGCTAGTGAAGGTAAACTTGGTCTCATCCATGTGAACACACCGCACTTTGTGCCTAATATAGTCTATCTGATTATGGAATATAGATAACTAGTCCATACCCAAGATGACGTCGTAAGGCCTCGACGCTGCTACTAGGAGATCCCATCTGAAGCTCTCTCCTTCTAGAGTAAGCTCACACTGCTGGCACCAGTGTGTAATCGCCAAATCTGCTCCCGTAGGAGTCTCTAGCCGTAAGGATCAAGCCAAAGGCGTCGTTGGAATCTATGATCTCTGAAAGAGGGTAGTGGAAATGAAAGAGTGACTAGCACCTATGTCTATAAGCACTATAACAATGGTGGAATACACACAGATGGTACCTCGTATCATCTCGAGAGCACCATGATCATAGGACTCAGCTGCCTGGAGCTAAGCTCTACCATGTCCACCTGATCCCTGCAGTTGGGGTGGACCTCCTTGTGGTGGTGGTGGTAACATCTGAAAACGTCTCGCACCACCAGTTGCACGACCAGCTCCTCTACCATGCCCGTCTGCTCCCTTCGAACTGCCTCGATCGAATATTTGTCTCTTCCTGGGCGGTCCTTAAACCGTCTGTTGATCATATGAATGGTGAGTCAGATAGTCATGAGCCATGTGACCATGCCCGCTACATGAGTAACACTGCCCGCTCCTGGCAGGTCTGTCTCCACTCTGGGTGCCCCGCACAACCGATCCTGAGTCATGCGGTTATCCACCTGTATGTCTGGTCCTCTTGGACCTCTACTACACATATCTGCTACCAGCTATAGAAGACTCCACTATGTGTTTATTGGTGGTGGATCTCACTACTAGAGACTTCTTAGCAAGGAAACTCTCCACTAAGAGGGCTCTCTCTAACACCCCTGACTGCATTGAGATGCTGAGTGAGATCACCAAAGCCCTGATCTCCTTCCTGAGTCCCTTCTCAAAGGTTCGAGCCCTGAAAAATGGGTCTCACACCATATCAATAGAGTGGTGTGAGAGGTCTATAAACCTTGATGAGTACTGATCTACAATCATTTTTTCCTACTGCAGATGAAGTAGCTCCTGAATGCGCACTGCGCGGAGAGTCACTGGGACAAACTATGCCCAAAATAGGCTCTCGAAGTCTGCCCAGAGAAGTGTCATCTCGTCGTGGACCTAGAGCATCAATCTCCATTATATTCCCGCTGCTTCATGTAGAAGGATGGTAGCAAGAATCACCATTAGGTCTGATAGTGTCCCTACTAGTCAGAAAACTCTCACCACGGCCTCTAGCCAATCCTCAACAGCCTGTGGTTCCATCTCTTCTCTAAACCTGGGTGGCCTCTAGAGCTGGAACTAATGAAACATGCTCAAGGAGCATGCATAATATTCTTCTGGTGCTGGAGGAATCAGTGGCCTAACGGGGAGTGGTACCACTGATGCCTTCGCTAGTAAAGGGCCCTGCAGCGTGGCCTCATCACTTGGTGGGCTATCAATGCATACAAATCTCAGAACTCTAGTCGGCTGTCTGCGTGGAGGCATCCTAAAAGGAAAATATGTGACACAGTCAAAATATTATACCTGGTGAGCTGACCTAGTTGAGCTAACATAAAGAAAACTTTTGAAAACACCCAAAAAATCTGTGTTTTTTTGCACTGTGTCAAAAATCAGAAGTCATGGTCTTTATGTATGGATACATCGGCCATGGCACCAATACTGGACTCCCTGAACTAAAAACCGCACTCATTACCCTTAACACTATTGCTTCATAGAAAATATCGGAGTTCTAACTTCTATGGTAGAACCTCCCTATGATTCAAATATGTCACGACCCATCCCCCAGGGCCCATGTCGTAACTACCCCAAGCCCACCTTCCATAGGTCAGGGGCTGGAGACTAGCACCAAAGGCGTAATTCCCTAAAACTAGGAAGGCATTGAATTTATATACTATAAACTCACACAATAGATCACACAGCTGGATATAAATCACTAAGTAAACTGTATAACAAAAGAGTGCTGAAAAGTAAAAGGGGTCGGAAATACAAGCCCAACTGTAAAGTATAATGAACTGAAAGTACAAGTACAACTGAAGAAAGGAAAAATAGTTGATCGGCCGTCCTCGGAGATTCCTACCTGATGGGTAGGTACATAGATCCTCCTCATCACTCCACATATGTCAGTCTCCTCTGTTTACTGACTCGTCATAAGGTCCACCTCCGGGTACCATCCAGTCCTGGTACTCTCAGCCTCAGTCAGTGATGTCCATCATCTGCAACCAACACAACAAGGTGCGGGCATAGCCCGTGCAGGGGTGAGTATAAAGATACTCAGTAGGGACCCCGAGACCCTCAAGGTCTCATAAAAATCCACCAAGGATAAACCAAAAATCATGAAATAAATAGATAACCTTACTTAGGTATATGTCTATACATATACCTAAGTTATCAAGTGATCCATCTCAATCATGAGGAAAACACGAAAGTACTGACTCAGCTCAACTAGGATTTTATTCACATTATTAGAACCACGGTTGCTGGAGAACTCCTCCTCTGTTGAGTACAGTGGGCATGTAGTGACACCAAGCGCACTTCCCACTAACCTTAGACTGTTAAGGTACTCCTCCTGTCGAGTACCATGGGTCTGCTGTGTCACACAGAGGCACTCCCCATCGTGGGTCTGACGCCACAACCAGGCGCTCCCCCTCATAGCCTGTAGAGGTACTCCTCATGTTGAGTACCGTAGGTTTTCCACCACAACCAGATGCTCCTCCACTATGGGTCTTCTGCCACAACTAGGTGCTCCCCACTGGTCTAGTCGATTCACTCTTAGTCAATCAGTCAGCAGTCATCAAGTCTCAGCCAGCTACTAGGTTCCCGCACAAAATCTCGCTCGTCTCCGGAAGATATGCTCCACAAGATATTGTTGGATGATCCAACTAACATTAATTCCCACAAAAAAGTATTCTAAAGGTCTGACACATCATAGGGGTCTCAACTCAACTGACGGTGCGTCAATCGGATGCTCGGTTTGTGAGTTATTAGCCTTTTTGTCTCGGGGGTCATGTTGGATTCGTGCTCGATCCAACCTAACTATATCCTATCCTAATACAAAACTATAGTGGAGTATACTCAAAGGGACCATCATGATCCAAGATTACCTCAAACAGACGCCCGGTGCCAAAGATATGGACAAAAGAACGTAAAGGGTCGTAGTGGGCCTGAGTCTGGGTCGACCCAGTATGACCCATTGGGTCTGGCCCAGCCTATTGGGTGGGCCAGCCTGTTAGGTTTGTCCCGGCCCACTGGGCCCAGCCTAGCAGGCCGCGAGTGGTCGTGGAGGGCCATGAGCACACGGAACAGTCGTGAGGGTGTGGACCGGCTGTAGTTCGGTGCGAAGGCGGTTTGGCCCAGAGGGCGCCGTGAGGGCATGGCTCGGCCTGGAGGACGCTGCGAGGGGCCAGATTAGTGTGTCTCGGCCTATGGCTGGGGGGCGTGTTTGAGGCCGGGAGGCCATCTCGACTGGGGCGCCGCGAGGGGTGTGGGAGTCCGGCTCGGTTGGGGCGCCGCGAGGGCACGGGAGGCTGGCTCGTCCGGGGCTCCATGAGGTTGAGGGAGGCCAGCTCAGTCGGGGCACCGCGAGGGTGCAAGAGGCCAGTGGGCCGGTTTGGCCAGCAACGACATGGGGCACGTAGGTGGCGGTGCCTCGAGGTGCGCGGGGCACGCGGGGTGCGCAGGTCTCATAGACGGTGGAGCCGCAGGGCACGCGGAGGCTGCGGGTTGCTTGGCCGGGGGCTACCGAGAGGGTGCATGTGGCTCGGTCGGGGCTTCCATGAGGGTGTGGTGGGGTGGCGGTTCGATGGAGCATTGTCGTGCGTCGTTTCCTTTATCACGGTCGGCGGTGGTATCGGCCACCATTCTAGTGCTCCTCCATGATGGTAGTCGTCCTTCTCCATCGCGATGAACACCAAAAGAGATCGGCAGAGGGGTCAGGCCATGTTAGTTTGGCCCACACCCTCCATGTTTAGAGTGGTAGCAAGAATCTCTACTTTATTCATGAACCAAGATCGAGGATAATAATTGAAAAGATTCAAGAATTAGATAATAAAACCCCTTCCTTGTTTGTTGTTTGTCAACGTTGGCATGAGAAAGCGGACGTATTTTCATTGTAGAAGAACACGTCCCGCATCAAAGGAGGTTCTGAGGAAGAAAGTCGAAGTCGAGGTCATTCTTAGTTAGTGGAGCATTCTTCATCGGTAGAACGTTCTTCATTGGGAGATGAAGTTCTTCGTTGGGGGGCTTTATTTCTCCCAAGCTCTCCTCTCCCAAATCCTCCTTTGCCAACCAAAAAAAATGGTAGCCAAAGATAAAAAATAAAAATATCTTATTAATTCATTGGATCCAATTTCAAATTATCCTAATTAAACCCCTAGGTTGGCAAGATTAATTAGGGTGGATTTCCAGAATTAAATGACATGTGTGTTGGCACAATAAAGGTGGAGGAGATTAAGAGGCTCTCTCTCATTTATGAGGGAGTTGAGAAGTTTTCCTCAATAAAATGGGGGGTTTAGTCTCAGGTGTTCCCCACATCATAACCTCTCATGCGAGATTAGGTTCGTGTGGGCCCCACCACCATAACCTCTCATGGGAGGTTAAGGTGTGGTGGTCCTCATCTCCAACTTCCACATGGGTGGTTATAATAGATAAAATAAAATAAAAATGCATTTATTTTATTTTATTATTTCCATGAAAAACCCAAAAACTAACGTTTACCCTTGACCAACTATCGTCGAGGTGAAAGTCTTATTAGGTGAATATCGGTACTGAGAGTTCAACGGTGTCCTTGGATTTCATTTCTGAGCACTGGTTCAAAATTTATAAAAATCCCGCTCGTACGTTTACTGAACGTACCCGAACAAAACATAAGAAATTGATTCCAGGCACACCAGGCCTCGAAATCACACGCCGTCAATTTTTACGGATTCGTAAAATTCCAATTTATTTAAAAAAAATATATGGGAATTATGGGTATTTACATAAAATAATAATTTGAGCATAATATTGGAGGCATAAAGGAAGTTCAAATAAATCCATATAAATAATCACATGATCTTGAAACTAATCCATTAATATTCTAACTAATTTTATAATCACATATACATCAATAAATATTATCATAATGTGTGAATTCATATTATTTTACATCTAAATCATACTATCAAGACCTTTCACAGTAAAGTTTAAAAATGTGGGTAAAAACCCATCTAATTTGGCCAACATATTTGTCTCATTAGAATTGTCACTACATCAAGGGGATATCTATAACCCTCTCCCACTCTTCACATAAAAAGTATAATTAATTATTCATATTAATAGGGTGTAGAATAATTAATATAGATATTATAATTTTAAATAATATACAAAAGTTTAATACATACCTCAACCAATAAACATATTCATAAACCATCTAGATTAATAAGGCGAATAAAAATATAATTGTATGTCCACAATCAAACTAATCATAAAATATCCAATATTTGAATAAGGATAATATCAATAAAACATATACCTAGTGGATAATAAATGGTTGGTGTCATTGATGAATATAAATACAATAAAAATGTCATCAAATACATTCTTGTGGAATATGACATCTTCACTTTAAAAATAAACTTTAAAAAAAGATCAAAAAACATATTGAAAAGACATTTCCTTGAAGATAACCTTATAATATTGTAGAATAATCAGTAAAACATTTTGTGTTCATGAAGGTAGAAAATTATATTCATGACGTACATAATAAAACAAATATTCCTTTGGAAATTTTGGTAAAATAAAATTGGGAATTATTTGGAAAATTATATGAAAATTCATTGGAAACCATTATGTAAAAATTTAAACATGAGTAAAAATTTATTTAATAAATGATTTTAATATTTTAAAAAAAATTAAAACATTTTTAAAAACATATATATTTGTGAAAATTCCTTTTAGACTGAAAATTGAAATAATGATCCATTTTCTTAAAAAACAAAATTCAATCAATTTAGGTTACAAAATAGAGAAAAAATTTTACTATTTCATTAAATGTTCATAAATAATTTGGTGTGATGAAAATATATTGGTTTTAATATAGGGATACCAAATAACTCCACCAAGGGACACATTGTAGAACCCATGGATTTAGGTAAATAACCATTTAATTATGTATTTTAAGTATATATAATTGTTGGGTTATGTTTCAGGTTCTTCGAAGAATTTTTGGCATGTTTGGGAGGCTTTATGGAGGTTCATAGTCTGAGAATGGTTAGTAGAAACCATGAAACCCCTCTAGAAAATTATACATGGGAGAGTGGTGGGTAGTGTGTAGGAACATTGTTGGTGCCACGGTTTTACCAAAAAATGTGGGTCATCAAGAGAAACTGTGTGAGTATATTATCATATGATGTAGTTTATTGTGCACGGTTGCCATAACATTTTCCAAATCATGTGGCCTAATAGTGCAGCTTACATTCAGCCTTCCAAAATTTTTGAATATAATTTTGTTTATCCACTTAAGAAATAATTTTCTCCCTAATCTTCCCATAACATGAAGTTATTTTTCTCCCATGGTGGTAGATACATTCCCCTTTGGCCTAAGAGTGATCTGAAGGTAGTTTAAATGTTTTTGGAGATCTAGATTCACTGGTAAGTGGTCGTTATTGTCTGGTAGACATTGATATCTTATCCTTATGTTTCCCAAAATGTTAGATCAAATCCACTGTGGACATATTTATGTTACATGATGGTAACTATTATGTTTTATTGTTGGATCTATGGAAGGAACGGTGATTCATGATCATATCTAGAGAATCATTGTGATGTTCCTGATTTTGAAAAAAAAATTGTGAGTTTGGTGGAATGTCTCTTGATTCCACATGTTTAGAAATTGATGTCTTAGTTTAAATTAATGTTTTTTAAATTGATCTTTGATTCCTAATGGATGATATATTTAGTTACAGTTTTTTGAATTGGTGGAAATTGGATGATGTAGTGGAGGATCCTCTTTGGTGATAATTTTAAAATGTTTATTTTAACATTATATATTTGATTTGACACATGGAAAATGGTTGTTGAAATGTTTTAAATAATAATTTTTTTAAAATTATTTAGCATGGGGTTTTTCATACATGGTTTTTCTAAGTTCATTTACATTAGAAGTGACCATATTAAAGGGGTGTGTGCCATTGGGGAATCTGGTATTGGTTACCTTGTGATGAAATGGTAGATCGATGAGATACCTCTCATGAGTATGAAACTATCACCTAGGGAACCATGTCTTTATGTGTTGATGTGTGGAATCAATGAATTGGTATGAAAAATGTAAATTTTGAAATATTTTAATTTATTATTTTCTTTGTTTCCATGGAAAAAGTTTTTGGTTTGGAAAACTATTTTTTATTGATATAAAAAAATTAAATTGTTTTTAAACTATTTTATATAAATCTTAAAAAAAATTATTAGTGTTGTGGGTTGGTATGTCATTGGGGAAATCCTACAGATTTTAGACTCACCCCATTCTTGGGAACTATTATAATCATCAGAACTTTTATAAATAAATTTCCCCTTTTTGATTTATTTAAAATGCATCACCATGAAATATGGTTATAGAAAACAATTTCAATTATTTTTTAATAAATCCTATTAAATTTTAAATATGGTTAAGAATCATTACCATTGATAATATTTTCATTGAACAGTTATTATGTGACAAGTATAAATATAGGGCTTTAACAAATCCAATTGACATAGAGAAATGAAGTGATGACCTCAACAAGTAGCATTATACCTTGTGAAGCACATATATCAGATATTCCAAGGGATATAGAGTCTTTGGGATTTTCCCTTGTCCAAGACCAAGTTGGGATCCAACAACTTAAACATGAGCGAAACTGTTTACGAGAGAAGTTCATGCTCATTGAGATCACAGCCCGGACCATGTTCGTTGTACCACCCCATTAAAGTCCCACCATCGCACACCTTACTCTTATAGTGTTTGATTATGTATTAAATGGATATGTATTAAGTCCCTATAAATATGAATATTTAATTTTTTATATATAATAATGAATATGTTTTCATCCTATTATTTTTACTTTGTAAATAATTTTATTTTTTGATTTAATAAAACACAAATAATATTTTTGTTTAATATTAAAATTTAACTAATCAATTTATGAATTAATGGATTTTTAAAAAATATTATTTTAATAAAATATTATTATCAAATATTTTTTATTAAACATAAACGATCATATAATTTTTAATAAGTTAAATGTAGTTTTTAAAAATGGTTTGAAACTATTATTATAAAAAACCCGTATTTCTTAGTAAATGTCATTTTTATTTTAAAAGTAAAAAATTAAAATTTTTAGAAAATTATTTAGAAAAAATTAATATTATTTTTGGAATCAAAATTTTGAAATTTTATAATGGTTAATTTTTTAGAATTTTTTGAGACAGTCGAATTTTTGGGTAAAAATTAAATATCATATAAATATACTTTGTGTTTTATGACATCATAATGATCCAAAAGTGATGTAATAATTACTTTTAATGGGATACAAGACCATATCAATGTTTTCACTTTAAAAAAAATTATTTTAGGTTTATTTGATTTATTTTTTAATGCCATTACAAAACCTACAAAACCTATAATATATTTTAAGGTTTTAAAATCATTTCTTTTAAAGTGTGACTCACTTACACATAAGAAAGGGAATTATTTTAATAATTTCAGCCCATGGACTTATAAAATAAAAAAAAAACTCCCATTTTTTAGATACCATAGGCAAAAACCATGGTTTGGTTTGTGGTTTTGGATATTTTAGTATATAGAGTGAAAAGCATAAATAATAAAGAAATCCCCCTCTTTTCCTAAATAAAATCACTCAATATCCCACTTATCTTCACTAAAAATCCTTGGATCATGACCAAACACTTCCCTCCACTCCCTAGAGTCCTCAAAAGGCACCGCAAGATCTCAATAATCCCCTCCCAAGCCTTTGGAATCATACACTCAAGTAATGGATCATCACCTTCCTATCGTTCTTTCAATTCAAGCACCTTTCTTGGAATTTGTCTTATTAATTACAATTTTTTATAATGAAATTTATTTATAAACATTCCCTTACTATCCAATTGATTTTATTTTAACTATATATCATTTATCCTCTCACATATTGGACTTTACTATGTCATTACTATGCTGAAATTTTGTAAGAGATTTCTCTCTTCTCATTTCCATTCAAGGACTTATTTTAATATTTTTCTCTTATTTTCATTTTTCTTAAGTGGATATATGTTCTTCCATATCCCCCTTACATTCCATTGGATTTATAAATTATGAGATCCCATTTTCACTCTCATTAATCCTCCTATTATCCATTATGTGTACCCATTACCATGGCGATATTTAGTAAGGGATCCTCCACTCTCCTCTTTTATCAATCACTCATATGTTATGTCATTTAATTTCAATTTTAATATATTGGGATATGTTATTTTATATCCCCATTACTACCCATTTTATTTATAAATTATGAGAGGCCCTATCACTGTCATTTTTCCCTCCTATGAACCCTTATGTACACCTGTTACCATGCCAAAATTTTGAAAGGCTTCTTTCTGTTCCTTTCATTATTAAAGTTTATTCAATATCATATTCCTTATATTTCCAATTCCTCTTGTTGGTACATGTATTTCCATGTCCCAATTACATTAAATTTCATGTATAAATGATGATATACCCTTTTTTATTCCATCAACCTATTTCATATATTTTTATGTGACAACATTATGCGGCTGAAATGTCACTGTAATTTTCCATACCAAAATAATGGTGTAGTGAATACTATACCCATTTCCTATCAATGGTAATAAAATTTATGAACATATAATTTTTTTTGGGACTTACATATGTGTATTACACATTCCTTGATCGTGTAATAAATTATGGTGATGAATGAATCCATGTTGTATGATATATGTGGAACACTTAATCATGAGTATAAAATGAATATGATGGGTGTGACCAGATAGTTATCCAATGCATTTGGTTATGTTTAGTATCATGATACATCATTTTAGGATAGTAATTGAACCTAATTCCTCTGTGGGACTTTTTTCACCATGATGTATTGGTTGGTTTAGCCTTGGAATATGTTTATAATGTAGTGTTATGATTATCATTATATATCATGGATTATTATTCATGTTCCTTTTATTCCATATTGATATTCCAATTGTCTAATATTTATCACTTATTCCATGTTTATTCCCTTACTAATCTTTATATCTCAACCCTTTCTTATGTTTTTCCTTAGTTTATCCCATGCAGTTTTAAGTACGAAGGAATATTATGAACATGTTAAGTAGGTATTAAATAAAGACAATGTATTTCATGTTTTAAGTTCTTTTTTAATATATCTAATTCCCAAATACATTAGAATTATTGATCTTTTGGGTTATATTAATTTTAATATCACAAAATAAATCAAGTATTAATGAGAAATAAATATTAGTGTTGTTATATTTGGTATCAGAGGAAAAGTTTAGTTATTTATGGGATTGGTATTAGAAAAATATAGATAAAAGACTTAGGTATAAGACTATTTATAAGGAAACATTCCTTTAAGTTTTTTGAGAATAGAGTAAGTGGTTTTTCAAGAAAATACATCATTGTCTGGATACTACAAGAGGAAGTGGTTTTGGCATAGATATACCTAGGAGTAACAACTCTAAGAAGGTGTTTTAGGCCTGAATCGGGGTAACCCGGTACATAAAAATAGGTCTTACTACACACCTAGTTTGAAACTCCAGGGGGATATACTTTGGTAAAGTAGTAATCTCATTATGAACCATTATTAAGGGAAATATTCCTATAAAAATACATGTTAGGAAATTGATCTTGGATAACATAGATTGGTGCCTAAAAATTCATAAGTTAAAGATATAAATGTAATTTATAAGTTATCCATTTAATGTAATTGGATTCCTTTTTATGATTTTAACAGTTTAAAAATAATCACCCCTAGTTTTTTGTTTATTCCAAGCAATGGCCAGAAATAGGAGGAATCGGGTAAACAATCAATGCGGTGGGCAATGTGATGACTGTAGGTTCTGGGCGCAGCGGAAGCGCGTTGGTGGGAGTGCCCAAATTTAATTTTAGAATTAAAAAATGTTCAAACCAAGATCCATCACAATATAAAACGCCAGATCTTCGGAATAGAATGAAGAACGAAAAACAAAAGAGGGAGTCCCGGAACCATAGAGATGGGATCATCATATGATGGTTATAATTAATTTAATTAATTCACAAGAATTACCTTGGTGTAATTTATACTTTGTTGATGTCTCCGGTCACGATAAAATATGATCAGTCATTGCATCGTAGAATCCAAGTGTAGGATTGCTATAGCGGTGATCCACATGTGCTCCATGTATCTCTAGATGTCGCCGAAGGGATTTACGGGTGCTAGCATGGAAGAACCTTCACTTGCGATGTCTTCCTTCGATCGCCTTGATCCAGTGTGAGAGCGTTCTTGGAGGAAGTAGTTATTTCGGCCTTGAAAGAATTCTCCAGAATTGTTGTGCACAATGATTGTGTAAAAGTGTTGGGTTGTGAGGATATTTATAATCGGGTTTGAGGTTATAGAGTTATGACAATAAATAAACATGTTAAATGTTTTATTTATTTCATTAAATCTTATTGAAACCCCCCATGTTGAATTATTAATTCCTTGACATGCGCCCATGCTGATTATAATAAATATCATTTAATAAAACAATATTACATCCTCAAAATCTCGACAAGAAAAACTACACGGCGTGTAATCATTAATACCCGGCGTGTACTTTTATTTTCCCTTTTCCTTTATTTCCTCCACCATATTTATTAGTCCTTGAGTAATGGCTATTCATTAGTAAAATAAATGTAACTGCATTACTCGCTAATAAATATATATTATTTCACACACAATATATTCTCTCAAATAACTAGTGTCGAAATAAATGCAATCAGGCATTCTTAAATAATTATTAAACCACAGTCTGGAATAATATTTATTTAACTTGTTAAATTAATATTTAACTGAGATACATGGACACACATAGTGTGTGACCCTCTAGGCCCCTTTCTCAGTGGCATTAGGCAGAGCCTGCCTAAAGTCCAAGGTTAGTGTCTAGAAACACGCTAAGGCACCCATAGAGAAATAAGTTAACACCGCAATGATGTGTCACCTCCTACGAACATTTACTGTGTAATATAATCCCTTTGTCACGATATCTCGAATCAAGCGGGTTGCATGCTAGTGTCATCAACCCATGTGCTCGATTATTCTTTCTTTGACTTTCCATAATTGAACTCGCACATACCTTACCATGGCCATGGATTTATTTAAGCTATATCAATTCCATAAAATGGCCTGAGATATCTACTTCTTTTATGGAAAATAAGGGACAAATCCTTTCTTCCATTATCTATTAATATAGTATTACTCGTGATGCACCCAACGTATCCTACCTCGCTGTGAACAGTGTGTCGTCACAGTTTTTGTCAATACATCTAAGTGTGCGAGCTGTATTACCCATTAATAATAATTTTAATGTATAAGGACCAATACACACGTCTGTAGATAGGAACATCCAATGACACTATGAAATGTGGATTTCCTACTGGCAGGTCTCGTTCTCATAATATCCTCCTGGATATTACCAAGGGCGCACACCATGATAAGGTGCCTCAAAGTTTTATGAGTCCTCACCCCGAATGTCCTATATTATTTGTGTCCATCAAATAACATCATCCGGCCATAGAACATATATTCAAGAACAGTGTTATGGAACTTCCAGGTTCTCATCATAGCTAGGATCTGATATGACCCTTTAATGTAATAGTTGTCCTTAGGACATTATCACATGCATTGTCACGCATAAGAACAATCAAGATGTGATAAGGTATTTATTAATAAATAAAGTACAAAGTAGTTGGTTCTAGGACACCAACTCCAACAATGACTACCCCAAATGAGATTCCAAGACTGATGGGAGAAGGAGTTACAAATTTCATGAAGATACTCTCTCAACTAACTCAAGTTTTGAATAGAAACCTAGATCATGAGGAGAATCCCTCCACCTAAGAGAGAACAATCCAAAATTGAGATATTAATGCGATAAAGGCATCCTACATTCAATGGATCATCTAATCTCTTAATCATGGAACAATCGATCAACTATATTGAGAATATCTTCTCCATCTTTCAATGTTTCGAAAAAGATAAGGTTCTTATGGGTGTTTATCATATGGATGGAGAATCTAATCATTGTTGGACATTGATTAAGAATAAGAAACCTAAGGAAGAGATCAAGTAATAGAGTTGAAGGGATTCCAAAATATTTTCCTCACACTCTTCATCTTAAAATGGAAAAGAATTTCCTTTCACTCAAGAAAAAAAGTGAAAAATCTATTAGGTCATATGAGGAAAACATCACAAGTCTTGCACGATAAACCTCTAGTTTCTTCACTACCCCCTAAATGAAAGGTTGGTTAGTTCTTTGGTGGGTTAAAACCTAGTCTAAGAAAATCCTTATTGATCTGTGAATTTGATAGCTATGAGGAAAATTTCCTATGTGCCCTTGAAGTTGGGATGTATATTGGAGAATCTCAAGGGTATCATGGTGATAAGAAGAATAATTTGGAGTTTAATTATGGAGGTTATATAGATAAATATAATGGTTCCAAGAAATTCCAACATCCCTTTTATAAAAGGTGTGGAAAGAATAAACCTATAAATTTCTTGAAGGGAATCAAGAAATGCTTTAGATGTAGGAAGGAAGGACACCTGGCTAATGTTAGCCGACAGGAGAAACCTGATAATGAGATAAAGGAAAGGAATGCTCCAATCAACCCCCAATTCATTATTCATTGCTTCAACTACAAGGAACTATGTCAATTTTAAAATAAATTCCCTAAGAAAAGTGTTTTTAGAGACAACCAACAACCTCCAAGGTAGAAAGGGTGCACTTTTTCCATCACAACCACTAAGGTGGATCCTAATAAAAAATTGGTGATAGGTACACTAGTTATTCATTCAAGAATAGTGAAATTACTTTTTGATTCTATTTCTAGACATTCCTTGATATCATGAAAGTTTAGTAGAACTATTAAAACACCAATAAAATTCTTGTAAGTAGATCTATCAATGAAAATAGAAAATTGTGAAATTATTTCATCCCATGTATATAACTCTTACTCTATCAAAATTTTTACTTTGAACTTCCCAGAAAACCTTATCATACTACCTTTGTTTTAATTTGATGAAATTATAGGAATGTATTGAATTTACCTATATAAAGCCAACATAAATTTACTCGATAAGGAAATCACTCTCCATACGTTGAATCGACCCCTGATTCTATACAAGTGCAAGGAGGAGGATGAATCTTCTTTAGCGTTATCATCTAAAGTATTGATATTATTTCCCTACAATGAAGTGTATCTATCTCAAATGATTGTGTTTATAGATTAGATCATCCTGAAAGGTATTCCTATTATAAGGGAATATTTTTTTGTGTTTATTGAAGAATTTCCTAATCATCCTCCTAGCCAAGAGGTTGAATTTTCAATCGATCTTATACATGGTTCATTGCCTATATCCTAGACTCTATATTGGATGGATATTTTAGAAACTGATAAGCTAAAGAAACAACTATAGGAGAATCTAGATAAAGGGTTTTATTCCCAAGTTCTTCACCATGGAGTGGACCAGTCCTCTTTGTCAAGAAGAATGATGGGTAAATCTACCTTTTCATTGATTATCATGATCTCAAAAATATTATGATAAATAAAAATTAACATTTTCCATGTATTGATGAATTGTTCAATAAACTATGTGGAGCACAATACTTCTCCAAGGTTAATTTGTGGTAGGTATGTTATCAAGTTAGGGTGAATAATTAGGATATCCCCAATGCTACTTTTTTTACAAGGTACATGCACTATGAGTTCATATTAATTTCATTCGGACTTACTAATGCTCCATCAATTTTCATGGACTTCGTGAATAGAGTATTTAGATATTGCCTAAAATTATTTTTTATAGACTTTATAAATTATAGTATAATATAATTCAAAACCAAGGAGGAGCATGAGGAGAATTTGAACACTATGTTATAGACCTTTTGAAAGGAGAATGTTTTTGAAAAGTGTAGCAAGTGTGAGTTCTGGTTGAATGAAGAATCATTATTAGTGAATATCATCACAATCTATGGGATATCTATGGATCCTTCAAAGAAAAAATAAATTTAAGGAAGGACAAGGCCAATATATATAATAGATATCAGTAGTTTCCTTGGTTTATTTGGATATTATTGCTAATTTGTGAGAAATTTCTCAAACTTTTCATACCCTCTTATCAAGCTACCTTGTAAGGGAGTCAAGTTTTCATGGAATGATGAATGTGTTAAAAATGAGTCTTATCATTACCCATGTTCTCACACTACCCACAAGTAGAGAAATTTTCATAATATTCAACGATGATTCGAAGAATGGATTGGGTTGTGTACTGATGAAAAATCAAAAAAGTAATAGACTATGATTTAAGGCAGTTGAATGTTCAAAAACCAAACTATCCAATGCATGATCTGGAGTTAGTCATTGTGATATTATATTTGAAAATATGGTTTCATTATCTTTTTCAGGAGAAGTGTGAAATATATATGGATCAAAAAAGTATCAAATAAATATTCACACTGAAATTTCTAAATATACAACAATAAAGATGGTTAGAGCTTATCAAGTATTATGAATACTCAATTCACTACCATCCTATTAAAGAGAATAAAGTGTTGGATTCTCTAAGTAGAAATGATCCTGTAATTTTATCATTTATGAGATTGATAAGGATATAATATTCTTATAATTGAAGAGGATGGATATGGAAATCATAATGGATAGAACATCACCAATCCTTTCACAAATTATTTCTCAATTATCTCTTCTTTAAAGGTTAAAGGATGCTCAAAAATATGATTTGGAAATTCAAAATAAAGTGGAAACAATAAGAAAATGTAAAACCTTTTAGTTCAAAGTTAATTAAGAAGTAATTATTAGATTTGGGTCAAGACTATGTGTTTCATCAAATCCTGAGTTAAAGAAGGAACTATTGGATGATGCACATAGTTATAGTTTCTCCATTCACCCAAGAAACACGTATATGTATCGAGATCTCATAGATTTCTATTAGTGGGACAACATGATTAAGGATATCACTAAATATACATCAAATTTATTAGTATTTCATCAAGTGAAGGATGAAAGGAAAAATTATAAGGGTATGATTCAAGCATTACCCATACCGATATGAAAATAGGAGAGCATCACTAAGGACTTTGTCACCATACTTCTAAATACATCTAAAGAAAACAACACAATCTGGTTTATTGTGGATCTTCTTATAATTACTACACACTTGATTACTATTTGAGAGGATTTCTAACTAGATCAACTTGCGTAGATATACATCATAGATCTGTTGAGGCTACATAGAGTGAAACTATTGATTTTGTATGATTGAGATCGAAGATTCAACTATATGTTTTGGAAAATTATCAATCATTCTCTAAACACTAAGCTAAAATTCTATATGGATTATCACCCTCAAACAAGTTTCCAATCTATGCATACTATCCAAACACTTGAGGAAATACTAAGAGCATGCTCAATTGACTTCAAAATAGGATGGAACCAACATCTTCCTATGTTATAGTTCTCTTAAAACAATAGTTTCCACTTGATAATCTAAATGTATCCATATAAAACTCTTTATAATAGGTGCATAAAACCTACATTCTGGGATGAAGTTGGGGAATACAAACTACTAGGTCTTGAAATGGTCAAGGAAATAGTGGAAAAGTTTAGTACTATTCAGCATCACATCAAGGCTACTTAGATTTGAAAAAAATATCTATGATAACAATCATATATGATACCTAGATTTTGATGTTAGAGACATGGTATTCCCCCAAATATCTCCATGGAACAAAGTGAACATATTTGGGTAGAAGGGAAATCTTATTCCAAGGTACATTGGCCCTTTTGAGATCCTTGATTGCATCAAACCAGTGGCCTATTAACTAGAACTCTCACCGAACCTATCTCAAGTACATGATGTATTCCATGTATCCCTCTTGAGAAATTACATAATATAACCCTATCATGTACTCAATCCTAAGGTGGTACCATTGGATAATGATATTTCTTATGAGGAGAAAACGATAAATATTATAGATCGAAGAGAAAAAATTCTATGAAATAAGAAAATACACCATGTCAAAATGTTGTGGAGAAACCAAAAGTTTAAATAAGAAACATAGGAATTAGAGGAGGTGATGAAATAGAGTTACCCTCATCTATTTTAGGGTAGGAAAATAAAATTTCAAGGGAAAATTTTCTTAATGGGGGAATATTGTAATGACCCAGACTGTTATAAATAAAATTCTCATTTCGGATTTATTTAAAAGTCTCATCTCAAAATATGGTTATATAAAACACATGCACTTATTTTGTTTCAATATATCCTATTGGATTTAAAATGCAATTAATAATCATTATCATTGATAATATAGCCATTGAACTATTACTACATTATTAGTATAAATATGGGGTTTTAACAAATCCAATTGACACAAACAAAGGAAGTGATGGCCTCAAATAGTAAGATCGTACCCAATGATGCTAATTTATTAGATCTTCCATGGGAGATAGAATCTAGGATTTTCCATTGACCAAACCCAATCTAAGATCCAACAACTTAATCATGATCGAAACAATTTATTAGAGAAGTTCAAGCTCATCAAGATCACAACACAAACCATGTTTGTCGAACCTCCCCATGAAAGTCCCACCATCGCCCACTGTACTCTTAAGGATTTTGTTGGTATATTAAAGGGGTATGTATAAAGACCCTAAAATATGAATATATAATTTTTTTATATATTAATGAATAAATTTTCATCCTATTATTGATACTCTGTAAGTAATTTTTATTTCTGATTCAATAAATCAAAAAAATTATTTTTTGTTGGCATTCAAATTCAATTAATACAATTTATGAATTATTAGATTTTTTAAATGAATAATATTTTAATAAAATATTATTATTAAATAATTTTTATCAAATATAAATGATCATATAATTATTATGAAGTCAAATTTAATTTTTTATAAGGGTTCAAAAATTGTAACTATAAAAGACCAACATTTCTTAATAAATGTCATTTTTATTTTAAAAGTGAAAATTCACATTTTTAAAAATTTATATAGGTAAAATTAATATTATTTTTGGAATTATACTATCAAAATATTATAATGGTGATTTTTTCATAATTTACTGAGATAGTCAAGTTTTTGGGTAAAAATTAAATATCATATAAATATACTTTTTGTTTTATGACACAATAATGACCCCAATGTTATGTAATAATTACTATAAATGGGATCCACAACCAAATAAATGTTTTCAATTTAATTTAATGTGATTTTATGTTTTTTATATATATTTTTTAAATCCATTATGAATGTTATAAAACATATAATATATTTTAAGGTTTTAAAATCATTTCTTTAAGAGTGTGACTCACCTCCACATAAGCAAGGAAATTATTTTAATAAGCTCATCCCATGACCTTAAAATTTTTAAAAATTGACTCTCATTTTTCAAAAACTATGGTAAAAAACAATGGGATTGTTTTTTTTGTTTTGCATATTTTATTATGTAGTGTTCAAAACCTAAATAATAAATAAATCCACCTCTTTTCCTATATAAACCCACCCAAGATCCCATTTATCTTCACTAAAACTCCTTGGATAATGAAAAATCTATTACCCACACTCCTTATAGTCCTATAAAGGTTTCTAAAATATCTCAAGAATCCTCTCCCAGACCTTTGGAGTCTCACATTCAAGTAAGGTATCCTCGCCTTCCTATTCTCCTTTCAATTTAAGCACCTTCTTTGGAATTTGTATTCATAATTAAATTTTTTATAATTCCATTTATTTATAATAATTACCTTAATGTAAAATTAATTTTATTTTAATGGCATATAATTTACCCTCTCTCATTTTAACCATTATCTAATCCATTACTGTGCTGAAATTTTGTAAGACATTTCTCACTTCTCATTTCCATCCAAGGACTTGTTTTAAGATTTGTCTCCTAATTTCCTTTTAATTAATTGGGGATATGTTCTTCTATATCCCCAAACTATATATTTTATTTATAAATTATTATATCCCATTTTCACCCCCATTAATCCTCCCTTGATCCTTTATTTACACCCATTACCATGACTAAATTTAGTAAGGGAACTTCCACTCTCTTATTTTATCAATCACTCCTTTTATGTTATATATTTAAATTTTAATTTTAATTTATTGTGATATATTATTATATATCCCTGATACCTCCCTTATTATTTATAAATGATGATATCCCCTTTCACTTTCATTTTTCCCTCCTATGAACCCTTATGTAAACGTGTTACCATGCTGAAATTTTGTAAGGGTTCTTTCCTTTATTTTCTATATTAAAATTTATTAAATATCATATGCATTATATTTATAATAAATCATTTTGGTAAATTTATTCACATGTCCCAATTACCTTTAATTTCATGTTTAAATAATGAGATACCCCTTTCTCTCTCATCTACCCATTTCATGAATTTTTATGCGAGGTCCTTATGCTGCTGAAATGTCACCACAATTTTCCATGCCAAAACAATTGTGTAGTGAATACCATACCCATATACTATCATAGGTATTCACATTTATACTCATATACTATTTTATTTGGTACATACATATTTTTATTCCACACTCCTTTATCTTGGAATAAATTTTGATGATGAATGAATCTATGTTGTGTCATCTATGTGGCACAATTAAGCATAACTATGAAATGAATATGATGAGTGTGCCTAGATAGTGATACAATGAATTGGGTAATGTTTAGTATCATTATACCTATTATTGGAATAGGTATTGAACCTGATTCCTTTATGGTGATTTTTCCACCATGAAGTATTGGTGGTTTTAGCTTTGGTATATGTTTATGATGTAGTGTTTTAAGTTGTTGTCGCATCTCCCATTTTATGATTATCATGATATATCATGACTTATTATTCATGTTACTTTTATTCCTCATTTTTATTCCTATTTAATATCATGTTTCACTCATTCCATGTATATTCCCTAACTAGGATTTTTATCTCACCCCTTTATTATTTTTATCCCCAGGTTATTCCATGCAGTTTTAAGTACGAAGGAATATTATGAACCTGTTAAGGAGGCTTTTAATAAAGATGATGTATTTCATGTTTTAAGTTGTTATGTAATATACATAATTCCCAAAGATACTACACTTATAGATCATTTGGGTTGTATTAAATGTAATATTAAAATTAAAGAAAGTATTAAGTAAAAATGAATATTGGGGTTGTCATAACTATTGTTCCTTAGCATGATTCATCTATCAAAAAACAGGTAAATTTATGACATCTCAACTCATTAGTGATTCATCTTGATACCATGGGTATAGATTTATGGGTTATATCATGAATAATTTTGGGAGTTATTGAATTTATTTATTTTGTGTCTTTGAGTTTTATTGGTTTGGTCTTCCTCTCGTACTATGATATGGGTGTTGGTTTGGTTATTCTTTAAGTTTTTTCCCTTGAACTAATGCATAATATAGTGGTTTGTTTGGTTATTGTATTTTGGTTTAGTTGTCTATAATTAATGTTTAAATAGTCCCCCAAATTTTTATAAGGACCTTGTAATTTATTTCCTACATTTGGTGTCTTCGGGATGTCACCTAAGGCCTAGTAAAATCCTTCAGACTCTTCCCAAGCCAATGGGTGGGAGCCAGGATGTTATAAATTGTATCAATTTGTTCTATCCTTGACTTTTAGTATTGGTATGTCGGTCTATATTTGGGATGGTAGCATTTAGAATGATTTTTGAACATGAAATATAGATAATAGAAATGTGTAACTAACCAATTTGTGTTGAACTTCATGTTACCAAGGATTTTGGGTACAAGACAATATTTTGAAATTTATAGGTGAGTTTTCACTAAATTTTAATGGGTTTATTATATGATAGTAAAATGATATGAATTGGTAGTGTGGATTCCTACTATGAATGTATTGTTAATTGTTTAGTTGATGATTTATAGAAATGGTAAAATTAAATTCTCTTTGAAATTTTGGAAAATTCTTTCAAAATATGATATTTTGAAAAGGTTTTATGGTGGTATTTTTAAAATCATTAAAATAGTCTATCCTAGACAAAAATATTAGTGGAACATGTATAAATGGAAATTTGAAATACCTAAGACTTTAGTTTATAGATATTGAAACTAAATTGAGTTTGTTTTGGTTATGGTGAATGGAACTAGGTAGGCACCATAGAAATCAATCAGAAGAGACTACATAGAATGTGGTTTCACCTGATCCATAGGTGATCCAATATCTAGTTCATAGTATTATCTAGGATTTTCAAGTAGTGTATATATAGAATAAAAAGGATAAATTAAGAAAATCGGGTAATTTGGTTCAATTCCAAAAGCATAATCCACCAATCTTTTGAGGCAATTCATATCCATAAAAACAATAAGTGTAGATGAATAGGATGAATCTAATATTAGATTACCTTGGGACACTGATTAATTTAATTTATAGTTTGAAACTAACATACTAGAGGATCTAGTATGCCAGTGGTGTGATTTAGTAGTTTAGACTAAATTTCTCCAAGGAATGGAATGTGAGGATTTTTATAATTTTTCAACAAAATAATTATATCATCACATCTTCAAAATTTTAAGAACCAGTTTGAACCAAGAGAATATATTGCTAACAAAGTAGGTAAATAAATTTATGAATATATTCCTCATTCTACTGGATGTTTATGAAAGTGTTTCCTTGAAGGAACACATTTTCTAGTAAGGTTTCAAATCATAAATTCACTCAAAAAAGATTTATTTGTATAATGGATTATACATATATGGTAAATAGGTAAAAAATGGAAGAAAGGGGCATCTAAGGAATCACAATCAGAGGAAACGTGATTATTCATATGGTAAATGGTGAGAACTCCAATGCTGAGAAAATGGAGGAGAAGTACATATTCTCAAGGGGTGGTCCACCTCATAATCAGATTATGGGATTGGTCAACTTACCTTCTCAATCGAAGAGTAATCCTGGATATTTTTAGAGTGGTTATTAAGAGCATATGAAGTTATTTTCTATGGACCCACTTAGATCATGTCAAAAGTACAACTAGATTGGAAAAATTTATTAATATTCTCACAGTTCTCCAAGGTTGGTTTATAGGGACATATTTCATGCTTCAGAAGCATCATATTCTTTGACAAGATGAGTGTAGAATAATGGACCTCATCAAAAGAATTGAGCAATCCACGGTGATTCTAGGAACACCATGACTCTGCAACCAGTGATATTTCAAAAGGGTAACAAAGGGAAAATTGTAGTGAGTAAGAAATTATATGGAGATGAGCATGATATCATAGATGATAAATCTGTACCTTCAATGTTGAGATGTAAAATTATTTTTAATTCTACCCGGATATAAGATTTTTTTGATACTGGAACATCCCATCCATTTATTTATTCTTGTGTAGTTGATCATCTAGGATTATATGTTGAGATGATGCCTTCTGTTTTGAAACCTAAAACACCTTTGGGAAAATAATAATGTCTAACTTTGAATTGTGTGTCTTGATCAATAATAATCCAAGGGATTATGTCTTTATTTTAATTCTCTATGATAGAGATGGTAATCTATGACATGGCTATAGGAATGGATTGGATGAAAAAATTTGAGGCCCATATCGATTTTTATGCACAAAAATTAAGTTTTAAATAAGTTGATGGTGTTATACATATCTTTAATGTTGATATGGTGGTGGATAAAAGTAGAGAAGTACCCTTCTTAAGGATAGTTGTAACTATATCATACCAATTGAAAGTAGTATCTTTGGTATCGGTAGATGAGATCAGGAAGAGAGACTTTCCAACATAGTTGTCTAGTTTATTGATTTTTTTCTTTATAATTTATTAGGGTTTCCACCCAAAGGAGAAGTGGAGTTTACTATTTATTTCCTATCATGGACCAGTCCTACTTACCTTCAGTGTTATTGGGGGGAGCCAATAGAATTTAGGGAATTGAAGTATTACTCATCAATGTTGTAAAATAAAGGGTCCATCAAGTTAAGTATGTCTCCAAGGTAAGAAACAATTATTTTTATGATTAAGGCACATAAAACTCTTAGTACATGCATAAATTATATTAATATTAACCAATTTATGAAAAATATTTGTTATCATCTTCCTTTTATTGATGGTTTTTCTGATCAATTTATGGGATCCTAGTGGTTTTGTATGATTAAATTATTTTTAGGACATCACCAACTATGGGTTCAAAAGGAAGATATTCTAAAAACATCTTTCATAATTAGATATGAACATTATGATTTCATTGTTATCATTTTTTGTCTTCTAAATTCACCATCCATATTTAAAGAATTTATGAATTAAATATTTCAAATGTATCCTAATTCCATTGTGGTTGTGTTTGTGAATGATATAATAGTGTATTAAAACAAAAAGGTGGATCATCATCAACATATAGAAATTGTGTTGGGTATCTTGTGGGAGCATCATATGTATTTTATGTTATCAAAGTGTGATTTCCAGATATAATAGGAATATTTACTTGTACATGTAATTTCTGAAAAATGCATTTATGTATATCTAGAAAATATATAATATGTAATATTTTGGAAAATGTGGAATATTGTATTTGAGATATGTAGTTTACTTATCTTGGAGGGATACTACAAATATTTTCTTCATGAATTTTCACATTTTGAATCACTAATGAAATATTTTACAAGGAAGTTATTTCCTTTCCAATGGAGCGAGGAATGTCATAAATCATTTCAAGAGCTTAAGGTAATAGTTCCATCAGCACATATTCTCATGTTTACAGAGTCTAGATAGGGATATGTAGTTTATTTTGATGCATCAGGATCGAGGTTTGGATTTTTTATCATATGGGGGATGGTGTTGTTTATTATGGTTTATGTTAGTTATGGCTTCATGAGAGAAACTACCCATCACAAGATTTGGTATCGAATTCCATAGACCATGATTTGAAGACATAGGATTATTATCTTTTTAGTGAGAAACTCAGGGTGTTTACAGACCATAAGATCATGAAACACATTTTCTCACAGATATATTTGAATCTAAGGAAAATAGATGGATGAAATAACTTCAAATGTTTGAATTTGACTTGATGTATACACTAATTAAAGGAAAATTTGTGGTGTTTGAATTATATAGAAATTCATATATTCATTTGGATAATGAAGCTTCTAATTAGTTGTAGAATATGTTGATTATAGAAGGATTGTACTTGGATTGTACCTACAAGGGTGATGTTGTAGCATTCTTTATAGTTTCATTTGTTCCTGATTTGGTTGAGTTAGTTATTAAGGACCATAGATTAAATTCTAAATGTATCGGGTCAAGATTAAATGGTGGGGAGACCATTGAGAGAAGTGTGTCGGATAGGAGTTTGGATTTGAGGTTTAGAGATCTAATCATGGTACCACTAGTTTTTCTTGCCCAACTTATGAATTCTTACCAACATTCGAAATGGGGTGTTCACCTACACATTCAAATGATTTACAAGGAGATAAAAAAACAATTTTGGTGGTTGTTCATGAAAAATAAATCAATAGAGTTTGTTTCAAGATTCCTACCATGTCAATAGATTGAGGTAGATCATTACCAATTCCCATGTTGAAGTGGGAGAAAATAACTAAGGATTTTGTGAAATTTTTACAAAGAACAGTTGGGAAACATGATTCCATATGGGTAATTATGGATTATCTCGTGAAGTAGGATCATATTATCCCTATTAATGAATCCCATATGGATGTAGAATTGTCAAAAATATATATTTAATAACATGTAAAGTGACATAGAAATCCACTCTCAGTTGAATCAGACAGAGATCCTAGGTTTACATATAGTTTTTATAAATCCTTATAGAAATCTCGTGCAACTCAGTTGACTATGATCATGACATATCATCCTCAAACAGTTGTGTAATACTAGTGGAGGGTCCAAACATTAGAGGAAATTCTTAGGGATTGTGTAATGTATTTTTGTGTCTCATGGGAGGAGAACATTTTTTTAGTGGAGTTATCATAGAATAATATTTATGAGGCCTCAATACATATTCCTTCATTTGAATATTTGTTTGGGAATCCTTTTCATTATCCACTTTGTTAGTTAGAAGCAGGTAAGATTCCACTAGTTGGTCCAAGCCTTGTTCAAGAGAGAATTAAAAAGATTTAGTTGATCATAAATAGGATGTAGATGGATAAGAGTCATCAAAAATATTATTTAGAGCATCATCAATGACAATTTTCATTTGAGGTGACTGATCATGTGTTCTTTAGAATTTATTCAAGGATTGTAGATCATCATTTTGGTAAGCAGGGAAAGTTATCTTCAAGATACATAATCCCTTTTGAGATATATGAATTTTTTGGTGAGGTGGAATATTAGTTTCATTTTATTCCAAGGTTCAATTTTTTCATATTTTTTTTCATGTATATCAATTTAATAACTATCAACCTGATCCTGAACATGTTATTTAATGGTATCATGTTAACCTAGAGCTAGATGTTACATTGGTTCATGTGTCGGTACTAATTGTGGATAGGAAATAGAATGTCTTGGGTTGGAATAGCATTCGTATAAAGTGGGTTTTATGGAAACATGGTAAAATTTAGGAAGAAAATGGGAATGTGAAAAGATAATTTTGGATAAATGGATGGAACTCTTATAGGAAAGATCTAGTTTTCAACATTCTGACTACGAAAGGATAATGGTCAGGACAACGTAGCACCCTCAGTTTCAGGTATGTGACCTTTTATTTATATAATTTAATATTATATAATTATAGTTTTAAGTTTCAG
This sequence comes from Viscum album, assembly GCA_963277665.1. NCBI lineage: Eukaryota > Viridiplantae > Streptophyta > Magnoliopsida > Santalales > Viscaceae > Viscum > Viscum album. The sequence goes on along the minus strand of OY728166.1, from coordinate 985,334,219 downwards.
GAGGTTCATAGAAGTATATTCATGCTTTGAAGGATTTTATAGTGGTGCACAGTTTGATCCTGGTTAGTAGAAAATGTGCAACACCTCCAGGAAATTGTGCAGTGGAGAATAGAGGGTAGTCAGAAGGTTCACAGTTGGTGCACGGTTTGGAAAACCATGTGGGTTCTTAGGAGAAACCATGTGAGACTTCTATCATTTAAGACAATATCTTATAATGTTTTTCACATTATTTTTATAAATATTTAATCCAACCATTTGGGGTATTTTCTTGATATAGTAGCAACAACATGGTTTTCACACAGTTTTTCAAACCGTGCGATGTACAGTCAGCCCTCCAAAATTTGTCGGTAAAATTCATTTTATTCCTTAATGCACTAATTTTTTATATAATCTACATGTAACAAGATTTATATTTTCTCCAAAGGTGTGAGATACATTTCACTTTGGTTCAGAAGTTATTGTCAGGTTTTTTAAAGTCTTTTGAAGATCCTGATATTCTGTAAGTGCTTGGTCAAGGAATTTATTCATTGATCTCTTCTCATTCTCTTTCCCTAAACCTAATATCTGATTTTATATGGATATATCAATGTTTCATGATGTAAATTATTATTTTTTATGGTTGGATATAGTGAAGTAAGGGTGATTCACAATTGGATCTAGATAATCATTGGGTTATTCATCATTTTCTCGAATGTTTGTGAGGTAGGTGGATTTTCCCTCAATTCCACTTGTTTATAACATGAAGTAATAGTTGAAATGAATTTTTTAATTGATTTTAATTGTGAAATTGATGTGTGATTCTTAATATAATACCACTATAGTGATGGTTTGGTGAAACAGTGGAAATTGGATGGTTTGTTGGAAGATCCTCTTTGATGATACTTTTGAAATGGATATTTTATAATTTTGTACTTTTTATACATGTAAAATTGGTTTTTAATTATTTTAAATAAATAAATGTTTTTTAAATGGGTTTTTATGGTTTTGGGAATATATGGTTAGTTCTAGTTCATTTTCATTATACATGACCCTATGGAAGTGGTGTGTGCCAATGGGGCTATCGGTATTGGTTACCTTGTAATGACATAGGTGATTGATGAGAGACCACCATGAGTATGAAAATGTCACATGGGAATTCATGTGAGATGTGTGGATATGTGGAATCATGGACTGGTTATGAAAATTTTAAATTTAGAAAGGTTTTAAAAGATTTTTTATTTATTTCCATGGAATTTTTTTGGTTTGGAAGGCTTTGATATTAACACATTAAAAGTGTTTGTAAACTGTTCATATAAATTTTATATATTTTTTTATAAGTTGAATCTTATGGGATGTCATTGGAGAAATCATACTAAGTTTAGTATCACCCCCTTATTGGGAACTATTGTGAATTTGTAGATGTTCATAAATTGAGACACAAGTAAAATAAAGTAATCTTAGTTCTATAATGATGAATTGTGATACCATGTGAATTTCTTGTTGGATTGGGTCTTGAAGTTGTTTGGTAGTTTCTATGTTTATGCCTTTAGTGTCTTTGATTTTTTTTTTGGGTTTCTACTTATACTCTGATATGGTTATTGGTTTTTTTATACATTGAGTTTTATTTCTTTGGCTCAGGAATCATATAGTGGTTTGTTTGGTTATTTTCATAGGGGTTTTTGTATGTATTTAAAGTTAAAATCATCCCAAAAATTATTATGAGTCATTTGGAATTTACTTCTATCATTTAGTATCTTCGAGATGTCACATAGGGCCTTGTAATGTATTTCCACCTCTTCCCAATAAAATGGGTGGGGCGTGATGTTATAAATGGTATCAGTTTATTTGATCCATGAGTATCAATATTGGTAGGTTCATATATATGTGGGATATTATCAAGGATTATAATTGTTAGAACATGAAATGTAGAGTGTATAAAGTCTTTTCTATACAATTTATATAGAACATCAAGATACCAATGATTTTGGGTGCATGAATATTTTTAGACACTCATAGGTGAGTTGTCACCACATCTTCATTAGTTTATACGATGAGAGTTTCATGACATTCATTGATTGTATCAATTCCCAATAGGATATAATTGTTCATTTTTTAGTTAATGATTTATGTAAATGGTAAAATATTATTCTTTTTGAAATTTTTGAATATGTTTTAAAAATATGAGATTTTTAAAAGGATTGATTGTGATATTGGGAAAATGGTTAAAATGGTTTATCATGGATAAACATGATTTTATAACTTGTTGAAATGGTATTTTGAAATATTTAGACCTTAATTGTCTAGAGTGTGAGACTAAATAGAGTGTGTTTTGGTTATAGCTAATGGAACTATGTAGGTTTTATTCAAACCAATTAGAAGAGGCTATTGATAATGTGGTTTCACCTGATCCACATGTGAACCTAAAACTAGTTCATAGTATTTTCTAGGATTTCCATGACATGGATAGAGGTAAGAGAAATAATGAACTTATAAAATGGATAATTTTGTTCAATTCTAAAAGAATAATCTACATACCATTCTGGGTGATTCAAAATCATAAAATGAAGAATTGTATTTGAATATAATGAATTGAATCTTTAATTTCATTAGAAAACTAGTAGAGTTGAAAGTAAAGTTGTAATCATACATGATGGAGGATCAAGAAAAACAGTTGCGGGATTTAGAAGATTATGTGAAATTGGACCAAGGCATGGAATGGGAGGATTTTTATAATTTATTCAAAAAAAACTTCCATACTCACACTTTTATAATTTCTAGAACAATGGACTTATTTAGTTTTAAGAAGGTGGGTCTCTTTTTAATAGATTATATGGATAAGTTTATGAATTTAGTTTACTTTTCACCAGAAGTTTCTACAAGTGTGTCCTTAAAGGTGCACATTTTTTAGTTTGGTTGAAATAATAAATTCGATCAAATGTTGATGTCATTTGTATAATGTATTATACAGATATGGTCAATAGATAAATATTGGTATAAAAAGACATATCAAGAAATACGGTTTGAGGAAGCATGATTATTCCTATGGGAACTAATAGGAACTCCAATGATGGGAAAAACATAGGATGGATAGTTATTCTCAAGAGGCTGGTACACCACAGAATCAGACAATGGGATTTGTCAACATAACTCCCAGACTAAAGAGTATGAATTGATGTTTTTAGTGAGGTTATTTTGAGAATATTTAGTGAAATTATAGATCCCTAACTATATAATATCATAATTTCAACTAGATGGTACATATTTAGTGCTATTTTCACGGTGCTCCATGTTTGGGGGCTATGGACATATCTCATGATTCTCAAGAATGACGTGATTTTTTTGGAAGAGTGAATAAGAATAGCTCTCATTAGTATAACCAAGAAATTCATTGTGATTCTAGGAACACTGTGACTCTTAAACTAGTGAAATATCAATAGGGTAAGAAAGAGAAAACTATACAGAGTAAGAAATTATATGGAGTTGAGCAAGTGATTTTGGATGACCAATCAGGACCTTTGATGGTAATAGGTATGATTATTTTTAATTATACCTTTATTCATGATTTGTTTGATATGGGAACATCCAATTAGTTTTTTTATTATTTTGTTTTTTATCTTATAGTTTTACATGTTCAGATGATATCTTCTATTTTTAACCTCCAAACACATTTGGCACAATGAGAGTGTCAAGATTTAAATTGTGTAGTGTGTTTGATAATAATCGATTGGACTAAGTTGTTATGGGACCTCACTGTGATAGATATGATTTTTTATGACTTAATTCTAGGGATGTATTGGCTGACATATTTTGAGGCCCATATCAATTTTTATACACTTCAATTGAGTTTCAAATTTGCAGATGGTGTTAGAACTCTCTTAAAGGAGATCAAGTGGTAGATTCAAGTAAAAAACGGCCCTTAGTATAGGTGTATGGAACATTATATTACCAGTTTATAGATATCACTTTGGTATTTTTAGATGACATCAATAGTAGATATTTTCCAACCATATCAGACAAGTTTCATGATGTTTTTCCAAAAAAATCTTGGTGTTTCCACTCAAAAGAGAAGTAAGTTTTATGATTAATATTCCAATGAGGTCTATTCCTATTTCCCTTATGTCTTACTAGATGGAACTAATGGAATTGATTTAATTGAAGGATTAGTTGTAAGATTTTTAAAGTAAAGGGTTCATCCAAGTGAGTATATCTTTATGGGAAGCATCATTTATTTTTATGAAGAAGGAGGAAGTAACTCTTAGGATTTGTATATATTATATTAATCATAACCCTATTGAAAAAAATGGTATCCTCTTCCATGTATTTATGATATGTTAAATAAATTTAGTGGATCCTAGTGGTTATCTAAGAATGACTTGTATTCAGGATATCACCGATTGTGGGTTCATAAGGAAGATATTTCAAAAATAGATTTTAGAAGCAGATATAGTCATTATGAGTTTTTTGTTATGAATTTTGTTCTTATAATGAAAAAATAGTCTTTATTGAATTAACGAATCAAATATTTGAAAGGTATATGGATTCATTTGGGGTGGTGTTTGTGGATGATATATTGGTGTATTCAAATACAATGGTAGATCATGAAAAATGCATGGATATAGTGTTGGGTAACATACAGGAACATCATTTGTATTTCATGTTATCAATGTTTGATTTATAAATAAAAGTGGTATGTTTCCTTGGCCCTGTCATTTCTAAAAATGGAATTTCAAAAGATATATAAAAGATAGAAGTTATTATTTCTTGGAAACCACTGAATAAAGTTTTATAGATATGTAGTTTCTTTATATTGGCGGTATACTACTGACATTTTTTACATGAATTTTCAGGTTTTGAATCAATGATGTAAGCTTTGATTAGGAAAGGAGTTCCTTTTATATGGAGTGAGGAATTTTATAAATCCATTCATATTCTTAAGGATAGTTTTACATAATCACCTATTCTATTGTTCCTAGATTATGGACAAGGATATATATTCTATTCTGATGCATCGATATTGTAGTTGGTATGTGTTCTCAAGAAGGGGGTCATATTGTTGCTTATTGTTCATGATAGTTACAGTTTCATAAGAAAAAACTTACCAAAAAAATATTTTTAATTAGATACTATTTTCATTTCATTGAATATTGGGTATCATTATTTTTTAATGAGAAAATCATGCTTTTTACAGCCCATAAGATCTTGAAACACATTTTATCACAATTTTTTTAATATAAGTAAAAGAATATGGTTTGAATACCTCTAAATGTTTGAAATTAACTTTATGTATACACCAGGTAAAAAAATTTGTTTATGCATGCATTAAGTAGTATGTTGTACAATTTTTTGGCTAATAGAGCATCAGATCATTGGAAGTTGATGTAAATTATAGAATAAATTCATTTGGATTGTACAAACTAGGGTGATGTTGTAGTTTTATTCCAATTATCATTTGTTCTTGATTTGGTTTAGAAATTTAGTAAGGTCCATAGATCAGATTATGAATGTGATTCCTTGAGGTCAAAACTCAATTGTGGGGGAAATTGAGGGATATAAGCTAGATGAGAGTTAAATTTTTAGGATTATAGATAAAATCATAGTACCATTGGTTTTTTCAAGAAAAATTTATTAATGATTACCATCATTTGAAATGGGATGTTCACCCAGGAATTCAAAATTTGTATACAGTGATAAAAGGATAGTTTTGGTGGGTGGGAATTAAAAGGGGTGTGGAAGAGTTTATTTTGAGACGCCTCACCTGCCAGTTGGTTAGGGCAGAACACTAATGACCAGTAGAAATGTTTCATACTTTAATAATTATTATGTAGAAGTGGGATCAGATATTTCATATTTTGTGAAACGTTTACCAATAATGTTTTGGAAACATGATTCCACATTGGTAATTGTGGATCTCCAAATGATGTCATCTCAATTTATCCCAATTCATGAATCCCATATGGTGGAATAATTCTCAAAAATATATTTCCTAGATGTTGTAAAGAGTAATGGTGTTCTAATTTCAATTATGTTAGATCGAGACCCTTAGCTTACATCTCATTTTTATAAATCCTTAGAAAAAACCCTTAGGTATCATTTGACCATGAGTATAGCATATCACCCTCAAAAGGATGCAAAATCTTAGAGGATGATCAAAATATTGGAGAAAATTATTAATTCTTATATATGGGATTTTGTTGGATCACGGGAGGAGTGCATACTATAGTGGTGTTTTCAGTTAAAAATAGTTATAAATCCCCAAAAAATATGTCTCCTTTTGAATTATTTAATGGTTGACCTTTTCATTATCCATGTTTTTGGGTAAAATAGGTGATACTTCAATGGTTGGAGAAATCCTTATGATAGAAACAAAATAAAAGATTTAGTTCATTGGAAAGAGGTTAGAGACTTCTTAGAGTCATTAGAAATCATATGTAAATCCTCATTAATGACCATTTTTGTTTTAGGTGAGTTATCTTGTGTTCTTGAGGACTTCTCTAAGGCTTGGAAATATTCATTTTGGTATGTAGGGAAAGTTACCTCCTTGATACGTAGAATATTTTGATATTTTTGAATGTGTTGGTGAGGTGAAATTTCAGTTGAACTTCCTACCAAGGTTTAGATTAGACCATAATTTGTTTCATATATCTTAATTTAATAAGTATCAACCTGTTCCTAACCATGTGATTCGATTGGATCATGTCATCATAGATCCCTATGCTATGTTGGTGCATGTTTCGATATGGATTATGGATAAAAAAATACAAATTCTTGCATGGGAAAATCATCAATCTAGTGTGGATTTTATGGAAACATGGTTGGATTTAAGAATAAATGTGAGAGTATTAAAAGGAAATGTTGGAGCAATGGATGGAACTCATCCAAGAAAAATCTGGTTTTACAGTTTCTAATGATTAAAAGGCTGATGGGGTGAGATTTTATCACCCATGGATTTATGTAATAGACCTGTTATTTAATTATTTTAAGTATATATAATGATCGGTTTATGTTTGTGTAGGTTCAAAGGAGATTTCACATGATTTTAAGAATTTTTTATAGGTGCACGTTTTGAGCCAGGTTATTAGATATTGTGAAGAACCTCCAGAAAATATTGCAAGGGAGAACAGTGGTTATTGGGAAGGGGAACAGTTGGTACATGTTCTATAAATATATTAGGGTTCTTAGTAAAAAACTTTGTGATCCTCTAATAATTTGAGATAGTAGAACATGAATGGTTGTCTCAAAGATTGTCTAACCATGCGATCCAACCATGTGGGGTATTGGTGTGAGAAAGTATCAACTGCATCATTGACTCACATTTTTCCGTACCGTAATTCCCAACTATGCAATATAAATCTATCCCTGTGAAATTTATTGATCTAATTCCATTTATCCCCATGAGAACTCTTTTTCCTATAATATTCCTAGGACATGAAATACTTTTTTACCCAATGTGTGAGAGATGTTTCCATTTAGTTTAAGAGTGATCCTTAGGCAGTCTTAAGGATTTTGGAGATCTAGATTCATTAGTAAGTACTCATTTCTGTCCATTATTCATTGATCTCTTATCTTTATATTTATTGGAACCTTATATCTCATCTCTTGAGGATAGATATAGGTTTTATGATGGGATTGTTACATTTTATGGTTAAATCAAGGTATGGAAGGGAGATTTGTGATCAGATCTGAAGAATTTCTATGTTATTCTTTGTTTTTTTCAATGTTTGTGAGGTAGGTGGAATCTATCTCGATTACACTTGTAAATAAATTGATGGATTAGTTTAAAAGAATTTATTTCTTGAATTAAATTTTGAAATTTATGAGTGATTATTAATGGGAAATATATTTAGTGATGGTTGTGTGAAATAGTAGAAATTAGATGGTTTGGTGGAAGATCCTCTTTGGTGATAATTTTAAAATGGGGGTTTTAAAACCATGAATTTGTTTTGATACATGTAAAATGGTTTTGAAGTGTTTTAAATAAATCAAGGTTTTTGAAATATTTTAGAATTAGTTTTTTAATGCATGGTTTGTGTGGGTTCATTTTCATTATATGTAACCCTATGTAAAGGGTGTGTTCCATTGGGGAACCTGGTATTGGTTACATTGTGATCACTTATTAGATCAATAAGAAACCACTCATGAGCATGGAACTTTCATCTGGGCATGCATGTATGGATGTTTGGATGTTTGGAATCATGGAATGGGTATTCCAAATAATAAATCTACTAAATTCTTGTTTTGTTTCTTTACATGGAAAAATATTTTGGTTTCAAAAACTATTATAGCTTTGATATAACTACTTTAAATTATTTTTAAACAATCTTATAAAAATTTGCAAACAATATTTATTTCTAGTGGCATGAGTTGGGATGTCATTGCATAAATCCTATTGATTTTATACTCATCCACTTCTTGGTAACTATTATATATTTATAGATGTAATCTATTGATACAATGATAATTTCAAGGTATCTAAATTATTTAGTGATGCATTGTGATACCATGGGCATGGATTATTGGGTTAGATATTAGAGCAGTTTGGGAAATTTAGAGTTGATTTCATTGGTTTTATTGAGTTTTATTGGTTTTGGTTTCCTATTGTACTCTTATATGGTTATTTATTTGGTTATACTTTGAGTTTTTTTCCTTTTACTCATGAATAATATAGTTGTTGTTTTTTGTTATTTTCTTATGGGTTGGTTTTTATCTTCAAAGGAAAAATCATCTACCAATTACTTATGAGACCATTGGTATTTATTACTAAACTTTTTTGTCTTTTGGATATCACCTAAGTCCTAGTAACTCCCTTCCTTCTCTTCCAAAGAAAATGGTTAATGGGAGGGATGTTACATACTTAACCATAAACAATCTCGGATAATGATGAGATTGTGAATTAAAACCTTATCACTTTTGTAACTTTTGAATCATAATCCCAAATCAATAACATCGAATAAAAATTTTAATACCATGAAGATAAATAGATTAAAAACATAAAATATCAAATATGTAGTATATACACCACCAAAATGAAAAAAAGTGGTGAATATAGCATATGTCTCATCGATTATAAAGTGAGACAAGAAACCCTTACCTCTGGTAAGAATTCCATAATATGAATACAAACCAATTTTTAATGAATATATTTTTATTATACATATATTACATAATAATAATAACATATATCATTCCATATATGATCCTTTTATAACCTTTTACCACCCGTTTGTTCATAATATTTCATTGTTTTCATTGTTTCAAGTGTTAATTACCTTGTTTTCTCATCCATGTTTTTTCATGATAGTTCTAGTTTTTGTATATAGGATATAGTTAAATCATTACAATAATTTTATTAATTATATAAATATTATTTTTGTTTATTATACACATCCATAGAACCATAATTTAAAATTTACATAGAAAATGAATGGCATCGCTTCATAGAGGTGGTAGGTCATACATACGCATGAGTTACGATAACATTCCATTAATGGGTAAAAGGGTAAGGAAGTGTATGACATATTAATTTTATATAATATATATCAGGTCATATATATTTTATATATTAATTAAATTTATCCTTATTACCTTTTATTTGTTGAGTAAGTGGAAGACGATTCACAACACTTCGTGAGGTGTTAGTCTTCTATTCACACGATAGATTCTACTATATTTTACTCAGTATGTAAAGTAAGAATATATATGTGATATTATAACTCCATAAGTATAATTATATCATAAATATTATATATATACCATAAATAAATCATTATATTTATCCATGAAATCTTTTTATGTGAAATGAGTTATATCAGTTCTTGAGGTGGTAGTCTACCGTACAAATGATTGTCAATTTCACTACTGATTTGAGTGAAGTGGATATGGATAAATATTATTCCATAAAAATAATAACATATAAGTATATTTCATATACTTATTTTTTTTAATTCATGATTTCTGGTTTTAAAATAAGAAATAATGGGAAAGATATTAGTAAAGATAATTTCCTTCTCTTAGAAAAACCTCATTTGGATCTCTTATTAAGGACTCTAGGATATATCTTTATGGAAGAAAAGTAGTGCTAGAATGTGACTATGGATATTTTAGATGGATTTTGGTGGGTTTTGTTCAATACAAATGGCATGGGATATGTGGATATGGGAGGAGAGTGAGTGACCTTTTATAATTGAGGGTTAGTGGAATTTTTTAAATACAAAAAAAATATTCAATAGTGGGAAGTCACTCTCAACACATAGGATAACAAAATTAAATCATGTTTAACAGGGATTCCTTGGTCAATAAAAACTACTAATATAAAAATCATTTTTTAAACATGTTATTCCTTATCCGTTAAGTTTACTTAATTTTACCATTTAAGTTTTCACCATAATAAATTATATATTTTTACTTACCATGGTAATTTATCATTTAAGATTAAAATTAAAATGAGCCTTATTAGATAATTTTGGACCCACTAATTTTATATATTAAATCCAATTTCTTTTATGAAAATCCAATGTTTGCAGAAAATTAATTTTACCACAAGTGCATATAACCCACAAAACCTCATTTTAACCTTAATCATAGTAATTAATTTTTTGGTCTTTATTAATAATTATAATCATAACTTAATTTGATATTATTCTATAATATTGAAAGGTGCTTTCATGGGCACTTTAAAATGATGTTTGGTTTTGGGTTACTTAGGTGTCGTAGAGTGGCTGACCAAGGTCATCTCTCAAAGGAGGAAGTAAGTTAAAAAAACTTCTTAAAGGTATTCTAAAATTAAAATGAAATAGAATAAAAACACTACTTGAAATTATGGGGGTTTTTTATCATTTATAAAACTAGAATAAGTTTTCTGGAAGAAGATTGTTTTTTTTTTGTTTTTAATTTTGAAATGAAGTTCGATTAAAAAGGTGCAACAACAAGATGTTTTTTTTAGAAAATATTTTAAAAAGGTGCAATAGATATAACTATACCTATTCATTTACTTATTAACAATTATCATTTAAATAAATATACAATTAATTATGATCCCCTAATTTGTTAACCCTCAACCCCTACGAGAGTTAACTTAACCACAGAGATGAAATTACTTAAACTCTTGGCTAGCTTCAGAACACGCAATCACAGCACCCTTCTTTGATTGTTGTTATAAGGTTAAATTATGGTTAGTGGTTAATTATATCACATATAAATTCTGTAAATGAGGATGAATTGTTTTTAGGGATTATATTTGAACTCTACAAATTTATCTCGTGTGGTCTTGTATTACCGATTAAGATCACACTCTCACAATTTACACAAAATCTCGACCTCGCGTGTTTTTGTGTTAATTGTTCAATTGCTTGATTAGTTTCTTATAATTTAAGAACAAAATTCATGGATAATATTATTTTAATTACAGTATCTTAATAATTCAAAAAAGCTAAATGAATAGGGTAGAAGATAGATCGATCACTAGAAAACTACTCTTCCATGGGCGGTGTGGTCATCGTGAAGACGTTTTGCATAAGCAAAGGATTGAAAGGGTAGAACTCAATCTCATCTCCACTATTGATTCCAACCCAATTAGTAAGATTAATATAAGAATAAATTTGGACAAAAAGGATGAAAATATAAGATATAAAAGAAGAACAAAGAAGTTTATTACACAAATGAAAACATTACAACATGATGAAGAGAAGAAGGCTTCGATGAGGGGATCCTTGATTCAAGAGCTACCTACTTACAATGATTGGATAATTTTGGTGAAAACAATTATCCTATTCCCCAAATATCCTAATTCACGTCCCAACCCCTCCTAATGTGAAAAATACTAATTTATAGAGTGGATGGGAGGCTAGGTTACAAATGGTTTCAAGTGTGAATGGGGAAATTCGGCCAAATATTTTAATCCATCTTTCACCCCCAATTTGACCACCAAAACTCGTGAATAATCACTCCTTAAATAAGGAGTATTTGTGAGAAATGTAATCCTAGATATCCTCCCAAAATTGGGGCCAAATCCAAGCACATATGAAGAGGTTATAGCCCAAATACATAACCCATGTCCATTCTGGTGAGTCCATCCCACCATTGCCTTAATGGCCCATTTACTCCATAAAAATGCACTCTTTAGCTCTAGTTTCCTGAATACAAGTTGTATAAAATTATGTTATTAACACTGTTACAAAATATTAAGTTCAAATAAGTCATATTAAAATATTTATGTGCACAATACTACAGTGCATTTTAAAAGGGTAAAACTGGAATTTTCATCAAATTTTCAAATGAATGATCTAATCCCAAATGTTTCATAAATGAATATATTTAGCACAATGTGAGGAAATTATGTCATTTATTATCAATAAAATATTCAAAAAAATAGTGTTTTATCAACTCCCCCACATTTACCCTTTTTCACTCCTAGGAAAAACCTCATATCAAGTAAACATCAATATCAAATCAAAACAAATTTTAAAACACATATCCTTGAGATCCAACAATTCTACAACAAGAAACAAAAGATATCATGCCTCATAAAAAAACCATTATTTCAAGTTCTCCATTTATATCATTTAATATATTTCCACTTTATTTATCCTCCCATGCACAAAACACTAACCTCAATTGAATTTTCTCTTATCACACAAATGTCAATTTTTAGACATGTCTTTCTCATTCAAACTGATACAAGGGTCACCATAGGCTTGATAAATTCCTACATCACCACCCGATGTGAGTCGAGGACATATTTTTATCATGAGGACTTTTCAGGTTTGTTTTGTGGCTTTCAGTTGGTAGGATTAAGATATGAAAAATTATGAGGCTGAATGAGGAGAGCTTGACTCTTTTTGAAGTAAAATTACATTAATCTAATTTTCACTTTAATATGGTCTCCTCCTCAATCCCCATAGCATAGATTCATGTTCATCATCATGAAAAATAAATGTATGTGCACACCATTCAACATTTCAGCAGTAAAAATGTCAATCTTCTCAAACATGATTTTCTTGAAAGCTCAAGATAGGCACAACTTTCTCTGTCTATTAGAAACTCCAGAAAGGCACAAATTCACTTATCATGAAAGCTCCAAAAAAGGAACAGCTTTCAATATGATGATTTTCTTCCGTAGAAAACACATCTCTTCAGAATTTAATTTTTCACCCAAATTATCACAGAATGTGGTAGCACAACACAAGACAGCTTCCCCAACACTTAAGTTTAACTAGATTACACAATTTCACTTCAAGAGTGGGTTGGATAGGGAAATTTGTCTTGTAATGTGGCTAACCTAACAGGATGTTTATGGATTCTAAGGGATATAAGGATTAAATGTTCAAGGTAGCCCATTATAAAAAAGGATTCTTTGAAATATGGGCTTTAATACCAAACAAATGCCTCAATCATTTAAACATAAGTACCTCAAACCCTCAAGTTTTAATAGGAATAAATCAAATTATGGTTAAATCAAGCATGGTTTGGTTCTCTCAAGAAGTGAGGTAAATGTAAAGAATATGAAAATAATGGTTCAGAATCCTCACAGGAAAGTGATTTCAAATATAAAGACATTGAGATGTGTCATGGGATTCATATTTCAGTGTAATTTTCATGAAATTTATAAATATTTGAACTTGAAACAAAATCATTTTCAGAATTCATTTAAGCTCGATTTCAAGGGATAAATTGTTTCACTTATTGATATGGATTTCAAAAATGGTGATGAGAATCATTTCAGCTCCAAAGTTTCAAAAAAACACAAAAAATTGAAAAATAAACACACTAAATTTGAAAAACACAAAAAAAAATTTGTTTTTTTTTAATAATTGAAAAATAGGAAAACAATTGAAATTACTAAACTAAAAGGTTCCCTCCCCCACACTTAAAATATTTCATTGTCCTCAATGTGAACCCATGAGATGATATATTCACATGAAATTTATAATTTTAAATAGGACAAAGTATAAAAAAAGTTAAAGGGTTAGGAACAGCCTGATATGCTCAAGTGATGATGGGGTCATGCAGTGTGATGAAATCCACTGCATCGGTATGAATTCCCTCAATGTATCTCTTCAAACGTTGACCATTGACTATAAATCTTTTTCATGTGTCCTCTTGTGTGATCTCCAGTGCACCATAAGGAAGAACATTAGTCGCAATATAAGGACCTAACCATATGGAACGCAACTTAACTGGCATTAGCTTCAGTCGTGAACTGTAGAGAAGGACTTTATCTCCAACATTAAACTCCCTTTGTTGGATCATTTTGTCATGAGCTACTTTGAAACTTTCCTTATAGAGCCTTGAGTTCTCATATAAAGACAATCGAATCTCCTCAAGCTCTTGAATTTGTATCTTCCTTTGGATTCCATCTTGGGCCAAATCCATGTTGCATTTCTTTATAGCCCAATAATCTTGATGCTCAACTTCCATGGGGAGATGGCACACTTTCCCAAAAACAATCCAAAATGGGGAAATACCGATGGGAGTTTTGTATGTTTTCCTATATGACTATAGCGCATCATCCAAGTGCTTTCTCCAATCCTTCCTATTTGGATGCATGGTTTTATCCACAATATGTTTCAACTCATGATTTGAAACCTCATCCTAGCCATTTGTTTGGGGGTGGTATGGTGTTTATGTTTTTTGTGTCACCCCATACTTCATAAGGAGGGAAGAAAGATTCCAATTACAGAAGTGTGTTCCTTGGTCACTGATTATGGCCTTCGATACTCCGAACCTGCAAAAAATCTATGCTTTGAAAAAGTCCACAACAACATGACAATCATCAATCCTGGTGGCATTAGCCTCCACCTATTTTCTCACATAATCAATGGAAACCAAAATATATAGAAAAAATGAACTAGGAAAAGGACCCATAAAATCGATGCACCATACATCAAAAATTTCACAGAATAGTATGGGTTGTTGGGGCATCTCGTGTCTCCTAGAAATGTTTTCTGTGTGTTGGGAACGTGAGCATGAATTACAAAACACATGGGCATCATGGAATAAGCTAGTCCAATATAATCCAGAGTCCAAAACTTTCCTAGATATCTGTTGGGGTCCAAAGTGTCCACCACAAGAAAGTGTATGAAAAAATTGCAGAATAGACTCAAACTCATGATCAGGAACACACCTCCTAATAACTTGTTCACTACACATGCACCATAAGTATGGATCATCCCAAACATAAAATCTTGATTCACTCTTTAATTTTTGGACTTGATGTTTATTTAAATTTTCAGGGATTTCAGAGGCAACAAGGTAGTTAACTAAATCTACATTCTAAGGATATGTACCTGAGATGGAATAAAGATACTCATTGGGGAAAGTGTCCCGAAGTGGTACTTGGTCCAAGGTATCATCTTCTAGTGTATGAGTAAGCCTACTCATGTGGTCTGACACCAAGTTTTCCAACCCCTTCTTGTCCTTTATCTCAATGTCAAATTCTTGAAGATGGAGCATCCATCGGATTATCCTGGTCTTTTCATCTAGCTTCTTCAATACGTACCTCAGATCTGCATGGTCAGAAAAAACAACTACTTTAAAGCATAATAAATATGAACAGAATTTATCTAAAGCAAATATAACAAAAAGAAACTCCTTTTCCATGGTTTTGTAGTTTTATTGGGCTGAATCAATTGCCCTCAATTCATATCCAATCACATGTGAACTTCCCTCCACCCTCTGAGATAAGACGGATTCAAACGTGAAGTTGGAGGCGTCACACAAAAGCTCAAAAGGAATCTACCACCGTGGGGGATGTATGATAAGTGGAGTGGTTAGAATCTTCTTTAGCTCATCAAAGGAATTCCTACAAGATTAATTAAACCCAAAATCAGAATCTTTTTGAAGTAATCGTGACATAGGAAGAGAAATCTTACTAAAATCTTTGATGAAGCGCCGATAAAATCCTGCATTCCCTAGGAAAGATCTAACATCACGCACACATGAAGGATATGGTAAGGATGAAATAATATCTAACTTAGATCTATCAACCTCTATCCCATGTTTTGATACCACATGCCCTAAGACAATGTCATGCTCTACCATGAAATGACACTTTTCAAAGTTCAAGACAAGATTCTTCTCAATACAATGATTCAACACCTTTCCCAAACTAATTAGACATCCATCAAATGAAGACCCATACACTGTAAAATCATCCATGAATACCTCCATTCAAGTCTTAATAAAATCAGAAAAAATACTCATCATGCACCTCTGGAAGGTACCTGGGGCATTGCAAAGTCCAAATGGCATCCTTCGGTAGGCAAACGTGCCAAAGGTACAGGTGAATGTAGTCTTCTTCTGATTCTCTAGAGCTATAGGAACCTGAAAATATCTAGAAAATCCATCCAATAAATAATAGTGTATCTTCCCAGCTAGTCTCTCAAGTATCTGATCAATAAATGGGAGGGGGAAATGGTCTTTGAGAGTGGACTGATTTAGTTTCCCATAATCAATACACACATGCCAACTGTTTTGTACCCTCATCGAAACTAACTCCTCTTTATCATTTTTTACAACTGTAACACCACTTTTCTTAGTCACAACCTGAACAGGACTCACCCACTAGGAATCTGAAATGGGATATATTATACCTACCTCGAGCAATTTTTCAACCTCTTTTTAACAACCTCCAAAAGTGTTGGATTCAGTATCCTTTATGGCTGCCTAACCAGTTTATTCCCATCCTCCAAAAGAATCCTATGCATGAAAATGGAGGGGCTAATACCTGATATGTCAGCCAAGGTCCACCCAATTTCCCTGATGTTCTCCCTCAAAATATTCAAAAGTTTTTCTTCATGTTAAAAAGTAATATTGTTAGCAATGATAACAGGTAATTTCTCACCACTTAAAAATTATGAGTATTTGAGATTTGGTGGTAATGTATTGAGTTCCATTGTAGGGGGTGGTGTATGGATGGAGACATAGAAGAAACTAAAATATGTGCACAAAGAGCATCAGTATCAGAATATACATCATCAAAATCAGAGAATGAAACATCAAATCCATCAGAATACTCAACATCCATGTCATAATTAGAGTTCACATGATCAAAATCAGAATATGATTCCATTTAAAAATCAAATCTAAGAGAGTATTGTGCATTAGAAATAGGTGTGTAAGTACTCTTAGACATCAAACTAGAACCAATACTCATAATCTCTCTAATCATAGAACAATCAAATTCCATGGAGTTTTTATTTGGTGGTTCAAAATGGGAGATAACAAATGAAAAAAGATCCTCTAAAACATTAAATATCACAACTTCATCCCTAAATTCCATGGAAAGTGTACCCTCATTGACATTTATGATAGTTTTTGCAGTTTTGAGGAAGGATATACCTAAGATAATGGGAGCATGGGAACTTACCTGATCATCCTCCATGTTAAGAATGTAGAAATCTTCTGGAAAGATCATGTCTCTTACCCGGACAAGTAAATCCTCAAGGACTCTCACTGGATATGTTGTAGCTCTATTTTCCAACTGCACCACTACTCTCATCAGTTTTAGCTCACCAACCTGAAAAGAATAGAATACAGAGTGAGGCATCACATTTATGGAAGCTCCAAAATCACAAAGTGCATCAGAAAAGTGCAACTCCCCTATGGTGCATGGGATGGTGAATGTCCATGGATCCTTGCACTTTGTCGACATTTCTAGAGTTGGTTTAATGAGTGCTGACACATTCCTTCCAAGATTGATCCTCTCATTTCCCTTGATCCCTCTTTGATTGGTAAAAAGTTCTTTTAATAATTTCTCATACCTTGGGATTTGCTTAATGGCTTAAAGTAAAGGGATATTGATCTCCACATGCTTGAATTTATCCAAAACTTCTTTTTGCATCACCTCCTCAACCATCTTCTTGGTTTGTACAACCCTTTTTAGAAAAGGAAGGGGTTTAGGAGGGACATCATTAATATTTTTCTTACCTTTATCTTTCTCCTTGGATTTCTCATTAGTTGGTATGGAATGGGGCTTCTCTGGATTTGAGGTGAATCCCGATGGAACGGTAGGTGCAGATGTATCAGTTGTTTTCTTCCCACTTATAAATGTGATGGCACTGACATTACCCTTGGGATTTAGAGTAGGTTGGGATGGTATATTTCCAGAATTCTTACTTACCAGTTCATGGAGGGTGGTGGAAATCTGGCTCATTTGAGTCTTTAACTCCCTCATCTTCGAACCTTGACTCTTTAGCTAATTCTATTGATTAGGAACAATTTGCTTCAAAAGGTCATTAGTGTTATAATCTACCTTGATTGGGGGATTCCCTTATTGTTGTCTTTTATATTCTTTAGATTCAAATCTCCTTTGGGGTTGTTGTAAACCCTGCTAGAAAGGTGGAGGCTGCTGGAAGTTTTCTTGAAAAGGGGGCCTTTGTTGTTGTCCAGAGCCATACCTCATGTCTGATTGATCCTTCCACCCTTGGTTGTATGTTGGAGAAAATGAATCAAACTTATTTTGGGGGTATGTCTATTTTTTCTATTGATATGGTCTCCCTGGTAATATTGTTGCGTAATCCTTTGTCTCTTGTAGTTGTGGGAAACAGTCAGTTGGGTGGCTTGTCTTAGTGAAAATTCCACAAGGCCTTGAAGGAGGGGGTTGGGATGTCTTTTGTGAGAAATAAATCTATCTCACAATATTTTTCAATTATTCTAACTTGGTATCAATCAAATGACTTTCAAGAGAAGAAGGACTTACCTGATGTACTCCCCTGACATGTGGTGTACCTCAATCGCCAAATTGTTGAGAGTTTTGGGCCATTTTTTTATCAGCACTCGTGCATCTATTGGTGTCTTGTCCACCAATGCTCCTCTAGCTGCAACATCCACCATTATTATCTCCATAGGTTTTAGTACTTTTTAGAAGTACTGGATATAGAGTTGATCACTAATTTGGTGATGTGGGCAGCTTGCACACAACTTCTTAAACCGCTCCAAGTACCCATACATTGACTCCCCTTGGGATTGCTTGATCCCCGAGATCTCCTTTCGAATGGATGTGGACCTTGAAGTTGGAAAAAATCACTACAATAAAATACGTTTCAAATCGTTCCAACAATTTACATCTTCAGGTTGTAAATAATACATCCAATCTTTCACAGCTCCATAAAGTGAAAATGGGAATGTTCTTAGTTTGATTTGATCTTCAGAAACATTTATTGGTTTTAAGGTTGAGAAAACCAAATTAAATTATTTAAGGTGTTTTTTTGGATCCTCACCAGAAAATCCATGAAATTTTGGAAGAAGGTGAATTAATCTAGATTTAAGTTCAAAGTTTGATTCGAGATTTGGGTATGCAATACAATTTGGTTGATAATTAATATCAAGTACAACCAATTCCAGAATGGTTCTATTAAGTTCATTTCCATTATTTTCAGCCATTGGTTCTTATTTTATGTTGTAATTATAAGTGTTTCCAATTTCAATGTTCTTGGATTGGAGAAATTCACCAACTGTTTGAATGTTGAAACTTCCCGTATACTGAGAATGTCTGATTCGAGCCCTAAGGTTGAGTTCAATATTAGGGTCAAGATCTATGATATCTTGGGGATTAGTTCACATCATAAATAAATGAAAGGTAAAATGGAAATTAAGAATAGTGGACCATAATAAAAAGAAAAGAAGTTTGAGTTTTTCTGATAAAAATAAAATAAGAGAGTAAGATAAAAAAACTAGAGAAAGGGGAAAGAAGAAAGAAATAGAAGAAGAAAACAATTAAATGAAAAATAAAATAAATAAGTATAATTGGTTGAATAAATTACTTTCCTCTGTGGAAACGGAACCAATTTGAAAGGCGCTGTCATGGGCACATTCAAATGATGTTTGGTTTTGGGTTACTTAGGTGCAGCAGAGTGGCTGACCAAGGTCGTCTCTCAAAAGAGGAAGTAAATTAAAAAAATTATTAAAGGTATTATAAAATTAAAATGAAATATAATAAAAACACTACTTTAAAGTATGGGGGGTTTATCCTTTATAAAACTATAATAATTTTTCTGGAAGAATATTGCATTTTTTTGGTTTTTAATTTTGAAATGAAGTTCGATTAAAAAGACGCAACAGGAAGATGTTTTTTTAGAAAATATTTTAAAAGGAATAATTGATCTAACTATAAATATTCATTTACTTATTAATAATTATCATTTAAATAAATATCTACTTAATTATTATCCCCTAATTTTTTAACCCTATAACCCTATGAGAGTTAACTTAACCACAAAGATGAAATTACTTAAACCCTTGGCTAGCTTCGGAACACGCAATCGCAGCACCCTGCTTTGATTGTTGTTCTAAGGTTAGATTATGGTTAGTGGTTAATTAGAGCATATATCCATTCTAGAAATGAGGATGAATTATGTTTAGGGATTATATTTGAACTCTACAAATTCATCATGTGTGGTCTTGTATTATCGATTAAGATCGCGCTCTCACAATTTACACAAAATCTCGATCGCGCGTATTTTTGTGTTAATTGGTCAATTGATTGCTTAGTTTATTATGATTTAAGAACACAATTCATGGATCATATTATGTGAATTAAATTATCTCAATGATTCAAAATAATTAAATTAATAGGGTAGAAGATATATTGATCACTAGAAAACTACTCTTCCATGGGTGGTGTGGTCATCGTGGAGATGTTTTGCATGAGCAAAGGATTGAAAGGGTAGAACCCAATCTTATCTCCACTCATGATTCCCAACCAATTAGAAAGATTAATATAATAAGAAATTTGAACAAAATAAAATAAATGATAAGAAATAAAAGAATAAAAAAGAAGTTTATTACACAAATGAAAACATTACAACATGATGAAGAGAAGAAGGCTTCGATGAGGGGATCCTTGCTTCAAGAGCTATCTCTCTTACAATGGTTTGATAATTTGGGTGAAACTAGTTATCCTCTTCCTCCAATCTTCTAATGCACATATCAACCCATCCAAATGAGAAAAATACTAATTTATAGAGTGGAGAGGAGTCTAGGTTACAAGTGGTTTCAAGTGTGAATGGGGAAATTCGGCCAAATATTTTAATCCAACTTGAACCGCCCATTTGACCACCAAAAAATGTGAATAATCTCTCCTTATAGAATTATTATTTGTGATAAATGGAATCCTAGATCTCCTCTCAGAATTTGGTCCTAATCTAATCACGGATGAAGAAGTTATGGCCCAAATACAAAACCCATGTCCATTCTATCGAGTCCATCCCACCATTGACTTAATAGACCATTTACTCCATCCAAATGCACTATTTAGCTTTAGTGTCCTGAATTAAAGTTGTAGAAAATTAAGTTATGAACACTATTACAGACTTTTAATTTCTAATAAGTCATATTAAAATATTTATGTGCGAAATAATACAATGCATTTTAAAAGAGTAAAACTGGAATTTTCATCAAATTTTCAATTGAATGATCCAATCCCAAATGTTTCATAAATGAATATATTTAGAAAAATGTGAAGAAATTATGTCATTTATTATCAATAAAATATTCAAAAAAATAGTGTTTTATCAAATATATATAATTATTATTAAAAATAGTTATTCTATGTTATAAAACTCAAACCATAAAAGTGAAAGAATTTAATTTAAGATAAATCTTATAGATGTGATGAAAACATTGTTTTCCAAAGAGAAAATTTTCAAAAGTATAGAATATTTTAATATCAAAGTTCAAAATTAAATTTATTAAATTACATAAATTTTTTAAATTGTAAAATTATTTAACAAATATTACTTTAGTAAAAATTTTAAATATTATTTATCTTTCTAAATAATTGAAATGAAAAAGCAGTTTTCAAAAAAATAATTTTTTCACTATTCCTAAAAATTAGTATTTTCATATAATTTTAAAAAATTCACCCAAATATAATTTTGAAATATAAATTTAAAAAATTATTTTTATTTTTTAAAATAAATTTTCAAATAGTGTCAAAAATAAATTTTAAAATATGAGCATAAAGCGTAACTAAACGACCTTTAAAAAAATATTGTTTTTTAAAAAACATTTCTTTATCTATCAACAGGTTATTATTTTATTTATAATAAATTGATAAATATTTAATTAATTTTATATATTTATAAACCAAAATAATTTATATAATTTAGTTAGTCATATTCATACCTAGAAACTTAATGAGTAGGTAATAATTGTCATGTTCAAATAATAATATTTTAATAGAGTATTGCGTTTCATTTATACTCAACATTGCATGTAACATAAACTATCGAAGAGATTGAATATATGTAAAAATATGTATTATTAATTTTCATGTTTTTAAATTCTACTCTAATCCTAGTGTTGTGTGACATATATGATATCAAACAAGATGTTCCTCTATTAAAATATCAGGGTTGTTTCTGACGCTTTCATCAGGGCGTGGTCGCACGTTCGTACTCGGTGTCCATACATTGGTTGCTCTTGCTACCCCGCCTTCCTGATTTCAAAAGGTGGGTAGAATTCATCACTTTATCAGTAATGTCTTCTCCTTGATCCAAATGGTATTATGGGATGTTTTTTTCTCCTTCCATGGATTCCTCCTCAAAATTCATCACCTAATTCGGGTCACCCTCATTGATTAAGATGTGTTCATGAAACTCATTCCTAGTGCCAAATCTCTATGGACACTGGTTTATTACATTATTTATATTAAGACATTCCAAGGGGTCTTGATAGGGAAGAAACCTTTGGTTAGGATAGTAGTCACGTTGGGCATCTCTACTATGTCGGGATGCTGGGAATATTGATCACCTGTATTATTCCTCATAGGAGGGTTTCTCATGGAAGCATATTAGGTGAAAAACCTAAGGCATCATGCATCATTTATGGGGTATCTAATTTCAAGTAATATCTTTCAAGGATTTCACCTCAAAAATCCCATACTTATTATGAGGTATTATTATAAGACAGATTGCGATCTTAGAATCTTTAGTGACGGAGCCAATTGATCAGAACACCCCATAGGGGAGGATCAAGTAAATTCATACCTAGGAGGCATGTACCATAAAGGGAAGATTTCATGGCATGAAGAATAATTACTAGGAGTTAGCACCATGAAGTTTGATCTAAATACCCTATGAGAGAGGACTAGGGAGGTGTAACCCTATTAGGGGCACCAAGGTTTAACATTGGGTGGGATTGAACCTCAGAGAGGATTCCTACATACCATGTTCATGATACAGGGATCAAAACCCACATAGTTCAATGGATGGTGTGGGGATTATGCATTAGAGATTCCATTCCTAGAGGATTGCTCTTGGTTGGATTGTGTGGGACTTATGCATGGGAGCTGCCCGTGTGCGTGACATGATTCCACTGGGAAGTGGCGGATCGAGTAAAATCAGGATGGATGTGAGGGGAGTGAATGGAGTTTAATGGATGGGGTGGATGAAATGTTGGGTTTGGACCTCATAGAGGCTTCCTACATATCTTGGTTAGTCATTAATTAACGCGTAGTTAGAAAAGGTAATTGAGACTTAATCTGAAGGAGGTGGACCTTGGAAATAGAGAATTTGATTGGGGATTATGCATGGGATATTCCCATTTAGGGAGACATGATTTGATTAGGGATTAAATGTAGAAGAAACCCATTTGGATGGAGGTCTAGGACTTATGTTTATAGAGAAGACCCAACTGAAGTCTGGGACCCTGGATGTCATGATCTCCGCTAACCTTTAAGCCCACATGAGTCATGCTTGGTTTAAGAAACAAGATATAGTAGAATACATAAAGGTCACATGATACACTTTGTCTGCTAGTGTATGAGCTACTTGTCACGACCTTTCCCCCGAGTCTCGTGTCGTGACTACCTCAATCCCACCTCCCAAAGTCCAGGGGATGGTGATTAGTACTGAAGTCATTATTCCACAAGTGGGAGGCATTTTCCTGAGTACCTATACACATGCACACAACTCCCATCCAAAGGTACTAGAAAGTAAAATCTAAGGAAACCATGCATGAAATTCACTAAGTAAAACACAACTAGAATACAATGGACAGTAAAGTACAGGGTGGTAACCTAGGCCTATATACAAGCCCACCAAAGGAAAACAAAACAAAAGTAAAACTCCAAGTCCCTGAAGCTCATCTGCCAGGAAGCCTACCTGAAGGGTAGGTGAAGGGTAGCTGCCTGGAGTTGTAGAAGTGCACCTCATCTGACTGATCTCACTAAACACCACCAGGACCTAGTCCTCCCTAGACTCTTTCAAATAATTGATCCTCTACACAAGACATGACACATGAGGGAAAATCCTATATATGTGTGAGTAAAACAATACTCAGTAGGGGACACCAAAACCAAAAAGGTAAAGCACAACAAAAAACCCAGTAATGAATGCACAGTCATCTCTACTCGGGTATATGCCCATACATATACCATGAAAATCTAGATATACTTGTCTCAGGAACTAAGAAAACATGTGGTCCTAACCACATAGCCATCCTTAGGATTCTCATCGAAGGATCAATTCATAACACACAAACTAGGAGATAACACTCCATGAGCTCAGCCATCCCAAATGGAACCCATCCGAGAGACACACTCCATCGGGTACAATCATACCATTCTGAATGGTACGTCTGATAGAACGTTCTCCATCGAGAACATTCTACTAGGTCTGAATCTAGTGATCAGAATTGTAGGTTTAGTCGTCACAACCTTGCACCCAATGCAAGACTAAGGAAACCCAAGTGAAGAGGCCCTCCCTTACCATTTTATACGTAAGAGGCATCCATGCCCCTAACCATCTCATGAAACCAATATCGCTCATATTAGGAGTGTCTTTCACCTCAGTCCATCGAGAGAGAACTAGATTCTATCTAGGAATCTCTTTCATTAAGTGGACGGTCCTGCTCCTCGCTACTATGTCTGATGACTGAGGGAGCTCCATCTCCAATCGAGGGCTCGTACCTTACTTGGTAGGGGAGTAGTACTCAGTGACTAGAGGACTCGTGCCCTAGTATGATAGGGAATTACTTACTCTATCATTTCATTTTTGGAGTACCTGTTCCCTGGTAAAATAGTGGAGTACCGACTCCTATAATAGAGGACTCTCACCCTACCTATTAGGAAAGTACCGACTCTATTCGGTCATTTATGGAGGACATGCACCCTGAAATAAGAGGGGAGTACTTACTTCGTTAGTTTTTTCAATACGAGGGACTTTCACCCTAGTAAGTTAGGGGAGTACCGACCCCGGGCTATAGGACCCACTCCCTGGAACGTCAGGGGAGTACAGACTCTGTCGTAGCACTGTGTAAGGAGGACCCACACCCTAGAATGGTAGGGGAGTATTGACTCCTACAATAGAGGACCTGCTCCAAACCCAATAGGGGAGTACTGACTCTATATGCATTAGGTATAGAGGACCCATACCCTAGTAGAATAGGGTAGTGCTAGCTCCAAGGATAGAGGACCCACTCCCTAGCACGGCAGGGGAGTACCGACTCTTCCTTTATAAACTTCTCGAGGACCCGCACCCCAAATCCTACAGGGGAGTAACACTATTAGAGGAAACCACTCAAAGGAAAATGAACCTGCACCAAAGAACGTGGGGAGTACCATATCTATCTAAGTAGAGGGATATGGAATACCTATGCCTTGAGTCATCAAGGGAGTAACCATCCTAAATTTCGTTGTAAGAATCACCATGTTTCTGCCCAAAGTCTGCTCGTACCGAGAGAGCCTACTCTTTAAAACAAAAATTTTGACCTCAAAATTTCTCAAAAAATCACTTAGAGTATCTCAAAAGGTTCATCTCATCATAAGGGTCCAAACACTATAGATGGCTCATCAATCGGATGCTTCGATTAAAAGTTATAGGAATTTTAGAGAAACAGGGGCCAGTTGGGTCCGACTCGGCCCAATGAGCCCAGCCCAGCTTAGTTGGGCCTAGTTCAGCCCACCAGAACTAGCCCAGATCACTACGGGAGACCTGTTTCTTTAGGTCGGACATGGGAAAGGCCACACCTGTTATTCACAGGCGGTATCATCTAGCATCACCACTTTCGTTGACCGGTCCCCTCATGCGGACCGGGTTGTCCGACGCAACCCGTGGTAGAGTCATGGGTCCAGATCATGCCACGTCTAGAGGCCACATCTTCTTCCATGTGGTAGTCAAGTGGATATCGCTACCATCTCCACTACGGCATGCCGCCCCGCTGTTCGACACACGTCTGGCATCGGAAAATATTTTTTCGGACCACCAGATGCACTCTGGTGGTCTGTTCTTCAATCTTAAGGGTGTTATGGAACCCTCATGTCACATTATTCATTTATTAGGGATAAAATCCTTATTAAGACACCT
The DNA here is from genome assembly GCA_963277665.1 of Viscum album. Taxonomy (NCBI): domain Eukaryota; kingdom Viridiplantae; phylum Streptophyta; class Magnoliopsida; order Santalales; family Viscaceae; genus Viscum; species Viscum album. The sequence continues at coordinate 985,307,940 of OY728166.1, read as the reverse complement.
TTAAACCAAAATTTCTTGATCTTTAGTATTTCTCACGCTACCTCGATCCGATCGTCGTCTGTCATCGTCGCACCTCTATCATCATTGCACCAAAAATGTTGCGCAATGATCGGTCATTTTTCGACCCGTGAAGAATGAAAAGAATATGGGGTAAGGGGAGAGGAAAACCAAAAAATCAAATTCAAGTAATGAACCACCTACATTGTTTTTCACAATTTTAATCCACTCCTGTTAGAAGGGTTTAGCATAAAACATCCAAAACCTCAAATCCACCAAAAAATACCCTAGTCAAATCTCCTACAAGAATGTTCGAACTATGGGTCAACCTATTCGTGGGTTGATTCGCATTCATCATTTAAAACCAAGAACAGTGAAAAGAACAGAATTTAAATAAAAACCCCTACTTCGATTTGGTTCTTTCACTGAGGAAGAACATCTCTGCATTTTCATCATTTGTCTATGCTTTATCTGATTTGTTATTAGTGGTCATCAATCTATGGTCTTGGTTACAATCTCCAAAGGCGTCTTCACCGCTTCTCAGTTCACTAGTGTTCGTTGTTGGAGGGTATTCCTCACCGTCATTGGTCGCTCTCCAATGAATTATCTAAGGCTTCTTTCCCAAAATAATTCAATGTCTTCCACCCTCGATCATGGATCCTTACTAATCCATTATGTGAGGAATCATGGTTCAGCATTTTCTATTTCACTGAGTCGATGATGCTACATTTTTTCATTTATGAAACAAAATTTTCATTTCAAATCATTACATGTTGTTTCATTGTAACAGTTCGAAAGTTAGAAAAAATAAAATAAATAAAGTTTATTTTATTTTAACTTTTTCTTTAAAAAGTCCAAAAATTAGCTTTTACAGTCAACATGTGCCAGTCAAAGTTAAGTAATTTTAAGGATAATCCCTCCTTTATGAGTTCAACAGTGCCCTCAGATTTTTTATCTGAGCAACGGTTTAAATAATAGAAAAATCTGCTCACACGTTTATTTAAATGAACTAAAAAAATTTAAAAATTCTATTCTGGGCTCACCAGGTCTTGGAATTATGTGTCTCCTCAACAATCTGGTCTTGTAAAAATCCCATTTAATTTTAAAAAAAAATCATGGAATTCTATACCATTACATTCTCCCCTCTTTAAGGATTTTCATCCCCAAAAAGAAAAAACCTACACTCAAGGGAAGAAAAATGAGTTCATCAAGGTTTCATGTGCTTCTTACAGGCATGCAACCCAAGGAACCACCGAGATTGACCACTCTCTTGTCCATATTCTTCTAGGTCAACATCATGAAACAACAGGCACATGTTTCTTTAGCTGGGACAAGTGGGAACACACCAAGAACTATGATCTATTTGCAGCCATGGCGTCTATCGGTTCACCTCTACGCTAACCTGATGTAGATATAGACAGAACCCCACAGTTCACTCCCACTCTTGGATGAACTATGTTAAATCTTCCATAGGTGTTATGTATTCAAGGTTGACGCAGAACACGTAGTGGTATTTACGAAAAAAATAGGGCTGCCCATAGGCAAATGTTGGGTCTTACTAATCCCTCTGTCTACAACCTCTAGTAGCCACACAACTTTCTGAAACTGTAACACTTCCACACTCACTAGTGGTATTTAAGCTGATCATGGATGTTAAACAACCATTTCATACTGTGGAAACATCATAGGGTCTAACTCTACCACTATGGAAAATTTCTAAGCATGACTCTTCTCGAGAGTCCACCCTATGTTGTCTGATTTTTCCTTTTACCGGAAAAAAAAACTGTTTTCACCATCATGAACACACCGCATCCTTTGCCTAATATAGTCAATCCAGGTATGAATGGTAGAATCCCATACCAATAATGACATCGTAAGGCCTTGAAACCATGCATATGAGATCCCAACCACAACTCTCACCTATAAGAGTCATGTCACACTATTATCATCAGTTTGTGATCAACGGAACTCCTCTAGAAGGAGTCTCTAAGTGTGAGGGTCAAGTCCATGTTCTAACTGGAACCTCTAAGTAACAAACAAAACTTGCAGAAAAAGGATAACATCCATCACTTGGGTCTACTTAAAAAGGAATCCAAAAGAAAAGATATAGATCATGCCTCAAATCTCTCTTGGAGATTCTTGGTCATAATCCATGACTACTTGAAGTTTTCCTCTCCCTCTCCCTCCATCTCCTTGAGCGTAGCACGAACCACCTCCTACTACTCATCTAGCTCCTCTTTCTCATCCAGCTCCTCTTCCTCATCCACCAACCTGCGGAACTCCTTGCTTTAAGCACTATCTCCGCCAAGGAGGCTCGTCTGCCGACTTTCTCTCAATGTAATGGAAGGTCGGAAAATCTCTATCGAGATGTCCCAAACCATTGAAAGCATAACACTACCCCTCATATGGTTGATCTACTCCTTGGAATTTATCCTGCACCACAGAATCACATGTCTATGTTTGGGCATGGGTATGCCTCCTACTATGTGATCTTGTTGCTTGTCATCTTATAGCTATAGAAGAAGCCTCTACCTTATGACCTCTTTTATAGTTCACGTATATCTGCTCCTCTTTCAGGTAGCTCCCAACCACCAGGGATCGCTCCAGCACCCCAGTATACGTCGAAATGCTAAGGGGTATCACGGACACCCTAATCTCCTAGCGTAGTCCCTGGTCAAAGGTTTGGGCCATGAAATAAGGGTCCCACACCATATCTGTAGAGTAGAAAGAAAGATTCATGAATCTCTTCGAGTACTCTACTACCATCATGTTTCCCTATCATAGGTGCAGCAGCCCCTATATAGGCATAGAGTGTAAATTCCTTGGAAAGAAATCCTCCCTGAAGTGGTGATCAAAGTCAATCCAGGTTAGGATCACCTCATCGTGCATCTGGATCTTCAAACTCAACCATATCACCACCAAGACCTGAAGAGGGCTCATAGATAAGATTTTCATCGGATCAAGAGGTATCCTCACTAAGTGAAAGAATCGCGTAACCGCCTCAATCCAATCCTCATCTACCTGAGGATCAGTCTCGTCTCAGAACCCAGGAGGTATCTACCTCTAGAACTCAAGTAGAACAATCATCCTGCATGTATCCTCTACTAGTAGAGTTGGTATAAACTATTAATCTATGGGTGGTTGCATCACTGGTGCACCACCGGGAGGTAACGTCACAAATTCAGTGCCCTGCACTGAAGCCTCCACTTGGGGTGAATCATCATCACAGTCACATTGTAGAATCCTATATAGCTGTCTTCATGGTGGAATCCTGAAATATATCAAGACGAACCACAGTTAAAGAGTATATATGGAGAGCTGACTCAAGAAGTACATGGAAAGCATAACCATTTATATATGATGCATGCACCCTTTATTTCCCCACAACCAGTGTTTCCATGTACCGAGTCAGAAAACAAGTGTCTAGAGTCCTGGTGTATGGATACATCATCCACTGCACCAACACTAAATTCTCTGGCCTGAAATCCAAACTCAAATCACTTAACACTATTGCCCAAAACCAAAAACAACAAATCCTTGGTATTTGAGGTAGAACTGACTGCCTCTGATACCAATTTTTCATGACCTGTCCCCCGGGGCCTATGCCGTGACAACCCCCAATCCCGTATCCCAAAGTACATGGCCTAGTGAATAGTTCCAAAGGCATTATTCCACAAGTGGGAGGAATTTTCATGAGTACCTGTACACACACACAAAACTCCTAGCCAAAGGTACTGGAAAGTAAAATCCAAGGAAACCATTCATGCAATCCAATAAGTAAAACACAACCAGAGTACAATGGAAAGTAAAGTACATGGTGGAAACTCGGGCTAGTATACAAGCCCACCAAAGGAAAATAGAACAAAAGGAAAACATAAAAAAAGTAAAACTCCAAGTCCTTGAAGCTCGTCTGCTGAGAAGCCTTCCTGAAGGGTAGGTGAAGGGTAGTTTCCTGAAGCTCTATAAGTGCACTTCGTCTAACTGATCTCACTGAACACCACTAGGCCCTGGTCCTCCCTAGACTACATCAAATATTAGGACATCTATAAAATACATTACATGTGTAGGAAAATCCCATGTAGGGGTGAATAAAACAATACTCGGTAGGGGACCCCAAAACCACAAAGGTAAAGCATAATATGAAACCCACAAAGGAATGCACAGTCAGCTCTACTCAGGTATATTCCCATACATATAGCATGAACATCCAGATATACTCATCTCAGACACTAAGAAAACAAGTGGCCCCAACCACACAGTCAGTCTTAGGATTCTCCTCAAATTCTCATGTCATAGCACACAAACTAGAAGATCACACTCCATGAGCTCAACCATCCCTGATGGAACCCATCCAAGATATTCAATCCATCGGGTAAAATCCTACCATTCCAAATGGTACATCTAAGAGAATGTGCTTCATCTACTATGTCTGACTCTATTTCCCAGCACTGGAGGTCTAGTCATCACAGCTGTGTGCCCAATGAAAGACTAAGGAAGCCCAATTGAAGAAGGTTTCCCTCACCACTATACATGTAAGAGGGATCCATGCTCCTAACCATCTCATGAAACCTCTTTCACTCCTATAAAGAGTGTCCCACACCTCAGTCCATCAAGGGATCACTATCTCCTATCTAGGCATCATTTTTATCAAGTGGATGGGCCCAATCCTCGCTAATATATCTGACAGCCGAGGGAGATCCATCTTCAATTGAGGAACCGCACCCTACCCAGTAAGGGAGTACTACTCAGTGACTAGAGGACTCATGCCCTGGTACGATAGGATAGTACCAACTCTGTCAGTTCATGTGTGGAGGACCCACTCTTTGGTATGACAGGGGATTACAGACTCCTATAATAGAGGGCCCACACCCTACCTATTAGGGTAATACCAACTTTATTTGATCTTGTGTGGAGGACATGTGACCTGAAACAGTAGGGGAATACTGACTCCATTAGTTTGTTCTCTATGGGGGACCTTCACCCTAGTAAGTTAGGGGAGTACTAATCCCAGGCTTGAGGACCTGCTCCCTAGATTGGAAGAGGGGTATCGACTTTGGCGTAGCACTGTGTAAGGAGGACCCACACCCTGGAATGGTAGGGTAGTACTGACTCCTACAATAGAGGACCCACTCCCTATCTCGTAGGGGAGTACCGAATCTGTATGTGTTAGGTATAGAGGACTCGTGCCCTATTCCAATAGGGGAGTTCAAACTCCAAGGATAGATTACACACTCCCTATCATGGTAGGGGAGTACCGGATCTTCCTTTACGGACTTCCTGAGAACCCGCACCCCAAATCCTACAGGGGAGTAACATTGTTTGAGGAAACCACTCAAAGGAAAATGAACCCACACCCAAGAACATGGGTCTTCCTATCTCTACTTAAGTATTGGGATAATGAGTACCCACGCATTGAGTCATAAAGGGAGTAACTTTCCTAACTTCTATCGTAAGAAACACCTCGATTCAGCCCAAAGTCAGCTTATACTGGGAGATCCTACTCTTTAAAACAAAAAATTAATCCTTCAAATTTCTCAAAAACTCACTTATATTATCTCAAAATGATCTTCTAATCTCAAGAGTCCCAACTCCATAGACAGATTATCAATCAGATGCTCCAAATGAAAGTTATGGGCATCTTAGTGAAATAGGGGTCCAGTTGGGTCCGAGTCCCGTCCGACCCAAGTATGACCCGGCCTAATGGGCCCAGCCCGGACTGGCTAGGTCTGGCCTAGCCTACTTACATCTTGTAATGCTATAGAAGTCTAGTTTCTCCAACTTAGATGCAGAAAAGTCTGTGTCCATTATTCCCAGGTGCCGCCAGCTGGGGCCGCCACTTTCATTGACTAGTCCCCTCACACGGACCGGGTTGTCCGACGAGACCCGTGGTAAAGTCACGGGTCCAGATCATGTTGTGTCCAGATGTCATGGCTTCCCCCACATAGCATCTGAGTAGTTTATGCTACCATATCCACCATGGTGTTCCACCCCGCCATCCGGCACATGGCTTCCACCGCCAAAGCCAGTAGAGATTTCCATAGACCACTGAATGCGCTCTGGGGATCCGTTCTTTGATTTGAAGGGTGTTCAAAACCCTAGGGTCTTTTTCTTCACCTCCTAGGGATCAAATACTTTTTTCAACACCTTCTTGAAGAAAGCACTTGATCGGCGGTATTTCTCGTGCTGCCTCAATCCGATTTTCATCTGTCGTCGTCACACCTCCATCGTCATTGAACCAAGAAGGTTGTGCAATGACCATTTGTTTGTTTATCCGTGAAGAATAAAAATAACATTTGAAAAGGGGAGAGGAAAACCAAACAATAAAATTCAAGGAATGAACCTCTTCCTTCATTCATCGTGGCGTTAATCCACTCTTGTTAGAAAGGTTTAGCATAAAAACATCTAGAACCTCAAATCCCTCAAAACATCCCATAGTAAAACCCCCTACAAGAATGATCAAACTGTGGGTCAACCTATTATTGGGTTGATTCTTGTTCATTGTTTAAATCCATTAATGGTGAAAAGAATAGAATTTAAATAACAATCCCTACCTCGATTCGGTTCTTTAACTAGTGAAGAACGTCTCCACGTTATTGTCGTTCATCTACGCTTGATCCGATTTGTAGTTATTGATCATTGATCTCCAGTCTCGGTTTTGATATCCAAAGGCATCGTCGCCACTTCTCTGTTCATCAGTGTTTGTCATTGGAGGGGATTCTTCATCATCATTGGTCGTTCTCCAAAAAATTATCCAAGGCTTATTTTCCAAAAGAATTCAATGTGTTCCACCTTCGACCATGGATCCTTACTAATACATTAAGTGGTGAATCATGGTTCAGTGTTTTCTATTTCTCTGAGTCGTTGATACTATGCTGTTTCATTTATGAAATAGTGTATCCATTTCAAATCATTACATGTTGTTTCGCTGCAACAGTTCAAAAGTTCAAAAAAATAAAGAAAATAAATTTTATTTTATTTTAACTTTTTCTTTAAAAAGTCTAAAAATTAACTTTTCCGGTTGACCCACGTCGATAAAAGTTAATTTCTTCCTAAATGAATCCCAACATTCTAAGTTCAATGGTGCCCTAATATTTTTGATCTGAGCACCGATTTAAAAATAGAAAAACCCACTCGTACATTCATTTAAATGAACTAAAAAAAGTTCAAAATTCTATTTCGGGCTCACCGAAACTTGGGATTATGTGCCACCTCGGATTCTGGTCTCATAAAAATACTATTTAATTTTAAAAAAAAATCCATGGAATTCCAAACCACTACACTACTGAATCCCAAAGGGAGGGTTAGCAGGATTTGAGTGTGCATACCTCTTCTTTTATTTTTTTTAATCAGGATAGTCACACATTTGGATCTATCCATCTACATTCTGGGTTGAGGTTAAGAGGAGAAAGAGTGTCACCTCCCGCACGAAAGCTTTGGGGCTTACTCTAGGAGGTATTCCCATGAGGATGTAATTCCTTATAAGGAGGATCTTATTTTATGTGAGAAAGATCTCATTCTCTTTCACTCATACATGAGACATCCTGTATTTTCTATACAAGTTGAGATCATAGTTTAATGTCATGTGTTGAGGATATTGATTCTAGAAAGTTTTACATCATGTACCTCAAACATTGAGGGACTCACTCCTCACCCCTTGGGCTTACATAACTATCACACATGCACCCTTAAAAGGGTAATGGCTTCAGAAATGCCAAGATATGGTGGTTTGGAGGATTGTTCATTTAGGAGGTCCACTTTAGCATCCATATACTAAATATATAGAGGGATTAGTGTATATATGCTGAAAATAAAATGGTGAATGGGAGTCTTGGGCCACACTTGTAATGGATAGGGCCACAGGAATGGGAAACACAGGTCACATACGGACATTAATTGTAGATGAACCGATCCTATATGGATATGGAGGCTTGTATCACTCGACCTTCATGAAGTGGTGTTAATAGAAGGGAGGCAACATGAAGAATTCTGGGAGATGGTATTTGTGAATAAAATGGACTTTCATAGAGGTTGTTTTAAAATCTCAAGTGCTTTGTGGTGGATAGGGGATTCACAAAGGAATACACTTCTCGAAACAGAGTGACCCTACCTTGGAATGATGTATTGACATTGGGAAGGAGTGATTCACAAAGGATTAATGCTTTGTGTAGCCTCAAGAACCCCTAAGGGACTTATTCCTCAGTGAAGGGTGTAAGCCTTCATGAATGGAATCCCTACCTTAGGTGCATGTATTTAGAAACATGAGAAAGGTGGTTTCACTAAGCTATGATACCTAGGATGATCCATTTCATTTTGGTTTTTGATGATCATGGTGCATCACAAATTAGAAGAAATTCAAAATTAGAAGGGTAGGGTAGCCATCATTTTAAGATGGAATGATCTGGTTATTTATAGGCAAAAGGGTTATGTGATGCTGAGAATTAGTTCATGAAGTGGATGGGGTCTTTGAGAATGGTTATTGTGGTTTCGGACTCAAAAATCACATCACCATCCTAATCGTGGTCGTAGAGCTCCGTTGGACTCATGGAGTGTTCCATACGGCCCTTGTGTATTTGAAAAGGGTGAGGGGTCTTCATTAAAGGGATTTAAAAATTAGATCCTTAAGGGTGTTTTGAGGATTTTTTGGCTCGTATTTGCTCCAAACTAGTCATGGCCTCCCCGAATAATCCCATAGAATGTATTTTAGAACCAAAAAAATCCCCACCCCCTCAGAATGGGAGGTGATATGAAAAGGAGCTTCTGATTCTGAAGGAGATTCACTAAAACTATTGACAATATTCTCCCATTAACAAAGGTACTTTGTGGTGCTTACTCATGATGCGGCCTCATGGAGGTCACCAATGTGAAGTCCGTCACGAAGCATCATCTACCGTATTCCTATATATAGCATGGTTGGGGGACATCAAACGTGCCTAAGTACATGAAAATAAAATCCTTTATGATATCATTTTTAAAATCTCATTACCTCCATGATTATTACTACAATAATTCATCCTTTTCAAACCATACACATTCCTTTTCTCTGTGAACACTTCATTGTGAACCAGACAATTCGGCCTTTGAGCTTTAAGAACTGTGCTTCAAGAATAGACTTCATGAATGACCTCCATGAACCAATCTTTGAAAACAACTAAGTTACAAAAATTTAATGGTTTCTTAAGAAACTTCTAGGTAGGTTTTTGTAGATTCTATTCAAATAAGGGAGACTGAGGACAAAAAAATGATCTAGGAATATGATCATATCACTTTGGACTATGAATCATTGCTCGAGATTATGTCATAGGATCAAAGGGAGTATCCTCTTTTTAAGATGTTATTGTTGTATTTCTTCATCTTGAGGTAAAATTTCTTCATTATGTCGGATAGCAGGGACTAACCAGCCTATCGGTGCATAGGAATACAAGGGAAATACCAGTGGCATAGGGCTACTGATGGCCACATTCAAAATTATCACTCTCCCATTACAGCATACTGTCTCTACAACCACCTTAATAATGTTTATGGGGATACTATTTAGGATTAGTTTTCTCTTCCATAGTACCAAAAGATCATCGAAGCAGGATTGGGGAACCTAGATAAAGTATGGACTGACATATGGGACTTGCGCTAGGGTAGAAACTTCACAGATAAATGGGTATGGGATACTGAGTATGCATGAATTTCAATGAGTTCAGAGAAGAACTGAGGTAGGTAATCCTCTATGAATCAGCATAGGATTCTCAATTACATTTTTACCATCCATAGGATATCATGTTAGAACTCTTGATTAGATGGTCTCCAGAGAACAATACATTCCATTTTCACCATGGGGATGTCGGCATTAGCCTTTTTTACCTTCTTCAGATCTCCATAATCCTGATTCAGGGAGCGATGTATGATGAGTTTCTCCCCATTGAGAATATGTGGGAGGATCAAGAATAGTTTTCTCCTTCAGTGAATGTGCTGTTGGATTTGTTATAGGGCATCAATAAAGAGAATTTGGGGATGAGAGATGTTTACTTCAAGCAATGGTTCAGTTATTTCTTGAACTGACTAGTAGAAGAGCTAGTAAGGAAACTACTGATGAGGCTATGCACCTATCCTAGGGGATACCAATGGGGAAAGGAAGTATCCTACTAGTAGATCCTGAAAATGATACAATGGATGTTATAGGGTTACAATAACAAAATTGATCCTCAACCCATGGTCAGGTTGGTTGAGTTCATCGTGACACTCATCTGCGGGTGGATTCTTCCAGCTTGGGATACACACATGGGGGTGCAGCCAAGATAATTTATAATGGAGGTGATATTATAATTATGGAAGCACGTCAATCTTATAATCTCAATGTTGGAAAGATATACAATGTATTTGGGAACATCAGTAAAGGGAAGATGGTGTTGTGCCTATTCAGACCATTCCAATTCCTGTAAAGTTGAGAGGCCATGCACATGGGGGTTATAAATATCCAACCCCCATATCTCTTCCCAAAAAAAACTATGTCCATAAATTCTAAACATCTTGGGAAGTTTTCCTTTCAAGTTGGGTTTGACGGATGTGTTGGATAGAGTCAGTTTGGCGGAACACATTACCTTCTACTCGTTTCCTATGCTGATGGGGGTGGTGAATGATAATGTCATAGGTACTAAGGATAAGAGACCATACCTTCTGGTCTTCTAAGTTGGGGTGTTGGTGGTAATGGTTGACTATGATCTAATTTGGGATTCATCCAAACTTTACCATTTTTCAAGGAAATTCAGGTGCCTAAAGATGTTGATCCCGAAAGTGGACTTGGAGGTCCATCATGAATGCCATATTTCAGTGATGTGGAAATTATGGTGCATGATTACATAAGAAGACGGGAAGATGCAGAGTGAACTGTCACCATCCACTATTGTGTACAGGATGATCCAAATTTATGTGAATAAATTAGCGGTCACATATCCAAGGGTAACACTGAGGCAGCGAACCATCCAGGACGACGAAGGGGTGTTCCCTCCACCATGGGTCTGAGGTAGAGTGGTGGCTAGAGGGAATCATGGTTACAGATCTAAAGGTGTAACAATAACAGTAGGTCCAACAGTTCATGGGCCTGCATAAGCAAGGGGTGGAGAAAAAATATAAATAGTGGTACAATTCCTAACACTCTTGGGTAGGAGGACCCGAGAGTAAGGGGAGACCCAAGAGGAAGGGGATAACACCAGGGGGTTCCACAAGATGTTTTTCATAGCCCTAGGAAGAAAATAAGCCATGTGTAAATTCTTGATGATGATATCTTTCCTGAATCTTGGGAAAATTTTGGACGTCTACATGCAGTTCTCTGGAATTCAAGGTATGTGGTACAATCTCAACAGACACGGGATGCACCTTTCCAAGATCGGTCATTCCAAGGCCAGTTTCCTTGTGTCCCAAGAAGTGGGGGAATGATATGTGGTGGAGATGGAGGACCTAATGTACTCTTAGGTAATTTCATGTCCAATGATAGATCATGTTATGGTGTTGTTTGACATGAATCCCCCCCCCATAACTTTCAGTAACTGAGCTGGTCATCCATGCTCTCTTGCTTGAGGAATCGAACGAATCTTATAGTGAAGAAACTCATGGATGAGCCCCCTGTAGAATAGTGAGATCATAGCCTTTGTGGATGAACTAGTTGAACTACTTGGAGTAATATTCGACTTATTTTTCCATGTTTCACCTTCCCTCATTATTTATCTAGATTCCCCAACTGAAATTTATTCACTGTAGGAGGATCTTGTACAATGGACCCCTACTGATGGGGATGGAGGTATAGAAATAGGTGTGGAAGAGTATGAATGTGCATGGGGAAGAAGTAGTTTTAGGGATAACCAGAGTTGTGGAGGTTAGAGAAGCCACCCTGTAATCCTTGAATCTCTCAATCATCTATGTGAGGCCACACCCTATTATTATAACAGTGCAGACCCTAGATTTTGATATGTCGGTGCTTGGCTTTTGTAATTCACCTATCTATGTAGAGTCATATCAATCATTTACAGATCATATTGACTGATATGATCCTCTTTTTAATAGTAATGGAATTATAATTTTCTCTTATATCATAAATTTATAGAGAATTTGTATGGAATCCCACCTTTTTATCGCATTAACTTTTATTACATTACACAAAACTGAGGATCTTTAAGGTTTAGTGTCTTGGAAACTAGGAACTTAATACATGAAAACATAAAAAATTATTTCTTAAACACTTGAAAGGCTTATCCTTATTTTCATCCTAGGTTCATTACTGTATCTCATAACCTGGGGACATACATTAAAAGAAAGGGTGAGCAGAAGGCCCAGTAAGGGAAACAAGGGGAAATATTTAACATGTGAACTTGAGATACATCAATAAAGTCATGAAAAAGAACTTTAAGGCATGAGAAAGAAATCATGAGGCATATCATAATAAAAATAAAGTATTCCATTACTTGAAGATGTGTCTAAAACATTTAACTTAGACAATCATTTCTGTTTCACCAAGGTCCATCCCCAAGGTGTCATTAAAAAAAATTGCCAAGGTTATTCACCAAGGTATCGTTAAAATTGTAATCCCTAGAGATTACATCATTACCCAATGCATTGGAGTGCTATCAAGGAGCACCCTTAAATTTGTCTTTATCATCATGTGAGCCACATATATCATCATCAAACATTTACTAAATAACCCATATAGCATAAAATAAATGGGTTTCATTTCATAATCATAACTTTTTAAAAACTAATTTTAAGACATGATCTTTATGTCATTTTAAACCCGCAAAAAAGAAAGAAAGTGGATTTCATGTATGTAAATATCAGAATTTAAAATAGACCATTTTTATATATATGTGAATACCCTTGTAGAATAAAGTATTCACTTAATAAAATAAAAGAATTTGAGAAAAATAGAGATACATTTTGAGACGAAAATTCGGCAGCATAACAGCTATGTTGCGGGGTTTTAGAAAACATTGAAAAGAGAGGGGACATGGGTCACCCACTCATAAATGATCCATAAAACATTATAGGGATAGAATATAAAGGATATAAGAACATGGTAATGAAATTTAAAAGACATACCATTTGAAATGAAAAACATGGAAGGAAGACAAAAATAAGATTTCTCTTATGAAAATTCGGTAGCCTAACGGCATCAATTAAAACTTCAAAAAATGAATTGATGAGATAAAATAAGGTCTCTCATCATATGAACATAAAATAACAGTATTATGGATATAGAGATCATACCCCAACATGGAAAAGGAACTTGAAAGTCTTGACATGAAAGTAGAACTTTGAAATTGGGAAGAGTGAAAGAATCCCTTACCTTGAAGAGTAACTTAGAAATCTTGATTTTTGGGACCTTGGGAGGCTTGAGGGAACCTTGGAAGGACTCCTTGGGAGGTAAGGACACCAGAACTTCGTTTAGGAGGATTTTGGAATGGAAAGGATGAGATAATGGCTAGGTATTTATAGGGAAAGTGAGGGGACAAGGCATTAATGGCCAAGGGACACCTCATTGGTGGTATTGGAAAAACCATGGGCTTGCCCAAAGTATTTTCCCGTGGTATTGGCCACTTGGGACAGCTCATACCTTATCTTACTATTCATAAGTCGACCAGAATTATTACATAATTATTACAACCTTAATGATGTCATTAAACACCCGAAACTCTAAACTGAAAATTCACTATTCACCGAAAATTCAACTTTTTCAGAAAAATCCCAAAAATTCACCTTAATATAATATCGATGCTCTGAATTCAAAAATGAACTCCATTTTATAAAAATAATTTTCTAAATATTTTTAATTTAATTTTTAAATAAAAAACACTATTCACCTGAAAAAACTAATACTTAACTAATAATTTCTGAAATAGTTACTTACCTATTTTATTGAATCACATTACTTAATCAAGGTGCCTACATTATATTAATACTTTCTTTAAGTGAGATTACTAATCCATTTGGTCACATTACTAATCCTATGTGTAAAATCACTATTCATAATTTACTATTCATCAAAAATTAAGTTGCTCTTATTAGACTCTAAATTTCATACTAAACACATTTGCAGAAGACCACTTTTTGAAAATCCTTACACATCATTAATTATTTAAGGTTTACATAAATATTTTAAAATATCCTTTTTTTTCAAAATTCATTCATAAGATACATCCTATATTTATCCAAACATCTGAAAATTCACAAACTTTACCATAGGAAGAAATCACAATTTATTTATCTCAAAGGATTACACAAAGTAACTACGGTATCGTTACATATCCCCTTACAACACCAGCATATGACCTAAGTGTAAGGTGTGCTATGGTGAGAGAATCTGAGGGAGGCTCAGATAACATTTCCCTGGTAGTAATCTCTACTAACTTGAACTTCTCCCATAGGCGATTCCATTCAAGCTTGACATGCTGGAGTTTGGCTTGGGATTGGTCCAAAGCAAAGACCAAAGATTCCACCTCCTTCCCAAGCTCTGATAAGTGGGCTTCATAAAGTTCGAGTCTACTGGATGAAGCCATCGACTCTTCTTTCTACATTAACCATTAACATCTCTATTAAATCGTTAAGAGTAAATTAATATAATATTCAAAAATTTTGGTTCATTACATTCTTCCCCCCTTAAGAAATTTCATCCCCGAAATTTTAAACCAAAGGCCTAGTAAAAAAGGTGAGGGTACTTTTGATTCATTGTTTCCTCAGGCTCCCACGTCACTTCTTCATACTTATGAATCCTCCACAACACTTTCACAAGGTGGGTAGTCTTGTTGCGTAGAACCTTGTCTCTATGGTCTAAGATCTCCACTGGATTCTCCTCATAAGAGAGTTCATGTTCCAGTTGTACCACCTTTGGGTTCAGTACATGCGAAGGGTCGGGTATGTACTTCCTCAAGAGAGATACATGGAAGAAATCGTGAACTTGAGCTAGGTTCAATGGAAGTGTTAGAAGATAGGCCACTACTCCTATGCGATCAAGGATTTCATAGGGGCCAATGTACCTAGGGTTTAGCTTCCCTTTATTCCAAACCGCATGACTCTCTTCCATGGATAAATTATAAGGAAGACTTTGTCGCCAACACCAAACTCCAAGTCCCTTCGACGATTGTCAGCATAGCTCTTCTGCTGACTCTGAGAAACCTTTATGTGTTTTTGGATGGAATGAACCTTTTCTTTCATCTCTTGCACAAGATCGGGCCCAAGAAGCTTTCTCTCACCAGCTTTATCTCAAAAAGTAGGAGTTCTACATTGTTTTCCATACAGAGCTTCATAGGTTATCATCTGAATACTCAAATGAAAGCTGTTGTTGTATGAGAACTCCACTAATGGGAGGTGTTGATCCCATCCACCTTTAAATTCCATTGAGCATAATCTCATCATGTCCTCAAGTGTCTGAATAGTCCTTTTAGATTGGCCATCATTTTGAGGATGATAGGCCGTACTAAAATTCAATTCAATATTCAGAGCATGTTGAAGACTTCTCGAGAATTTTGATTTGAATCTTGGATCCCAATTAGATACGATGGATAGTGGTACCCCATGCAGCCTTACCACTTCCTTTACATATATCCAGGAAAGTTTATCCAAAGAGAAATCTTCCCGAATGGAGATAAAATGGGCAGTCTTGGTGAGACGGTCCACAATAACCCATATCGCATTGTTTCCTTTGGAATTTTTCAAGAGACCAGTGACAAAGTCCATAGTTATATTATCCCACTACCATGCTGGTATGGGTAGTGGTTGTAATACCCCCTTAGGAAGTTGTCGTTCTGCCTTTACTTGTTGACACACCAGGCACCTTGTAGTGTAATCAGCAATCTCCCTCTTCATGTTATCCCACCAATAATTATCACGAAGGTCTCTATAAATTTTAGTGCTTCCCGGATGTATAGAGAAAGTAGAGCTATGAGCTTCATCCATCAGTTCTTTCTTTATCTCCAGAATAGATAGAAAACATAGTCTTGTACAAAATTTCAATACACCTTCTTGATCAATATTGAAATCAGGAAACATCCCATCCTTCACAGCCTCAAACTTCTCCTACAACAAAAGATCTTCTTTTTGAGCCTTCTTGATCTTCTCTAGTAATGAAGGTTGAGAAATCATTTGGGATAGGGTTTATGATGTCCCTTCCCTTACAATTACCATGTCCAGGTTTACTAGATCCTTAATCAAGGGATCTCCTAGGATCCTCATTGTTTCCAGAACAACAGGGTCTTTCCTACTTAATGCATCTGCGACTTTGTTTTCTCTTCCAAGGTGACAATGAATTGAACAATCATAGTCTTTAATAAGCTCCAACCATATCCTATGTCTCATGTTCAATTCTTTCTATGTGAAAGTATACTTTAAACTTTGGTGATCGGTGTATATATCACATTTCTCCCCATAAAGATAGTGCCTCCATATCTTTAGAGAAAAAATAACTACCACCAACTCTAGATCATGCGTAGGATAATTCTGCTCAGGTTGATTCAGCTGACGAGATGCATAATCAATTACCTTGTCATTTTTCATGAGGATGCACCCAAGCCCTTTCAGAGATGCATCGCTAAAAATAACGAATCCTTCTCCGATAGAGGGTAGTGTTAACACAGGTGAAGTAACCAATCTCTTCTTCAGC
The DNA here is from genome assembly GCA_963277665.1 of Viscum album. Lineage (NCBI taxonomy): Eukaryota > Viridiplantae > Streptophyta > Magnoliopsida > Santalales > Viscaceae > Viscum > Viscum album. The sequence goes on along the minus strand of OY728166.1, from coordinate 985,291,310 downwards.
TGTTTGAAACTTTCCTCACATTCCTTTGTCCAGATGAACTTAACCCCTTTTCGAGTCAACTTGGTTAGTAGATTAGAAATCCATGAAAAGTTTTTCACAAACCTCCTATAATATCCTGCTAAACCAAAGAAACTATGAATCTCAGTTACTGTAGTGGTTTGAGGCCACTCCTCCACAACCATTGTCTTTGTAGGTTCAACCGAGATTCCTTCATTGGTTATGATGTGCCCTAAGAAAACCACTTGTTGTAACCAAAACTCGCACTTTCTGAACTTTCCAAAGAGCCTCTCCTTCTGCAGAGTTTGAAAAATAACCCTTAGATGATCTTCATGCTCCTCACGAATTTTTGAATATATCAAAATATCATCAATAAAAACTACCACAAAGTTATCAAGGTAGTCCTTAAAGACTCTATTAATCAAATCCATGAAAATAGCAGGAGTATTAGTCAATCCTAAGGGTATAACAGTAAACTCATAGTGCCCATATCTTTATTGGAAGGCAGTCTTTGGAATATCTTCCTTCTTCACCCTCAGTTGATGATAACCAGATCGAAGATCAATCTTGGAGAATAATTGAGCCCCACGAAGTTGGTTGAATAAATCATCAATTCTTGGAAGAGGGTATTTTTTCTTCATTGTGATCCTGTTCATTTCTCTATAATCAATTCATAGCCGCATTGATCCATCCTTCTTCTTCACAAAGAGAACTGATGCTCCTCAAGGAGACACACTCGGTTGGATAAACCCCTTCCCCAACAAGTCTTGGAGTTGTTTCTTTAACTCCTTTAGCTCCATATTTTCCATTCTATATGGAGTCTTTGATATCGGTTGAGATCCAGGTATGAGTTCAATGGAGAACTCTACCTCTCTTTCTGGGGGAGGTCCAGGTAACTCCTCAGGAAATACGTCCATGTATTCTTGAACAACCAAAACATCTTCTATTTGTATACTCCTTTTTCCTTCTTCATCCTCACCAATTAACTCCATAAATAAGGCTATAGGAGGTTCCTCTAGAAAAGTATCAGGTTGGGATATCTCTCCTTGGAAGATAATCATAGGTCATTCATTCAAGACTACTGGGATTTTTTTACTTCTACATTTGATCTTAGCATTATACTTTGAGATCCATTCCATCCCTAGTATAACGTCAAATTCCATCATGGGAATGACTACTATATTTGTGATAAGATTTTTCTCACTAAAGTAAACACTAGATTCTCTAAACACTGTTGATTCATGGATAATCCCACTTGGAGTCTTGACTGACAACTCTACCTCTATTAGTTCAGGGATTGATTCTATATTCTTTGCAAACTTGGAGGAAATAAAGGAATGCATAGAACCAGAATCAAACAAATTACTTTCTAGTTTTGAGAGGAAAATAAGATTACCTGCTACCACATCATTTGGAGCTTCGACTTCAGTTTTTGTGATAGAAAAAGCATGACCTTTCTCCCTTGGCCTTTGCTGAGGTTGATTGTGATTCCCCTCCACTGCCCTCGGATTTGGACAGTGATTATCAAAGTGCCAAAGCTGTCCACACTTGAAGCATTGGACTTTGGATAGGGCCAGAACCATATTTCCTCTATCGTTAGTGTTGGGGAGTTGAGGCTTCACCTCACTATGACAATTCCGAGAAATATGGCCTTCTCTTCCAGACTTGCAGCACTTTCCACTTCTGATCAAGCAATTCCCAGAATGCTTCTTCCCACATTTATTGCATGTGGAAAGTTTCATTTTCTTTCCACATATTTTCTAATCAAATCTTCTTCCCAGGCTTGGTTCTAGAGCTCTCTTCTTCTCATTAGATTTGTGATACCACTGTGTCTCACCAAACTCCAGTTCGACTTTCATAGCACTTCGAACTATTTCTTCGCAGCTATCATAGTCCATGTTGGCTAGATTATTCCGTAGATGAGGTTGTAGTCCACCAAAGAATCTATAAACCTTCCCATTAGGGTCCACGAAAAATCTTGAGGTATAACGGGAAATCCTTGTGAAGTTCATCTCATAGATTCTAACAGATTCATTCTCCTTCTGCTTCAGTTCGAGAAATTCTTTCTACATTCTCGTTCTCATCGAACAAGTGAAATACTTATTGAAGAATATTTCCCTGAACTCTTCCCACTACATATCTTCCTTCTCTCCTCTTGGCTTCGTGTTTTTGATCAGTGACCACCACTGATCAGCTTATCCCTCTAGGTGGTAAACATCAAGGGTGACTTTTTCTTGTTCCGAACAATGAAGTACAGAAAAGATCTTTTCAATGAAGCTTATCCATTGTTCCGCAACCAATGGGTCAGTAGATCCACTGAATGGTGGTGGTCATTGGCGCATAAAAGACTTAACAAAATTTTTTTCCCTTCATGGTGATATCATCCTCTTAGCTTGATTCAAGTTATTACTCATAACTTCAGTCAGTTGGTTCATCATTCGCATGAATGTTTCCATTCCGGCTTCCATCGGAGGGCCGTCAGCGCATGGTCCATTGCGGTTACCATTTGCATGGTTCCTCCTATTGCCCGTCATTTTCTAAAAGAATAAAATCTTAATGAGAAACTTGTTTAATTTACGAATATTTTAACTATAAAGTATTTTATGTCTTAAAAAAATCATGCTTAAAAAATTATATTTCTCTATATTTCCTTCATAATGATTCATAAAAATCTTGCGATTAACCAAACAAATCCCCTGGGAGTGTCGTAACCAAGAGTGCAGCAAGGCCCGTTGTCGTGCACCAGTTCCCATTCGAGTCTAGCTCAAAACAGTGTTTTCAGATTTACCCCTATGTACATCTGTGCCAGAGCCACCTCTACCTGCTCGTATCCAGACAGGGATGTACTTTTTTGATAAACCACTTACTCAATACTCACCAAAATACCAAGAAGTTTCCCCTATATTTAGACTTTTCTATAGGGTTCTTCCTAAAGTTTTCATAGCCTAATTTCCATAAATAAATAAACCATACTTTGATACCAACTATGGAATCCAGCCTTTTTATTACATTAACTTTCATTACATTACACAAAACTGAGGATCTTTAAGGTTTAGTGTCTTGGAAACCAGGAACTTAATACATGAAAACATAAAACATTCTTCTTAAACACTTGAAAGGATTATTCTTATGTTCATCCTAGGTTTATTACTGCATCTCATAACCTGGGGACATACATCAAAAGAAAGGGTGAGCAGAAGGCCCAGTAAGGGAAACAAGGGGAAACATTTAACATGTGAACTTGAGATACATCAATAAAGTCATGAAAAAGAACTTTAAGTCGTGAGAAATAAATCATGAGGCATATCATAATAAAAATAACGTATTTCATAACTCAAATATGTGGCTACAAATTTTAACTTATAAAATCATTTCTGTTTCCCCAAGGTTCATCCCCAAGGTGTTATTAAAAAAATTACCAAGGCTATTCACCAAGGTATCGTTAAAATTGTAATCCCTAGAGATTACATCATTACCCAATGCATTGGAGCGCTATCAGGGAGAACCCTTAAATTTGTCTTTATCATCATGTGATCCACATATATCATCATCAAAAATTTCATAAATAACCCATATAGTATAAAAGAAATGGATTTCATTTCATAATTATAACGTTTTAAAAACTACTTTTAAGACATGATCTTTATGTCATTTTAAACCCACGAAAAAAAATAAAGTGGGTTTCATGTATGTAAATCCCAGAATTTAAAATAGAAATTTTTGATATATATTTGAATACCCCTATAGAATAAATATTTTTGAGTATTCACTTAATAAAATAAAAGAATTTGAGAAAAAGAGAGAGACATTTTGAGACAGAAATTGGGCAGCATAACAGCTATGTTGCAGGGTTTTAGAAAACATTTAAAAGAGAGGGAAAATGGGTCACCTACTTATAAATGATCTATAAAATAGTAGAGGGACATAATATAAAGGATATAATAACATGGTAATGAAATTTGAAAGACATTCCATATGAAATGAAAAACATGGAAGGAAGACAAAAATAAGATTTCTCTTATGAAAATTCGGCAGCCTAACGGCGTCAATTAAAACTTAAAAAAATGAATTGATGAGATAAAATAAGGTATCTCATCATATGAACATAAAATAATAGTATGATGGATATAGAGATCATATTACAACATGGAAAAAAGGAACCTGAAAGACTTGACATGAAAGTAGAACTTTAAAATTGGGAAGAGTGAAAGAATCCCTTACCTTGAAGAGTAACTTCAAAATCTTGAAGTTTGGGACCTTGGGAGGCTTGAGGGAACCTTGGAAGGACTCCTTGGGAGGTAAGGAGACCAGAACTTAGTTTAAGAGGATTTTGGAGTGGAAATGATGAGAGAATGGCTAGGTATTTATAGGGAAAGTGAGGGGACAAGGCATTAATGGCCATGGGACACCTCATTGGTGGTATTGGAAAAACCATGGGCTTGCCCAAGGTATTTTCCCATGGTATTGTCCAATTGGGACACCTCATACCGTATCTTACTATTCATAAGTCGACCAGAATTATTACATAATTATTACATCCTTAATGATGTCATTAAACACCCGAAACTCTAAACTGAAAATTCACTATTCACCGAAAATTCAACTTTTTTAGAAAAATACCAAAAATTCACCTTAACATAATATCGATGCTATGAATTAAAAAATGAACTCCATTTTATAAAAATAATTTTCTAAATATTTTTAATTTAATTTTTAAATAAAAAACACCATTCACCCAAAAAAACTAATACTTAACTAATAATTTCTGAAATAGTTACTTACCTATTTTATTGAATCACATTAATTAATCAAGGTGCCTAAATTATATTAATAATTTCTTTAAGTGAGATTACTAATATATTTGTTCACATTACTAATCCTAAGGGTAAAATCACTGTTCATAATTTACTATTCACCAAAAATTAAGTTGATCTTATTTGACTCTAAATTTCATACTGCACACATTTATAGAAGACCATTTTTTGAAAATCCTTACACATAATTAATTATTTAAGGTTTACATAAATATTTTAAAATATTATTTTTTTCAAAATTCATTCATAAGATACATACTATATTTATCCAGACATCTGAATATTCACAAACTTCACCATAGGAAGAAATCATAATTTATTTATCTCAAAGTATTGCACAAAGTATCTACGGTCTCGTTACATAGCCCCTCACAACACCAGCATATGAACTAAGTGTAAGGTGTGCTAAGGTGAGAGAATCTGAGGGAGGCTCGGATAAAATTTCCCTAGTAGTAATATCTACTAACTTGAACTTCTCCTGTAGGAGATTCCGTTCAAGCTTGAAACGCTGGAGTTTGGCTTGGGCTTGGTCCAAAGCGAAGCCCAAAGATTCCACCTCTTTCCCAAGCTCTGATAAGTGGGCTTCATAAGGTTCGAGTCTACTGGATGAATCCATCAACTCTTCTTTCTACATTAACCATTAACATCTCTATTAAATCGTTAAGATTAAATTAATATACTATTCAAAAAGTTTGGGTCGTTACAATCTGGGGTTCCTTTTTCAATAGAGGTATCGGTCCATGTGGAACTAGTCATTCGATCTATCTAGGTCATGACCACTTTTGAATAGTTAGTTGTGGCTATGAGTGAATCCACTAATGGGGTGGAAAATAGGGATGATATGGAAAAGATTTTTGAGGTGGGATCAAGTGAGGATAGCCAACTCATGATATGGATCCCAAATCATATGATAGAATGCTGAAGGAGGATCCTGCCACTAAATTACTGGCTATGTTTTTGGAGTACAAACCCACATATCTCAAAGATTTGGATGAATATGATCTATATGTGGCTGTTAAAAATGGAATCATATGGCATAGGTAATGGAGGTTCATCCAACTCTTCATTGATGAGACCATAGTTCCACAACTGGTGGGATGGATGGGATCCCTTCACCATTGGATGTCAAACTTTTTTTCACTGTATGTGTGGATGCTCATGGTCTTCATGAGTTGATCCATGAATAACTTTCCTGAAATATGTTGGAGGGGAGAGAACATTTATACATTTACTAGAGCCTATAAAAAGGTGATAAAATTCAAAAGCTTCAAGAAGTCAACCAGGAGATCCAGTGCCTGGAAGAATAAATGGATGATTGTTCTTCCTTCATTTATACTTAGTCAGAACTCATCATTCAACTAAGGGACCATCTAGTGGAGGCGCAGGAATAGATATGGTAGGAATCACTCAAGGTGGTCGATCATTGGATTGGCTAGGACTAGGCATATATTAGGGATGACGAGCTCCATATGGAGGATGATGGGGAGGAAACAGAATTTAGGAAGTAACAGAAGACCTTGGAAGCCATGCGCCAAAGGCTAGAAGAGATGCAACACTTGATTACCATAGTAGAGAAATAGGGGAAATTTTGCGAGAACCTATAATATTCTCCAATTTGCGGATGTCCCCTGATATTATCACAACTTTTGTCCTACTTTGAATCTTCTTCATGCATGGAAACATTTCTTTTATTTATTTAATTACATAACTTTAATCATAATTTTTAAACAACTAATAACCAATCCCTAAGCTCATATGGGTCGTGTATGGTGTGAGAAACAAGGGAAGACCACATAATTATTAATTTTTTATGATAATTATAGATAACCATCAAAGTCTTGAGTTCTGTTAAGGTAAACTGACCTCCAGGAGTGTTCAGGCTGAGAGAGTTTGTTTCTAAAGAACATGGCTCCTATAACATCCAACTTTCTTCCCTGATGTGCACTAATGCATGAACTGGACAATTCTAGGGGCATTAGAATCTATCTAAAGAAAGGGGTATGGGGAGTTTGAATCACAATATCCAATATTTGGAACACAATGAGAGTGTCATGGTGATACAGGATAACTACTGACTATGTTCTAAACACAGCATCTATACCATTAGCTTGAAATGGGGATAAACAAATGAGGTTCGACCACTAAAAAAATTTGAAACATGGAACCCATATTAGGATGTCGTCTGGATCCTTTAGGGACATTGGACCAGGATGGAAGGTGAGATAAAGTGGCATGATACCATTCCATCAGGGGCTCCCTTAAGATATAGAAGAGGATGATGATCCAAATAAGGGCTATGTGTAGCACTAAAGTGGAATGATAAAACATTAAATTGGATTCCAACACTCTTATAATTATGCCTCTATGACTTAAAACAAATTTTTGTAAGTGTATTGGTTTAAATGAAGGTCAAAATCATCTTATAATGGAGTGTATTATTGGATGTTGATTAACAATAGAAAAATGAATAATGTGTTAGATGACCATTATTGGTAAAGGACCTATTAGGTGACAGCCTAGGACATTTCAAAGTTTCATATTATGAAACTGAGAGGAAAATGCATGGTATAATTTAACATCATGTGATCTAGATGCGTTACACAGTTTAATGTCATGTGACCATGATGTTGCACACAATTTAAGGTCATATTGGCTGGACCCTGGCCAATAGTTTAAAATCATGTTGTATGGACTATAGAAATGTCTATTCCAATTATATTTTGCATGAAATGGAGTGATCCTAGGGCATCTCACATACCAAATAAGTATTATGAAACAGATGTATGTCGGTGAAAATTATGACCAAGGGGGCCATATCGCACCACACGTACCTAAGGGATTCGTATGTAGTTTAAAGTCTTTCCTATACATAGAATTATATTTTAAGGTCATGTATTTTTGGACCATAAGGTTTCATGTGTATCTTGACCACATCAATACACACCCTACTAGAACACCTAAGCATACATGATCCATGCTTAGTGTGGGAAACAAGTAATGGCATAGGGGACTACCAAACATGTGGGATCACATGTTAAGGGTGATACCAATGTTATAATTCCACCATGAAATGAGTGAGTGTAGAGGAGGTAAGTCAAGAATTTCGAGGTTTGGATGATGGGGTGACTGGTGAGTATGGATCGATTGTTTACCATGTTCAAATCATATAAACCACAACCCTACCGGTCAAAAATGGGGTGAGAAAATGCAGGATCAACCATTGACTATGCTTGAAACATAGGACTTACCGATTGATTCCAATAGTCAATTAGGGTATTTTACTAGCATAGGATGTGAACCAAAATGACATGATACCATCATCATTAGAGAATCTCTTAGGATTTGAAAGTTTATATAAATCTAAACCAAGAAATAATCAAGGTGTGAAATGTGGAATGAACGTATTAGAGAGTGGGATTTAAAACCTAAGATTTGGGAATAGTTTAAGTCCATATTTCATGGACCATTTCAAATAGTTTATATTCATTCTACTCAGAATAAAAGCTCCCAGTTTAAGTTTATAGATTTTGGACCGTAACCAAGGCTAAGGGGATGAAAGTTTGATATACTTACGACGGGACCTATAGATAAAATTTCCAAGCATCTCTATGTATCATATAAGGATGGGAATAAAGAAACTCATAGATCTAGAATACAACATGGTAAGAGACCAACACTGGTGGGGAAAATTCCCTTTGGTGAAGAAACTAGGGCATCTCATGGTTATTGTGAGGTATTCGGAGTTTTATTAGGGTAGAATCATAGTTTAACATTGTGTGATTAGTATATTAGCTCTTATTTTATTGTCATGGAGTTTATACCACAATGGGGGGATGTTTCAAATGGAAATGTGTGGCATGGTTTCATGACAAACTTTACATGAATGAAGACAAAGGAGGAACAACACCGCAAAACACAACTCGGAGAAAATATTGTATATAGTTTAAATTCATGATGCTTGTACATATTGTGAACAATTTAAGGTCATGTTTCCTAGACCATAATCTCTTAGTTTGAGGTCATAGATTTTGGACCATGGAGAGGGATGCATAATGTGGAGTCATAACAACCAAGGAGTGAATAAGGGACAACGAATCCAACACACCACATACGCATTCTTAAGGATGCCTACATATAGTTTGAATTTGTGATTCTTGAACCAAATTGAGGACAAGGGGCTAAAGGTTTGGTAAACTTACAGGTTTACACAAATACAAAATGTCTATGATTCACTATGTATCCCATGAGGATGGGAACCAAGCCACATGTAATTTTATAAATATGGTGTGGTAGATGACTGATGTCGGGGATAATGTCATATTAGGTGATAACATTGTGATTTTGTGAAGTTTATCATCATACATCCAGGATAATGGTTGTTATGCAGTTTATCATCATGAAACTAGGAAACTGCCATAATGAACTTTAAAGTTCTATAGGTCGGATTTTAGGGGCTCTTAGTTTAAGTTCATAGAGTTAAAACCTAAGAGTGGAATTTATTCAGAGAAATTTGTAATGGATGGAGGAGTAACAATACTCAATGTTAAAGAGAGCCAAGGAAGGCCCACCACCATACAATAGATTCTCAACAAGGCACACATACAGTTTAAAGTTGTGATTCTTGGATAGGGGGATCTTAGTTTAGGGTCATAGAGTTTATAGCATGGGAAAGAGCATCTCAAATGGATATATATGGCATGGTAGGGTGAAAAACTTGGCATGAATGAGGTCCTAAGAGGATCTACACCATACAACACATTCTAAAGAAAACCCGCATAGAGTTTAAAGTGGTGATTCTTGGACTAAGGCTATCCAGTTTAAAGTTGTACAACTCAGACTACAATAGCATAGTTTATATTCATGAAATAGGGATGGGAAATGTTACACAGTTTATCATCATGAAACTAGGAATATATAGCATAGTTTAACATCATGTTGCAGAGATGATAAATATCATGCAGTTTATCGTCATTCAACTAGGATGATAAAGAACATTTTAACATAATGTTGTAGAGATGATAAATGTTACACATTTTATCTTCATGAAACTATGATGATACAACACAATTTAATGTTTTGTTGTGGAGATAAGAAAGGTATCCTTATGTGAAGTATCACTTGGAGAACTTTTCATTGGTTGGAGGAGTGATGTGTTCTTCATCCAATGTGATTCAAGAATACACACCATTAGGATAGAACTTGTGAATAATATAAGGCACTTCCCACATGGGTTCCAATTTTGGAAGCTTTCTACTGGGTATCATTGACATTATGATAGACATCAATATATCACCCTAGAGGAAGGAGCAGAGAATAACTTTAATATTTAATGCTCTGGAAATCTTATATTAGTGCCTCTCTAAATTATTCAAGGCCTGGAGCCTATTTTATTTTAGGGATTCTAGCTCAGTTAGACTAACTCCTTCCATTTTTTCTAAAGTCTACTGGTTATAGATAACTATTCGAAGTAATGAAAATTGGATCTTGACAGGAATACCTCAGTTCTATACACTAGGGAATAAAGGATCACCTGAGTGGAATTTTGAGTTGTCATCTGATAATCCCATAAACCGTTCAGTAGTTTGTCCGGCCAACTTTCCTTATTCTGGACCACCTTATTTAATGAAATGTTGGAGAGGGATTTGTTGAACATCTATATCTATCCATTATCCTATACATGGTATTGAGAAGTTTGGTTGGACCGGAGGTTGTGCTTGGCGTACAACTTCTTTAGCTTGGCTACCTAGAAGTTGGTGTCATTGTTGGTGAGAATATCACGAGGGATGCTAAATCGATTGATGATATTAGATATCAAAAATTCAACAATTGATTTTTCCTTGACTTCTTTAAGAGGGATTGTTTATTACCAATTGGATAAGAAACATTTTTTAGTCAGAATAAACCTACATTGGTGACTTTTCCCTATTGGATAAGGTCTTACAATGTCAAGTCCCCATACTGCAAAGGGATAAGAGTACTTAGTAGTATGGAGGGTATTCAGTGGATAATGTAAAATGTTGGCATGAATATAACATGCATCACACCTCTTGGAGAACTTGATACAATCAAGGACCATAGTGGGCCAAAGTTAGCCCCACCTTTAAATCTAGTGAGAGAGTTTCATCCCTATTTGATAAGCACCATAGGACCCAACATAGACCTCCTTCAAGACATGAGGTATATCATCTCCTTGAATTCAAAAGAGGGTAAATCCATCAAAACCATATCTATAGAGAATATGATCAAGGATGGGCCCACTCTGAAGGGAGAACAATGTTGCACACCAATGGATTCATGCATGTTTAGCTATTTCTAGTGGGAGGGTGTCATACTATAGATACTCAATGAAATGAGTTGTTTAATCAAAGTCTTCTTCTACTTTGGGGGGTCTGTAGGTCTCGGTGTGTAATAAATGGAAGTAAGCTAGTTTAACTATTGGATATCATCATCATATGGAAGGAAGGGTGTGATAAAACTTTGATGCACCACATGAATAGATAGATCATCCTGGTTAGGCTCTATAAGTGATACAGCTAGGCTAGACAGGGTGTCTGATCGACTATTCTGTGATCGGGGTAAATGAGTCACCTCTGGCTGAGAAGAGAACTGGGCCATCAGCTTGAGAGTGTATTCTAGCAAGGGTACAATATCTATCATCCTAATGGTGTAATCACCATTGATTTTCTTGATGACTAACTCAGAGTCTTCCACCACATTCAAGAGGGGGGAAAGAATATCGAGGGACAACTTGAGAATAGTAATGAGATCCTAATACTCCACATTATTGTTAGTGCATCCATCTAATAAAAGGAATGAATAATAAAGGAAATCCATTTCTAGGGTGATGAATACGATCCCCATGATTACTTAGTTGAGCTTGGGATCATTGATCCTTCTACTGGTTGGGATCTGAGAGGCACCACCAAAATTAATCTACCAATACGGCATGGACTGATCCATAGAAAGGATTCCCTCATCTAGGAAACCATCATCTTGAGGTGAATCTTCATGGGTCAAATGGGTAGCCAAAACTTTTTCCAACGATTGACCCTTGATAGCCTTCTGTGTGATGAACCTAATGTCGAACTTCTAGAGAATATCTACCCAGTGTGCTAGTTGTCCCATCAATATCAGGTGATTATGGATATACTTTATTGGATCCACATAGGACACTAGATGTATCTTGTGATGCTATAAATAATACAACAACTTCTATACTAAAAAAACCAATGCAAGGTAGATCTTCTCGAAAGGAGAGTATCTAGGCTCCATGTTGATAAGCATGTGGGTGAGATAGTATAAACTATTCTCTAACCATTTTTATTATGAGAAAGTTGGGAATTGAGGGATTATTCCAGGGTGGTCACATAGAGGACCATAGGCTTCCCTGAGATGGGTGGCATCAGAACCAGAGGTTGTATCAAGTATTTCTTGATTTCCTAAAATGAGTTCTTGCATTCTTCATCCTTGTGGTAGATGGTTCCTTTATTCCTAATCCTAGAAATTGGATCACACTTGCTGGATAGATTCTCTATGAATTGGCATATATAAGATAATATTCCTTAAAGGTCTTGGATATACTAGAGGTTTCTCAGAGGATTAATCTCATTGATGGACTTTATATTCTCTAGGTTTATTTTGATGAATCTATATCTCATGATGAAGTTAAGAAATTTCCCAAAGGTAACCACAAAGAAACACTTTAATGGGTTCATCTTCAGATGTTGGGAATAGAGTAAGTTGAAAACTTTATTGAGATCGTTGAGATGGTTCTAATGATGGTGGTATTTTACTACCAAATCATCCATTTATCATTCCACTATCATCTCAAAGGTCAATTTGAATATGCGGTGCATGGCTTGCTAATAAGTGGCTCCTACATTATTCAGACTGGAGGGAATTACCTAATAATATAAGGTCCCTTTTGGAACTCTGAATGGTTTGGAATCCTCTTATTCAAGGGCCATATGGATCTGATTATATCTGTAATATCCATCCATAAAAGAGAGAGCATGGAACCCGATTGTTGTATTGATCAACAGCTCTGTCACCATAAGTGGAAAATATTCCTTTAGAAAATGGTGGTTCTGATCCCAGAAGTCAATATTGACTCCTATATTATAGTTATTCTTCTTAATTTGGATGATTTTTGATATCCACTTGGGGTGATAAACTTCCTTGATGAAGTTTTATTTGATAATCTTATCAACTTCTATCTCAACTACGGCACCATGAGAGGGGTGATTTTTCCTAGGAGGCTTCTTAAACCTATAAGTATTTACTGGGAGAAAAAGATAATGAATAGTGACCTAAGGTTATAGTCCAATAATTTAATCATAGTTCCAAAAAACACATCATGGTTATGCTTTAGGAAATACTTGTACTGTTGTTGTTCCTTCAGAAGCATGGCTACACTAATCAGTGTTGGCCTTGAGTCTCCCTCTAAAGGAAGGTTCACCTGAACCAACTTATCAATGGTGGTAGATATTCCTTATTCAAATGTGGGAGGAGTGTCTTCTAGATCCTATTCACCATATGAGGAAGAGTAATCAAGTGGAGGATATTGTTTATCAAGTCCAACCGATCCTGGGGGAACCTTGATGCCTACTTAGGAAAATATTGGAGTCTTCACTAGGCGACCCTTTCTCTGCAAAAACCAAGACAATAGAGGCATCTATTCCAATTACATTAGGCCTTAAACTGTAGGGTCTATTCTTGATGTCAAAGAAATAGTGGTGGGTTGTATTGTGTCAGTTCAATCCATCTCGGTGAAACAGATGTGTGTGATGAAAAATTATAGCAATTGGATGAATGTCTGAATACTTAACAAGGGAATTGGGTTCTAGTATCACCCAATCATGACCCTTATAGGAGTATGAGGTAATCATATGACGTTCTTTGAACATAGGGATGAGGAACCCTTTCCTCCCATAGATGAAAAATTAGTTCCCCAATTATGGTGTCGTGGCCTCCAAACGGTGAATTGGGAGGATGAATGCATCATCCAAATCTATTCACAAGATGGCTATAATATTTTTTTGCTCATCCTAATTGTTCTAAACCTTATTTTCCTTGATCTTATAATATTTTTAATCCATATAGTGGGATTCACAAGATTTTAAGGGAGATGTGTCACCCTAGAGAATTTCTACTTGACCGTTAAGGGAGCACTTGAGTCATTGGTGATACGATGAGGGAACTAACACATGCAGATGGAGGAAAAGCCTAAACATCAATGCATTATAGGTGGTATCCTATGATAAAACCATGAATTATATGTTTTCTAAAAAATTATCAAATTGGGACCTCAAATAGATTCTACCACACGGTCTATGCTCAATCCTATCATAACCTTAAATCTTTAGGTCAAAGGGCCTTAGATCTATTTCAGTCAATCCTAGCTTCTGTAGAATTCAGGTTGGGATGAAATTGATCCTAGAACATATTTCAAAAAGAAAATGATGATCCTCCATTCCATTAAATTGTCCAGTGATAAACATCGGGTGTATATTACCCTACACGAGGGAGCCCTCATCTTCTCCAAAGAATGATATGATGGATTGGAACTCTACTCCTTAGACCTTCTCAACATTGAAGGTCTATGTGGCCGCAACCTCTGTTTCAAACTGGGGGAGTTTTTTTAATTTTTTAGGGATTAAAACATTTATTGATACATGCAGAGAGGCTTGAGGATTAATATATTGATAGGAATGATGGTGAGGCACTTCAACACATCATACTTCTATTACAGACACACATTTCTGCCTGTAGAGGGTTTCTCTTTAGTAGTAGTCACAATGAGTACTACTAACTGAACCACCAGATTCCAACTAGTGCTAGAAACATCTTTCTAATCATCAGAAAACTCACCCATAACCAATGCTGGCTGATTTTTGGCAAGATGAGGTTTGGATTTAGCTGGACGCAGCCAATCATGATGTGGTCATGGTTTTTATTCCTAGTTGATTAACATAGTCAGCTACAATTGTGAGTCTGATAGAATATTTTAGGAGGATTATGCCAACTAATATCTATAAAGAACCTTCTATTTGGTCTAAGTATCATGGATGGATTTGATATAAGCACTGTCCTGAGCATTCTGGAAATATTAATGTCCTCAAATCCTTCTACAAATGTATTGACTAGATGCACTCATAGGGCTCACAAAGTATTATTCATCATTGAGAACCTTATAAGGATCTACTAGATCAATGGTATTCATAGATTCAAACTCTTGACAATCATTGGAGGAGTTTTCCAATGTTGGATGAACTCTGAAATTGATTCCCATATCAAGGGTAATGAAACCATTGAGAGTATGGGGTGGCTTTGGCCCTGGTGAGGGACTTTAATTTCCCTTATGTCATCATTATATGCTCTTTTGAGATGTTTAAGGCTATGAAGTGGATGTAGAAGCATAATCTAGAGATGGAGTGGAAACTTCCAGAGACTTAGGCTAGATTAAGAAGACTTGGATGACCTGACGGGCGTAACCAGTTACCATGTGAGCCAATCGGTCACCATACTTCTGGGTTTTTTGGTTGGAAACCTTTTTCAATTCACCCTCACTATTTCTATGAAGCTTGAAATAGATTCATGTCACCTATTCCAGGACATTATCCAACTTAACCACACTATTTTATACTTGGTCTTAGATCCAATAATTGAACACATATAACTTCTAAATGGTATGTACAAGAATCATGTGGTAGGGGCAGTAGTTAAGGCGATCATTGAGCTCAGCCTCATGGGGATTTCTGTACTATGTAAGCTTCAAGACTCCCTTACCTAAGGCACTGTAGATATAATTGGGAACCTAATCCCCCTTGAAGGAGTAGGTCTGGTTTCTCTTTTCCAGGAAGGGAGATCTGGGAGATTCTCCCTAACATGAGGTTAGATCCTAATGAGGGTATAGAGCCACATTAACTTATTTAGGTGGATTGTTTTAGTGAGGAGGTTCCTAAAGGTTCTGTACTGGTTGAGGGTGATATTGATGAGCATATTACACTTGGAGAGGCTTTTCTTGGGGAGGTTTTCCTGGTAGAAACTCTATTGGCTCTTGGGCCTCCACTTATACTATAGGGGTAGTATCTTATTTGTAGATCTTCTTGTAGGAGATGGAAGAAGCAATTGACATTCCCGATTATCCATATTTCAAGGCTTACTCCAGGTGTTGAGACTTATCATAGAAGTCCTGAAATCCTCCTAGGAAGTTATGGTTGATTAGGTAGGAGACCAAATTAGTCTTTAAATTCCCCACACACATCGTTAGTAGATTCTATTGGGTTATCGATATGTCGAGTGAATAAGTGAGTCCCTTTCACTAGGCAATGAATTCTATGATGTTTTCATCTAGTAGTTTCATGCACTTTAAGAGTACAGTAATACTTTCCTTTTAGGTGGTGGAAATGAACTGGTAAGGAAACTTCCTATGGAGGTCGTCCCAACTAGTAATGAACCCAATGGGTAACTGGATATACCAGAAGAACATGAGTGC
Source organism: Viscum album (assembly GCA_963277665.1). Lineage (NCBI taxonomy): Eukaryota > Viridiplantae > Streptophyta > Magnoliopsida > Santalales > Viscaceae > Viscum > Viscum album. The sequence goes on along the minus strand of OY728166.1, from coordinate 985,275,002 downwards.
TTCTAACATCTATAGAAAACATCAAATATTGATGTATCCTTTCTTATATAAGGTTCCCAACATGAGTACACACCTTGAGATAAAGTGGGATATATATTTAAATGGGTATCTTATCCCTTCGAAGGGAGAAAATTTGGATTCTTGAAATATGGGGGTGTTTTCATATCATCCACCCATGAAGGATATAGATTTTCATTAGTTGGGATTTCCACATATCATGTCTTGAGGGATTTAAGGCAAGTAATGAGAGCATCTATCAGATCATCCTACAGGGGGTTTCTATCTTGATTATGATCTCTAGCCACTAATGTGTTGGAAGGCTCATCAAACATGTAGGAAGGCTTGATGGATCATGGAGAGGCCTGTGAAGAATCTTGTGAAATGGAATGTGGGGAATCTTGATTTGGATCCTGATGGATAATTTCATGTAACTTAGGGGGATTTGGTGATGCATACCCTTATCATTTTCCATGGACTCTGGTTTATGACCTTTCGGGATATATAGGATCTCTATGAGTGATCTGGAGCATCTAGATGTGAATGAATTGTGGCTTCACCTACTACCCTAGTGGAGAAGGAACATGATCCTATCAAGGGACATTAAAATATGGGTGTTTCTCAGTAAGGAGATCATTGATGATCCTATTATGATCTAAAATCTTCTTCCATAGGATGGAAAATGAGGGATCATATTTTATCTTATGTACAACATCAGTATGATCTGTGGACTTGAAGGTCCCATTCTTCTCTTTACCCTTATTAGTATACCGATTGAGAGGTAATGATGTAGAGGGTTCCTCAAGGTCAAGCGCTTGTATTTGTAGGTGAGTGTGGACACCCATGTGGTCCTCCTAATAATGTGCTACCCCAGGGTGTGGGTTATCTTTGTTGGTCTCTACACCAGTCTCTCCGTCCTTTGAAAAGATGTCATATGAAACCATTTTTACCCTAACGGTAACAATAGGCATATCCTTGATACCACCAGGCAGATCAGGATGACGTAGGATGGTACTGAAGTTGAGAGAAGTGTATTGTCCTCATCCTCTAATCTGTACATGAGGGGAAATATCTTCAATAATTATATGGAGTGTTGTGATTCTATGAATACATCTTTATTAGAGGGCCTAGTAATAGTCGAGTGATGCAGGATGTTGTGCCACTAGGAGTGATTCTAACTTTACCATGAAAATTTTTTTGTTCAATGTCGTTAAAGTTATATCAACTTCTTAGAAAGACCAAATGATGGTTATATAGGAAAATATGCATTTTCCAAATATTTTGGAGAAAGAATGTGACCTATTCCATGGTGAGTAACTCTGAAATGTCGAAATCGGGAATCGTATTAATCCAAAACACCGCAGAAAAATAATCTGTGCTTAGAGTTTCCTATAAGATTCCTTGTTCAAAGGTAGGTCATGGATCTTGGTTAGCCCAAGATTCTAAAATTTCCTGGTAGGAAACTAGAAATTTAATAGATATGGATCGGTGATTTAGTGAACCAAATGGTTAAGGAACCACTGCAAGAGCTGATTGGTCACTGCTCACTATGTTGTCTCTTGGGGGCATTGCCGACCACATCATCATGTCTCTATAGGACTGATTTCTTACCATTACATCATGTTTTAGGGAAGTGGTAGTCATATGTGGGTCTACCAGGCTATCTTTGTCTATAAAATCCTAGAATAACTCTCCATTATCTTAGGTAGAGGTACATAATGAAACTAGTGATGATAGAGATGAATGAACTGTGAGACCCTCTAATGGATCCAAAACTTCATTCACCTACATATACCTACAAATATATTTGGGGATTTGGTGCATCTAACCTTCCAGTATGATGAATCTCACCTATCAGTCTCTTGCCACAGACTCTGATTCATATTACTGGAGTGAAGGATCCATCACTGAATCACATTCTACATTGGAATATAATAAGTTAATGGGATTGAAAAAGACTTGGTGCTTCCCTAAATCTTTCCTTCGACTCGGTGGTTTGCCCTTCTACCCCAGGACGGATCTTTAGGGATGGGAAGTTTTTCAGCATGGGAAGTACCTTCATGTTGGTTGATGATAGATCAGGGAGGATCTCCACTCTGGGTGTTGATGTGTCAGGGAGTACATCTAATTTGGTCGTAAGGAACATGGAGATCACCTCCATGCTGATTGTGAGAGGGGGGAGGGCCTCCACTTTGGCGGGTTGAAGTGTGAGGAGGTCCTTCACACTGATCAAACTAGACATGGGGAGGGCCTCCATTTTGAAAATGATGAGTATGGGGAAGACCTCCATACTACATTCCAAATGCATGGGGAGGGCCTCAACTATGGAAGGTGTAAACATGTGGAGGGCCTCCATACTGGTTGGATATTTTACCGGGAGGAACTCTATGTCAGTTGGTTGTTTTATGGGGAAAAACTACATACTGGGTGTTGAAGAAGTGAGGAGGACCTCCACATAGATTGATGTTGGAGAAGGGAGTACCTATGCTTAAGTTGGAAATGGCATGGGGAAAAAATTTACTCTTACAATCTACAACACAGGGATGGATTCCATATCAGGAACCATAGGTATAGGGAGGACCTCCATATTAGTTTTTGATGAATTAGGGAGTACCTCCACTTTGATCAATGTTGGTAACATGGGAAATACCTCCATGTTGAGTGTGAGAGCAGGGAGGACCTCCACTTTGGTTGTTGATGGTATAGGGAGGACCTCCATACTGTATCTCATCATTATGAACTGGTCTATAATGGTAGATGGTGATGTTATCGATTGATAGAGTCAACCCATATTACCTATAAGGAGTCTAAGGTCCTGATCCCTACTAGATGTTGATGGGTCCCTACTCTGCAGTGGAGGGTATCTTTCAGAGTGCATAGAATGTGGAAGGAGTCACTATACCTATATACGATGATACCCCTTTTTCAGGAATCCTCCTAATCTTGGGCCCAATGTTGGAATCAGGTCATTCAGATTGGGGATGGAAAAGTGGGGGTGTAGCCCACCTACTCCTCAAACTTGGGGACCATTCACTACTAGCATTGATGGGGTCCAGTGGGATCCCTACTTGGTGGCTCCTGGATGGTAGTTGCATCTAGGAAGACTCGAGAATCCCTTACATCCTCAGTATAGGGAAGAAAGTCATATGATCACTCCTGGGAGAATATCTCAAAGAGGTTCATCGTCAGAGTGGGGATTAGTGGATCCTTGTGTGGCCCTGGGGAGTGGTGGTGTTGGTGAGGTGAAAAATATTCTAGGACCTAGAAATCCATTTCCCTGGTGGGAATGACTCCCTCCTGATCATATAGTTGTATGAGGGCATTGATCACCCACCTCTAAATGAACATCATGGGTGAAATGGGGTGTGGTCTATTGGTAGATAATGGTATAGAGGACATCATAGAGGAGGTGGGTTCATGTGGGATCTCTATGTTTACATTTCTCCATCCCCTACATCTACAGAAATTGGGTTGTTAGTTTCTTTCAGTTTGGGTCCTATAAATCAGGAATATTTAGCAATCAGTACGGATACCAGGAAAGCAATTCCCAATTCCCTAGAATTGTTCAATCTTCCATGGTTGGAGATATATATCCACACTGAAAATGTCACATACCAGAATGCCCAACATTTAACTACCCCAATTTCTAGTGAGTTTCACACCAGTCCCACTGTTTTCATAGTGGGTCCTAGTGCCAGATAGCTAGATCTAGTAACATGCTTATTTGTTTATTTCTCAAATTCTACTTGTCCCTGCATTGATGATAATAGTTCCACTTCAGGTTCACAATTTCTATTTTTTATGATTTCTCTGTGGGTTATCCTCTTGTGCGTTAATGTGTGATGGCATTCATTATTACCCCAAATTCCCACTTTCCAAAGGTGAGAATCATTCATCACTTTATTGGTGATGTCAAATCCTTGATCAAAATGGTATGGTGGTATATCGGCTTCTCATTCCATGGATTCCTTCTCACAATTCATTGCCTAATCTAGGTATCCCTCATAGATTATGATGTGTTCGTGAAACTCATTCCTAGTGATATCTCTTTATGTATGACAGTTAATTACACTACTTCTATCTAGACATTCCATGGGGTCTTGATAGGGAAGTAACCTTTAGTCAGAAGAGTATTCACTTTGGGCATCACTGACATGTCTGGATGTTGGGATCATTGGTCACTTGTATTCTTCCTCATAGGAAGGGATATAATTGAGGCATCTTAGGAGCATAACCCAAGGCATTCTGTGTCATTCATGAGGTATCTAAATCCAAAGGTGTATCTTCCAAATCTTTCCCCTCAGGAGTCCCATGATTAGCATGAGTTAGTATTATGAGACAAACTGTGAGCTTAACATCTTTTTTAGATGGATCCAATTGGATAAAACACCCTATAGGGGAGGATCAAAGAAATACATCCCTAGGAGGGATCATCTAAAATGTTTACTAATGGGTGTATCAGGATTCCCTATGGAGGTGGACCTAGGAGGTATGTCCCATAAAGGGAATATGTCACACCGTGAAGATACATACCTAAAATGTAACAATGTTAAGGTTGATCTTAATTCCTTATAAAAGTGGACCAGGGAGGTTCACCACTATGAGGGGGAAACAAGGTTTACCATTGGGTGGGATTGAACCTCGTAGAGGCTTCCTATATACCCTATTGATAAGACAAGGATAAAAACCCACATAGATCGATGGATGGTGTGGGTCTTACACATGGTATCTTCCCTTCGTAAGAGGATTTATATTGGTTGGATTGTGTGGGGATTACACATGGGAGTTTCCCATGTGGGTGACATTATTCCACTGATATGTGGAGTTCTGAGTAAAATCAGTATGGATGTGGGTGGAGTTAATGGATTGAAATGGATGGGGTGGATGAAATGTTGGGTTTGTACCACATAGAGGCTTCCTACGTATCCTGGTTAGCCAGGAATCAAATCCCACATAGTTTGGAAAGGTCAGTAGGACTTACTCCTAAGTAGGGGGACATGGAAATAGATCATGTGATTAGGGATTATGCATGGGAGATTCCCATTTGGGAGAAATGATGTGGTTGGGGATTACGGGTAGAAGCATCCCATTTGGTTGGAAGTTTGGTACTTATGTCTATTAAGAAGGACCAATTAAGGTTTGGGATCACGGATTTCATGGAATCTGCTAACCTCTATGCTCACTTGAGTCATGCTTAGTGTGAGAAACAAGATATAGTAGTAGACATGAAGATCACATGATCCATTTTGTCCATTGGTGGATGAGGAGTGAAATACCCAAGGGAGAGAGAGAGAGATTTGATTTTTCTTATCTCCTCTTTTATTTTGGTAATCTGGATAGTCACATATTGGGATATATCATGTTAATTCCTAGGCTGAGTTAAAAAGGAACAAGATTTCCACCTCCTATAAAAAAGGCTAGGGTATTACTCTAGGATGGATACCTAGTAAGATTTCATTCCTTAGATGATTTTATTCCATGTTAGGAGGATCTCATTATACGTCACTCATAAATGGGACATCCTTCATTTTCCACACAAGGTGAGATCACAGTTTGACTTCATGTGCTGAGGATGTTCATGCTAGGCAGTTTTACATCATGATTCTTAGAAGTTATAGGACTCAATCATAACCCCTTAGGCTTATATAACTATCACACATACACCCTTGGGAGGGGAATGGATTTGGAAAATCCAGGATATGACATTGTGGAATATTGTACAGTCACAAGGCCCATATTAGCATCCCTGTACTGAAAAGAAAGGGTGATTACCATACCTATGCTGAAAAGAAAAATTTGAATAGGTGTATTGGGCCACACATGGAATGGATTGGTCTACAAGAATGGGCATCACAGGTCACACAGGGACTTAAAGTGCAGTTGAACCAATCCTGGATGGATGTGGAGGCTTGGATAACTCGACCTTCATGAAGAGGTGTCAGCAGAAGGGAGGAAACATGGAGAATTCCTAGATATGGGATTTGTGAAAGAGAAGGCCTCATAGATAGGTTATTCATGAAGCTCGTATTATTCATGGTGTAAAGGGGCTTCAAAAAGGAATAGGATTTGTGAAATATATTTCTTCTTCCTCAACATGTTATCTTCTCAGGATAGGAGTGATTTGGGAAGGATTAATGTTTTTCATAGCCTCAAGTACCCCTTAGAACCTTCTTCCTCCATGAAGGGCATAAGACTTCTTTAAAAGAATCCCCACCTTAGGTGGAGGTATTTAAGAACATGGTAAAGTTGGGTTCATGATGCTAGGACACCTTTAATGGTCCATTTTGGTTTGGTTTGCAATACTTAGGGTGCTTCATAAATTGGGATAAATTCAGAAGTCAATGGGTCGGGTAGTCACCATATTAATATGGAATGATCAAGATATTTATAGTAAAAGTGTGTTTTCAATGATAATAAGTGTTTTGAAAAGTGTGTGTGGATTCTCAAATATTTATTGTTGTGTTGGACTCATGGAGTACAACATCATCCTAAGAGTAGTTGCAGAGCGCCATCGGACTCACAGAGCATTCTATCAAGCCCTCACACATTCATAAAGGGTAAGGGGTCTTCATGAAATGGATTCATGAATCATAACCTTAAGGGTGTTTTGAGGCTATTTTGGAAAGGATTTTCTCAAAACTGGCTGGTGCCTCCTTGACTAATGTCATGGAATGTATTTCAGTGCCAACAAACATTCTTGAGGAAAATAACCTTTCCACTTTGAAAATCAATTTTGAAAAAAATAAAATTCACAAAATATAATGGAAATAATTTTCTTTGAAAATAATATTGGAATATTATAATTTAATATTCCAAGAAAATAATGTTCATGATAATGGAAAATACCATTCATGTCATACACATTGAAATTATTATTCTTTTCACATTTTCGGTAAAAAATCAAGAAGTAACTCATTTGAGAAATGAAAAGAAGATTCCTTTTATAAAATTTTGTAAAAATTTAAAAGGGGTAAAAATTAGTTTAAATATTAATATAATGATTTTGGGATAATTTAAAAAAAAAATTAAAGAATACATGGAATATTAAGATAAAAAGTTTTCAACTGAAGAGATAAATAAATTCGATCTTCATTAAAAATATTTTCTCAATCTTTTTTAGTACCAAAGAGATGGAACTAGTTCTATTAATTGGAAATTTCATGAGTAATCAAAGGGGAATAAAATTTAAGTTTTTTATTATGAAATGGCCAAAAAAATTCCAATAAAGAAAATTCAAGCATAAACAATCTCGATTAGAATGATATTAAAACATAAACCCTTACCGCTTTAGTAACTTTTGAGTCATAAATTCCCATGGATGAATTAGATAAATTTTAACTTAAAATATCATGAAGTGGGAATTATTCATGATATATTATGTAAATGGGCATTATATACTTTATATAAAAGAAATTAGGTGTATAAAAGAACATGCTTCTCAAAGAAGGAAATTTTGAGATGAAAACCCTTACAAGGTTTGTATCATTGAGGTGAGTGTTAATCAATGAACTGGTTATGTGTAAAAATATGCATTCCCACACAAATAAAATTTAAAATATAACATAAGTCAATCAAACTTCATTTCATGCATAATCTTTTTATGATATAATTATCGAAGTAGACGTATAACCCAATTAATGGAAATCGAGTTTAGAAACCCCTTACATCGAGCCTGAATCATATCATGTGTTCCTTATCTTTCTAAATAATAAAGTTATTTTAATTAATTAAATTATTAAGAAACTTTTTCAAGTTTATTATTCCTTTTATTTTATTTTTTAAAATTTCATATTTGATTACATAACTAATTAATTTCATGTCGGACGTTTTAATGATAAACATATCATATTTACAAAATGAATTTGGTAAGTATGATAATGTAAATGAGATTATTATTAAATCATATAAATAATTTTAATCATGTCATAATTTTAGTATATAAATTATACATTTCAAACTAACTGTTAAATATTATTATGAAAAATGAACTGTGTTTCAATTATGGAGATGGTAGGTCGTATGTATGCATGAGAAATGCTTCCATTTTCCAACGATCACGATGGAAAGAATGTAAGTGTTATTTTATATTTATAGGATGATAATTATATCATAAATATAATATTATTTCTCTATATACTCTTACATATACCATTAATTTTATGTGGTAATAATAAAATTTTATTAAATTAATCACATCGTTATGTGAGGAGGTAGTGTATCGTACATGCGAATGACATTATCATTTTTAATGGATGATAAAGTGATAGATTAAATAATATTTTTATTTTATATAATGGTTAATATTTCATTTTTATAATATATAAATATTAAATTAATCCATATTACCTTCCATATAAATCATAAGTGAAAAATTAATGACATCACTTCGCAAGGTGGTAGTCTGACATAAACATGAGTGACATGATTTTATTCCATATGAAATGGAAAGTAAGAAGGTATATGTGATATTATAATTCAATAAGTTTAATTATATAATAAATATAATATATAATATTTATATATATCCTTATATCTATCTGTAAGAAGCGGTGATGGAAAACAAATTACATGGGTTTGTGAGGCGGTAGTCCACCGTAAGCATGATCAATGGTTTTGTTTCCTATTTGAGGGAGGAGGAGATGGTTGTATGTCATATTATCAGCATAAAAAATATTAGTACATAGAAGATACTGAGGTTATTATATCATCATGGTATAATAATATTTTAATGAGGTGGGTGAATAAATAAAATAAAACGCTCGGTTAAGGATGTTATCTATTCATCAGAAAACTTCTTTAGGTTTTCCCCAAAATAATTTATAGATTGGATATATGATAAAAAAGGATTATAAGATGATATGATGGAATTAAGGAATTTATTTTATTAGTTATTATCTAAAATAATTGGTTTTTTATTTGTGTAAAAGAGATGATAGTGGGTTTCCATATATAAGTGTGGGAGAGGACACATTTGGATTTTTGAAAAGAAAGAATTTCATCAATGTATTTCTCAAGACACAAGGTTCCAAAATGGACTATTTAAAAATATTAAAATATTTATGGTCTATATATGTATGTAAAATATGAATTAGATTTGTTTTTAATAATTTGTATCTTTTTAGTTTAAATCTGAGTAAACTCAATTTTACCTTAACCATGGTAAATAATTTTTACTATTTTCACTATTTATTATGGTAAAAAAATAATTTGACCTTATTAAATAATATAAATTATTTTGATTCAAAATATGGAATCAATTTTTCCAAATTCAACTGACAAAATTTTCATAATTTAATTTAAAATTAAACTCACAAACATGTCGAAAAAATGATTTTCCAAGATGTGAATTTATTAGAAAAGATAATCTCATAATAACTATATGAAATGTAATGATGATTAAATTAATTGAAATTAATATATATATATATATATATAATATAAATTTCATTTAAATAATTCCTCATTAGGGTTTATTTTATTTATTTAAAATGGATCAATATTATGCACATTAAAATATTTTTCTAAAAAAAGTGTTTTAATGCCTAAAAATAAACTTATAATAAAATATAGAATAAAGTTTATTTAAATGAAAGTTATTTGATTTAATATAAATAAATAATAATTATGTTAATTTCAAACTAAATCACATGAATAATTGGTGTTAATTTATTAAAAATAAGTGACAAATTTATAAAAATGGTATTTTCCATATTCACTGAAAAATTAAAATTTAAAAAAAAAATACCAAAATTTCACCATATGTTAATATCAATATTATGATTTCCAAAATGATGTTAATTTTATAAAAAATAATTTCTAAAAGTTCCAAAAAATAACTATGATATTTTCTCACAAAAAGCAATAACGATCATTTTTTAAATAAATGTTTTTATTAAAAACTTATCATGTATTCCTAAGTGTTTACATATACATTTACATCAGGTAGTACCTTTATATACATTTCATAAATAAATTAATCTTATTCATAGCCTCCAATTTAACATCTAGTTTATAATGATAATATTTTTTTAGATTATCTCATTTTGTTTAAACATGGTGTTGTGTGCGTCACAAGCTATCAAAGAGGCTGAATTTATTTAAAGATAAATATATTCTAAATTCATAGGTAGTTACATTATACCCCCTTAAATAAATTTGTGTCCTCTCAATTTGAACTTGTACTTAGTAATCAAGGGTTTGGAATTTAAAAATTCATTTATGGAAAACCTACGTAGAAAAAAGTTTTAATAAAACTTCGATTTAAAAAGAGGGAAAGAGAAATATGAAGGTCCACTAGAATTACATGCATCTAGGGTTTTTGGTTGGTGAACATTGGTGGGATGTGAAAACATTAACATGAAAGAAAAATGTAAATAATTATGAGAGTAGTGGAGATCATTAATCATAATAAAGTGAATGATCATGAGAAATTCAATAACCACAAAACCATAAATCTGTGATGAATTAAAAGATCATTTATTCATCAGATAAAAAGTTTAAATGATGACATTTTTTCAAATTCCTTTTCATAGAGTTAATGTATTTTTTTCTATTAAGATAGAGGACCCAAAAAATATAATTTCTTGATATCTTTTTATTTCATAAAAACATTTTCATACATTAATTATTCTTCATTCAATTTACACTTTACCTCATACTCTAAGGAAATTAATATCCAATAAGATTTTTTATGCACGACTCCATAAAATTAACTTTTAACATATCCTAATATCCATAAATTGGTGAAAATATATTCCTCCTAAAATTATTAAAACCAAAATGGTTGGCACAAGGTAACATAATACCCAAAATTAATGTTAATATATTAATATCCAAAATTCAATAATAAATCTAATTATTTAACATAAATTATTCATTAAATAAACATGTATCCTAAATAACCTCAATAACCTCAACATGAAAGAAGTTTTTAACCTCAAAGGTTATAATATACCCTTCATCTTATATCTCCAAAAACATAGTATCATTCTTCCCAAATAATCCTTTTTGTTAAACCTAAAGGTTATACATATATCTTAACCTAATAAAACATTTCCCAAATTATCATTAATCACCTTAAAATCCTAATAATTTAAAAAGATTTAATATATTAATATAATTCTAAAAATGAACATAATATTTATCCACCAAAATGTTTATGAGAAAAAAAATATCTTACTAACTATTATATCATGTAGGATAGTGTTAGGTGCTACACCATTATCACCCCTAAATTATGGGTTCAAGTCCTATGGCCTTGTAGGATGTGATGGGTTTTCACCCATCATGTGAGTTATCCTTTTTATAAAACAAAGGAAAAAAATATTTGATAATAATATCTAAAATTCACCATGATCCTATAATGTTCTCAATAATATGGTGAACATATTGAAAAATACATTATTCATGGAATCACATTTTTAACCATAATTGTTTTTCATAAATCTAATTATTTTCTACAAAATCAACAAATTTTAATTAACTATAATTACCTCAATATCAAACACATCTCCAAGATTATATTTTCCTAATTTATGTGTTTTTTCATAGAGTATATGATTACCATTAAATCAAATTTCTTGTTCATTAGTACCATTCAACATATTATTGAAAATCCTTTAAGAAAAACTACTACATAATAATCCTTAGAAGTATTTTGATTCTTTTAACTAGAATTCAATTGATAAAAATACTCCAATAATATGATTATCGAGTTCCAACACTTAAATTTTTTAATAATTCCACTTAAAAGATTTTTAGAACATGTTCCCTTAGGAAATAATCTTTTTATTATGTAATTGACTTAGCTATTTTCTAAGTTCCCTATATTTATGGCATTAAACTATTCGTGGTTCTTTAGGATGAACTCTATTTACCTGCACCATGTTAACTGGACACTACATTTTTCTTTGGAAATTATCTTCTTTATGCCCTCCTTTTCCACACATAAATAGTCTTACAGTTACATTAAGTCATTTTTTATGGTTCCTCTATCCAAATTTTTGACATATAGGAAATGTAATCTTTATTTATTTTTCATCTTTAGAACTTGAACTTATATGAGATTCCAACCTTATCTTATTCCATGCCTTTATAAATTAAAATGCATTCTATTTATTGATCATAATTAGTGATTTTTTATTTTTAGTGATCGAAATATGTCTGACTTCTTTTCCCATTAGGTTAGGCATCTCATTAGGGAAATAATTATATTTCCCATCACATTAATTATCAAAATTCTTTCTTCTATTTCCTTACATTAACAAAAAATATTAAAAGAAAAAATATGAAAATATATTAACATGATAAAGGTAAACTTATAAAAATAAAGGAATAACTTATTAATGGTATGTTTTTTATGAAATATGGGCCTCTAGGTTTCAATCTATGTTATCCATAGTAATTATGACAACCCCTAATCAGGAACTCTATCACATTGCCAAAATGGGTTGGTAACATGACCTTGAGCATATCTCCCCATACACTGAAGGCTACTAACTAAAAGTGGGGGTGTGATGAATATAGTGGGGAGATTACACCCCCTAGTATAGAGTTACAACATAGCATAATAATCAAGTAATAATAATATCAAATTAATGAATAATAGTGTAAACCATATATCAAACAATTGGAAAGTGACGGATAAATCAATAAACCAATAATGATGAATCATGTAATGATAATATGATATGTATTCAAATGTTATATTAAAAATAATACAAATAAAATAATTAGCTGACACAATATAAACTCAAAATAACATAGTCTCGAACCCCTTGTCGAAACCATCTCCAAACTCCATCCCAACCATCAAGGAAGAAATTAGAAACAAGGTCTCTTGACCTTGTCCAAACTTGCATCCATGTAATCTGGTTGGGTACCAAAAATAATACCAAATAAGGTGCATGTAAAACTCAATAGTTCAACACCACCCTATCAAAACAAAACCAATCTAATAATATGTTCATGAAATAGAGTGATAGCAGATGTATTAATTGATCAATTAATACAATACATCAATCAACCTACTTTGGAACCATGCCTAAATGTCTCTCATAATGTATCACAGCCATTCCAATCATAACCATATACCATGTTATTATCAACCAACTAGGAAGATCCCTCTATATAATCATTTTAGACTTTGGGAATATCCTTATATATAAGTTATTCATCGTTAACTAGGAAAATCCCATTGTATAATCATTTTAGAAAGTATTAATGTGCATAGCCTGCTATATAAGCATTTTAGTATGTATCACTGGGATAAGACTTCTATATAATAATTTCAACATGTATAATTAGGTCAATATTTCTATATAAGAATTTTAACTTCTGAAAAAATCCTTATATATAAGCATTTCATCAAGAAAACAACAAGTCATAACATCAAGGATATTTAAATATCATATCATAAGACTCAATGGTTAATTATGAATATTACCATTTTTCTTTCAATTATGAATTCATTTATATATCAATCTATCAATATACCATATGTTATTACCAAAGTGATTTTATATCAAGAAATCACCTAAAATATCATTTCATGCAAAACACACTTTAAACCATTATCTAGGTTCTCATTATTCAAAGGTTCTCTCACCTAATAGGTATCCATAAGCCAAGTCACATCAAAAATCGAATCTAAAGGGGTCTAACCAATAATCCAATTCATGATTTACCATTAATAAATGAATAAATTAATTAGGTTTCATGTTATATTAGGGAAATCAGAATATTTCAAACACTAGAAAATAAAAAAAACATAGGGTTAGGTTTTAGACCTCTTCCTTTATTTGGTGATTAAGATGTGTTTCCAATGGGAAATTACAAAAAGAAGTCATGTACAAAAGATCACAAGAATAACCTAGATCAATCCAGATCCATATCGATAACCAAGACAAATCGTGGTCCAAATATTCCCCCCCACAACACAGAACGATGGAAGAGAAAAAAAATACTAATAAGAACCACTCACTATGGATAAAATAAATTATCAGTACATCCAAATTGAAGGAAGGAAATTCAAAATTTTTGGGAATTTTTCCTAGGTTCAAGAGAGGAGAGGATTATCCAAAGGAAATAATTAATAATATGCATGGAAATTATTAAAACTTCTAAAGCCGAGAAATACATGGTGTGTAATACTTTCACATCATGCATTTCTTGATTAAAGAGATATGTCAAAAAAATGTGTCGCCTCTGGTTAATATTTATCCTAATCAAACATTACATGATGTGAAATTGGTATTAAATGTATAACCACTTCACACCATGAACCAGTTCATGACATGCGTCTAGCGATAGTTAAATTTCATGTAATATATACACGACGTGTAATTGTCCAATGGACAGTTTTCTTCCTAGCTTCTTTGAAAGATTACAAACCACCTCAAAAGCCTTCCTCCCCATTTTAAGACCATTTAACACATTTATACCTAGAAACCATTAATTTAAAAAAAACATACATTCCCAAACATATGTCATTTTTTCCAATAAAGGATCTCTGTATCAGAAAAAGACTCATTCACCAAGGTTTAAAGATAAAGGATACCCCAAAGAAATTCATTTAACATAAAACTCAAAGAGGGACAGACCTTAATAAATGGGATCTTATAATCTACCCACCATATAACATCTCACCCCCAAGTTTCTCTAAGAATCACTATGGGGTATTGATGATTAAGTATGGCTATTTTGCTCTCATATCAAACTCCCTCTCCCATGTCTCCTCTTGAACATGCACATGCAACCACCACACTGGGACCAGAGTTATAGTCATACCCCAGAGATACATGTCACTTTTTTTCAAAATATTTATTTAATGATACTAAAAGGAAACTTCAAAAAAATAAAAAATTCCTTAACATATAGCACATGAGATGTTTCAGGATAATATCTCCAAATCTAGGACATGTGAAACATGTCATGCATGGAACTGTAACATTGTGAAAGTGGTAATCGGTACACCACTAGAATGACCCAATCCACATTCTCAAACAACCCAAAAACATAGAAGATAGCTTCCCTTATTTCCTGATACAGCGTTTCCCCAACCAAGGAGACACTCAAAAGAAAACATGATGACCAACCTCTAACTCAGGTCATCTTCGATGGTCAATGTACAATTTTTTCTTATTATAGGTTGTCACGAAATACTTGTTGATCAGATAAACCCTCTCAGATGTACTATTCATAAGACTAGGGCCAACGATCATCAACTCACCTACCTACAACCACTAAAGAGTAAAATGAAATAGCATATCATAAAAATCCTCCAAATGGTCCATATGGATCGATACCTATAAGCTGTTATTATAAGACAACTCCACAAGTTCCATTTTCTTCTCCCATGAACCACTGAAATTCAAAACACATGCTCATAACTTATCCTTTAGAACTTGAATAGTCCACTCAAATTGAATTTCAATATGATGATAATAGGTCATAATGGAAGAAAATTTGATCACATATCCTTATAAAGACCCTTCTAGAACTGCGACATGAAACGAGGATCTCTATCAAAAACAATACTCCTCAGAACATTGTGCAATCAAACTATCTCTCACATGTAGAGACTTCCCAGATCATCAATAAAGAATGTATCCTTGATAGGAAATAACTATTATACCTTCTTTATTTGATCCATGATCACCCATATTACACTATTATTATGGGTTTTACTTGGTAATTCTTTCACAAAATACCTAGTGATATCATCCCATTTCTACTCTTGAATGGGAAGATGATGCAACTACCTAACTGGTGTCTAATTCTTGGATTTCACCTGCTGATATGTGAAACATATCACCACAAAGATAATTACCTCCTTCTTTATTTATAACTACCAGTACTATATATGGAGATCATGATACAACTTTTTCAAACTTGGATGTACTACACATATAGAAACATGAAATTCTCTCATCAGATTCTCACAGAAGCCCATATAAACCCATACTCTACCAAAAATATATAATTTTCACTGATAATAGACATTTCTAATGGTGTGTCCCTGCCATATAATTTGTCTCTTATAACTAATCCCTCTAGATCAGATAACCACTTTGTCTTGATCTGGTCAACAAGTGCAGGTATAACAGATTTCAAAGTTAGAGCTACTCATCCTTGGGTCTCCTGAACAACTAGATTCATGTTTATAAAGAGTTAAATAATCCTCCACTCATCAAAATACTGATATTATACCTATTTCTATGTCTTTTAGATCAAATCATCAGTAATGATGTATCACTTTCTTGGTGTACAAGACAACATGAAGTCGAAAGATTGAAAATACTCGACATACCTCCTCTGTTGAAGGTTTAGGTCCCATTGGGAAAAGACTCACCTAAGTATATTGTGGTATATTTATACCACAAACCTATCACCCATAAGATATTGTATCCAACATCTCAGGTTATGTACCACCACATCAAACTCCAGATTGTGCGTAGGGTAATTCCTATCATGCATTCTTAGTTGTCTGTAGGTATAAGAAACCACTCAATCATCCTACATCAGAACTGATCTTAGTATAACTATGGATGAAACATAATACATGATATATTATTTACCTATAATAGGTATATTTAGTATAGGTATTTAGGTTAGTCAACCTTTAAGATTTTGAGAAACTATCTCTCAATCATATGACAAAGTAAAATTTGCCCCTTTTTTGGTCATGTTAGACATCAGTGCTTCCATACAAAAGAAGTCATGGATAAAAAGATGATAATAACCTACTAAACCCATAAAAAATGAATCTAGAATAAATTCTTGGTATGATCCCAAGATACCATGGATTCAACCTTTTATGGGTTCACTGACACTCCTACCTTTAAGATGACATGACCCAAGAAGTGCACTTTATCAATATGGAAACTTTATTTAGTTAGCATGGTGTAGCTGATTCTCTCTAAATTTACTCAATATGATGTCAAGATGTTTGGCATGATCATATTATAACTGACAGTATACTAAGATTTCATCAAAAAACCACAACAAACTGATCTTGAAAAGGATAAAATATCTAATTCATCAATTCCATGAATACCTCCAATGTGTTTGTCAAAATAAACAGCATCACTACAAACTCATACCAGCCATATCATCTCCTAAAAGTAGTCCAAGGTGTGTCTGGTGGTCTCACCCTCAATTATTGGTATCCAAATATCAACTTTAACTTTGATAATATCTTAGAACCACTCAACTGATCGAATATATCATCAATACGTGGAAGGGGATATTGATTATTGACTTTCATATAGTTTAATATTTAATAATACACACATAGGATAAATTTACAATCATCCTTCTTGGAAAAAAGAACTAGAGAACCCCATGGATATGCATTAGTATGTATGAAACCTTTATCTTATAGATATTCCAACTGAACATTCAATTCCCAAAGATCTACTAGTGTCGTCCTAAATGGTGGGATAGAAACTAGCTCTACTCCCGGAACCGACTCAATCTTCAATAAGAACTCCATCATGGGAAGTAAGATATATAACTCATAAATAAAAAAATCATGAAAATGGTCAACCACTAGAGGAAAACAATCTTTCTATATTCCACCATCATCCAGTACATGACTTTCTAACTGAGCTATGAGAAAATCCAATATGCACTGAATTGGACATGCACGACTTGCCTGAAGATCCCACTCACCCTAGTGAGAATATTTATATCCTTATATAAATATAAAGGTAACTCTCCTATGATAATATTAAATATGATCCAGTTATATGATTAACCAATCCTTACCAAGAATCAAATTGAAACCTATCATTTCTAACACAAACACTTCCCACAAAAAATGGTAACCGTCGATCTTTAGAGAATATGCCTTACAAATTTTGATATTCTATGACTACACTTCCAATGGTGTGATGATGTTAAAAACACCATAAAATATTTACACATTATTTCCAAACCCATTTACAAAAATATAAGATAAAAATGAATGTGATTATACTATATCAAATAAAACAAAAGAAAGGTTAGATGATATAAGAATCATATCTATGACGGTAGAAGGTCTCATATCCACAATATCTGAAGTATTATTCATATAATTCATGTTACTATCCTCTCTTTCATGGGATAAAGTATGACTCCCCTAAGATATCCACTCTTCTTGGTACAATCATTCAAGCATTGGAGTACTACATCCCATGCCTTGACCAAAACGTCCTATGGAACTCCAGCTACCTGTCTACTGAGGATTAGTTGATTCATTCCCAGACTCTAGTTCCAATCCGGCTACCTTCCCACTACTCTTCTATGGTAATTTCCAAAAAAACTTCTGATTATGTCTAATCCTTCCACAAGCATGGCACTCCAAAGTGGGGTTCAAACATAGAGGTCGCTTGTGTAACGACCCAAAATTTTATTAATGAAAATTATTCTGGATCTAATTAATGTCTTATTATGTAAAATGGGTATATAAAACATATGAACTTCCTTGGTTTTATATTTTTGTATTTTAAAATACCATTAAGAATTTTTATCGTTTCTAATATAACTGTTGAACAGTGATAACATCATTAGTATAAATATAGGGCTTTAACAAATCCAACTTAATCATACAAAGGAAGCGATGGTCTCATCCAGTAGAATTTCTTCATATGAATCTCATTTTTCAGAGCTCAGAGAGAAGGTAGTTTCATTGGGATTCTCTCTTGACCAAGCCCAAGTCAAGCTTCAACATGTTAAACTTGAATAGAATAGCCTATGAGAGAAGTGGAAGTTAATAGAGATTACCACCCGAGCAATATTATCTCAGCCACCCCAAGAGTATCCCAACATTGCACACCTTAACCTTAGGTCTTATGAGGGTGTTATAAGGGGTTATGTAACAGGACCCTATAATTATGGTTATGTGCATTTTTTCTGTATAAAATAAATAATATACATTCATTTTATTATTGTTACTTTGTAAATAGTTTCTAAAGCACAAACAGTGTTTTTTTAGTTAATATTCAATTAATAAATCTATTTTGATGAATTAATGGATTTTTTTATTAAATAATATTTTTTAAAAATATTATTACTGAATTAATTTTTATTAAATATAAATGATCGTATAATTTTTATGAATATAATTGTAATTTTTATTAAGGTTTGAAAGATGTTTTTGTCAAAACCCATGAATTTATTATAAATATTGGTTTTTTATTTTAAAAGTAAAAAATTTAAATATTTATAAAATTATTTAGATAAAATGAATATCATTTTTTAATTCATTATGTCGAAAATATCTAAAGGTGAATTTTTCATAATTTTCTGAGATAGTCTAATTTTTTGGGTAAAAATTAAATACTGTTTAAATATATGATGTGTTTTATGACATCATAATGACCCAATAGTGATGTAATAAAATACTATAAAATGTATATTTGGACAATATAAGTTTTAAACTTAAAATAATGTTATTTTATATTTGTTTGATTAATTTTATGATTCCTTAGTGGACCCTCCAAGACTTATAAAATATTTTAACTTTTTAAAATGATTTCCTTGAGAGTGTAACTCACCTCCACATAATAAAGCCTAATATTTTAATAAGTTCGGCCATTTTACTTATAAAATAATTTTTTCCACTCCCCATTGGAAAAAACCATGGTTTGGTTTTTGGTTTGGATTAGTTTAATGTGTAATGTCTAAAACATAAATAATAAAGAATTCTTTATCCTTTCCTATATAAACTCAATCAATCTCCCATTACTCTTCACTAAAAAACCTTGGATCACGTCCCTACTATTCCCTCATATCTCTATAATCCTCCCAAGGCACCCCAATCTCTCAATAATCCCCTCCTCAAGATCTTTAAGTCACACATATCCAAGTAAGGAATCCTCACTTTCCTTCCTTCCTTGTTTATGTCCAAGTTTCCTTATATTTGTATTCCCTTATATTTTCAATTAAAAATGTTGGGGTATGATTTTTCACCTCCCCTATAATTCCCTCCTTATGTTTTAATTATGATAGACCCATTTATATCTCATTAATGCCTCCTATGTACACCTGTTACCATGCCGAAATTCCGTAAGGCGTTTCTCTCTCCTCATTTACATTCAAGAAATTCTTGTATATTATGCATCTAAATTCCATTACACATGTTGGGATATTATGTTACATGACCCAATTACTTTACATTTCATGTATAAATGATTATATAACCATTTACCTCTCATAAACTTATTTTACTATTTCTATTTGACGTCGTTATGCTGCCGAAGTTACACTAAAATTTCTCGTGCCAAAATCATCATGTAAGTGAATACCATACCCATTTCTCTATTAATGGTATTCAACTTTATTCACATTTACTTATTGATTGAGGACTTAAATTTATTTATTTCATGTCTCTTATTCATGTAAGAAATTATGATGTTTAATGAATCCATGTTTTATGATCTATGTGACACACATATTCATGAAATGGAATGATTAAGAAGGGTGTACCCTGATAGCGCTTTAATACATTGGGTAAAGAATTGTATCATGATACGTCATGTGCAATGAGTTTTGACTCGTGATAATTCATGTTCAATTAGTTTTTACTCATGTTAATTCATGTTCAATGATGGTTTACTCATGCTTCATGTGCAATGAGCCTTGGCTCGTGCTCATATCATGTTAAATGTTGTTTCCACATTTCCATGTTATGATAATCATGCTATATCATGCCTTTATGTCCATGTTTCTATTATGCTCCATTGATATTTCTATTTCATAACATGTATTGTATTCTTCATGTTATTCCTTTTTTACTCCCTTATCAAGCTTTATAGCTCACGCTTTTCTTATGTATGTCCTCAGGTTATCCCATGAAATGGTAAGTATGAAGGAATGTTGTGGCCATGTAAAATAAGTTTTCAATAAAGATGTTGTATTTTATGTATTAAGTTGTCATGTAATGTTCCTAATTTCCCAAGACACTAGACCTCTCAATCCTAAGAGTTTTATTAAGTGAAATTTTATGTAATAAATCATGTGTAAGTGTGTAATAAAGAGTAAGGTTGTTATAGTTGGTATCAAAGGATAGGTTTAGTTATTTTAGGGATTAGGATTAGAAAACCCTAGTAAATTACTTAGGGATAAGACTAAGTATAATAAAAAAATCCCTAAATTTTTGTGAGTATAGAGTAATTGGTTTATCACGAAAATACATCCATGTATAGATATGAACAAGTAGAGGTGCATCTGGCACAGATGTATCTAGTGGTAAAACCCAAAAACACTGCTTTGAGCTAGACTCAAACGAGAACTAGTGCATGACAATGGGACTTGCTACACTCTTGGTTATGAAACTCCTAGGGGATATGATTTGGTAAATTCATAAGATTAGTATGAACCATTATTAAGGGAATAAAAAAATTTCCCTAAGAATATATGTTGGGAAGTAGAGATGTCGGTGAGAACAGAAAATGGGACAATTATTGCATCCCATGAATATAACTCCTACCCTTTCACAATTTGTGGATTGAACTTCCCAAAGACCTCTTCATACTCCCTCTAGTGAAATTTGATGAAATTATTAGAATTGATTGTCTTTACCTATATAGAGCCAACATAAATTTCTATGAGAGGGAAATCACTCTCTATATGGTGAATCAACCCCTGATTCTATACAAGTGAAAGGATGATGATGAATCTTCTTTAGAACCATCATCTCAAGAGTGGATATTACTTCCCTATGAGCGTGCGTATCTTACTTAGATTATTGAGTCTAAGGAAGCAACCATACTTGAATACATTCCTATTGTGAGGAAATTTTATGAAGTGTTTCCTAAGGAATTGTCTGGTCTTCCTCCTAGAAGAGATGTTGAAATCTTGATTGTTCTTATACCTAGGGATTTTCCAATATCCAAGACTCCATATAGAATGGATGTTGTGAAGCTTGAGGAGCTAAAAACAACTACAGTAGAATTTGTATCAAGGGTTTATATGCCCAATTGATTCACCATGGGGTGCACAAGTCCTCTTCATCAAGAAGAAGGATCGGTCAATGTGCCTTTTCATTGATTATCGTGAGCTCAACAAAATCACGATAAATAACAAGTATCCTCTTCCACGAATTGATGACTTAGCTATGTGGAGCACAATACTTCTCCAAGGTGGATCTGTAGTCGAGATATTACCAAGTAAGGGTGAAGAAGGAGGATATCACCAACACTGCTTTTCGTACAAGGTATAAGTACTATGAATTCATAGTAATTCCTTTCAGACACACTAATTCTCCAAAAATCTTCATGGACTTGATAAATAGATTCTTTAGAGATTACCTTGACAAATTTTTGGTAGTCTTTATAGATGATATTATAATATACTCCAAAACCAAGAATGAGAATGAAGAGCATATAAGTATTGTACTAGAGACCTTGTGAAAGGAGAAGATCTATAAAAAGTACAGCAAGTGTGAGTTCTAGTTGAAGGAGGTCTCATTATTGGGTCATATCATCATAAGAAATGGGATATCTATGGATACCTTCAAGATAAATGCAATTGAGGGATGGTCGATTCCAACATCTATGACAGATATCTGCATCTTCCATGGGTTAGCTAGATATTATCTCCGATTTGTGAAAACATTATCACGATTTTCAAACCTTCTAACCAAGATAACTCTGAAGGGATTCAAGTTTTCTTGGAGTGATGAATGCGAAGAGAGATTTAAGGAGTTGAAAAGAATTCTTATCACTCCACCCATGATCACACTACCCACAAGTGTATAAATTTTTGTGGTATTCAGTGATGCTTTGAAGAAGGGTCTAGGCTGTGTGTTGATGAAAAATGAAAAATTCATTACCTATGATTCAAGGAAATTGAAAGTTCATGAGAAAAACTATCTAACACATGATCTAGAGTTGGTTGTAGTAATATTTACTTTAAAATTTTGTAAACATTACCTCTTCGGGGAGAAGTGTGAAATATATATAGATCACAAAATCCTCAAGTATATATTCACATAGAAAGAGATGAACATGCACCAACGAAGATGGTTAGATTTGATCAAAGACTATGAATGCTCAATCCATTACCACCCTAGAAAATCAAAAAAAATGGTGGATACTCAAAGAATAAAGGACCCAATGATTATTTCATTTATGATAATTAAAAAGGATCCAATCTTCTTATATTTGATAAAGATGGACATAGGAATCATAAATAAGGGAACATCATCAATTATTTCACAAATGATTTCTCAACCGTCTCTTTTGGAAAGGTTAAAGTATGCTAAAAAGGATGATGTGGGAATTCAGAATAAAGTGGAAACTATCATAAAAGGTAAATCCTCATAATTTAGTGTTAATGAAGAAGGAATTGTGAGATTTGGGTCAAGAATATGTGTTCCATAAAATCTAGAGTTAAAGACAGAACTTTTGGATGATGCACATAGTTCAAATTTCTTCATTCAACCAGAAAACAGATGATTCGAGATCTCCAAGAGCATTGTTGGTGGGATAACATGAATAAGGATATCTCTGGGTATACATCAAAGTGCCTGGTATGTCAGCAAGTGAAGACTGAGAGGTAAAAGTCTAAGGTAATGATGTAACCATTACTCATACCAACATAGAAATGGGAAAACATAACCATGGACTTTATCACTAGAATTCCAAAGACATCAAAAGGAAATAATGATATATAGGTTGTTATGGATCGTCTTACAAAGACTGCACACTTCATTGCAATTAATGAGGATTTATCCTTCGATCAACTAGCATAGATATACATCAGAGAAGTGGTAAGGCTGCATGGAGTACCACTATCGATTGTATCTGATTGAGATCCAAGATTCTCCTCTATGTTCTGAAAGAGTCTCCAACATACTCTGAATAATGAGATGAACTTCAGTATGTCTTATCATCCTCAAACTACTGGCCGGTTTGAGTGGACAATACAAACACTTGAGGACATGTTTAGAGCATTCTCAATGGTCTTTAAAGGAGGATGGGATCAATATCTTTCTATGGTTGAGTTCTCTTACAATAACAGTTTCCACTCAATCATCCAAATGAATCCTTATGAATACCTTTATGGGAAGAGGTGTAGAACACCAGCATGTTGGGATGAAGTTGGGGAGTGAAAACTCCTAGGTCTAGAAATGGTCGAAGAAATGGTGGAGAAGGTTAAGACCATCCAACAGCACATTAACGATGCTTAGTGTCGAAAAAAGAGCTATGCTGATAATCACCAATGATACCTAGAGTTTGATGTTGGAGACATGGTATTCCTCTACATATCATCATGAAAGAGATTTATGTGATTTTGGAATAAGGGAAAGCTTAGTCCACGGTACATCGGCCCTTTTGAGATCCTCAATCGCATTGGAGTAGTGGCCTATCAACTAGCACTCCCACTGAACCTATCTCAAGTACATGATGTATTCCATGTATCATTATTGAGGAAGTAAATACATGCCCCATTGCATGTACTAAATCTAGAGGTGGTATAATTAGAGAATGGCCTCTCCTATGAAGAGAAATCGGTGAAGATCTTAGATTTTAGGAAAATATTTCTACGAAATAAGATAATGCCTCTCGTCAAGGTGTTGTGGAAAAACCAAAAGTTTGAAGAAAAAACATGGGAATCGTAGTAAGTGATGACGTAGAGTTACCCTCATCTATTTTAGTATGGGAAAAGTAAATTTTGAGGGAAAAAATTCTTAAGGGGGGAAGATTGTAGCGATCCAAACTTTTATTAATTACAATTCCTCTTGGTCGAATTAAATGTCTTATTATGTAAAATGGTTATATAAAACATATGAACTTCCTTGGTTTTATGTTTTTGGATTTTAAAATACCTTTAAGAATTGTTATCATTGCTAATATAGTCATTGAATAGTGATCACATGATTAATATAAATATAGGGCTTTAACAAATCCAACTTACTTAGACAAAGGAAGCAATTGCCTCATCCAATAGAATTGCTCCATATGAATCCCATTTGTCAGAGCTTAGAAAGGAGGTAGTGTCACTAGGCTTCGCTCTTGACCAAGCCCAAGCTGAGCTTCAACGCGTTAATATTGAACAAAATCGCCTATGAGAGAGGTGGAATTTAATAGAGACTACCACTCGAGCGATGTTATTTGAGCCACCCCAAGAGTCTGTCACTATCGCACACCTTACCCTTAGGTCTTATGCGGTTGTTATAAGGGGTTATGTAACAAGACCCTAGCACTATGGTTATGTGCATTATTTTTGTATAAAATAAAGAATATACATTTATTTTATTATTGTTACTTTGTAAATAGTTTTTAAAGAACAAATAGTATTTTTTTCACTACTAGAAAAATAACCTATATCCACAGACCTATAGCCACAGTCTTATAAGACTATGACTATAGGTTAATTTATAGCCACACCTAACTTAAAACCCATGGAAATTAAGGTATGATCATCAGGTTGTTTCCTCCTCCGCATGACCCCCTCACATTACCCTCACCTATGTAGGGCCATTCATCCCCGACAGTGCCCCTCGTGATCTCTCTTCTCCCCTGACCCTCCTCCCCCAATCATGCCCTTGTGATGCTGCCCTCGCGAAGATGCCCTTGCGATGTTTCCCTTGCAACGCTGCCCCTCGCTGCAACTCCACCACGAGATCTTATCTCTGACCCTCCTCCCCGGATGCTGGCACCTAACACGGACACCTCACCTCCCCCCGCTGATGCTACTCCTAGGTTTCCACCCCACCTCCTCCTTTATCATGCCTCTGATGAAGACACCCCCCTCCCGATGATCCTCCTCCTCCTTGCGGATCTCGACCAGTCACAGCTCCTGAATTCGCTTACCCACAAAGGTATTTAGGGTTATATCTTCTATTTTGGGTTCCTCATATCTCAATATATATTTTGATTTATCTTCTCACAATTCATACTCATGTAAATAAATAGAGACAGGTCATATTAGAGAACCCTTGGTTTTGGGGAAGATATATCCTGTTAATTTCCATGATGGAATAATGAAACCAAATAAGGAATATGTATAATAATAGACTGTGTGAGAAGTGTAAACCACATGGTAGATATTAAAAAATATAATGCAGCAGCATGATGATATCTATGTGATGATATGATTATGTGACCTCATGATGCATCCATATTCCAACAGAAAACAATGTAAGTATAATGTGAATGTGTGATTATCATGCAGATATGATCACACCTACTAGTAATGTTGGAATATATCATGTGTATGTCTCTTGTATAATTATTTTACATGGGATTTTCATATAGTATTTCTTATCTATCATATGTTATGATTGAAAAATCATTTTAAAATTTTAAAAATTAATATATTGAGTTGTTTTGAAGGCTTTGTTTCACATTATTACATAAATTAGTCAAAGTTTTTAAATGTTGATAATTATGGAATACTTGAATGGTGATCTGGGTGATAATTTCTGATTTGTAGATATATTTTTTTCTATGAAAATATGCTCTTTTTTATTCCAAGATTATTATAATTGGGCTATAGAAATATCTGATCGAGAAAAATGTGTGGTCGTACTAAAGAGGTTGAAGAGTTGTGGAAACAGGTTAGATGTTTTAAGCATTTTTTTCTTTGAATTCAATTCACAAAAATGTTATATAATAGATATTCATTTCTATAATAACACAATCAGGCCTCATTTTCAAAAAAAATTAATCTATTCTCTGTTTACCAAGGGTTGGGTACCAGCACATCCAAATCAGGAAAAGAATACTTCAGTGAGATCCAAAAGAACAAGTAGGAATTTCTGTGGGTCGACGATGAATATGGTAAGATTTCATTCATAAAGAAAAAGATAGAATCTAGAAATAATTAGCTTCAGTAGTTTGAGGTTTGGAATTGACTTTGATAGGTGATTTATAGGGCTGTATCCATCTTAGCTTATTATATTATCTATTTCTGCAGGCTGGCACTTACCTTGATCAGAAGTAGAAGTTTATCAAGTACATTGACTTTGTGAACAAAGCGTTGATATTTTTTTCAATGGAGGACGTTAAATGGTCAATTCCATCAATGTTCAAAGGCTTGAAGATAGGAAAAGGGAGATTCTCTTCTGATCTTTCAAGAATAATTTTGTAAAGGAGGTGAAGGTTTACCAATTCTTTGGTTATGTATCAGAACACTCAGCTTATCACCATGGGGAGACCAGCCTTGCTGGTACCATAATTGGAATGGAATGGGATTTTTTTTGGAGTAACAACATTAACTTTATTCAACCAAATGGTAAATTTGGTACCAGACACCAAGTAAATATTTTTTCAATTTTACATCATTTGAGCACAAATTCTGCCCAAAATCTCACTTTATGAGACTTGTGTGTTTTAACCAGAGAGGAAAAGACTGTGCCAGTGCCAGATTTGTCTACACTAGACTATCTCTCATTACCCATTTCTTATTTCCGAAGGATGATGATATTCTCCTCAAATACTTGAATGAAGATGGAAAGTCTACTGAACCCACTTGGTAAGTGTGTGATTACAGTGTGGTTATGAATATTTTTCCTAACTTTCTTGTGGTACTTCTAAGGTATATATCAGTGATACCAATGGTTCTGGTCAATGGGAGTGAAGGGATCAGTACCGAGTGAAGATCCTATGTCCCAAATTATGATCCCAAAGACATTTTACGAAATTTGAGATGCCATTTAGATAGATAAATTATGGATCCCATGGACCATGTTATAAGGGATTTCAGAAGACTATTGAAAAAATAGCAACCAAGGAAGGTGGGGAAACCTACACTATCACTAGAAATATAGAATAAGTGGATTAAATGACCCTAATTATTATAGAGCTTCCCATCTGAAAGTAGACACAAGATTACAAGGAGTTTTTGGAATCCATCATGATGGGTAATGAAAAAATCAAGGATCCCTTAATTAAGGTGGACAGGCCCAAACATAGGTAGAACCTTTCCTTCTCCACAGTGTCTCTAAAAAAAAAATTTTCTTAAAAATACAGTATTATAAGAAGCATAATAATGAAACCACTATTCATTTTGAGGTCATCATGTACGAGGAGAACCTTGGCATGGAAAGGCAAGAGGGTTTGTTGAAAAAATTTAAACTCACAAACTTTATTAGAATAACAAATATTCACCTTTTTTATTAAAATGGAATCATTACGAAATATGATACACCAGAGAAAAGTTTGCTTACCCTCAAATCCCATTTTTCATTTTTCAATGATGATTTCTAGGTATTTATGTTACTGTTTTCCTTGAATTTCTTGAAGATTTATTTCACTTGAGACATGAATTCTATGACAAGAGAAAAGTAAGATCGAATCCTCCGAAGTCTGGTTTAAATATAATGGCCATATTTTAGTGAAATATCTTACTGTTACTGCTATGAAGAGAGTGCTCTTGGATAATATTGAACTGAATCTATTGAAATTGGAAAAGAAGGTTCATTTTTTTCTTAGGGTGGTGAATGGGGAGATCATTATGAGCAACAGGAATAGAGTAGAAAATGGGTAACTAAATAGTGAATCATATTTATATGTCCTATATTTTCTTATTTCATTCTAGTTTTGTTTTTTGTGTTGAGGTTTTGTTCATGTTTATCATGAAAAATATATGGGATTTCAACTTATTATATGTTGGTCACATGTGGAATATTTTCACTAGTTGAAGGAGTGTGTGGATAATAAGATTTATGGATATAAAGGGAATATTTTATCCAAGGTGGGGAAGAGAATTTGAATCTATATAGCGTAATTGTCTCTTCTTATTTTTATTATAAGATGAATTCATATTTTACTAAATCTGTTTGTGATTTTTTTAATTATTTTATTTCTAACTATTGGTGGGGAGAACCAGGTAGAAGACCGTTATACTAGGTTAAGTGGGAGGCTATGTATCATGATAGGTATTGTGGGAGACTTGGGTTGAAATATATTAATGCATTTAATATAGTTGTTTTGGATAATCAAGGTTTATGTCTTCTATATGAACCAAAAGACCTTTGGTGTAGAGTTTTTAAGGGAAGTTTCTTTCCCTGGACTAATTTTATTTTAGTACATCTCAGTTTGAAACCATCATATGTTTGTATGGGTTTGATATGGGATCAGGCGATCCTTAAAAATGTTTTGTGATGTAGGGTGGAGTATTGAAGGATTATTCATGTCTGTAATGAAAAATAACTTCCCTTTCCAACTATTTTGGGTGATTTTTCCTAAGGGTGGTTCTAATAGTGATATAAGGGTTTCAGACCTCCTTCACAAAAATGTGAACTAGGTATTTTTCTCAATTATTAGTAGCTCATTTTTTCCATTTAAGGCTAATTTGATTATTAATATTACTTTTATTATTATTAAGACCACTAACACTTTGATTTGGGATCCTTATTCCATAGTGTGTTGTTTAGTTAGTTATTCTTGCTCAATGGCTTGGAAAGTGTAGAATCTGCCGGATCCAACTTCAAAATTCCACTTGGGATGGGGTGAAGGAAAGAATGTAGGGATAGCTACCCTGCTATTTGGAAGAAAATGAGGTCAAATCCTCATTTTATTAATTAATTAAACATATTAACTGACATTTAAAAAGCTGGATAGGAAGTACATTGTGATACAACTCATAGGGTTCACGACACAATGCCTCTGCAAAACCCACCTTTTGATGGGGCCCTTCGAGTCATGTTGTGACACATATACCCTAGTGCTTACCCAAGAACCTAACTTTACTACTTAGGACCATGTTATGACATGATCCTTCCATTCACAGTGCAACCACCCTGTGTGGATATGGCATTATGGAGCAACACTATGGGCCATGGTTTGATCTACCTTTAGATCAAAAATGTAACCTTACTTTAGAAGAATTTATTCTTATGAAAACAAGCACAATGTTGAAAGGTACTTGGCTGTAGCGTGGCCCTTCACCAGCCTTAAAAATCTATTATTACTAAATTACACACCATATCATGGTTCCCTTGGTTGTGGTGTTACCATTGAATTCCTGTAGAATTTTATCCTCAAGTCCTATCAAAATTCTTAAAACTCGACTCTTGGTTTATTCCAACACATCTAAAACTTAAAAAAGGTTCAAATAAACCTCTAAAACCTCAAAAAGGTTCAAATAAACATGGTTATTTTATGATTAGGTATGAATTACCTCACTTGAGTACCTGAGTCATGATAACCTCCCCACCATATGATAGCTCGCTCTCGAGTTGTCTCTAGTTATGACACTGACCAACCTCAACTGGAATTTGAGTGTCTTCTACACATAACTCCCAAAATATCAAGATGAGGCTAAACACATCTATCTATCCCTAATCACCTTGAAAAATAGACATAAAAATAATAATTCCAACCATAAGATCTCCCAACTATAAGAGTCGTCTACTCTATTACATCACCACCAACTACCTGACACATCGATGGTATCATACCTAAGTTCTTTCCACCACTACATGTAGCCTATTTCTGTTTTATGTTTTATTTTATTTTGTTATTCTATTTTTTCCCTAAATTTTCCTATTTAGTGTCATGATTTTTTTTTAAAACCATGCATTATTTCATTTTTTTTATAACCATGCTATTTTATTTCATTAATTTTATGTTATCATAAAATAGGTAAACATTATTTGATGATTCATTGTGAATAACCATATAGTTCTGGATCTCCCAATACTGAAGAAGTTGGTGCAACATACTGAATGATGAGATTCATTATGGATTTACATATTCCTAACCGCATGCTCAAGAATGATCTACCATTATAATGTGCTGTTGAGATGCTAGAATAGATGATTCCTAATGCCTTTATGAATTTAGACTCTGATAACTGATCTGGAGTCCCTTTATATGTGATTTTTTATCTAATCTGGTGATCTATTTGATGGAACTTCACCTGAATCTGATATTTTTGAGAGATGTGTATGAGACTTTCTCGAAGGTGATGGTAGATATAGGCCAGCATCCTTCCAATTTGGGAATAATGTTCACCTTTCTAATATCCAAGAATCAAAGGTAAATATTGTATTCAATTTTTTTGATTCCATTCTAGTTATGATGAAATAAAAAATTTCTATTTGTAGTTATTAGTGGATTGTAATATTCATTATTTTAGCCTATCTTCCCATGTTAAAAATTGGTATATTTCCTTGATTATGAGACATGATTCTCTTGATAAATAAAACATTTTGAACCTTGGGGTTTTTAAAAAAAATCATGCAATCCTTCATATTAACCATACTGGTTTGTTTTTTATAACATGTTGGTTCAGTGGGGTAAACACCATCCATGTTAATTTCATATTGGTTTGTTTATTTAATGAATTAATAGTTTAAATCCATATAATAGGGAACTATGAAATATAATTGTATCTAGGAAGGTGATTGAATCATTCAAATCATCACATATGAGGTTTAAAGTTTACTGGATCATCAAAATCAGATCAATTTATTAGATCACCTCCAATAAGGGAATGGGTTCACTCACTCTTCACTAGTGTGTTGATTTATTTTCTCATTACGAATATGGGTAGGACCTCACTATCTCACCACTAGTGAGTTCACTTATTAAATAATCACTAGCATGGGTGTGAGCGTACATTCATTTCAAAAGTAGGTTGATTTATTTCTTAATAAAAAATAAGGGTATGAGCTTATTGTCTTGTCACTAGTGGGATAATTTATTATCTTGTCACCAATAATGGGTGTGAGGTTACATTCATTTAACAAGGCATAATATAAAATTGAAGGCCATGTGATAAGATTCATATTTCTTCCTTTTAAGGGGTTACATATATGACTAATGGTGTTCCATTATAGGTTATATAATCAATAGAACATTGTGACTATATTTTATGGTTCCTTAATTGAGTTTGAGAATAATTATTAGGATTTGAACATGACTGTTGTGTTTTGGTGTATTTCCCCCCTCCCCAGTCGATAATATTTCTAATTTGTGTCCATCAGATCACACACTTTTATGGCCTCTTGTTGTGAATCTTTCCTAGAGTTTCTCGTTGAGGAAGACGGTGAAGGGTGAACCTAGATAGGGAAATTCAATTATTCCTCGTCTCTATCCCCGATAGGCTTGTTTCATCCCATGTAATGCTTTAAATATCCCTATAGATTGTAGATCACCTTTTTATTTGACATTGAGGGAAACTGTTAATTCTTTTTGCATAAGTAGCTGATAGAGCATCAATATTTGTTACACTCATCACATTACAAACTTGAGACTTGTATCTTCCAACAAAAAACACTATGCTCGTAGCCAATTTGAGAATATTTTGTGGTAGATCCGATCTCACTTTAAGAAACTCTAAAAGTATTTGCATCTCTTTCCTACTATTTTATGAACTTTTTTGAGTCTATTATCTTAAATAAAATGATCCACCACCTCACTACATTCATCGTGTCGTGTTCTTAGAATGGTGAAGCATTCTACATGGTCATAGTTAATAGTATGCGAGATTTATTCCTCCAATCCTCAGAAATCTTGTATAGTGGAAAGAATGTTTGGACTCACCGCTTCTCTAGAAATTTGTTCTATGTTCAACTCTAGACTCAAATCCTACATAACTCGACATTGATAAGATAACTCAATGATTTACCGTACTTATTACCGCATGTTCTTCTGCTGATCATGGTACTATTCATGAACCCTAGAAAGGGATTTAACAAATGTTAGTAGTTCTTGAATCTTGACCACATATTCAAGGAACAACTACTCTAACTATGACTACTCTATAGAAAATATAGTAACCATTCTAGAAGGAACACTTCAAAAAAATTAGATTCAATCATCTTGAACTGCTACACTACAACAATGAAATTTTTTGGAAAGCCCTACAATGAATCATATCAGCACTTCTACCTCTTTCTATGTAGTACAAAAGTCACTGAAAGTTATCACAACATACACTCAATTTTTGGAACTCAAGATATATCACACAAAAAAAAATTCCACAAATTTATTCCAACATTTGGCCAACATAGAATATGTTTGGTAGAGAAGATAGAACTTCTTGCAAGTTATCACCAACATGGATGTCTAACAATGATGTCTCTGATCACTTCAGGCAGTAGAATGCATAGCTAAATCCATTTATTTTTTTAGCATTGATCATGTGTGATATAATAGAAAAAATGTCCTTCCACTTCATTTTTTCAAAAATAACGTTTTCACTATGATTTCATGCACTCAAACAAAGTCACATCTCAGCTACGATTGATCTTTCACCTAGATTTCTTCATCCAAGCAGTAGTGTACATCCTCTAAGATCTCAATCAAAGCACCAAATTTTTAGGACTCTTTATAAAAGTGGACACACAATAGAAATAGTGTAAAAGGAAAGAAAATTTTTTTGGTATTCACAATAATGACACCATTTTTAGAAGATTATTTTCCCCAAATGTCTATTATCAATGAGATTCATAATTTTATAATTGTTATATATTATACCTTGTTTATATTAATTATTTGTTTTTTTGTTAAATGTTTATTTTTCAATGATATGTTTTAAATATATGTTAGATTTAATATGGAATAGCTAACATTACAATTATTTCAGTTAATTTTGATGCTTCCAATTATATCAGGTACATTCTACACCACTGCATTCTTCTGACCTCATACATTTTGAATTGTTAACATCTTAAAGTTTGACTTTTTCTCTTTGTTCACTATTTTATGATTTTAATTTTCTGATACCCAATTATATTTTTATTAATTTTGACCTTTTATATTGCAATTACATGAACTATTGCACATTTATGATCATAATTTATGCATAAGTCTACAATTTTTTGATGATATCCAAGAGGGGCTATTTTCTTGTTTTGTGATATATGAATTTTAGTTTTAGCAGGGAGCAGAGACTATGTTTTTTTCTACTATTTTTTTTATTTTAGCAAGGATCAAGGAGTAAGAGGTAGGAGGTAGGAGGCAGGGAGCAGGGAATAGAGGTAGAGGGCAGGGAGCAGGGAGTAGGGAGTAGCGGTTGAGCCAGGGAGGCAGGGAGCAGGGAATAGAGGCAGGGGGCAGGGAGCAGGGAGTAGGGAGTAGCGGTTGAGCCAAGGAGACAGGGAGTGGGAATGGGGCAGGGGGAAGGAGGTAGGAGGCACTAAGGTAGGGAGGTAGGGAGGTAGGGATCAGTGTTTATGTAGGGAGTAGGGAGCATCATTGAGGTAGGGAGCATTCGTTGAGCAGGGGGCAGCGTTGAGGTAGGAGACACAGAGGGAGGGAGGGAGCGGTAGGGGCATGAGTGGTTTTTTTCTGGAAACACAATTGTTGTAGACTGGATTTTTGTGTGTTAGTACTGTATTTTTTTCTTTATACTCCATGGTTAGTGAAACCATGTCTTTTACCTATAGCCACAATTTTGGTGTCTATAGCCACGGTTTTAAACTGTGGCTATAGCTTGGTTTTCTAGTAGTGTTTAGTTAATATTCAATTAAGAAATCTATTTTGATGAATTAATGTATTTTTTTTATTAAATAATATTTTAATAAAATATGATTACTAAATTAATTTTTATTAAATATAAATGATCGTATAATTTTTA
Organism: Viscum album; assembly: GCA_963277665.1. Taxonomy (NCBI): domain Eukaryota; kingdom Viridiplantae; phylum Streptophyta; class Magnoliopsida; order Santalales; family Viscaceae; genus Viscum; species Viscum album. Next base: position 985,240,481 of record OY728166.1, on the reverse strand, counting down.
TGAATACAATTGTAATTTTTATTAAGGTTTGAAAGCTTTTTTTGTCAAAACCCATGAATTTTCAATAAAAGTAGGTTTTTATTTTAAAAGTAAAAATTGAAATATTTAGAAAATTATTTAGATAAAATGAATATCATTTTTGAATTCAGGATGTCTAAATTATCTAATAATGAATTTTTCATAATTTTCCAAGACTGTTGTATTTTTGGGTAAACATTAAATATCGTTTAAATATATGATGTGTTTTATGAAGTCATAATGACCCAATAGTGATGTAATAAAATACTATAAAAGGGATATTAGGAAAATATATGTTTTACCCTTAAAATAATGTGATTTTATATTTGTTTGATTAGTTTTATGATGCCTTAGTGGACCCTCCAAGACTTATAAAATATTTTAACTTTTTGAAATTATTTTCTTGAGAGTGTGACTCACATCCACATAATCAAGCCAAATATTTTAATAAATTAGTCCATTAGCCTTATAAAATAATTTTTTCCACTCCCATTTTTCAAAAAACATGGTCAAAAACCATGTTTTGGTTTGTGGTTTTGATTAGTTTAATGTGTAGTGTCCAAAACCTAAATAATAAAGAATTCTTTATCCTTTACTACATAAACCCACTCAATATCCCATTACTCTTCACTAAAAACCCTTTTAGAACGTCCATACTCTTCCATAATCTCTCTAGAATCCTCCCAAGGAATCCCAAGCTCTCAATAAACCCCTCCTCAATCTCTTGAAGTCACACACTTCCAAGTAAGGGATCCTCACTTTCCTTCCTTCCTTGTTTATGTCCAAGTTTCCTTATATTTTTATGCCCTTCTATTTTCAATTAAGAATGTTGGGGTATGATTTCTCACCTCCCCTATACTTCCCTCCTTATGTTTTAATTATTATAGACCCATTTATCTCTCATTAATTCCTCCCATGTACACCTGTTACCATGCCAAAATTTCATAAGGGATTTCTCTCTCCTCATTTACATTCAAGAAATTCTTGTATATTATGTATATAAATTCCATTACACATGTTGGGATATTATGTTCCATGACCCCATTACTGTCCATTTCATATATAAATGATGATATAATTCTTTCTCTCTCATCAACCCATTTTATGATTTCTATTTGACGTCGTTATGTTTCCAAAGTTACACCAAACTTTCTCATGCCAAAATCATCGTGTAAGTGAATACCATACCAATTTCTCTATCAAAGTTATTCAACTTTATGAACATGTACTTATTTATTGAGGACTTACATTTATTCATTCCACATCTCATATTTTTTTAATAAATTATTATGTTTAATGAATCCATATTTTATGATCTATGTGGCACACTTATGCATGAAATGAAATGATTAAGAAGGGTGCGCCCTGATAGCGCTCCAATGCATTGGATAAAGAATAGTATCATGATATTTCGTGTTCAATGAGTTTTTACTCATTCTAATTCATTTGAAATGAGGTTTTACTCATGATAATTCATGTTCAATAAGGTTTTACTCATTCGCCTTGTCCAATGAGCCTTGGCTCATGCTAATATCATGTAAAATATTATTGCCACATTTCCATGTTATGATAATCATGCTATATCATGCCTTTATGTGAATGTTTCTCTTATTCTCCATTGATATGTATATTTCCTAACATTTATTATATTCTTCATGTTATTCCTTGTTTACTCCCTTACTGGGCTTTATAGATTACCCTTTTCTTATGTATGTCCTTAGGTTATCCCATGAAATGCTAAGTACAAAGGAATGTTGTGGTCATGTAAAAGAAGTTTTCAATAAAGATATTTTATTTTATGTCTTAAGTTGTCATGTAATATTCCTAATTTCCCAAGTCACTATACCTATCGATCCTCAAAGTTGTCTTAAGTGAAATTTTGTGTAATAAATCATGTTTAAGTGTGGAATAAAGAGAAGGTTTGTTATAGATTGAGTCCAAACTTTACATATTGATATCACTATAATGTAATATGGTCCTGATATGGATACCCACTTACCTAACTTATCTTATCACTATTTCCATGGAAATAACTATCATAGTGGCACTTCTTTCCACCAGAAGAAGAGATCTGAGTTCTCCCTACTAAAAGAGATTGTCCATTGCATAGGGCCTCTCTTATATTCTCTTCTATGATGAGTTTCAGATTCATCACATATAAAAATATACTCATAAAAAATCACCTATAACCTGATCTCATATATAATCCCACCCTAAAAAACTCCCCCTAGATATCTCATATGTAGCTAAAGATGTTGAAATGTGATGCAGGTCTGTGAAAAATTTAGCAAAATAGGTCACTGAAATTTCCTCCTATGTCAGATTCATGAACTCAAGAGACTTCTCATCCCTGAATGTATATGGATATAAGTGTCTCAAGAACTTCACCTCAAAGTCCTTCCAAGATTATTTCTCTTTTTTCCATATTTATCTAGAATATCCCACCAATTCTTAGTAGGTCCATGAAGAAGATTTTCAACCAGATTCACCCTCATATCTTTAAGTGTATCCAGTTTCATGAATATCATATAGACAAAATAAATCTAGAACTAGGATTCCTAGGTTCCTCCCTCCCATGTGAAGGTAGGCATATGTGGCATGTGAAACTCTCTCGTTTGCACATACATCGAAGGCACGATGTTAGCAATATCCCTTCCCATGGATTGAATGACCCTTAAGAAGTTATCGAAAAGTTTAACATCCATATAATCCTCATGATCCATATAATGCTCTAGTTTAGCTATTCTTGGAGTGTAAAGACCCGTAAATTTCAAGGAATTTTTTTTCATAATTTTCTTTGGAATTTTACAAGAACGCAGTTTCTGACGGCACCTGATTCCAAGGCCCGGTGTTCCCGGAATCATTTTCCGAAGTTTGGCTCGGGTACGTTCAGTGAACGGACGAGCGGGTTTTTCTATCTTTTGAACCGGTGCCCGGAATCAAATTCTGAGGGCACCGATGAAATCGCAGCGCCGGTATTTGCTTAGAAACGCCTCTTCCGGAGTTGTGTTTGCTCAGACGTGGTTTTTAAATTTTGCGGCTTTAAGTCAGAATAAAATAAAGTTGTGCGACAACTTTATTTTATTTCACTTAAGCTGCTTGGAAGCCACTTGAAGTCACTTAAAGGCGGCTTGAACTGAGTTGAACTGGATAGGATGCTATCCATAAATATCCTACCCCCTTGGTAGGATATTTGTGAGGTGGGGCCCGCACGAGCCCCGCCGTTTCTTTCGCTAAGTAACGCACCCGCGAAAACCCGTCAAGGTAACTGAAAAGTCAACCGACGCGTTTTCTTTAATTCTTAACAGACCATTTAATTGGGCGGTTTATTTCGTGAATTAAATGGGCTGTTTCTTTCGTGAATTAAATGGGTCGTTTCTTTCGAATTGATGGATCGTTTCTTAACCGGTTTCGTATGTTGGCATGTTTATAAAATAAGACCAACCTAAAAATCCTTTGAAAGGATTTGAGAGGATCTTGTTTCTTCATCTCCCCGCGAAGAACGCGAAGAACGCGAAGAACGCGAAGAACGCGAAGAACGCCGGAACCGGAATTCGACGACGCACGATCCGCGACGTCAAAAACTTTTCCGCGACCTTCTTCTTCTTCTTCTTATTCGGTGCCTCTTCTTCCGCGGCGGACCTGCGATCGGCGGTTAAAGATTGGCGACGCGACGCCGGATACCGCGACGACGCGACGATCCCCCCTTCTTCCGCGACGAGCAATCCCGCGACGATCCCTCGTTCGGCAACGACAGCTGCGAGGTAAGGGATTTTGGATTATTTTATCTTATTTCCCCCGTGTTTATTCTTTTAAAGTGAAGAACATGATCTCCGACAATTTTAATTTATTTAAAATTGTTGTTGATTATTCCTCCCGTGGTTTATGACTAACGCGGAGGGTGCGGGTCTAGCGAACAAGACCCGGCAACCCTCCGCCGATCTCTTTTGTTGTGCGGATATGGCGGACGACGACGAACCGCGCGGCAGGGGCGATCTGTTGATCCCGCAGTGAAGGTCGGCCCCCGGGAGGAGCAACGGCGCATACGAAAAAGGAATCGGGCCACCGGAGCATCTCCGGCGGCCCGCGGAAGGTGGTGGCGGCGCGGGTCGCCGGCGCGGCGGCGCCGGCGACCGGAGGCGGCGGCGCCCGGCGCGCCGCCGTAGAGGAAGCCCGCCGCGGCTGAAGCCGCGGCGGCAGCGGCGGTCGGTTCCGCGGCCGCGCGGAACCGGGAACGGACGCGGTGGCCCGGCCGCGTCCGCGTGACAGGCGGCCCCCCGCGGGGCCGCGTTTCGCTTGAGCCGCGGGTCAAGCCCGCGGCGCCCTCCTTCGGCCGCGCGGCCGAAGCCGGGCCGGCCGGTCCGGTCGGCCGGGCCGCGCCCAGGCCGGACCGGACCCGGCCTAGCCGGGTCGGGCCGACCCGGTTCGGCCGACCCAAGGGGGGGTTCGGGCCGGGTCGCCCCGGGCCCAGAACCCCCGTTTCGGGCCCTCTTCGGTCTTTCGCCCATATCTTGGGCCTGGGACCTCCGATTGACGAACCGTCAGCGGCTACGCGATCCTTGGATCGAAACGGTCGTTTCGGTATATTATACTCAAGGTTTCGGAAGACTTTGGGTTCGGCCGGGTTGGTTCGTACACGAAACCAACCGGGCCCTCAGAGCGGAAACGCTCATAACTTGAGCTACGGACGTCCGATCGACGTACCGTCAGCTGTGGTAGTTTTCTCTAAGTGAGACGGAACTTTTGGCATACTCCGCCCGAGGATCGGATACAGGCGGAGTACGGTCGGGTTGGTTTTGCCCTAAAAACCAACCGGGCCCCTGGGACGGAAATGCCAATAACTCTCAGACCGGGCGTCCGATTGACGCGCCGTCTGTTGCGTTGAGATCCTGTTGTCGATACGGAACTTTTGGATACATCAACTTCGGACTAAGTGTCAGTTGATGTATCAGCCTCTCGGCTCGTGGAGCGGACCCTCCTAAACGAGCTCGCTAAGTGCGGGAACCCTAGTGCTGGCTGTGGCTTCGACGACAGAGCAGAGATCCTCCGTGGACTGCGACGACGACAGAGCAGAGATCCTCCGTGGACTGTGACGACGGCCGAGCAGAGATCCTTCGTGGACTGCGGCGACGACTGTGCAGAGATCCTCAGTGGACTGCGTCGACTACTGCACTCAGCGATCCTACGTGGAAGAGTGCTACCGAACCTGTGTGAGCTGAATCTTCTTTTTACCTTGAGTGGTGGAGCGCTTGGGTGTAGCGGCGGACCCGTGGTACTTGACAGTGGTGGTGCGCTTGGATGCAGCAGCAGACCCTTGGCGGTGGAGCGCTTGGTTGTAGCGGCGGACCCGCGATACTCTACGGAGTGTGCGCGCTTGGTTGTAGCGACAGACCCGCGACGGTGGAGACGTGCGTGCGGAGTACGGAGACCGTGTAGATGACTGAGACCTGACGACTGCTTGACCGACTCGACTTGGAGTGAGTCGACTAGCCCAGTGGACGGAGCGCCCAGTAGTTGGCAGCAGACCCACGGCGGACGGAGCGCCTGGTAGTTGGCGGCAAACCCGCGGTACTCGACAGGAGGAGTACCTCAGTAGGCTATCTGGGTGAGCGCCCGGTATTTGGCAGCAGACCCTCAGCGGACGGAGCGCCCGGTAGTTGGCAGCAGACCCGCGGTACTCGACAGGAGGAGTACTTCAGCAGTCTTAGGTTAGTGAGCAGTACCTCGGAGTCGTGACAGGACCACTGTACACTTCAGAGATGGGGCTCTTCAACATTTACGGTTTCGATAATGAAAATCCTGGTTGAGCTGAATCTTATGTTACTCTCCTTTGTGGTTTGTGTTGAACTATCCTTTGTGGATTTACTGTTTACTCTCATTGTGGATTTGAGTCTTGCTTTCCTTTGTGGATTGAGTTGTTCTTGAGCTCGTGAGCAGAGCTAGAATTGGGGACTTAGGTATATGTATGGGCATATACCTAAGTCGAGTCAGATGTTACTTCGTGATTGCATCTTTCTTTTGTGCTATATCCTTTGTGGATTTCGGGAGACCTTCGGGGGTCTCGGGGTCCTTACTGAGTAGCTTGTACTCACCCCTGCACGGGCTATGCACGCACCTTGTTGTGTTGGTTGCAGACGACGGACAGCGCTGATCGCGGTTGGGGCATGGAGCAGGACGGTACCTGGAGGTGGACCACAGGGCGGGACGTGCTCGGAGCGGACGTGGGACCCGAGGAGCCTGGAGGCTATCTGTACCCACCCTTCAGGTGGGATTGCCAGTGGACGACACGAGGCCGCCGTCTTTTCTTCAGTTGCTGTACTTTACTTTTCAGTTGTACTTTACAGTTGGGCTTGTATTTCCGGCCCCCTTTACTTTTCTGCACTTTACTTTCCGCTTGCTGACTCTGTGTGGTTGTTACTTATAAAGGCAATGCCTTCCCTGTTTACTGGGATTTTACGCCTTGGTGCTAGTCGCCAGCCCCTGGCCTATGGAAGGCGGGCTTGGGGTAGTCACGGCACGGGCCCCGAGGACGGGTCGTGACAAATTGGTATCAGAGGGGTCGGTTCTACCGCAGACTCTGATCGTCCTTTCTTTCTATATGAAGCAATAGTGTTTAGTGTATTGAGTGTGGTTATCAGTTCAGGGAGCCCAGTGTTGGTGCGGCGGCCGACGTATCCGTACACCAGGACCCTGACTCCTGATTTCCGACTTAATGCATGAAAACATTGATTGCGTGTGTGTTTCAAGTTTTCTTTGTGATTGCTTGTGTCAGCTCACCAGGTTTAATCGTTTGACCGTGTTACGTTGTTTCCTTCAGTATGCCTTTTTTCGGACGACCAACTAGAGCCCAGAGGGGTGTGTGTGCTGACAGCCTGTCGAGTGACGAGGCTTCGGTACAGGGCCCTCTTGCAGTTGAGGCACCAGCGGAGGTGCCAGCGGTACTACCATACGTTGGGCTACCGATGCCACCAGCCCCAGCAGTAGGCGATGCACGACGCTTGAGTGCGCTGCATGAGTTCCAGCGCCAGAGGCCACCCAGGTTCAGGGGAGAGACGGACCCGCAGGCGGCTGAGGATTGGCTGGAGGCTGTGGTGGGAGTCTTCAGGCTAGTGGGGACGCCATCGGACTTCATGGTGACCTTTGCTGCCAGCCTTCTTCAGGCAGCAGCAGGTAGGTGGTGGAGCCACTTGTTCCAGTTTTGCGATGGAATGGCTTTCACATGGGAAGACTTGAGACCTTCTTCAGGGTGGAGTTTGTGCCAGTAGCTCTACACCCCGAGCGTGATCAGGAGCTGCTGCCTTTGCCACGTGTTTTTCGATCAGAAGCCGAGTCATCTGTGGGCAGTAGACAGATGATGCAGAGGCCCAGAAAGACCAGACCAGCAGTTGGGCGATCTCGGGTTTTAGGACCGGTGGTGCAGGGCACCCGGAGTGGGAATAGAGCTAGCCGTGCAAGGAGCAGGTTGTGTTACTCATGCCGCGGAAAGGGTCATCTGGCACGTGACTGTCCGACTCCTGATCCGCAGGCTTTGGGGGAGCCATCGAGATAGAGGCAGCGACAAATGCTTGAGCAACAGTAGAACTCTTGGAGCAGGTGGACAGGAGCGGAACTAGTGGATACGTCTCTTGTACTTCTAGTTCCATGTTGATGTTGTTTTTGTGTCTTTGTACCATGAGCTGCAATAAAATGAAGACACTTATCTTGTGATGTTTGCCTTCCTGTCCTCTTTTGTGATGTTACTGAGTGGTCCCGGTTAAACTGTTGACTTGACCCTCACTTTCGAGATTTCAACTGGAGGAGACCCAGTGACCTCACACTGATGCCGACAGTGTGACTCGACCCTTGGAGGCGAGAGTGACAGTTGGATCTCTTAGTAGTTACGTCGAGGCCTTACGACGTCATCCATGGCATGAATGCATCCTTCATGCCAGGATTGACTGTATTAGGCAATGGGAGTGGTTCATCTAGAGAGGGGATGAGACCAGGTTTCTCTTTTCGGCAAAGGAGAAATTTTAGCAGCTCTTCCAGATCATATGCAAAGGAGGTGCAGTTCATCCAAGAGCGGATGAAGACTGCACAGTGCAGTAAGAAACAGGAAACCGGTGCCAGTCTTAGGGACTCGGGCATGTTAAATGTTTCAAGAAGAGGAAGCTTAAAGGAGAGATGAGTCTACAAAGCAGCAGACGTGGAGGAACTGCTAGGTGAGCAGCATGAGGTGGTGTACATCCTAACATGCTACAACCACCCGCCTTAGTTTTTCCCGCCAGGCTCAGGGAGCTGGAGGGCGGAGGAAGAGTGCAGCTGCATGCGGTCAAGGAGTGTGACCCAATGGCTCTAGAAATGATTCAAGGGACAGTCTATGTCCACTACTAGATGCTGTAGTAACAGACGTCGATATGAATCATTCCTCGCTTCCACAAATCTTGTTCCAGACCTAGAGTTTCCGGTAAGCCGTGGACTTGACCCTCACGTCTGGAGATACCTTGGGAGGAGACTCGATAATCACACTTACGCCGACGGTGTGGTCAGACCCTCGAGGCGAGAGTTCTGGTTGGAATCTCTTGGTGGCAGCGTCGAGGCCTTACGACGTTAGTTTGAGTATGGAATGGGCAATAACTGTTCACACTCAAATTGACGGTATTAGGCAAACGTTGGGGTGGGTTTTCCTTGGTCGGCGTAAAAAGGAAACCCCAGGCAGTGCAGGGTAACTCTTGCACAGGAGGGTGCGACCGATCATTCTTGAGTCGGTCAACCTTACCCTCATAGCAGCAGTCGTTTTGAGTTTCAGTTCTAACAGAAATGGGGACCTCTGGAGTTCGGGGATGACGACCACGTCTTCTTACGGGTCTCACCTCGACGAGGTTTACGGAGATGTGGCCTGGGAGGCAAGTTATCTCCGAGGTTCAACGGACCTTTCTAGGTCCTCAGCTGGGTAGGCGAGGTGGTTTACCGCTTGGCCCATCCACTTAAGTTGCACTAGGTGCACGACGTTTTCCACGTATCCCAACTGAGGAGATACGTGCTCAACCCCCTCGCGTATCATCGACCATGAGGAGATAGACGGTGGAGATGAGTGTCTTATACAGAGGTTCCTATGGGGATCGAGGATCGACAGGAGTGGATCCTAGGAGGATAGTCGATTCCTCTTGTGCACTTTCTTTGGAAGCGCGGGAACCTCCAGGTGAGCACATGGGAGCGGAAGGCTCAGATGCGTGCTCAGTACCGCTTTGTTTCCCTAAGTTTGTGGTGAAGCTTTACGGGGACGTAAAGCCCTGTGTTGGGAGTAATGTAAAGACCCGTAAATTTCAAGGAAATTTTTTTCTTAATTTTCTTTGAATTTTACAAGAACGCAGTTTCTGACGGCACCTGATTCCGAGGCCCGGTGTGCCCGGAATCATTTTCCGAAGTTTGGCTCGGGTACGTTCAGTGAACGGACGAGCGGGTTTTTCTATCTTTTGAACCGGTGCCCGGAATCAAATTCTGAGGGCACCGATGAAATCACAGCGCCGGTATTTGCTTAGAAACGCCTCTTCCGGAGTTGCGTTTGCTCAGACGTGGTTTTTAAATTTTGCGGCTTTAAGTCAGAATAAAATAAAGTTGTGCGACAACTTTATTTTATTTCACTTAAGCTGCTTGGAAGCCACTTGAAGTCACTTAAAGGCGGCTTGAACTGAGTTGAACTGGATAGGATGCTATCCAGAAATATCCTACCCCCTTGGTAGGATATTTGTGAGGTGGGGCCCGCACGAGCCCCGCCGTTTCTTTCGCTAAGTAACGCACCCGTGAAAACCCGTCAAGGTAACTGAAAAGTCAACCGACGCGTTTTCTTTAATTCTTAACAGACCATTTAATTGGGCGGTTTATTTCGTGAATTAAATGGGCTGTTTCTTTCGTGAATTAAATGGGTCGTTTCTTTCGAATTGATGGATCGTTTCTTAACCGGTTTCGTATGTTGGCATGTTTATAAAATAAGACCAACCTAAAAATCCTTTGAAAGGATTTGAGAGGATCTTGTTTCTTCATCTCCCCGCGAAGAACGCGAAGAACGCGAAGAACGCGAAGAACGCGAAGAACGCCGGAACCGGAATTCGACGACGCACGATCCGCGACGTCAACAACTTTTCCGCGACCTTCTTCTTCTTCTTCTTCTTCGGTGCCTCTTCTTCCGCGGAGGACCTGCGATCGGCGGTTAAAGATTGGCGACGCGACGCCGGATACCGCGACGACGCGACGATCCCCCCTTCTTCCGCGACGAGCAATCCCGCGACGATCCCTCGTTCGGCAACGACAGCTGCGAGGTAAGGGATGTTGGATTATTTTATCTTATTTCCCCCGTGTTTATTCTTTTAAAGTGAAGAACATGATCTCCGACAATTTTAATTTATTTAAAATTGTTGTTGATTATTCCTCCCGTGGTTTATGACTAACGCGGAGGGTGCGGGTCTAGCGAACAAGACCCGGCAACCCTCCGCCGATCTCTTTTGTTGTGCGGATATGGCGGACGACGACGAACCGCGCGGCAGGGGCGATCTGTTGATCCCGCAGTGAAGGTCGGCCCCCGGGAGGAGCAACGGCGCAGACGGGAAAGGAATCGGGCCACCGGAGCATCTCCGGCGGCCCGCGGAAGGTGGTGGCGGCGCGGGTCGCCGGCGCGGCGGCGCCGGCGACCGGAGGCGGCGGCGCCCGGCGCGCCGCCGTAGAGGAAGTCCGCCGCGGCTGAAGCCGCGGCGGCAGCGGCGGCCGGTTCCGCAGCCGCGCGGAACCGGGAACGGACGCGGCGGCCCGGCCGCGTCCGCGTGACAGGCGGCCCCCCGCGGGGCCGCGTTTCGCTTGAGCCGCGGGTCAAGCCCGCGGCGCCCTCCTTCGGCCGCGCGGCCGAAGCCGAGCCGGCCGGTCCGGTCGGCCGGGCCGCGCCCAGGCCGGACCGGACCCGGCCTAGCCGGGTCGGGCCGGGTCGGGCCGACCCGGTTCGGCCGACCCAAGGGGGGGTTCGGGCCGGGTCGCCCCGGGCCCAGAACCCCCGTTTCGGGCCCTCTTCGGTCTTTCGCCCATATCTTGGGCCTGGGACCTCCGATTGACGAACCGTCAGCGGCTACGCGATCCTTGGATCGAAACGGTCGTTTCGGTATATTATACTCAAGGTTTCGGAAGACTTTGGGTTCGGCCGGGTTGGTTCGTACACGAAACCAACCGGGCCCTCGGAGCGGAAACGCTCATAACTTGAGCTACGGACGTCCGATCGACGTACCGTCAGCTGTGGTAGTTTTCTCTAAGTGAGAAGGAACTTTTGGCATACTCCGCCCGAGGATCGGATACAGGCGGAGTACGGTCGGGTTGGTTTTGCCCTAAAAACCAACCGGGCCCCTGGGACGGAAATGCCAATAACTCTCAGACCGGGCGTCCGATTGACGCGCCGTCTGTTGCGTTGAGATCCTGTTGTCGATACGGAACTTTTGGATACATCAACTTCGGACTAAGTGTCAGTTGATGTATCAGCCTCTCGGCTCGTGGAGCGGACCCTCCTAAACGAGCTCGCTAAGTGCGGGAACCCTAGTGCTGGCTGTGGCTTCGACGACAGAGCAGAGATCCTCCGTGGACTGCGACGACGACAGAGCAGAGATCCTCCGTGGACTGCGACGACGGCCGAGCAGATATCCTTCGTGGACTGCGGCAACGACTGTGCAGAGATCCTCAGTGGACTGCGTCGACTACTGCACTCAGCGATCCTACGTGGAAGAGTGCTACCGAACCTGTGTGAGCTGAATCTTCTTTTTACCTTGAGCGGTGGAGCGCTTGGGTGTAGCGGCGGACCCGTGGTACTTGACAGTGGTGGTGCGCTTGGATGCAGCAGCAGACCCTTGGCGGTGGAGCGCTTGGTTGTAGCGGCGGACCCGCGATACTCTACGGAGTGTGTGCGCTTGGTTGTAGCGACAGACCCGCGACGGTGGAGACGTGCGTGCGGAGTACGGAGACCGTGTAGATGACTGAGACCTGACGACTGCTTGACCGACTCTACTTGGAGTGAGTCGACTAGCCCAGTGGACGGAGCGCCCAGTAGTTGGCAGCAGACCCACGGCGGACGGAGCGCCTGGTAGTTGGCGGCAAACCCGCGGTACTCGATAGGAGGAGTACCTCAGTAGGCTATCTGGGTGAGCGCCCGGTATTTGGCAGCAGACCCTCAGTGGACGGAGCGCCCGGTAGTTGGCAGCAGACCCGCGGTACTCGACAGGAGGAGTACTTCAGCAGTCTTAGGTTAGTGAGCAGTACCTCGGAGTCGTGACAGGACCACTGTACACTTCAGAGATGGGGCTCTTCAACATTTACGGTTTCGATAATGAAAATCCTGGTTGAGCTGAATCTTATGTTACTCTCCTTTGTGGTTTGTGTTGAACTATCCTTTGTGGATTTACTGTTTACTCTCCTTGTGGATTTGAGTCTTGCTTTCCTTTGTGGATTGAGTTGTTCTTGAGCTCGTGAGCAGAGCTAGAATTGGGGACTTAGGTATATGTATGGGCATATACCTAAGTCGAGTCAGATGTTACTTCGTGATTGCATCTTTCTTTTGTGCTATATCCTTTGTGGATTTCGGGAGACCTTCGGGGGTCTCGGGGTCCTTACTGAGTAGCTTGTACTCACCCCTGCACGGGCTATGCCCGCACCTTGTTGTGTTGGTTGCAGACGACGGACAGCGCTGATCGCGGTTGGGGCGTGGAGCAGGACGGTACCTGGAGGTGGACCACAGGGCGGGACGTGCTCGGAGCGGACGTGGGACCCGAGGAGCCTGGAGGCTATCTGTACCCACCCTTCAGGTGGGATTGCCAGTGGACGACACGAGGCCGCCGTCTTTTCTTCAGTTGCTGTACTTTACTTTTCAGTTGTACTTTACAGTTGGGCTTGTATTTCCGGCCCCCTTTACTTTTCTGCACTTTACTTTCCGCTTGCTGACTCTGTGTGGTTGTTACTTATAAAGGCAATGCCTTCCCTGTTTACTGGGATTTTACGCCTTGGTGCTAGTCGCCAGCCCCTGGCCTATGGAAGGCGGGCTTGGGGTAGTCACGGCACGGGCCCCGAGGACGGGTCGTGACATGGAGCATGTTGATTTCTACTATACTAACACTAAACTCAGAGATGATGATGACGTATTTTCTCTACATGACAAACACACTCCTGAGAAAACTGGATAACAAATAAGGTCAACCTCAATAGGTGAAAAAAATAGATAACCACTACTCTTGGTCTCTTTAAAAATGGATTACAAGTGTATTAGCATGACATAACTATTCATTTCATTTCATTTATCAGATATAATAGATATCTTATTTCATTGTTCATATAGGCAAGTATAAAACACTTACAATAAATATATCCCTATCATGAATAATAAATGTCAGTATATATCCTTATGTGACAATCATGATTCATGAATACTCATCCCACACCATATCGGTCTACAAGTATAAATCTTAAGAATAATAACACCATGAAACATATGAATCACTGAATGTGGGATAACATCAACTATAATAAGGGAACATCATGAACAACAATCCCATCCTTGTGCACTCAGATTTTACCTCATACATGGGTTAGTTACTCCCATACACAAACTCATTACCAAGTCCTGACACATCCTATCCACCTTTCTACTTTTCCCAAATAGAAAAAAAATAGAAAACAAAAATAGTATCCTTTGATACGGCATTGTAACATCCCCCAGTCTGGTAGTCTCTCACCTAGCCAAAATGGGTTAGTTAAAAGTCATCAAACATGCCTCCTCATATGCCAGAGACTACTGACTAGCATTAGGGGTATAATAAATATATTTGGGAGATTATACCCCCTCGTATAGAGTTACATCATAGTGTAATAATCAAGTAATAATAATATCATATTAATTAAAAACAATGGAAAACATATATCATACAACAATAATTAAAAGGAGAATCAATAAACCAATAATGATGAAACAAGTATTAAAAAGATGAGATATATCTAAATTTCAAACTGAAAACAGTACAAATAAAAAATTATCAGATTCAATATAAACTCAAAACACCACAATCCCAAACCCCATGTCGGACCCATCTTCAAACTACAGTCCATTCATCAAGCAAAAAATTTGAAACAACATCTCTTTCCCTTATCTAAATAAGAATCCATGTAATCTACTCTAGTACCAAAAGGAAGATCAGGTATGGTGTGAGTAAAACTCAATAGGTCAACACCATCATGTCTAAAGAAACTAGCCTGATAGTAAATGCATGTAATAAATTGATAGTAGGTTTATTAATTAATTAATTAATTCAATACGTAGGTAAACCTGCTTTAGAACCATGCCAAAATGTCTCTGAGCATGTAGCATGACCATGCCAACCATAAACATAAACCATAGTATAATCAACCAATTAGGAAAACCCCTCTGTATAAGAATTCCATCTTCCTATAATATCCCTATATATAAGAATGTTGACATCTACTGGTCCAATCCCACTATATAAGGATTTCATCAAGGATTAATAGGCATAGCCCTCTATATAAGCATCTAAGTATGTATCACTAAGAAAATACCACTATATCATCATTTATGAATGTATCACTAGTCCAATTACACTCTATAATCATTTCATCCTCCATTAAAAGACATATATTTATGCATTTCATTATCAATTCAACAAGACATAATAGCAAGGATATCACAATATCACATCATAAGCATCAATGGTTAATTATGAAAATTGCTATTTTTATTTCAGTTATACTATCATTTTTATATAAATTTATCAAAACCCCATATTATATTACCAAAGTGATTTTATATCAAGAAATCACTAAAAAACTCATTTCATGTTAAACACACTATAAACCACTAGCCAAGTTCTCATTATTCAAAGGTTCTCTCACCCAACAGGTCTCCATAAGCCAGGTCACATAAAAAATTGAATCCAAATGGAGACAACCAATATTTTTATCCATAATTTACCACTAATAAATGAATTAATTAATTATAGTGCATGTTATGTTGGTGCAATCACAATATTGTACATACTTGACAATTAAACATACCATATGTTTAGGTTTTAGGCCCTCTACCTTTATCTAAAGTTTTCTTTTCATTTCCAAAGTGTAACGCCAACAATAAGTAAGGTGTAGAATATTTCAATATTAACCTAGATAAAATTAGATTTGTATCAATACCCAAAACAAATAGTAGTCAAAATATTCCACCTCCACAACACAAAATGATGAAGGGAAGGGAAAACATAAGTTGAACCACTCATCGAGGATTGAATGAATGATCGAGACATATGGATTTTGGGAAGGAACTCCAAAATAACCTTAAATTCACCCTATGTTTGAGAAAGGAGAGGCTTCACTGAATTAATGAAATAATCACTTTCACGGTATGACTTAAGACTATTGAAGCCAAGAAATACATAGTGTGTAACCATTTCACATCGTGTATTTATTGATTAAAGAGATGCCCAGAATAATATGTTTCCTTGGGTTAATATGTGTCCTAATAAATCATTATACAATTTTAACTAGGTTTATAACATGTAACCACTTCACATCAGGAACCAGTTCATGACATGTGTCTGAAAATAGTTATATGTCATGTAACATATACACAGCGTGTAATTTTCTAGAGGGTAGCTTTCATCTTAGGTTCTGTGAAAGATCCTGAACCACTATAAAGCCTTCTAAACTCATGTAAAACCCTCATAAGACCATTTAACATTTTTATACCCAAAATCCATTAATTTAAACAAACATACAACCCTGAAATTAGGTCATTTACATAATAATGGATCTCTATATCTAAACAAGACTCATCCACTGAGGTGTAAATACAAAGGAGAACCCAAAGAATTATGTTTAATGAAATTATAAAATAGGGAAATACCTAGAAAAATATGATATCTTATAGTAATTATTCTTATTGGTATTTATAACCTAAAAATTCTTGCAATCCCTTTATAATTGTTCTTAATGATTTTGTGAATTTTCAAATTATATCTCCTAGGAGTGTAAAACTAGGTGCATAGTAAGGACCTTTTTCATGTACTAGGTAATGATCAAGTCAATATTTAAATTCCTTTTTCAGATTTATTTCACCTAGGATCATATGTGTCAAAACTATATCAAATTATAGTATCCATACCATAATGAAATTTCTTAGAAACCACTCTCTCTATACCTAACCAATATTTTAGGGTATTTTTTTATACCTAGTATTATCCTTAGACTTATCCCTAGGGTTCTAAAAAAAATTGCATCCTAGTTCCAATGGTTAACTAATCCTCCCTATGATACCAAATATAGTGACCTAAACCTTTTACACGTATTATTATATGATTCTTAAATATAAATATCTAATAATTACAACACAGGGATCATAAAGTCCTAGTGTCTTTCGAAGACTTAGTTCATAATACATAAAATGAAACTAAAACATGTAATCCTTATTTTATATCCCATATTGATCTCTTAAAACTACATAGGATAACATGTGGAATACATGAAATAAGGGGGTGAGCTAAAATCCTATTAAGGTAATAAACATGATAAGGAATCATAACATGTTATTCAAAGGTATAAAATAGTATTGTAATAGATAAGGAACATGTTAAATCAATGAGAAAATAACATAAATAGAATGGTATCATATAATCATGGAAAAATTAAAATATGTAAACAACATAAAGCATGACACAAACATAAGTCAAGGATAACTATCGAGACAACATCACATGGTTAATAGAGTCCCATGATGGATTTGGTTTACTCCCTAATCCCATAATTGACATCTCATAAGACTAAAACATTATCCAATGAATTAGAGGTCTATATAATTATGGTCTCATACATCACATTCATTTCATGTACCTGAATATGTGTTACACATAATGAAATCAATCATAATCTATAAACATAAGAATTTATAATGTAATGAAAATGGGTTGCATAATCTTACCTCATATCCCAACTAAAATACATTTCTTTAAGAATTAATTTAAGAAGTGATCATAAGTAATTTATTACCCCATAAAAGTAAGGGATTTTGATAATGGAAAATATTTAAGAGACATATATATAGTATTTAGAATTATTTTATAACATTAAAGGTTGTTTTCATTGATTAATATAAATACTTTTTAAAATATTAAAAACATTTTTTATAAAAATAACATTTCCACTTCGAAAATAACATTCAAAAACCAAAATTCAAAAAAATATTATGTAAATCCATTTAATTCAAAATATCCTTGGACACTTATAAATTATTCTTCAATACAAATAATGGTAATGATGATGGAAAATATCCTTCATGTTGTACATGTTAAAACAAACATTCCTTTCACATTTTCTATAAAAATTCAAGGAGTACCTCATTCAGAAAATGAAAACAAGGTTCCTTTAAAAAATTAATAAGTAAAAAAGGGTAAAACTGACTTTAAAAAATAATATAATAATATTGGAAACATTTGTTTTAAAACACTTTAAATAAAACATGGATTTATAAGAGAAATGTATTTCGACCAAAGAGAGAAATAAATTTGACTCACCTTAAAAACATTTTCTCAATCATTTTAAGTACCAAAAATAGGTAACTTGTAATATTACTTAAAAAGTTCAGGAATGACCAAAGGATAATAAAATGGAATGGTTTTATTAGTAAATGATCAAATAATTTCTAATATTTGAAATTCAAGTACAAACAATCTTGATTAAAATGAGATTGAAATATAAACCCTTACCGCTTAAAATACTTTTGAATCATAAATTCCAATGAATAAAGTAGATCAATTTTAACATAAATTATCATGATTTAGGAAGGATTAATGATATATTATTTAATGTGGTATTATATAAACCATATAAAATAAATTATATGTATTAAATAACATATGTCTCTAAGAAGGAAGTTTTGAGACGAAAACCCTTACATGGTTCATATCATTGAGGTGAGATTTAATGAATGAAGTAATTATGTGTAAAAAAATTATATCCAAAAAACAAGTGGAAATACAACCTAAAGAAATAAAATGTTATTTCATGAAAAATATTTTCATAATATAATTAATGAAGTAGATTTATAACACAATGAATGGAAATTGAGTATGGAAAACCCTTACCTAGAGCCCAAATAGTCACCTACATTTGATATATTATTGAACAATAAACATATAGTAATTAAATACTTGATTTAGAAACATTTTAAATTTTATTATTCCTTTTATTTTATTTTTTACCATGTTATATTCAATTACAAAACCAATTAATTTCATATCGTCCGTTTTAATGATAAACAACTCATATTTCCAAAATCAATTTGGTAAGTTGGATAAGGTAAAAGGGGAAATTATTAAATCATATAATGAATATAAATAATGAAATAATTATAATTTTAATATATAAATTATAATTTAAAATAAACTGTGAAATAATTTTATGAAAAATGAACTATGCTACAATCATAGAGATGGTAAGTTGTACATGCGCATGAGTAATGCTTCCATTATTTGGCGATCATGATAGAAAGAAGTTAAGTGTTGTATTCACTTTATAAGGTGATAGTTATATCATAAATATCATATTTTTTCTTTATATACTCTTATATGTACCATCCATGTGATATGTTGATAATGAAATTAAAAAAAAGAATTGCATCGTTGTGTGGGGCGGTAGTCCTCTGTACACATGTACAACGTTATCATTTTTAATGGAAGGTAAAGTAATAAATTACATGATATTTTACTTTCACAAAGTGTTTTATAGGTCATTATTATAATATATAAACATTAAATTAATCCTTATTACATTACATGTAAAGCATAAGTGAAAAATGAATCACATCGCTTTGTGAGGGTAGTCTGCCATACATAAGAGCGATGTTATACTATTCCCTATAAAATGGAAATTAAGAATTAATATGTGAAATTATAATTATAAAAGTATAATTATATCATAAACCTCATATATAATCATTATATACATCATTATATACAGTATTGAGAATCAGTGAGGGAAAAAATTATGTAGGTTCGCAAGGTTGTGGTTTAACGTGCACACGATCAACGGTTTCATTTCCCATTTGAGGGATGAGGAGATGGTTCTAGGTCATGACCTAAAAATAAAAACATCTCAGCATATGTAATATATATATATTATTATATCATATTGTTTTACTAATATTTTAATATGGTGGAAGAAGAAATAAAATAAAGCGCTTGGTTAAGGCTGTTACCTCTTCTTCAGACAACTTCATTAGGTTTTCACCTAAAGCATTTATAGGATGGATTTATGATAAAACCAAGGATTATAGGATAAGAGGAGGGGAGTAAAAAAGTAATTTTGGATGGTATTATCTAAACTTATGGGTTTTGGAAGTCTATAAAAGATAGGCTAGGGGTGGCCTTTTATAAGTTGGGGAGAGGACATATTTGAAATTTTTTAAAAGAAAGAATTACACACATGTTTGTCTCATGAAAAAGGATCAAAAATATATAATTTTAGAACTATAGAATCTATAAGGTCTAAATTATTCTATAAAATATGAATTATACAAGTTTTACATGATTTTTAATCCTTATCTTTTTCATTTAACCCCTCATAAACCTGTTTTAACCTCAACTGCAGTAAATAATTTTCACTATTTTCACTCTTCATTATGGTCAAAATTTAATTTAACATCATTATATAATATAAATTATTATATTAAAAATATTTAATCCATTTTTACAAATTCAACTCACAAAATTAGTATAATTTAATTTAAAATTAAACCCACTGAGGTGTCGAAACAATGGTTTTTCAACAAATGCATTTTTAAGGAAAAGATTATCTCATATTAATTATATGAAAATTAATAATTATTAAATTAATTTTAATTAATATTTATATATATATAATATATAAATTTCATTTAAATCATTATATGTTATAGTTTATTTTATTTATTTAAAATGGAGAAATATTATTCACTTTAAAACAGTTTTCAGAAAAAATTATTTTAATGCCTAAAAATAAAATTATATTAAAATATAGTATAAAGATTATTTAAATTTAATTAATTGAATTAAATATTTAAAAATAAAAATTATTTTAATTTTAAATCAAATTAAAATAATAATTTTACTTAATTTATTAAAAATAAATGACAATTTTATTAAAATCATTATTTTTCACAACTAACTGAAAAATTCAAATTTCTTAAAAAATATCAAAATTTCACTATATATTAATATATATATATATATATATATATGTGTGTGTGTGTGTGTGTGTGTGTGATAATTATAAAAATCATTTTATAAAATCTCATTTTTTAAAGTTCAAAAAATTAATTATAATATTTTCTCTCAAAAAAATAATACCAATCATTTTTGAAATAAATGTTTTTATAAAAAAATGAGTGATTATTTCTAAGTGTTTAGAGATAAATTTATATTTGGTATTAACATTATATAAACATCATTAAGTAGTTAATAGTATTAATTCCCTCTAAATAAATGTCTAGGTGATGATGATAATATTTTAATAGAGTATCGTGTTTCATTTATACCAGGTGTTGCGTGCATCGAAAGCTATTGAAGAGACTAAATTTATTTAAAGATAAATATATTCTAAAATCTATGTGTGTTACACCTTCTAACTCTAGATAAGATAAATCACCAATGAGCCACTACCTTCTCACTTGACGTAGATAAATCCATCCATAACCCGTAACACATCCCAACTCAGACCACGTCTCACCCATGGTGATCCCACCATCTAAACCCACACCTTAAGCCCGGTCATCTTACTCACTACTAACCTAACATCAAACCATCAGTTCCAACCATCTCATTCATGGATGGCCCATCACATTCAATCCAACCATCTCACTCATGGAGGTCCCATACTTCACATATATCAAGGAATCCATCACATAATAGTCCCATTAAGCTATCTCAGTCATAGTAAAGTAAGTCCTCGAGAAACTTTCCCCAATCAGAATCTATCACCTATCAAAATCACACAGTCAATGCATGAAAGATGTAACACATAGGGCACCAAGTACATCTCAAAATCTTACCAACTCGCCATCTGGGAGCTAGTCACTTGAGACCTTGCCTCACATATCAACCAATATCTAACCCATCTCAACCCTTAAAGGTTTTTTTCACATCCATTCAGACTAACCCATTAATTTGATACCAAAATAAGTGTCTTTATAGGGATACACACACAATAAACATTATTATAAAACAATATACACACCATGAAATAATAATCAATAAGGACATAAGAGGAAAACATGATTCAAAAAATAGGTCATCTTCAACACATGTTCAAATAGACCAAAACTAACCCATAATAATCCAATTGGACATTCCTTTGTTAATAAAGTCAAATATACCTTTTAGAATCCATTTTATAAAATTAATCACATTAAACTTTAATCACACTAAGCCCTGGTACCCAATCTCATCAAAACGTTCTTTTAAAACCTCATTTCAATTTTAAAATACCATTTCAAAACCCATTAAAAAATCATCACTTTTCCCTTGAAATTTAATTTTAGTAAAACCCTTATTTAAAATAAATTAGTTAAAAAGAAAACCATTTTATTACCAAAATCCATTCCATTCCTCAAAACAATCCATAAATAGATACAACATCACTCATCCAACCAGTGAACCACTGTCGAAACATTATGAAAGATATGCATTACATATTGACTATTAGGATGACATGATCCCATCCCAACCTTATTGTAAACTCAAAAAATCATAAAATTTGATGGAAAATAATACTAATAATATTACACAATTATAAAATAAATATTTAACCAAGGTACTCAAATAAATCCAAGCCCCCTACCACAACTAGAAATCAAAAATCCATCATCAATCTCATACCAACATACATAAATTCCATGAACACATGTCTCATCAATAAAAATCAGTAAATTATTTAATTAAATAATTAAAACTATAAAAACCAAAATGGAATATTGATTCTAAACTCACTGGGTGGCCACACAGTTCCAAAACCATGAGAAACGTTGTACGATACACTCCTGAAACACAATCGGATATAATCCAAGTAAAATCCCAAAATTAAATTACTAATTAAATTTATAATTTCACCAAAATCATCAGAAACCATAAGGAAACTCATTTGGAAAAATACCTTATTGAAAATGATGAATTGCTGGTCGAATATTCCCTCACGAGTCATCCTCTTTGAGCCACACATGAAATCTCCATCAACAGAGATAATTTCACTGTGATTTGGAGAAACTATTTTTCTAAAACCCTAGATTTTCAAACCTAGAATTAGAGAATAAAATAGGAGAAAAATTGGAAATAAATAGAGTGATCCTACCTTGAATTGGTGTGATGAAACACTAGGAATTAACTCAAAACTAAGTGTAAGGAAGGGGTAGAGGGGTTAATCCTCCCTGATGTTCACACAAACTTCCTAGAGGAAACCCTAAGGGTAGTAATAAATTACAACCCCCAAAATCTATAGATGAAACTTTTAAAAAAAATCCCTAACACTATCTCATGGTGGGAAAATGGATTTCACGCCATAATTTTCCCCTAGGTAGAGAACCCCAACCCCTTTCCCAGCAGATTTCATAACACAAACATATTTTCAATCCATGAATGACCCTGGGTAGAATACCTTCACCTATCCATCCCATTCACAACATGAAAGCACCCCATGAATTATTTTCATAGCTTGAATGATCTATTCAAATCGTGAATGGCCTACAAATGCACTTTTTATCAACCTGGACACTCATCCACTTCTTTGAAACTCTCCCGAACATCCAGAACACCACCAGATCATAAAATCATGTCTAAAAACGTTATTTAAATACATTCAAACTATCATAGTCCATTTTGAGTCCTGGTTCTTAAAATGAACCCCTCAACATATCAATTCAAGTTTCCTCTAAATTTTACATCCTTTAATGATGTGGGTCTTTAAAAACTCCTACCATAACACTTTTTATATCCAATAAGTAATGTTAGTCCCCTAACCATAAACCCCAACCTAACTTGTTCATAAATTCATCATCAAATTGAATAATATCAACTTCTAACACCCAACACACTCCCAATGCACAACTATAACACCAAGTCCAGACACACCAACTTTTACTCTAAATCCCCTAGTTCAATCCTCAAAACATTCCAATAGTTTCTTAAATGAAACTCTTGGGGATGTTTCCCCCTCATTGTGTCCATTTATATGAAATATAACTAGTTATTACTTATTTGGATAACTTTCCCTAAAAACACTTTTACACACCCATTGACACATATTGGCATCACCTAAACATGATGCCTTGACTCCAGAGGCATTGCCACTTCACCACACTACCCTCTCATAATGTCATAACACCCAAAGGTATTGCTGAGACATAGAAACCCCCAAACTATGGTCTAATATTGACACTTGGTGTGATTCCATGGTAGTAACCCTAACCAACCCTTCCAAATATCATACTTTACCCACAAGAATTGACGCATCATAGATCCAACTGACTCTCAGATCACTCTACCACCTGCCAGATTTTTTCATCAGTACATAGACTCCCTCTAACACCACACTTGAATTATAAAATTGGGTTTTCCAATCATCATAATCCTACTACCATATCAACTATTCCCTTATCACTTTCACTACACCCTAACACTTCCTAATAAAGGGTATTACAACCACAACTGATACAATGCTCCCCACCATAAGAGTATATGTGCCTTCATCTCACTAAATTAAAACAATTGATCTCAATCACCCATATCTATTTTATTACTAAATGAAACCACTACACATAGACACCCACTCCTTGATTTCTATCATAAAACATCGATCACCAAGAACTATGATGGTGCTCAACCACACCCGTCGATCCCAAAACATAGAAGTTTCATCAATTGATTCATCTGGAGACTTATTGTTCTCCCCACCACAAGACTCTGCTATCAATGGATAATTCTATCTAGAGGTTCTCCCAACATAGGAATCACCTTTATAAAATAAACACAAACCAATACAATCCATGAAATCATCAAAAATAATATGTATTGGGCCAATATCTGAACCCAACAATACACATTCAGGTAATCGATCCCAACATCCATATCTATACCATGAACCTTCCACATGAAACTCTCTAAAAATAACTATGGAACACTCACAAAATACATGAGACAACACCCATGTGTATCTCGGTCAACCACTGAAAATCCATAAACATGGTTATCATAGGCACAAATTTCTCTCTACACACCACACCAACTAACCCAAACTCACTCACTAACCTCACTTGGAGTCTTATAAGAAAAAATGGAACAATATATAATCATAAAATTTATGCATCAAAGTCACTCCTGATTGAAACATAAAAATATGAGAAGATCAATTTACATAGGGACAAGTTGATTATTATTAAAATGAATTCAAATCTCTTTACACATACCAAAACTCTCTCTAGTTTCTAAAATACACCATGTAATCCAACGGTTTTCACTAAAAACCAAAATCACTAATTCCTATCCTAGAAAATCCCTTTTCTAAAAACCAATATTGTTTTACAAAAAACATTTTAAAATAAAATTTCAAAATAATTTTTCCCTAGATTTTTCTCAAAACTAGAAATCATTATCATTTTAAAATCACCAACACTATGAGTCATTCCAATAAAATCCAACTTACCAAAACCATTAATTCACTTCCCATTCCACAATGTGAGTTTTTGTTTAAAGGTAGGTTTTTTTGAAAAACCAACTATTCCCAAAATCATTATCTTATGGAATTCAACAATCACATTAAAAAAATAATCCCTTAATATCCATATTAGTATAATCACCCATTATAATATATGTGATAGAACATAATTTATATTATAATTTTCTTTAAATAATAATTGATTTGGATAAGGCAGCATGTTAAACAATGCCACCCATAGGAAAATGTATCATACCCTAATCATGACACTACCATGATGAATAAACAAATAACTAGCTCCTAGTTAATACAAATGACTCATCCTGATTCTCATTTATCCTACATTATTATTCTTAGTACAAACCAACACATCACTCATCCTAAATTCTCTAGTCCTAAAACTAGACATCTCCTAGAAACATGGGTTTCAAGCAATGAAATGTGGGCCAATAATGATCTCAGACTACCTAACAAGTACTAACATCCAATCTACACATCTCACTACACACTCCTATCCCAATATATTCTCTGATACCACTTTGTAATGCTTGATATTATATCACTAGAACATCACCCTAGTGGGGTCACCACATGACCAAGGGAATGTCTCCTCATACTCCAGTGGTTGTCAACTAGGGGTGAGGGCCTAACATAGTTTTGGGGAGACTATGAAAACTAAAATAATCTTAAGGGTCATTCAAAAATATACCAAACATTCATCATGATCCTTCCTTATAGAGGACTTCCCAAAACCCTATAGACATAAAAAAGGGATCCCCATGGGCCCCTGTAACTCAGAATAGAAAGTAATAAAAAATATAAATGATGCGTCAAAACATAATAGAACAAAATAGATAAACATTTCATAAAAGCGTCACATATATACATATAAGCAACACTATATAGTACATAATAAACCATAATTTCAAAGTAAATACAGCATCCTCTAGACCAACTCACATAATCGTCCTACCAAGTCCTTGACCTCCATGACCTTATAGACCAATACCAAGTTTCCATCTCCAAGTGATACCTATTTCCTAAGATAAAACAATAATTAATTCCCACATACATAGAAACTAATCTTGTTCACATAGGTAGGGGTGATTCTAATGACTCGGTATGAATCCTTAATGCCTCAAAAATACCAAGTTTTATTATGATCAAGAGGATATATATGTACAATAAATATATAAGGTGAATTTGTTTCCGTGTGACACACAAATCTAGAATAATAACACACAATTCACATACAATTACACAAGTTAGGTCATTTTGAACTAATCATTCCACCATGACACCATACCCTATGTACTTCAACTCCGTGGAAGAAGGAAGAAAATCACATATACCATAACCCAAACCCATACTTAAAGACTCTAGGTAAGGTGTTATACCAATCCTTAATACATACCAAAATTTGAGGGTAAGGTTTCATGTCATTTCTAATCTCTTACCAAGAACCTAACCATCCCTTATCACTCTAGGGAGGCTACATCACAAACCATCCATTAACTTCTCACTATAGGTAGGATTATTTATCCATAACCCATAACAAATCATAGCTCGTATCCCATCTCTTTCATGGTGGCCCTATCATATGAACTTTTATCTCAGGTCTAGTTATCATAGTCATGACTAACCTAAGATACATACATTGGGTCTAGTCATCTAACTCATAGATAGACCATTATGCTCATCCAAACTATCATACTCATGTTGGGTCTAACCTTCACATATATCAATGACTCTATCTCACATAAGTCACACCATGCTATCTCACTCTTATAATGGTAAGGTGTCAGGACCCTCTCCCCCACATGAATCTATCTCATGTCATAATCACACAAACAACACACACAAGAAGTAGAATACAAGGCATGAAACCCATCAAACAAGCTCACAAAATCACCAACAGGGCACTAGCCACCAGGGATGTAGCCTTGCATCTCAACCCATCTCTACCCTCAAAGGGTTATGTCACATTAATTAAGACCAACCCATCACATTGATACCAAAAGAAAAGTTCACACACAAAACACATCATCATGAATCAACAGACACGCCAGGATACCACAATCAATAAGTACATAATAAGTACACATGTTTCATAAAATAGGGTGTCACCCAAAAATGGTCAAATAAACCAAACCCAACCCACACTGAACCTCTTGGGATTTCCTTTGGAAACCATGTCAAATATCCCTTTTATAATCCATTTTAAAAGGAACCACATGTATCTTTGATCACACATGTCTCATGGGAGAAATCATATCAAAAAATTTATTTAAAACCTCATTTTTATTTTGAAATACCATTTCAAACCCCATTAAAATGACCAATTTTTCCTTAAAATTAAATTTGAGTCAAACCATTTTTTTCAATAACATTTTAAAAATGAAAATCATTTTTTTCCAAAATCCAACACACACCTCTAAACAACATAGAATGAGTTTTATCCTTTCTAGTTCAACTAGGATGCCACCATCAAATAGTTTAGTGAGCTATACGATTCATGTTGAATATTAGTTTGATGTGAGACTATCCAAAATTTATGGGAAACTTAAAAAAATCTTGAAATATATAGTATAATAATATTAATGAAAGTAAATGAATATAAAATAACCAATTACCAAAAAAATTAAATAAATTTAAGCCATGTACCTCAACCAAAGATCATAAATTCATCTTCAATCTTGTTCCAACTTCCTCCATGTCCACAAGCACTAGATGCATAAATAGAAACCATAAAATTAAATAATTAATTAATTAAAACTTGAAACTCAAAATGGCATAACGACACCAAACTCACTAACTAACCTCAAAGTACTAAAAACATTATTAAAGAGGTGTGTTCCATTCCCAATGCACACCCAAACCTAGTCTAAGAAAATTTCTAAAATTATATTCCTAGTTCAATGGTAAATTTATCCCAAAATTGAAAAAACATAAAATGAAGCTACCTGGGAAACATAACTTATGTAAAATGATGAATGGAGGCTTGAATAATTCCTAACAAGACCCCAATATGATCCCCACATGAAAACCTAATCAGTAATGATGATTTATCCATGCTTCGATGAAAACTTTCATTTGAATCCTTAGAAAGCCGAACCAAAAATCATTGAAAAAAGGTGGGAGATAGGGGAGAAAAGGGAGTGATACTTCCTTGAACCGACATAGAGAAACACCAAGAATATACATGTAATCAAGGTGAATTAAGGGGTGAGGTGTAAGGCCTCCCCTATACTCATGTGTCCATCATATAAGAAAACATGAGTTGGGTACTAAATTAGAACCCCAAAAATTTCCAAACAACCATTTTAAAAAAGTCCCCAACACTAGTTAATGGCATGAATAGGGGGTTTAAGCTATGGTTGGTACCAATGTAGAGGAACCTAGGAGCCTAAAACAATGATTTAAGATCATATATCCATTTTCACACAATTAATGACCCTTGGAAGTAACCATTAACCCTTCTACCCCATTCACAGCCTAATAACATTCCATGAAATTCATTCACACTATGAATGAAAAATTCAGACCATGAATGGATTTCAGGTGTACCTTTTAGTAGATTGGACATGCATCAACTTCTCTAACACTCTCTCAAACACCTAAGACACCACAAAACCCTCAAAAAATGATTAAAAACATCTTTTTGATATGTTTAAACACATGAAATAAATTTTTGAGTCCTTGTTCTCAAAATGAACCCCTCACTGGATCAAAAATTCAATCTTCCTCTAAAATTTACCAGCAATAAAATTGTGATTCATTACAATACGTTCCATTAAATTCAAAAAGATATGGTTTCCGGATTCAATTACTAAGATAAATCCTAAAAAAATACTAAAACTAATTCCTATGAAAAAATTGTGTTCCCTACCATAGAACTCTATTTATAGTATTTATGTTATCCCAAACCATTTTGTGTCGCATAATAAGAGAATTCATAGATGTTACTTGATCTGGATATAACCAATAATTGAATTTATTCTCATCTTAATTAATTTTTATCCTTCATTTTCTTGATTGTAGTTTGAAACTTATATGAGATTAAAACATATATTTTAAATGATTAAATGAATTAAAAATTAACACATGGACTATGAAAACATGGTAACAATCCTAATTCATCACTTTTTCCTACTAAGTTTTTAAAATTTATTGATGTATCTCTTGAAATTGGTATCTTTTTATTCCTCTACTAGCTATTCTTTTTTATTTTTTCTACCACATATTCTACTTCTTCAATTCCAAAAATTATATCAGTGTCTTCTCTCCTAAATTCTATCTCAAATTTTTATTCATCCTTATAAAATTAATAGTATTCATTCTTAATCTTAATATCCCCATTAGATTTATCCTCTAGTTCAACTTTGAATTCATCTTTTTCTTTAGATAATTCATTTGGTTCGGTTAACTAATTTACCACTTCCTTTAGGTTTTCACACCCCTCTTGGAATTATAGTTCCATAAAAGTAATATATTCTTTTTCAATGTTTATATAGTATATAGATATACCTTTTGGTGTAATAATGGACCCCATATTAGTTATTTAATTATTTCTTTTAGTATGGTGATTTTTTGACTAAGGATATGAAACTATAGAACCAAGAAAATTTGGTCATTATCTTTTAAATCTATAGTAACAAATAAAAAATTTTCCAATTGTATAAAAAGGAAAAAACAATTCCTAAAATAAAATTAGAAGAAAAAAATTGGTAATAAAATTATTTGATTTAATAAATTAGTCTTTCAATCATTTATTAGTACCATTTATTCCATAATAATTACTTCCAAAACATAACCAACCATGTGTTCTATTACTTCATGTGTTAGAAAAATATTAGAACTTATATTTCTCAAACAACCAATGACCCCTAAGGTATAGTACAATATAAGTATGTCGTCAATACCATATAAAATAAGGAATTTCAGTTATAACTTTATGAACCAATTTTTAGATCTTCACAAACCTTTTAGGAATGTGAATTTGAATCTAAAATAAACTAAGTAAAACTATATAAGTGATTAATTGAGTTAACTAAAAATGTGTGGAAATAATAGCGGTCAAATTTTAAGGATGATTTTTCTTAATTGTAAAAGATTCAAATTCACTCATGAAATAGGTAAAATTAATAGTTTAAAGACACTTTAAGGGTAATTTATCCTAATTTTTCAACACTAATTAATACTACATAATTCCATTCTATTCTTATGGTCAAATAAATCTAATTAAACATAGGCAAATTGTGGTCTCGTCACAAAATAAAAATATGTGTAAAGAAATATCATTCAATCATATACTTCCTTGTCATATACATTTTCATCCATTAGCTAAAACTCTCTTGAATAGTAAGTAAGGAATAATATAATAATTCAAGATCAATGTGACACTAATTAATAATATCATCTCACAAGAAAATAATAATGTAAAACATAATGTATGTATCATTTTCTATCAATTTAGTGCTCTTCTAGGAAGTTAGACACTCATAGTTGAATGATCATCATTGAAATTTTAACGACGCATCATATAAGTGGGAATATAAAAAAACTAAGTAAATAAAAGGTATTGAGAAATAATTCAAAATTTACTTTAATTGAAAGAATAAATCCAATGTATGAATTGTAACACCCCAAGATGTTATTGTATATCTTTCCTTTAAAAAAATATAATATTTTTTATATCTTTTTTCACATGCAACGCTAAGAAAAAATAATTTATTTCATATTAGATGGATATTATTAAGAAACAAAACTCAAGTAAATAAAATTATATTACTCTACTAAAATTTCTTACATTTAGATGACAAATATTTAATATGATTTAATATTAAAATGGATTTTTCTTTATCAAATAACTTTTTTAGTGTTCTATATTTTATCCTAATAAATTAAATTAAACATTTTTAAAATAATATTATATATTAACTAATATATTAACATTATATAAATTATAAATTTATATGAAATAATATTTAGAATTCTTAAAATTTCATTTTTAAATAAAAAGAGTTTTTAGTCTTTTCTTTTAATTAAATATTCACATGGTGAAATTTGGTCTTGTCTCTCCTTAAAATAAAGATAATTATTATTTATTTTATAATATGATAATAAATTCCATAAAAATAAACAACATTAAAAAATTTATCGCAATCATAATTTTTTATATTAAAAATACACATTTTTAAAAAACGGTTTCGATGCGTTATGTGTGCTGATATTAAAATTAATTTTTATCACCCTTATAAATTTTATTTTGAAAATAAATAATTTGGAATAATTATTTTTAAATTATTTAATAATTATAATTTAATTTTTATGCATTAAAAGTAAATTACTTAGGTAAAAATTAGTTATCAAGGTAAAAACAAAAAAACTAAAAGTGAGACATCTAAGATTAAAATAATTTTAAACTTGATAAAAATATGTAAAAATTTATGTCTTGGTATTTATCAACATTATACATTTCCCCAATACATTATTTTTATTTTATTGGGTCCATTTGACCATTGAAGAGTGAATTATCATTTTATATTATCACAAAAATTCCACTCCTCTCCCTTATAAAGTGAGTCATCACCACTCCACTTCTCCTCCCACCAAAATTCACTAATATTAGACCAAATATATATATATAAATAACTCCACAACACTTATATTCACATAATATAGGTTATATTATTCTCAAAATATCATCTCTCAAATCCTTAATCAGATTTTCAAAAGAGCTCAACCATGGTGTAAGGTAAAATTACCAATTACCCATTTATCATTCCTTTTAATTAATTTATTCTTATAATTACTATAAATATAATATAACCATGTTTAAATAATTAAATTATAATAATAATTATACATAATTGTTATTATTTTTATGGAATAACCATTCTCTAACTTCCTTCTAACTAGTTGAAAGACAAAAACATCACTTGGGTTACACGCAGACTACTTTCTCCATAATAAACGTCATCATTTATTCATAACTAACATAAATTGATGGTTAAAAGGGTTTATTTAATGAAGATAGATAATATTAAAAAAAATTAAAATTCTTAAATTATAAATAAATTCAAACCATAATTATGTTATGTAAAAAATGAGAACGACCCTCTTGTGTATGTACGGATTACAACCACCATAAATCAATGTTTTATATTTCTCATCTATACTTTAATTATTTATAAAACCATATTAAAATTTGATTTTACACCTAAAGAATATAAATAATATAATTATACTCAGTTAAAAATGATATTATTTCAAAATAATCACTTTCTTAACCATACTCATCCATCGATTGTAGCATGTTCTTATATGGGTCAGTTTAACCAACTATGTGGAAAATGATATAAATTTATATCATGGATGAATATGGAAAATTAACTACTATTATTGTTATAT
The DNA here is from genome assembly GCA_963277665.1 of Viscum album. Lineage (NCBI taxonomy): Eukaryota > Viridiplantae > Streptophyta > Magnoliopsida > Santalales > Viscaceae > Viscum > Viscum album. The sequence goes on along the minus strand of OY728166.1, from coordinate 985,208,318 downwards.
ATATGTGCACAAATAATATTTGATTTATGTTTATTGATAGGTTGCATTAATATTTAATGAATTATTAACATACAAACTTTTTTTCATAAAAAAATTCAAAAAAACTCATCATTGATTATGTCTTCATGAATCATGAATAATATTATCATGGAATGAAATTATAGATCTATTAATATTTATCAATAATTTATTAATGATTAACATGGTACCAAAAAATGGTGATTGACATCGACACTTTTAGGCACGCACAAAACAATAAAAATTTCTAACATATGATGATGAAAATAAACTATGATTAACTAATAAATGTATAATAAATTATTATAAATTATGAGTATAAAAGGTAATATATATTTATATTTTTTAAAATTAGTTATTTATAGGGTTATTTTTATTATGTGGGAAGTTATAGTGTGTTCAACTAAGCAAGAATAAAAATTAAGGGTCTTTCGTCTCAAATTTGTCTTCTTTGAGACATGTTTAATATTATAAACCTATTTTTGTGTATATGGTGTATATTATGAATCTTTGAAATATTATATAATGATAATTTATTTATTCATTTTATTTGAATTTTTCTCTTTCAATATATTTTGAATCAAATTTTATAAGATCCATAAGGTTTTTCTTGACAAAACTTCATTTCTTGAGTCATAATTATTTCTCATTGATCATGGTTTTATAGGATGGTTTTATTTTATTCTATTATTTTATTGTGAAACTAATTCTTATTTTTCTTGGGAATAACATTTATTGATCTCTTTCTTCATAAAATTTAATGATGTTGGGAATAATTATTATTCTCTCTAAATGAGCACTTTTTATTCCAAATTCATGTTCGCACTTTCCTCTAATATTCTCCTTTCTTATTTTGAGATAAAATATTTTTTATTTTTATTGATCTTAAATCATATATTTATATATTTTCAAATGAAATATTTATTAATATATTTATGATTTGGGTTTCAATAAAGGTATTTTAAAAATGTGGAAAAGGTTTTCTCTTTACTGACTGTACATTTTATCATTCACTCCAAGTTTCCTTTTAAAAAAATTATGTCTTTTTCAAGGATATATTATTGAATATAATTTTTAAAATTAATTTATTTAAAAAAATAAGTTCAACTTTCTAGAAATGACTTTTGAATTTAACACATAACTTCATCTTTTATAACTATGGTGAAAACACTTTCTAAAAATTCTTTTACAGTTTCATTTGTTGTTATGAGAATTCTTCTTCATAAAGATTCCATTCCATGTTTTAAAGTTGTTTTCCCAAATATTTTAATTCTTGATGGTTTTTTAAAGGAAAGAAAAAAAATTAATATATATCAAAAGAAAATTTTGATTTTAAAAGTAAATTCTTTATTTAAAATTGTGATTTTAAAGGCTTGTGTTTTTAAGAAATAAGTATTCTATGTTTTTATGTCTTCTTAAAGAATTTTCTTGAAAATATAACTATTTTATAAAAAAATATAATACTTTTTTGGTTTTAAAAGGTTTTTTTTTAATATCAAGATAAAATTATTTCATTTTAAAGAAAACATTTTTAAGACATTTTCAAGCATTTTAAAAAGGTATATTCCTTCTTATTTTTTAAGTTTTTTTATCCAATAATTTTAAAATGTTGTTTTACATACATATCCGTAAATATATAACTCATATGGAGTTATTATTTTTGAATCATCTTATAAATTCCTATATTAAATACTAATTTTCGGTGACTGAGTTTTTTGTATCGACTGATCTAATTTTGATATCATGTTATGTGATTCCATTTCGAAATGATATGAAACCAATTTAATTTCTATGGGTTTTCATGATATAATGAATTATTGATATCTTAAGGCACACTTATGTATGGATTATTATGATTGGGATCATATATCATCCTCCAATGCATTTCTTAAAATTTTATATCTCATGGGTTATTTATACACATGTGAAATTAAGTTTTATCTCCAAGCGTGGGTAGTAGTAGTGACTGACAAAGGTGTGGGCATGAGTAGTGACTCACAAAGATATGGGTGTGACTAGTAACACACGAAGGCATGGGTAAAAGTAGTTACTCATGAAGATGTGGGTGTAATTAGTGACCCATGAAGTTATGGGTGCAAGTAGTGACTCACAAAGGCCTGAGTGTGGGTAATGACTCAGAAAGGCATGGGTGCAAGTAGTGACTTGTGAAAATCATGTTTCATATGCTTATATATTTTTCCAATGTTATTTATTATGCTATATTTCAAGATAATTTTATATTTCCATGACATATACCTATGATTATTCCCTATGGATAATGTTTATTATCTCATTATTTCATACTCTTTTTCCATTATATATATTTTTCCATTATAGATTAAATGTCCTTTTATCATGTATTATGGGAAAATATTATTATTATATATTATTTTTAATAATATATTTATCCTCAAGTTATGTTTTCTCATATTCTTGTGATCTAACCCTTTATGGAATGTTGATAAGTCTTCCTTGGTGAGTTTTTGATATCACCCCTTTCTTATATTTCCATTCCCTAGGTTATGAAGAATATTATAACATACGATAAATATAGAATAAATTTTATTATGGATCAATTATGCAGAATAGTTCACAAGTATCATAAACTTATCTTTTTATGTAGTTGATACTCAAATACATTAAAACTTAAATTCTTAGTATTTTGAGATTATTGTGAGATATAATGTTTAAACTCTAAAAATAATGTGTCATTAATTAAATTTTATCTTGGTACATCTCACTTGATATCAAAGACACTATTTGAAGAATGTTTTTTTAACACCACACGTGGGACTGTGGGTTTGGGGTACCTCGTTTGGTATTAAATCAAGGTTTATTTATTCTTTGGGATGATTTTAGTTACTTTTTTGAATTTGATTAATTATTTTTTGGGGTTGGGACTATATAGAATTAGTGAAAATCCTAGGGATAATTCTAAGTATAGGATAACATTTTGGAATTTTAGTAGTGTTTTTAGTATTTGGTTTTCCTAGAAATTACATCCCTATTTAGATACTAGAAAGTTGATGTGGTTGTGGTATAGATGAAACTATGATAAATCACCAAGAAAATTATGGTTTCATATCAAATCATTATTCACTCAAGGCATTATGAGTGGGCCTAGGACTATACACATTGCTATAAACTCCTAGGGGATATTCTTTGGTGAGTCATGTTATCTTTATGAACCATTATCAAAAGTTTAAATGTAATTTTTGGATATAATATATAGATAATTAATTTAGAGAACCTAATTGGTATATGAACATGGAAAAACTAGTATGAACTAAAGAAGATCTAGATAGATCCAATTATATCATAGTAGAAATGAATTTTTCATAGGTTGAAATGAATGTGTCATTTGAAAATATGTATTATAATAGAGTTTTTATAAGATCATTTATTTTGATTTTATTGGATAATATCGTAACCATTTTGGATTTATTATTTGGTTGGTAATTGGATCATGAAAATGGAGGTTTTAAAAGATATGTCACTTCAAACTCCTAAAGAATCATATTTTGCATAAAAAATTGAATATTGCCTAAGATAGTGAGGTAATATTTCATTTAAAATAAACTATTAAGTCATTTAAATCTTATGTATACCCTTATCTATTTCATTAGTGAGTAGTAATTAAAATTTTGAGGATGAAATTTATTTAATAGGTGAGAATGTAATGCCCAAAGATTTAACTATATATCATTCCTTTAAATAAATCTAATGTGTTTGATAGCTTGTTTTACATGAAATAATGAACTAAAATGAGACATGACATGTTTGATAAAAATTATTTTGGGAATCATATGAAAAATAAAATCTATAGTAAATAAAAAATATATTACTCTACTAAAACTTCTTACATTTAGAGGATAAATAATAAATATAATTTAATATTAAAAAGTATTATTCTTTCTCAAATAATAGTTTTTCAAAGAATTTAATATTATATCCTATTAAATAAATATAAAATTTTTAAAACACTTTTATATATTAACTACTATATTTTCATTCTTTAAATTTTAAATTGATATTAAATAATATTAATAACACTTAAACACATCATTTTTTCAATAAAAAACGTTTTTATCTTTTCCTTTAATTAAATATTATCATTGTGAAATTTGGTTTTGGATTTATTTGAAATATTCATAACACTTATTTTTTATAATAAAATAGTTAATTTAATTAAATCAATAACATTGATAATTTTATCTTAATCATAATTTGTAAGCATAAAAATACAATTCTCTAAAAAAATGATTTTACTTGGTATGTGAACTCTTATTAATATTAAATTTTATCACCTTTATAATTTTAATTTTAAAAATTTATTTCCTATTTGGAATAATTATTTCCATGTTATTTAATAATTTTCATTTCATTTTTATGCATTAAAATTAAATTATTTAGGTAGAAAAAATTAAATTAGTGAAAAATAAAAATGGAAAAAGTGAAACATCTAAGTCTAAAATACTTTAAAACATGTTGAAAATATGTGTGTAAATATATGGTTATGGCTTGATCCAGCTTACCCCATTACCCACCTCATTATTGTTCATTATTATACCCATTTGACCTTTTAGTAATTACTTTTGCTTTTATATTGTTATAAAAATGTCCCTCCTCCCCCTTATAAATGGATCTATCACCACCCAACTTCTCCTCACATCCCAAGGCACATAGTTTTGAAAAAAATCTACGAAAATCACACCTAAAAACACCTATAAAGTTTTTATAGGTTCTGGTATTCTCAAAATATCGTCTCTCGAAATCTTAATCTAATTTTCAAAGGTTTTTTTTCAAGGAGTGAGGTAAAATTATTAATTACTCTTTTTTCTTTCCATTTAATTTATTTATTTTTTTACCCACTATGAATATAATATAAATTTGTTTACATAATTAAATTAGTTTCATTTTTATAAATAAATTTTATTATTTTTATTCTATAACCATTTTCTACCTTCCTCCTAACCATTTGAATGATGAAAATGTCACTTGTATTACGTGTGGACTACCACCTCCAAAAGTAACGTGATTCATTTTTCATAACTATAATACATGTATAGTTAAAATGGGGTATTTAATTTATAAATATTATAATTAAAAAATTATTAATATTCTAAAAATATAAACCAATTCTTATCATCTTTACATTCTGTAGAAAATGATAATTATGCTCATATGTACATGTAGACTACCACCTCCATAGAGAAACATTTTTCATTTTTAATATAGAATTTTATTTTTTATAAAAAAAATATTAAAATATTATTCAATACCTTAAAAAAATATAAATAATTTCATTATACTTTTATAATAATGATATTTCTCTAAAAGAATCACCTTCTAAACCATACCCACCCAATGATTATAGCGTGTTCTTATTTGTGTCGATTTAACCACCTACATGGTCAATGATGTAAATTTATATCATGGATGACTATGGAAACTTAAATACTGGTAGTATTAAAAATAAATAATAAAATAATATTTTTTAAGGTTATGTAATGGTTATATTAATATTTAATTCATTATTAACATAACAAAATTTGTTCATCAAAATTTACCAAAACAAACACATCATTGATTCCTTCTTCATGAGTTGTGACTAAAATTATCATGGAAAAAACAATATTTTTATCCTTTTTCAATGAATTTTTAGTAATTTACCCCAATCACTAAAAGTCATTTGGATAGGAACCATTCTCTAAAAACCCATTGTAGAAAATGGCATCACAAATATGAGTATTAGCAATGCGTTATCACGAAAAAAATTATTTGTGATAGCTCATTATTTTCATGGAAAATAATTATAATGGATTTAAAAATAATAATTATGATGGATCTTGAATCAATATAAATTAATTAAATACTAAAAAATTAAAAACTAAAAATATTTAAAATATTTAAAAATTATAAAAAAATTAAATTTTAAAAAACCATGCATAGAATAATTATACCATTTAAAAAATAATATATCTATCAAACCAAAACACATGAAATCCACTTAAAGAAAATAAAATCATTTGGTATCAGGGGGAGGAGGATCACCTGAAGGGTCGAGAGGAACTCCATGTCGACACTATGTGTAAGTCATTGCATATACTCAATCATTTTTTCATCTCTCTAATGTTGTTCCTCATAATACTCCTCATGTTATCTCCGCATGCATGATATAATCTCATATTGAGCTTCCAACCCCTCTTCATACTATGCAGAAGACACAGAATAATCTTTATGATCTCACATAAATCTGACCAATGACATCCTAACAGTACCATAATAACTAGTAGGTGTCAATCATGAAGCAATATTGGTTACCCATCCTTTCTTAACACCATGCATGGTCACCTATATCTAACCCCCCTCATCAAAACCTAACTCACACATGGAATATACTTCAGTATCAGCTTGACTCTCCCACAAAATGGAAGTCATAGTATCATTTGTTTTCTTCAAGTATAATTTCAAATTAAAATAATAATAAAATTAATTTTATTAAAAATTATAAAAAAACTAACCACAATTTGGTGTTGTCTCTTGCCAAAAAAAATTTATACTGGGATTCATCTGCATATTCTTGTAAACTTCAAAATTATTAATCGAGGGTTTATTAGCATCCTATATAATATAACAAAAATGTTATATTTAATGTATATATACATTTATAAAAAATATTACATACTATATATCATCGATGTATACCAAATGTATGACTCATATCCCTATGTGTGACCTCATGCCTCTCCCGGTTCTATCAGAAAAATGATAAACTCCTCTTAAAATTCTCCCATATCTGGTAATAGCACAATCCATCTCATACCTAGGATAAGATATAGTCAGGTCGTTGAGAGAACCAAGATTGGTCGAAAATAGTTACAAAAGCTCTATACATGGCTCTCTTTCTTGGGTTGAGAAAAATTAATTAAAACATTTACATATACAAATATCTCATACTTCATATATAGCATCTCTCATTCCATCATCGATCATAGACCATAAAATATGAAATACAATTACAAAAATAATTTTACTAATTGAATAAATTTAAAAAAATATATATATTATTTAGTAACATACAATATAGTTGTCGAATATATGATGTTGAAAATCAATGGGAACCTGATATGATGATACCCATGGTGCAGAAAAATTATTTCATAGAATCAAATCAACCTTCTCAATAGATAAATGTGAAAAAAATTCAAATAAAAACAAATGATCAGAATATTATTTCCAAAATTAATAAAAAAACTAAGCATAAAATAAATTACTTAAATAATTAAACATACCTCTAAAAACATTGACCAAAATCAAGTGATGGGAAAATTTTAGGAACAAGGTCTGGAATCATCAATCTATAAAGATCACACCCTATCCTAATAGGTAGTGTTGTGATTGTATCATGAAGTTTAAATGAATGGCCATCGATCTCATCAACAAGAACATCAACACTAGTGGGGTAATGTTATAGATCATTATGAACATCTCCATCCATCTAAAACAAATAATTTTAACTCTATATAATTGTTAAAAAATATATATAATATAAAAAACAAATATTTATAATATAATACTTCATTTTCCATCATCATCCTCACTTTTGATCAATGACAATGTCTTCTTATTCCTCTTCAACGGTGATAACTTCCATATGACTTCTAGTTTCATCATCCCTTATTACTTCATTAATTTTATCAATATCATCATCCCTTGATTAATGGGTTTTATCATTGATATTTATATCTTTTTGGGTAAGATATGAATTTAGTATCGTTTCTTAAAAAGTTTAAATATGTTTAACTTCCACTTAACCATTTTTGTTTTAAAGTAATTGATTTTTCTGATATTACATTTTTATTAAACTCCACCAATAATTTAAATATCTCGAAATAAAACATTAATTTTCATAATAAACATGATGTAATTGATATTCCAATATAAATGGTCTATTTATGGTAAGAATGCATTTATATTTAATATAAATAAATTCATGTCATGGATGAACTCACAACCCTTGATCAGTATCAGACCAATGAAATCTAAACATTGCTACATGATTTAGTCCCAGATAACATAACTCAATTATTTCATCAAAAATTCTATAAAATTTATTTTCAATTTCTTTATTATGAGATCCTTTCAAACATACACCATTATTCATTGATTTATTTGATTCAACATATATTCATGTATTAAATCAAAATACATTGACCACATACCCAATATTTGATTTTACCAATTTAGATTGAGGGTTTTTTTAACACACATTATTTACTATCAATTTTAATTTCATGTTGTGTTCTTGAAAACAATAAAAATTGTTAATAATAGATATCATTAAAAACTGATTTAACATTACACCATAAACAACTTAACTTTCTAGTATTTGAAACTAATATAAAAAATTATATTATCGACGCTTTTCAAGAGAAGCAGTAGCAATTAGTGTAATTTTTTTATATGGTCACAATATAGTTTAACAATAATATAAATTAATTTATCTATTGAAAAATTAAAAAAAAATATTATAATTTGTACTTCTAAAAAAATGGTTCATTTCTTCACAATTGATCTGAACATGTGTATGATCACTATGCATGTAACATCTCATTACTATTTTATCAGGTACTCACTTAACCTCATCAGGGTTTTTTCCTAATTTGAGATGGGGAGGATACCTATAATGGTGAAGTCATAGCTTTTCTAGACTTTCAACTTTAACTAGATTTTTCTGTAGGATGCAGAAGGATTTCACGTCATGTAACCGGGTTACACGTCGTGTAATTGTTGCTGGGTAAAGGCTATGAAAGTGGATTCATGTTGTGAAATATTACACATCATGAGTGGTGGTTTCATATCATGAATATTTTAAATAATGTATTTTTAATCTGAGACGATGGTTTTTTCAGTGTACTCATTCAGTGTGGACTTCATGACATGATTGGGAGTTCCACGCCATGAAATGGACCGCATCCAATTTTAAAATATGTGCTTAGAAGTTTTTATCAGTCCTTTCATTATGAACTCTTAAACCTTTGACCCAGGGTCTCTCCTAGTCATTTTATAGAGACACCACTCCTCCTAGATCAATTCTTTCGGTATTGGATCTTCATTGCGTCTGCGGTGCATCTCTCCAGGAAAGCAACCTTTCCACTTCTTTATTGCTTTTGATCTTAATATCACCCTAGCATTGTGATATCAGATTTGTTGATCTAAGTTGGATGCTACTTCTTGTATTCTTCTAGATCTGTTGTGAGATCTTGTTTCAGAGGCCATTTCTTAGTTATTTGTGGGGCGGCGGACATCTATTCTTAAGATATGTGGTGTTTTCCTTTTCTGCTGACCCCATGTTTTATAAATTGGATCAATCATAATATGTGGTGATTTGATTCTAGGGACTTCATTGATTTTTTTGGGTTTTGTTGATTTTGGATTCCATTACGGGCATGTACGAACCAAGCTTTGGGGTAGGTGGTTCTATCTCTAGCCTATGATAATTGATCTTGTTGTTTTTATTTATAAAATGATTTATATTGAAATTAGTATGATTGTTTTGTATTTTTTAAAAATGGTTTTTAATGAAAAATGGGTTTTCCCTAGTTTTTAATAAATGGATAGAAAATGGGTATATTCAATGCATTGAAATGGAATTGTGAAATGGTTTTAAAATGGTTTTCAAAGCATCGAAATAAATTGTGAAAAAGAGAACATGGGTTACCTTGGGTACTTAGGTGGAAGGTTTAGCTTGGGTCCATCATCCATTGTTTTTTTATTATCAAGTAGGTTTGTCTTGTGGATTTCCTCTATTTCCTAGGCTCATTGGTTTATGGGACCAATATTGAGATTGTTGTGGGGTTTATTCATGGGGTATTCCTCTTCTTACTAGGCCTATTGTTCTAGGAACTGGTTTATGAACTTGATTACTATGGTGCGAGTAGTTTGTGGCCTGGACCTATAGTATTACTTGGTGTTTTGATACCTGTTATTCTATTTTTTATTGCTTTTATTTCTGAGATATCCTTGATATGAAAGTTCATTCTTGTGAAAAATGATATGTAAATTTTTATTTGAAATTGATATACCTGCTTATTTTTAGAACTACAGAAAAAGGGAAATGTTTTCCATCTTTTATATAAAACTACTTTACTTCTTATCATGCCATGTTTTTACTTAAAATGATAAAACATGAATGGTTATATAGGGAATTTATATGAAACACCTGGGTGGGACCCTACTGAGCCTGTTAGCTCACAACCTGTGCAACTCTTTGGTGGTGTGTAGACCTTTGTTTATCTTCCTGTGCAGAGAAAGGAAAGGTGCCATAGTGAGGCGGTGAGGTTCATGTAAGCTAGTTGGGTAACTGGTGGTGAGATAGTGGGAGTTGTTCATGTTATAATTTGGAGTATCTATTTGGATTGGGTCCTTTGTAGTTGGAATTATCCATTATAGTTTTTATCTACTTTTTTTTTTTCTATTTCTGCTATTTTCTTACAGTAATGGAATATTTATCATGTTTGTATTAAATTGTTCATTTTTTAGTACATATATACCATGTTTTTTATCAGTTTGGATGAAATTGTTCCCTCTATTGTGTTGTTTGATGCTCGGGTGCTTGTCTCCAGCCCGTGGGGATCGGGAACGTCCTTCGGGTATGTAATGGAATGGATTGGGTGTCGGGTTTGAGGGAAACCCAAGTCGATTCATTACAATTAGGTATCAAAGGAGTTCTTTCCTCAAGAGTCCTTATTCTGGGATATCTGTTAGACTAGATATAGGATTGTTGGGACTAGAGAGGTATATTGTGATAAGTGACTAGCTAGCTCTTGTCGTGATGAGACTCAAGTTTCCATGGGATATTCGGATATGTGTCTCTAGTGTTGGGTTTTTGTTTTAAAATCTCAGTTTCTACTTATAGATTTTTTTATTCTGAACTAAGATTTGTTCTATTGTCTAATCATTCTTATATTTTGGTTTGCATCAGTATGCCTCTGAGATGTCTTCCACAAGTTCCTCAGGAAGGTATAGTTGATGCTCCTCAAGGGAATAATCCGATAAATCATAATCTTATTGAGGCTATCATATGGGAAGTCTATGATATTGATCAAGATGTACCATGAGTTCAGAATGTTGTTATTGAGGTACAACTAGGATCTGTAGGAGAGAGAGAGAGATCACGGGAGTTCTTGCATGAGAAGAAACCATCCTTTAAAGGAATGATTTAACCTCAAGAGGTAGAAGACTGGCTGGACAGGATCGATCAGATATTTGAATTTTTGGAGACCTAAAAACATCAGTTTGAAGTGCGCAATGTTCATAATCTAGGGGTTTGGTAAGTGATGGTGGGATTTTATGATCTCTACAAAGAGACACATGGACTTGGATTGGAAGGGTTTCAAAACCCTATTCTTCCAGTTGTTTTTTCTAGAGTTGTTGATGTTGGTTAAGTCTCTAGAGTTCTTGTATTTACAATAGGGGGATCCCTCAGTGTCGGCATACACCAATCATTTTGTTGAGATTGTCTTTTTTTTCCTAGATGTGGTCAAGAATGACCAGCTGAAGGTTCAGAAGTACTTACAGGGTTTGCGACCAGATATCAAATCGCATGTGTTTATGTTGAAACTTTCTACCTATGTGGAGAAGGTAGATAGAGATATGATGGAAAAAATGAATATGGAAGGCAAGGTTGTATTTTCCACCTCTTCTCTTCCATTAGTTGGTATCATCAGGGGTGCACATAGGAAGAAGAGGAAGTGGAAAGATCATCACATGAGTAGTGGTGGTGGGTCTTAGTAGTGAGCCTCCTCTACACCATCTGTTACAGTGGGTAATGTTCCTATGAAATTATATTAGTGTGTAAAAGTTGAACATATAATACATTATTTTCCTATGAACACTAATACATGTAATAGATATGGACATTTTGGTCACTTATAGAATATCTATCAGGATATTAATATGCCTTGTTATGGTTAGGGTTCGTCGGCTCCAAAGTCTATTGCATCATAGTCATAAGCTTCGTATACTATATGGATCCAGCCACAAGCCTCAAGAGTGAAGGATTTTCATTTAGTAGATGATTTTCCAGTGGAATTTGATGCAGGTCTGAAAATAGTGAGAGGTAATATCCTTATTTCATCTTAATTAGTAATTGCTTTATTCGATACTGGTGCATCCCAATATTTTATATATGTAAGTTTAGTATATGTTCTTAAAAATCCAATGGAACTTATGTCCTTTGAAATGGAGTTAGCGACACCTCTTGGTAAGAGGAAAGATAAGAGATTTGGGTGTCATTATTTTTCATTAATGATAGTTGATATAGAGTTGGTCTAGGATTTTCTCGTTCTTGATCTATATCTGTTTGATGTCATCATCAGTATGTATTGGATCATCGCTCATCGAGCTAAGGATCATTGTTATCTTTGGAATGTCTCATTTCTTACTACTTATGGAAGTTCTCGTGTGTTTCAAGTGGAGTGGGACCTGAGGTTAGGTTGTGCAGGACCTTCCCACCCAGAGCTTAGGATTTTTTTGGTTGCTGTTACATTTGATCCTGATGATGTCTCTCCTATCATTGATTTTTCCATTGTTATTCAATAATTTTCTATTATTTTCCCAAATGATTTCTTCAGTCTTCCTCTATAGATAGATGTGCAGTTTATAATTGATCTAGTTCTAGGTACGCAGCGAATATAGATACCTTCTTATCATATGGAACCAGCAGAGATGAAAGAGAACAAGATTCAGTTAGACAACCTATTGTAAAAAGGTTTCATTCTCCCTAGCGTTTCACCTTGGGCCACCCCTATGCTCTTTGCTAATAAATCAGATGGTTCACTTTGGTTATGTGTGGACTATAAAAATTTGATTTGGGTAATTATTGAGAAAAAATTTCCTTTGCCTCATGTGGATGATCAGTTTGATCATTTGAAGGGGGAAAAGTGTTTTTCAAAGATCGATCTTCAGTCGGGTTATAATCAGCTCAGAGTTCAGAAGTCTGATATACTAAAGATGGCCTTCAGAATAAGGTATGGCCATATGAATATCTTCTGATTCATTTTGGTCTAACTAAATCCCATGTTGTTTTTAAGTCCTTGATGAATCAAATATTCCATCAATATCTTGACACTTTTTGGTAGTGTTCATGGATGGTATTATGATTTACTTGAAATTTGAGCATGAGCATGATCACCATCCGAGTTTGGTCCTAGAAATTTTGAGAAGTCGCCATTTGTATAGAAATCTTTCAAATTGTAGTCTCTAGATTCAAGAATTAAAGTTCTTGGGGGAAAAATTTTCAGATCATGGCTTATTAGTTGATCCATAGAAGGTAAGGGATATTTTTTCATGGAAGGAACAAAAAATGTCTCTAAGATACGAAGCTTCATTGGTCTTAATAGATACTATCGATGGTTGTTCAATTACTTATCTAAGCTGGAATCTCCTTTAACAGCTCTTACCAGTAAAGCAGTAAAATTTGTGTGGGATGCGAAGTGTTAATCTTCTTTCAATGAACAGAAATGACTTCTAACATCATCTCCTATTCTAATCTTACCTAAAGACACTAAGGATTATTTGGTGTTTTGTGATGCTTCTACTACTGGTTTATGATGTTTGATTATGAAGGATGACTATGTGGTGGCTTATAGCTCTCGTTAGCTTCGACTGCATGAAAATAATTACCCCGCTCACAATTTAAAGCTTGCTACAATTATACATGCCCTTAAATGTTGGAGGCACTATCTTTTTGGGGAAAGGTTCACAGTCTTCTCTGGTCATAAAATTTTGAGCTATATATTTAATCAAAAAGACTTGAATCTTAGATAGTGACGATGGATAGAATACCTTTATATGTTTGAATTTGATATCACCAACACCCAAGGAAATGGAAACGTTGTTGTAGATGCTCTTAGTAGGAATTTACCATCACAGACTGTTCTAGAATTGAAGGAGTAGTGGAACCCTATGAGGATTTTTACTCAGTTGCACTTAGATGCTCAGGAGGATGCTTCAAGCATGATTCTGACCAGTGTTTAGTTATCATCATCTCTTCTGGAGTCTATTTTATGGAGTTATAAATAGGAGGATGAGTTTCATAAGACTTGAGAAAGCATTTATGGTGGGGATACTATTTTGGATTAGTCTCTCTTTTTGGATGTTATGATCCACATTGGGAAAAGGATTTTTATCCCAATATATGTTAGTAGTTTATTATTGTTTGATTATCACATCTTTTCATGGGTCATTCATCTAAGAACTAAGAAGATGTATTATGACATGAAATGACAATTTTAGTGGCCAGGTATGAAGCATGAGATGAGGTATCCATAGATTTTATTATTGTATTACCAAGGACTCCCCAGTGGAGGAATGTTATCTGGGTGGTTGTTGATCGGTTGAAAAAGTATTCTCATTTTATTCTGATCAAGGATACCACTAAAGTTGATTATTTGGGTAAGCTATATGTGTAGGGGATTGTGAGGTCACATGTGAGTCCTTCTTTAGTTATTTCAGATAGGGATCCTAGGTTTACCTTGAGGTTCTGGAAGATTCTCCAGGAGGCGATGGGAACTCATTTCATGTTAAGCATAGCTTACCATCCATAGAAAGATGGTCAAATAGAGCGAGTAATTGAGATCTTAGAAGATATGATCTGCACCTATGTATTGGATTTCTATAGATCATTAGATATCCATCTAGGACTGGTTAAGTTTGTTTATAAAAATTGTTATCAATCATAAATTATAATGTCTCCCTTTGAGGTGTTGTATGGTCACCTGTGTAGATCACCTCTTTGTTGAGATGAGGTGGGTGAAGTATATTTAGATGGACCAAGTTTGGTTCAGGAAACATCCACGAAGATTAAGGATGTACATCGACGTCTAGTTAGATCCTAGAGTCGACAAAAATTGTATGCGGATCAGCGGTGTCAACCTTTTTAGTTTTCTATTGGTGACTAGGTTTTTCTGAATGTTTCTTCTCGATTGGATCATCATCAATTTGGAAAGTGGTGGAAGTTGTATCTGAGATATGTTGGACCGTTTGAGGTCACTGAGTGGCTTGGAAAATTTTCTCATCGATTAGAAATGTTGGTTCAGTTTATATGTATTCATTATGTTTTCCATATATCTCAGTTCAGGAAGTATCATCCTAATCCCGCTCATGTTCTGAGTTGGGAAGGAATTGAGTTAGAGCCAGATGTTTCTATTTTGGAGAAACCAATTGAGATCATTGACTCTCAAGGGAAAGACTTGTGTGGGAAGTTGATTTTGTTGCTCAGAGTTCTATGGAAATAAGGATCAGATTCTCATGATACTTGGGAACATGAATTGTTGATAAGGGAGCAATGGCCTCATCTCTTTCTGGGGATTACATCTTCCATGTGACTTCTCAGGGATGGAATGTCTTTATGGTGGGGGTTTTGTAACATCCCATTACAATTTTATCAAGTACATCCTTAACGTCATCGTGATTTTCTCCCCTATGAGATTGGGAGGATGCCTATAATGGTGAAGTCAAATATTTGTTGGACTTTCTATTTTAACCAGATTTTTATGCATGATGCAAAGGTATTTCATGCCATGTAATTGGGTTACACACCATGTAATTGTTTTTGGGTACAAGTCGTGAAAGGGGATTCATGCTGTGAAATAATACACATTGTGAATGGTGGTTTCACATCATGAATTTTTTAAGTAAATGATTTTTAATACAAGGTGATGGGTTTTTCAGCGTACTCATCCAGCATGGACTTCACGATGTGAATGAGAGTTTAACACCTTCAAATGGCCCAAATCCAATTTTAAAACATGCACTTGGTAGTTTTTCTTGGTCCTTTCGTTCCAGACTCATTCACCCTCAACCCCGGGTCTCTCCTAGGCATTTTTTGGAGACACCACTCCCCCTAGATCGATCTGTTCGATGTTAGATCTCCATTGCGGCTGTGGTGAATCTCTCCAGGTAAGAGACCTTTATTATTCTTTATTGCTTTTGATCACGGAAGTTCCCTGGCTTTGCAGTATTGGATATTTTGATCTATGTTGTATGTTCCTTCTTGTCTTCTTCTAGATTAATTGTGAGATCTTATTCTGGATGCCTTTTCTTGGTTAGTTGTGGTGCGGTGGACATCCATTCTTAAGGTATGGGTAATTTTCCTTTTCCGCCAACCCCATGTTTTCTAAATTGGATCAATCCTAAGATTTGTGGATTTTATTATAGGTCCTTTGTTGATGTTGTTGGGTTTCTTTGATTTTGGATTCCATTACGGTCATGTACAACCTGAGTTTTGAGGTAGGTGGTTCCGTCTCTAGCCTATGATAATGGATCTTGTTGTTTTCTTTACAAGATAATTCATATTAAAATTGGAATAATCATTTTGTGTGTGTTGAAAATGGTTTTTAATGAAAAATCTGTTTTCCATGGTTATTGATAAATGGAGAGAAAATGGGTATTTTCAAAGCATTGAAATGGAATTGTGAAATGGTTTTGAAATGGTTTTCAAATCATCAAAATGAATTGCAAAAAATAAAAAATGGGATACCTTGGGTACTTAGGTGGAAAGTTTATCTTGGGGCCATAAACCATTGTTTTATGATTATCAAGGAGGTATGTCTTGGGGATTTCCTCTCTTTCCTATGCCCATTGTTCTAGGGGACCGATATTGACATTGTTGGGGGTTTACTCATGGGGTATTCCTCTACTTCCTAGACCTATTGTTTTATAAACTGGTGTGTGAACTTGATTATTGTGGTATGAGTAGTCTATAGCATGGACCATTAGTATTCCTTGGTGTTTTGATACCTATACTTCTATTTTTTATTTCTTATATTTCTGAGTTAGCCTTGATATGCATGTTTATACTTGTGAAAAATGATATTGAAAATGTGATTTGAAATTGATATACCTAATTTTGTTTAGCACTGTGGAAATGGGGAACTGTTTACCATGTTTTCTATAAAACTTCTTTACTTATTAACATTCCATGTTTTTATATAAAATTAGAATACTTGAATGGTTATATAGAGACTTGATATGAAACACTTGGGTGGGATCCTACTGATCATGTTAGTACATAGCTTGTGCACCTCTTTAGTAGTGTTTATACCTTTATTTGTATTCTAGTGTAGGGAAAGGCAAGGCGCCAAAGTGAGGAAGTGAGGTTCATGTCAGCCGGTTGGGTAGTTAGTTGTGATATGGTGGGAATTTTCCATGCCATCATTTGGATTAGCTGTTTTTATTTGGTCCTTTGCAATTGGACTTGTCCTTTAGAGTTTTTAGCTACTTTTTTTGTTGTCTGAATTCGTTGTTATCTTATAGTTATGGTATATATATCTTGTTCATCTTCCTTTGTTCCTTTTTGTTTAATACATATATTCCATTTGTTTGATTAGGTTGGGTGAAATCATTCCCTCTATTGTGTTGTTCGATGCTCGTGTGCTTATTACTAAGCTGTGGGGATTGGAAATGACTTTTGAGTATGTAATAGAATGGTTCGGGTGCCGGGTTTGAGGGAAACCCGGTTCGGTTTATTACAATATAGTTCTTCACCAGGAATCCATCATTCACGATAACCAAAAAAATCAAGTTTGGGAATAATAAAAACTAACAATTGATGGTCTATGATATCATTAAAATTTTCCTCATTGATACCCATGAAATATGTTTTGAAGTACATTCATATTTAAAATAATAAGAGAGGAAATTTTTAATTTCCTTCTTTAAGTACGCTTATGAAATTTACCCTTTGACCAATTAATTGTTACATACTTTCTTCTTTATTTTTTTGCATACATCTCTCAAATACGTATACCCATCATAACTATACCTTCCCTCCGCATTTAGCTTTATACAGAAAATATAATATTAAATTTTTCTTTGAGTCAAATAAGGTCAATGAGAATATTTTCTCTAATTTATATAAAATTAAAAAAATATATTTTTATAGCATACTCAATGAATCATAATCTTATGTTTTCACAAAAATATCTCTGAAGAAATATGATGTATCGGTTAACATGTCCCATATTAAAGAATTCAATATCTATCTAAGACTAAAATTTAGTATCCTTTCCATTATGACATTCCATTTAAGACTTTTTAACCCAATAATATGTCCATAACTGATAAAATGAGATAAATTATAGGTATAACAATCTGGTAACCTCAAATCTCTAATCCATTGACATAATAATAAATGAATTTATTTAGAAATTTATCTATCTTTGGCTTCATCAAATAGCATGATCTTTCATTTTCAAATAATTCATACTTGGGATGCCTACAAATTAGGGAAAGATCTAATCATGTATTTACATTATCTTTGGTCTTCATAGGTGTGTTTAACATGGTATGAAATATGTTATCAAAAAAATACTTATCAAAATAAATTTCATCAAACATGTGACAAACTAATAAATCAAACAACTATGGAAGGTCCCAAAAATTACTTTTCTTCATCCAATTATGATCTCTCTAGGAACCATATTTTTTTCTTTATATTTGGTCCAAAATTAATTGGAGGTAATAGAGAGATGATATATTTTACCTAAATACATGAGATCATGGTTTTAGGTTTTTCTCTTTCAGTTTTTCCTTTTTTAAAAACAATATTTTCCTTAGAAAAGGATGATCTACAAGAAGAAATATACAATAATAATAAAAATAACTATTTATTCTTCCATTGATAATCATAAATATTTTTTTGTCAATAATGAAGCACATACAAGATTTTAGACCATGTTTTCTCCATCTAGATAACATATCATACGCCAAAAATTCACTGAATGTCCACATTAATGCAACTTCAAGTGTAAAGTTATTATTTATAACTATATCATATATATTTACATCGTCATTCCATAATTAGAATAATTCATCAATTAGTGGAAAAAATAAACATCAATATTCTTTTTTGGATGTCTTGGAGAAATATCCCCAATTATATATGTGGTTCCTTCATCAACGTCCAAGGAGGTAAGTTGTATGGAGTTATGAATAGAGTAATTTAATGACCAAGACATAATTAGTAATATTTTTTTCCTAAATAAATATGTGTTATATTATATTATATAGTTTTATGAAATAATAGAACATAGTGAAATAAATAATAATTTATTTCATTAATACAAATATTTTCATTATTCCTCAACTAAACCCATGAAAATTCCAAACATTATAATGGAATAAAAATATAAAATAAAAAACTACAGTATGTAAATATGGATCACCCCAATTAGCCACAATCATCCTTCCTATAAAAAACACTCTAGAAAACAACATGAATATCACTAAACCAATCATCATATTAGAAAATTAAAATATATAACCTTATAAGTAATTTTAGTAAATAATTAACAAAATAATTAAGAGATATTTATAGGAGGTAATATGATCGTTGAAAAGTAATATAACCATTGGAATAGTAACCTGACCATTGGGATTAGTAACCTTAGAGTTGGGAATAGTAAACCTACCATTGGGATGGTAATTTAACATCAAAATAATAAAATATGATATGAATAATAGTTATCATGAGTAATTTAAGAAAATATAAATATTATAATTCTATAAAATAAATATCAAGATTAAAAATATAAGCATTCCCTTTAATAAACTATATTTTAATGTATTTAACAAAAAACATAACTTTTATATTAATAATTAAAATTAACTATGTTAGAAAATTATTTTGATAAAATTAATTTCATATATGGAATCAACATGTCAAAATTTTCCAAGGGTGAATTTTTGGCAATTTTCTGAAATAGTTCAATTTTTATGTGAGTAGTAAAAATATAGTTCTTGAAATACCATGTGTTTTATGACATAATAATGATTAAATAATGACTTTATAAATGTTGAAATGGTTATTTCAGACCAAAATTAATTTAATAATATAAAACATTAAAATTTATTTCCAAACCTAAAAATCATTTTCCAAAGTCTAAAGTCAAAAGTATTTCATTAAAATAACAATTTTTATGTTCTCAACTTTCCTTTTTATTAAACTAAAAAATTTGGGTGATAAGGTGTTTCAAATTCTTAAAATTATGTTTTTTAATTTTTATATATTTTAATATTTCAAAAATTTTAATATTCAACAGTTTACTTTGATATTATATTTTACTCAATATTTTAACCTAGAAATACCCCCATCCTCGAATATAAATAACCTCTCCCCATCCCCTTGGAAAATCAATCATCCCTCACTTATCAAATCCAAAACACTACCAAAATACCCTCTCTTAATCCACTTATAACCCTTATGGATTTTATGGAGTAATCAAACTGTAATCATTCATGGAGTATAGGGCCATAGAAAAGGACCCACTTCAAGAAAGAGGTTATGTCCTTTCGTCCTTTTATTTCATTTTCCTTTTCTAATTTCATATACTCCTTATATTTTATAATGAAAAACTTCTTAAAACAATTAAAAATTATGTTAACATGATATTAATAACATTAATCTACTATAAAAATGTTGTTTTTAATATAAGCACATATTATACATCCCACGCCTCCTCTTTGGAAAATACCCTATTAATGATTGGTTAACCACCAATGAGGACATTTCTAATTATTTCCTTTTCACCAATATTATGGACGGTTATAATAAATTATTTATGATATATTATTTATAAATATATGAAATTTTTTATTATGGAATTAATTCTAATTATGTACAAATAACCTTTAAGAAAATATAAAAAATAAAGCAAAACAGAAAATTTTTCAAGAAAACATGATATCAAAATGTTTCTCCTTTAACAATGGGAATTGATAAATAGAATCCAATGATTATAATTGATAATTATTGACATAAACTAAAAAATCACTTCTTTTTAAATGTTTTAATAAACCTAATTTAATTATTCAGTAGATGTAAAAGAGACAAAATAAAGTGTGATTTAAGGTAAGGGAATTTTCCTCCTTTTCATCTCTATTCAAGTACATCATTTGTGATGTTGGATTATTTTCTTTTAAAACACCTTTGATTATACATTTAAAACCGAAATAATTTTTTACCAATGGTAGACCTTAATTCCCACTCATTATTCCCTCTCCTTAATCCAGGTTGTATTCCATCATGCTACGGATTTTTTTTCTTGAATTTCACTATTTTACATGAAATGTTCTTATATCATAAATATCAAAAACCCTTATTTATAAATGGGTATTATCCTTTTTTTAAACACAATTTATTTTATTGGGGATTTACATATATGAAAAATGAATTTCCCTTTCATAGGTTAAATATAATGTAATTTTTAAGTCTTTAAGCACTTATATTCTCAATGAATTTCTATGAAACCTATTCTTTATTTTCAATGGGAAATTGATGAAATGTTTTATTATGATATTTTTGGATCACGTGAATTAATACATATGAAGGGTGTTAGCTAATAGTGCTTTAATGCATATGGTAAAGAATAAATATCTAGAGATGACATGTTTTATGATGTCTTGGTGAATAACCATGGTAATTATGATTTATAAAACCTTGGTGTTAAACATTGGTGATATGACTATGGATGTATCATTTTATATTGTATCAACATTTTCATGTTATGCATCATGTACATATGATTTTTCTCTAATGTTATGCCTCATTTATTATCCATGATGGTCATTCATGTTCCATTTCCTTTTTTATCCTTTACTAGACTTTATGCTCACCCCTTTCATTTTATATATGTTCCCAGGATATGAGATATAGTAAAAGTAACTTAGAATAAACCTATGAAGAATCATTTTAAGTGGAATAGAATATTGTTTATGTTATTAATGTATTACGTTTCTAATTTACAAGAAACAAAACCATAAAAGATCTTATGTGTTATTATATGTTTTACCATGTAATGAATGATTTATATATTAAAAGGGAGGGAGGCCATCATTGGTATCAGATAATGGTTTAGTTATTTTTGGAAATTAAGATTATAAAATATTAGTAAGAACCCTAGAGATATGTCTAAATATAGGAAAATATCCTAGAATCTTGGTGAATTATTAATCAAGTGGTTTCCAAGAAAAGAAATCTCTATCTGGATACTACAAGTAGATGTGGCTCTAGCATAATTATACCTAGGGGTAGTAACCCTGAAAAGGGCACATTGGAATTTGACCCGATCGTCACCAAGTGTACGATAATGGGCCATACTGTAGACCTAGTTTGATACTCTTGAGGGACATGTTTGGTTAATCACATGATTTTTATGAACCATTATTAAGGATATATAGGAATTTTAATTATTATTAGAGTAGATTATTGAATAATTTATTTAAGAATGTTGTTTTTGAATTTAAACTCTCTTAATAATTACAAAAAATCTAAAATATAACACATTTATCACTAAGGTTTTCTAATTTTATAAAAATGGTAGGAAAAAGGAGAAACCATGTAAATGATGAGAGTAATGAACAATGCACTGAAGATATTACTAACATGATTGAAGAAAGAAAGGAAATTTTCATGATGATAATGTATCAACTATCTTGGGTTATAAATAATAACATGTATCTTGTTGAGAATCCAAATTCACCTCGATGGTAATAACTTATATATGAGTCATTCATGTGTTAAAAATATCATTCCTTATATGGATCTATTAATCCATTGGTTTCTTAACAATGGATTGCCTCTGTAGAAAAAATATTTTCTATACTCCACTGTTTAGAGATAGAGAAATCCACCTTAGTAGTATACAGCTTATAAGAAGAAGTTGATCAGTGGTTGACACTAATTAAGAACACGAATACAAGAGAGGAGTTTGATGTTATAGAGTTGGAAGTGTTCAGGAGAATTTTTTTTCAATAAATACTTTCTACACTCGATGAGAAAAATAATGGAGAAGGAATTATTAGAGTTAAAGAAGAAGAAAAATTAATTGATGGGAAGCTATGAAATGAACTTTATGAGACATTATTGATACACCTCTAGCTTTTTTATAGATACTAATAGAAAGGTTGCAATGTTCTTTGGCAGGATAAGACCTCATCTGAAGAGGTATCTAGTAAATAGAGACTATGAAAGCTAAAAGAAGATTGTATGGAGTACTTTAATGGTTTAAATGGATTTTTGAGAGAGACGTCGGTCGCATATACTGAGTGAAAAGAAGAGGAAATTTGAGCTAAAATAAGGGAAGAATTTTGATCATAGAATAGAAGTAAAGAAACTGCAACTTCCCACTTACATAAAATGCATAAAGAAGCATTCAAGTAACTTCTTACTTAGTAATTGAAAGTTCTGCAAGTGCAGAAGAGATGGTTATATAGCTCAGAACTATCGTAGTGAGGTGAATCTTTAACATCTCAATGCAAATGATAAAGGGAAGATGGTGCATCTCGATGAAAATGAAAAAGGAAAGATGGTGCAAGTGCATCCTGATGTTTAATACACTATGGAAAAAGTGGGCATTTGCAACGGGACATTGTCCCATCGCAGATAATAAGGTTCTTGCGATGAGGAGATGGTTCCTGTCACCAAAGGTTTGTCTTGACTTGCGCGCCAAACCGCAGGAAAGGGTATATGTGACGGGTAACTATAGCTCGTCACAAATACCCAGCGTCGTTTTTAGTATTTGCGACGGGATATATATCTCGTCGCAAATACTATGTCAGCAGGTTATCTTTTGTGACGGGGCTCATCGCAAAAGGCTTTTTAACTGGTGGACATTTGTGATGGGACCCGTCGCAAATAATCTCATCGCAACTAATCTAACCTATATATACCTCCATCCATTTTTTCTCATTCCGCTCATTTCTCTATTCCTCCCTCTCTAGTAGAAAATTTTCTCTTAAAATTTTTCGTAGTTTAAAACTTTAATTCGACGCATTATTCATAGCTAATATCCTTCGAAAGCTTCAGTTTTAAGGTTTTTACCTATTTCTTTTATTTTTTACTTAATTCATTTTATTTTATTTTAGTTATAATTATTTTTAATTAGCTACAATTAAACTAAATTATAATTAGATAGTTTTATTTATCATTGTTTATGTTTATTTTTACAAATAATCATGTGTGATTAGTATGAATTGGTATTAATTAATAGTTATTATATTAATTGTTATTAATTAGTAATAATTAGTACTAAATTCTAATAATTAGTATTAGATTCTAATAATTAGTATTAAATTCTAATAATTAGTATTAAATTCTAATAATTAGAAATAAATTGTAATAATTAGTAATAAATTGTAATAATTAGTAATAAATTGTAATAATTAGTAATAAACTGCAACAATTAGTAATAATTAGGAAGAAATTCTAATAATTAGGAATAAATTCTAATAATTTGGAATAAATTCTAATAATTAGGAATAAATTCTAACAATTAGTAATAAATTCTAATAATTAGTAATAAATTCTAATAATAAGTAATAAATTATAATAATTGGTAAAAAATTCTAATAATTAGTTATAATTAGTAATAAATTCTAATAATTAGTTATAAATTCTAGTAATTAGTAATAAATTCTAAAAATTTGTTATAATTTGTAATAAATTCTAATAATTAGTTATAATTTGTAATAAATTCAAATAATTAGTTAAAATTTGTAATAAATTCAAATAATTAGTAATAAATTGTAATAATTGGTAATAAATTTTAATAAATAGTAATAAATTATAACAATTAGTAATGAATTGTAATAATAAATTGTAATAAATTGTAATAAATTGTAATAATTAGTAATAAATTCAAATAATTAGTAAAAATTCGTAATAAATTCTAATAATTAGTAATAAATTCTAATAATTAATAATAAATTCTAATAATTAGTAATAAATTGTAATAATTAGTTATAATTAGTAATAATTAGTAATAAATTCTAATAATTAGTAATAAATTCTTGTAATTAGTAATAAATTCTAATAATTAGTTATAAATTCTAATAATTAGTTATAAATTCTAATAATTAGTAATAAATTCTAATAATTAGTTAGAATTAGTAATAAATTGTAATAATTAGTAATAAATTCTAATATTTAGTAATAATTCATAATAAATTCTAATAATTAGTAATAAATATTAATAAATTCTAATAATTAGTAATAATTAGTAATAAATTCTAATAATTAGTAATAATTAGTAATAAAGTGTAATAATTAGCAATAAATTCTAATAATTAGTAATAAATTCTAAAAGTTAGTAATAAATTGTAATAATTAGTAATAATTGGTAATAATTAGTCATAATTAGTAATAAATTCTAATAATTAGTAATAAATTCACATAATTAGTTATAATTAGTAATAAATTCTAATAATTAGTAATAAATTCTAATAATTAGCAATAAATTGCAATAAATTTTAATAATTTGTAATAAATTCTAATAATTAGTAATAAATTTTAAGAATTGGTTATAAATTCTAATAATTTGTTATAAATTATAATAATTAGTATTAAATTCTAATAATTAGTAACAATTAGTAATATATTCTAATAATTAGTAATAAATTCTATATATTAGTTATAATTAGTAATAAATTCTAATAATTAGAAATAAATTATAATAATTAGTAATAAATTATAATAATTAGTTATAATTAGTCATAAATTCTAAAAATTAGTAATAAATTATAATAATTAGTAATAAATTCTAATAATTAGTTATAAATTCTAATAATTTGTAATAAATTCTAATAATTAGTAATAAATTCTTATATTTAGTAATAAATTTTAATAATTTGTTATAAATTTTAATAATTAGTAATAAATTCTAATAATTAAGTATAATTGGTTATAAATTCTAATAATTAGTAATAAATTAGTAATAAATTCTAATAATTAGTAATAAACTGTAATAATTAATAATAAATTATAATAATTAGTAATAAATTGAAATAATTAGTAATAAATTGTATTAATTAGTAATGAAATCTAATAATTATTAATAAATCATAATAAATTCTAATAATTAGTAATAATTTGTAATAAATTCTAATAATTATTAATAAATTGTAACAATTAGTAAAAATTGTAATAATTTGTAGTAATAATTAGTAATAAATTATAATAATTAGTAATAAATTCTAATAATTAGTAATAAATTATAATAAATTCTAATAATTAGTAATAAATTTTAATAATTAGTAATAAATTCTAATAATTTGTTATAATTAGTAATAAATTCTAATAAATAGTAATAAATTGCAATAATTGGTAATAAATTGTAACAATTAGTAATAAATTGCAAAAATTAGTAATAAATTGCAACAATTAGTAAAAATTATTAATTAATTATAATAATTTTAATAATTAGTAATGAATTGTAATAATTAGTTGTAAATTGTAATAATTAGTAATAAATTGTAATAATTAGTAATAATTTGTAATAAATTGTAATAAATTGTAATAATTAGCAATAATTACTAATAATTAGAAATTATTAGAAATTATTTAACAATAATTAATAAAAAATTGTAATAAATTATAACAAATTGTAATAAATTGGCATAATTTCTAGTGGATTGGTGGATCCCTTTTTTCTGATGCCATATCTCCTTGCAATTTTCTACCACTGAAATTATTATGAAAAATTTTTTCTCACATACAGATATCCATTTTCATATGCACACGAATAGAGAGTAGCGTGGTGAGGACTTCTTGCTCTTCATTCTCGTGCATACAAAAATGGATATGCATACGTTGGAGTAGATTTTTTATAATGATCTTAGTCGAAGAAAGTTGCAAGGAGATGAGCCATTGGAAAAAATATGCTCTTTTGCCTGACGACTCGTCTCCTTGAAACTTTCTTCTAGTGAAATCACTATAAAAAATCTCCTATGATGTATGGATATCCATTTTCATATGCATAAGAATGGAGAGCAGCATGGCGATACCTCTCTACTCTCCATCCTCATGCATACAGAAATGGATATTCGTACCTCAGAGCATATTTGTAAGAACCTAGATCTTCTTTTTAGGTATGTTTTCCTTTTCTGGTATTTTTTGAGACAAAGAGGAAAATCTGGAAATTTTCGGAGTACACGTCGTGTACTTCGATGCCATTGGAAGTCGTGTTCTGGTCGTGTCATGGCCACACACACGGCCATGTAAGGGTGACTTAAAGGCTGCCTAAAGCGGAGTATGGAAAATACAATTACTTTCCATGTACTCTAGAAGTACACACCGTGTACTTTCTTTTTATTTCGTTAAATAGACCGAGGTCGCGTCTAATCCTTATTTCCATCTTCTTCTTTGCCTAATTCCGTCCAGAGCATTCGAGGAGGCCGAATCTTCTCCGAGCCGTCGATCTGTCACCGGTTATCCGAATCGAACACCGTCAGTTGCAATAGAATCGCAATATTGATTTCTTGGTTCTTCTTTGGCCATGTTTCCTGATTCTTTCTCTTATGAGAGTTATCATAGGTTGAACATTTTAGATATTTTTGAAGATCTACTTTGTTCTAGGTCGATTCATGGGATGAGGTTTAAGTATATAGGTCTCCTAGAATTGAGGTAGGTGGTTTTTTGCCTTACATTGAATGTCTTTGAGTTTTTGTTCTAAACTGCTGGATTCCCATGTTTCGGGTATCCCGGGTTAGGGATTTTGGTCCTATTGTTTAATCGCCTTAGATTTCTGGTTAGGTTAAGGTTAATTGAGAATAATATATGCTTGTTTGGATGTTTTAGGATCACCCCATTGGTTTTATCCTTTTTTGGCTGTTTATCACTGTTTGGCATAGTTTTCCTGTAAGGAAAACCCTATTGCAATTGCTAGTTTGCTTGTTATAACTGATTGCTTTTGTTGCCTGCTATTTTAATGATTTTGATGCATTGTAGTTTTTAGCCAAGTAGTTTCTAAACTTAATTAGGGCTACTGACAGTCGATTACGCACGAATGGACTGCTCAGGTCTGTGAGAACCTGGTGCGGGAGACCAAAGAGGGAATAGATGATTAAGTGCTTCCCTAGGGGGTCTGTTGGAATTATTTTTGTATGCAGGACCTACAGAAATTAGACTTTGTGCTTCTAAAGAGTTTCCTTAGTTTACACACGTATCGAGACCGTATGAGGAATTATACTTAAGAGCTTCCTCAGAGATTCTGTAGCTATCGTTGCAAGACCACAGGGGAATCGACGTGAGTGCTTTCCAGAGTGTATGTGCCTTTGTATGTTTACTTGACTATAGGGGTCTACTAGTTTGACCCACCCATAGAGTCAGTGTGAATGTGTATTGTTTGGTTAGTTTAGACGATCCTACCAATCCAAAGCACAAGCTTGGATCTATTGGCCTACTTGTTTGTTTAGGTAGTCTTTTGATGCCTGCGGTGTTACCTGTTTGCCTTGGAATAGAGTGCTTTGCTAGATTCCTTGGTTGTTTAATTAAATGAATGAATTAATTGTTAAATGAATGTGAATGGTAATTGGTAGGAATATTTACTTGTGTACTCCTAGTTCATTACTACATTTACTTTCATTACTTCTGTTATATTACTCACTGACAGTAGGGCACAGATCTTGTGGTGGTTGCCTACTGGGATTAGTCTCACACCCTTTTTGGGTCTTGATTTTTGGACCAAACATGTTTTATGGTTGTAGGTGTGGATAGGGATTGTGGCCCTTCTACTTCAGGTACATGATTGCTGGTTGGAGCTGGAGAGCATAGGACTGGGCTTAGGCTTGCGATGCTGCTGGAGTTACTCTTTGATTTTCGTACTTTGTTTCTTAGTTTTATTTCAGCACATTGTTGTGTTTGTTGTTTTCCTTAGATACTTGTACATTCTGCATCATTGTCATCATTATTATATATTCCTTATTTCCGCTATTTAGTTTCAGTTATTGTATGTTGTTTACTGCTACCGCTATTGACTGTTATTTTCTTTCCCTTGTATACTTTACCAAATGAGGGCATAGTTTCCCCAATGACTCACCAAGGCCCTCACTGCTAGTCGGCAGCCTCTGGCATTTGGGGAAATGCGCTTGAGGTCATGTGGAGAACCGAGTACGGGGCACCCGTTGAGTGACTCTGGATTCGGGTCGTTACAAAGTGGTATCAAAGTAGTTTCTTTTATTTTCTATTAACTTCCTGTTTAGAAACATTAAACAGGGATAGGATGGAATAGGTAAATGGTAAATATCTATTCTCTGGAGTTCTAGAACCCGTGTACAGGGAAAAATCCAGGTTATCTCAAATATTGAAATTTTTGAGTTTTGAAAATGTTATAGTTTAATTGACTTCATCATTGGGTGGTGCACTTGTGTTTTGTTGTTACTATTTATATGATTATGGTTCTATTTTGTTGCAGTTCGATGAGATGAGGGTATTCCATCTCATGCATCATATAGGCACTTTCAAAAAAATCACATGTCATGCATATTGCCATGCCATCTAAATTAAATTAGAAATTTCATGCTGTTGTGATAGAATTTTTGATAGACTATGCATGCTATTGTGATAGATGCTATGAAAAAATACCTGTTATGTTGATAGGGTATCGTTTGTTTATAGATTCTTTAACATGGATGCCAAACTTTGGTCTTAGAGGTGTATGGACCCTCGAGTATTGGAATTTGGTGGATCATTGCATGGTTTCCTTGTTATAACCTGTATAAGATGCCAAGCTTTGATTCATGTAGAGTATGGGCCCTCATGGATCGGAATTTGGCACTTTAACTCTTGTTTTCTGTGTTTTCTGGGCTTCGGAGAAGTTTCTGAGCTACTTCTCGGAAAACCCCAGAATACAGGGCATGTATTAATAAAATACACGCCATGTAGTTTTTTTTAAACCATGTCACGGACTGTGTGAGCAGAAACATGGGGTTACGAAAAATCTTGTAAGAACATGCCGTGTACTAGTTTAGCACACCGTGTAGTATGAAATAGGTACCCCGGCCGTGTCACGAACAACACAGGTCATATTATCTTTTCACATACACGTTGTGTCTAAATCTTACACACTGTGTAGTTTGATCTAGGTACCCGGATGTGTCATGAACAAAACGGGTCATTGTTACCCTTCCTCGTACACGCCGTGTCTGTCTAGAACACACTGTGTAGTGTCGGCCATGTGTCAGGCTGTGTCTCTAATAACACAGGCCAGGTAAGGCATGTCTAGTACACATCGTGTCGTCAATGAACACACTGTGTAGTTTTGTCTTAGAGGAGCCATGTGGCTTAACCGTGTAGAAGGACTCAGGCAGGGAAGAGGACTCAAGTGCACGCCGTGTGTTAGGAAAACACGCCATGTATTTGGGGTGTTACATGACCAGTTTAGGTAGAAGTACACATCCATGCGAATGACCTAAGGGAACACGCTGTGTAGTCATGTTTTTCATAACTTGAATGCCTTCTTTTCCATGTTCCTTCTTGTGCCTTTAGTTTTTCTATCTTTGTTAATCCTGAATCTGAGGTGTGCTTTTGACCTTTCAGAGCTATGGAACTAAGATGTCCTCTGGTTTTCTGTTAGTTGCAAGGTAGTGATCGTACGCCTGATACGGTAAATCAGGGACTACCAATAGTTCCGCCGACCGTTCCGAACATGGGACCTGCAGTGATTCCAGACACTAGTGCTGACGCTTAGTTCAAAGAGGGTTTCATGAGATTCATGCAGACCTTCCAGGGATCTCAACATACTGCCCCGTCTATGGAAGATTTGACGCGGGTTTTTCAGCAGCAACATCCTCCCACATTCACAGGGGATGGAGGACCATAGGTTGCGGAGTCATGGATTGAGGCCATGCTATCCATCTTCGATCACATGGAGACGACTCTAGAGAGGAGAGTGAAGGTCACAACTTATATGTTGTGAGATTCCACCAAGAGATGGTGGGATGTGGTTTCGTAGGCAGGGCACCAATAGGCTATGGCTTGGGACGAGTTTCAGTGTACGTTCTACGACTACTTATACCCGGCGACGCTGAGGGATGAAAGAGCCAGAGAGTTCATGAACCTGCAGAAAGTTACTCTCACAGTTATGGAGTATTCCTCTCGCTTCACATATTTACAGTGTTTCACTCCTGTTTTGGGGAATGACGAGCTATTTTTAGCGAGAAAGTTTGAGGAAGGCCTCAGACCGGACATCAGATCACAGGTGAACATCTTTTAGTTGACTTCTATTACTTTGATAGTCAACCAAGAACTTATCACGAAGAGAAATCTGAGGGAGACTGGAGATGTGGACCAAGACGGTTCAGCATCCAGGGATGATTCATTTCAGATAGACAGTAGGAAGTGCCATCGAGAGTCTACACAAGGTTACTCGAGGAAGTGAGGTATTCCTTATGGTAGACGAGATCTTCCTTCTGGAAATCAAGTGGTGTGCTATCAGTGTGGAAAAAGTGGGAATAATAATCCTCAGTGCCTGAGAGACCCAGTGGAGTGCTGATCTTGCGGTAAGATGGGTCATCTAGAGCGTTTCTGTAGGGTTTTCCTTCCAGCAGCTGGTGAGGGAGGATCAGTTTCGACTCCGCGTATAGGAGTAGGATTATCAGTTCCACAGAAGACTGGGGTTTGGAGTTCTTCAGGTCGTTCAGGCTAGGGTAGAGGCCATGGACGCAGTGGTCAGGCTCAGGGAGAGTCATCTCAGGGATCTCAGGCTGCTACATAGGGCAGTGGTGCAGGCCAGACTTTTTCGGTATAGCAGATTCATCAGGAGCAGGATCTTGGACCTTCCACAGTTCGAGGTACGATTTTAGTAGCCTCAGTTTTATCATCTGCACTTTTCGATATAAGAGATTCTCATAGCTTTATTTTTGTGTATACTGTGGAAAGCCTTAGACTTACTGTTTATACTTCTGAGGATATGATGACGCTAGACACTCCCTTGGGATTTAGAATTTCTAGCGTGAGTCAGTGCTTAGACTTACCCCTTGAGGTTGGTGGGTTTCATTTTTCATGTAATCTCTATGTTTTAGAGATGACAGGATATGATGTCATTCTCGGGATGGACTGGTTAGTTCCCTTCCAGGCCTTTGTCGATTTCTATCATCATAGGGTGAGTTTCACATCACCGGAGGGCGGATCTTTTCTTCACAAGGGAGAATGGGATGTCCAGGCAAGCAGAGCTGGACCAGAGCATCATGGGTTGGGCGGTGTTACGGCACAGATTTCTAGCTTATATTCAGATGACCAGGGGACTTCTCAGATAGATTTTCCTCTAGTGGTGGATCGCTTTCCAGATGTCTTTCAAGAAGACTTTTCAAGTTTGCCTCCGGAGCGAGAGGTGGACTTCTCTTTTGAGCTTGTTCTAGGAGAAACACCAGTATCCATACCTCCTTATAGGATGGATACACCTGAGTTACAGGATCTCAAGAAGCAATTGGAGGAGTTGTAGGCAAAGGGTTTTATCTGACCCAGTACTTCTCCTTGGGGTTCGCCCGTTCTGTTTGCAAAGAAGGTGGATGGTACCTTACGGATTTGTGTTGATTATCGGAAGCTAAACCAGTTGACGATCAAGAAACGATATCCATTTCCATGGATAGATGATCTATTTGATCTTCTTAGAGGAGACAGAGTGTTCTCGAAGATCGACTTGAGATCCGTCTATCATCAGTTGCATGTCAGACCATCTGATATACCTCTTACAGCCTTCTGAAGCATGTATGATCTGTATGAGTATTTGGTTATTCCGTTCGGTCTCACGAACATGCCAACAGTTTTCATGGCATTGATGAACAGAGTTTTCCATCCTTACTTGGATTATTTCATGGTGGTTTTCGTGGAAGATGTCTTAGTGTACTCTCACACTCGACACCACCATGCTACCCATCTTGAGATCGTTTTGAGTACACTGAGGGAGCATCAGTTATATGATAAGCTCTCAAAGTGGCACTTTTGGATAGATTAGATTCACTTCCTGGGTCATGTCATCTTAGAGATAGGAGTATCAGTAGACCTAGAGAAGGTGAGAGCAGTAGTTACTTGGGAGCATCCAAAGAATGTCTTCAAGGTACGAAGTTTCTTAGGGATGGCTGGTTACTACAGGTAGTTTATACAGGAC
The DNA here is from genome assembly GCA_963277665.1 of Viscum album. Taxonomy (NCBI): domain Eukaryota; kingdom Viridiplantae; phylum Streptophyta; class Magnoliopsida; order Santalales; family Viscaceae; genus Viscum; species Viscum album. Next base: position 985,175,352 of record OY728166.1, on the reverse strand, counting down.
TTATCATTCTTAGTAGTGCTGTTTACAGGCTTGACTAAGAAGGGGGTGAAGTATGGTTGGTTAGAATCCTATGATTCAGCCTTTCAGGAGCTGAAGGGGAGATTGACTTCAGCAATGATTCTAGTTTTGCCGGAGCCGGGCAAGAGTTATACAGTTTTCTGTGATGCATCTGGCATCAGTCTTGGATCAGTGCTTATGTAGGAGGATCGTGTTGTTGTATATGGATCTCAGCAGTTAAGGCCACGTGAGAGGAACTATCCTACGCACGACCTAGAGTTGGCTTCAGTTGTTCATGCTTTGCGTTGTTGGAGACATTATCTTCTGGGAGATCATTTTGTGGTATATACTGACCACAAGAGCCTCAAGTATATCTTCACAAAACGTGACTTGAATCTAAGACAGAGGAGGTGGGTTGAGTGCCTACAGTTTTTCGATTTCGAGCTTGCTTATACACCTGGGAAAGGAAATGTTGTGGCAGACGCACTGATCAGGAGGACATAGATACTGGAAATTCAGGAGGCCAGCAGTGAGTGGCAGGTTATGGCTCTGTTCTCTGAAATTCATTTGGAGATGCATGACAGACAGGGTCAGAATTTTCTTTCTTCTATAGCTATTACCTCTACCCTTCTTGACCGATTTCGAATGAGGCAGCTATCAGATTCTGAAGGCCTAGTCCTATGGTAAAGTGTGTCAGGAGAGGACCCTCTTCCCTGATAGACCATAGGAGAGGGTGAGATCTTGTGTTTCCAGGGATGCATATTGGTGCCAGCAGATATACGCGAGGAGATGATGTGAGAATTTCATTCCTCAGTTTGGTAAGTTCATCCTAGCGTCACCAAGATGTATCGTGATCTACACCACCAGTATTGGTGGCCAGGTATGAAGAAAGATGTTGCTGGTTTTGTCATGAGGTGTTCCACATGTCAGCAGGTAAAGGAGGAGCACCAGCGACTAGCAGGGCTTTTATAGCAGTTACCCATTCCTAAGTGAAAGTGGAATGATATTGCAATGTACTTTGTGACAGGGTTACTGAGATCACATCGAGGGAATGACGTGGTACGGGTTGTCATTGACAGGCTCACGAAGGTTGCTCACTTCTTGCCGATTAAGGAGACCTTCGGTGTTGATGATCTTGGATGGTTGTACATCTGTGAGATTGTATGCTTGCATGGGGTTATGAGTACTATAATTTCAGATAGGGACACCCGCTTTATGTCGCATTTTTGGCAAGGGCTACAGAGGGCGTTGGGTACACAGGTACTTCTGAGTACAGCTTACCATCCCCAGATAGATGGTCAGTCAGAGTACATGATTCAGGTGCTAGAGGACTTGATATGAGCATGCATCCTTGATTTTAGAGGTTCTTGGGAGAGACATATACCTCTAGTGGAGTTTTCCTACAATAATAGTTTTCAAGAAACTATTCAGATGGCACCTTATGAGGCTTTGTACAGTAGGTCGTGTCGATCACCATTGTGTTGGCTAGAGGCAGGAGAGGCGGCTATGTTGGGACCTCATCTTGTTCAAGAGACCACAGAACAGGTGGAGTTGATTCAGAAAAGGATGGCTACTGCACAATCTCGGCAGAAATCTTATGCTGATTAGCGGAGATGACCTTTGGAGTTCAAGGTTGGAGATAAGGTTTTCCTATGTGTTACCACGAGGTTGGGACACAAGAGGATCAGGAGATAGGGTAAGCTTTCACCTAGATACGTCAGGCCGTTTGAGGTTCTGGAGAGAGTCAGGTTGGTTTCTTATAGGTTGCAGTTGCCTCAGAGGTACCAGGCTAGGCACAACGTCTTCCATGTTTCTCATCTTTGACACTATTTCTCATACCCATCTCATGTTTTTCAACCCAAGGAGATTGAGCTAGAGTAGGATGCATCATTTGAGGAGCATCCTATCAGGACTGTTGATCATAGTTCAAAGGTACTCTGTGGCCAGTCTGTTCCTCTAGTATGATTGCTACGGCAGCATTGCTGTGTACAGGATGAGACTTGGGAGAGGGAGGTCGATATACGATCATAGTGGCCAGAGTTGTTCAAGGTTTCTTCTTTTCCACCTTATTATGGAAATTCAGGGACAAATTTCTTTAAGGGGGGAAGTTTGTAAGAACCCGGATCTTCTTTTCAGGTATGTTTTCCTTTTCTAGTAGTTTTTGAGAAAAAGAGGAAAATCTGGAAATTTTCGGAGTACACACCGTGTACTTTATGAATACACGCCGTGTACTTCAATGCCACTGGAAGTTGTGTTCTAGCCGTGTCATGGAAACACACACGGCTATGTAAGGGTGACTTGGAGGCCGCCTAAAGCGGAGTACAGAACAGTAAAGTACAAGTCGTGTACTCCAGAAGTACACACTGTGTACTTTCTTTTTATTTCATTAAACAGATCGGGGTCGCATCTAATCCTTATTTCCATATTCTTCTTTGCCTAATTCTGTCCAGAGCATCTAAGGAGGCTGAATCTTCTCCGAGCCACCGATCTGTCACTTGTTATCTGAATCGAACACCATCGGTTGCAATAGATTTGCAGCGGTGAGTTCTTGGTTCTTCTTTGGCCACATTTCCTGATTCTTTCTATTATGAGAGTTATCATAGGTTGAAAGTTTTAGACTTTTTGTAGATATACTCCATTTTAGTCCGATTCACGGGCTGAGGTTCAAGTATAATTATCTCCTAGTATCAAGGTAGGTGTTTTGTTTCCTTACGTTGAATTTCTTTGAGTTTTTGTGAAAAAGTGTTGGATTCCCATGTTTCGGGTATCTTAGGTTAGGGATTTTGGTCCTATTGTTTAATTTCCTTATATTTCTTGTTATATTAAGGTTAATTGAGAATAATATATGCTTGTTTTCATTTTTTAGGATCACACCATGGGTGTTATCCTTGTTTGGTTGTTTATCATCGTTTGGCACAGTTTGCCTGCAAGGCAAACCCTATTGCAATTGCTAGTTTGCTTATTATAACTGATTGCTTGTGATGCCTGCTATTTTAATGCTTTTGATGCATTTTATCTTTTATCCAAGTAGTTTCTAAACTTACTTAGGGATAATGATAGTCGATTACGCACGACTGGACTGCTTAGGGCTGTGAGAACCTGGTGTGGGAGACCAAAGAGGGAATAGACGAATAAGTGCTTCCCTAGGGGGGTCTATTGGAATTAGTTTCATACACATGACCTACAGGAATTGGAATTTGTGCTTCCAAATAGTGTACTTAGTTTACGCACGTATTGAGACCATAGGAGGAATTAGACGTAAGATCTTCCTCAGAGATTTTGTAGCTATCGTTGCAAGACCACAGGGGAATCGACGTGAGTGCTTCCCAGAGTGTATGTGCCTTTGTATGTTTACTTGACTATAGGGGTCTGTAAGTTTGAGCCACCCAGAGAGTTAGTGTGAATGTGGATTTTTTGGTTGGTTTAGATGAGCCTACCAATCCAAAGCACAAGCTTGGATCTATTGGCCTACTTGTTTGTTTAGGTAGTCTTTTGATTCATGTTGTGTTACCTATTTACCTTGGAATAGAGAGCTTTACTAGATTCCTTGGTTGTTTAATTAAATGAATGAATTAATTGTTAAATTAATGTGAATTGTAATTGGTAGTACTATTTACTTGTGTACTCCTAGTTCATTACTACATTTACTTTCATTACTTCTGCTATATTACTCACTGACAGTAGGGCACAGATCTTGTGGTGGTTGCCTACTGGGATTAGTCTCACACCCTTTTTGGGTCTTTCTTTTTAGCCCAAATAGGTTATATGGTTGTAGGTGTGGATAGGGATTTTGGCCCTTCTACTTCAGGTACATGATTGCTGGTTGGAGCTAGAGAGCATAGGACCAGGCTTAGGCTTGTGATGCTGCTGGAGTTACTGATTACTTTTCATACTTTGTTTCTTAGTTGTATTTTAGCACATTGTTGTGTTTTCTGTTTTCCTTAGATACTTGTACCTACTGTATCATTATTATATATTCCTTGCGTCCACTGTTTAGTTTTAGTTATTGTATTCTTTTTACTACTTCCGCTATTGACTTTTATTTTCTTTCCCTTGTATACTTTACCAAATAAGGGAATAGTTTCCCCAATGACTCAACAAGGCCCTCACTGCTAGTTGGCATCCTCTAGGGTTTGGGAAAATGCACTTGAAGTCATTTGGTGAACCCAGTACAGGGCACCATTTGAGTGACTCCAGATCCGGGTTGTTACAATATTTTTCATAGTGATTTCAGTCGGAGACGGTGGAGATGAGTCATCAGGAAAAAGAGTTTCTGCCAATCCGTTAGAAATTGTGTCATCAATAATTAGTAATTATTAGTAAAAATTAGTTGTAATTAATAATAATTAATCGAAATTAGTATAAATTATTATAAGTTATTAAATATTTTTATAAAAGTTTAAAAAATACTATAAATAAGTATGAAATAATAGAAATTATTATAATTTGATAGAAAAGGGGAATTTAATTGTATTCTTTTTTTTTTGGACAGTGTTTTTATTATATCAAATTAGACAAAAAATAATTATTTTATATTTTTTATATAAATATAGAACAAGAAAGTTGAAAAAAATAATTATTAGATGATCATTCTTGGATAAATCAGCACAAGAATCCAAATGGTTCTGGTTTAATTCATGTATATATTGAGGTTGTTGAAGCTTTCTTATCATTTGCATCATCAAAACCATAATTTGCTTCAAAAGGAGAAATTAAGTGTCCTTGTAAAAATTATGCCATTTTCTAGTAGTGATTCTTCAAGTATGGATAGCTTGGGACCATCAAAAATTAATTTACAAATCAGAAGATAATAGAGGGAAACTCCCATCAACCTCATCATAGTCCAAGGGAGAAAGGTCATTCTTTTATAATTGCAATGATTAAGGTAGAGGAACCAAATGATGTAGTGGAAGGTATGCTCTTTATTCTCTAAAAGCTAATAAGTACTTTGTTTGACTCAAGTTCTATGTATTCCTTTATTTCATCCATGTTTGGAAAGAACATAGAATCAACCCCAGAATTTCTAGAAGAAGATTTATTAATTAATACTACTTGAGGAATTATTTGATCATAAAAGTTGTATAGAAACTCTAATATCATCTTTGGAGAGTACAACCTCATCACAAATCTAGTAACCATTCCCATGGTGGAATCCAACACTATACTAGGGATGGACTGGATCTCAAAGTATAATATTAAGATCAACTATAGAATAAAGGAAATTTCAGTGGTCTTGAATGAATAGCCTATAGTTCTTTTAAAAGGATATATATCACATCCTTAACTTTATCTAGAATAACCTCCTATATACTTCTATAAGTAAATGATCGGTGAAGAAAATGAAGAAGGGGAATGTCTAAAGACAGAAAATGTCCCCATTGTTAGGGAATACATTGATGTATTTCCTAAAGAGTTACCTGGACCTCTACCAAAAATATAGGGAGATTTATCCATTGAACTCATACATGGATCTAAGGAAATATTAAATATTGTAACACCCCAAGCTTCCATGGTACTTTTCCCTTTGAATAATGCAATAGCTTTCATTGTAAGCAACTTTGAGATTCTAACACACCGCGACCAATCAAACTTGCCGTTATGAATAGTAATACCCTCTTTTTGAAATTTTATAGATTTTATTTTTCAAAATGGACTTCATTTTTTAATTTTTAATATCGAAATTATCTTAGGGTAAATTTTTGGTACTTTTCTGAAAACTTTCATTTTTTGATGAATAGTGAAAATACTAAATTTTAATTAAAAACAACTTTTTTAATCGAAATAATTTATAGTGTTAAATTATACATTTGAGTGGTTTTAAAGTATCATTAGATTATATTTTTATTATTTAATATAATTTAGGTCATTTTATGTAATTTCACATTTAAACTGGACATAAACAAGTGTCAATCTTTTGATAGTTATTATTTCTTAAAAACACGCTTTTCCTTTTGACAATGGGAATTAATTTTAAATTAATTTCTGCCACTTCTGTGTTTTGAATTTGGAAAAATAGATTCCATATTTAGAATTAGGAGGCCCAAATTTTGTAAATAGGTAACTTTTATTTTTAGACATTATGAATAATTACTTCGGTAAATATTTTATTTATCATGGTTAAAGGGTAAATCCGGTAAATAAGGGAAAAATAATATTATAATATTATTAAATTACCCTAACATGTGTCCTATTACTATTTTTTGATACATGTCCGATCATGGGCATCCTTGGGTCGATTTTGGGACCCCATGAAGCCACTTGAGAGTGATAATGACACTTTATATTAATTAATTTAAAAGAAAAAACAAAAATGACATAAACATATATCTTTTAGTAAAATAATCTTTACATGGGGTTATATAAGTTATCTTTGAGACTATAAATACTCATTAGAAATATAAAAATATTTCCTACATAATTTTATTTTATTTATAATTTTTAGACATTAAATAATTAAATTTATTTATAACACAATGATGATGCAGTAATTACCTTATTAATGAAAGAATCAAATAAATGGTATTATAAATATTAAAATAAATATAATTTCAAAGTTTTTATGACATCCACGAATTTTCTAGGTGAATATGACACTTTAGGGTTGATTTAATTTATTTGGTTCAAAGTAATCAAGTTGTGATGACTTTCACAAAAACCAAATACTAAATAGTGTCAAAATTGACATAAATGAGTTTTTAAAACAAATATTATATTATTAAATTATATAATAGTTCTAAAAATATAAGGTTCTTCCAAAGAACTTATATAATGATATTTATATCATTAATTAACTATTTTAGTTTCTATTGGCATTTTATAGTAAGTTTATTAACCAATTATTATAATAATACAAGAATACATGGTAAAAGTTAAACTATTTAACTAAGAGTTAAATCTAAAATACAAGGTTAATATGGTGACCCAAACCTATCTAAAACATATTTTTTGAGAGGTTTTAGACCCATCCCCACCTTATCCTCTAAATAAATTATTTTTGAGCCATTATAAACCGAAATTATTTTATTATAAAATAATATTTCAATCTTTTCCTAAGGTGCCCCTCACCTCTCTTATAAAAGAGCACTTCCCCTTCTCTCAAAATTGCACCTCAAAATCCATTTGGCTTGGCCAAAACATACAAAAATATCCTCCCAATTTTCCTCACTTCAACCTAGAGGCCTTATTTTGATCAGAAAGCCAACCTATGGAGCCCTTCTAATCAAATCAAAAGAAAGAACCTGGAGAAGAGGCAAATATTTCATCACCTCTTTCAAATTATTTTTCTTCTTCCACTTCCTATTTATTTATTGTTTCCATTATAAAATAATAAATCCATTATCTTCTATATATTATGATTTTATTATAAAAATTTTACAACCATATTCATTATTTTATCCATCATATGAATGACAAAGTCACCATACGTGCGTACGTACGGCTTACCGTCTCCACGTTGTGGTGTAGTTGTTATTCAATACATTATTTTTTTTGGATGGGTATAATAATGATGCATAACTAATTTAAATAATAAATATAACATGTTAATTATTCTGTATATATGATATACCATCTATCTACATATGATTTTAATATCAAAAGAATGATATTTTTGCTCATGCGTACGTACAGATTACCGTCTCCACGAACACAATGAGATTCATTTCCCCATCGTAACCATTAAAGAATAATTTTTATTTTATGATTTAAAATAATTCTTACAAACTTAATATAATTCTAGATATGAATCAAATACATCCTATCCATAAAAAACATGTCTTATGTAACAAAACATATAAAGGAAAATGAATCAGTTAACACCCGAAATGACGATAATACTAAAATATTATTAACAAAACAATATTAGAAGATCATATATGATATAATATTTATGTATATGGTTATTTTATAATTTAAAAATAATAATTTAACTATTATACAGGAGGTTAACATACCCTCAACCAAGGAAAATTACAAGGTAAGGTTTAATTTCACAATCTCTTTATTATCCAAGGTTGTTTTTACGTAAGTATCTACTGGGAACTCTTTATCATCCACATCCATGTTTTATTAAAAATGCATTTCAAAAAAAATTACTATTTACTAGACTATGGGTTAAAGTCATTTATACCCTTATTTGACCTTATATATTTTGAAAGGAATCTTTCCATCATTTTCCAAACAAGGTACTTTATGACATTTTCAAAAAATTAAGGTAAGAATGTTTTTTTTAACTTATACGGATGGTGTGGTTATTCTCTGTTGTTACATAACCTTTGAAGATTCCCTTACAAGATTATAAGAATATTTTTAAAATAAATGTTTTTTTTTATAATTATGTGACTCTTAAATTATTTCAAAATAGAAAGATATATTTCTCTCAAATAGTTTTGATTTCATCTATGTCAACATCCTTTGATAAATTTTACACTTGTTTGAAGTTGATTTATTATGATACAAATCTTCCATATTGTATTTAAGGTTTTGTGATATGTTTGACTATGGATGTGCTATTTTTATACCATTCATGGTTTATAGTTAAATTATTGACATTTCATATGCTATTTTTAATACGAATGTTTATGTTATGTTTCAACCTTTTCATATGAGAAATGTATTGAAATTAGTAAGTGATGGGAGGAGCCCTCTATATCTCCTCGGTGCATCGGTAGGTCTCATGAGACAATTAGATGTGGAATTGGCCAAGGCCTTTCCCAATTTGATATATGGTTTTGGTTGAGGCCTTAATCATTTTTAGACGTCTTGGATGAGGCCTTAACAAAATGTTTCAGAATGTCCGACATTATACATTCCCTCATTATGAAAATAATATTGATGGTTCATACAGTTATTTGACTAGTATGATACCCATGACTATGTTTTATTATGTAATTATTTACTCAGGTCATATTCATTCCATAAAGTGTACGTGTTTATTATTTGTAAAGGCATGTGTTTTCAATTATTCACCATGCCTAATGTTTATGTTATCTTCCACTATATTGCTTACTCTTACTGAGCATTTGATCTCACCCCTTTCTTATATTTCATTATCCCAGGATATGAAGAAGTTAGTTATGAGTGACTTACAGGAATAATAAAGGAGGCTTGGATGTTTCTAATGGAATAAATTAGTGTTGTATTTCATTTCAAGTTGTAATATTGAACTTATGTATATATCTTGTTTCCAATAATACTAAACTGATTGGTCTTTTGGGACATGATTCCTTGTATCATGCCAATATTATGTAATAATGCACTGACTTTGGGTAACTGGGTCGGAGCATTACAGTTGGAATTAGAATAAGTTTAGTACCAACCTTGGAAACTAGATTTACAAAAACTTTGATTAGAGAACGCTACCCTAAGATAGACTTTGAGGATTAGTATAGAAGAACTTCCTAGAATTTTGGTACTGTAGAGATTTTTTGAGTTTTCCTAGCAATACATCCCTGTCTAGATACGAGTAGGTAGAGGCGGATCTGGCACAGATGTACCTAGGGGTAAAACCTGAAAACACCACTTTGAGCTAGACTTGAACGGGAACTGGTGCACGACAACGGGTCTTGTTGCACTCTTGGTTACGAAACTCCCGGGGGATATGCTTAGGATAATTATCATTTTCTTTACAAACCATTATGAAGGTTTTATGAGTATATACTTCCTCAAAGAAAACATTTTTATTATTATGGATTATATCCATAAATTGTTCAATTTATATTAAGTGTTTTACAAGTTTGGAATTATGTATCGCAATTCATAAACTAATCTAGTGTATGAAATTATTTATAAATGGAACCTAGTGGAAGGAATGGAAACCGTATTAATGCACGTAATCCATGTAGGTATTTCCTTCCAACTCAAAATAATTATAGTGGTATTGGTGATGCAATTGCTGCTGATCATCTTATCACCATACTGGGACAACTCACTCAGGTTATGAATAATAACCTTACCCATATGTAGCACCCTAATTCACAATGTGGAGGATCAATGTTAGACCGCTTCATGAGAAAATAACCACCAACATTCAATGGTTCTACAAATCCATTTGTAACTGAGCAATGGATAAGTTCCTTAGAGAAAATATTCCATGCTTTGGGGAGTAGATAAAGGGAAAATGTTGTCATGGTAGTTTATCGCCTCACGGGAGATGCAGATCAATGGTGGTCCTTAATTCAGAACAAAAAGGAGGATGAAGAAGTATAAAGTATGGAATAGAGGGAGTTTAAAGATATTTTCTTAGAAAAATACTTTCCTCGTGACCATCGAGCGGATATGGAAAGGCAATTTCTGAGTCTGAGACAAAAGGAGGATGAGAATGTCGCAAAGTATGAAGATAACTTTACAAGGTTAGCAAGGCATGCTACAGATTATATACGTACCAAGAAGTAAGATTGATAATTTTTTTGATGGTTTGAAACCATTTCTCCGTCGAGTATTAGTCTCACAATACTTCTCATTATATGAATATATTGTCTCATGTGCTATCAAGACAGAAAAGGGATTCTCTAAGTCTTACGACTTAAAAGCAAATTAAGAGAAGAAGAGATCTTCTGAACACTCCGAGAAAGGAAATAAGGAAACAGGGAATAAGGGAAGAGTTGAATTTCCACCCTATGAAGGAAGCACCCTAGTGCTTGTCTAAAAGGAAAAGGAGTATGCTACAAATGTGGACAGAAAGGCCATCTTACTGGTGATTATAAGGGTAAGAAAGAAGATACCAGTGTTCAATGATAAAATTGCAGGGATATGGGACATTATGCAAATGAATGTCCTAAGCGTCATGTAAACTTACCTCAGAAAATGCCAAGGGATCAAGGCTAAGCTTATGCGATCACTACTGCTGAGGTTAAAGCTCTGAAAGACATAGTGGTAGGTAATTTAATAGTTTTCTCAAGTTTATCCAATGCTTTATTTGATTCTAGATCATCTCATTATTTCATATCTTCCTAGTTTTCTAAGAAAATTAGATATTTTCAATTTGATTTAACAAGGGAGTTGTCAATCAAAACTCCTAGGGGAAGTATCATTGCAACAAATTTTTGTGAATCATTCCCCATTAAGGTTTATAAACGATATTTGTCTTCTAATATCATCGTCATACCCATGATTGAATTTGATGTAATCCTTGGTATGGATTGGATTTTGGACCATGATGTGAAAATTTATTGTAAGAAGAAGGAGGTTACAATTCTCGATGATGGTAAGGAGTACATTATCTTTAGAGAAGAAACATCACCATCTGATTCTTATCTAGATCCACCCCCAATAGCTCTACTAAATTCAATTATTGGGGAAGAAGAGAATGAAATAACTGTGGGTGAGGAAAGGAATGTTCAAATAGAATATGTACCTATTGTGTAAGAATATGTTGATGTCTTTCTAGAGGATTTACCTAGACATCCTTTAGAACGATAAATTGATGTTTGTATTGATTTAGTTCCTAGTTTAAGGCCCATATCGAATAATCCTTAAAGAATATCCATTGTGGAATTAGTATAACTAAAGAAACAACTAGAGGAATTGAGTAATAAGGGATTTATTTTCCCTAGTGTTTCTCTATGGGGAGCCCATGTCCTCTTTGTTAAGAAGAAAGACAGGTCTATGAGGTTGTGCATTGACTATAGAGAGATCAATGCTATAACAATAAAGAACAATTATCCCATACCTCGCATTAATGATTTATTCGACCAACTTCACAGAGCTCAATATTTTTCAAATATTGACCTTTGATCTAGATATCATCAGTTGTGTGTGAAGAAGGAAGAAATTCCAAAAACAACATTTCGAACCAGGTACGGGCATTATGAGTTTACAGTAATTCATTTTGGATTGACTAATGCACCCTCGGTATTCATGGATTTAATTAATAGAGTTTTCAAGGAATATCTTGATGACGTTGTAGTGGTATTTATTGATGATATCTTGGTATACTCAAAAATCTACAAAGATCAGGAAAATTACTTGCGCACTATTCTGAAAACTCTTAGAAGAAATGAATTATATGGGAAGTTTAGCAAGTGTGAATTCTGGCTTCAAGAGATTTATTTTCTTGTCTATATTATCTCTAAATATGGAATCTCTGTTTATCCTTCAAAGACCAAGGAAATCCAAGAAGGTCCAACACCGATGAGTATAAATGAGGTATGCAGTTTTATTGGTTTAGCAGGTTATTATTGACGTTTAGTCCATAATTTTGCTCGGTTGGTTAACTCATTAACCAAGATCACACGTAAAGGGGTTAAATTTGTTTGGAAAAAAGAGTGTGAAGAATTTTTTGAAGAACTGAATAGATGATTAGTCAACTCTCCTATCTTGACTCTACCATCAGGGAACGATGGGTTTATTATTTATAGTGATGCTTCAAATAAAGGACTTGATTGTGTCCTTATACAGAATGACAGAGTTATTTCCTATGCATCACGACAGATAAAAATTCATGAGAAAAAATATCTCACTCATGATATTGAGTTAGCAACTGTAATATTTTCTCTGAAGATATGGAGACACTATCTCTATAGTAAAAAATTTGAGATTTATACTGATCACAAGAGTTTGAAGTATATTTTCTCACAAAAAGAACTCAACATGAGGCAAAGGAGATGGTTTAAACTACTCAAGGATTATGATTGCACTATACACTACCACTTGGGGTAGGCAAATAAGTTGTAAGATGCTTTGAGTAGAAAGGATCATGGAGGTTTGAACAATATAAGAGTTGAAAGGGATCCTATTTTTATGGATCTAGTAAAGATGGATATGGGAATAACCATATAAGGTGAAACATAAATACTTTTTCAAATGGCTTCTAAACCATCTTTAATAGAAAAGATAAAAAAATTTCAAACTAATTATGAGGAGATTAAAAATAATATTAAAGATGTAAATGATGGGATATTGAGTGACTTCGTATATGAAGATGGAATTTTGAAATTTTGGAAGAGACTTTGTGTTCCATGTATCACTGTTGAGAACACACATGCCTGGCCCAACACATGTACTCACCTATGAGGAAATTGAACTGGAACATGATCTATCTTATTATTAGGATCCTTTCAAGATTCTTTATACCATAGAACAAGTGTTGAGAAACTGGATGACTCATCTGGTAAAAGTTCTATAGAGAAACCATAAGATGGAAGAGGCAACGTGGGAACCTGAGGAACTTATGATTAAGAACCACCCGAATCTTTTTGTGTGTTAGTATTCCAAAAATTTTGAGGATGAAATTATTTGAAGGAGGGAAGAATGTAACACCCCAAGCTTACATGGTATGTTTCCCTTTGAATAATGCAATAGCTTTCATTGTACACGACTTCAAGATTCTAACACACCGCGACCAATCAAACTAGAAGTAATGAATAGTAATACCCATTTTTGAAATTTTTGAAATTTTATTTTTCAAAATGGACTTCATTTTTGAATTTGGAATATTGAAATAATATTAGGGTGAATTTTTCTTACTTTTCTGAAAACTTTCAATTTTTGATAAATAGTGAAAAAATATTAAATTTTAATTAAAAACAACTTTTTTAATCGAAAGAATTTATACTGTTAAATTATACATTTTAGTGGTTTTAAAGTATCATTAGATTATATTTTTATCATTTAATATAATTTAGGTCATTTTATGTAATTTCACATTTAAACTGGACATAAACAAGTGTCAATCTTTTGATAGTTATTATTTCTTAAAAACACGCTTTTTGTTTTGACAACAGGAATTAATTTTAAATAAATTTCTGCCACTTATGTGTTTTTAATTTGGAAAAATGGATTCCATATTTATAATAATGAGGTCCAAATTTTTTAAATAGGTAATTTTATTTTTATACATTATGAATAATTACTTCGGTAAATATTTTATTTACCATGGTTAAGGGTAAATATGGTAAATAAGGGTAAAAAAATAATATTATAATAATATTAAATTACCCTAAAATGTTTCATATTCCTATTTTTTGATACATTTATGACCATGGGTATCCTTGGATCGATTTTGGGACCCCACGGAGCCACTTGAGAGTGATAATGACACTTTATATTAATTAATTTAAAGTAAAGACAAAAATGACATAAACATATATCTTTTAGTAAAATAATTTTTACATGGGGTTATGTAAGTTATACTTTCAACTATAAATACTAATTATAAAGATAAAAATATTTCCTACATAATTTTATTTTATTTATAATTTTTAAACATTAAATAATTAAATTTATTTATGACAAAATGATGATGCAGTAATTGACTTATTAATGAAAGAATCAAATAAATGATATTATATATATTAAAATAAATATAATTTAAAAGTTTTTAAGACATCCAATAATTTTATAGGTTAATATTACATGCTATAGTTGATTCAATTTATTTTTTTAGAAGTAATCAAGTTGTGATGACTTTCACAAAAACCAAATACTAAATAGTATCAAAATTGACATAAATGAGTTTTTACAACAAATATTATATTATTAAATTATATAATAGTCCTAAAAATCTAAGGTTCTACTAAAGACAATATATAATGATAGTTATATCATTAATTAACTACTTTAGGTTCTCTTGTCATTTTATAGTAAGTTTATTAACCAATTATTATAATAATACAAGAATACATGGAAAAAGTTAAACTATTTAACTAAGAGTTAAATCTAAAAGATAAGGTTAATATGGTGACCCAAACCTATATAAACCCTATTTTTTGAGAGTTTTTTGACCCATACCCACATTATCTTAGAAATAAATCATTTTGGAGCCATTAGAAACCGAACATTATTTTATTATAAAATAATATTTCAATTTTTCCTAAGATGCCCCTCACCTCTCTTATAAAAGGTCACTTACCCTTCTCTCAAAATCACACCTACAAGTCCATTTTTATTGGAAAACCCCTACCAAAATATCCTATAAATTTCCCTCACTTAAACCTAGAGGCCTTATTTTGATCATAAAGTCAACCTAAGGAGCCCTTTTGATCAAATCAAAAGGAAGAACCTGGAGAAGAGGTAAATATTTCATCACCTCTTTCAAGTTCTTTTTCTTCTTCCACTTCCTATTTCTTTGTTTTTTCCATTAAAAAATAATAAATCCAGTATATTATATATAATATTATGTTATTATAAAAATTTTACAACCATATTCATTATTCTATCCATCATATGAATGACAAAGTCACCATACATGCGTACGTACGGCATACCGTCTCCACGTCGTGGTGTAGTTGTTATTCAATACATTATTTTTCATTTTGTATGGGTATAATAATGATGTATAACTAATCTAAATAATAAATATAACATATTAATGATTCTTTATATATGATATAATATCTATCTATATATGATTTTAATATCAAAAGAATGATATTGCCGCTTATGCGTACGTACCGATTACCGTCTCCACGAACGTGATGAGATTCATTTCCCCGTCGTAACCATTCAAGAATAATTTTCATTTTATGACTTAAAATAATGTTTAAGAACTTAATTTCATTCTGGATATGAATCAAATACATAATATCCATAACAAACATGGCTTATGTAACAAAACATATAAAGGAAAACAAAAACGATGATAATACTAAAATATTATTAACAAAAAAATATTAAAAGATCATATATGATATCATATTTATGTATATGTTTCTTGTATAATTTAATAACAATGATTTAACTATTATAAAAGAGGTTAATGTACCCTCGACCAAGGAAAAGTACAAGGTAAGGGTTAATTTTACAATCTCTTTATTATCTGAGGTTGTTTTTATGTAAATATCTACTGGGACCTCTTTATCATCCACATCCATGTTTTCTTAAAAATGTATTTCAAAAAAAAATTAATATTTACTAGACTATGGGTTAAAGTCATTTATAACCTTATTTAACCTTATATGTTTTGAAATAAATCTTTCTGTCATTTTCCAAACAAGGTACTTTATGACCTTTTCGACAAATTAAGGTAAGAATGTTTTTTAACTTATACAGCGGGTGTGGTTATTCTCCACCGTTATATCACCTTTGAAGCTTCCCTTACAATATTATAATAATATTTTCAAAATAAATGTTTTCTTTTATAATTATGTGACTCTTAAATTATTTCAAAATAGAAAGAGATATTTCTCTCAAATAGTTTTGATTTCATCTATGTCAACATCCTTTGATAAATTTTACACTTATTTGAAGTTGATTTATTATGATACAAATATTAAATATTGTATTTAAGGTTTTTTGATATGTCGGACTATTTATGTGTTATTTTTATACCATTCATGGTTTATGGTTAAAGTATTTACATTTTGTATGCTAGTTTTAATACGAATGTTTATGTTATGTTTCAACCTTTTCATATGAGGAATGTATTGGACTTAGTAAGTGATGGGTGGAGCCCGTTATAGCTCCTCAGTGCATCGGTAGGTCTCATGAGACAATTATATGTGGAATTGGTTGAGGCCTTTTCCAATTTGATATATGGTTTTGGCCGAGGCCTTAATCATTTTTAGACGTCTTGGCCAAGGCCTTGACAAAATGTTTCAGAATGTCCGGAATTATACATTCCCTAATTATGAAAATAATATTGATGGTTCATGTAGTTATTTGACTAGTAGAATACCCATGACTATGTTTTATTATGGAATTATTTACTCATCTCATATTCCTTCCATAAAGTGTATGTGTTTATTATTTTTAAAGGCATGTGTTTTCAATTATTCACCATGCCTAATGTTTATGTTATCTTCCGCTATATTGCTTACTCTTACTGAGAATTTGAGCTCACCCCTTTCTTATGTTTCATTTTCCCAGGATATGAAGAAGTTAGTTATGAGTGACTTGCATACATAATCTAGGAGTCTTGGATGTTTCTAAAGGAATAAATTAGTGTTTTATTTCTTTTCAAGTTGTAATATTGAACTTATGTATATATCTTGTTTCCAATAATACTAAACTAATCGGTATTTTGGGACATGATTCCTTATACCATTCCAATATTATGTAATAATTCACCAAATCTGGGTAACTGGGGTTGGGGCGTTACAAAGACCATGTATAGAATGGAATATATAGAGTTAAAATAATTAAATAATAAACTTCATGATCTTTTGAGGAAAGGTTTTATTCAACCAAGTGTGTATCCTTGGGAAGAACATGTTCTCTTTTTGAAGAAGAGTGATGGATCAATGTGGATATGAATTGATTATAGAGAACTTAATGGGATCACAGTGAAGAATAAATATCCTCTTCCAAGGATTGATTATTTTTTTGACTAGCTTAATGGGGATTTTTTTGATGATTTACTTCTGATCAGGGTATAGTCAGTTAAGGTTGAAGAAAAAATATATCTTAAAAACATCCTTCCAAATGAGATATGGGCATTATGAGTTTGTTTGTTTTATTGAACTTGACTGATTCTCCTACCATGTTTATGGATTTTATGAATAGAGTCTATAAATATTACCTCAATAAATTTTGGGGGTATTTATTAATGAAATTATGATTTATTCAAAAATTTGTGAGGACTATATGGCTCATCTAAGGATCATATTAAGAACTTTTTGTAAGGAGAATCTATTTTTTAAATTTAGTAAATTTGATTTCTAGTTGCAACAAGTTCCATTGTTGGGGAACTTTATAACCAGTGAAGGAATCTCAGTTGATCTAACAAATACAATATCAATGGAGGAGTGGTCATGTCCTACTACTATAACCGATATTCACATTTTCCTTGTTCTAGAAGGATATTATAGAATCTTTGTGAAAACAAATCATGGATTTTATAATCCACTAACCATGTTAACTTAAAAGGTAGTTAAGTTTATCAAGATAAATGAGTATGAAGAAATTATCTATGAACTAAAGATGGTATTGGATAGTGAACCTAAGCTAACTTTACATTTTAATGGGGAATTAGTTTTCATTTGTAATGATGAATCCTTTGAAGGACTTGGATGTATACTTATGAAAAATGAAAAGGTGATTGCATATGTATCATAAAAGTTAAAGCCTCATGAACAAAATTATCTTACTCATGACCTGAAGTTTGTTGTAGTCATCTATACTCTAAATATATGGAGACACTACCTTTATGGGGGAAATGTGATATATATACATAGAACACTAAAGTTTGAAGTATATATTCACACAAAAGAATATCAACATACATCATCAAAGATGGTTAGATATAATCCAAGGGCTATGATTTCTCCATTCACTACCATCCTAGAAGGGAGAATAAGGTAACTCATGCTATTAACATAAATAAACTTGCTACTATATACATGATATAAATTGATAAAGATCCTATATTCTTGGATATAAAAAGGATAGTCCTAGAAATATTAATGTAAGGGAATACAACCTACCTAGTCCAAATTATTTCCCAACCATCTATCCAAGAGAGGATCTGTGAGGCACAAAGGGGTGATTTGGAGCTCCAAAAGAAGGTGAAAGTAGTAAAGTAGGGGAAGATTCTTGAGTTCCACATCGAAGAAGATAGTTTCATTCGGTTAGGAAATAGATCTTTTGTGCCTTCATCACATGAAATAAATAAAGAGCTATTGGGTAATTTACATTGCTCATATTTCTCCATACATCCTAGAAGTACCAAGATATATCATAATCTTTGAGAGAACTTGTGTTTAGAAAACATGAAGTAGGATATCCCTAAGTATAGATCAAGGATCTTGGTATGTCATAAAGTTAAATTAGAGTGATATAATTCCATGTGAATGATGTAATCATTTACTATACCCTTGTTGAAATGGTATATCATCACCATAGTCTTTGTCACTGGTCTCCCAAAGACATCCAAAGAAAATAATATGTTATGGTATTTGGTGGATTGAATCACCAAGACTTACCAATTCATCAATATTTAGGAATATTTCTCTTATGACCAACTTTATAATACATATATAAAATAATTGGTGAGGCTACATGGAGTACCACTTTAAATTATTTCTGATCATGATCCATGGCTCACTTCCAAATTCTAGAGAAATATTTTTCATGATCAGAATACTTAGTTGAATTTTAGTATGGAATATCACCCCCAAACTAATGGTCAATATGAAAAGACTCTTCAGATACTTGATGAAATTTTTAGATCCTTATTAGTGGAATTTAAAGGTGGATGGGATCAATATCTCCCATTAGTTGAGTTATCATATAAAAACTTATTCCCCTAGAGTATTCAAATGGATTCACATGAAAAACTATATGGGGATTGATGTAGAAATCATAATTATAGGGATAAAGTTGGTGAAAGAAAGATACATGGATCTGATCATGGGTAAGAGATGATCTAAAAGTTTCAAGTCATATAATCGTATATAAAATCTGGTCAGGGTCAGAAGAAGATCTATAATGAAAATCGTCGATTGGACATGGAGTTTAATGTTAGAGACAAATTTTTCCTTCTAATATCACCATGGAAGAGATTCATGTGGTTTGGTTTGTAAATAAATGTAAGATTATCCCTAGGTACGTTAGAACCTTTGATATCCTTGGTCACATGGGGGTAGTGTCCTATCAGTTAGCCCTTCCACCAAATATGACTGAAGTTTATGATGTGTTCTGTGATTCACTCTTGACAAAGTACATACCTGGTCCCTCATGTATACTAAATCCAAATGAGTTAAAACTAGATAATGAACTACATTATGAAGAGTAGTAGGTGAAGATATTATACCATAAATACAAGGTTCTATGCAACAAGAAAACTCATCTTATCAAAGTGTTATGGAAAAACCAAAAGTATGAAGAAGCGATGTGGAAACCTAAGGAAACAATGAAAAAAAAGTACCATCACCTATTATCAATAGAGAATATGAGTTAAAATTTCAATGAATAAATTTATAAATAGGGATAAGAATGTAATGACCCATACATTATTTGTAATATTTATTTCCAAAATAAATGTTTGTTATATTATATTATATAGAATTATACAATAACAACTCATAGTGAGATCAACAATACATTATTTAATTATTAAAAATCATTAAAATAGTCCATAAATAAACCCACGAAAATTCCAAACATTAAATTGGGATAAAAAAATAGAAAATAGAAAAACTACAGTGGGAAAATATGGATCTCCCTGATCATCCAAAATCATCCCTCTCACAAACAACACTATAAAAAATAAACAGAATATTAGAAAACCTATCACCATCCTAGAAAATTAAAATATATAACCTTTTGAGGAATTGTAGTGAATTATTAATTAAATAATTATTAGGAATTTATAGGATTAATTTGACCTTTGGTATAGTAATATGACCATTGGAATAGAAACTTGACTATTGAAAATAATAACTTGACTGTTGGTAATAGTAACCAGACTATCGGATTGGTATTTTAACCTCAAAATAATAAAATGTGATATAAATAATATTTATTATGAGTAATTTAAAAAAATATAAATATTATAATTCTATAAAATAAATATAAATATTATAAATATAAGCATCCTTTTTAATAAACTGTATTTTAATTTATTTCACAAAAAATCAAATTTTTATATAAAAAATAAATGTTAACTATGTTAGAAAATAATTTTGATAAAATTAATTTCATATTTGGAATTATCATATAGAAATTTTCAATGGGTTATTTTTTTTAGTTTCTGGGAAATACATCAATTTTTACATGAATAGTAAAAATAATGGTTTTAAAATACCACAAGTTTTATGACATAATGATGATGTAATAATGACTTAATAAATTTTTAAATATTTATTTCATACTAAAATAAATTTAATAATATAAATGGAAAATTTAAAAACATTAAAATTAATTTGAAAACCTAAAAATTCATTTTCCAAAGTCTAACTCAAAAGTATTTTATTTAAATAACACTTTTATATTTTTTACAACTTTCCTTTTGATTAAAATAATAAATTAAAATTATAAGTTGTTTGAAAATCTTAAAATCATGTTATTTAATTATTATATATTTAATAATTTTAAAAAAAATTACTATTCAAATTTTTACCTTGATATTATATTTTATTCAATATTTTATCCTAAAAATACTCCTCTCATCAAGTATAAAAAATTCATCCCCCTCCCCTTGACAAATCACTCCTCCCTAACTTACCAAATCCAAACCTCTACTAAAATACCCACTCTTAATCTCATTAGAAAAATTAGAAATTTTTGGGAGTAATCAAACTCCAATCATTCAAGAATTTAAGGGTCTTAGAAAAGGAACCACTTCAAGAAAGTGGTAATGTCCTTTCATCCTTTTATTTCATTTACCTTTTCTAGTTTCATATCCTCCTTATATTTTATAATTCAAACCTTATTAAAACAATTATACATTATGTTAAAATGATTTTCATAATGTTAACATACTATAAAAATGTAATTTTTAATATAAGCACATATTATACATCTCACGACTCCTCTTTGGAAAATGACTCATTATTTGTTAGTTAACCAAAAATAAGGAAGTTTCCATTTTTTTCCTTATCACCAACCTTATGGATGATTATAATAAATAATTTATGATATATAAATTTCTAAATATATTTAATTTTAATCTTATGTAATTAATTATATTTATCTATAAATTATGTTGAACAAAATAACAAGATTAAAGAAAAACGGAAAAAATTTAAAGAAAATATGATATCAAAATGTTTCGCCTTTAATTTTGGTAGTTAGAAATAGGAGAAAATGATTATAATTGGTAAATAGTGATATAAATTAACAAAATTAAATTCCATTTCATTTTTTTAATAAACCTAAGTCCATTATTTAGGAGATGGAAAAGAGTCAAAATAAAGATGGATTATGGTAAGGGAATTATCCCCTTTTCTTATTCATTAAAGTAAATCATTTGTGAGGTTGAATTACATTATTTTAAAACACCTTTGATTATCCATTTACTTACAAAATATTGATTTACCAGTAGGATACCCTTGTTCACGCTAATTATTCTCTTTCTCTAATCAGTGTTGTATATCGTCATGCTACCAAATTTATTTCTTGAATTTCTCTATTTTACATGAAATGTTATTATATCATGAATACCCAAAACCCTTTTTTATCAATGTTTATTCACCTTGATGTAAAAATAATAATTTATTTGGGGATTCACGTGTATTAAATCTACATTTCCTTTTTTTGTAAAAATATGATGTGATGATCAAGTCCTATATACTCAATGAATTTATATGAAATTCATTCTTCATTTTAAATGGGTTATTGATAAAAAAATTATTATGATATTTTTATCTCATGTGAATTAATATATATTAAGGGTTATCCCTGATACCGTTCCAATGTATTGGGTAAATAATTAATCTATGGATATGACATGTTATATGATACCTTGGTGAATAGCCTTGGTAATTATGATTTATGACACCTTGGTGTTAAACCTTGGCGATATGCTTATGAATGTATCATTGTATGTTATATCAATATTTCCATGTTATGTATCATATAATTATGATTATTATCTCATGTCATGCCTCATTAATTATCCATGATCATCATTCATGTTCCATTTCCTTTGTTTATCCTTTACTGGGATTCATGATCACCCCTTTCCTTTGATGTATACCCCCAGGATATGAGATTCAATAGAAGTAACATAGAGTTAAAAAAATAATAATCATTTCAATTAGAATTGAAGATGGATTATGTTATTTATCTATTGCATATCTAATTTCCAATAATCCAATCCTTAAAATATCGTGTGTCTTATTAAGTGTTGTACTATGTAATGAAATATTTATGTATTTATTTCCTTTTAAAGATGATAGATGGTATCTCTGGGGTCTATGAGATAGGATAGACAATGAATATAATAATTCAATTATTCTTTCATTACATGATTTTACATCATGTTCACCATTTTTCTTTCCTTTAGATATATATGATCTCTAATGATTGATTTTTTGGGGGGGGTTTACGCATGGTTTTAAAATTATTCACATTAGGTTTACCATTTTCACCACCCATATAAACTCTGAATGGTTCCAACATCTATAACTAGGTACACATATTCTTTCCAAAGATAGGTGGTCATTTGAGGTTTCAAACCCAATGGTTATTAGGAACTCACATTGGTTGATAGGATAAGAGGTTGTTCTCATCACATCCTTTTTGGGGGAATTATTTTCTATTTAGGCACTCTATAATAGATTTAAGATATGTTTTTGAATCTCTTCTAAATCCCAGCGCAGTACTACTTACCCTAACAAAATGATTATGTGTTGAATCCTTCTATGTGTAAAGGGGGGTTCTATTAATGAGACCATATATATGTATCATAGGTTATCCATCGTTGTCCTATTATTTCTTAGAAATGGGTATTTGTTTATATTTTGAATATGTATAACTAGGAACTCTAGAGTTTACTTCCATATATGGAGGCGATTGGTGTTTCAAGGATATATTTCAACCTTCATGAGGTATCCTATGTATCATGTTTATAATAATAATCAAAACCCACATAGTTAGTTTGATACCAAGATGTGTAGTTTAACATCGTGTAGAAAGGACATATATGAGGAAACTTGGGAAAACCATGTATGAATCTAAATCCTTAAGAAGGAATCCTATGTATCTTGCTTATAACATGAATCAGATTCATCGTAGTTCAATCCTCCCTCAACCTGCTGATGGGTGGTGATAGGTAATTAATTCTCATGATGGTTATTTCCCCATGGTTTACCAATATGGGAATGCCTTCAGGACTTACCCAGAGATGGATTCCCTTGTATGGGGTAATCGTATAATGTCACTGAATGGGGTTACACACAGAGGATTCCTTGGATGGGGGAAACTTATTATTCAAGTGATATGTTCATTGAAAATCCCTAATCCCATGTGATTCATACTTTTTGTCATAAATAGGGGATAGTAAGTGATCAAACTCATTGCATATGAATGTGTAATTTATGCACTGGGACCGACCTAATGGGGTATTTGATATGGATCTTGAACATTAAGAAGGTGTCCTATATATCCTTCTTATAGAAGGAATCAGAGTCCTTATATTTAAAATTACATAATATTTTTTTTTTGATGATAAATAATGATAAACTCATAGGAGAGTATGGATACCATAGGTTAGAGTGTCTGATATATAGAGGGACTTACACTAAGTTGGATTCCAAATTGGATCTCAGACCTTAGGAATGCATACTATGTATCTTATTTGGAAGGTAATCATAATTATAATAGTTCAACATGCTTCTCAATCTCTTGATGAATGAGAAAGAACGATAAACCCAAATTAGATTTTGGGTCCCATGGGTTAGATTATATGAGATATGGAGGGACTTACACTGAGGTGGATGAAAAATTGGAGATTAGTCCTAAGGAAGGCATCCTACATATCCTATTTTTATATTAATTATAGTTCTCATAAATCAATAAGATGTATGTATGAGTGCGTCTACTTGACAAGTTTATCATGTCCCAGGGTGTCTTCCTCACATGCTTGACATGTTGGGGGGTCTATGTATTACATGTTTGACATGTCAGAGATGTCTACTAGACATGTCCTATTTTTTCACCTGACATGTATGAGGAAGTTTGCAGACATATCTGAGTTATCTACCACTTGATCTAGATGACTTGTTCAGGGACCACCACATGACAAGGCTGACATGTCCAATGTTATTCACATGGTTGAAGAAGACATGTCAGAGGTATTCCTCATGATCTAGATGGAATATATGAAGTATTATCACATGACACAACTAACACATCTGAGGGTCTACATGTGATCAATGTTGACACATCCACATGTGTTGTGTGATCAAGTTTGACATGTCAGAAGTTTGTCTCATGATCTAGATGGAATGTCAGAAGGGCTTCACATGACCTAGATGATATGTATGGGGGCCTTAATTTTATTTGGATAATATTTATAGAGGATTTTATGTGACTCAGCTAACATGCTCGGGTGTTATTGCATGATCTAAATGGAATGTCCTATTAGCCTTTTCATGTTCTGGCATACATGTCTAGGTTACCTTCACATAATCTTCTTAACTTATCTATGTGTTGTCGCATGATCTGGGTAGGTCTTGAAAAGTGCATGATGACTTCATGTAAAAATAATCACATCCTTATTCATTTAAGGCTTATGTATTTTTCAGAATTTATTTCATATATGCCATAATTTTTTTCAGAAATTTGTCTGTTGAGTTCTCTCATGACCAAGTCAACTAGAACAAGTTCCTTTATATAATCTGGATGGAAAATAGTAAGTCCTTCACATGATCAATATGGTGATCATGTGAAGTGTATTTACATGTTTTGTAATCTCTTATGTCATTCAATGGGTTTTACCAAGTGGAAAACCCTTATAATTTTGTGTCTTTTTGTTCTGATAAGTTCTATCTTGCTTCTATGCTACCTTGGGTGTGCCCTTAAATGTGTTTTTATACTGTTAGGGATGAATTTATAGCCCTATTCTCCCCAAATCTATGACACCTTTCACAGTGATTTTATCAAAGATATGGGATTTAATCATTGAAGGATACATCACATCTTGCGCTTCACATGATCCTATTGTGGGCCATCCATGGTTTTATCTCTATGTCGCATGATAAACATCAATTGTGAGAAAACTCCATCATTATCATATTTATTGGACCCTAAATGTATCAAAGGGATTTCACATGATCATTTAACATGTAAAAGAGCCTTCAAAAGGTTAGGATTACATGTATATGGGACTTAACAAGGCTGATATGCCTATCGAAGGGGATTTCACGTGATCAAGGGGGAAATTTCTTAGGGTCCACTATGAGATCAAGTTGTCATGTTAGAGGCAATTCGTGGGATCAAGAAAAAATTTAAAAGGGGATTCATGAGATCAAAATTCCTATAGAAGAGGATTTCATTTCATTAAGAGAGGCTTATCTATGACCCTCTATGAGATCAAGATGGATTGTTAGAGAACATTTGAGAGATCAAGATAGAATATCAAAGGTCCTTCCCATGATTAATGAGATGATCATGTAAATCTCATAACCCCTTCACGTGAAAAATATCATAACTTTTCCTCACATAAGGATTCCACCTTCTCAATATTTAAATATTTATTTTACAATACTTTCATCCTTTTCCCATTAGTTTTACATCTAGGCATCGTATAATCAATAATGGATATCGTGATAGTGTGTGATCATTTTCATGGACATTCATTTTGCTTTTCTATGGTTCATCTCATGATCAGTGATGGATCTTGTGACGTCATGCAATAATTTTCATGGAGAGTCACCCCACTTGTATATGGATCTAGAGGGGAGTCTCATGATAAAATGGACATGTCTGAGGTCATTCCAATTATCATGAGGGCCTATCAGAGGGTATTTTCATGATCATTCATAGATCACATGAATCACATGATTCATCCATGTTACACTCCTAGGTTAATGTGATCTTCTGTCCTCCTAGGGGTTATGTGATTCACATGATCCAACTACCTAATCTTTATGTAGCCATGATGATCATTCCTTCCTTTCATAGATAAAGTAACACCTTTACTTTAGGTATTTATGCAGTACTAAAATTTTTATTACTCATTTGGCTAGAATTAACAAATTCCCCCCTTTGGAAAAAGGTTTGTAGGGATAAGGAATCAGTTCTAAGGAGAGTAAATGACTGCCTAATTCCTTGAGTATTCTGTTGACTAGTTTCCTGAGCAGTGTTTGGTCTTCTAGGTGAAGTTTGGTATTCTATGTGGAATCCTAGAAATAGGGGAGTTAGGGAGTCATTCATTCCATAGATGACTCAGAATTAAAATCTCTTGATATTTCTTCTATCACATGACTTCTTCGCAAGACCACCTCACAAGAACCACTTCACAAGAACAACTTTGTAGGAACACTTCATAAGATTTGATCATGTAATCCCACCACATTAATTATTCTTCTAAAAGACTTTCTTAATCAATATACTAACCAATTTATAGTAATTTAGTTAAACCTTGAAGCTTATTCTTGGTTTCATG
Source organism: Viscum album (assembly GCA_963277665.1). Lineage (NCBI taxonomy): Eukaryota > Viridiplantae > Streptophyta > Magnoliopsida > Santalales > Viscaceae > Viscum > Viscum album. The sequence continues at coordinate 985,148,369 of OY728166.1, read as the reverse complement.
GATATATCATGAGATTTTCATGATCATCCATATCTATCATAAGACTTCCTGATCATTATGTGTTTTTTGTTACTGCCTCATGGTCATATGATTACAAGTCTTAAAATGGTTCATGTGATTAGCATATACTATGTGGGTCATGAAATTTTTGAGACCTATACCAGGTCATGCGATCGTGAATCCTTATGTGCTTCATGTGATACGCGTGATGATATCTGGTTTATGCACCTCTTTTGAAAAGGATCCTTTCCTATTTGAAATATAAATTTTGTCTTATGCCAATGGTTTTCAGTTCAATAAGACTTCAGGAAAAGTGACCACATAAGTTATGACTCATCGTAATTCCATTGTCATGAGTGTGGATTCTAGCTATTGTTCCATTATCAATTCATCACAAAAAAAACAGATTGAGCTGATGGGGATAAGTCTTGTGGAATATCCTCTATCAAACATTATACTTCTTTATGGATTTATTATTAAAAATGATGATCTTATCCTTCCATCTTAGTCATTAATATTTCCTCTTTATTGGGTATTGAGGACCCATAATACCTTCAATGAAAATATCTCCCATATTTTCCCCTTCATCATTGAGGAAAATCACTCAAATGGGTACATACTGATGTTCATTCTAACAAACTTTGGTGGGAACCACTATAAATTTGATTTGACCATCAATATATATGGATTCATAATGAGGAAGTATGCCACAAAAAAAAGGCTCGGATGGATACCTAGCTAGGACCTCTGACCGGGATGGAGCTTTGGGATAGATTAGGGATGGCCCATCTGGGTTCATCGTGCCACTTTGGAATTTTCTTCAAAAATGAAAAATATTGGGATGTATAAATCCATCTGGATCTCCCAAAACTTCACCTACTATAATAATGGATTTATGGAGGACTTATTTAGTTAATTGAGTATATAAAAAAACATTTCATATTACACATGATGAGATGGGAATCTGCCTCTAGGACATCGAGCATGTTTACGACACACCAATTTTTGAAGACATGTATGATGAGTTTCTCCCTCCATTGTCTATATGGTATAATGTAGAGTATACCCCTCCCCTTTCCAAAGAGCTAATCAAGCTATCTAAGAAGGATCTTAGGAGGTAACCACTTCCTGGGGAAGAAATATCATTTAATAAATGGGTGGGATATTTTATTAAGAAATTGCATTCTGAACCCAAATCTATAAGGCCAAAGGCTTGTCCCACAAAAGGTTCATACAGTGCTAAGGGTGGTTACTACCCTATAGTTGAAGAGGTTCCATTTACCAACTAGGGGTTGGAGGTTATTTCCATCATTGACTGAGTCATTTAGTTGGATTTTTTTCTTTCTATTTACTTAAGAAGATACCTACTATCAATAAAGGGGAATAGTGGAGTCAAAATTTACACCTTTATAATGGAAGCATATGTGGTAGGTAGGAGCCACATTGGATTGGATATCCCTATGTTGACCAAACTATACTACCTCCTACTCCATATTTATAGGGGAAAACCCCCGTAGAGAATTTATAATACCTATTAGGTTCTAAGGGGTTCGATGAGGGCTCACCTAGGTGGATAGAAATACCTGGGAAACTATAACATCCCTGGAATTAATTTAAAAACCTTTTTAAAATTCATAAATGGGGCGAGTCCAATCACATTAAAGGATGTGGAAATTAGGGATTTCTTAAGCCTTTATGAATGATTCTCTTTTAAATCCACTGGTAATATGACTAACAATTGTGGGGAAGCTCTAAATCTCGTGCTTATATGATGTAAATCCATGAGGGAGTCCTTTACACCCGAATTGACGATAGCATTTTCTGCGAATGGTATGTTCCTTATCGATTTAGTCATCAGTTTCGATGTATTCAGAAAAAATTTCCTACCTCTCTTCACATTGGGTCTAAAAATTATCTAATGGGGGATCCCTAGTTCTAGTTGATGTTTACGAGGGAGGATAATCAAGTTCATATAAAATTTCCTCCAAATGATGTTGATATCGGTTTTTCTCAACATTATTTTGATATTTGGATCTTCTCATATCCAAATAGGTAATTATCTATATCATTACCCGAGGATATAAAGATTCCACTAACCATTTAAGCTAATCTAAGGCCTAGAAATTATTTTACTTCATGAAGACTAAAACCCTTTGAGATTACTCACAAGGAGGTGATACATTTATCATTAGTTTCATTACAAGATGAAGTTTCAACTAATGTGGTTATGATGGGACTAGATCTTATGATTGAATCTGCATATGCACTATTATTTCCCATTTAATTTTTTAAATGTATGAGTTTGAGGGAAGAAAACAAAAATACTGAGTATTGGAGGATACTTCACTAGGAGGATATTCACTTGGATAAATTTACATGTGTTACTTTTCTTTCAGATGTCTCCTTCAAAAATAATCCCATTGAAGTTGAGACTTTCCTTCAATTTCTTTATGTGATTATGGAAAGCATGAATATCTAGATCCAATACTTTCCTTTGGTGTAGAAGATTGTGGTTCTTGACCTGATGGAGGTTGTTGTGGATGAAAAGGTTCATCCAATAATTGATGCAGTGGTATGACTAGTCTTACTATAGTATTCAAATGGATATGGTGTTATTGTGACTCTATTGATGTATTTTTCATTTTCATTGATATAAAAGGATGATAAAGGAGATTGGTCACTCCATCCATACTTGGTATATTCTTCTATGGGTATGGATGTCAGAGCTAACTTTGGTACTGACCAAGGGATCGATTATGGGGGTTCCCTAGTTCAATTGTATCTAATGAGGGTAGAAACTACCATCCTTAAGGCATCACAATCTACACTTCCATCAAATCCATATTTAATGACATCATTTTTTACCAATTTTGGGGTAATTTAATTGGAGAGGAATTGAAAAAATAAATCACTCTGAACTATTAGATCCCTCTCACCCAGAATCCTCAAGAAAGCATCACATTTTACTTATTTTCTATTGTTGGACTACTTCAGCAACTCACTTTGGTTTTTCAAAAATGTGCAGGTCCCTGCCAAGACCACCTAGGGGAATATAAATCTATTTTTAAGGATATGGTTTGGTGTTCTATTTCTCTATTAGAATCTTCACTATTGGGTCTGACCTTTCAACAAGTAGAGACGGTTGAAGTTACAGCATGGTTAGTCCCGCTGCCTACTATTGAAATTCCAGTGGTGGTTCCATTTGACTCGGCATGGTCAAGCATACTTCTGGAGGAGACTGATAATAGAATCTACTCCACTACTGATTTATCCTTTATAGTAGTTTCTTTAGGAAAAAGTAAGCACTTCTTTATAAACTCAACCCATGTACCACTTTGTGTCATGTCTTCCAACTTTACTTTATCACTAACAACCCTTATGGGAGGGGACAAAAGTATGAGGATAGAGAAAATTTCATTAGTTCCATCAAGTTTCTCATTATAGGAGGGTGTTTCCTCTTCACCTGAATACAGGGTTGGGGAAACATACATTGGTAGTGATGAAACTAAAAACGGTATGTTTCCAACATTGATCACATCCATTGAATATCTGATAACATCATATTATTTACTTACTAAATGATAAACCTTTATCCCTCTTATTATAGTACCTTCACCTAGGAACATGGAAGTTTTGGTACCTTCTTTGGGAATCCCTCTAACTAAGTTAACTAATGAAGAGGACAACTCCATACCCACCTCATTGAATACCATGAGTGTGATTCATTCACTCATTTACTTAGTCTCAGAATATTTTCATATTCCCAGATTGGTCTTGAGTCAAGGATTAGAGTCTGTTTCACTCTGTCATATAATGTGGTAGAAAGTGTGGATGTAATTTTGGACCCTAATCTTGAAGTTCCCTTTGGAAGATCTAAAGGACAAACTGGGTCATATTAGGTATATCTTTACCACCCTTTTCTATGGGGTTTTTGACTATACCACTCTTCATTCCTAGGTGAAGGAATCAGTTTCCCTAAGAGACAAAAGGAGGGCCCTTTAATTGATGGTAGTAATAGTAGTATATTTATCTTCATTCAAATAAAGTTGGTAAAGGCATTGAATGAGGATTCCCAACATGCGGAGGAGGAAACGAATCACAGAAACGTTATCAACACTAACAACGTTAAAATTTTCTAATTACAGACTAAAATTAGCCATCTAAAGGAATATCTCCCTCAGTTTCAGCATGAACTAAAAACCTTGTATAAAGTTGTATTGGAGAAATATATTCTCTTTGACCTAGAGGAGAAGTCTGGACTTGATACTTTTTCCAAGATGGAATCATTTCAGTGGACTGTGGAGGTAGATACAGAATCTACTAATCAATTTTTCCAATCCATGGCCTTCTTGGAGCATAAGTATACAGATCTCAATGAATCCTATGAGCACATGATGTGATGGTAATATAGTTTCATAAACCTATATTCATTTTTGGATTCCAGAGAAAGACTCCAGAATGTGGATATTCATCCCTCATTTTCACATTATGAATAAATATTCTTAAATTTACATGTCATTTTCTAACTTTCTTTCATTCATGATGTGCATGAAATTTCATTGAATTAATATAATATGGATCATAAATTATACCCATCCTTTTTATAACACCATGTAAACTCAAATTCCTAGGTTTTAATGCTTAAATCACAATATATTTCTATTGATAATTTATCATGCTTGCCTACCGACATGGGATTACTCATTGATGTATCTTCTCCAGTCATCTTGGGATCACCTAGTTTAATAGGATAATTTGGATGAAATACATGTCCCAGAGGGAGAGTTCTCTAATTTATTCCTAACTCAGTGGACCTATCAAGAATATATTGATATTTACTAAGGAAAAATAATGATCCCTATAATATTTTTATCTTATTTCTTTTATTTATTGTATTATATTTTTCCTAAGTTTCATGTGGTGGAAATATTATCAGACATGGACTTGGATTTTTTTTAGTCCTCCCTTTTATAGTTTTTTTACCTGACAATTTTTATGAATTTTCTATTTTATAAGATCTTAATATTGTATAGATTACACAAAGTACATGTCCTGTGAGCATAGACTCAACTTTTTCTCCAGGTTCAATTTTCAGGTTTTCAACTTGGTGACCATTATGTCTCTTTTGATTGGTTTTTTTAAGTTCTGTAAAAATAGACCATTTTTTGTGATGTAGTTTAGGGTCTTCCAACTATGGCCATCTACTACTATAGTTTAAGGTATCCTACCTCAGACTATCTATTGTTGTAGTTTAAGGTCTTCTAGTTTGAACTATCTACTACTATAGTTTAAGTTCATCTAGCTCGGACCATATGCTTCTATAGTTTAAGGTATTCTAGCTCAAGCCTACTATTTTTTTATTTTATAGTCTTTTAACTTGGACCATTTTCCAAGGTAGTTTAAGGTCTTCTAGCTCAGACCTTTTGTTGTTGGTAGTAAAGGATGTGTATTCATGAAGGGTTTTAGGGCCCTATATCGAGTTTACACAAAGGGTTCAAACACCATACATTCTAAAGTGATATTTTGAATAATGAATGTTCGTGAATTGTTCTGGAACCCTGTGTTCTTATAGAAAATATGCAGGATGAATGTCCATGACAGGTTATGGAACCTTGCATCCTCACTAAGATTCTGTTTAATGTACGGTGAAATCTAATGGATGTTTAGTCTACTTAGATATTTATAATATGGGTTGTATAATTCATAACACATAATATTTAACTACTAAATATGTAATGGGGTATACATGTCAGGGATAACCCAAAACACCCTATGGTGATGAGTTCTATCGTAGTTTTGTTAGGGATCAGGAGAATTATAGGTACTTTCCTATAAGGAGTATATGGATATAATTGGTGGGTCAAAAGACCTTATAAATTACCCCCTAGGGATTACATGCATGGTCAAGTATAGTTTCCCCACTATCTTCTAAGGAACATAGAATATTTTTTAACATTCAAATTTTTAGATGATGAAGTGGAGTATGGAGAAAACTAATATCCAAGAAGGGTTTTGTCACCCTGAGATAGTTTGGATTTTGGTTAGGTAGCTTGGTCCCTATTTCATGTGGTTTTGGGTCATGTGATGTGGGCCATAAAAAGGCTAGAGAATGGAACATTTCATTTCTAGTTTGATAGAGGGTAAAATATACAATGACATAATGTCGAAGATGTCAAATCCACTTTAAGTCTAGTTATGGGGATTTTAAATAATGGTCTAGGAATATCTGAGTTAATTGGAGGAGGAAACTAGTGGGTATAGGTAAACCATTAATAATAGATAAATCCATATTCCACATGGCCAAGACAATAACTCTAGGATTTAAGGTGGCCTATCTGAGACTAAAAAACCCCTAGGAACAATCTATTTGGTAGGTTTCAATTGTCTAATGAATCCTAGTGGATTCCTTTTGGATAATCCAGTCCTTGTTTCCAATTTTATATAGGGATGAACTAGGAGTAAGGGAGACCGTGGTCCATGGGGTTCCAATAGAAGAATAACATCTTGAGGAATTAGTTGTGTTAGCTCAGACTTCAATGGTATGAAGGGGGTTTATAGAGAACATAATATTCAAGAAGGGATCAGGAAATATAAAATTTTTGTTACCTCCTAGTGAACAGACTATCACAATGAGGATATTTAATAAATCTTGGATCTAATTTTTTCCTAGACCAGGGCATCCAGCAAGCATGGTTCAGCTTTTTATAGGGCCAAAAAGTGATCCCTATGAGATTTATGCCTTGTTTATTTACACTAAAACTTTTTCCTAAACTCTAGAGATGAAGAGTTAAGTGAGAAAAGACTTGGCTTTTTCTCATCTTCCCTTTTTTGGATTTCATCATGTGAAGTTTTATGTCTCTTTTCCCTAGCAGTTTGGGGTCTTGTGATATGGTCCATCAAAGGCTAAAGTTTAGGGTTGTGATGCTTTGACCTGAAGTGATAGTAGTTGAAGGTCATGATTCACATGGACCTGGTATGAGGGTAATGTTACAAAATATCTTAATTAGGATAACCAAAAATAAAGGTACTCCAACATCATTTTTATTAGGAGATGAAATTGTTGTAAATAATTGATCAAATTTATTGGTTCATGAGTAATGATATGGGATAATCATGCTGAAAATGATTGTGAATCACTCTAAGGTGGAAAGATCCAATGCGATGATGTTAGGGTTCACAAGGATCACAAATCCCTTTCTGTAGGGCCAAGATGCCTCTGGTTGGTGGGTCTAAATACCATATATAGATAGACATCTATCATGGTTAAATAGAAAGATATTTTATCCTTTCCAGTGTTCATGAAATATTTTCAGCAGCCTAAGGTTCTCAAGATATGAAGTGTGATTTATGGGTTGAGGTGATTAAAAGATAATGAAATAACCCCATACTCTGGTTGACCGGAGATAGGCTCTTATGGTCTTTTGATAAGGAATGGTGATGGGTTATGGTCTACACACTTTAACATTATGTAGTAGGGATGTATCTATTGAGTAGTTTAACATCATGCAATAAGGATATTTTCCTTTTAGTTTAATGTCATGAAGTAAGAACATAGTAAACAACATGAAATTTTTAAAAAATATCCTTGAGGAAACATTTCACTAGTTGGGGGGATTTAGATATAGGAATAACCTTGTATTCATATAAAGTCTTATTGATGGGTATCCGCATGTTTGGTCCTTTCTTGTGCATATTTATCTCATGCGCAATAAAATCGTACATATATCTGACTCATACGTAGGAATAATGAGTCTATATGACTTGGACCTCATTAGATAGAAGTATCTCAATTTTTATGGATTTACTTCCCTGGGTTTTTCCATGCATGTTGTAAGGGAATGAATCATGCCATAATTATCTCTTTTAAGGATATCCCTATTCGTAGATCTAACTCATATATAGGGGATATGATTGGGAATAATGGAAACCCATAGTTGATCCTTAAATGGAGGACCCAAGAATCACTACATATGGTTCATACGTGCATATCATATAATGATTAGAATCAATCCACATGTAGTTATTGAATAGAAAAATCTCCATGCAAGGATGACCCATATACAGGGGGGAAGTTTTCCATTGAATATTGTGACTAGACCTAGGATTGGAGATATGGGTTTATCTACATATCTTGTGACAATAGGAATCAAGACACATGTAGTTCTTAAATGGAAATATCTCCACATTGGTCTAACCCATATTAATAGGGGGTGTTTTTTCTATTGATTATTGCGGTTGGGCCTAGGATTTGGGATGTAGGAATCATTATGTATCATGCAATGATAGGAATCAAGTCACACGTGTTTGTTGAATGGAAAACTCTATATGTGGGTCTGACCCTATATATAAGGGAACATTTTTTCCATAGATTACTACATCTGAACCAAGGATTTGGGATTTGGATATCAGTACATATCATGTTATGGTATAAATCAAGCCACGCATTGTTCTTGAGTAGAGGTTTTATGGGAGACCAATATCAAGGGTAGTGGTCCTTTGGGGTTAAGGTCATATCGATGCACAGTTTTACCTAATGCAGGATATGTTAACAATGTAGTTTAATGTCATATGATAATGATGTTTGGTGTGCCTTTTAAGTTCCTTCATTTAGGACCATGCTAAACCTGATGTGAACTGATACATCTTGATCATGTGGGTAATCCCTTGCCAAAATTTATAATACCATGTGATCTATACTCAATGTGAGATACAAGGAATTGTGAAGGTTTCTTTCACCACATAGGGTGATTAATAGAAAGTGTAGGGACATTTTAATAATGTGATGGCTGGATAGGATATATGATCTAAGAATCATTATGCATCTCTTCTATATTATAATCAAGAAACATGTAGTTCTTGAATGTAAAACTCTCCATGTAGGTCTAACCCATATCTAGAGGGGAAATTTTTTCTATTTATGTTGTGGATGAACCTAGGATTGGAGATAAGAGCATCACTATATATCATGTGGTGGTAGGAATCAAGCTACATCTAGTTCTTGAGTAGATAGATTCACTACAAGAAAATGGTCGTTTAGCAGCGGTTTTTTCACGGCGATTTTAAAAACTGCCGCTAAACGCATTTCGGGCCGACGTTTCGCAGCGGTTTTTAAACCGCCGCAAAACGTCATAAATTTTTTTTATTTTATTTATTTTATTTTTATTTTAATTTTTAATTTTTTTCGAGGATTAGCGACGGTTTCGGTAAAACCGCCGCGAAATGAAAGGAAAAAATAAAAAAACACGAGAAACCCTGAAATCACTAAAACGACCATAACTTTTGATTTGGGCGTCTGTTGGAGCACCAGGACCAGTCAAATTGAAGCTCATGAAGAGATATAGAGGCACATACAATCAAAACCATGAGATAGTCTAAGGTGCAGAACATATTAGTGTTATAAGAATGTTGAAAAAAGTTCTCCAACTTCAAACGACCATAACTTTCGCTTCGGGTGTCCGTTTGGGCTCTACCACATATCAAATCAAAGCCAGTGAAAAGATCTATGCACTAAATCAACACAAGTAAGATTCTGTCGTGTTTTTCAACCCCAAAAACCCCTCCAAAGGCCTCTGAAACCCCATTTCCGTCACCAGTGTCCCATCGAACTTGTCTTCAAACGGACCTAACTTTCTATCCGCGTGTCAGTTCAGACACCTCTACCTGCCAGATCATAGCTCGTTCCATGAGCTTCAGTTTGACTGGTCACGGTGCCCACATGCACTCCTAGATCATATGTTACGGTCTTTTTAGTGAGTATCGGGTTTGTTATGTTTTTCGATGCCTTGTTTCTAGCACTCGTTCCCCGTCAGCTTTTTTTTAAATGGTCATAACTTCCGATCCGCCTGTCCATTCAGACTCTTTCACCTATCAGGTCGAAGATCGTTTCAGGATCTTTGATTTGACTGTTCGTGGATCTAAAACGGACTCTCGGATCATAAGTTATCTCTGTTAATGTGAGTCCAATGTTTTTGTCTCTTTATGACCGTTTTTACGGGTTTTAACGGTTGCTCCATTTATTACTGTTTATTTGGGTTTCCATGACTTGTTATCTTTATCAATGGTTTTTTGTGGGTTATTATGATGATTATGTTGAATTATTAAGGGGTTTTCCAAAGTTTCCATGAGTTTTCATGCGTTCTCATGCGTTCTCATTCTTTTGAATGTCTCATTCTTCATATGCTTCTCCATCCATTTTTATGTGTTTTCATGATTTTTCATCCCTTACCACGTCTTTTCATACTTTTTCATGTCTTACATTTATTATTTATTATTTATTATTTATTTATTATTAATATTTACTTATTTTTATTATTTATTATTTATTATTTATTATTTATATTTATTATTTATATTTATTTATTATTTATTATTTATATTTATTATTTATATTTATTATTTATTATTTATTATTTATTATTTATTATTTATTATTTATTATTTATGATTTATTATTTATTATTTATATTTATTAATTATTTATATTTATTTATTATTTATTATTTATATTTATTTATTATTTATTATTTATTATTTGTATTTATTAATTATTTATATTTATTTATTATTTATATTTATTTATTATTTATATTTATTTATTATTTATTATTTATTATTTATTATTTATTATTTATATTTACTTATTATTTATTAATTATATATTTATTTATTATTTATTATTTATATTTATTTATATTTATTATTTATTATTTATATTTATTAATTATTAATTATTAATTATTTATATTTATTTATTATTTATTATTTATTATTTATTATTTATTATTTATTATTTATTCTTTATTCTTTAATATTTATTATTTAATATTTATTATTTATTATTTACTATT